>JAROYE020000014.1:12797287-14260522 GCA_029619315.2 Dynastes maya
GCATTAGCGTTCAATATGCCGCTTAGACACAACATCCAACAAGAACGCGTTCACGTATTTCATTAATTATTTGCGTAAATAATCATTAATTTGTCGACATTCTCTTTTGTAAAACGGCATCGTTTTGATGAGAAAAAATCTCTAAATTGTGAAAACCTTCTTTCAACATCTGCACTACTTAGCGGAGGATGATGAAAATATTGTTTAAATGCATTTTCACCGGTATTTTTAACAAATTCTTTCAATTTATCGATATCAGGATTGTTTTGAAATGTTGTTACTTTTTTTTTGTTTTAATTCAGTGCTAATCTCATGGGGAATATTTAACAACGTTTGAATATAGGATTCTAATTTAGGGATAGCATCACTTAAAGATAAATTTTCGTTTTCAAAATATTTTATTGTCGATGGTAAATGAAGGAAATATTTTTCGATATATTGTAGTTCTCGATATAAATTCGGATTTTCGAGAATTTGTTTACACTCGACAATACTGCGAGCTTTTTTACATCTTCAGTATTTTTTGTATAAAATGAAGCCGCTTCTAACCATGTACCCCATCGTGTGATGGTAGGTGCAGGAGGTAAATGAAGATGTGGACACATTTCTTTATACATGGCTACTCTTTGGGGTGATTTTAAAAATATTTTCTCCATTGAGCTTATCAAAGCGTCCACATCAGAAACTTTCCCTAATAAATTCGCATATGCGATGCAAAGCATGAGAAACGCAGGTAATATGTAACATATTTTTATATTTTTGTTTTAATAATTTCCCTGTTTTTACCATGTAAGTGGCTGTATCGCTTACAAATAAAAGAACTCTGTTATATTGGTTTTGAGCAGTATCAAATATTGTATTTAAGCCGTCATCGATAATAGAAGACACAACGTTACTATTAATTTTGTCTGTTACGCAACATTTTATTAAATACGGTTTGTATGGCATAGTTGGATGTAATATTCCGATGACGACATTTACAATGCAACGTCCTAATGTATCAACGGTTTCATCTGCCGATATCCAGATGTAATTATTACTAATATTGCTTTTTATAGTATTCATTATACGTGAATAACATTGGGAACGTAAGTTTGACGCAACGACGATTCGCGTGGAATATGCTGTTTGTGAACTTCTCTAAAATTTTTTAAAAACAGGGTTTTCAAGCTTATTTAACGGAATGTTTGCAGAACAAAATGCTTCGCATAATTCCATATAGAAATCACCTGTGATCGGTTGATTTTGCGCATTTAAATGTTTTTTTCTATTCACATGTTGCGACACAGAGGATTTTCTGTCGCATTTTATATTTACATTGCAGATATTACAATGTATGATAGTACCTTCCACAATTCCAAAGTCATCTCCAAATTCTGCAATCCATCCTTGTAAATGACTTGTAGAAGAATCAAAAAGAGACATTGCCAAAATATAAATCGAAAATGCAGAGGGAATACGAAAGAAAAATATGTACAATCAAAAAAAATAGCTAACCGAAATGGAATTCTAAAAAAAAGACGAACTTTTACGAGAACTACGCTAAATATTATTTAAAAAGATGTAATAAATGAAACTGAAAACGCTTTGAAAAGTAAAAAACAATAAATGCACCTAATCTAAATTATTTGTAAGGAACACTTAACGATAGCAGCACTAATCTAATAAGACCACGCGTTCCGAGCTCGGCGCAGCGGTCCCCTCTCTCACCATATAGTCTAGATTCAGAGTCAGAGTGGGGGTATAAAACATATTTTTCACTAACACTGATCATAACACAACACCAATTAAATTGGAAACATGCAGCTGGACAAAAGCACAGCAAACGGATGACGGGAAGACCGTCGCAACATCTGACTGCTGACCTGCTTGAATTAAGCAAGATACAGCTTAGGGCAGTAACATGTCTATTAACAGGACATGGCTGTTTGAGAGGCCACTTGCATAAGATGGGGATCTACTAAGATGAGCCCTTATGTAGACTTTGCAATGAGGAGGAGGAAACAGCCCCTCATATTATTTTCGAATGTGCAGCGTTAGCTCAACCAACCTACCAATGGAGAAAGATTTACTACATAGGCTCTTAAACCTGATTGCGGGAACTAACCTGTTCGAGTAAAACAAAACAGAAGCAGGAATAATACAATAAGCTACTAAGCTTCAGTGTTAGGGATGTAAAGACCAGCCCCGCTTTGGTAGAAAAATCAATCAATCAAAATCAATCCTTACTTTCTATCTCGTTAAGTGAGATATTTAGACCTATATTTTTTTCCAAATAACTTCAGATTTTAATTACGAGGGTAAGTCAAATATTATCTACACTTTCGCCATAACAAGCTTCGAAGTCACGGTTCTGCCTATCAAATTATCCACGATGAACTCAAATTTCGCAAGAGAACGCCCGTCCCCACACGGCCCATAACACCATAGAAACTATCAACAGGTTGGGCTTTGGGACCCTGGAACATCCTCCCTACAGCCCTGATCTCACTCCCTCAGACTTTCTCTTTGGACCGCTCAAGGAAGCTTTGAGAGGTGGTCGATTTGCCTTAGACACAGACGTTCGGGAAAGTGGCTTCACGACCAATCGAAAACCTTCTACCAGAAAGGCATACGGAAGGTTGTGGCTCGCTGGACCAAGTGCATTGCTAAAGGTGGAGACTATATCGAAAAATAATGTATCTGTTGTACACCTATCTCTGTTTAATACAGTTGTAGAACTAAAAGTGTAAGTAATTTTTGACTTACCCTCGTAATTACCTCTTTTCAAAGGAAGATGCATTAAACTTCCATAAAAAATAACTTTTAGCGAGATAACACAAATAAGTTATTACTGTTTAATGCTGAATTTTTACCGGAAACTTCAACCGGAAAGTTCAAATATCTTAAAATCCATTAGACTTTGGACTAAGGTAAATGTGGTTAATATGGTTCCTAAAGACCTCGTCTAACGGCTGTTTAAAACCTCATTATGCCAAACACCCTGTTTATATATTAGGAATATAAATCCAATATTTGACATATGGTAGGCGCTATAAATTCCTGGCTTGACAGGCTTATATAGGTGCGTGTTCAAACTCAGTTGCGTCATTTAGAAGATTGCAAAATCTAGGCAGTTTTTTTTCTAAAATTACACTTTCAAGCAAAAAAGGCAAAAATCTTGGATATTACTAAAAAAAGGAAAAAAAGACAGGGAAGAGGCATTTGCCTAAATATCTAAAATCTACTAGTAACCATTACACATTTGCAAAGATGTGTTCCTTCAAATAACCAACTCCTACGATCATATAAGACGCGACAAGCTAGAATGGGAAGAGGTAACTGTAGCGTTTATCGTCCTTCCTGACTTTAACGGCCCTCCACCAGACTCCTCCTTAAAAATTTTGAATCATTCATGACCGAGAATAATAAATTCTCACGAAATGCCACCTCTGCAGCGGGTTCCTAAAACTTTTATAGTTTCTTTATTATGTCGGGGACTCTTAACTCGCTCTATATATATCTCCGTCTCCGTTGTTCTTAAAATTTTTACAACTTAATTCCGTGAACATTTTCATAATTCATTTACACAATTTTAGACATTAACCCTTTTTCTCCGTAAGTTTTAGGTTGATGTTTATATGTAGAAAAGTTAGGTTTTGTTGTTGAGTACGGATATCCAACCCTAGAGGACGTAAATGTGGTAGAAGTATAAATAGATGTTATGTAACAGATATTACGGAGCTTGTATGACGAGGAAAGTTTTAAATAGAGAGAAGTACATAATTTTGCTTTTAATAAAATTAGGAAGTGGAGTAAATGCAGTGGAGTTAGTAAATAATGGACTGGTCAATTTAATTTGGTAAAGTAATGCTCAAACAAAAAAAAGGTACGTATTTTGGTTAGGGTCAAAGTATTTTGAAAACTGGGCTGCGATAATTTGAGTTTTTTTTTCAAGAACTCTTAAATATTTTGATTTTCGACGTAGATATGAATTAGTTATATACAGAATGTCCTAATCTTCTGAAATTATAGAATTGTGCATATTCTGTAAATGGTGGGAGTCAGATATACAGCATTTTCGGAGTTAGATAACACCATATCTCGGAAACAAAAAAGCTCTTAAAATTCTAAAAACCTGTCTGTTAGGAGCACATATTGCATTTTGCTTACACTCTCCATATATTATTATATACATATATATATATATAATCAAAAACCCCTTTTACCTTGTAGGTGTAAGGGCAATTTTATATCTAATTTTAACCATGCACCAATTTATTCCAGTCCCTTTTATTTCTTGCTATTGATCTTGCCTCATTCCATGTCAGTCCTCTTTTATCCAATATCTTGCTTATCACATTGTTCCAAGTCTCTTTTGGTCTTCCTCGTTTCCTCTTTTCCATTGTTTTTGCTTCTCATACTTTTTTGACTTGCCTTTGGCTGTCCACTTTCTCCAAGTGTCCCCAACAGTTGTCTCATCTCAATGAATTCCAAGATAACTCTTCCCAGATATTTCCCAGATGTTTCATTTCCATGGCTTGTATCTTGTCTTTTTGCCTTTGGGATAATGTCCATGTCTCACATCCATAAGTAATTGTTGGGGGGTAGATAGCTTTGTATACATTGATCTTTGTTTTTTTTGAGATTTCTTTTTTATTTATAAAGTTGTTGTTCATTGCATAATAGAGTTTTGTTGCATTACCAATTCTCTTATTTATTTCCGGTTATTGATCTCCTTTTTTGTCTATCAGCACTCCCAGTTATTTGAACTGGTTTACTTGTTCTATTTTTCTGTTCTCCCATTGTATGTTCTAAATATTACAGATTTATTCATCGGAAACGCTTGAAAAATATAGAAATCTGGCATTCCAGGAATATGGAATGAGAATAAATAAAAAGTAAAGTAATGCCCGTTTCAGATGAGTACCAAGAACTGAACATTCAAATCGAGGAAGAAAAATAGAACAGATAAAGCAATATCATTATTTGGGAGTCACTTTTGAAGATAAAGGAGACCACGAAATAGAAGTTAATGAAAGAATTAACAAGGCACTATGCACTAAATCGAGTATTCATTAGTAAAAGAGAAATGTAAAGGAAAACCAAAATGAACGTCTATAAAGTAATGTTCAGGACTATATGGTCGTGGAACTCGGGTACTCACTAACAGAGAAAAATGTAACATCCAAGCACTTGAGATGAAATACTTACGCAGAGTTAAAGGAATTACACGACGTGACAGAATTAAAAATTAAGAAGTAAGAGAGGAACTGGGAGTAGAATCAATCTCAGATTTCATAGAAACTAGCCAGTTGACCTGGTGGGGACATCTACATACAAAGAGTGAACAACCCAGTGAAGTAGGTATGGAAGGTGAAAGCGCAATGCCGCAGACGAAGAGGAAGACCTAAAAAGACCTGGGATGAAGTAATTGGAGAGATACTGAAGAAAAGGGGGAAAACATGGATGGACGCAAAAATATTATCGATAAATAAGAAAGAATGGTGCAAATTTGTGTACATGTTTTAATTATTTAGGTATTTTATTGAAATTAAAGTTCAAATCATCAAAATACAATCCTCAAAACATTGCAATCTTCATCCTCATCTCGCCGAAGACTTCCCCTGTAAAATGAGCAATCGATATTCTTTTCCTTGTACTATTCCTTTCTATTATCATCATCGAATGCTCAACCGCGACTTCCGCAAGGTTTTTCTTGGAAATTTCACTACGCAAGTAAAGAAAAAAGAATCAGCTCGATTGGCCGAGTAGAAAAGAAAACCTTCGCTTCTTCGAAGTGGAGCCATCAGCTACGCCTGTATGTAGTTCCCTTCTGGTGGCAGCACCGGGATCACGGCGGCGGAAAACTGGACAGGAAATGGAAACGCAGAAATGCGGAACAACAAGCGGAAATGACGTGTATATCATGGGGGTGGAAAAATTGGTTCGTAAAGCGTAAGGTTTAACGTCATACTGGACGAGCTTGGTTGAAAAATTTGGTTGTAAGTGAAAGCAATTATGTCTTATTGTATGTATGTACTTCTGCGATAAGATCTCACGGAATATCGCCTTATTTTATTAAGATGTGCTGTACTTTTCTTTGTGTACCACTTGTACTTATTTTTAACAAATCTTTAAGCCAATATCATACCGATATTTAAGGAATAAATAAATAAACAAAAAGGAAATAAATAAATAAACAAATAAATAAATTGTACTATGTACTATGTAGAAGCGTACTGTATGTTTTTCAAATTCAACTCAGAAAAGTAAAGGATAAGATACGCAACAAATGAAAAAGTCAGTATCCCCATCACGTGGGCGCCTATATTATTATTTTCGTAATTTCATTATAACTAAAAATTTTTCCAAATCCCTCCTTTCTTTGCGCTTCCACAACCCCTACAGTCCTTCCACCAACGTAATAACAACGACAGTACTACCCTCAGTATAACAAATGTAATTCAATTTTTTCTCGCATAACCCACCACCAGCAACAACAATAACAACAACAATCACCGCCTCCTAATCCGTTCAGATCCGCAATTACAACTCTTTAATCTGCCTGCAAGGTTCGCCGTAGGGCACCGCGAAAGCGGTTGCTAAAGGGCAGTGAAGAGGGAAGCGCGAGGGAACGCGGTAGCGGATATTTGCAGACGACACGACAGGGGTTTCCCTAAATAAATACCCGGGCAGGGTAGCAGAGGTATTCCTCTGCATTGGATCCAAGGCGGTTAATCTTATTTGGTATTGAAATTGGCGGGCGTGCATTGGCCTAATGCGGAGACTTATTGCTTCTATCTTCATCTCGGTTAGGGTCCTCTTCTCCCCCTTCAACCCACTCCCCCGATGATGGTGTTTAATCTCGCTGCTTCCTTGCGTAAAACGTTATTTTTTTCTGGTGGTTGAGCGAGGGATTCGACCCTAAGTTGGATTCAATTCGAATCTTTATTTTTTTTCTCGGTTGGGAGTAGTGGGTTGGTACGGGGGCTGGACGTCTTGATTAGGTTTTGGATTAACTTGTTTTGCGGAGTTGATGGATCGTAAAAAATATAACGTGCAAAATGCTGTTTAAATTATGCTTTTGGGCTTAGGATTCTAACCAACAACTTTTGTTATTGAAGATGCCTCTGCGCTTAAAAAACAGAATATACTCAACGTGTATAAAAAGACATGAACTGATACGAAGAAAATTATGGTAGATTGCTATTGTTTCGTATTTTGGCGACAAATTAGCGACGTCGCTACAAATCTGATTAACTTTGGCTCTTCTTTCTCTTTCCAAGTTTAAAAAAAACTATTCAGGGGATGTTTTCTGCACAGGTTGTGGTTGTTGGGGCGAGGTCTAGCGGACGGGTGTGTGGATTTGTGGATATGAAGTGAGTTTGGTGTCCTACGTTGACTGCCTTAGGTATACTTCCTTCTTAGTTTTTTTTTCTTTTCTCATTCCTTTCTTACTACCACTGCTCTTCTTTTCCATTATGCTAGGCTTACCTTTGGTTTTAGGTTTTAGTATATAGTTTAGGTCAAGTTGAATCAGTTAGGAAGAGCAGTTTTCGCTGATAACTGATTGTTTGATTCTATTTGAATCGATTTATCCTTTTGCTTTTGTTTCTAACTTTATTTGTAACCCCGTAGTTAAATTATGTTCAAAGAATCAATAAAAACCATTATTATTATCGTTATCGCTATCGTTATTGTTATCATTATCGCTGTCACTATCGTTATCGCTATCGCCATCGTTATCGTTATCGGCGAAGAAGAAACTGCAGGATGCTGTCAAAAAAGCTCTGCTTTTTTCGGACCAATACGAAAAATAAATAAATATTTGATTATATACAATTAAATATAATTATTATATAAATAATTTAATTATATTATATATATGCAAATATAAAGATATACTTATAAATAATTAATGTAGTACAAATATATCATTTTATATATGCAAGATAAAGGTATATTTGTATATAATTATTGATAGATAAATGTTCAATTGTATATAAATAAATAGAAATATATCCTGGTGGATAAAACCAATGAAAACATCGAACGTGTGAGGGCTCTTGTGAGGTCAGACCGTCGTTTAACAATAAGGATGATGAGTGACCAGTTACAATTGAACAGTTTCGCCGTTCATCAAATTTTAACTGAAGAATTGCACATGCGAAAGGTCTGTGCCAAAATGGTGCCTAAAAACCTCACAATTGAGCAGAAGGACATACGAAAAAACGCGTGCCTTGATCTTTTTGAAAGAATTGCGAAAGACCCCGATTTCTTCACTCGTGTGATCACAGGTGATGAAACCTGGATCTTTGAATACGACCCTGAGACAAAGCGGCAAAGTCAGGAGTGGCACACTGAGAATTCTCCCCGACCGAAAAAAACTCGAATGAGCAAATCAAAGAACAAATCAATGCTGATTTACATCTTTGACAGTAGGGGTACCGTTCACAAAGAATTTGTACCTCCAGGGCAAATTGACAACCAAGTTTTTTACGAGGGTGTCCTTGAAAGACTCAGAAGAAGGGTGATTCGTGTGTGATCAGACATTGCAGGCAAGTGGATGCTCCATCATGACAACGCCCCATGTCACACGGCCATCTCCATCACGGAGTTTTTGACATCAAAAAGCATCCCCGTGGTTCCTCAGCCCCCCTATTCACCGTGCGCCTTTTTTCTTTTCCCCAAACTAAAAAGTGTCTTAGAAAGACGTCATTTTGGGACTTTGGAGAACATCCAAAAGAATGTGACGGACATGTTAAAGGCCATACCGGTTGAAGCCTTCCAGCGCTGCTACCAAGACTGGGAACAGCGACTCCGCCGGTGTATAGCTGCCCAAGGGACCTACTTTGAAGGGGATGATATTGTTATTTGAAAAAAATAAAAATGTTAGTAAATAAAAACACCTCATGTAGTTAAATAATAATGATTTATTTATTTGTTTCTATTCTCCGAATCTATGAGGCCGTGTATACTAATAACTTGACAAAGATTTCATGAATTGCAAGAATAATTGCAATAATTATAATAATCAAAATCGTAATTAAATAAATGTACCCAATTAGCACAAGTTATGTTTTTGTACTATTGTATATAGATACTGA
The DNA here is from genome assembly GCA_029619315.2 of Dynastes maya. Taxonomy (NCBI): domain Eukaryota; kingdom Metazoa; phylum Arthropoda; class Insecta; order Coleoptera; family Scarabaeidae; genus Dynastes; species Dynastes maya. The sequence goes on from JAROYE020000014.1 coordinate 12,806,377, forward strand.
TTTATATTAGATACGTTTGTGTATTTCCAATTTTTTAACATTCATTAAAAAAGATGCCTAACCGAGTTGTCATGTCACTGTTATCAATCAGGAATACCAACATTAGGCAATAAAATGTTGTGTGTCGTAATCAAGTTCATTTTGACACGTGTTTGCCTGCGAAAAAGTACATATTTCGTATGCAAAATAGAAAAAGATATATTTCTTCACTTGTTGGAGGTGTATCTCATCAATCCAATTACCACATCTCCTATAGTCTTGAACTTAAACTTCCTCTCTATCTATATCTGCAATCTATTTTGAGATGAAGACAGCAATTGTTACTCCATACAACAGCACCATATCAATACCATAGTACAAATTCAATTTTCAAAGCTACGCTTTTACCTAACACACTTCCAACTTACTCTAGAAACGTAATACAAAATAAAATACACAAGCACACGTATTGAAACTTGAACTTTTAATGTTCTCCTCGTAACTACATCCTAATAGTACTAAGAAACGTAAGAATACCTATCAATCCGAACCAATCGTATATATCGAACACTTGCAAAATTAATTCTTCTCAAAACTGAAGGGGAAAATATCATTAGTCAAACTGTCGAGAACCACCATATATGTACTGCGTTCAAAGTAATTGTTCCTGCCTTCTTCCTTTGTTGATAAATGTTGCCGCTAGCTGCAGAAGCCGGGTAATACGATATCGCATGTTGGGAGAATTGGAAAATGGATAAAAATCAATTAGGAAATTCCCATCAGAATGAAAAGGATAAGTTTATTGTGTTGAAGAATCGTAATGTAAACGTTTTCGGTATTATATAATGTCTAAGGAAATTTGTACCTGGGTTAGATTCTTGGAAAATTATACATTATGATATTTTCATAAAAAAAAATTATAGGATTACTCAAAAGTAAGTTCCTAGTTTAAAAGGGCTCTATCTCTTGTACATATTAACAGTCCATATATAGTGCGGCTCTAAAATGTCCCCCCGGATGCTAACTTTTGAACCACAGAAGTTAGCGTTTTTAGAAAAAATAGGTCGATTTCTATTTTTCGCGAACCAACTTTCGCCGTTTTTGTCAGTTCAACAACCTGTATATTTTTACGTTTTTCGAGTGGTAATCGAAAGACGAATCTAACGATACCACATATGTTATACTTTAACTTGAGAAATATGACGATATACAGCAATAAAGATGTTGGTAATCTATTTTTGTTGTTACGCAAAGTTAGCTAGGAAAGAACCCCAAATTATTTCCTGTAACGCCAGACTAATCCAAAGAGCTCGATGCTAATCAAAGTAATCATAACAATTACCAAACTGACAAATCTCAATTCCAAAAGCGTAAATTATTTTTGTTGTTTATTGTTATTACACGAGGTGTGGCAATTAACTAACCGGACTGGTACTACTATCGGCAAACAGCGAGCACGCCACAGCAGGTTTGAACATCTATGTGCTTGTAGATGCTTCCCCCACCCTGAACTAGATGGGCACGGTTGTACGTCGCTCAGTCTCGCTGTAGCAATCGTCCGTTCAAGTCCTTACGCTAGCGTCGCGTCGGAAAAATGCAGAGTGTTCAGATCGAGCAACGAATTAACCTCAAGTTTCCTTGAAACACGAGGTTCTAACTACCCTACGTGAACGAGTAAGAAGACGAAGACCCGATTTGTGGAAGAGCAAATCCTGAATGCTCCACCAAGACAATGCGCCAGCCCATTCTGCCTTGTCTGTGATGGCGTTCTTTGCGAAATCCGGCATCACCGTGTTGGACCACCCACCGTACTCGCCTGACCTGGCCCCCTGACTTTTTTTATTTCCTAAGGTAAAATCGGAGCTTAAGGGGACAAGATTTGACAATGTGGAAGCGGTGAAAGCGAAAGCGACGGAGATTCTCAACAAGCTGACAGAAACGGACTTCCAGCACTGCTTCGGACAGTGGAAAATTCGTATGGAGCGTTGTAGGGATCGGTAAGGAGAGTACATTGAAGGGGATATACTTTGTAATGTAATTGATCAATAAAATGTTTTGTAGCACCAGTCCGGTTATTTAATTGACACACCTCGTATCCTGCATAAATATACAGGCTGTTCTACTTGAAATCTGGAAGTTGACGTCACTTCCGGTGACACTGGAGATGTAATTGAACTGCTGATAACGGCAGAAGTTAGTTCATGAAAAATATAAATCGACCTATTTCTTCTAAAAACGCTAACTTCTGTCGTTCAAGAGATAGCATGTGGGGAGGGCACTGTATTTAAATCTATGACGTGATCAAGTTGTTCCTGCTACTCAGGAATATAACTTGGTTCCAACACATAGACTTATTACCATTACACCCAAAATGTGAATCGGGAGATTGAGGGTAGAGGATTCATTGACCAACCTATATGGTCCTCAGACATAAATTCATCTTTTCTTTTTTCGAGGACTACTTAATATGAAGCTTTTTCGAAGATACTGTAAACAACATTTTAAATACAAATTTCAGGTCTTAAATTTCTCATTTCTACTCCACCTCGTATAACACGAACGTAGAAAATTAACATTCCACTCCAGGGAATACAAGAACTAACTCAATTCTGGTCTTCTAGAGCTTTTGGGTCGCGAAAAATCCGAGCTAGAGGACTCAGGGACATCCCCAGAAGAGTACGTAACCGTGTCGAGTTGACGAAAGCGTCACATTGCCTGCGAAACGTAGCGGCGTGCCTCTTAAATGTTTATTTTATGTCCTAGTTCCGGCGGAAATCGATAGTCGACCGGATAAACGTGAGAAAGAAACGAAAGGACAACCCACCACCCACCCGCTAGAGGGCGTAGGGAAGCGAGGCGGGCAGAAACCGAAATATGTCGAAATGGATAAGAATTAATGTCGAAGAGTTGCGACGCTTATGGTCTTTATTTATTAGCGCCCTCTAGTGGAAGTTATGACGGTAATAATGGCGGTAATTACTAAAGTAAATTGTACAGGAGCTCGCAACCCAAGAACAGGCCGGAGATGGAGATGGAAGAAAGGGTAGATGGAGGAGAGTTGTAGGGGATTTAGCAGCGTGGTAGACCTGGTTTTCTGAAAAGGACAAGGCAAAGGAACAGGGCGAAGAGGATGTTGAAGTAGGTGTTTGTTTTGTTTCGTTTTGTAATGGTCGTTGATGGTTTCTGTCGCGATGGCGGTAAAAATTCCGCAAGAAACAAGAATGGGGAAGATAACACTGTTAAGCGGATATAAAATACATATAAACGAATTTATTTTATTGCTGAGTATAACACTTGTTACGATTAGTTGAAAAAGAACAGCGACAAATGTATAAATGTGTCAAAAAAATACGTAGCATCGTAGCTAAAAGATGTAAAAGATGTTATTGATCGAGAAAGCTGAAGACACTGGACTTGTACACAAGTAATTAAAATTCTAGTAAATAAAATTATTTATACCGATTCTAATCTATCAAAATAAGTAATGCTGATAGCGGTTTTAAAGCTGTACAATGGGGAGTGCCACTAGGTAGTCTTTTTGGCCCCCCATGGCGAGGGTCAAAAATGAATCAGCCTGTATATACTGTGTACTTTTTAAATCTCTGTCTATTTTTCTTGATGACATTGTACACAAATTCGTTTTACATTACAGTAATATTTATCTTTAATGTCTAGTAATACTATTTTTACACCAGGTGTCCCAGATTCAATGCTACACATAATATCTTGATTATATCTAGTGGTAGAAACCCTCGATGCTTTAAAGGAGCTCATATCGACAAATTGCCCTTAGAATGGGTATCTAATAAAAATGCTTGGATGACAACAGAGATTATGACCTCCTGGCTAAAAAAATTTGACGAAAAAATGAGAAAAGGCTTATTATTTCTGGATAACGTCCACGTTCCATCCAAAAGTGACACTAGAAAATGTGAACATCATTTTCCTGCCTCCAACCACAACTTCCTATTGTCGGCCATTGAATCAAGAGATTATCCATAAGTTTAAGATAAACTATAGAAAATTTCTAATCAGAAAGCTTCTAACATTCACAAACCACGAAAGTTCTTTTGAAGATGCAGAAAAAAATATTAATTTAACCAGTGTTTTAATTTGGATATTGGCAGCTTGGAAAGACGTTTCGCCAGTTACGATTTCAAAATGTTTTGCAAAAGCAGGATTCTCGGAAAATAACCAGCAAGAAAAGGATTTTGATGAGGAAGAGAAATTCAACTGGCCCAGCTTCTTCCTGTATTACGTGGTGTAAGCCTCACAGTTTTAATGTTCAAGAAATAATCAATGAATTAATTGATGATCAAGATTGTAATTCAAACAGTGAAACTGATGTGGAAGAATCTGACATTTGTAATTCAAACGTGAAAGATATGGATGAACTGTGCGAAAAACTAAGAGATGTACAAAGTTTCTTATTTTGTAATGATGAAAGCGAACTAGCTGTACAAATTGTTCGAATTTTAGCAAAATGTCAATCTCAGGTTTTACAAATAAAAACTGAAAATATTTTGATTTTTTTTTTTTTGAAATTTATATCAAAATCCATACGAAAACCCATAAAACGATTATACATGAACAGAATATCTGCTTAAAAAACCAAGATTTACCGTATATTTCGCAAAAGCAATTGTATAGACGTGTTGCGAAGAGCTTAACACCGTTCTACCAGCTTTATTCTTCACTTTGCCATCCGAAAATCGACAATATAAACGCTCCCGATACCTCGTTGTTCCTCCAACATCATTTTCTATCTCTATCCCTTCTGAGCAGATCCTGGCTTGAAAAGGAGGACGATCTCAATTTAGGACTTACATCGAACTCAACTCCGACCAAAAAAAAAGAATCCATCTTTAAGCAGATTGAAAGGAATAAAAACAGTAGGAAAATGGGTGTCGTGGAAAGGGGAAGAGGGAGGTGGCCGCCTTAAAAATCGACTATACACCACCGACGGTACACCGTCGGAGACACCATTACCTAAATTACCGGTTTTACGAGGTGCCGTCAGCCGATAAAGTAGAACTCGACTTCATCTAATACGACGTGACAGTTCCTCGCTTCTAAATTTTGCATCCTCGGTCTCTTTTTTTTGGTTTTTTTGGGGAGAGAGATAGATTATATTGATGCGCCTACGATGTGATAGAAGGAGATTTGAAAGTATTGGATAATAGGAAAACGTATTAGGGGAACTATTTCCTTGGCATATTTAGAACGTTTTAGACAGGGCTATGTTATTTGCTTGTAATATCCTTCGATTATGCAGAAATTTGCAAAGGAATGTCCAAAAGAACCAGCAGAAAATCGTTAGTTGGTAGCGGAAGAGACGATTAGTCTTAATAATGACCTTAATAATAGTTATTATATGTAATTGCAACAAAATAGCAGCAAATCTCAGATCTATAATGTATATTAAGAACACTAAATTGTTTGATCAATAGAAACTTCTAGCCTTATTAAATACAGTGATGATTTTGGGGTAAAATTTAGAAAAACGGTTAGTAATATTATTATCTAATTACATATAATATGCAGGTAAGTATAATTTGAACATATATTTACAAATATATGCTTGTTCCTCTTCGTACAAACTGCTGTTTTCCGACCGAAGAACAAATTTTACTAACGACAACTTGGAAAAACACCTTGTGTGCTACGCAAACGCGAAATTTGAAGACATGTTACACGGCGATTAATTAATTTATTTATTATTTTAAACCAAATGAATCTACATATTTTAGTTATTAGTTAAAATTTGTATGTTTTATTTCTTTTTATGGCTGAAATGTACCTAAAATTACATTAAATATCGTCTTCTTATTCATGTTTTTTTAAAATAAAATGATTTTTGTGTTTACCGTTTTTTTTTAAGTATTTGCCTAACATGCCTAAATCACAGTTTTTCGTCCTAAATACATAGTTTCTAAGGCCTAAAAAAGGGTCTTTTTAGCTGTTTTTTACGTCCTAAAATCCCGTCTCTAGAGATAACACAAAAAATGTTATTCGTATCGCTTGTAAAGCTCAAATTTTGGAAAATATGCAAAAAGTGCACCTGACGTTGCACGAAAAGATCAAATCATTGCTAGAAGATTAAAACGACTAAAAATTTCCAAAAATACATCTACTTTTATTGTAAGGGAGACATGACGTTCACACTGATGCTCCCAGGGATCCCCCCAAACAATTTTAAATAGAATGACCTGTTGTTTGGTACCTCGAATGAAAGCTTATTTCCCAAAAGAAACACAAGTGAATCTTTTTTTGAAAAATAAATATATTTAGAAATTGAGAAATTAAAAGTTTGCTTTAGGCGCTATCTTCATTTTGTACGTGTGAAGTTCAATAATTTAAGTACATCTTTTCTCTGAAATCAGATTGTAATTAGCTTAAATTCAACCTACAATCCCTCACCACTAATTCCTCTTAAAATTCACACGGAACCATCTTCACGAAAACCGTTCACCCACAGAAATTAGTCCTACCCGATGGCCATATTCATAAATTACCATAATTAATAACACCGTATAACTTACACATGTAACCCGATCGAAATCACATAAATTCAATAGCGTCCTCTATACCTATCCTTTCAATTGTTCCGTGTTTCCCATTGCGTCCGAATCCGGGTTGATTTTCCCAGGTTTTCATTGATACTTGAAGGAGTTTCGTCCATCCCCTCGTTGTTACGATCTGCTGGAATATGAAGTGGCGACCGGTAAGGGGATTGTGGGGAGTTGGAAAGAGGAAAGACTGGAATTGCAGTTCTGATTCCCCTTCTTTTCCGGGTCACCCTTCTACGCTGGGACGGACGATATAACACCGCGTAAAATAGGGCGTTACAAGTGCAATATGACTACCCCGATTGCATCGCATATTTCAAGCTTTATGAAGTGGACGCGGACGAGGAGGTCGGGGTTGCGGATTTAGAATAGTTTGGGTTGAAATATTGCCGGGTGGATCTGTAGGATGGGATTGCAGTGGTTGTTATGTAACATGATGACGTTTATAGTAAGTGTATTTGATGTAATTCTTTTATCCAACACTTGCCATGATGATTTTCAAATCTTTTCTACTTTATCATATAAAATTTGTTGTTTTTCATTGGGCCTCGTCATTTTCTAAAGCTTTGACTACTGCTGCTATGTTTGTAAAGCCTTTTTAGCTGCATATCCGTCTTCATTAAAACACGCGAAACAGAATTTTTCTGGTAAATCATCAAAACACATAATGGGAAAGAAGAAAGATATAACCACAGAGAAAAAAGTACGAATTTCTGCTCTTCTAAAAACGGGAGAGTTTTCCCAACGTGAAGTTGCGCAAAAAGAGGGTGTATCACATCAAACTGTTCTGAGAATCACCAAATTAATTAAGGAGAATATCCCTAGTACAAGTAGAGATAGAACATACTGTGCCGGCAAACGTAAAACAACTGTAAGAGATGATCGTCGTATAGTAAAAGTGGCTACAGAATATCGTTTTTCATCCACTAAAGGTGCTCATAAAATTCTTAGTGGAGAAGGTATACAAATATCAGCCCGAACAGTCCGTAGACGACTTCATGAAGCAGGCTTGAAATGCCGGCGCCCTGCAAAGAAACCAAGACTAACATCTGAAATGAAAGCGACACCATTTCAATGATTCAACGATTAAATCTATTAATCGCCAGACGGCCGGCAAATCCAAACTTTGCCCCTCACACAATAGACGGGAAAACCCATCGTTGCATTAGTTTACGGCATTTTAGCTGTAAAACTAAAATTTACATTTAAGAAAGATGCAGCTGTGTAAAAACCATATTTATTTAAAATTAAAAAAAAAAAAACGTTTAGACCAAATAAATATGATTTTAGGACAAAATAGGCAAAAACCCACGATTTAGGCTGTTAGAAGTCCAAATAGGCAAAATAAAACATAGCTAGATCGCTTTGATTTGTCGAGAAACATATAGATTTTGTATTATTTTTAATTTGCCTTGAATCTAAACAAAGAGGCATTTTGCCTAAAACCCCGTTTCTAGTTATCTACAAAATTACTGATCGCGTTTTCTATACCAACTATAATTTCTTCAACCGGGGCCTTATTAAATTTCAGGTTGTATTTCAAACCTTTATTTAATAAATCGATCTCTTCTTTGCTAAAAGACTCCGATGACTCATTTTTAACTAACTCAGGTAATTATCTCAGCAGGTTTTGGTTTGCTAGCGGTGACTAATTTCGAAATCTTTTTAGCTTGGCTATCAAAACGTGCGTCCAGTACGAGTTAAGTTTCGTGGTAAGGGTTTTAGTGAACTGTTTCACCGAAGCCAATTTACTTTTAACTCCTTTCGAGGAAATTCCACACACTAAACTGTCTATATTATAAACCAGAAACACCCACTTCTCTTTTTTATATTTCCATTGTAATACATCATAAAAAACCAGCTTCCAGAGACGTAAAAATATAACCTATACATACAGAGAGTCCAACATAAAAGCTTGAATATTCCACGAAGTTTTTCTTTAACAACTTTTTATTAAAAAAAGAAGAAGGCGCAGGAAGAAAAAGGAAAAGAACAAATTCGAGAAGAAGTCGAGGTCCTACGCTGTCTCGACACCATGTCATCATTTATTCAAATGCCCTTTCGGCATTTCGAGCTGTGTGGAGAAGGAACTTTCGCAAGGAAGAAAGCTCGTTGAGGTAATAAAAAAGTTTTAATTAAAATTTAGTCCGAGGGCTCAGACTTTTTTCGTTTTCTTTCTATACTTTGCCTTGCTAGATATTATCGTAGGTATGTATGTACATACTTTTATTATTACTATACATATACTCGTCTTTTTCCCTTATCTTTGCCAATGAAATGAGGGAGAGGTATTACATGAGTAAAATACAATGTACGAGATATAGAACTGAAAAGTATTTCCTTCTGAGTGATTGTCACGATCAAAGATGGATAATATTATATACCGGGTGCTTTAAAACAATGTTTAAGGATTTTTAGGGCATATAGTACGGTTAAAAACGTTTCACTTAAAGTTTCTTCTACTGATGTTTATGGTTTTAGTTTTGCAGAGTCTGGCTGTCCAGAATCAGATTTTATTTTGTAGGACTAGCTGGACCCACGAGTTAGTTTAACGCAGTTTGAACCAACTCCAGCAATGGTACCTCCACTCCGGCAATGGTATCCCCACTCCGGCAATGGTACCCCCACTCCGGCAATGGTATCCAACAACTTTTCCTTTTCATACAGCACAAATCGCATTTAACATTTACCCTTCCATCTACGCGATCAAAGTACCATCGAAAAGAAAACCCAGAAAGGATACCAACTTGTCCCAATTGCAAATACTCCCTCAGCTTACTACACAGCGAAAGCTCGTAGTCGAGTTCGTTAAACTCCAATTCATAATAGTCCTTGAGAATTCACCCTCGGTTCCGTTAAAAACCTTCCTCCTTATATTCTCTACGTTTTTCACCCAACGCGTGACCGTAGCTTTTTATCCAAGTCGCTCTTTTCTTTATTACGCGACATAATAACCTCTCCACGGCGCTAGAGACGTTGCTGGCACTAACCTAGTTTCAGAATCAAGTTGTTCGGTTAGTGGGAACCTTTACAGCTCCATCTAAGCTTCCACAAGCGAATGAGGGAAAGGGAATTTTAGTTGAAAAGAGATGACCGGGTGTCCTGTTTCTGCCTACGGCGCTGTTCTAAGTTCCTTGCGTTAGAAAACGCGTATTCTAGCAATTGAAACGCACTCCAGCCTTTATTCTTCTATTAATTTTAAAAATAGATTCGCCTGTATCTCGGGATGCGCCCGATGAGGTTTGCTGGTTTAAAGAAGAAAAATTAGCGACAAAGAACATGGTAAACGTGGAATGAGGAAGATTGAAAGAACCATGTTTCGCTTGGGCTTTTAATGTAGTACGGCTATTTTGCGGGTTGTTTGAATTGGAATTGAGGGATTATATTATTTGCAGCGTACCATCTCGAGAAGATAATAATGGAAACACGTAACATTTTTTTGTTGGTTAGTAATTCTTTTACGTACAACTTTATAGTAACAGTGTTGGACTTGAGTTCTTTAAAATGTTAGAACAATAGCTTTTCAAAATTTAAGAACATAATATAAGGTAAAACTCCCGCAATAATCAACACAAATACTGAAAATCATAAAAGTAGTGACATTATTTTAAGACAATTTGTGTTACATGACTTCCATTCAAGCTACGATTGAATTTGTGAGGTTTTAACAACTGTGTGATAAAATACAGTAGACATACATACGATATTAGATAAAATATACAATGATTTAAAAACAAAATACCAGATTTAGAAAAAAAAATAAACAAATATACCTACAATATACAAAGTATAATAATGAGTAAAGTAACCAAAACTTGCGGACTCGCATAGGCGTCGGTATTACGGGTTAATATAAGAATACGAAAAATTCATAAATAAACTTACTTGCTAATTATTCAACAAATTAGAGGCATCAGGATGTGAACTACTGTAAACTTGCATCATTGCATATGTTTCCACAGTTACTTCTTTAAACCTTGTGCGTCGACAAGAAAAAATATTCTTATACATAGAAAACGATTTCTCCACATCTAAGGAAGTTACATTTGCATGTAGAAACTGTTTTTCAAAATCACTTAAAAGTTCACTATTCTTACACTTATTATAAACGGCCTCTAAAGTATTAAAATCGGGATTTTTCCTTAAAACATCTGCCAACTTTTGACTAGCGCATAATCCTGGCGTATCATTTAATGTGTGTAATTTATTTTTTACACTCTCCACTATGTCTAATGATTCCTGCAATGACAATTCAGTACATTGTAGTTTTCTGATGGCATCTAGTAATACTGTATAATTGGTACATATTGTTGTTAAATCTTCTAAAAGTTGAGGAATTTGAAATTCTCTTTAACTTTCTTTAATTGCTTTGGATTCATTCCGATTAAATCGCATTATAACTGATTGAATTTGTTGAAAATGGATCAAATAGTAAGAAGCTGCTGTTAGCCAAGTACCCCATCGCGTTAAAATTGGTTCAGGAGGTTCTGGAATACCTGGACAAAATTTACGAAATTCTTTTAAACGTTTAGGAGATTTACGAAACACTGCTTTAGTACTTCCAATCATCCGATCAACGTTTCCGTAATGTTGTCGAACAACTTCACCAACTAAATGCAAAGCATGCAGCACGCAGGTTATATGTATTAAGTTAGGAAATATATGTTTTAAGGATAGCTCAACACCTAACATCGTTGCTGCACTATCTGTCACAATTATCACAACTTGATCTTGGGCAATTTTAAATTTTTTCAAAGCGTTCATTATCACTGTTTGAATATTTTCCGCGGTACATTGTTGAACACGTTTGCAAGCTAACAAATATCGAGATGCTGTGTTCTCGCTAGATAAAACGCGAGCTATTACATTCACAATACTGTTTTTCTTTATATCGGTCGTCTCATCCACGGTAATCCATATTTTTTTGGAACACAAATCACGTTTACACACATTTTCTAGCATCTCTTTCATTCGCGGCAAATGATTCTGTAATTGTGTTTGTGAGGGTAATGGGTACTTTGGAACGTATTGTCGCCAAAACGTTTTAAAAGCTGCTTTTCTCACAAACGACAACGGAAGATTATAAGAGGTAAACATAATTAATAAATGTATGAGGAATAGTGTATAAGGTATTTCAGTTCTTGCATTTCTCATATGCTTAATACCATTGACATGCCTCTGGCAATCAGTTCTGTCCAATGCAGCCAAACGAACATTGCATATTAAGCAAAAAACTGCACTACCGTCGTATTTTAAATGGGGAAAAAGTGATACATACTTATGTACATTAGTAGCAAATCTATTACGAGGCATTGTTTTCTTAGGTATGTAAATATTAGTTCTATATGAAACGATACACTGTACTTGGTATAATACTACAACACACAAAAAACACCAGCTATATTTTCAAAAGCGACACGTAAGTAGATAACCTTGACCGTTCGACTAATCTCTGCAACAGCTCAACCGGTACTAAAACGAAATCTCTCTCAGCGCGGTTTAACATGATTTATATTCAAGGTCGACACTACATGCCTGCTTCTCTACCTGTTTAGTTTATTAAGAGCAGGAGTTCGTACTTTTGTCTCTGTGGTTGTACCCTCCTTCTTCCCCATTATACCAAGGTTTTATGGTTTGGATTTTTATTACTATATTACTGTCTAGCGATTGTAGATTTTCTCAATTCAGTCATTCAATATCAAATATTAGATATATAAACTTATGGTTGTGTCATAAAATGTTAGGAATTTAATTATATATTGATGGGGCTGATATAGCTAATAGATTAATAAATTATTGTTTTGTTCGAATAATGTTTGCTTTGAAATCGTTTTATTTATGAAATTTATAAACTTTTGGTGGTGGGGTGTTACATGGGACGTAAGTTTGGCTTAAATAGAGTGGTATTAGCATACAACTCGATAACCGTTCCCTATCAAATTTTTAAAATTTGGATTCTCATCTAGTGCACTACAACAAAGGTTATTCTATTCTTCTATTCTTATTCTATTAAAAGAAACCCTGCTTATTTAAGAGAATTTGTCCTTCTTGTTTTACTAACGAACCACATTATTTAAATCCAAACAGTAGAGTAGAATTCATAAAACCAAGGTATTGTCTTACAACAACATGCTTTACACTGGGAACTATATATATTTTATTTTGTTACAGCTAATAGCACGCCCATACGAATCTTATAACGCTGCAAGAACCAAATACAACATATTCATTACTGCGATATTGTTTTCGATCCAGCGAACTTCAAAACATCTCCTAAATAGCACCCAATTAACCAGCGTAGGGTATATGATTTGATTGGGATATCGAGTTCGTGTTGAAAGAGTTAATCAAGAGCAAAACCAGGAGGGCATGCCCGGGAAACGTTATTAATAAAGCTATTTTTTAGCCTTAGAAACGCAGTTGGAATAACTAATACTGCTACGAGAGTAGTTTGAAAAATTTAATTTTTTTTGTATCAACATAGCATTCTTGTAAATCTATACACTTTTAACAGCGATGATTACATCTTTTTAATCCATTCAAACTGTAGTTGGAATCTTGTTCTGCAAAATAGACGTTTATCAATATGGTGGCTTCCTCATTCGATCAAATTCTTTGTCTTCCGAGCTAACTTTGAGCCCAGGAAACAGAAGAAAGTCGCTGGTGACCTATACGACCTCTATTTTGTTTTTATAAAAACAGCGTTCAATCAAGGCAATTTTGCAATCAACGTTGATAACGTTTTCCGCGTTTTCCCAGTCATTCTTGGAGCTTCCTCCAAATATCAGCAGTCGATGTTGGTGTCGATGTCCCCACATCTCGGCCCAATTCCTCCCATTGTTATAGTAGCTTAATAGGATTTCAATCTGGGCTTTGGGTAGATCACTCTATAACATTTAAAGATCCTTCTGCTTCCAAGTGTTTTAAAAATTATTTACAGATTTTAGATGTGTAATTTGGGTCGTTTACTTGGTAGAAAATTTTGGCCGAAAAGTATTCTTCCTGAAGGTACGACACTGTTTTTCTAAAATGTGGAGATATTCCTTTCTTAATATGCTTTCGATCTTCACAATATCACCCACAACTGTCCCGCTAAAACAGTCTCAGATCATAACTGAATCTCCCCCGTGCTTAACTGAAGGTACAATACATTGTTCTCTTGGCTGCTTTCTTACAAAAATACATCTTCGTAAATCAAAAATCTCAAATTTTGATTTGTCATTCATAAAGCTTTACTTATAATTCTCCTCAGTCTTATATTTGTGTCCACGAACCCATTTTACACATTTCTTGTTCTTTTCATCAATGTAGACCGTTTTCCGTAAGTATCGTTTTTGCAATAGAAACACTAACCGGCTTCTGACAAACGGCAACAATTTTTGTTGCGATTTCTGGGATATTTTTTGCCTATTTCCTCTTGCTAGGTACCACTATCGCAAGATTTTCATGAGACGTTGTTGCCTTGATCTCCCACTTTGTGTTTTGGTCATCAACTGCTACTTTTTCAATATTCTTGCATTACAATCTGCCGTGGAGTGGTTTAACTTTAATTCTTTAGCAATTTCGCGGTTATTTTTGCCAGTTTGATGAAGCACGATTATAAGAGCACGCATTTCTATAATCAACTCCTTTTGTTTTGACATTTCTAGCAATTTTAAAAGGATTAACCACACGATGTTTTGTTAGGAGAGATATCTACTAAGCATTCAGTTTTATTTATAACTAATTAATAATTTATAACAGAAATACTACTCTGAAGTAGGTAGAAACAATAACCAAGATAATGCTAATAAATAGCTTATGGTTTTAAATGGAATCACTACCGGCAAAGAACAATATGAGAAGAAAAAGTATTAAAGCTTCTTGCTCCTGGCCACATTGCTCTTAACATCTCTCAGTTTGTGCCTTTAAATCTTCAAAAGCAGCAACTGAAATATTTCCTGGCGCCACCTAGTGCCAGTAGTTATAATCATGGCCGTCTTAGATAATAACAACGAAACCAGAATACAGATACCATACTTACCCATATAATGATCTAACCTTTAACGTACAACGTTTCATAAACATTTTCAAAAAAGAAATTAGCTGTTGCCCTTTAGGAAAGTAATTTCGATATCCTTGATGCACTTTTTGGAGTAGAATGCAGTGGCGTACACACATTTGTAATAGTTTATTAAAAATTTCGAATTCTGACATTAAATATTGTATATTTTTTTAAAACTAAATTATTGGATTATTTAAATCGATCAAATTTTTCCTGCTTTCAAAATAAGCGCACCCCCGACTTTTGCAACCTCAGCAAACTTCTACTTCTACTGCTATTTTGTATTTGCTAATAACTTTGGTGTTTACAAATGCCTAACATATTTTCCCAATCTAGTGTGTGTGCCTTGTTTCATTGATACAGATTTTATTGCAACAAAATCCCTCATTGATTAAATTTCAATTGAAAAAAAAAACTAAACCAAATTCTTCTATTTCAATTAACACTTCCATTCGACAATTTACCCCCTCCGCTCGCTATTAGCGAACAAAATGGCACTTAGATCAGGCGTAAAACTTTCCTTGGGAAGTGAAAACTTTTCCCTTTTTCCGAGATTCAGTGAATTACGATCGACCTAACTACTTAGTACAAACAGGGGCGACGAACGTAGATAATAGACCCGACTTACCCTACGTTCCACGCGATAGAACGAGATCTTCGAATGTTTTAAATAGTTAGCCAACAAAAGCTATCGCTTCCGCAGCTTCTCCGCCACCCAAAACGGCGTCGTCATCGCAGTGCTTTTTTTGTTTTCGTCGTTTTTCTTTGTCGACAGTTTTAGTTTGTTCTTTTAAAGATTGGAAGGTAAGAAGAAAAGAATATCTTCAACGCGTACTATGAAACTCGCTAAGTTTTAAAGTCGTTTGTCTTCGGGAAGGGGTAAAATCTTATGAAAATTTCTGCATTTATAGACAAAATAGTTTCTTAATCATAAAATAAATGATTCAATAGCAGGGTGAGGTATGTCTAAATGGACCAATATTTATGTTTGAAACAATTGTTTTCCAAATCATGTCTCTCTTTAATATCGGCTATCGTCGAATTAGTACATTCCAAGTGTTGACTTCTATCTTGAAGCAGACCCATAAACAATAGTCTACTGGTGTGAGATCTGGAGATCTTTGGGAGAGAGGGAGATAGTAATTTTTAACATGTATTTAGACAGGACCCGGATGATACTACTTCTAGCACTAAATAAACCCATAAAATAATAAAACGGTGAGATGTAAATGAAGAAAATAATAAGTAAATAGGGTAATAGATTAACATATTTTACCATTGGGGTTATTCCATGTTAAGTGATCAAATCCCCACGCTCGACCATCTCAGATTTTTTTTCAAATTTTATGAGTAGGTTCTACAACTGACTGAAGGTAATTCCCCAAATTCTTAGCTCCTGATATGCAATACATGACGTGCGAGAGCCTTTTAAGTGATGGCTGGTAAAATGTCGCGGATGCTCCCCGACACTTTTTGCCACCTTTGTCAAGCTGTCATTCTGCAAGTAAGAAAGATATTTGCCTGGAAATTGCTGCGCATGCTTATCAGTGTCCCAAACTTCCAAATTTTAACAAAAACAGCCAACTAGTCCTCTTGTGAACCCGATTATTGGGATTATTTGTTTCAAAAGAACGTATGTTTGAATCAAATAACGATGTCAAAATAATTATTTCTCTAAATTAAAAGAATATATTTTTGCGGCCATTTAAAATTACGATTTCTTTTCTCTGTGTTCCTCCTTTATAACCCTCCACCTGCCTCATTTCGCCTTATTTTCCGCGAAAAAGCCGAACAAAATGTGCTGCAAAACTTACTGGAAAGCAAGCGAATCTCGTTAACGTTCCAGCAAGGCGGTCTACGATCCACCCAACTTCCTTAATCAACCGTAGTCAACGCGCGGCAAAATTCAATCAATCGCCGGGGTAGATATACGCCTGGTAGACTTCCTCGCTAACAACATTGTCGCCACCTAGCGTCAGTCATCGATATTATCCGCTAACAAGGTCCCCGAACGTTAAACAAATTACAACCGCTTCTACGGATAGCTTCCAGCTTATATAACATGGTGAAGATACTCTTAGTTACGTGTACCAGCGCTTGCATATTTTTTTTTATTGAGGCAAAAGGTTTGGTGATATTACCAATTTGATAAAGTGAGGTTAAGTTCCTGAAAATGAATAAGAGATGATTGGGTTTCTTACCTTGCGTTAGAGGGATGTAATGTGTCAATAGGAAAATCACCAAGGGTGTTATTAGCCTGGAAAGATGAACTTGTGATGATCGGTGTGTCCTGCTTCGTGATGATGACATTAAGCTTGATGCTAATGAGTTGTGGAAGGCATCGTTAGGGTTGGTAACAACAACGTAGTCATGGTGGTAATACTATAGGTGCTCCTTTTTATCTGCAAAAATGAAGAGAAATATTATCATTTATAAATGATTAATACTAGTTAAAATGGTTATAGATATTTGCTAAATTTTGATGTTTGTCTTTCTATCCTGAGGTGGTTTATATCAATCCTATTCTTTCTTATTATTCTGAAAGTTCATCCCGCCATAGTTTTAGTAAATTTCACCTCTTGTGAAGGAAATACTCATGAATCGGAATTTTAGGAAGAGAAACAATTGAAGGAATGGTGTAATTACCCCAAAATGAGTTATATGCCCAGATGCAACTTGTGTAAAACATAGAAGAGTCTATGTACATAAGTTTTTACCAATGGCGGCTGGTAGTGAAAAAATGGGAGGTTAAGGAGGACAAGACGATAGTACCTGGTGTATTTTTTTGTCAAGTCCAACGTACACGATATGCAACGGAAATACACGAGGAAATAGAAGCGTTGTCCTTGACTTTCCATTTAGGTCACCACCAGCCGCCACTGCATTCTACGTATGCACATATTTTTCAGTGGCGTACGTCGTGACTGATACTGACGTTAATAAGTCACAATCTGATATTTTTAGTGATCATAAATGAATTATAAGTGTATAAACTTTGATTCAGTAAAGAAGTTGTGACTTGTCGATAAATCAACCACGATAACCATTGAGCAAATAATCTGTAGATATTAGTAATAAGTTATGGCGAGCTGGTGCTGTGTAAATTCATTTCCTACCTCACATCCTTCGTTTTCACGTCTCATGTAGGTTGTAGTTATTTATAATAATGGAGATCTACTAGGTTAATTCCATCTAAATACAATATAAATACAAACAGTAGTGCGAAAATTATCATTGTACGACGAAATATCGTAAATACGCCGCGTTGTGTAAGAGGCAAGTCAGAACTTGTTAGCAGAATAATGCATATTAAATTCAGTTGTGTCTTCAGCATAATTTTGAAAATTAAATATCGTTGGTTAAGAAATCGTCTTCTTTATCAGTAAATTTTAATATTGTACAGTTGTTGGTGTTGTTAAATGTCATAGAGTAGCATAGATTTAGTCTCCCAGTTGCGTCCCTGCATGGCGTACATTATGCTATTTTTAAAAATAAGAATATTCGTTTGAAATTTATTATCAAATTATATTTGGAAAAGTATAGTTATCCAAATTAGCCGTGATTAAACAAATGCTATCGAAAATGAAATAAAGGAGTGAAGGGGCACTAATCAATTTCTCGCTTTTAGTCAAAATATTCATCGAGGTAACACATATTTGGCTGTGTCCATTCTTCTGTGAGATAATATTTTTACAATGATTTCATCCCAGATTCTTTTTGGTCTTCCTTTGCTCCTTGTCCCTTACCTTTTGCCTCCCAAACTTGTTTCACCTTTTTTTTTTTTTTGATCTTTTTTATCAACAGTTCTACCTCCAGAAGATCCCTGATCCTCATATTTCTGTAACTCCTAGTACTTTTCTCAGATACATCATCTCAATACTTTGTAGTCTGCTTGTCAATCTCTTTGTTAGTACTCAGCTCTCTGACCCAAATATTAAGGTTGGAACAAATACAAAATTTGTTTTGTAAATCTTGATCTTGGTGTCAATTTTATTTATTTCTATTTTCTTTGAACCTTTCCTGTTGATGTGCACCCCCAAGTATTTAAATGTATCTACTTGTTCTATTTTCTTGTTGGTCATTTCAATGTTGACCATACTTTTGGTTTTTCCGCTTACCATAATCTTTGTTTTTGCCTCGTTAATTTTTATATTCTTTTCCTTGAGCTCCTGTGTCCATATTTTGAGATAAGGGAAAGCTCTTCTTCATTTTTCGCCAATATCACAATGTCATCAGCAAAAGGGCATTCGGACGGCCATACTGGATGAAGATTTCCATGCTTCTATGCTTTCCATATTTCCTTAACTGTGTCGTTCATGACCACGTTGCATAGGACCACGTTGAACACTACACCTTGACATAGACCCTCGTTGCTGTCTTATTATGAAAGAAGTTCATGGTCGCACTTATTGGAACTGTTGGGACATTTCTTCGCTTCAGACTTGCTTTAACAAAACTTTTCTCCTTGGTACCAAATCGACAGCTCTTTCGAGATCCAGAAACGCTTGGTATATCTCCGAGTTTGTATTTCTAATTTTTTCTATTGCTCTTCCATTATGGTGAATGTATCTGCATCTGGATGCATCTGGAAACGTTCCTTGGTGCTCAAAGAACATGTTACTACTTGGTTGACAACACAGGCGGCAACGTTTTATGAGGAAGGCATACAAATACTTGTGCCACGCTATAACAGGTGCCTACAAAATAGTGGGAGCTATGTAGAAAGATAGATTGAAGTTTGTAGCTTTTTTGCAATAAATAGTTTTTCTGTATCTGTACACGTTTTGTTTTTATTACCAAACGGAGCTCAGTTTCTGGACGTGCCTCGTAGATAGGATGATTCCTGTTTTCCAAACTATGCGAACTTTTCTTCTTGCCATGATCTATTGTAAATCTTTGTCAGTCTTTCTATTCCTTCTTCTCCCATATTCTGTAGCATCTCACCAGTGATATTGTTGTGCTTCGCCTCTTTCCCTTTCTCCTATTGCCTCTACGACTTCACTGTTTGTTATGGCTTCCTGTTGTTGTTGTTCCAAACATTCAGTCTCTTCTGTTTTTGTACTGTTGCTCTCCTTGGAACCCAGTAGATCTTCGAAGTTTTTCTTCCATCTCTCCATTATCACATCCTCCATAATTCTTCTATGTCTTGGTTTAAGCCTACGTCGCCTATTTCCATGACACTCTTCATTTTAAACTCAGCGAACAAGCGATGGCTACTTGTTCGCTGAGTTTATAGGATCTTATTTTCTCTTTTGTTCTAATTTTTGTTGTTTTTGTCTGTTCAACTTTTTCTGTAAATGTAATCCTCTCTATCACAATACAATTTAAATAAAAACACATCAGTTTTACTTCATGAAACAACGCCAAAACGCTTCCCACACCGCCGAAATGTAATTACCCCCTCAAACAAACTCAACGTTCAAAGATCAATCGCTTTAATCGAAGATATCCAATATTGGAACTTTTCATTACGCTCTCGACGCGCCCCTCACTTAATTTCGGCGGCAAAAAAGGATCGTAATCCCGAGGCAGAAACAGTGCGACGGAAGTCATGTCCGTCTATTATATTATTGACAAACCGATTTCGTGCGGGTCTTAATTAAAAACCACTTCCAAATGGCTCGTCCTCGACATAGTAGGACTTACGCTACGCCTAGATCTCCACGATCACCGCGACGCTGGACGTTTTTTCCCCCCGTTTCGAACCTCGTTCATTATCGATGTGTAAACACTGGAAGGAAATGGGGAGTTGAAACCGGTGATGGTGAGATTTTCCGCAGTACGTACAAAAAAAGGAAAGTGAAAGCAGGATTTCTGTTCGTTTAGAAAGCGGAAAGAGGAGGAAAGGAAAAGGCTTTTTGATGAATGTGTTGTTTGTTAGCTTGTTATTTGTACTCGATAATAATAATATTTTTTTATTTGTTTTCCTACAGGTTATTTATACACACAATTGCAGTAAAAAAACACATGATAGTAAAGAAAAACAATTCAATTATTACAACTTACAAAGTTAAAGAAATGTTCCCAATCTAACAGTATTTGAAGTAACAACAACATAACGTTACACAATCTTGAAATACTGGTAAATCCGGCAACTGCTTTCATTAGAAAAAAGGGGCAGTATCTCTGAATTAAACCGGGACGAAATGGAACAGTAGAGCGACTAACGTTAAGTGTACAAAATCGATTCAACCACACATAAAAACACCCCCGTCTTAGCCTTCTATACGGACCCTATTTCACCGACAAACAACCGTATAGGGGGATGAAAATGCTATAGATTGGCGCTGTACTATTACATCGGTAGCCTGTCTACTTCCTTGTATTTGTATGTCTGTGTGTTACAGTAGAACAGATTCTTCTCCACTACTACGACGACTATGCCACTACTAGTAGCGATAGTAGCGATCCTCAACGTGTGTAACGCTGACTAAAAGTAATGTTTTCGAGTCAGAGTAATGGACCTAAATCTAATTTGTTCTGGTGCTGACTTCGTTTTTAGCCCGAACAGCGTAACTTTGCGCTTCTAACAAGATACAGTTTGCGGCTGCCGTATCTTCGCAAACCATCTCCTTCTTTTGGGTTGGAGGAGGAAGGGGATGGATACTTTACCGTCTGTTTGTCCCCGTTTCGTGCTTATATATTGGTCGGAGAAGATATGCGTTAGCGTATTAGTACTGAGTTCACGACGATGGTCTATCAAAAATATCCCTGAAAATAATTAAGGTATCTTTTTCAAATTTTGATGGGTGATATTATGGATAATGACCTATTTCCCAAAAATATTTTTAACTTCATGACACCCTTGATTAAACCTCAAACAGATATCGACTTTCTTATTTCAAATAGTATATCCTATATATTATGGATCTTTTAAATATATCCTTCAAAATCACCCATTCTATTCTATTCTAAGACAAGTTCAATAATATACGACGTACCGTCTTTGAGATATTCAATTTTCCCTGAAAAATTTAACAAACGCAGAGTTTAATTTAAATATCAATATCTTCTATTCTGTATTACTCATGTATAGAGTAACCTAAACTTGCGGACTCGCATAGGCGTCGGTATTACGGGTTAATATAAGAATACGAAAAATTCATAAATAAACTAAACCGGTAGAGAAGCAGGCATGTAGTGTCGACCTTGAATAAAAATCATGTTAAACCGCGCTGAGAGATTTCGTTTTAGTACCGGTTGAGCTGTTGCAGAGATTAGTCGAACGGTCAAGGTTATGTACTTACGTGTCGCTTTTGAAAATATAGCTGGTGTTTTTTGTGTGTTGTAGTATTATACAAAGTACATAATTAGTGTATCGTTTCATATAGAACTAATATTTACATACCTAAGAAAACAATGCCTCGTAATAGATTTGCTACTAATGTACATAAGTATGTGTCACTTTTTCCCCATTTAAAATATGACGGTAGTGCGGTTTTTTGCTTAATATGCAATGTTTGTTTGGGTGCATTGGACAGAACTGATTGCCAGGGGTATGTCAATGGTATTAAGCATATGAGAAATGCAAGAACTGAAATACCTTATACACTATTCCTCATACATTTATTAATTATGTTTACCTCTTGTAATCTTCCGTTGTCGTTGGTGAGAAAAGCAGGTTTTAAAACGTTTTGGCGACAATACGTTCCAAAGTATCCATTACCCTCACAAACACAATTACAGAATCATTTGCCGCGAATGAAAGAGATGCTAGAAAATGTGTGTAAACGTGATTTGTGTTCCAAAGAAATATGGATTACCGTGGATGAGACGACCGATATAAGAAAAACAGTATTGTGAATGTAATAGCTCGCGTTTTATCTAGCGAGAATACAGCATCTCGATATTGTTAGCTTGCAAACGTGTTCAACAATGTACCGCGGAAAATATTCAAAAGTGATAATGAACTCTTTGAAAAAATTTAAAATTGCCCAAGATCAAGTTGTGATGGTTGTGACAGATAGTGCAGCAACGATGTTAAGTGTTGGGCGATCCTTAAAACATATATTTCCTAACTTAATACATATAACCTGCGTGCTGCATGCTTTGCATTTAGTTGGTGAAGTTGTTCGGCAACATTACGGAAACGTTGATCGGATGATTGGAAGTACTAAAGCAGTGTTTCGTAAATCTCCTAAACGTTTAAAAGAATTTCGTAAATTTTGTCCAGGTATTCCAGAACCTCCTGAACCAATTTTAACGCGATGGGGTACTTGGCTAACAGCAGCTTCTTACTATTTGATCCATTTTCAACAAATTCAATCAGTTATAATGCGATTTAATCGGAATGAATCCAAAGCAATTAGAGAAAGTCAAAGAGAATTTCAAATTCCTCAACTTTTAGAAGATTTAACAACAATATGTACCAATTATACAGTATTACTAGATGCCATCAGAAAACTACAATGTACTGAATTGTCATTGCAGGAATCATTAGACATAGTGGAGAGTGTAAAAAATAAATTACACACGTTAATTGATACGCCAGGATTATGCGCTAGTCAAAAGTTGGCAGATGTTTTAAGGAAAAATCCCGATTTTAATACTTTAGAGGCCGTTTATAATAAGTGTAAGAATAGTGAACTTTTAAGTGATTTTGAAAAACAGTTTCTACATGCAAATGTAACTTCCTTAGATGTGGAGAGATCGTTTTCTATGTATAAAAATATTTTTTCTTGTCGACGCACAAGGTTTAAAGAAGTAACTGTGGAAACATATGCAATAATGCAAGTTTACAGTAGTTCACATCCTGATGCCTCTAATTTGTTGAATGATTAGCAAGTAAGTTTATTTATGAATTTTTCGTATTCTTATATTAACCCGTAATACCGACGCCTATGCGAGTTCGCAAGTTTTGGTTACTCTAACTGGTATACATGAGTCATGTATACCAGTTTTGAAATTTTTATTGGAAACAGATTCTTCATCATTGTCGTAAATGCATATCAAAAATGTTATGCATAGTATTCCAAAAATCTAGCATATTCAAATAAAAAAAGAATCAACTTTCTTAAATGGTAAGCCTTATTTTTGATGGGTTAAACATATTCTAGTTCCTATAGTTAAATTCGTACGTTTCCGAGTTGTTTAAGAAAACCATCAAATCGCTTATTTATTATCAATAGATAGCTAGAATATACGAGGTAGGCTTTGTTTTGTTTAAGCTAATACAGCAACAATTGAACACTGCAATAATGACATTGTAACTGCATTTTATGCGTTGATATGAAAATAATAATAGTCTATTTTTATATTAACGCGTAAAAAAAAAATAATATTTTTTAATCAGAGTGATACACGATTTTATCTAAAACAGTATACATTGGAAATTTTTCGAAACAAATACTTCACCTATAAATGGGGTTTATGTAAATATGTTTTTTTAATTAAATTTGTTTTTCTTTCTACGTTTCCGGTAAGAATAGAATGCTATATATAAATGCTATACTGTACTGCTCAAGTCGCTACGTAAATATATGAAAGGAAAAATACGAAAAATATGGAATGGGGAATACGGGTGAAAGCATGAGTAAAAACTTAATTCTAAAAATATAGAGAAAAATAGGTTTTGGGGGGATACATTAAAATTACAATAATTCCCCTAAAATACGTAAAAATCCAAAAACAAGTAACTTTTATTTTTATTTTGTGTAGTTTAAAGATATGAAAAGGAAAAATATATTCACAGTACCTGAAATTGTTTTAACCTATTAACGACCCCATGGGTGCGCCACTGATTTTTTCCCAACTGGAATGTAGTGATAGTAACAGGGAACAATCCCTTTTCTAAATGAATTCGATATTTCGTCTTGTTTCCGAGATATAGCAAAAAATGTGTTTTCGGGGGATAACTTTGAGCGTCCCCCTTATACCGAAAAAAACAGCTAAAAAAATAGGTGTCTCATATTTTTCGATGTACTACATCCCTGCAAAATTCTATCAAAATCGAAGGCCAACCGTTGCTTCTCGTTTGCTTGTACATAAGTAAAATAGCATGTAAAATCGGAAGTAACAAAGTATCTATAGGTTTCTACTTAATCTCTTTTAAAAGTGTATATTGATTCATTTTGTTTCCTTTTTTCTTAGAAAATATTCAATTTACCATGTCTTGATCCCTGACCTGTTGCTTGTAATCCGAAGCACAGGTGCAAATTTTTACTTACTGAGGTTTACAAGATTGTTTTTAAACCTACACGATTTTCTCAATTTTATCCTATTTAATTTCAACCAAGTACATATATTTTCTTGCGAATATAACAAAAAAATTCTTCAATGTAAATTCAACTATATACAAATAAATAGTAACTTATGGTTTTCACACCATTTTATAGCCGAATACCCCGCTGAAACCGATCGGGCGTTACAGGAATCAACATTTTACCTCATATATGTATCTGGGGGCATCGTAACGCAGTAAGGAATCCATAAAACCGTTCATTTTTACGATACGGTGGCTTTAAAATTTTCAATCGGCAAAGCTCTAATATTGTATCGTGTACTACAATAGTCTACCACAGTTGGAACTGCCTCGGAGGACGTCAGCGACCTCTACAAAACGTTCCGCGGAACAAGTTCAACACGAAACTTCCCCTTTGCACTCCCCCAGGCCTCCCTCGATGCCTTCAACACCCGCACCTGTCGGCTGGTTTCCAGTTCCGAGCTTCCGAGCTTCGGGCGGTACATTTTACCGAGGATACCGTTTCGGCGTGTACCCGCCGGGTAAAAACTGACGGTCGTTGTCGGTAGGATGAAAACGCGCAACAGAAAATAAAAAAAAAAACATCCAAACAGGAAAAAAAAGGAGCAAAATAGAGAAAATACCGGGGAAAAACGGGATAAAAGCAAGTCGACGTGTAGGAAAAAGTGATGGCCATGAAACAACTGCGCGAAACAAAACATGATCGCAACGCACCGGCTACCACGGCCAACGTCGATGGTACACGGTATTTCAATTATTGCATGTCGGCATATTGGATTATATCGGTCGGCGGTGTTTTAGGTAATGTTGGTGCCGCGCTTCGATGTATACGTAAAGGTATTGTTTCGTTTATATCGATCTATTCGATAGACAAATTGCACCCGCGGTGGATTAGAAGAGGGGGTGGGAGGAGCTAACATGGGGAAAGGCAAAGTATAAGGTTCGGGGGTTAATAGGAAGGCTTATTATTCCACTAGTTTGTCGAACATTATAAATAGTACACGCACACCGATCAACCGATAATAACCGAACGTCCACTCGATTCCTTGTGTGTAAATAGTAAATACAGCTCCTTTCACGGCGCTGCTGCGGGAACAACCGTTTGTCAAGCTTTAGTCATCACTTAAGAGGCTCTCGCAGGTCATGCATTGCATATCAGGAGCTAAGAAATGCTCGAATCCGTTTGAGAGATTTGAGAACACTTTTTTGTATTTGTTATTAATGCATCCACCTCCAGGTAACATTCTCGAATAGTGTGCCACAAGATGTAAAGCATGAACTTTATACGTAACATGTAAAAGTCCATCACACTTTTCTTTAAAAGAACGGCCTACATTACACATTGTCGCTGCTCCATCGCTCATAAACATCAAGAGTAGACTAGTTGACACTTGAAAGTGTTGTAACGTATCGAGTACTACGCCCGTATTTGCTTCGCCAGTAGATTTTTTTTTGTCTTTTGCTAGCTAATAAGATTGCAAATTTCAGTTTATCCGGATCCAGTATTCGTACTAATATTTAAAATAGATTTTTTTTACAATCTGTCGTCTCATCAAGACATAGCCACAGCTGTTTATTTTTTAATTCTGCTTTGATCCTATTTTCGATATCTTTACGTTTACTTGGTAGCTCTTTCTGTAACTCTGTCCGTGATGGTAAGTTCCACTGAAATTTTTGGTGGACTATCTTGGCGGATTTCGACGATTCTAGCCAACGACGGGTTATCGTATAGATCGGCACGTGTTCTCAGCCATATATCGCAGTTGTTCAGATAGGCTCAGTATTTTCAGGTCGTCTCATAGCTGTTCATTACGGGGAACCAGTAATCATACGAAGTATTTAGTTTTGCAGGGTCTCCAATTTCTTCAAGTGGCTAGGAACCTCCGTTGACCATGCCAGCGCACCATAGCCTATGATTGGGCGTAGATACGTGATGTAGCTTGGCTGCAACATCCAGCTGACTTCTCCGGCGCATTAGTGGTAGTAACACATTCTTGGTTCTGTTTGAGCTCCGTTCTACTTTGAAACAGTTCACTAAAGCCCTTACCACAAGACTTAACTCGTACTGGCTATCGAAACGTGCGTCCAGTACGAATTAAGTGTTGTGGTAAGGGTTTTAGTGAACTGTTTCAGTGTTCCAGTACTACAGATTTAGAGTACCTCTTTGATTCTATTCGATTAATGTGTTTACTTTTGCTCTGGTCACCATCTACGAGACATTTTATGGAGTCCCTCTTGAAATGTTGTCTCTATTAAACCCTCTTGCGTAATCAAAGAAGATTATCTCTAGAATTTTGCTTAAGAGCAGGTAATAGGTTGATTGATCGTAAGCTAGTGAAAAATCCAGCTTTAAATAATGGTAGGAGGATAGAGGCTTTCCAAGCACTTGAATAGAAATTTTCTAATATCCAAGAGCTTAAAATATGAGTGATAAACAATAACATATAGGGAACCGGTAGTTTTAACATTACATTTACTTTTTTTTATAGTACGATATTTCTTTATTTTTTAAAGAATACATCCCATAAATTATTCAGAAATTCGAATTATGGTAATACTTCTGGGCGTCATTGTACCTTAGCATACGCTATATGATATCCATATCTAGCTGAAACTCGTTTTATATTCAAAACTTGTATGCCGTCACCGCCAGCAGAGCCCCCGACCAAATTCAGAAAATAATATTTCGAATAATTAGCTTATGAAACAAGCAATTCAGTTGTAATTACGGGCTGGGCCGATCCGAGCTAGCGGCAGCGTACGCATAACATCCCCTTCGTAATCTATGTGGATGAAATATTTGAAACACGTAGGATCAACCACGTCCGCTTGTATACATTGCATATACACTACCGCTCATAAGTATTTGGGTATCCTTGGATTTTAGACTTTTGAAATGTAACAGTTGGTAATTTTACTATGAATCATGAAGCTATAATAAAGCCACTTGAAGTAATATTTTTAAATTACGGTCAGTTATGGTTCTATGTTAGTGGCGACATCTCTTAACGAATAGTGTTTATAATTTGGTTTAGGATTTAAAAAAATGCCGAAAAGGAAAGAAATTAATGTTGAAACGCGTGCTCTGATAGTAGCACAACATAACTTAGGCATAAGCAATCGTCAAACTGCTAAAAAATTACATTTAAATCCATCTACTGTTGGTTATAACATCAAAAAATACAGTGAAAGTGGCAGTTTTCTGAATAAAGTACGTAGTGATAGACCAAGATCGACAACATCAGCTCAAGATACTGCAAAAGAATAAATGGGTAACTTGTGAGATAAAGCGTTCGAGTAATAATCTTAAAGATCTATTTATACTCCAAAAGAACTTTCCAGTTATGAGTAATATTTATTCACAGGCAAAGAAAACACACAAATTGTTGTTAAAAGTAACTAAACGTAATTATTATTCTTCTAAATTGGCTAACTCTTCTAATTCATCGAAGGCTGCATGGCAAATTATTAATGGGTTATCAAGTGATATTAAGAAATGTGAAAATATTGTTTTAGAACGTGGCGGTCGAACTGTGGTCGAATAACTCCGGAAACATTGTTAAAATTAATTGCAAGAATGCCCCTATTTTCCGACGCAATCATTAAAAGTAAAGGAGGTCATATACACGAATTTCAAATTTAGGTCAGAAATTTGATGTGTCCAAATACTTATGAGCGATAGTGTATGTACATATATATATGGTTAGCTAGTTTAGTTTGTTGTTGTTGGTAGCGGTGGCGGTACTGGTAATGGTGGGTTTCGTTTTTCGCAATGGATAAATCAAACAATTAAAAAATGAATGGTGTGAATATTTCATTTACGAGGTGAATGTATTTGTTTAAATTTTGAGCTAATTTTAAGCGAAAGTCTATCATTATCTACAAGTACGGGTAGGAAGTTTAAATGGACAAAAGCAAGACAATGTTTTCTTGAAAAGTTCTTCAAAATTAGATGACGCTATTCATAGAGAAATGTGTATTTTTATCAAATAAGTCTTCAGGACTAATTTGTCAATTTTACTTTCTTAGTGTACACGACCTCGGGGATGCTGAGCTTCTAGTAACAATCCTGGTCGTTAATGGAACTCATCGAACTTGAAAGGCCCAAGAAAAGATACAAAGAATACTAATGTTCATTGCTGGAATGGGTTCTTGCTCTAGGGCTTTATAGATGGAAGGTACCGTTTAAATGAAAACCAAGTAAATACTCTAAACTTAGTTTATTGAACCTGATTAACTAAATTATAAAGAGAACATCAATAATGAACACGATAAAATGATATTTTTTAACAATAAAATTAATAAATTTTGAATTGGAGACGATTAAATATAAATAACATTAATTCAAGGAATAACAAAGCAAACAAAATGAAAAAGGGAAATAAAAAATACAATACCGAACTGGTGCTATAAAACATTTTATTGATCACCAATTACATTATAAAGTTTATCCCCTTCAATGCACTCTCCTTGCCGATCCCTACAACGCTCCATACGAATTTTCCACTGTCCAAAGCAGTGCTGGAAGTCCGTTTGTGTCAGCTTGTTGAGAATCTCCGTCGCTCTCGCATTCACCGTTTCCACACTGTCAAATCTTGTCTCCTTAAGCTCCGATTTTACCTTAGGAAATAAAAAAAAACACACAGGGGGCCAGGTCGGGCAAGTACGGTGGATGGTCCAGCACGGTGATGCCGGATTTCGCAAAGAACGCCTTCACAGACAAGGCGGAATGGGCTGGCGCATTGTCTGGTAGTGGAGCAGATTTGCTCTTCCACAAATCGGGTCTTCGTCTTCTCACTCGTTCGCGAAGGGTTTAGCAAGAGCTCGGACACTCAAACGATGGATCAATTTACCAATATTCTGAATGTTGTCGTCTGTTTTTGATGTTGAGGATTGTCAAGGCCGCGAAACTTGTACAGCGATGTATTCTCTTAAATTGTTTTGCTTGTACGCGTCACGTACAAGGTCGCAATGCGTTAGTAACAAAAAGTGCTACGTCACTCTAGATATAGGTATATAAACCATGCACAATGTCTTAGCTAGGTCTCTACTGCAATGGTCTCCAACTGGACAGAAGGAACCCCTCTGAACGGCGCAGTTGGGCGAGGTTTTAAAGCAGATTTTAGCAACAGCTGACGGAGATTCATCGATATTACGCAATTGGGGGGCCTTTGCCGACTTTTGCGATGTTGTATGAGAAAATCGTCAGTGTTCCACAATTGAGCGACCTTTGGCTGGCTTTTTTTTCAAGATCACCTTTATCGCAGCTGATTCACCTCTCGCAGTCTATTGTTTCGACAGTCGGACCTATTTCCCTTAAACTGCTTCATTTGAGTGCGTTTTTGCTCCTGAGTGGTACCTAACGGACGGTCAGCCTTTTCATGACCAAATCTTCAGTAAATATATGACAAACTTGTTCTTTCGAGATACCCACAGCCTTTCAAATGAAAGAATTTAATAACGGCTCGATATTTGAACACTATCTTCTGACACAAACTATAACTTGCGACCTACAAACTGGTTGTCTGTGCACCTCACGTTTTAGATACAGAGTTTATTGCCCAAGAATAATAAGTAAAACCTATCAACGTTACCAGCTAAATTTTCGTTTTTGAGGGAAAGTATGAGAGTGAATGAAGATTACATGTTTATTTTCGGGAATATAACGAGTGTTTATGGACCTTAATACTTATTTGTGTAATACTCTACAGGATTTACGAGAAAGAGAATAAATGATAGTTACCCAGCAATTTCAAGCAATTATTTCCCCACACAAACTCATCTGAAGCAAAGTCCATTCAAAAAGTTCCGTTTGAAAACTTGCGAAAATCCAAAACATCATTGCCACGGTATTAATTTTATGCCATCGCAAAAATGGCGGACGTACCACAGCCAGCTTAAATATATAATATTTACGAAGTAACGGGACGCATAAATTTTAATACCGGATAGAGTTTTTGCTTGAATTTTTTCTCCCACCAGCAAGAGGAGGAAAGCAGTATCCGCTTATTTTCCTAGAGCGCTGAATAGAGTATCTACTACGCGTAGTTTGAAGAGCCATGGCGTTGCATGCGCTCGACTATTGTTTTTATATGCTTATATACTGGCGTTGGCCAATGTCGAGTTTATGTATTCGGCTGGCTGTTTCGGCCCTTATTCAAAATTAATATTTATGTCGACGGTGCGGATTTTTGTTCTGCTTTTGTTTCGCGCGCTCGCAGCGCCGCCTGGCGGTTAGCGGTCGAGATGGTGAAGTGACTAGTTTAGTTCTGGACGTTT
This sequence comes from Dynastes maya, assembly GCA_029619315.2. Lineage (NCBI taxonomy): Eukaryota > Metazoa > Arthropoda > Insecta > Coleoptera > Scarabaeidae > Dynastes > Dynastes maya. The sequence continues at coordinate 12,837,449 of JAROYE020000014.1, forward strand.
TTTATTATCTCCCGTCGTATGTGTGTACGAATGTACCTCTTTTTAGTAGGGATAAATTACGCGAAAGATATGTCATATTTTAAACTAGATCTCTATAGTTTTGTGCTCTGTTTTTGCATGAATCCGTATACCGGGTGTCCAGGATAACATATAGTACATAGGTATCTTGAAAACCGTTAGAGATACAAGGTCGGTTAAATGGGGAAAAAGTTGCGCACTTATACGACTAAGTACAATCTGGGATTTCATTTTTAATAATCCATTCCGTTACTGAGATACAGAGTGAAAATCAAAAGTGTACGTTTTCTAAACACCTGAACCTTTTTCCCCATTTAAGCGACCTTGTATCTCTAACGGTTTTCAAGATATCCATGTGCTTCATGTGATCTTGGACACCCGGCGTTTTATCCTCCGACATAAATGTACTTGATCATATTTGCTTATATTCAAAAACACCTTTTATAGTAGTCCCCGAAGAAAAGAAAGTCGTTTCAAGGGTTCCATGATCAAAAAAAAAGTTCTAGAACCGCTAATCTGTAATAATTCTACAAGAAAATTTAAACATTATCCATTGTTACCATAACTTTAAATACACCTTTAAACAGCATTTACGAGCCGTCGAAATACGAAATTACCTCACCTACTGCCTAATCGTCCTATCGTCGACCTCTGCTTACCTTATTACCTTCCATTAGTACCTGCTATCCACACCCCCACTTCTCCCGGCTTTGCTACCGGGTCCTTAATGGAACTGGGACAGTTCGTACACGTCCGTGGAGAAACGAGTTAGCTACATGCTAGTTACCGTGGGTTAGATAGTTCCCGGATAGCCCAAATCACGATCGTAGAGTCCGGCGATAAATTAAGCACGACCGGATATAATTTGGATATATGGATGACCGTAGATAGGATCCAGATTAACCCTAAATACGACCGGTACGGAATGCGAAAGCATCTGTGCGATGAGAAAGTTGATATGTGTAATATGTAGGTGTTTAGTAGTTCCTTGGATTGCCGGAGAGCGTCGCAGTTGTAGCGTACCGTAGAACTAGATTCTAGATGAAATACTGTACATACATTGCACCATAAAGAGTTGACCATATTGTCACGTGTGTGTATGTGACTAGGGGTGTACTCGCTATAATTTGAATATTTTGGGAGGTACTTACTTGAAGTTCTCTTCTTAACATCCCGACACCGAGAAATGTTAGGGACGTTTCTTAGGTTTTTGTAATTATTACCGGAGATTTATTCGAAAATTTTGTATAGCCAAACCAAGATATGAAATAATTGGTTCTAATACACAATTCAAATGGGATATATAACAGGAAGATACATTTGAATTACTCAAATTCAAATTCTAAGTATTCAACCACCTTCAGGAAACCAAGCTGATTCTCAACGTTGGGACACTAACTTCAGATACATGGTGAGGTCCAACCTAATCGAACTGCTGGATCACCATTTATGTTGTTATAAGTCAAATATTACCTATTTTTCTTTTTGTGGGCAACTAGTTAGTGGGAATATTAGAAGACGAGGAACATTTTTTAAACAAAATCACTTGATCAGGATCAAGATATTCTATCAGCATAGATACACTCCCCATAATATCCCAATAGAAGATCGAAAGTGGCGTCAAGAATGTGTTTTTAGTTTTTCTCTGTACCTAATAGAGGTGCTTAAGGTAACAGAAAGAAATGAGTATGTTTTCTTTAAATCTCGAACATCATTTGTAGGCCGAGCGCAGAGAATTTGGCGCCAAGTTAGAAGTGAGGTTTCCGCATGCAGATGAATCGGCACGGGCTACCTCAGCGAATGAAATTATTGATTTATTGCAACAGTTTCTCATCAATCCTTCGCAGCGTTAGTTGTAATTATAATGAGAAATATATGTATGTAAGTATATCTAACGTATGCAAGGAAAATAAACTACCGTTGGCTATTAAAGTCACTTCTAACCTGGCGCGAAGCTCTCTGTGCCCGGCCTAGATATAAGAAACATTATACATGCAAAAAACCTCTTTCTTCCAAATAGCAAAGAAGTTAAATTCCAAAACCTTACCTTTTCATTACTAAATAAAATCCTTGAATCCTTTTAATTTTGCAACAAATACCTTATCACTTCACGTTTATAGCAATTCAAAAATTCTTCTGCAATCAAAACCCCAATCTTTTTTCTTAAAAAAGAAAGTGGTTTGTATAGTAGAATACAAGAAAAGTGCCTTAAAGTATCAGAAATAGATGTAATTCAGAAACATTTAATGGATTTGAAAACCAACTTAAACAACCAGAGAACGATGATACACATTTGCTTCAATAAAGTAATACCAATTGTTTTCTATTGTAGATATAACAAAAAATCTTTCAGTATCTGGCACAAGCATAATCAACATTTGAATTGTTTGATTTTCTTTCTAACAGAAGATGATTTATAGCAATTAATTCCGAAGAAAAAAGTAACAGACCTAATATAAAAGATACTCAATTCTTTTTGAAAACGTAGATTTTTCTCAAAGTGAAAAATTAATAGAAAAAAAATAACTAAAAATCTTATGAAAAACTCCTATAGTTACTAAAAAAAACTTTTAATGCTTATTAAAAAAAACTCTTTACAACTTGACAAGATTGAAAATACAAATAGAACATCACGCAATCATTTTGAATGTATTTCCACAATAAACTACAACCTCGGAGGCCTACGCTAAAGCAACTGCTTAATTTTTCAATCCAATTTTGAAAAGTACTTTCCCAAATTCCAAGTAATTCCATCCCAAATGATAAGCACCATCTACAATACTGTACATATACTAAAGCTCCTTCATTCAACTATCTATTTTCCTCTAAGTTAATTGAAAGCCCAATGAGCAAGCGTTTTTCCGTACACTAAAGGGAATTACGTAGCTCCATTTTCTAGATTAAAATTAATTAAAATTAATGCATCCACTATCTTTGCCAAGATCAGCATAAAAAAAGTAATCATCTATTGCAATTACGTAGCAAATTATATATGGGAAGAGACACTAGGTAAATATTACCTTAAAAGAGGAAGGCGCAGCAAAGTAATTCTGCTGGAAAATTTTGGTGGAGTTGCTGAATTAATAAAGGATACACTTAGATTTCTTTTACAGTACTTAAACAATGAAGGAACTGATTACAATTGGTTCAAAAAGCAACGTTTAAGAATATCTTGGAACAGAATAACGTGGTGGTGGTCAAAATAGGATTATAATAACTAATTGATTGTAATCATGTGCGGGGTGAAGCCTATTGCATTATTAAGATTGCGACAGAGATGGATCCTGAAAATAATATGGAAAGATGTTTCTTTCTCTTCATTTCAAAGTCTAGTTGGAGTTCACCTTCAAAGACTATCATGTTATGCAGATATCCCCTGAAACAACCATGTTCTATCAACAGACATGCCCTTCCCCTAAATTGTGTTCTGTTTAATGTAAGTGCATCAGCAGTTAAACATTCGAATGGTTTTATCGTCATTCCTGTGTCTCTGTCCAGCTAAGTAATTCCGATAGAGTTGGGGTTATTTTATTTTAGTTATATCTAACATCAATTCACTCTTGTGAAGATTATTTTGGAACGTTTTCTCGCTAGCTAGTCCACAATTTCCACTATGTTTTGTACCTGGGCACCCACACCAATGAATGTAACCTTCTTGTGTGTAGAGAAAGCGTTGAGTTTTGAAGCATTCCTATAGTAGTTTAGGGGCTATGATGTATGATGCTAGAGCCTTCAAAACTTCTTTTATTTGACAAGTTTTAAGGGCTGGGCCTCCAATGGCCAGAACTTCGTAAATAAATAATGGCTAAATATTTTCCTTCAAAGAAGTATTGACCAAACAACTTTATTTGCTATCATCAGGACCTTATAAAGAATTAAGAAAAAGTCCGTTACCATCCATGATCAGAGAAACAAAAGATGTCCTGAAAAATTGCCCAAAACTTATATATATATATATATATATATATATATATATATATCTTTTCCTCGAGAGCCTTTGAAACAGTTCTGAATTAATTAATATTTTGTGCGGTGAGGAGTGTGCCGATACTCTGTGTTGTTTGCCATGACTTTCTCTATTATATTCAGCATTGTTTAATAACTGCAACACATTTATCAAATAACCGAAAAGCCCTCTCAGCATCGCAATACCAAGCTTCTACAACGCTAACATTATTGTTGCTATATAAATGAATTAAGTATTACCTAACAAAGTTCTATCTAAATCTAATTTTTCCAGTTGCCAGGCTACATGTGTTCGTACATTCACAGAAAGCGTGCAACCATTAACTTCTCGAATAATTTAGCGCTCGTTCCTACCCCATTTAAATTATTTCGAAAATCTCCGCAGCAATTTAATCCAGATATAAACACAGTTTATGCCCTAATGCGGAACGAATTGAAATGCCCGGGTTAGCGGGGTTTTGGGACTCGAAAAAGCACACAGGCTTGTTTGTTCAGCATACACGTTGGATGTATATTACGTAAAATGTGTACTAAAGGCTGTAAAAGTTCGTATAGTTCCGATATTTCTAACTAATTGTTAGTCAAATAGAAAGTAAATGAGCTTTATTATGAGGAGCAATTTCTATCGATAAAAATTAATTTTATTTCTTAAATCTACGAAGGTAGTGTGAAAAGTTTCTAACCTAACACAGAAACAAGTATTTCTTTTGTGAAATTCAGTTTTACTTCTCAATCTTTTTCCCAGCGATGCACATACGGAAATTTCATCCATTTAGGGCGACAAAAATAAACATTGTATGAGCTAGTGGTTTGGTGTGTAATTTTTTTTTGGGTCACTCCGTAAAAAAAAAACAATTTTAAAACTTGCCCCCAATGAACCTACGAATACATAGTTCTTAATTAAAATATTTAAAAAAATTTTGCTGCTTTTTATTTGTAAACCGACGCGAATGTTGTGCGCCACCCTGTATAATTGATAAGTATGTTTTTATAAACCTTCGATGGATGCAGCGAAAGTTTTGAAGTATTTACAGCATATCGCTTACAAGCTAGACACAAAGCACTGACAGGGAAGAGGACGAGAAGCCCAGGAAAAAGAAGATGGTCTTTCTATACAGAAATGGGACTGGTTGTCGATCAACCGAAACTAGGTGGGAGCAACACGAATGATGCCAACACAGCTCGAAAATTCTTTAAGTATTCGTCTACAGTCTCAAAAGCAAACTCATTGCGAAAGATGTTATGGACATGTTGGAGATCCCGGACTTCATTAGAGCTGCCGAAAATGTTGAGATTGATTCGGATGATGATGATGACGGTGCACAATCGTGATGCCCACAGCCCCTGGTACCTTTCAAACCTTAATTCGACAGTCGTATACGCAATTATACTCGTATTACCAGAAGGAGTAACACCATCTTCATGCTGAGCCTTGAAGCTTTTCACATTACCTTGAAGACGATAAAGGTAGTACATATCCAAAATGGAAATTTATTTGATTCTGAACCAACTTTTACAACCACACTTAAATTAAACATTAACTCATTTAAATTTAAGCATGTTACACTTATTTTCTTTGAAATTCATTAGCTGTAGAAGCATTTGTAGGCTTTGAGCCAAAAATTTGATACATTAAAATAATTCAGATCTCAAAAAAATATCTTGCAATCACATATCATCCAGATATGTTCCTTTAGATGACCAAAAACTTTCAAACGACAGTATATGTGCACTGGGAAGATAAATATATGCGAAACGGGGTCGCAATTCCATATTCTACAGGCAAATATCATGTCAAGCTATTGACACTAACATAAAAAATGGCACTCGTGTTGAAATTTCATTAAATATTTCTCTCTCTACGCTACGTCCTTTTTTGACGTTCCCTTCTTCCTCGCGAGAGTAGGTACCGCATCGCCGTCTCGGTATTGTGGACATCGTTCCGACGCTCCGGAAGAAAAATCGCCGATACAATTGGAATAACTATGGCCAACTGCAATACATCATGCTCGACGGTAAAATGGGAGAAATGGACGGAGAAGATGGGAAGTTCAAGCAGGGAATATATTAAACACGATGAATTTCGAAAGTAATTTTGTAGAAGGAAGTAGAGGGTTTTTTGACTTATTTTCTGGTTTCTAAATGTATGTAGAAAGCCTGTTATTGTAAGAGGAATTGTCAATAGCTTGGGAAGATATACATCATAACATCTTTCATAGAACTCTTTCACCTACACTGAAATGATCTAAGGATCATAGTAGACCATATTCTACTATGATCCTTAACAAGATTTTTTGATATTAGTTAATAACCACAGCAATTTTTCGGTTTCCCTTTATACCTTTCAATAAATTTAAAGTTTATTAGCATATTTGCAAACAGAAAATGTCTTCTCTTTATATTAAATAAAACCCCTGCTTTTGCTTTTCAATGTAGTTCCAAACTTTTGACTACCACTATAACTCTCACAAGTTTACCCCCTGCACCCTAGACCGAGTCGAATCGCGACGAAAAACGTAGAAATAAATAAAAGCTGAGTGACAAGCGACGGATAATGTACCGCCCGGTTTCGTACTCCTTACTTATTGTACTCCCTCCCCAACCACTTCGCCTATAAGAAAAGGGGTTCCAATCCCACTTTCTAGGAGTTTCGTGGTCTTCTTCTTATATGCCATTTCTCCCGTCTTTCCTTTATTCCCCTTCCTCTACAACTTCCTCGCTCCGGCTCTAACAGAATGCGAAGCGGTAACCTTTACCGTCAACCCCAACCCACGTTTCAACCCCCTTCTCCCTGGTCGTCATCTCTTCATGTTAGAATCCCGTTCAGTACGGATTTGGCATGGAAATTTTCTCTTTGCAGATGTTTTGACAGCGCATCAGCGAGTTTAGGAAATTAATAAAAAGGAAAGAACGAGGAGGTACTAGGGGAAATGGGAAGGAAGAAGGAGAAGGGGTAGGTTGTTGGCCATTTCATTATCAAGAAGTTAAGGAGGCTGCGCTGTTGCAAATTCGGATGCTTTCGACGATTATGTGCAACCACAAAAACGGTTTAATGGTTTCCAGATTATCATTTTGTTGATGATGCGTTAGTATTTTGTCCAAACCACTTAAGAAAGTTAGTACTAAATGCTTTAATAACTTAAAATTATAACAAAAATAAGGAGATACCTCAAGACGCGCAGTTTGAACCAACAGTACTTGGCAGTATGAAAAATAGTAAAGGCAAATACAGAAGACCCACAACCATGGTAACGAAAACAAAATACCAACCCTGCCGCATCTTAGGGTAAAGGTAGTTGGCGTTTGTCAGATGATATCATTGAGTGTTAATAATGTCAAGTTAACACATACTTGCCCAAATAATGAATTCAGCAAGAAACAGGACTTCCAAGAACTACTCCGAAGATAGCAGTAGATCCACTGCCAGATTGTACTAACCCAATTAATGATAGAAATAGCCCAAATAACAACTCAAAAAGACTCCTGGGAATTCTTAGGATTGTCATCCTTCTTCTACAAAGAACTGGGTTCAAAGGCCAACATCACCCAAAGTTAGATTTTGCTTTCATCTATTTATTTTTATTTGTATTATTTACCATTTCATTTTATTAAAGGAATGTATACACATGTTGTATACCTTTCAAGAACAAACTCCATATGTAAAACTACTTCATTACGTGCATTCAATTATAATGGATGGTGTTTTAGTAACTCATATATTTACCCAAAAATATTTTCAAATGCTTTACATTTGGACTAAAACGAACATTAGATATGTTCTCCTTACAAGTCACAACGGATTGGAGCAGCTCTTGAAACCATGATGATAATCACGAATTTCTCACCTGCATTTTAATGGCAGATGAGATATGGGTTTCGTACCAAACATTTAAATCCAAGTACCAGTCTCTTCCCCTTCAAGACCTCCAAAACCCAGAAAAGAAAAGCCAAACCTGATCACAAGGAAACCGAATCTGTCTTTTTTGACCCCCACTCTAGGAAGATTTGATCTAAATGTTTTATGCGGGACACACCAAATGTAAAACTGCTTTATTACGTAATGCATTTAGTTGTATTTGATGCTGTTTTAGTAACTCATACATTTACCCAAAAACAACTTCAATTGCTTTACATTTGTACCAAAACGAACATCAAATATGTGCTCCATGATAGTCCCCAAATATTCATCAGAAATCTCCAAGACATAATAGATTGGAGCAGCTCTTGATTGTCTTCCCCGATACCATGAAGGAAGTATCGAGTTTCTCAACCGAACTCTAACGGCAGATGAGATATGGGTTTCATACCAAACACTTGAATCCAAGTCCCAGTTTCTTCCCCTTCGACCTTCAAAACCCAAAAAAGAAAAATCAAACCTGGTCACAGGGAAATTAATGACAACTGCCTTTTTGAGTTCCCACACTGAGGGTTTTGATATAAATGTTTTCGTTTAATGAGGGCCAAACTCATAAATGTAAACAACTGCTTCTGTTGCTTTAACTTTTTTGGTTAATATTAATAAAGTACTTTCTGGATGATCCTTGTCTTTGAAGAAAATTTCTTAGATCATCGCTTTTAACTGACCAAGATCAATTAATTACCAATCCTGATATATAAAAGCGACTTTCTATGTTTAAAAACTAGTTTCCAGAAACTGATTTTTGAATACCGACATTTTGACACACTCTACCTTGTGTATGCACTGCAATTTCATTGTACACTGATTCTAATACAATATTCTCAGCGCCATATCCACTTCCAGACAGATCCAAGGTATAATTGCGTTAAGGCATTAGTATCAAAGGAACCTGAGTCTTTGAACCGCCAAAAAGACCATCAGCATCTCGACAACCAACCGCCAACCCACTTCGCCCTCTCCAAAGAACACAGAACACATCCATTACGTACATCCTCGTGTTATGCAGACGTCGTACGCGACGCTAGGTGTAGCAAGAAACGAGAGCAGCGCCATCTAGCGTACCGCACCACCTCGAAATCCCTAAATCAAAGACGGTTTTTTGGACGAGATAGAGCCGAGGGTGGAGGAACGCGGTACAGGTATGCAAATTAGGAAGCTTGACATGCAAACGTGCGATTTCTCCGTGTCGCGGGCGAGAAAATTGCGAACTACCACCTCCTCCCCTTTCTCACTCCGGTTTAACCTCCTTACGTACCTCTATCTTCTTGTGTGGGCGGTTTTGAATCTGGATGAATAACTTTAACTTTAAGAGAGACAACTTGGGATGTGTTCAAATTCGTTGCCTCAACCTACTTCTCTCAAATAGTGTAGTATATTGTGTTTTTTAATTAGGAGGCGTATTTTTAGGATCGGGCGCTACATTTATTTGAAAACTTTTGCTCCAAATTCCTAAGGAAAGGAATCATCTGCCGTCCACGCTGTATAACAAGAATAAGTTTATTGTCAATCAGATTTTTACATTCATTTTAAAACATGAAATGCATATGTAAGCTGTCTTTCTTCAGCATATCTTCTACAATGAAACGATAGTATACTGAACTGAAAACCAGCATAAATAATGTGATAATGTCGTCCTACATGCGTAAGAAACCCGAAGAAATATGTCATAACCCCCTTCTTAACGATTTAGGGCGAACATTCCATAATTAGCGTTGGAAGTTCTTATACTGAGGATTATGCGGGAGACGAAGGGGAATTTGTGATGGAACTGAGGGGGAACGAGGTCGTTTTTGGAACGGTGGGGGGAAGTTGTACGCGTTAAGCTTATTGAGTAGAGAAAATTATTGATGAGGACTAAAAGCAAGCATTGGATGTGTCTAAAATGGTCGTACAAAGAAGGTTATGAGTGAATTAAGGATTTACATAGGATGGCTGAGGAAAGGTTGACATATAGAGTACCTTGGGAAACTTATTGAATTATTTTGCTCTCACCTAAGTTGGACACATTGAGAGAAAGTAAATGTTCAGTTAAGCAATCAGTTGATCTAATAGTTTTGATAGGTTCTTAATGAACATGTTTGCGCATTGGAAAACTACTAAACTGAAGTTGTTGGAATAATCTTCTGATACTGTTGATTATTTAGAACGCAAAACTTCGTTGCTTCAATGCTGGATTGTTTCCAAATGGTCATGACTAATTTGGACATCTCCAAAGTTGGATGTCATTTTAAAAAACTGCATAAGCTGCATTCTCATTTGGGGAAACTAACACCGTTAGCGATAAAAGTGATTGGATCGATCAAAGTTAGTAAAAGACAAAGTCGGCCCAGCTTTAGTTCTACAGGAAGTTCAAGACGTTCGTGAAAATTCCGTATATGATGTTTCTACTGCTAATGAAATTGCAAAACGATTGGAGATGACCCAATAGTGTGGCGAAGTCTGAGAAGACAGTTTCGCTTGTATCCTCACAAAATAAAAATGCTTTTTGAACTCAAGGAACAAAATAAGCAGATTCACGTTTGCTTTGCGAATTTTAATGAAAATAAAGAATAAAGCTGAAAGGTTGGACAAAATCTTTTGGACAGGTGAAGCACATTTTGAGTTAAACGGCAGGATATGGGCAGAAAATAACCCAAATATGAATGTTCAGCAATCATTCCATAATTTCAAGGTTACTGATTGGTGGGGCCTTACGTCAAATTTTCTAATAAGGCCCTATTTCCATGAGGAAATGGAACATGGACTAACGAAAACACTAACCATAAATGAGCAGCGGTATTTTCGAATGACGCAAGGTTTTGCAATTACTACCAGCATCACAGGATCATGATACTGACTACATCGTTTTAATGCAAGATGGTGCTCCACTCCATATAGACAATAATCTAAAGACATTACCACGCAACACATTTAGCGATCTTGTAGTAAGTAGGAATTTTCTGAACAGCTGGTCTTCTAGGTAACAAGATATGGATCCGGCTGGTTAACACACGTCATCGAGAATATGCTGGGAATGTTCTTACTGACGCCGTTCATAATTTAGAAGAACGATTACTTTTAATTGAACATCGTGGTGGTGGTTTCACTTAAAACCTTCGTTTTCATCAAATGACGGCGAGGCTCGAACACTGGTACAGCGGGAAAAAGCTACGTGCTCTTTTGGGTGACATTTATTGGAATTTACAAGAAGATGACGATACAGAAAAATCAGGGCAACCAGAGAATGAAAATTCAAAAAAAATCAAGAAAAATGTTTTTTTTTGCAAAAAATGATGAAGAATCGACTGAATCGATTCAATTACTTTCAAATAATTTCTATTCGATGTGTATTCGTCCATAAGATGTCTATTCAATTGATTTCCATCGATTTAAATTCAATAATTGGTCAAAACATGATAAAAATTACGTTTTTTGGGGGTCTTTGGGTCCAACATTTTTAAATTGAATTTGCACCATTGGATTCAGCGTACTCGAATTAGGTTCACCCTCGGGCGCCCAGCTTGTTGCAAAGAGGAAGTCTCCAGTTCGAGCACAGCGTTATTAGTACCGACTAGACGTACTATCGCTTCCATAAAAATCTGGGACAACTCCTTGAGCTCATTTTGGTGTCTTTTGAGTGTAATGACAATGACTTTAAAAATGACAATATTTTGTATTTTACCTAAAAGTTATGCGTTATGTTTATTTTTCTTTTAGCAGAAAATATATCAAAGATTATTTTTAAATATAAACATTTTTATTGAAAACCATCTTACAAGACATGTTTAAAATGGACAATGTCATAATAGTATCGCTTGTCCCAGATTTTTATGAAAGCGGTGGTACATTGGGATTACACGCTAGAAAGTTTAAAACAAAAACGAAAACCCTATTAACGAAGTGCCATTAAAACCGCAGAAATGAGAAGTCAAAACCGGTTCCTTTCCACAAGCCATGCAATTCCGCGATTTCACGACGGGAAAGCGATAATAACCTGGCGTAAAGTTGGCAGAACTGCTGCGGTCGGACGTCGACTACGACGATATTAATGCACTTTGATTAGCTATTAACTCTACATCGGCCCGAGAGATGTCATCAGTGCATTGGGACCAGGTCGGAACATCGAGCTGGCTACTCCTAAGCCGCAGCCGACTCGATTATTCTTGATAATGACATTTGCGCGATGTTATGCGGAAATTTGACGCCATTTTTCTCGTTTGCCAAACCGGCAGACGAAAGCTACGATTATCGGATAGTACTGTCCTAGTTTCTTTTTATGAGGGCGTACACAGATATCCCTATATCGTAAGGGTAGGTATATGTAAATGTACACAATTTTAGATTTTTGTATATAAAGAATGCATTTAGGAAGTACATTACAGCATTACCATGAACAGTATGCTAATAATCAGTAAGATTCACTTAAATTAATTAAATAATATCGATCTATTTACTTCTTTTATCTGTATGAGATGTAATACTGTCATAAAAGCGCAGATAGCGACAACAAAGAGCGTATTTCTTGAAATTCCAGGAGAAATGTAACAATTGGTAATTTTACTATGAATTATGAAGCTGTGATAAAGCCGAAAAGGAAAGAAATTGGTATTGAAACGTGTGCTCTGATAGTAGCACAACATAACTTAGACATAAGCAATCGTCAAATTGCTAGAAAATTGCATTTAAATCCATCTACTGTGGATTATAACATCAAAAAATACAGTGAAAGTGGCAGTTTTCTAAATAAAGTAAGAAATGGTGGACCAAGGGCGACAACATCAACTCAATTTATTGCAATCGTACTATGCAACATACCACTAGTGCCATGAATGGTGCACACATAGATCAATTACGTTAGCCTTGGCTTTTTCTCCAGGCCTAGCAGCTTTGTGAGTGATCCCTCTACGTAGGTTTCGGTTTTTAGATATTCCATGCCCATTTCTTGGAGCCGTATTCCTGTCAGTGTTGTACAATCGCACAGCACATGGACAGCAGTCTCTTCTTCTGCCTGGCAGAATCTACACACTGTTTCCTCTACCAAGCCTAGGTTGCTCATGTTTCTTGAGTATACAGTGTCCTGTTAGCAGGCCTACTATTATTCTAACGGACTTTCTGTCCCTGCTTAGTAGATCTGCTGTAAATTTAGGCACGTGTCCAATCAGAAATTGTTTAGCCTGTCTCTGACTTAGAATACTCTTCCACCAGTCTTCAGATTTCTTATCTTTCCATATAAGCTATGCTTGCAGAGTGTTTTGGGTTCTTGCCAGCAGTTGACAAGCGTATTCGGGCTAATTCGTCTGCCTTGACATTCCCTCGATGACCTTCGTGTCCTGGTACCCAGCCTGTTGAGCGCATTCATGCAGTCCCACACCAGTTTCGACTTCGCCTGTGTAGAGTCCAGTTCTTGACTGTCTGAATAGATAGCAATAGATCGATAATTAACTTCTTGCTTACCTAATTCTTCAACACACCCCTGCACTGCTGTTATTTCGGCTTGAAATACTGTGGCACTTTGAATTAGAATAGAAATACGTAGAGACGAACATAAACTAGCAATAAAAGACAGACAACCCACTTCATTCTTAGCGCAACATGTAACAATGACAGGACACTCTACAGATTTCGACAACACTAGGACCATAACCAAATGTAATAACCTTCAAACACGAATTATCAGGGAAGATTTAGAAGCTGTAGAAGTACAAACGTCCATCGAGCATGAATAAACGGGGGCGATACTAAACTCTTCTCCACAACATGGAAACCTGTCTTGTTCGAACACCGCATCATTAAACCCGATCTGACATCAACGAAGAATCTAGAAACAACCGATGTAATTTACACAGACCGAAAGCAGGTCTCACAGCCCGCCGGACCAATCACGCGAAGCCAAACGAGACAACAGAGTGTATCTTAGTGAAAGAAAGATATATAGAAAAATAAATAATATAAGCAGTTACTTTATGGTACGTGTAAAAGCTAATCTCATTATAATATTATTTACCATCTTATTTCTTCGTAAAATTTTATTCGAAAAACAGCAAGCTTACAGATATTACTCCCTTTACAACACTCCTTAATCCTCATCAAAAAAAAAGAAGCACCCCAATACCGCATTTGCATAATTTCTATTGTCGACCGTCAATGGGCTTAATGAAGCGCCCAAAAACTGAATCATCATCGTCCTTGTCCTTCTACGAGATCCAAAAAGAGAAGCAACTCATCTAATGCAAAAAAAACGTCCTTCAGCCCATTTAGATTATTAACGCCGACATTAAGACATGCCCCTCGCGCCAACCAGAGCGCGAGAGAATATATTGCTAACGGATATGGTAGTTTATTTACACTAGCGCCCTCTACCGTGGCTGGGCGAGTTAGTCACCCTTTCCTGTGCCTGCAAGGGAATCCGCTTGAGTTCATGTCGATGGAAAGTAAGGGGAAATACGTAAGACGCGTGCCGCGATGATGAGGCAAACCTATGCGTCATTTATTTGCGAATATAAGGGATGTCTTGAAATGTTTTTGGTCTTAATGTGAAGATATCGAAATGCGCCCAAATTATTTCAATGCTCTACAATTTAGTGAATTAATTTTGTATGCTAAAGATACACTGCCGCTCATAAGTATTTGGGCACCTTGGTCTACCACTTCGTACTTTATTTAGAAAACTGGCACTTTTCTGTATTTTTTGATGTTATAATCAATGTAATTTTCTAGTAATTTGACGATTGCTTATGCTTAAGTTATGTTGTCCAGAGCACGGGTTTTTATTTTATTTTAAACGAAATTATGTACACTATGCGTTAAGAGATGTCGCCACTAACATGGAACCATAACTGACCGTAATTTAAAAATATTACTTCAATTATCACCTCATTAGTAGTAAAAGAACATCTGGAACACCAGAAGTGGTCCACCAAATGTGTAAATTCCGTCTGGAAGACGTGCTGCGAAAACCTCTGGCAGAGAGCTGTACAACAACAGTAATTGAAAAGCTGAAAGGCTGTAGGCCTAGAGGAGAAAATCCATGGGTTAGTGGTAGTCGTTGTTTGTATAAAATTCTCCAAAAAAACTTTTCGCCTCCCAAAAGAATCGTTCTGTCCACGACTTAGTGGTTCTTTTCTCCAAAATTAGTAATGTCATCATAAAATTACATATTTAATACTTTACAAAGAGCATAAAATGCACTCTCTACAAACATAGCAAGACTTCCTAGATCTAAATCTCCATAACTCCATTAATTAACAAAACGTTCCGAACATAAGAGGTGACCACCATCCTCCTCTCGCGAGAAACTTTACAACCCACCAGTTTATTACACGTCAATCAAATTCAAACCGTCTCTAATTCCTTCCCAAGTATTTCCTCCATTCTAAAAACTCCACTCTTCATCACCATTTCATCCGCCAAGATCATCAAGACCAACGCTTCGCGATTCAAGATTCTAGCGCGGTAAATTCCAAGACTTCATAATCCATTGCAACTGCATACAGTCGTGGATTCCCCTCCCCCCGTCCTCTCACTTGGGGAGCTGTCGCCTCCGCCAAAATGTCAGATCTCGCCGTAGCGATTACGTCTAAGTATCTGTAATTAAATTTAACAGTTCCCGGTGATGTGAGCGCCCTCTGGATGGCGCACGAAGTGGAAAGGATGAATAGACGAAGATGGTGAAGGAGGAAGGACGAAGGACGAAGGACCTACGTATACAGTGTTGTATTTAACAAAGAAGAGTTAATGTTCCAAATTGCTTCAAAAAGATAAGTTTGCAGTGAAAATAATTATATATGTTATATGGTTTCCATAGAGTTAATCTAGACCACAATAGCATGCCCTTAATATGAATGAAGAGATCACAGGCGTTACAATTAAGCTACCCGTATCCAGTTTACATTTGAGCTGCTCTAATATATCAATGCTTCTCGACAAGGTGCCAGATATAACAGAAAATGTATTTCTAGATGTTTCAGATATGTTTCTTGTGTCTTTTTATGAAACGAATAGATTTACTTCAATTGAATTCAATTTGAAGCTTCCCCATGTTCCAAAATATACATACATATATTGCAGTTATACACTTTGTACCCTTTCTAGTTTACAAAGACTTAAACCTGCATTGCAATCCGATATTCTGTTTTATAAAATGGAACCAGGCACTTCAAATGATGAGAAATGTTTAATCTCCTCAATTTAGAGTTAAATTCACTTGACTACGCCATAAACTAAACAATTTTCCATATTTCGCGGCATACTTTGCATCGTTTTATAGCCATATCGCGCTCGCTTTTAGTATCGGCAGGGATACCAACTTTGTATATCGCATTATATCGTATTATACACAGCTTGTTATACGCTAGTACTGTACGTAATCGTTTCAAGTGCAGATAGAAAATGAAATGGATGTAATTCATCATGCGGGTTGGAGAAAGGGGACGCCAGCATCATCGTACACAACACAGACGCTCACCCCCACTTTTCCAACACCGTTTTACCTTTCCCCCAACGTCCCTGTCCCGGGATACTTGATAATTTAGCAAAATTAATTACTACATGTGTTAGTAGGTGACGTTGTAGCGCTTGTATCCTCCACGCATTGCGAAAGATGTGAAAACCGTAGCGGAAAACAAAGGGGGAAAGGGGCGACAGGCAAAAGTGGTTGATAACGCTCCCGTAGCTATCCGGAGCGCCGCCTAGCGGCATGTAATCAAATTAAAAAGTGGAGCAAACGCTGTTGACGTTACGCAAGGTTCCCCGTATCTGTTTTGCTCATTTTCTTCAAGAGAATGTGGATGGGTGTTGTTGATGTGGTAGGAATTTGTTGTAAGCACGAAGAACTTGTATATTTCTTTCTTTTCCACAAATAAAATTGCATCTATACTCTTGATTTCCGGGTAGGAATCGATTTATTCTCTTTGGAACTCTTGTGGGATATCTTCAGGGCTGTCACTGCAGACTGATTTCATCCTGATTTGGCTAATAATTTTCCTGGTTGAAATGGTTTTGGTACTAATTTCATTAATTATTCCAAAATGTTTCCTTGCATTTCAATCCCTTCACATTAAGAGAAAACAAGAATGTTCACTCAAGCAACATCCAGTTGAGCCAGCAATTTTAACTGATTCCCAGTGAACAATCGTTTTGTACATTTGAAACCTATTACAGTGGTTGGAATAAATGCCTTTGCTAAAATGGGAGTTGAGCAGATTTCAATGGGACCAGGAGCTCTAGTTGATGTATTACCTACGTTACCAAATTGCATCTTACCTTCTGAGTCGAGCAGGAAATTCTTTCGAGTCTGAAGTGAATCCATAGTTCTACCAGAAGGCGTCCAGAATTTGACAAAATATCAAGGCTTTAAGCCAATGCTGGATTAAAGATACATCTACATAGAATGGAGCTAGTTCAAAAGGAGGAGCACTGTTTGTGCTTGGAAGAGGAGACAATACTTGAATACATGCTTTGCCACTGTCCTCCCCTCTTAAGAATCAGATTTTCTCCGTTTGGTGGGGCCTTCATGACGCTAGAGAGTCTGGGGAAGACCTCGCTAAGTGAAATTCCAGCTTCCGTCAATAGGGGAGGTCTACTTGACAAACTATAAAATTACATGGTCAATCTATAATACATCTTATTGGTCGATGTAGTTGCTCTTGTAATGTAATGTAATATAATAATTGAATTGTGAAATTATTATTGGTGTCTAGATGAGCTTTTGGAAATGGTAAACGTTTAATTCATCGTCACTAACATACAAGCTTTAAATCGTTTTTAAACGGCTTACATGTTACTAATTATATACATAGAAATCATATTTTGAAACGCCAACAAGATCCATTTCTGTTAATTTACAGAGGCTTCGTTACAGTGGTCCTCTTTATAGCTTAAATGAATATCTATAGAAGTTGAAAGTTTCAAAAAGTGTTGACTCAATGTTGTCCTTTCTTCTCAAGGTATCAAAACTTGTAAAATATGATTTCTCATAATAATCCAGAAACAAATTTACTAATCTACATATTACCAACACTAAACTAAAAATATTAAAGCAGCTCCTCTTCTCAGCAATTTTATCGCCAGTGAACAGAGGGGAATAATTTAATACACTCGTCCATTCTTATGTACCTTATTGCGACATCGAGACCACGCCCGAGAGCATATTTTCCCGGTATTTATTTGCACCCGAGCCCGGGACAAACTGCTTACATTCCTTGCGGAGTCTAACTTTATCAGAAAATGAGGTCGCAAATGCGCCAATTTATAAAAGCGCTAAAAACTTGGAAAATCTTCCAGCTGTTCTTCAGTGTGAGAAATTTGCAGTGAGGAATGATATTTTAGCGTGGCATATAATTCTCTTACAAGGTGGAGATGTATACGCACATAGAGGGGATGTTTTATTATGGTGACGGATTGGATTTGGTACGCTCTCTAATGAAGTTCAACACATGGGATTGTTGTACAGGGTGCTACAAGGAAGTGGCGTTTTGGGATTAGTGCTTTATCTTTCATTTTGAGAAAAATGTTCTGGATAAAAGTTATTTAGTTTAAAGCGGTGCGTATTCTACAAATGAGAGAAAGAAAGGAAGACCCAGAAAGAATTGAAATGGAAGAATTGAAGAAATAGGACGAAAAAAGGGGGAAACTTTATTGGAAATGGAAGAACTGGCCAGGAACCGAAACCCATGGAGAGAATGAATCAATGATTGACAGGCCACTCAACCAGTTTGGTGTTCATATACGGGATGTCTTAGGAGGAACTACAGCAATCAATATATGAAAGAGTATATATTGGAAAATTCTGAAAACTTGGTAACATACTACAGCCTACATGTACTATTGAACTCATTCAATTATCTAAGACTTCCTGTTATAGCCATTAACTTTGTTATTTTAAATAGGATACCCTATATATGAATTCATTTTTGAATTCCAAATTCAATTCTAAGGTTCGTTTGATAAAACAACTATGTTGCTATTTCCAACCATATTTGAAATATTTGCATTTTTTTAAAAGTTTTGAAAAATGTTAACTTTCATAACTATGAAAGCGTTTAACTTGAAAAATTGAAATTTTGCAGAACTGTTGACCATCTAGGGTATGATTAGAAACCGAATGAATTTTTCTAAAACATTATACAGCGTATCTGACAATTACAATTAAAGTTTCAAATAATAAGGAGAAAAAATAACCTTGTTGTAAATTGAGTTTTTCCCATAATTGTGGAAAGTCTGAAATGATTTTGCTGTAAGTTTTTAAGAGAAATCGTGTAGGTACTCCAAATGCATTTACTTTTGTGACGTTTCTTTCACAAGAAAAATATTCGTTTCCAAAGCAAATTCCTTTAAATTCACAAACACCAATCTACCATATGCACTTACGCGCCTAAGCACCTTTTCAAGTCTTTATATACGCTCCAAGATTCGCATTTAAATCCCCAATTTTCCATGGTATACGCTTAAAAATATCCCCTCGGCGCAACGTTCCTTCTTACCGTTCTTTACGTCTCTTTTCGCCCGTAAATAACGGGAGAAACCCGTTAGAAATCACGAACAAAATTGATATTCCAGTTACGACAGTGTTTACAAGCAATATCAATTTCTTGTTGCGCTTTTTCATTGCTTCAACGATTCCTATCGCTGCTCGTTAGCTTGCAGAAAAGAAACCGTAAAGTGGGGGGGCTTATTTTTGATCTCGTCCCGCCACGATTTGCTTGAGATGGAAAAAGCGGGAAACTGATTGGAAATAAAGAAGACGAAGTGAAATAAACGCAACGTTCGGTTTGTACGATTGGAAATCGTTTGACGCTGGCGTATATCGTGAAGGAAAACATTTGCATTGGTTCGTGGATTGGAGCCAATTAGTGAAAATGATGGTCGGATATTAGTCGTTCAACCGTGAGGCTGCTCTGAGAGTCTGAACGTTTAGAACATGTTCTGAAAATCGTTTCTAAAGTTCGAGCAAAGGTCTTGTCCATGATAATTTATTCTACACCCAAAAACCGGAGATATAATACATTTTTCTTGTAGTTTGATTTTTTTTAATCTTCGATTAAAATCAACGATTTTTATTGAAAAATCTAATGATTTAAATCAGGGCAACCCTGCTTTCAATTAAACCAGGGGTTCTTTAAGTGTGCGCCGCGGCGCCCTGGGGCGCCGTAGAAAGCGTAGAAGGCGAACGCGGGCAGATATAGCAATCTAGAACTTTCTAGAATATCTAGACTAGATAGTTCCCGTAGCTTGTAGAACTTTCTAGAAAGATATGGAACATTCTCGAAGCAAATAGAATATTCCAGAAAAGTATGGAACTTTCGTGAAGTTTATAGAACTTTCTAGTAGACCTATATAGCAAACTCTCGGACATTGTCGAAGCATCGTGAAAGTTCTAAGTAGGTGAAACGGCTAGTATAAATACGGCACCAGTTCGGCGAACCAGTTCAGTTCCTAAATAACAATCGAAGAGTAAACATCTGAGAAGAAAAGTAAATGATTCTAAGACGCCCGCTACCAGAGGAGCGCTCGCTTTGTTTCAGTGTAAAGTCGTAGGAAAATGGAAAGATTTATTAAATATATTATTAAATAAGACAGACAGTTCAAGTGAGAGAGCAAACCGTTTACATTGACTTACTTGTTATTGGAGGTTTCCACCATTTATTTCATTTTTTTTTTTAATTTTCTTGTGATTCAATTTTAATAAATGTGAGATGCCTGTACCTGATTTATGTCACTGCACACATATTTTGAGAAGGGCACCCAGACAAAATACCAAGCTTGTAGGTGCGCCGTGGACTAATAAAGTTTAGGAACCCCTAAGCTAAACAGTTTAGTTAGTTTAAGTGAAATCGCTACAAGTTTGTTTCGGCGTTTTTTCATATGAAAAGTAAGATATTGATTTCTCTAATTAACTTCTGAACTTACTGAAACCCTTAAGGACCAGAAGTTTATTTTTGCTTTAATATTAATAATATAATAACCAACAGCAAATCCGTCATTTTATAAAACAAATTCCTCCTATTACTTTCCCAAATACTCCAAGCCAAAAGGAGAATTAAAAGATCTTGGTATAAAAGTGAGATCGAGCTTAATCTTCTGTTTAGAAATCATTAAGCGAAAGATAAATCTTGTTCATAAGAACGGCTCGGGCAAAAAATATCCCAATTTATTCAGAGAAATCTTCCCCTTCCATCAACACCAACACCAACACCCTATTCCATCCCCGGCATCAACATCCCAACAAAACCTCCATCTGTTATCTTTTTTTTTCGCTTCTACAAACCACCATCCTTCTCAGGGATCCCTGCGACCCCTGCTTTCAGCTTTCCCCTCATCGGACCGTTATTCCCCTTCCATTAAATGTTTTCCGGCACCAGCACTCACCCTTTTTCGCGGGAGGCGATCTTCCCCGCATCGTACGTCAAAAATGCTAACATTTTCCGAAGCGTGAAAACGACCGATTAGCTAGCCTGCCATTTTGCGTTGGTGAATGTCCGTATTTTTCGTTTCACTTTATTCTAACTTATAATGCGGTAAAGCCGTGGGATATAAAGCTGGTGGCCAGGAAAAAGGGTTGGGAACATCAGTTTTTTACATCTAAGTAGATTGTCTTCGGAAAATGGTAAACGAACGTTAACTTGAATCAAATTAAATAAATTCTTGGGAAGTTATACATGCAGGAGATGTTAAAGAAGACAACACAATTGTTTTGTATTTAGTAACTTTATTTCTCGACATAATCTCTTTATACCTCTCTACACTTAGTCCAGCGATATTCTTCTCAACGTATTGCTTTTTATAGGTAACCGTTCTAAAACCTTCAGAAGATTAAGAAGTTGTATCTAAATTGTAGTGCTATAAATTAATCACATTGAAATTTGGGACTTTTCTAGGTAGTACAACTGTTTGTCCTTTTAGAAATGGAATTAACTGGCTAAACTTTCTTCGACATTCAACGACATTCTAAATATTGGGTGTTTAACATGGAATAGACACATTTTAGTTTCTTTAATTGTTCGTTAAAATATATTAAAAGTATACTTCCAGATGTTATTTTAACCATTTCTTGTCAAGCAACCTTCTATATTTTGTGGATATCTTATACAGTTCATTAACTGTCTCTAGTTTTATATCAATGTAATATTTATATATTCTACAGATCAACTTCAAATAGAATGTTTTTCTCTATTAACAGCCTTTTTTCTTTCAGATTTTTCTCTTATAGATCTACAGCTATTCATTTCCGACAATCTACATCCTTATTTCATATACACCCTGTATACAGTTCCCTTACGGGGGTGTGCATAGAAAATCAACATTCACTTGTTCCAAACGCGAGCGAATTACAAACAATCTAATAGGAGGCCGCGACAACCGTTCCAAGTTCATTGTTTTCCACCTCATAGCCGTCTACGATCGATATCCACTATGTGCTTTCATTAATTATTCAAAAGTCATTAACAAATGGGTTCCGACGCCGATTTAATAATTCATATATGAAAATTTTTCAGCGCGTTTGGGAACCTTTCGACCTTCCAGTTTGTCGGCGACCAACGGCCAACCAAAAACGTCATGTTTTTCACAGAAAAAGGAAGCAGAGATTTCGGGGCAGCCGGCGGTAG
Source organism: Dynastes maya (assembly GCA_029619315.2). NCBI lineage: Eukaryota > Metazoa > Arthropoda > Insecta > Coleoptera > Scarabaeidae > Dynastes > Dynastes maya. The sequence continues at coordinate 12,859,934 of JAROYE020000014.1, forward strand.
TCCGTAATGGTTGCGAGTTCAAGGGAAACGATAGGGGAGTGCGAGGGTGAAAGAAAAATAAGGACGCGTAGCAAAGGCAAATAAAAATATAGGATAGGACATTAATATTGATTCGGATTTCGGTCAGGGGGTAGGCGGCTATGATGTTCGAAAACGAGCGCGCAATGCCATGAGCTTGTTTTTTTATTCAAACGATGATGGCTGCTCGGATCGTATGTGTATAATATGCAGATCAAATATTTCCGGGTTGCTACGATTTTGGGGTTGAATCTAATTTTTTTTTCGTAAGGTTGATGCTATCCAGTGATAGAAAATCAAATACCACGTTGGGCGCTATATTTGAAATGTTTTATCTCAGGGATTTTGCAAGTTGATTAAATTTGTTAACTCTGTTGTGGGATTCGGGAGTGTTCTTTGATACTCCTTCGGCAATTATTAATGAATTCTGATGTCAATAAATGGAAATTAACGAACCTTAAAATTGGAAAATGGAAACTCACCTTGATTTTAAGAAGATGTCATATAAACACTATGTTCCAATCCTCCTTCAATCTTTTCTTCTACCTTGAATGTATTCTCTAATTTCTACATCGTACACAAATTGAGACCGCAGCCAAAATACTAATTAACTCGAAGAAAGCTTTACCAGGATTGATGAATTTATTGGCGTCCCTTTTCTCCTTTATTTTAATCGCGATGGCGATTGTTTCTAACCACAACAAATTTTGATGATATTTACCCAAATATAATCTAACGAGGAATTTTTAATAAATAACGTTATTTTTAGAAATAGCAGGAGATCATGAATGTAGTGACGCTACTAGATGACTCAAACTATACGAATCTATGCTCTAAAATACAACTGACAACGTTTAAATACGAAATTTTACTACCAAAAACATATTTAATATACGAAATATTGTTAGAAATACCTGAATGAATTTACTCTGGAGAATTTTGCATTAATTTTGACGAGTTACGAAAATAGGAAGATGAACTAAAGAGGAATAACTTCACCGTTTCTCTACGTTTATCGTTATCTGGTCTTAAATTAAGTTTGTACCCCCAATCCAAGACCGGTCGGCCTAGGGGAAAAATGTGGCTTCCGAAAAATAGCTTTTATCCGCCAGAGAGAATTTCATTACTGTCGGATGACTATACTCAATACCCTATACGTTCTAAAGTGACAGCTGATATTTTGGATGTAAATATTTAACATAACAGTACATATTAAAAACTATTTAAACGAAGTAAATAAAAGAATAATGTTTATCTTGTTTGTTTTATCAATAAACAAAATCAAGAGCAAAATCTCTTAAATGCACTCTGTATAATTTTTATAAACAATTTGTATGAAATGTGGAACAACACGAATCAACAAAAAACTTTAATTAAGGAATGAAAAAGTTACAAATTAATTCAAAATGAATCCATATCGATACGTTCAAGATATAGAAAAGCGAATTTGGCCAACCCAGGAAATGAATTTTTGAAAATGTATATTATATGAATGTACAATATTTAATACAATCTTTAGAAGTGTTTGTGGGCATTCAATATTTACTTTTTTTTAATTTTGAGAATTTATAAGCATTCTCAAAAAACAAAACCGAAAAGAAATCAACAAATTCTTTGATTTTGGAAGTCCAACAATCGACCCCAATTACAGAACAAATATACAAATTGTAAGAAACACATTTACTTTTATTGTAAAGGCCTTTATGTTGTTTACCCGAAAAAAAATAATTTCGCTTTCATAGGGAATGGAAAGCTACTGGCCTTGAGAATTACAGAAAGGAGTTGCAATACATGAGACGATTACTGAAGGTTGAGATATCCTTTGCACATAAGAACTATATTTTTGCAACAAAGAATAAAATAACAAAGGACCCAAACGCTTTTTGGAAATATGTCCAATCTAAAAAGAATAGCTGAAGAATTCCTGGAAAAGTTTATTTAAGCGATATTAGTTTTAGTACCCCAGAAGGTACTGTTGACGCTTTTGCACAGATATTTGACACATAGGTCTCTGCTACCTGTAAAAGGTTGAAGAACAAATTTACGGCAGGGGATGATAGCATACCATGTTTTCCTTTGAGAGACTCTGCCTGGATTTTGTCGAAATCTCTGGAGTATATATTTAATTTATCTTTGAAATGGATATGGTAAAGCGTGATATAGAAGGGGTTGGAATTGGTAACTGGAGGGAAGAGGCAATGGACCAGAAAGAATGGAAAAAAGCAGTAATGACAGTAGAAGCTAAGAGCCTACAACGCCTGTAGCACTAAGTGGAAATCAGCTAGGATCAATCCAGTTTTCAAGGAAGGCGACGAAGCTCATATCAGGAATTATAGGCCAATTGCCGTATTGCCAAATTTTTCCAAAGTTTATGAGCATGTGCTACATCTGCTTCATTCATTAACGAAGCGCTGAATAGTGCTGTCTATTTGAATATGTTGGCAAACATAATTGATCAACGCCGCTCTACATGTGTAAAGTCAGTAAATTTTCAAACATATAAAGATTAGTATAGTTTTCAAAATATTTTTGAACAATCCCCAATATCAAGCTTTACCAACATTTTCCATCCCCAATCTCAGACAACAAAACTACACACTACCACCCTTCCCCACAATCCATAGAACTCCAAAATCCAAACCGAGTCCATTTGTACATTCAACATATTCGACAAACCAAATCGGAGTCCAGCTCGCCGACACTAGCACACCATATGTTTAAAATATTGATGGAAAGATTACCCAACCTCCCGTCGCTCGCTCGGACACCAAGACCAAAAAAAGGCAAGGAATTTCAACCTCTCCCGGTTTCATCGTAGAACAAAATATGCGTTCGACGACGAATTTCCAGCTTGCCGATTCCATTTCCTCCGATTCCTTCCGAAAAATGGGAGAAATATGCCTCTTGGACATTTCCGGAGAAAGAATTGCATCCGTTTTTCAATTCTTCGAGGTTGCGGCATATGTATGTCAAGTTTCATTCAAACGGAAGGGGATCTTATGGAGGAAAATCGGTGAGAATTGAGAGGAATCCATAAACAAACCTATCTAGGTACGTATACATAAGATATGGATGAGGATATTTTGAGGATAAAATGATGAAGTCATGGAAATTCTTGAGTGCGTAATATTTTATTTTACGTGCGGAGGTATAGGAAACGAGGTTTAATAAGAAGTCGTTTTCTAACGTTTCTTTCCTTGAGAGCTTTTTCGTTTGTTCTTGTTGTGTTTTACCGTGCCCAGTGATGTTCGAGAAGATTTTTGTAATATTCGTTTTATCTATTATTCAGCGGACATTTCTATGGTTGAAGATTAAAAGTACTTCTCTAGAAAGGATTTGAAGATGCGATGTTATACGTGGATTATCGTAAAAGTTATTGAAACAATTTATTTTTACTGTCTACTAAATAACATTGCATTATTATAAAGAGATCCTTGACTTATTAAAACGATTTACAGATTTCGCAATCCTTGCAACCGTGTGATACATTGGAGTCTAACTCTCCAGCAAACGACACTTTCCTGTCGCGCAAATCACTAAAAACCTCATAATCCTGCTTAATATAAATATACGTTTCCCTAAATAACAATATTTTTTTAACTTACTGTTACTTGTAATCTGTACGAAAAGATAATGCAATAAGTAAATTGTGTGATGTGAATAAATGTCTTGTAAGGAACCACCCAGTGGTAGGTCTCTTTCTTTTTATATTTTGTATGTTGGCTGCAGAACCCCAAAACTGAATACCGCAGCTCTAGATAGGTTTCAAAGGTGCTTTATAAACTAGCAGTTTGTTTCCCAAAGTTGGGTTTGATTTATGGCCTATTGACCAGTACATTCTACAGAGATTGAGACCCAGTTATTTTCTGTGGTTTTTTTCAATCAATTCTTCGGTCTAGGTGCATTTCAAGGTATTTAGCTTTTCCGCGTTGTGGTAGAGGGTGGGTATTTAGCGTTATTGGAAGACCAATACCTCTTTTTGTGGTGAATATCACACGAATAAATTTATTTTCTTTGACTCTGATTCGCCACTTACTTGGCCAGTCCTGGATAATATTAAGACTGACTTATAACTCTTGTGAGAGGGCAACAGGGTTGACAAGTAGTGTTAGAATCACTGTGTGTTGACTACGTATGTGGCTACGGGTGTATTGTTGGCCGTAAGCAGGTCAGCTGTGTAGAACAGGTACAAGATGGGTCCAAGTACGCTTCCTTGCGGAACTCCTGACCGGACTGGGAAGCTGTCAGTTGACGAGCTAGGAAATTACGATTATGTAGGTAAGCTTGGACGATGAACAAAAAATAACTATGAGACAGTAACATTCTGATTTTGTACAATATACCTGTGTGCCAAACCTTGTCAAAGACCTGGGATATATCCAGTAAGGCTGCGAAGCCTTTAAAGTTTTGACCAATTTTTTTCATTACTCGATGTATTTCCTCAATGGTGGCATGCTGAGTTCTAAACCCGAATTGGTGATCAGGTATTAATCGGAGTTTGTAGAGAATGTAGGAGTTCTAGTCTCTGGAGTAAAAGTTTATCGAACAGCTTAGATGGAATAGGTGGCAGACTAATAAGCCTGTAAGATTTGATGCCGTCCATGGGTTTGCCAGGGTTTTGGAATGAGAATGATTTGGGCCACCTCCCATTGAGAAGGAAAGTTTCCTGTTTTAATTAGAAATGTGGTCGAAATTAAGTTATATCCAGACGACTTTTTAGGATTAAGTTTGAAATTAATTATATTTGTGATTTCTTGCAATGTAAAGTCTGCTAACGGAGGCGATTTCAAGATAACGTGTATTTCATTATCTGCTTCGATGTTGTTTGAGGGAAATACAATCTAATTCAAATACTTGAATTAGATGTCTTGCCTTTTTCTACGTTGTCTCTGGCCCAGTTATCGTCTTCCATTTTGATTGGAGGACTTGACAATTGTGATCAATTTATTTTCTTAGCACCTTCCCATAAAGAATATTCTGTAGCCTCACTTCCTGTTAAATTTTTTTAAGTAGTTACGAATTCCATTATTCTTATGATTGTTTAATAATATTTTCAGCTTTCGAGTGACTTGGTCAATCCTGTTTTTATTTCTGGTACCCTTATTTCTGGTGTCAATATTTTCTGAACATGTCTTTGACCACGATCATTTTTCTCTGATTTGATTGGGGAGATCTAAATTCTTGTTGATATTTCCAGATGCAGGTGTAGATTGCCAAGCAGCTTGTTGGATAGTTGTCTTAAAATGTTCAACTACAGCTTCGATGTCGGAGTTGGTCTTAGGAGGAATTTTCAGGTCAAAGTTTTGTTCCCCTAGTAAACTAAATTGAATCCAATTGGTGTATCGGTTTCCTAATTGGAGGTAGATTGCGTTCGAGAACTTCTATACTCGTTGAAATCAGGACTGGTGACTGGTCAGACTATAAATCAAGACCAGAGTTGACTGTATGGTTTTCTTTTAGTATTCCCTTTGTGACTCCAAAATCAAGAAGAGCAGGAAATGTATTTCTATCAGTAGACCAGTACGTAGGTTCAACCGTTAATATAAATTGAAGCTTTCGTCGCTTTATATAGTTGTCTTCCTTTTGGATTAATGAGTCTTGAATCCCAGAGGGCAATAACAATATAAAATGGTCTCTTGTGAGTTTGGTATTAAGGATAATCATATACCATTGTGGAGTTTTTAACGGTTGCTATAAAGAGCTACAAAAGCATTTTGATATGCTGTATAGTTTAGTCAGCGCCGTCAGCGTACATCGAATGTGTACCTTAAACTAGAAACCAGTCAGCATTAAGAATAAGCGTCTCAGGAATCTTGCAAATCTTCTCTAACCAATATCTATTCTTCTTTATTTTTGCATACAATCAATACGCAACTCAATCTTAGGAGAGAAAGGTAAAAACCTTCCAGAACTAAATATAATTCCACCCAAAACAGCACCATGAGGGCACAAAACGGGAGTAATGGGATTTATATACTACTCCCTAATTTTGATCGGCTTTTAGCAGCAAACAGAGTAGGGAGAAAGATGTTTTTATCCCGCTAAAAGGACCACGTAGACGATTAAGCAACGCTGTAATTCCACGTAGGGGATAATTTTGGGGGAAATGTTAATGTTTCTGGAGTTGAATTGTCGACCATAAAGTCACCGAACAATGCTGCAAGTTCTTATTAGATCCGAAAACGTGAATCCAATGCAAATCGTTTAAGATTCAGTATAGCATTAAGGAGGATGTTATCTTTATGGACTACGGAGTTAAAATGGCAATTGGTGCTACGTTATTGGTAATTGAGTAGTATAATAACGTGAAGGATTTGAAGCTGATTGTGGACTGTAATTTCGCGAAATGCTTCCAAATTTTCAATGAGATTTACTATTGCTTCAATGATTAAAAGACAGTTAGATTACAAAACAATTGAATTCTTTGTCGTAGATTCAGAAAAACAATTGACTTTTCCAGTTCACCAGAAATGACTCCAGCTTTGGCTTTTTAAACGGAACACCTTGTATATTTTCACATTTTTGGAATCTACGAATCATTCTGCATCTGAACGCATCATTTTAGAAAACAAATACTTCCACTTCCTTTATTAAGAGAGCTGGATAAAAGTCTAATGGACCATGACAGCAATATATTAAACACAGTTGAACAAATAACGTATGCTGTGAATTTGTGCTAGGCGATTATCATTTTGGTACAACCATTTCCACAAGCTCGAAATTTGTATAGGCAACATATTCCGGAGAAGGTAGTTCCAGAAAGAACGTATTTTCGACTGATGGAGCAGAAGTCGAGAGCCAATGAAAATAGCTTTAAAAGACATGAAAATTGCCAAGACAACAAAGAAAGCGAAATTATTAAATTGGCGAAGCCCATCAAAGAGCATCAATCAGAGCAGCTACGGCTGAATTAGGTTTAAACATTGGGACACTATCTAAGAAAAACAAATTTAGGCCCTATAAAATTAAACCAGCGCAACCTTTACACCCAGGCGATCACCAAAAGTGTTCGACTATTGTTATTGTCTGTTGGATCAACCGCAAAATATTGTGGATTGAGTATTATGGACGGGCAAAGTAATTGTTCAAAAAAGCTTGAGAACCACTGTCTTAGATGCTTTTAATTACCAATGTATAGAAAGAAATTGAAGGAAAACATAAGGAAAGGATGACTAGGAGATCTTAAGAAACGCATCATTTGATTTAAAGACCATCGAAAAACAACAACCTAAAAACTAACTCAAAATTAACCTCCACAAAAACCTCAAAGTCTGGCGACGAAGAGATTTACAACAATTACCATGCAAATTCTTACCGGAAAACAACGTTAAGATCTCACCGAAGCATCTTGTAAATTTCCTCTCTCCCTTACACCCACTGCGCTACATCTACGATTCCTAGAATGCTCCTTTCAAAGAGAAGAGGACAAGGACGGAGCATTCTATGCTTTGTCCGCTTATCCTCGCTAGGACCTCGAATTGAGTCAGGTCCTTCATAGTAAAAGAGAGAGGCAGACGGAAGTAACATCCGCCCAGTTCCAAATTAGCATTTAAAGCGGTCTCCGGAATCGTTCTCAGGTAGACCGGAATCGAGTCTCGAGACTCTCCGGGACATCACGGAGCGGGTTTTCCGCGATTGAGACGTTGTATAGGCGAGCGGGTCGTTTGTAAACGTCGTTTCTCGATCTACTCGACCGGAAAGGTTTGTTTGAGACGATTAGGATTTTTAGATGACGCAGTAGGTAAACGTGGTGGATTATAGGAGTATAGTTTTGTTCCTTGAATGAAATTGAGACGGGTTTCTCCTTCTATAAATGTATCATATACATTTCATAAGGTTATTAAAGCATACTGTTGTGTGTTGATTGAGTGGGAGAGCAAACGCCTCTGTGGGACGATCTGAACTCCGCCAAATTTCTCAAATGTACTGTATATTTTGTATCCTGTATTTGTTATTATTTGTTTAGGAAATAAAGTCAATATTATTACTAAACTCATGTTCAAAATGAACCCATCACTCAAATAAATATATATAATTTTTACAAAATTGTTTGGCCACAAATTCAGAAACAAAACGATAATATTGGAAATATACGGAACGAAAGAAGAAAAGATAATAACGCGTGACACCTCCCCTAGCTCTAATAACTGCTTAGATTTGCCGTATCAAATTTGGAATTACTTTTTGGGAAACATTATCCCACTTCAATTCCTGAAGATTACCAGGAGACCAGGAGTAACGCTTTTCTCATCTTTTTGGAGCATCCGAAAGGTGCTCAATTGGATTTAAGTCTAGGGTTCGTGGTGGCCAGTCCATGACTTGAATATTGACCTCTTCTAAGTAATCCAAAACTTGTCTAAAGGTGTATGGTCTCTCGTCATCCTGCATGAACATGAAATTGTTCCCTGAAGATGGTGCAAAAGGCACTACATGGTCCTGAATAATGTTCTCGAGGTAGTATTCAGCATTCATTGGCCTTTGGTCAATCAGGATTAACTCTGTGCGAACGTCAAAACAAGTACCTCATCAGAACATTTTTGATCCACCACCAAAAGGCTATCTTCTTCGCCATACTGTTTCGCCATCACCTGGAGATGTTAAACTTAGTCTAGTCTCGTCTAACAACAAAACTCGTTCCCAACCTTTAACTGTTCAATCTGCATGATTTCTGGCAAATCTCAAACGTTGACCACTGTGTGCTGCGGTAAGTAATGGTCCAACTGCAGGCCTCCTACTACTTAATCTTATTTCCTTCAATCTTCTCTTTACAATTAAAGCAGCTTGCAAAAAACGATCATCCCTCGCACTTGTGGCTCGTTTCCTACCTTGACCACGTTTTCCAGAGTGCGATTTGGTTACTCAGAATCTTTTAAACATTCGAATCACTATTGCATTATTAACACCCAGCAAATTAGCCACATAATTGTATGTCCTTCTTTTAACAAAACTGAAGCTCCCGCACTTTCATTAGTTAAATGATGTGGTCGGTTCATGATTTTCAATTTTAACTTTATTAACTTAAATTCTATACACTCAAAAAAATGGACAAACTCGTAATTGAAGCTTGAATGATGCCTAAACTGTAATTCAAACAACTCAAGAAAAACTGTTTAACAGAATTTGACATTAACTTGCGGCCATTTTCACCAGAAATGTCAAAATAATTTTGTAGTAGAATAAAGCTACTAGATTATGTTCTGTTAAACCAAACATTTTTAGAAAATACTATATTTATAAGACTATATTTATTTATTTAATCTCGATCTAAAGTCAACGATGTTCCGTCAAAATTGCATAATTTCCCTCGGAAAATTCCCAGGAATTCATTAATTTTCTCCATACTCCTTTCTCCATGGCTCCTTCTACACGCTCACGTTGTTCATTTTGGTGCATCTAGGATCTAGGTGTACATCATATTACACGAAAGCATGGAATGCAACGCTTGCGATCCATGCTAGAGCCAAAAATGTGGCGCTCAAGGAAAAAATATGATGGAAAACTGAAGAAGGAGAAGCGGGAGAAAGAGGCGAGGAGCCGAAAAAAATTTTAAGTGAATTTTCAACATGCTTTCACTGCTCGACCAGGCTGTCGCCTGACGTATATACGTCCTAAGTGCATTTCCGTGCAATTCCACCCCCCACCATCCCTTCCATCGAGTCTATCTCTCTCGTTTTGCACTTTACTCGACGCGTTATATTAAGTAATATGAAAAGTATACGACAAATTGGGAATAATAAGTAGCTTTATGAAAGTAGCGAAGTGTGCTTGACGGAGACGCGTTGGCTAGAAAGTTGGCTCGTCGCTCGGAGTGATGGGATGGGAATAAATGGCATGCGGGGAGGATAGAAGAAGGGAAAGGCAAAGCCGGCGACTCCGCTGGTTATTAAATAACGACGTAATTATGCATTTTTCATGAGCGCGATGCGAGACGATAAAAGAGGGAGTGTCTACTTTCTCCTTTTTAATTTCTTCGTTATCAGAATTGGCCGGCCCTTGCATAAGATAGCCAAATCACATTGTCACAACCCGAAATTATTTTATCGAAAGCTCTATTTCGAATTTTAGCCGGCCATTATGCGTAACGATATCAGTGACGTGGTCATTATTGAAAATAGATATTTAAATGCTTTCGTTAGCAATTTCCTTGTGAAATTGCCCTCAAAATGGTATCAATGGTATTATACTTATTTCTAGTATTGTCCAAAATATTACACTTTTATGGGAAACACAAACAAGAACAAGTATCTGACGAAATATCAAATCTCTGCCTGAAATTTCCACATAAAGTTATCTTTCATAGTTTCTCTTTGGTATCATCCCATTTTAATTTTGTTGCCAATTATACCTTTTGGTTGCTGCTATTTTTTTACTAATTTACATTAACTAAACATGAATTTATCGAAAGAGGAGCTTGTAGGCATGGTACTTGTTCTTCTCGGTTCTGAATTTATTCTAGTGGGTGCAGCGAATAGTGCGAGTGGTTATAGTAAAAAACCGAAGGTAAGAATATCATTGATTGTAAAAATTACAATTTGTAAGAATAACCGTGTTTTGGGACGAAAAAGGCCCTAGACTGGACGACTACTTGGACAGGGGGACTACCATAAATAGTGCGAAGTACAGTGATTTTTTGGCGGATAAGCTGAAACCAGCAATTTGAAACAAACGCCGTGATCTACTCTCAAAGAAAGTTTTGTTGTTGCAACACCCGTCCGCACACGGCCCATAACACTATAGAAATTATAAACAGGTTGGGCTTTGAGACCCTGAAATACCCTCCTTACAGCCCTGATCTCGCTCCCTCAAACTTTCATCTTTTTGGACCGCTTAATGAAGCTTTGAGAGGTCGTCGATTTGCCTCAGACACAGACGTTCGGGATGTGATGCAAAAGTGGCTTCACGACCAACCGAAAACCTTCTACCAGGAAGGCATACGGAAGCTTGTGGCTCGCTGGACCAAGTGCATTGCTAAAGGTGGAGACTATATCGAAAAATAATGTATCTGTTGTACATCTATCTTTGTTTAATACAGTTGTAGAATTAAAAGTGTAAGTAATTTTTGACTTACTCTCATAATTTGCAGCAATTTTGAATGATGCGTTTTTCCCTTTACTGTCCAGTTTTGTTACCTCAAACCTCTGTTCTGGAAGCTTTGTTTGTAAATATGCATTAACTGTTGCCGGGGTAAGATCTGCGCGAGATCGGCCCACATACAGCCTTCCGATGTTCCGAATATTCCGTTCTTCGTTGTTTTCTTTCTATTCTACAACTATACTACTATAAGAAAAAAGAGATTTATTAAATTAATTTCAGCAAGGCGTTTTTGCAAAAGGTATTTTGAAAGAGACCTTGTTTGTGAACCTTTTTACAATCACAAATGGATTTTTTGAATCTGAATGTTGTTAGATAGACAATCTTTTCCTAATTTGAAATATAGAAAGGAAAATATTTTTGACCCTTTTAATGCCACAAATGGAGTCTTAATATTTGGAGGGGGACATCTTAGGAATGATTGTTGTAGGACCATTCTTCTTCAACAATAATTTAAATTGTGAAATATAGAAACTTCCTGGAAAATAGTTTAACACTACTGCTAGAAGGCCTACCAGGTAACGTCATGGTACCAACATCATGGCGCATTCGCCCATTACGGAGCTGCTGCAAGAGTGCATTGTATACTCCGTGGATTAATCCACTACTTAAAGCTAAATTTCTTGCAGATTCGTAATAACATATGGCTCGCGCCAGCCGACACAATCCTTCTCTTTGATTCGCTAAACCACATCCTCAACCCAAATTTTAAATCGTTTTCGAAATTAAATATTGGCAAAATCTATTCTCTACTAAAATCTATTACTTTCAAACATCATATGGAAATTTTCCAATTTATTGCATTAATAATATTGTATTCAACGAGAACCAATATTGAATAGAATGCATGGGCTCATAGGCAGAACACTAACGCACCCTATCGGCCAAAAAAACGAACAATTAATAATTTTTAATTATTCGTAACTGACTGTCGGATTGAGTCGCCTTTGTTCTGCGATTGTGTGTTCGTAACATGAAAGGAGAGTAGTAGGACAAAAATAAAAAAAAATATCTCTCCCCCTTCCCCCGCCTCAAAATTCACGAATTATATTGATATACCATATGCCGAGCATTTATGAATTAACCGTCGTTTCGAATAATTTATCAGTAAGGATGCTTGCTGTATTGTATGATTTACATTATTTCGAAATTTACAGCCTGTCCGGTAACAATGAAAAATGTTGTTGTATAATCGTATGATTCATTATTTTATTTTATTCAACTGTTACATTTTTTTGTTGATAAATGAAGGAATTATTAGTTTTTATTACGAAATGTAATGTTCGGTATAGCGTTGGTTTTTCTAATGGTTTCGATGTTTTTCGTTAGCAAATGCAATGATATAAGGGTAATCTGAACTATATACAAATAACACGATATATTTCGTAAATGACAATAAATTTACAGCAATATGCAAAGCACACGCTATGTTTATAGACGTAAACATTGGACAGCCAGGAGCTTTCTATATGAGAGATCAACAACCGACCTTCTCTGTGTGTGCTTAATTACATCTTTCACTTGGACGCAGCGAAAAATAAACTCCACAAGCGACAAATCAGCTAATAAACCCTCGTAGACCAAAGCGTATTCTACCCTAATAAAATCTTCCCGCTTCTCCCGATCCTAGCACCGCGTTTTCGACCTCCACGAAGGGGCAAACAAAAGAAAATCGCTAATTTGAATTAAGAGTTGAATCCTAACCGGTTTTTCCCGTTTCTCCCAAGCTCTCGGTCTGCTCTGTTCGTTTGCTTGAAGGTTGGAGCGCATTGCGAAGTGAAGTACGGTGGGGAGACTCTAAATTCCACGAACTAATTCGACTAAGTGGCCGGCGCTACATTAGAATAACCGCTTGCTAATGCCTTTACCGCTATTCGGCTCATCGCACTTATCAGCGCTTCATTAAATCATTCGGTTTGTGAATGGGAGAGGTGGGGAAGGAAGCTGTGGCAATGAAGCGACTGGATTTCGGGGATGTTTGACCTGTTTCATGAGCGAAAAATGTTGTATGTCTTCGAGGTTGTCACGCATGACTAGGGATTGCAAATTTACTTTTTTTCAATACCGGCAATTTGGTAAAACTTTTTTTAATTTTTATTTTCAGAAAATTAATAAATAAATGAAATGTTATTGAAAACAGATATAAAACATATCAAATAAACAAAAAATAATGCTTTTATTTGAAGATGGAATGTTTGTATACCCATTTGCGATTAACAATATTCGCAGGGCCGTGCCGTATGGATGTGCGAAGTGTGCGTTGCACACAGGCGACCAATGTAAAGGGCGGCATCGGTGACACGTAATCAACAAGGAAAACAAGCCGTTAGGCGGCACGAACTGAGTAAGCAGAAATCAAAACAATCTGAAGGATATAAATTATTGACTGTCTAGTCTTACGATAAAAAGACGCTTGTAAAGAATTGTACTACTTTTCGGTGTGTATTATTTTATATTATTTCTTTCCGTCGCTAGTTGATCATTATCATTAGAAATAAACGAACTCGAGCTTAGAGAATAGAGTTATATCGTGAATAATATCTGACACGTAGAAGAACTTCGCCCTAGAACTATATCTGCCTTTTAAAATAAACTAACCGATAACAGATTTGACGGTTTACGTTGTTACGAAGACTTGTTCGGATTGCTATACAAAATTTGTAATATATCCGATTCAGAAATGTTAAAACATTGCAAAGATATGAAGCTTCGTGAAGACGCTCAAAACGAAAGATATTGATGGCCAAGACTTGTATGAAGAAATTAAACATTTTAAATTGTCATTTAATGGACACCAAGCCTCGTTTCCAACAGAACCATTGTCAATTTTACAGTATATTTACGAAAACAACCTTAGATCAATATTTCCAAATTTTTGCATAACAGGCAGAACTTTACTTAGGCTTCCTGTCCCTGTTGCATCTGGTGAAAGAAGCTTTTCTAAATCTGATACACCATGAAAACTTACAATTAGCAAATAGAAAAAGGTATAAACCTCACTCTTTCGTGTTTTGTTTACTCCCCGGAATTAAAAAAAGAAGAGGTACGTTTAAAAAAATAAAACCTTCACAAAACCGCGCATTCAATTTCAACAGAGCCACCGTTTTTTTCCCGTTTAAAAACTGCTAGGCTCCATTAAATAATTATCCCCTTTTCACACATCGTTTGCTTCATCCTGCGAAAGCCCCTGCGTCGAAAAATAATTCCGCATCGTTTCGAACTCCCCCGAAAGATGGTCGGATTAGCAATTGTAAGCGAAAAATACGAAACTGCAGACAAAAGGAATTTATCGCGTCATCATCATCGGCCCAAAAACGCCGCTGACCTCCATTTCCAGGTGACAAATTCTGATGGAAATACCTATCTCTTTCCTCTTTTCCCTTGCCCACCAATGTAAATCGCAGGGTTTTTTTTTAATTAAAATTGAAGGTATTGTTTCAATATTATCCTGCTTGAAGCGATAGTGTATTTGTTTATGTCTTATCTACTATCGATTCCGAACAAAATAATTTGTGTGGGGTTGAATTTTTAAAGAGGGGAAGAATTATAAACGATTACTCGATGCAACAGAAAAATTGCAAAATACTGAGTTGTCGTACCCGGCTTATTTAAAACTGATAACGACGAAAAAGGTAACCAGCGTTTTAACTGTAGGATTGTATTACGTACGTTTTTATATTTGATCAATTTAATAATAAAATATTGATATCAAACACATATCACATACAAGAAAATGGTACACAAACTAAAATAAAAATAAAAATCAACATTTCATATCAGAAAAGATTATCTATCGAAGGGACCTAACAAAAAGGAACAGTCAACCAGTCCAGTCCGTTCAGTAGCTGCTTGTACCATCTCTTACAGGTCGGATAACATAAACCGTGGACTATCTGGGTCTATAACACGTTCGACATACGTATTAAATTGCCAACCACCCGCTGTTACATATCGAAACTTGAACGGCGAGTCATCGAGATCCGGAAGCACTACACTAGCTTTCGCCATATGAGTAGCAGTTGGAGGAGGAGGCGGAGGCGACGGTATTGCTGCATTTCTTGCTAACGCTCAGGGTTCAATGGACTCTCTCTTATTCCGGTGGAACGTTCCGATATGTCAGATCAAAGTTAGGACATCGATATTCGATTGTCAAAATAATAATGGGAGGGACGAGGTGAACATGTGTTTGATGGGGTTTTGGGGGATGAAAGTGTAGGGAAAAAGTGGTGGGTGGTTATCGATGATTGTTTTTAATTCGATTTTCCTATACAGGGGAATATAGCAAGTTGGCATTGATAAAAAAATCTATAATTTGTAGTTTTGTTTACGATTTTTAGCTTTAGATGCATCTTGCAGTATAGTTTTCTAGAAAGTTTTTCTATCAACATTTCTATTTAGTTGAATTTCGAAAATTTTTAACAACTTTCAACATGTTCTTATTAAATCTTTCACTGCAGAAGAGACTTAGGGTGCGATGCTTTTAAATAAATCTATTCATTTTATGTTGAACTCTAAATAACATTTGTCTACATATGTTCGCTATTTATTGTTTATACGCTCTTGTTAAATTATAAATTAAACAATGTATGTAGGAAAGTGATGGTTACTTCGAGTAAGTGCTAGATTTGTACCAAAAAAATAACGTGTAAATATTAGATTATAAAGATCCTTAGTGAAATGAAAGTTTTTTTTGTCTTGTTTTCTCTTCAGGATAGAAAGAAAATTACTTTGCAACTGTCTTCAGAGGGTGGTCCAAAAATTTCCGAGGTCAACAGAAAGAAACTGTTTAGAATGGACAAAAAGGCACCAACATTGGAGAGTTGAAAATTGGTTATTATTATGAAAATGGTAATCTTAAATGATGAAAAACGTCAACAATACCTTCAGAGGTATTAAAACTAATATGGTTTAAATAAATTTTCCTAGGAATTCTTGACCTATTCTTTTTAGATTGGAGATATTCCCAAAAATCGTTTGGATCTGTTGTTATTTTATTCTTAGTTGCAGAAATATACAAGGGGAGTTTTTTATGTTATCTACCTAGTTGTAAAAACAATATGCTATTGCGATAATTTTCTTATATCAAGCTTCTGCGATATTTTATAGCGCCATCTTCATATTTGGTTCCAATCGCTTAACATTTGACATTTATATATCAGTTTAAAGAAGTGAAAATTAGTGATTTGAATCTTAAACATAGAAACGTCATGAAATTTCTATCGAAAGAAGGCAGTAGCTCGAAGAATATCCATGAGAGAATGGAGGCAGTGTATGGCCCTATTTCCAAGTCAAATATTGGTGCAAGCAATTCAAATGAAGCAGGGAATCCATTGATGATGACCCAAAGTGTGGAAGACCACTGGCATGACGAACTGAAGAAAACATCAACAAAGTTAAAGATTTGCTATTGAGTAACTGCCGAGGAAAAGTGTCAGTTACTGCTTGAGAAATAGGAATTTCAGAAACGAGTGAAGATTTGGGAATTCTAGGCTCCTTAGTCCCGAAAAGGAGCTGTGTAGACGACAAATTTGGGAGGAGAATTTGACTGCTTCATCCCAAAATGAAGACTTCTTCTATAGAATTATAACCGAGGTTGAGATAGTATAACACTAGGACTCTCCCACGTAACAAAAGTCCATGCAATGGATTCATGAGAGCTCTCCACCACCCAAGGAAGCGAAGAAGCAATTTTCTGCGGGGAAAATTTCAAAAGGGACTACAACAACTGGGAATGTCCACAAAGGTACAATTAGGAAGCGGTTGTACACGAAAAAGCTCGAAAATTATGTTCAGAAAGCGCTGCTTTTGCACAATAATTGCAGAGTGCATAAATTACGAATTGTTCAAGCAGTAGTCAATGAACGCGACTTTGAAAAATGACCTTGCAGTCCCGACCTCGCCCCCCTGTAATTATTATCTTTTTCCAAAACTCAAAAAGCACTTGAGAAGGGTCGCTTTGTATCGAAGGATAAATTGGAAAAATCTGTGTCGTATTTTGCAAAATTACAAAAAAAAATTATTTCTTCGAAGGCCTAGCGTTATTAGAAAAACGTTGGAATAAGTGTGTTAGTGTTAATGGTTCTTACGTTGAAAAATAAAATTTTATTTGTTCTCTATCTCCTTGTATTCGTAGCTAGATAGATAACATAAAAATCAGCTCTCGTACATAGAAGTTCTAGATGCGACATTAAGGTCATCGTATGCAAAACATTGCAGGGGGCATTTAAAAATCATTTTCTTCTAACAAAATAACGCTGTATTCCATGTAGCTCGAAAAACTAAAGATTGGAAACTTGAAAATGGATTTTATCTTGTGGATCGGTCTACCCAATCTGCAGATCTAAATCCGATCGAGTATTTCCTGCTTTTTGTGACAAATGCTGGATCCACTAATGAATCACGAACTCTCTTCAAAAACACTACTTGAAGCCAAAATAAAAGAAGCATGGAAAAATATTCCGCATTGTTAAAAATTGATGAGTACAATGCCTAAACATATATAAGCAATCATTGAAGCCCGAGGAGATCATATACGATGTTAATTTAATAATAATTAATTAAAATAAATTAAATTTAGTTTTAAGTTTTGCAAAATTTAAGGGGCTCCGTTTTATTGGCCACGACTGTATATATCGCATCGTTCTAAATCTAATCTAAACAGTCTGCGTTTATTATTAGTTTTAGCCATCGCAGAAAGTCAGACGCACCGATCACGTAATCTATTCGGCCCTGATGTCGAGCATTTGAAACCAAGCGAAGTGCAACGACAACGGTAGCAGAAAATATCGCGTAGGAGGCGTTGGCTGGGTTTGCGGATGCCTGCGTTGAGTCGCTAGGTCATCAAACATCTGTTTATATTTCAATTCTGAGACGATCCCGACCCAGCACGGCATATAGTACACGTAATAGCGGTGATAGTTATTTATTGTAGGCGGCTGTGGACCGCGTGGAAGAAGGCCGATGTAATGTGTTTGTTTACGTCATGGCTGGCGTTGAAAACATACGAAAACAAAGCGCTAACGTTTACGCGCGCTTATATCTACCTATATATACCAATCAAGATGTAAACTCTATATATTCTATGTATATTATGTACCTGGTTGTAACGCGGATAAAATTAGATTCCTATATTGGAGCGAGCTTCTGACAGCGTATTATATTACAGCGAGTAAATCTTATCCCTTACGATGTTTTATCATTTTGCTGTAAGGAAAATTAAGTCAAGCTGAAATGAAATACCTTACTAGTGATGTAAAGTACACGAAAATATGATGTATATAAATTTATTACAGAACTGTGAATAATTATAGACTCAATAACATTTTATCATTAATTTTTATTATAACAGCTTTAAACATTTTATCATATCAATGTACAATTCGTAAGCATTCAGCAAAATTACTGCAAGTAGACTTTTTCCGGTTTTGTTCTGCTGATTCTGTAGTACTGGTCTTGTTAACCCTACAGTACCCGCTAGAACTTCTGGAACATCGTTACCCGCTTCGGTCTCACAGACGGGCATATAAAAATGTTTTTTTTTACATACTTAATGCTCTAATTTGGTCAAATTCACTGTTTTGATTATATTTTTTATTTAAAAAAATGCAAAACATAAATATTTATAAAAAAAAAAATAAAGAAATACATATATTTTCTTCTAAAACTTGTAAACCAGTTATCTACCGTCAAGTTTCTTCCCGAATTATTTATTGGTTCACAAAGTCGTTCAACAATGGCATCTGGAGAGTTGTTTACTTTGAAAGGGCTTTCTGGTTGCTGGCCAACATACACTTCCAGGTTATCATATATCAACTTTTTAAAACTTTTAGTTTGCCAATTAATGTTTCAATATCATTGCTGATTATTTTGGGCATTGATGAATTTTGTGTACATTGTTTTTTAATCCAATCAATCTGGAATTTGTAAAACGTATTTTGAAACTGTTTTGTTTGTACGCGTCACGTACAAGGTCATAGACAAGAAACGATACGTCACGTAAAATTTGGGTATAAAAGCCAGGACGGCCTAAAGCTGACTTTTGCGCAGCTGGATGGAGTCTATCTATATTCCACAATTGGGTGACTTTAAGTTGACTTTCGCGAAGTTGGATGAAATCTATCGATATTCCGCAAGAGGGCGATTTACATTTAAGCTGTATCCTTTTCCTAAAACTTCAACTAATTCATAAACACTTTCATGAAGATACAAGATAATTTAGGAGAAAATTTAAGAAGTACAAGTGGACTTTATGCAATTCAGATATTTTTTAATTTTTGGAACATATTTAATTTAAATAAGTTTCAAATATATAACAATATGTTACGTAGGTTGACAGACAAGCCAATATACGAGGGTGGTACGATAAACACCTATGTTAAGTAAATAAACAGTCTTGCTGCTGATGATGATAGCTTGGCTATCGAAACGTGCGTCCAATACGAATTAAGTGTTGTGGTAAGGGTTTTAGTGAACTGTTTCACCTATGTTAAGGAAAACAACGCAATTCTTTTGCATGTAAAGTGAATTTATTTCTCGATATAATATCCTTGCAGCTCCATACACTTAGTCCATTGTTTGTTCCAACTTTTTTAAGCCATCCAATTAATAATTTCTGTCGAACTATGCAAAATAAGCCTATTTTTCGGCAATGACCTCTTCGTTTGACGTGAACAGCTTCCCGCCAAGCGTTTTTTTCAAATTTGAAAAAGGAAGGAAGTCACAGGAGCCCAAATTTGGCGAATATGGATGGTACCGTCCTTCGTATCTTAATAGAACGACTTGGCCACGCTTAAATTCATTAAACCAGTATCTGATGATAATCATCAAAGGTGCATTGTCCTCATAAACTGCATCCAACATTTCTTTGATTTCTCCACACGTTTTCCCATCCAAGAAAAGAAATCGAATCAGTGACCGGTACTGTTCTTTTTCCATGATTCCACAAATACATAAACTTTCAACAGCTCTCAAAACAAAACTATTCGATGAATCTATCCGAAATCTTGACAGACGTCGACTAAAGATTAATACTCAGAGTTAATAATGCAGATTTTGACATTCTCGTATTTAAACCGAGTTAGTTTGCTGTGGAATATCTTCTATACAAATGTTGTTTTGTTCCAGTTTTTCGTAACGTATTCGAGCAAAAGCAAGTCAAATTTGTTGGGATGTCTTACACCTTAAATCAAATCAACATATTTAACATTAAAACAACCCCTCCTTTCACCACCACATTCATTCATATACTTAAATTCTCGTAATTTCCTAAAGAAGAACGTGAAAAGTCTACCTAAAAGCATAAAGTAAGATTAGGGAAGCCTATCATAAGCCATTACCAGCCTACATTATCATTACATTAATCCCGTTTCTCAGCTCCGGGTAACAAATTTACGGCGCCACCCTTTCTGCTGCTTCAACGCTCGTCGGCGGAAATATGGCTCAAATTTCGCGTTTTCGGTGCTTTACAGTTTTGATCTGAACGTGACAATAGTTATTTTCGATTCTAGGTTGCGAAGTATCGGTTTGCATTCGAGAATGGAGAGTACTTTTTTTTGCAATCGCCAGAGGTTGATTAAAGGAGGAATATGGTAAAGATCTCAATTTAACGTGTGAAAAATTGAGTATGAGATAGCTATCGATGCGTCTGCTGACAATTGAACAAAAACATAATTAAGTGAGAGCTTCAAAGCAAGTTTTGGACATGTTTAAGCGCAAGATGAGTGGGTTTCTGCGGTGTTATGTAACTGTAGATGGGACATGAATATATCACTACACGCCAGAAACCAAAGGTTAGTCGGCAAAATAGATTTTTCCCAGCGAACGTAAATCAAAGAAGGCGAAGACGATTCCATCACCCGAAAAAGTTATGGCGACGATCTTCTGAGATTCGCAAAGCATAATCTTAATTGATTATCTGGAGAAGGAAAGGGCAATCAAGGAACAGTACTATGCTCTTCTACGACGATTTTGGCTGATTCTAAGCCAAAATTATCTCTCCAAAAACATATGTAGGAGTTGGAAGTTTACTCCAGTGGCGGAAACGTGCATCGAAGATTCTACTGAGAATAGAATTCAAGTTTCAAATAGAATATCTTCTAAGGTGGTTGAAATATATGATTCAATTGCTCCGTCAGGGTCGAAACTCGGTAATTCATCGAAAAATGATTTCTACGCCATTATTGGAGCTTCAGAACAAGATGTGCTTTTAAAAGATTACCTTACCATGACGTCAGAAATAAATTTGGTTCTTTGTAGTATTAGGAACTTTAATTTGCAATTTTTTAACAAAGAAAATAATGGAATTTGATTGTAAAATTGCTTCAATTGAAATAAATAAATTTACAAACATAATTATTGTAAAGAAGTAAAGAGAATCTCAAAAAAGGAGTCAAAATATATTTTATTTTTAACTTTACTTTTAATTGTTAAACTATTTTGACTGTAACCTCAAACTTCTAAATGTCAAAATAGTTTCAATTTAACGTTTGAAAGTGAGGTTAAAAATAAAATAAATAAGTAATAGGACAAATTTGATTCGTTATTTTTGTATTCTTTCTAGTGTCATTGTTTGAAAAAGTAAAAAAATGAAAATTCCACCGCTCTAGCACATCCCAACAGGCACCCCAACCCTACAACGGCGCCCATACGCGTCCCTATTCGTTACCTCCGATATATAACAAGGCCTAACTGCTTTGACGTCAGCAGGCTGTGTCGTATATTGGTTTAGGTAAACGATCAGCCATATTTATCGTGTGGACATTTACACGTTTAGACCGTCTAATTTGGTTTATTCAAATTATATTGGTTTTATTTAAAAAAAAGTACTGTGCAATGGTATTTCTGTACTTTGTTGGTGATACCTGTAATGTTTTTCTAGTATTGTATAAGCGATAAAACCTTCTCTGAAACGATAAAAGTGTGACTCGGGCGGTCTATTTATAGTACTGTGACGTCGGCTGTTTTCTAACAATGTATACTAGAGTTTGTGGGTTACACTTTGTAAAAGAAGATATTATTTATTTTACAACAGGTACAGATTCAAAGACCGATGAAACTATAACTGTAAGTTTGAAAAATCCTAGGCTTAAAAAATATGCTATTCCAACTCAATTTCCTAACTACATTTACAAATAATAATAATTAGTCGATTAAATATCAACCACAAATACATCTTTCACGAAAACGGTTCTCGGTTTCGTGTTTGGTTTTGGCTTTGAAATTTCCAAAATAAAATCGAATGAGATGCGAAGAAGCACTCAGTTGACGACTGGCATCTTCTTTAAACCGGAAGCCCCTCAAAACTTAAAAAAGAAATGCAAAAAAAAAAACGATTCCTTTATCGCTTAGGCTAATATCGTGCATGGCGATACATCACTTAAACAGTGCGACGTCATCGAAGAGCGGTGAGACCTTGTAGTCTCGATGGTAACCCCATATCTCGATCGGATCGAAGCAAGCGTAGAATCCCGGTTCCATTCATTGCCCCGGCATGGAATTAGCACAGAAATTGGACGCCGTAACAGCGCTGCCTGACTCCCAGGGAGAGTAAGACGGCGCCGTTATAGGAGTATCAAGCGGGTGGCCAGAAAGGGACGCTTTTACACCCGTTCCTAGCTCCCTATTCTCCTCTTTCTAACCATCACAGTATCCGGAAGGCTGCGAATTCCGAATTAAGACGTCCGATTCACGAGGTGCATACTAAAATTCTAGAGTAGAGTGCCCGATATTGGATTCCGGACTGGTTAATGTAACAATTTTTCGGCGAAGAAACGGTTTTTAGTTGCAGCGAACGTTTGGATGGTTTCCGTTGAAGTTAGAACGAGAAAAAATGTCTTGAGAGGGATTCGGCTAGGTTTCTTCCTTAATTTGGCGTCGCTAATAAAAATTAATGGCTAATAGGAAGGAGCGGAAATAATTTAGAAACGGTAAACTTAATTTCTTTGAGGATCGACATGTTGCACATGTAAATATGCTTGTCTCAAATAAGTAAATCTTAATTGGTGTTAGGAAAAATGTCACGAAAATGGATGGAGATGAAATCTGTGATGACTATGAATAATGATACTTAATAATCTAACACCTGAAAGTATCCAATTATTAGGATGGTTAGGATTATTTTGTATTTCGTAAATTTCTTTCTCAACATAATCAAACACAGGTAAGTGCATCGCACCGATCTAAATGAAGCTTTGTGGGCTTATAGGCCGATCTAGTGTAAGAACAATGGTAACTACCTTAGCTGCCCAATCGCCTACTGGCGGGGTGTGAAGCACCTTAAGCTGAGCACTACACTTCGTTTGACCCTGACTCAATAGCTCAGAAACTATGAGAGATAACTAGATGGGGGGTTGTTTCCCTAAACAAATATTTGTTATAAGGAAAATATTTACGCCGTCGTTAAGAGCATGCAAAACAGTTTAAATATTGCCTTAACTTTTTTTTTATATCCCTCATAGTTTCTGAGCTATTGAGTCAAACGGCGAAGGATAGTGTCGAGCTTGGGGGGTGCTTTGCGAAATGAAATATTTCGGGTTTTTTTGTAGAAAACGACGGGGAAAGATTTAACAAGTGAACAAAGAGCCGCTATATAAACTCTTCTACAATCAAACAAGCATTCACAACGAGAAATTGCAAAATTACAGAACGTATCTCCTTCTCCTCTATCGCGTTTAGCTAGAAACTTAAACGAAGGAGCTAGCACATCGACACAAAGACGGGCAAAGTGCGGTCGGAAAAGAAAAACTTCGAAGAGATCTGACCATGAAATTGTTCGTCAGGCTTTGAGCAATAGATTTGCTACAATTAAAATGATTCAAAAAAATTTACAAGAGAGAGGAATAGAGATTTCGAGCAGAACTGTCAGGCGCCGATTGCGCGAAAATCGCCTAATGGGCCGAAGACCTGTAAAAAAGCCGTGTTTAACAGAAAAAATGAAATCCGCTCGTCTCATCTTTGCAAGAGAATATCGACATTTCGCAGACGAGAATTGGAAAAAGGTGAATAACTTAACAACATGATTTTTACTGAATTAATTAATTTAATAGGTTTTCTTTAGTGACGAGTGCTCGCTCTGCGTGTTAGTGCAGCGAGCACAATTTGTTCGTAGACGACCTGGCGGACGTCTCACAAAGTCCACGGTTCTTCGAACTGTAAAACACCCTCCGCAGCTAGTGATTTGGGGAGTGATTAGTGGAGACGGACCCGGCCCTTTGTATTTTGTGGAAGGTACAATGCGTCAAGAGCAGCACATAAATGTGTTAAAAAACACGTTATTACCGTATTTTAAGTCAGGACGTCACATACCGACAGGGCGTATATTTATGCAAGATAATGCTCCTTGCTACGTGGCAAAAAAGGTTAAGAAATTCTTTGAAGACAATCACATACCTCTTTTACGTTGGCCCGGAAATTCACCGGACCTCAATCCCATCGAGAACGATGGAATCGACTACAAAGTAAGGTATATCAAAGAGAAAACTCTACAAAGGAAATATTAATGAAGAATATAAAGGATGTATGGGAGAACGATGAAGATATAAAAGAGACAATCATATTTTGCATTGAAAGTATGCCCTGAAGAATTAAGGGTGTTATTACAAATCATGGGTTATGAACTAAATATTAATTACTTATTTAAGATTTACATATGTTACATATTTTTACAATATATTTTATAAATAAAAGATATAATACATGTATAGTTTATATTTTATTATGAAGGAACTACAAAATATTGAGTGTTTCAAGTAATTTTGCCAGGGACTGTACACTAGACCCACAAAGTTTCATTTAAATCGGTTAAAACAACTAATCATAGAAACATACGACGGACGGACACTAGGATCGTTACAAACTACTCTTTGGCCGTGCGCAGGCTTACAAGAATATTCTATTGAGAAATTAAACTGAATTTGGCAAAATAATATTTGTCTCTATGTTAGGGTGAAAACTATTCAGACTATCCTTGTAGTAGATCTTATAATCAACGTTGTCATTAAAAGGTAAAATAAAGGGTATACATAGAAATACCCCAACAAATACAACAAAATAAATAAAAACAACGTCAACAAATAAATCAACTTGATAACCGTTTTGAAGATCAATTCAATGCTACTTACCCTGTTTTCCAAAACCAATGTTCTCTAAAAAGATTCAGTATCCCTTCAGTGATGTTCGAATTTTCATGCAGGAAGCATCAAAACTGTCAAATAAATCGCCCATTCCAGAACAGAGGATCCATAAATTGATAAACTCAAAGACGTTTTGCTATACCTACTTTGTATTTTAGATAATCCCAAACGCCTACGATGAAAATTTTAATTTATTTAACATATGTACTTGATATTTATCGCATCAAGAATCAAACATGACGTTTCCTCTACACTCATCAACAGAAACATTGGAACCTTTTAGAGAAAGCTAGTTGCAGAAATTTTCTCATGTTGGGAATAAAGGTCCTAAAAGATGAAGAAAAACTAAATATATCTAACCAGATGTATTTTTATAACTTCCATCCGTTTACCAGATTGAAGAATTTCAATCCGTTAGTAATATATTGCATGTTGTCATTGCTACCAGCTTCGAAAACATAAATTTTACCGAACGAAACGAGTAAAAAACCAGCTACAACATCGACGACACGAGCTAGTCAGCGATGGAATTATTATTTTTTCTCCCAGTCGGCAAAGATCACACATGCATGACGCCGTACATGAATACATTGACTATAAAGTTAGGGCAACCGTAGAGGATGCAAGGGGCCGAGTTAGGAAGTACGGCCGAGGAATTTTAAAGTTACCAACCATGACCATGCATACGGTAATTCCGCCAATTAATGAGAGATCGCGGTCGGCATAAAATGGACTTTGGCTCGGTGTGATAGAAGCGTTGGCACGCGCCGGGTCTTTCCTGCATCTGGTCTGAGGCCGACTACCTCAACTTCGAACCGGTTAGCGGGATCGAAAACTCGTTCTGCGGAAGCAGACACACGTGCATTCTCGATAGTTTACCGGATGCTTATGCACGATGTTGTATGGGGTATTTAGTGGATTCACGAAGAAATGAATAGGTGTAATATGTTCAATGGAAAGATTGCGGTTGGACGCTTGTCGAATAACGGTAATAATAAAACAAAACAGGAATGCTTCAATTTTTTACAACAGTTGATAAATATTTATTTAAGATATAAAGCACCTAAGTGCAGATCCGATTAAATGTTTATCTCTATTGTAAGTAAAATAAATATGAATAAATATTGCTCAATGTTTCTGTCAGATCCGAAATAAATAACACTAGAATACTGATTAATAGGCCAGGCACAGAGAGCTTCGCGCCATATCAAAAGTGAGGTTGCCGCGCTCACGAAGCGATGTATATACACAGATGAATCGGCAAGAGCTACCTCGGCGAATGAAATTATTGATTTATTGCAACAGTTTCTCATCAACCCCCAGCGTTTGTCGTCATTATAGAGATAACTATATGTATGTAAGTGTGTCTAACGTACGCAAGGAAAATAAACGACCGTTGGCTAATGAAGTCAGTAAATTTATCGGTGAATTTCCAGATTTGAACTGTACCTTTAATGTGCTGGAACAAAAGCGATTGTAAAAGACATATGTACACCACAAAAAATAAGAAAAATAGCGTGCCACCTCAAACCCAATTTAAGTTGGATTTACTTTTGATGTTTATTGTTTGTGGTCAACCGCTTCGCTTACTCGATAAATAACCGTTTCGACAGTTTTGGCGTACATGCAATCCCGAGTGGAACATACCATCACGAACAACGTTACGAAATGAGCTACCAAGTATACGTAAAGATATCGAAAATAGGATAAAAACAGAATTAAAAGATAAACAGCTGTGGCTATGTCTTGATGGGACGATAGATTTTAAAAAAGATCTATTTTGAATATTATAGTACGAGTACTAGATCATATTAAATCGAAATTTGCAATCTTATTAGCTAGCAAAAGACTAAAAGAGTGTACCGGCGAAGCAATTACGGGCATAGTGTTCGATACGTTACAACAATTTCTAGTATCTAGCTTTACATCTTGTGGCACAAAGTATTCGAGAATGTTACCCGGAGGTGGATGCATTAATAGCAAATACAAAAGAAGTGTTTCTCAAATCTCCCAAACGGATTTAAGCATTTCACAGGCTTTGTCCCGGTATTCGCGAACCACCACAGCCGATTCTTACGCGTTGGGAAACATGGTTGCAAGCGGCTGTTTATTTTGCTGAACATTTCCAAGAAAAATCTGTGATTTTATAACTCGACCCTGACGTAGCTACAGCTATTAAGGAGAGCCAAAAAGGCAATTAAATTAAATGCTGAACACTTAGACAATTGGGAACACAGCGTGTTACCTGAATGATGAATACTTTGACTAAAAGTGAGAAATTGATTAGCGTCCCTCCACGCCCTTATATTAATCGCGATAGCGATTATTTAATCTCGACTAATTTCTATATAACTATACTTTTCGAGATATAATTTGATAATAAATTTTAAAGGGATATTCTTATTTTTAAAAATTGCATAATGCATGCCATCGAGGGACGCAACTGGTAGACTGAATCTATGCTACTGACTGATTCAAAATAAAATTAAACTAATAACATCAAAGCGAATTTAGTATATAGACGTACTATCGGTAATGTTGGCGTCGCTGCCGTGTTCTCGTGTTAGAACTAGATTTTTGCTTAAATGTGCGTCTTTTTTCTCCCAGTGTATCTACATATAATTCCCCTTTCCCCTCTTTTTCAACAATGAATAAGAATAACTCTGTTTTCTTTGTTCTCGATAAAGCTATCTAAAAGTAAAGCAAGAAAGAGGGAACAGGATAAAGAACGAACGTTTTTCGCTAAAATAAAAAGTTCTATTTCCGCAAAAAAAGGTAACAATACCACACGTCTCCAACCGCAACAGAATCACAACCAACCACGGCGTCATAGCAGTCATCCTGGTTCTCGCAAAGCTTCGGGGTAGCAGTAACTACGAAGAATGGAAAACGCACACATAGAAATGAATACTATGGACCCGCAGTAATCATTATACCCATCCTACAGCGGCGACGGGAGCTTTGGAAGCTTGTCACGAGAAGGGGAGACGGGACAACTCATCCGCTGTTCCTCTCTGCCTCGGATATGCCCCCATTTGTACGCTTGAATAATTTTATAATCAAAGTACGACGTAGAATGACGAAGATACCGACGAGACACAAGCGTAAAAACGGACGGGTTAGGAGGAGTACAACGGAATGAATAGCCTTTTCAAAACCGGTGCTGTCTGTGTCTGTATATATGCCGCGATTGTTTGATGAACTTTACTTCCTTCGATTTTCTATTCTTTGCGGGGTTTCCCATCTTTGTTTTTCCGAAACTTCTCTTTTATGCCGTTTTATTATTTCTGATCTCGCTAGAACGAACTAGTAAGAGAAATCGTAGACAAACATCAGATGCAATTCCCAAGAGGAAGCTATGCAATATATTTCTGCAGCTTAACCCATTAGCTCCCATGAATATTTTTTCTTTATTCTTATGAGTGTTTTGCTGCTGTTTCTGTTTAATACCACCGATGTTAAGTACGACATCTAAGAAGAGGAACTCGGTTTCTTATCCCACTTCATCTTCAGCGCTTCCTCCTATACCACATTCAGTGTATTTTCCCATTCCAACACCTCAATAGAATTACAATTTCGAAAAATCGGATGATTAGAAAGTGTATCTCCAACTTCTGCAGAGGGACCTGGCCCTGATTATGACTGCAATGCTTCAAGAGAACCACATTTAATTACCCAAGCCGAATTAAGTGATTTGGTTAGGGACACGAATTGAGTAAAGCTAAAGTAGAGTTGTGGTCTTCTTGTCTACAAGCATGGAATCTTGTGTTGGACGATGTTGGGGTTTCAACTTTTCGAAAACGACATAAACCATACGTAGACTTCTTTTCGATGGAAAATGATTTGGTGTTTTGTAAAGACGTTGACACTCTTGTAAATGCATTTGGATCAGAACACCAACCAAATGGATTGCGTTTGTTTATTGATTTCCCTAAGTTAAGTTTAACAGCTGTGCTTCTTCATAATGGAAACGTATTTCCATCAACACCCGTTGCACATTCTGCATATATATGAAAAAATCACATGAAAATATGAAGACACTTCTGCAAGCGATTCAATACTCAAAATACCAATGTCATCTTAATGAGGTTTGAAAGTAGCTGCGCAGCTGCTTGGATTACAACTTGGATATACGAATTTTTGTGCGAGTGGGATAGTAGAACCAGCATTATAAAGTAAAAGACCGGCCTAAATGTCAGTCATTTACACCTGGAATAAGGAATGTGAAAGTTGAACCATTAGATCCAGCTCAAGTAAATTTGCTACCATTACATATAAAATTAAAGAAAATGAAAAATTTTATGAAGGGGATGAATCCACAGGGTAATGCATTTAAATGTATTCGTAAGAAATTCCCTAGAATCAGCGAAGCAAACACAAAAGAAGGGATTTTCGTAGGCCCTCAAATTAGAAGACTTACGGAAGGTGAAATCTTTGATTGAATTGCTGAAGGGACTGGGAAAGTTGCTTGGATTGCCTTCAGAGAGGCGGTTACTAAATTCCTGACGAACCGTAGAACACAAAACTATAAAGATTTAGTAAACAATCTGTTATTAGCCTACGAATG
The DNA here is from genome assembly GCA_029619315.2 of Dynastes maya. Lineage (NCBI taxonomy): Eukaryota > Metazoa > Arthropoda > Insecta > Coleoptera > Scarabaeidae > Dynastes > Dynastes maya. The sequence continues at coordinate 12,889,739 of JAROYE020000014.1, forward strand.
CATTGGGTGCAATATGTCATTAAAACTGCACTTTTTGCATTCGCACCTTGACTTCTTTCCAATGAATTGTGGACATGTCAGCGATGAACATGGCGAGAGGTTCCACCAAGATAGCCTTTAGTTTTACCGATATCTTTATAATCCTTACAATTCCAAATTTCTTGGGAAATAGTATTAACAACGAAATACCATCGTCTGCGTCCAACAGTTATTTCGGATAATGGAATTTCGTCATCTGAGAGAAACTGAGGTTCTACTTCTCCAGTAACATCTCGGGGAAAGTCAAAAATACCCCTACCATTATCATTATCATCGAGTTCTTCCTGATCTGTTTGATTGTCTATCTCAGGTGGAATAATAACTATCTCCAACTCATGCTTTGAAAAAGGAACTTCTTGTAGAGACTTCTCGCATTGTTTTGAAACGATTGCTGTAAAAACATTTAGGAGCGATTGGCTTAAATTCAGAATCCATGTTGAACAAGATCTTGAAAAAAATCCCAATGTTCTTATACATATCTTCCCAATGTACCCAATATCCAATTTATTGCTTAAATCAACACCTAAAAATCTAAAAAATATTGATTAAACCTTGTCCTTCTGAAAGGTATTTACATTGCTAAATTCCCTTTAAAGAAAAGATTACATCAAATTAAAAGCAATAAAGGGTTGTAGAAAAGTAAACAATCTTATAGCCAGTTAAAGGCTTTCGACTAAACCATAAATCACCCCCACCACACTCTCTGCGACCGACTAAAAGCACAATATATTAATTAGCAACGACTTACACGGCGAATAAGTCGTTTATTACGGTTACCGATCGTTCTATATAGCCTTCTTTCTCCCACCAATACATTTATACATTGACTAGCTTTCGTGACGGCCACAATCAATGCTTTTGTTTGAAAAAAACGACTGTCGCATGTCTGCGATTTATTTCTGGCGTCTACGGGAACGATTTTTAGCGGAGTAGCGGTGCAAATCGTTATTCTGCAGGTTGGTACTATTGCAGCATGTTTAACAACTGTAAGATGATCGTTTAATCGATATATTCTCCGGTTGCGATTAAGAAAATTGCATTTACGATAGAAAATAGCCTGTATATCTTTAGGTTTTTGGAAAGATAATTGAATGACGAATTCAATGATACAATGTTTGTTATAATTTAATTTCAGAATTATCACGATATGGGGCAATAAATGTTTTAACAATCTATTTTTGTTTTTATGCAATTTTGATTAAGGAAAGCGCCAACTTGTCTCCTATGACGTAAGCAACGTAATCACAACGGATGTCAATCCGTTAAATGTTACTAAATCTTGCATTTTTCATATTTTTATTCTACGATCTCGTTATTACTTTCCCTCGTCATTGACTTAAGGCAATATTCCCATATTTCAATTGAAGCAACACTAAGTTCTCCCGAACTTTGTACTGCAAGAATTCTGGATCTAAATCGTTTGCCTAATATACCCCAGATATGTTCAATCGGAATCAAGTCCGTGGAACATGTATGCCAATTCATTGTTGGTATTTGCACTTCGTTTAAAAACTCTGTTACACAATGAGCCACATGATGTCTGTTTTACATTAAAAAAAATTAAAAATTATTCCAATATAACCTTGGAAATCAAAACGTGAACGTTCCTGACATACGCGCCCCATGGTGTAATGGTTAGCACGACCATCCGGCAAGCGGGAGATGTCAGGTTCGATTCCTTATCAGGTCGAAATTTTTTCAAGTATTGAATTATGTCGGAAATTCCAAAGAAATTACATATTTTCGTAATTCACCGACGGAAGCCGAAATATATTACAAAACCTTGCATTTCATAATACGTATTAACACTTGTTTCTTTAAATTTTCCGGTGTGAGAATATTTTATATGAAATTTTAACAATTTCAAGTAAATTTAATCTTAATTGAATTAACAAAAAAACTATAAGTATAATAAACCCTCCCACCTCCCCTAAAATATTTCAACCAAACAACATTCGAAATGTTTAATCCCCTATTTCCCTTACATCCTTCATTTCCTTCGATGTCCTATCTTCCATTCAGATTATTTCTTAATGTTCAACCACCCCCTGTTTTCCAACTGAAAGTCCGGAATCGAAAACCGGTTTCCGTATAAGAAGCGGGCTCAGGGATTGCTGAGAGCGAGTTAGAATAATGGAGGAACACAAAAAACGATACAGAAGTAGACATTGGGTTAAAACGGGAAACAACTCGTTTTACGTGTGATGATGGACTTTGGGGGTGTATAAGTTTTAAAGCTTGTCATAACCTCAGGACTCTTTTTAGTGTGTAAATGTGGCATTGTCGTGTTCCATGAGTAGAATGTGAAACGTAGCTAATCATTTCCTAAAATGAATGATGATTGGAGATTTTACCAAATTCACCAGAAAAATCTACCAATTGTCTTTAGTAGGACTTTAAGTAATTAAAGAAGTAACAAAATTAAGTCTTTTAATCTCTAGAGATATAATTTAAGAATATCCCTTCCAACGTTTACTCACAAAACCCATTTCACCATTTCCATAATACATTCAACCCATTCCATCCTCATTTCCTCATCTTGCACGTAATAAACTTCTGCAAATATAATGTAGTCCCTCAGCCACGCATTTCTTCTTTTCTTTCCTTGCTTATCGTAGCTTTTCCCCTAACCGGTTCTTCTAGCGCATAAAATGGAAACAAATGACCGGATACATCAGTAACGACAGGCTCGTGCCTGGTCACCATTCTTAAACACACCAGTCAGTCCAGCAGACCACCTTACATTGTTGTCTGTTTTGCTTCTCGAATTTGCTATATTTTGATCGGACTTGTTTGACATTTATACGATTATAGGATTACAACAAACAGATTTGTGGCGTTTGACCATTCTTGTAGAATGGAAAGAAATTCTTTCTATGTGACGTGGTAACCTGAATAACTTCATTATTCCTTTTATAATCGAAAAAATGTAGATAAGCCAAGTGTATTATGTGTGGGGTACTTAGTATGATTGATTTGGAAGATCCTAAACTGGTTGTTTTCTTTGGTGTAACTAAATAAGGGTTGTATACAAATTTAATCGAGGGGGTCATGTTTCTTTTGAATTATTTATTTTTTATTTTTTTTTTTTTATTATTATGTTGGTTACAACTACATCTGACAATTAAATTCTAGACTTAAACTTCAAATTACGTTCGTCATGGCTGCTGCGAAATGAAGTGAAGGCACTTTGAACATCTCATTTGATTTTTTGCCTTTGCTATTTCTTCATAAATTATTGTTTTTTCGTCCCATGTTTATTAAGATTTTTCTGCATATTTTGGACCGTATAAGCCCCCCTTTAGATTTTCCATACTTTTTTTAACACCCTGTATTTATGCAGTACTTATAATTAATAAAATTAAAAAGAATTATTTTGCAAAGAAATTACTTCTTACTTCTGAAATTACACTCTAATCCCATTTATAAAAATTAAATCCCCAGAAGTAACACAAAAAAATCTTTTAGATAACAAATAACATTCTCGAGGTCATAGTTCATTAACGAAATGAGCTTTTTTGTTTCCCATTACTGCACGATTTGTCAAAAAAAAAATAAAAAAAAAATAAAAGGAAGCAAATCACACGCACATCGGACTCTAATTAACTTATCGGTCGTAATTATCTCTTTTAGCCTAGAATTACGGTCACCTACGTTAGCAAGTTGTTTCCTGTATTCTCGGAAAACACAAGCAGCTTTCAGTTAATCAAAATAAAATAGGAGGATGTAGAAAAACAGCAGATGTGACGAAGGCATCTCTAGAGCAATCTTCATCGATCTATATATGAAAAAGTATACATGGGAAAATTCTGAAAACTTGGTACTATACTAAAGCCTACATGTACTATTGAACCAAAATATATTCAATTATCTAAGAGTTCCGGTTCTACCGGAAGTAGCTATCAACGTTGTTATTTTAAATATAACGCTATATATTATTACATTTTTAAATTCCTTGTTGAATTTTAAGATTTATTTGATAAAACAACTATGTTGATATTTCTAACCATATTTGAAATATTTGCATTTTTTGAAAATTTTTGACAGGTGGACGAATCAGCTGTTATAACTTATAACTGTGAAAGTGTTTAATTTGCAAAATTGAAATTTTGCAGAACTGTTGACCGTATGGGGTAGAATTAGAAACCGTATAAATTTTTCGAAAACATTATACAGCGTGTCCGACAATTACGATTAAACTTTCAAATGGGAAATGTGCCAAAATTTTTTTTTTAGTACAAAAAGACAAAAAAATGTCATGTTTATTGAGCATTTCAATGGATACTTTTCAAGATATTTACGAAAATGTGTACAGCAACACAATTTTCTTCCAAAAAAAAGAGTTCCCAGCAATGAGAATGTAGCTTATGTGGTTTTTTAAAATTCCATCCAACTTTAAAGATGTCCAAATTAGTGATGACCGTTAGAAAACAATCCAGCAATTTGTCGGCCAAAAATGTTTAAAAATTTAAAACTTTCATCCTTTCAAAGAAAAAAATCTAGAAGTACATGCTTCTGCTTCAGATTCCACCTTCCTAAAAGCCATTCCATCTCACTCCTAACCCTCGCACTCACCTCTAAACCTAATTTACTCCATCCGCATAATAAATTTACCCCGAACGAGGAACAAAAACGCGCAAAAACATTAGAAAATAGCTTCGGTACCGCCCTCTAGCCGGCGAAAATCTTCTAACTACCAGCTATAATTTATTAACACCTCCTGATTTTTTCCTTCTGCATCGGCGTCTACTCTTCCTTCCTGTCCCTCTTACCAAAACGTATACCTCGGCTGCTTTATTTTTATTTTCCCTCATCGTTTTTTTCCTTTGTTTCGTTCTCCCTTGCGTGGTAGCACTGTTGGAGGGAATTGCTACTAGGGCGATGGATTTGGATACCCACCAAGGACTTTAAAAGGGAAAGGTAGGTCGAAAAAGAAGTTGCCATGCTGTTTTTTTTTTTTTTAGACAAAGTGTATTGGAGGAATAGGAAATCCGACAGACGCAGGAGTTAATCGAGATTGGAGATTTATATACTGGGATGAGGTTAAGAGCGAAGTTTGTTCGATGTTTGCCACTTTCTTACATAAATCTTTCTAACCCAGAACTATATACAGGATGACATTCTTTTTATAGATCTTTAGCAATCTTGCTAGCGGATGCAGGGGGTGACATCACAGCTCTAAAAAGACGCGGGGGGTGGAAGTAAATTGCAGTGGCAGAAGGCTACTGTAGTGAAAAATAAAAATGTACTATATGTTGAATAAATGTAGAAAAAGTAGAAAAGCTCGTGGACCCAAACGACATTTTCATGAATAACGGCTGTCAGAATCTTAATATTATCTATTTTTTATGGTTATTTGCATATGGATAATGGAAATGGGTCCTGGAGTCTAGTGGATAAAGACGGTGAATTTTAGCTCCGTAATTAAACAAGGTAGGATTAGTTTTGTCTTTGTACGGTTTACTTTAAATATAATAGCGATGCACCGATAGGAGTCAGATGTCAGATCTACGACGGGTCGACCGGGGTCTGACTTTTTGAACGGTGAACCGGTCAGCTGTAGAGAAAGAAAAAGGCATGGTTGAGTATTGATATTGACAAACGAAAATATAAAGTACAGGACCGTATCTAGGAAAGATGGATAACAAATTAGAAAAATTATCAGAGATGATGACAGCAGATATTGACAGGCAGAAAATATAAGAAGTTATAAATTAAGAGAAAATGAAGTAACAGCAAAATTTGAAGTAGAGACAAACGAAGAAATGGAAAAACTCATGAAAAGAATCTAGAAGAAACTTATGAAGAATTTAAAAATATCTTATTGAAAAAAAACAAGAATAGAAAACAAACGGCATGGCATAGTCGTCAGAAAGCCTAAAGGAGCAAATTAAAAATAAAAAAAGGAGAGTGAAAAAGATACCCAAGCAACAAAACACAAGAAAGTTACAAAAAGTATATAAAGGACAATGTAAAGAAGTTAAAAGATCAGTAAGAGAAGCCAAACAAAAGACTTGGAATGATTTCGGAGAAAAATTAGACAATGATAGTAAAGGGAATCAAAAACTCTTTTACAAAACACTAAAGAATATGAGAAGTAAAAAAGAATATGACATAATATCTATTAAACAAAATTGTCAAATTCACAAAACGAATTTAGAAAAGGAAGAGGCAACCAGGATCACATTTTCACAATTAATGAAATTATAAACAGAACCCTGATATATAATAATAAGGCGTGCTTTGGGTTTATGGGCACGGAAAAGAGTTTTTTTCTAATTTTTCTCCCAATTTTAATAACATTTCAAAACAGTTTTCGAAGAAATATTGGTCGATGCCTAGGTTTTCTTGATTGAATGTATTTTTGGTATACTTTTAACATTGTAGGTTCCATCTGACAACCAATATATTCTAGAAACGATTCAATAATCAGTTTACTACTTTGATAAGCCGTGGAATCAATTTTAATTTCCATTAAAGCTGATAGTTTCTAAATTCTACATTCCAACATTCGTATCTCCAATATTACCACTTTTTTGATAGAATACCCGACGATATATGCCATCTATATGTGAATGTAGTATCATCTGTACGACTAGCATTCAGTCCTGACGACTGACTATTATTTTTTTACTTATCTAGCTTCGAACAGCGATTCTGTATGTTCACCGATAAGGACTACCAGTGTATTTCGAACTATCCATCTCTTATTCCAAAAAAAGAGCCTTTCGTCTATGGAAAAACAGCTGTTCCATGGATACGAGACGTATTTCAGTTTTACATAACGTATATATGTATGTATGTACAACATAGATTTGGAATATCGACGTTTTAACTTCGAAGCTAGACCAATCGAACTAGATAGATTATGTGCAGTGGTGTCCATTTCTGATGTCAAGAATCTCGTAGACTTCTCGCTTATACAAGATGCATTTAATTTATTAATCATAAATATTGATTTCCTACTTATCACGATTTTATAAGAGAAGCAAATGTTGAAATTATTTGTATGTCTATTACAACATTCTTTATCTTTTGAAATTTGAAATTTTTCCAACGTACTAAGTACAACCTTCGTAATTGCTGCAGCAGTACACTCTTGTAGTCTTCGGCTAGCTAGTAACAGTGGTAATGTAGGTTTACTAGAGTCTAGTATGCGTACCATAATATTTACAATTGATTTTTTTACAGTCTGTTGTCTCGTCAACACATATCCAAAGAAACTATTTTTCAATATGCGTTTCATTTTCTTTTCCACGTCATCGCGTACAAATACAACATGCTTACGTGCCGTTTTCTCCGTTGGCAACCGCAGCTCGGGATTGTATTTGTACCAAAAGTCCTTAAACGGTTATTTATCGAGTAAGCCTAGTGGCAAATTACAGTTTATCAACATAAGAATTACTTAAAAAAAAAATGCACTTCTCGGTGGCATGCCCAATATTCGTTTTCTATGCTGTGCGGAATTTACGTGTCTTGTACAGCTCCACTTCTTATTTGACATCAAATGTATTTTGCACACTTTACGAACTATCTTACTCTCGCTGTAAAACAAATCGGGAAAATCATAAATAAGCTTATTTATTATGTCTTGAAAGGGTCGTTTTTTAGCCTTCGACATGTTCACTAAAAACTACAATTAATAACTACGTCTATATCAATAAAATCAACACGCCCTATCCGCTATCCAATGCTAAACTGAACTGAGTTATGAAGATTTGTCGTGTCGTATCATAATCGACCAGCCCTCCCCGCCCACTTAAACACAGTCACACCGCCGCTGCGATTGCTCTCCAGTTACCGGGCTATAAATATGAGTTGCTTTTTTGCAGTTTTAAAAATAGACAAGCCCTAAAAGTTTTCGATTTGTTTTAATATACGCAAGGTGAGTCAGCGAGGTGCCATGACTTCGTAACTACCCAAATTTATATATTTTTTAATGGAACATTCCATACGAGGGAATGTTTTTTGGTACAAATCGTTTTATTGTTTTCCTAAATATTCGCAATAAGATTTATAGACTTTTGCATGCGTTCAAATCAATTCTAGAAACATTTTTTTCCGTTCTGAAGGTGATATCTCTGAAGCATGGTTTTTGAAAATCAACAGTTTCTTGAGGTGATAAAAATCTCTGTCGAAGCATTTTTTGTTGGACATCCAGGAATGAAACGACGTCGTTAGACGATAAGTCCAGTGAATACGGGTAAAAAATTCTTAGGCTTACTCTTCTACAGTATGATTATGGGCAGGTTTTTGAATCTCACTTCGAAAGGACGGCTTAAAAATGGTAATGGACATCTGGCGCACTCTGTACCGTGACAAAAACCGTTTAAATTCAATCAATATTTATCAGTATTTATATATATATACTAGCTGGACCCCCGAATTTTGAAAATTCGGGAGTTTGTTTAAGGCAGTTGAAACCAACTCGGGCAATGGAACCCCCATTCCGGCAATGGTATCCCCACTCCGGCAATGGTACCCCCACTCCAGCAATGGTATCCCCACTCCAGTAATATTACTTAAAAAATGCGAAGAAACTTAAATAACGTCGACTTTAATTAATTAGTCCAATCCGCAAAAACAGCTTATTTTCCTATGATTACATTAAACTCATTGAAGGACGCTTAAAAATGGTTGCATTTTCAACATGACACATGTCAAGATGACGTTTCAGGATGACGTTTAAATTCAATCAATATTTATCAGTATTTATATATATATTTATAGAATTTAATTTTCTTTCTATTCTTATAATCGTGTTTTATAAATCTACAAAAGTAATGACACCAGAGATGGACACAACTATAAATATATCGATATAAACCCTACTACATTCGACTCAGGCATTGAGGGGATAACGCTGGACGCTGTGATGTTGAAACTTGCTTCGTACGTACAGTCTGCAAAAAGGAACAAAAAAAAAAGAACACCGAGAAAAGGATAGATAAGGGATTATCGATGTGGTTGCGCGAGATGGAATGAGGGAAAACGATAAAAGCTACGGAGAATCAGATCATAGGATGGGAAACAACCGACGATCAAAAGTGTTTTAATTAAATTTTAAAGTTTCTGCAATCGCCGATGATATTGTTTTATTGGATTTTCCAGCTCGGATGATGGTATCCATTCCTGCAGCTCCGGCTCCTATAAATCGGTTTGAAAACGGCGGGTATTTTCGCGCTACCTTTTGTTAGTTCTACATTGTGTCTATGTTCTTTTGAAAGGAACTAATTTGGATAGATTTTTTACATACAGGGTGAGTCTGAAGGAACGGATCAAACACCAGGAATGTATTGTATACGTGAAAATAATGTAAAGAAACTCATATGTTCTTATCCGATTTTCATTTGCAAGCATTGTATAGTAGACATACAGCGTCCTTTGACTTCATAGTTTTTAATAGTTCTCTTCGTCATTAAATAAAATCTGGATTAAAAGATTTTTCCGATAAAATAATTTGATCAATCTGATAGCATTTTGATCTAGAGGTTGCAAAAGTGCTGTACAATTAGATGGAAGAAATAATGTTGTAAATTGTCCATCCTCACTTGTCAGCTCTTCTATAGTTCCATGGCTCGAGGAGTTATCGACGATTAACAGGACTCTTTCAGTTAAATTGAGACTTCTTAAATGACTTCTAACTTGACGAATAAATGAACAATGAAACCAATCTAAAAAATTGTCGTAGTCATCCATGCATTGGCAGATGATTTGTATTCAACAGGTATGTTCACATTTTTAAATGCCCTTGGATTTTTAATATAATAAAATAAATCTAAAAGAAAGTACACTACATAGTAAAAGTTTATAATGATCTTTAAAACATATCATACCTTTTGATTTTGTCTTTGTTCTTTTTTATATCCGAAATTGTTGTTGTTTCTACCCCGTATTCATTTGCCAACACTTTTCCACATTCACCGCGGACTAGTCTTTCTATTATATCGGATTTTGTTTCTTTGCATATCATGCCCCAACATCAAACTACCATTGAAAACGCAATGAAAACAAGTTTCCCAACTAGCCTAGTTGCAGGTTGGGACAATAACTTTGTTTTAAAAAAGTCATGGTTATTGTATAAATGACGATTTTTCTTCATAAATGGTTAATTGGCGCAGACACCAAGAACTTCATTACCTCCATAAAATCAAGTAAATATTTCAAAACATAAAAAAGTATAGCAAAAATTGTCATCTACGTTGACGGTAATCGGAAATATAAATTTAAAATCAAAACAGAAAATCTAACCTTTAAAACAATAACGTGTAACATGATTTAAATCCTCTGTAAAACCAGTTCTTAGCAGTTCTTAACATTAATAACTCTCTGGAATGATTGCGTTATCTTTAACTTTTGGCAACTATAAGGAGTTGCACCGTCGTGTTGCAACCACGTTCTATAAATATCTATATTTTCATTCTGATACCACGCTTAATAGAGCTAAATGTGTAATATAACGTACTAAAGATTTACGTTAAAATATGTTGCGTTTTAAATTTATTAAAGGAAACAGGCCTCCTCTGTACATTTGGTCTATTGAGGACAAAATTAGATACCTTGTGATGTCCATGATGTTGTCAGAAAAGTTTAATTTCCTACTATAGGCACAATTCTGCAATTTTTTCAGGGTTCGTAGGCTCTTTACATTGACAAAGAATAAAACAAAATCCAAATAATAAAAGAAAATGGTGTTATTGAAAAAAAGAACAGCAAGTAACTTAGTCACAACGTTCAGAAGAAAGCAAACAGTATAACTCATTTGCTTCCATGCCTTGGACACGGATTCACTTGCGATAAACTAAAATTCTAACTGCTTTACGTCCTTTCAGCTTCCCACTTTTCCTTTTTTCAGCATCGCACAAGCTCCACTACTAACCCAAACCTCAAATAACTCCAAATAAGACAGCGCCGCCACCGGAAAAGAGAACAAATTAGTTCCCTACTTTCAACCTAGTAGTGGAAGGAGCTCTATACCCCATCCAACCGTATAGAAACCCAAAGAAGCTCGGTCTATCTACTTCACCCGCTTAATTTTCACATAGCACAACGCTTTCCCCCTTCTAGACGCCCCCCCTACACCCCTCACCCGTGAAGTATCTGCGGGTACTACGGTGGCAGTCTCTTTAATTGAGATTGGCCGTCGTTCCGGAGCACCCGGAGCAATTCCGGGCGCAGGAGGACCTTCGCCGGAACGAATTGTACGTCTTGGTTGTCGTGTCGAACGCTTGTATTGCCGTCGTTAATTTCGGCAAACATCTCGAGCTCTAATTGTGCGGCTTTCCTACGTTAATCGGGGTCCATTTTATGGCTTTTAAATCTTAATAAAGCTTAGAGATGGGGAAATTTTAAGAATGGAGAGTGAGTAGAGGATTGAGGGAGAAGGAACCGGAGGTTTTTTTTGACGGTAGAGTTCCTTGGGAGTTGTCCAGAGCTATATGATGGATTCTTCGACTAATAGCGTTGTTGGACAAAGGTACCTTTAAAATTAATTTTCCCGCCGATTCTCCCAGCATAATATTAACCACGTCAAGAGTAGCCGGTGGAATAAGCTCTCCTGAGATGGTGTGAGGTTTTTTGCATTTTGCCATTCTGTATGCGACCTGCCGTATGCGGTACTGAGGCTTGTTCAATAAACACACATTTTGACGAATTCGATCGGAATGCCTTATTCTTAGATATTGTTGAGAATATTGCTTTTGAAGATATAGAGCGAATAGATGAAATAACCACTGAGCTAGCTTCTTATAAAAAAGAATTAAAATCATTTTAAAAAAGAATCGATTTTGGGTTGGCTTTTCGACGAATCTAGTGGACGTTTAAGCAGCGACAAATTGAAAGGAATAAATGATTGAAAAGTATAGAATATAAACAAGTTGATTACGAATATAATTAAAACTGAATATCAACAAAGAGAGATGACATTAAAATTAATAAATCTAGAAAAGTTAAAAAAAATGATATGTATAAATGATGTAAGCGATGTAAGTGATAATGAAAAGGATTGTGATAATGCATATGAAAAAATACAATCAACCGATGCCAAAGATGATATAAGCATTGATAGATTTTATGCTGTCCACTATGAACTGCCAGAATAACCTTGATACATTGGTAAGGTTATTAAATTGAAAGACGATAAAGTTACAATTAAATATCTAGAATATCTAGGACAAACAGATACCTTCGTTTGGCCAAAGAGTGTCGACATTGACAAATTATTTACGTAACTAACTTCTTGTTTATCGGTTGTCCTAGCATTGCCAATCTAACAACGTGATATTTAATTTTGATGTTTTGAACATCGAATTCGGTGCCGCAGATGACATAAGGGATTTTAATGGTTCTTTTCCAAATACAGCGCGTTTCTTGTGTGTGTTCGTGTCATTTTTACAAATAATGTTTTAAAAGTGTAAATAACTTAAAATAACTCGGAATTTTGATTATTCCCTGTAATGTAACATTAACTGAGTCTTTTTTGTTTTAAGAATAAAAGATTAATAATATAAACAATCAGAATGTCAGAATTCGAATATTGATCCAAAATAATTCAAATTGCGCAAATGTTCTCTTAATATCTAATCCTTAACGAATTTTGATATTAAATTGATTAATGTAAGTTTTAGTGACATTTAAACGTACGCTCTTCACGTCGAACATCCCACTACAAAACATACAGTAGCATAATTGCTGGAAAGTATGTCAGTTTATTGCACAAACGCTGCAAGTTTTACGCCACTCTTGTTTCTTACAATATTCACTAATTGTCCGCGTCGCTATTTGTAGTAGCATTTACTACAATTGTAGAAGTAATTCAAACATTTTTTTTCGGTGTATAAATATCTGCTGGCCCCTTGAAAATGTTCCGAACCGTGTTAAAGTATTTCAACAATTATTCGCAATGACCCTATACAGCAGATACCCTTTCAACATTAGTTCCTATTTAAACAGTGAATCCATACATTTTGATACTGAAAACGTCCAGTCCAAACACGTATACAACGGTAAACAAGAGCCAATTACACAAGCGATATACTAAACAATGGTTTACAGCCCGCGGGATCTAGGCCGTCTGTAATTATTATATATTACCGCTCTATTTAGATTGTAAATCGTACGCTGACTTTTGTTTGTTTCTCGCAAACAACTCGCTGCTTCCAGCCTACAACGTATATAAATATATTGTATATACGTGTGCCTACAAAGCTTATTATTATTATTGTTGTTATTGAATATTTATCATCGTTGGTGGGCCTCCGGGCAGGCTACATCCCTAACGCAGATATGACAAATGGGAGCTGGGCTCACAGGATCAACGCGCAGGAAAATTATCGCTGCAGAATGAATTCTGCTATTAAATTTGTGTGTTAAAATATATGGAAATCGTATGAAGCACGTACAACATTTTTAAACCAGGGCGAAACTGTTGTGTGGAACCTGATAGATCATTTGTCAGATGAGAATTGCTAATAATGATGGATCGGATTTAAAGTTCATAGTTTTAGGGCCAAGCCGAGCTATTATTGAGAATAATGCTGATGTTACAATTCTACGCAGCTTACCAGGGCAGTTACCAATTGCCACAGTGAACATCAAGACGACAGGAAAAGGTAACAATATTATTTTTCACTAATATTGTATATTACGTAATTACTTTTATGCGGTGCGCCACTGCCGGTACCACCTTTTTAACAAACTCTAATAATGATAAACATAATCATAATGATAATACTGTATGCACCTTTTTGACCATTGTGGGAACTTTCCTGTTGGTCTTAATAATAAATAAATAAATAATGATAATAATGATAATGATAATAATAATAATAATAATAATAGTCTATATTTGTCCAACGATAAATATAGTACAATGTATAAACAATTTGTGAAGTTATATAGAAATTCATCAAAACAACACACTACTGCAAGCCTGTACCTTGTACGCAGCATATACATTATAAAATGCAAGGAGGTCCTAAAGTATCTCTCCCCGCATGCAGGAACCACAAACATCACAGTGAGATAGGCCAGAAACCACCTCTTATCTAATCTAGTCAAATAGAAATTTTTCCCAACCTGGAACAACCTCCAGATCTAGATGCAAACATAATATTATGTATAACACATAGGCGTAGACATTAGATTAAGTAATAAGACACAGCACAGATCTTAGAATCGTTCTATACATATAACATTCCCTCCAAAGTTCACTTTAACATATTCGCCCAGCGAAATGTGCTGCTTCTTCTAATTCTCTTAATTCCCTTCCTAACTTCGTTGCAAACTCGCGTAATATGCGACTTGTTTCCACCACCAACACTATCAGCCCTCTTTTTGCCCCTTTCCCCACCAGAGGTCGACGAAACTAAGTTAAACTTTACTCCAAAGATGGGTTAGGTACACAAAGCGGCTATATGCAACGCCAACGACGCCGTTTCTAAGTAGGTGGAGATGGTGATGGGACCCTTTTTACCTTGATGTCGGCGGAATAGGTTTCTAGGGGATGTTAGAATATCTAATTTTATAATGATGATGTTCAAAACTGTTCGTGGAGGTGTTTTTAGTTTTTAAATAGGGGGAAAATTGCCCTTCTTACATAGCAATTGGGGAAGAAAGGGGCGACAGCATCTTGGGACTATGTAAAGTAAACCCGAATGTAGTTTCTAAGTTTGTAATTGCTATCGTTTAAGGTGAATTGTTCCCTTGTTAATGCGTGGGTTAGATAATAACTCTTATCTAAAATAATTTACCAAAAAGAAGAAAACTCAGATTAGCACCTTTTTTGACTTGTTGAATAGAATGATTTATTTGGATATAAATGTAAAATTATCTTCAATTTATATAGAATGTTTCCCCCCATATTTTTGTATATTCATATTCAGAGATATAAAATTTATTTTTATTTTTTTTTTGTACAGTATGTGGTGTTGCCAAATTTTTCTACACTGAAAAACCTCTCTAGCTGAGACAAATAAATTATAGTTACCCTAACTGAGGTCTAAGTTTGAATACAGTTATGTTGTTTGAAACAAATAATTTTGTTGATTTACAGTATAACCTTTATTTAACGGACACACATGGGGAATTAGAACGTGTTCGCTATTCAGAGGTGTCCGCTATTTACAGGTTTCCGAACATTATTCTTGAGCATTCATTTGCGGCTTTTTCGCCGCTGTATTTATCATATTTTAATAAAGTGGTTTTTGAGTTTTTATTGCCAGCGTTCTAAAAAACAAACCAGTCAAAAATTTTCAAAAAATGCAAATATTTCAAATATTGTTAGAAATAGTAGCATGGTTGTTATATTAAAAAAAATCCTTGAAATTGAACTAGGAATTCAAAAATATAATAATATATAGGCTGTTCTATTTAAACCGGTATAACCGGATGTCTTAGTTTTACTGGATAATGTACACTCTTATCGATCGATGCAGTTACTCTTGAGACAACCTGTATTTAGAGATTTAGAACTTATTTTAATATATATTTCTTTTTATACAGGATGCAGTGTTGCCAAATTGCTCTACACTGGAAAAACCACCTAATTGGGACAAATATGGTTACTCCAACTAAAGTCTGCCTTTGAATACGGACATGTTGTCTCAAATAAATAATTTTGCTGATTTACTTTAATTGTTGCAAAAACACAACGTATTAGCTTAAACAATTTCAGTCGTAATATGAAATACAGTAATAACAACTATCCAAATTAATTAATTTAATAGGTTTTCTTTAGTGGCGAGTGCTCGCCCTGTGTGTTAGTGCAGCGAGCACAATTTGTTCGTAGACGACCTGGCGGGCGTCTCACAAAGTCCACGGTTCTTCGAACTGTAAAACACCCTCCGCAGGTAATGATTTGGGGAGTGATTAGTGGAGACGGACCCGACCCTTTGTATTTTGTAGAAGGTACAATGCGTCAAGAGCAGTACATAAATGTGTTAAAAAACACGTTATTACCGTATTTTAAGCCAGGACGTTGCATACCGACAGTGCGTATATTTATGCAAGATAATGTCCCTTGCCATGTGGCAAAAAAGGCTAAGAAATTCTTTGAAGACAATCACATACTTCTTTTACGTTGGCCCGGAAATTCACCGGACCTCAATCCCATCGAGAACGTATGGAATCGACTAAAAAGTAAGGTATATGAAAGAGAAAACCCTACAAAGGAAATATTAATGAAGAATATAAAGGATGTATGGGAGAACGATGAAGATATAAAAGAGACAATCATATCTTGCATTGAAAGTATGCCCCGAAGAATTAAGGGTGTTATTAAAAACATGGGTTATGGACTAAATATTAATTACTTATTTAATATTTACATATGTTACGTATTTTTACAATATATTTTATAAATAAAAAATATAATACATGTATAGTTTATATTTTATTATGAAGAAAGTACAAAATATTGAGTGTTTCAAGTAATTTGGTCAGGGACTGTATGTATGGATATGAGAGAAACGGCAACCTTTTTTTTTGTATATTTTTTTATACGTATGACAAGGGGAACTGCTTTTTCAATAAATTTATTTTTTTATAACAAACGTACTGTGTTTGATTTCGAGAACTACTTACTTAAATAAGTACTTTATACATCTGAACAAAACCAAAAGGCCCTCGCTCTTGCTCACAAGCCTTTGATTTTTTTACTTGATCAATGAATCTAAGCGATTTTATAAATTCTGATTTTATTTGACAGTTTTGACATTTTCTGCGCAAAAAATCGAACAGATTCTACGCCAAGTCAATGCTCTTGTAGGTTAATTTTTTCTAAATGTAACTGAAAAAAGTGTAATTTGTTATTGATTCAGTTTCTTTTTAGTTATTCATATTGCAGCTTTATACACACTACAATTGCGCAATTGTAAAAATATATAGATATCCATATATGTAGGTGTATAAATACATTTATACCCATAATAATAACATAAAAAAGAAAAAAAAAACAAGCAACCAACGTAACAAAGCAAAACCTACCATTAAACGTACGACAAATTGTCATATAGCATGTCAGATCGTGGGTTGTAAACTGTGCACATTTACATTTATACACACAATACAAGCGCATGCATCCAGCTAGGCTAGAAGAAAGCACTTATTAGCGTTAAATTAGCTTTGTAGAAGGCGACCCTTTTCCACCCCACCCCGTTTGTGTTTTAATCAGTTTTTGCACATCGTTCTTTCCAAGTACTGACCATGTTGGACGCCTGGATGTGTTAAGTTCTTCTAAGTAATTATGCATATATTGTACTTGTACACAATAGAACCTTGCTATAATTTTCTGCATGTTGCTGTATGTAATTCTTAGTAAGCTGGAAACTTTCTTTTTGTAGTTAATAATTCTCTATTTTCTATATGCTGTCGTTGCTATCCCTCAAGTTTTAAACAAGATTTACAATCAATCTGTCTAATTTTTTTCTAATCGATACTTTGTTTTATTCTGGGAGATTCTCCGTTATTACTAGAGTAACCTAAACTTGCAGATTCGCATAGGCGTCGGTATTACGGGTTAATATAAGAATATGAAAAATTCATAAATAAACTAAACCGGTAGAGAAGCAGGCATGTAGTGTCGACCTTGAATATAAATCATGTTAAACCGCGCTGAGAGAGATTTCGTTATAGTACCGGTTGAGCTGTTGCAGAGATTAGTCGAACGGTCAAGGTTATGTACTTACGTATCGCTTTTGAAAATATAGCTGGTGTTTTTTGTATGTTGTAGTATTGTACCAAGTACATAATTAGTGTATCGTTTCATATAGAACTAATATTTACATACCTAAGAAAACAATGCCTCGTAATAGATTTGCTACTAATGTACAGAAGTATGTGTCACTTTTTCCCCATTTAAAATATGACGGTAGTGCAGTTTTTTGCTTAATATGCAATGTTCGTTCGGCTGCATTGGACAGAACTGATTGCCAGAGGCATGTCAATGGTATTAAGCATATGAGAAATGTAAGAACTGAAATACCTTATACACTAATCCTCATACATTTATTAATTATGTTTACCTCTTGTAATCTTCCGTTGTCGTTGGTGAGAAAAGCAGCTTTTAAAACGTTTTGGCGACAATACGTTCCAAAGTACCCATTACCCTCACAAACACAATTACAGAATCATTTGCCGCGAATGAAAGAGATGCTAGAAAATGTGTGTAAACGTGATTTGTGTTCCAAAAAAATATGGATTACCGTGGATGAGACGACCGATATAAAGAAAAACAGTATTGTGAATGTAATAGCTCGCGTTTTATCTAGCGAGAACACAGCATCTCGATATTTGTTAGCTTGCAAACGTGTTCAACAATGTACCGCGGAAAATATTCAAAAAGTGATAATGAACGCTTTGAAAAAATTTAAATTGCCCAAGATCAAGTTGTGATGATTGACAGATAGTGCAGCAACGATGTTAAGTGTTGGGCGATCCTTAAAACATATATTTCCTAACTTAATACATATAACCTGCGTGCTGCATGCTTTGCATTTAGTTGGTGAAGTTGTTCGACAACATTACGAAAACGTTGATCGGATGATTGGAAGTACTAAAGCAGTGTTTCGTAAATCTCCTAAACGTTTAAAAGAATTTCGTAAATTTTGTCCAGGTATTCCAGAACCTCCTGAACCAATTTTAACGCGATGGGGTACTTGGCTAACAGCAGCTTCTTACTATTTGATCCATTTTTTCATTCAATCAGTTATAATGCGATTTAATCGGAATGAATCCAAAGCAATTAGAGAAAGTCAAAGAGAATTTCAAATTCCTCAACTTTTAGAAGATTTAACAACAATATGTACCAATTATACAGTATTACTAGATGCCATCAGAAAACTACAATGTACTGAATTGTCATTGCAGGAATCATTAGACATAGTGGAGAGTGTAAAAAATAAATTACACACATTAAATGATACGCCAGGATTATGCGCTAGTCAAAAGTTGGCAGATGTTTTAAGGAAAAATCCCGATTTTAATACTTTAGAGGCCGTTTATAATAAGTGTAAGAATAGTGAACTTTTAAGTGATTTTGAAAAACAGTTTCTACATGCAATTGTAACTTCCTTAGATGTGGAGAGATCGTTTTCTATGTATAAGAATATTTTTTCCTGTCGACGCACAAGGTTTAAAGAAGTAACTGTGGAAACATATGCAATGATGCAAGTTTACAGTAGTTCACATCCTGATGCCTCTAATTTGTTGAATAATTAGCAAGTAAGTTTATTTATGAATTTTTCGTATTCTTATATTAACCCGTAATACCGACGCCTATGCGAGTCCGCAAGTTTTGGTTACTCTATTTATCACTATGAAGTTTTTGTATGTTTTCTCTTTCAATATAAAGCAATATTGTTGTGGTACTGTGTTAACGAGATGTTTTAAATTGATTAAAATATTTCATATCTTAGAAAGGTTAAATTCAGCAATCCAGCACCCAACAAATCTCGGTTATTTATAGCATTCAAACGGCGATTTTTAACGCTACATCACGGCAGTCAACGCGATCATCAGCTAGTTGCCGTCCAGGCACTAAATATAAGAAAATTTATTAGCGTTGCGGGACGCTAAGCTCGATAGCGTAATTAATCACTGGAATATGTCGATTACGGTAATTCCTAATTAATTATTGCATTGTTATCTCTGCCACAGCATCGTCCTGATCATCATCATCGTCATTATGCGTTATGAAGCGCCGCATAGAACCGAATAGGGATCCGTAATAGAAAACGCATCCGATCTACTCTCTGGTTTACGAGGCATATGTCCGTTCTGATGATGACTTCGCTTTTGATGCCTTATTAGCGTTAGTTATAGCGACGATAAGTTCTGATGGCGCTATAGACATAATTGAATCGTTGATGTCGGCGATACGATAAGCTCTTTCGTGTTATTTTAATGGAAGTCATGTGATTTCGATTTTGTTATGGGAATTGCATGCAATTCTCCATCTTTTTGTCCTTTTTCTTAATGAATTAGATATGTTATATATCGGGTGGTATATGAAATATATTGTAGCGGCACTTATAACTGCTATTTGTAATGCAACACATGAGAAAAATCGTTACATTACAACGATACATTACTGTTGGTGCAGTTATCGTCGGAAATTACGTGGCCTGACACAGAGATGGCGCGAATTCGGAGGAATTTTCATTACAATTCTGTAGAATCATCTTTTAATAGATTAAATATGACAGCACAGAGCGATCTGTCAATTAGTATGATTTTGACAGTACGCCAAAATGAACATCTCGCGTGATTTTGTAAACAATGGAAAAAACTGAGTTGAGAGCAGTGATAAAGTACTTTCATTTGAAAGGCTTAACACCAGCCGAAATTAAAGCAGAGCTGGATTCAACACTATTGGAATACGCTCCTTCGTTGTCAATGGTTAAAAACTGGGTTGCCAATTTTAAGCGTGGTCGTACGAGCACAAATGATGAACTCCGTAGTGGACGTCCTAAAACTGCTTCGGATATGATTGAAAAAGTCCACCGTATCGTATTGGATGACGAGTATATATATCGAGTAAAAGTACGCGAGATAGCAGACATAGTGGGTATCTCAAATGGCAGTGTGCACAGAATTTTAACTGAAGAATTGGTAATGAAAAAATACTCGGTGCGTTGGGTGTCGCGGTTGCTCACACCGGAGCAAAAACTGAATCGTTTGAGTGTTTCTCGTGACCCTTTGTGTCACAATCCGAAGGACCTTTTACGCCGTTTCATAACCGTCGATGAAACCTGGGTCCATTATACTCCCGAAACCAAAGAACAGTCCAAACAATGAACACACAAAGATTCTCCGCCACCAAAGAAGGCAAAAACGGTTTTGTCAACAGGAAAGGTTATGGCAAATATTTTTTGGGATTCTCATGGAACTATCTTAGCTGATTACTTAGAAGGGGGGAAACAATAAATGGCGAGTATTGTGCTACTTTGTTGCAACAACTTAGCGACAAAATCAAAGAGAAACGACCTCATTTGGTAAAGAAGAAAGTGCTTTTCCATCAGGATAATGCACCTGCCCATAAGTCTGCGATTGCAATGGCCAAAATTCATGAATTGGGATTTGAATTAATGCCTCATTCGGTCTATTCCCCAGATTTGGCTCCCAGCGATTATCATCTGTTCCCAAACCTGAAAAAATAGCTCAGCAGTAAGAGATTTTCGTCTAATTCCGAGCGAGGTAATCACTGCTGTAAATTGCTATTTCGAGGACTTGGATTCATCGACCTACAAAGAAGGTATTGCTAATTTGGAATATCGTTGGAATAAGTGTGTTGAGCGAGCGTTTTCTTTGTTAGACTACGTAGTTTCCGAACGATCCTCGTATATACTCGTAATTTCGTCTTATCATTTATCTCCCTCTTTCCTAATATTGCTTTATTTATTGCGTGATAAATTTTGTTTGTTTTTTGTGTTCTATTTGCTATTTCCATCATTTGATATTATTACTCGTAAGTATTCATATGTTGTCACCTCATCCAACTTCTTGCCTTTGCATATTGTCTTACGGGTTCTTGTAGTTCCTCCATGCTGATTGTTTCTTGTATTCACTCTGCAGTATCTTCCTGAGTGACTTCTTCCATAGCCCCATCTTCTATTTCTTCTTCCATTTTGAGTTTACAGAGTAAAAAGGTGATAGTTCTCATGGGGAGTTGTTTAGGTAAAGTGGCACAGAAAAAAAACTTGATGCAAGGGTGATATAAAAAAGTTAATTAACATTTATGATGCGAATCCACTATTTTAGATTGTGGCATGTAAGACCCAAGGAAAACCATGATAAGGAGAAGAAACAGAAAATATCTAAAAAATTTGACCGGTATTCTTTTTTTTTGCTCGCTCTCAGTAGCTCTAAAAACAACACTACTCGATGAATTTCTCCAAAATTTTGACAGGCGTCGATCAAAGAATAGTGCTCACAGTCGGTAATGCAGGTTTTGATACAAAGCGCCATCTGTCTTCAAACACAGGTACTTCTCATACAGTTCTTGTACATCCCTCCACTTCTACTCTACAAGTAAATCCAGTTTAATCCAACGTGGTTTCTTCAGCCTTCTTTTGTCTGTTTTTCTTAAAAATTTCATAAATAACAATTGCAACAACACGATTTTGGATATCCATCCTCCCAATTAGCAGACAGAATTTGCAAAATCATTGGAAAACGTCATGTGGACACAGCTCTGAGAGTAGTTGCACTAAAAACTCTCCGTAATACTTTCTGTTTAAGTCTCCAAGGATAGTTGAGAGACAATTATGATTGAATGTAGGTTTTTGGCAATTGCTTTCCATTGAAATAGTGCCCTCCAGATTTTGGCGTGTATGTAATATTAATGCAATTGACCTTTAGAAAACTTTTGAAGAAACTCACAGCATGTTCAATGAAACGTCAAGTGCATTCGTGCAATAAGCACAGAAAAACCTGAAAGACAATAACACCTGAAAGACAATACCTATTTCGATATTTATCAGAAATATACAGAAAAAGGTGGAACATACAATATACCTTATTCCTGAACATTCTACACTGTTAAGTGTAACACATTAACTCTTTTAGTGTTAATTTCTCGCAACTTTTTTCTGTGTAACTTCTTAAAAAGTTCTAAGTATATTGAGAGTAGAAATAGGCCGGTATTTTTCAATATTCCGTTTTCGATGTGTGTAAACACACGAAGCAATGAATGGCAGAGTTCGTGTAGAGCAGGAGTACCCCAGGGCTCAATCTTGGGCTCCTTGCTTTACATTATTTTCACAAATAATATAGTAGTATTTTTAAAAAGTATTGTTCCCGATGTAGATTTAATTTGTTATGCCTTAGATACGAATGTTTTAATCTATGATTGCACGGTTAAATCGTTTATGGCTAAGACACTTTGCGAATACAAAGATTTAATGTATTAGGTAAAAAAGAATAAATTGTTTTATTAATGATAAATTGCACAGGGTCCTACCGTAAGGACAGAATGTACTTGAGGTCCTACCACTTTCACGGGGCACGGGTTTAAGAAAGGAGTGTGTTGATATTCCATTGGTGATAATTTTAAAACCGTTGAAAATAGCGCAAAACAAAGCGGATGTTCGTAATTGGCATATTAAAATTTACCAGATTAGATGATCAAAACATCTAAATCTCTTCAACATTCTATACTGTTTCCAAAACGTCCTTATATCGTCCCAATTCGAACGGCAAAAAAGATTAAACCAAAACTCATTTTATAAATTTCAGCAAATTGAATCGAAGTCAAACAATACTTAAATTCCTATTTCTGACCCTTGGAAAATTGTAATTTCTAAAAATTTGAAAATCTTCCCATCAATATTTTTACATTTTAAAGGCGGTAATTCAAAAACTGAAACAGATATCAAGTTCTAGGTGGCGGCAATCGATTCTAAGAGTTCGATTTTTCCTAGAAATATATAATTTGACCTCAGGTATAGAATGGAAAAGCCATCAGAGGACCTTAAAGTTTAAAAATTGAAAATTCATTGTGAATTTTGTTTGGGATTTTAATGAAAATTTCTACTTCTAAATAGAAATTATGAAATTGAATTGTCATTTTAACTGAAATGAATCTCTAAGTTCCTTAAATAAGTTGAAAAAATTATTAAAATAGTGTTAAAATGTTTCGATCTATTATAACTTACCTTTTCCTTGAAAAAAAGACGATTTTTCTTTCTAACTTCACTAGTGCTTTGAGATTTTAATCCAATTTTCCAGCAGATAAATGATTTAGTCCTTATTTTAAAACATTTAAAATTTCTTCTTATTTCATTTATCCTTTCTCTTTTATTTATTTTAAAATTAAAACCAAAAATAGAAACGAAATCACAACAACAGCTTTAATACAATTAAAATATACATCTTTTGTTTTTTATACGCGAAACACCGAAGAACAAACAGTAGAAAATAAGCGATTGAACAACACTTTGAATAAAACCGATTTTCGCTAGGATTTCTCAAAAGTTTGTAATTATAATCGGGACAAATAGCACAGGATAATTAACAAAGAGATTGTCCGAGAATATTTAAAAATTACGCACAAATTTTAGGGTTTTGATAATCATTATAATATTATTTTTTATTTAATTTCATCACTTACTTTTTATTTTATTTTTTTTATATATCTAAAAAAGTAATAATCAAAAGAAAAATATCAGGATATCAGAAATTTAAAGGAGTAAAATCTTGAATATTTCGTAAGGAAATGGAATTGAGGGTTCTTTTTTTACACTAACATTTATTTAAATAAGAAAAAATAAAAAGGAACTTTAATAAATTAAACAATAAGTAACTGTATTTACAGGAACAATGTAAGATGCACAATATTTCTTTTAAGATCACCGTACACGATTTGCGAACGTTATTATCGCAGCAGATTTTGAGCTCTGATCCCGAGCTTCATTTTAATCTCCCGTACAGCGTTAAGTGCATATCAAAGTAACCAAGGGTTACTATTAAGTGACACCGGTTTCCTAACAAGAGGCGATCGCGAGTCACGCAGTGCTACCACCCGTTACACGTTCGGAACGGTACTGAATTCAGTCGGTACAAATGGCCGTCCCGCTAGACGCCGGGACACCAGCGCCGAGCCCATCCTGTCGGTAAAGCTTTGAACTACCCGGTGGGATGGGTTTTTCGAGGGATCGACGTGAGCGAATATACTGCGCAGGACGTCGTAGTAGGCGTACGAAGCTTTCGCTTTGTCCTGTGTAGCAATTCGGCCAAGGGATGATGTTTTATTTTTTTTTTTGGGAAACGTTGTATATGCGTATGTATGGATAATGTATTTCAGGTAAGGGATGCTTTCAACTGGGTTTGGGAATGGGAGATGGTAAGTGAAGATGTGGGCGTGGTTTATAAAAACAGGAAAAGACATGTAGACGCATAAAAAGATCGTTTGCTACAATATGCATAGGTAGAAATAATTGAGTGAGTGTTATATATACTGTCGCTCAAATAAAATGGCACATAAATAATTTGAAAGGATATAATAATAATAAACAATTTATTTAGACAAAAATAAAACAAACATAATTTAAATCAATAAATGAGGGAACTGCCACACGGATTAAAAACACATCAAAAAAGTGCTTAAAAAGTTGAGTAGACCAGACATTGATCGAGCTCCATCAGCACACATACCGATGCACTTTTCCCAATCCAAATCATTTTCGGTTATAAACTTGTCAAGCAAATGAGTTTTCCAATGATACTTTTGCAGAACAGAAGGTCTTCAACGATAATATTATTATCCAGGAAGCGTACATAACAAATAAGGTGCGCGTCTTTGTTACTGTCAATAGCCTCAACAAGTGGCAGACCAAATTTCGTGCCTTTCATTTTCTCTATTAATTGATCATTGAGATCCAGGCTATATGATGGATTCTTTAACTAATAGTGTTGTTGGACAAAGGTATCTTTAAAATTAATGTTCCCACCAATTCTCCCAGCATAATATTAACCGTGTAAAAAGCAGCCGGTAGAATAAGCTCTTCTGCGATGGTGTGAAGTTTTTTCCACTTCGCCACTTTGTATGCGACCTTAAAATATGCTGACATGAGTGCTTTTTGTCCTGGAAGACTTTCCCAGTGCGAGGTCTATTGGTTATCCTTCCATGTAAACTGGCCATATTTGGCCAGCGATTTTGGAACAATCTATACATATTGCGCACTGCAGAAAATAGGCATTCGTGATGCTCAAATTTTCTTCCCAATGAAGCAAATAAGAAGTAAGTGTTGTTGTCCAAATTTGTAAGATGTTACAGAATTTAATAGTTTTTGTTTTTCAATTCGCAAAAACTATTAAATTCTTCTTGGATTACTTGCTTCACTGAAGATTTTTTGTTTTTCTCAACGTATTGAAGCGAATTGCATACAACTCAAAGCATTAAACAAACTGAATAGTACGTATATCAAGATAAATAAGAATGAATAGCATTCGAACAACGACCTTGGCCTTATTCCTCCACAATTCCAGCTATAGATGATAGATTTAAAGTATCTCCGCTTACTTCACTGTATACATACATAGGATCGGCATAATTCTTATCTCCAGACCCGTCTAGACCAGCCGCACCGCGTGTTCTCGCAAGATCTTGGCTAGCGAATATCATTTGGAAAGCAGGAGGCCTGTCATCTTCCCCATATCGACGTGCCAGGATCACAGGGGCTTCACAATACGCCCGTAACCGAGAAATGTAATAGTTCCGCGTTTCTTTATTGCCGGAGGAATGTAGGCTTGTCGTTGGGGGAGAACGTTTAGGACTGCTTCGCCTAGTAGAGCATAAATTCGCCCGGAATTAGATTATATTATGCGATATGGAAAGATATCTCCACGAAGAAGGAAAGAAGGAATTACTCTAGTTTCTAGTCGAACTATCTCTTGAAGCTCCCTATATTCGTTTTACTTTTTGTAATATCTAATAGCGGAATATCTATAAGTACATGGATAGATAGATAACATATAAGGTGGAGTCCGGAAGAGGAATTGGGTTACTTATTTTACGTTATGCAAGACACCTTAGGCATGGTAACTATAGTAGGAGTAATTTCAAAGGCTTAATTGCTTTGAGAGCAGTAAATGGTGGAGGATAGGATGAGAATGTGACACATTGAAACGAAGATTAAGAGACGTAGATGTTAAACAACGCTAGAACCAAAAATAGAATACATACAAACACTAAGAATAATAATGGACCGAGATTGGAGTCTTGCGGAACATCAGAATCATCATGGCATATGTCGGACCCGAAATCATTTTAAGATCCAAAAAACTATCCTTAGTAAAGGTAAAATTGGAACGACCTCTCGCTTCGGTCTTGAAGATTCTACACTCTACATCGTTGTTAATTATTTTAGATTTAGGCTACGTTCACATAGGGCAACGCGAAATTAGTGTAAGAATTTAATAAGTGAGACCAATTCTTTACTTTGTAAACAACCATCCACCGTCCGCACAAATTTAAGGACTTTTAAGCAAGTAAAGAGTATAAAAATTATACAGTTATCTTTTATAGTAATACAATAGTCTCATTAATCAATCAAACTGGAGACTTTTAAGACTGTTTTGCTTGTACGCGTCACGTACAAGGTCGCCATACGTCACGAACAAGAAGTACACATCACGCAAAATTTTTGTATATAAACCCATCAGATTTTCATTTCAGAGAACTTCTGCGTATCAAGTCGGTGAGTAGAGTTCGGGAAATGTCCCGCAGGTAGTCGGCATAAAAGCTGGCAACTGTTGAATATTTCTCGAAGACCGTGAAGACAACTGTGGAATATTTCTTATCGTTTCCGTTCTAACAGCCTTCAGTTGTTTTGGCAGGCGATACATATCGTAATACTGCTTGTAAATACTTTGAGAATTTATGTTTCCCTCTTGTAAATACCGTATGTTTGTAACCGCAACAGAATAAGTACGCGGAGCTGGGACGCCCAAAGGGCGTAACGTTCCCTTCGAATGTGAATAAATATCTCAGGCATTTCCCTGGATTAGAATATAGAAGTCCGCAGATTTATTGCACGATATGCAATAGCGGACTGCTAAGTCGCGATAGGTTTGAATGTAGAAAACAATTTAAAAGTAAACGTCATGTATTGAATTCAAGAAACAGTATTTCATACTGGCAATTTTTATATGATTTTATTTTTATGTTAAGTGTGTGCAACATCCCACAACATCCAGTATCTAATGAAAAAAATCCATGCACTACGCTTAATCACTAGTTTATTATTTGTACCAGCAACTCCTCCATGTACAACTTATTGTTACCGCTAGCAAAAGCAATTTTAAGGCTAGAGGTTATGGAAACACGATGTCCTTACGGTAATTAAAAATTAATACCTCAATTTCAAACAAATTTCTTCCATCCTTTACAAAGCTAACGCCATCAACTTCTAACTCGCAGTACTAGAACGTGTGTGCCCATTAAATAAACAAACAGGCATTATTTGTAGCGGCAAATCCCCACTTGGTGGCAAGTTTTCTACAGTGCAAACGCTCCGCTGGCGATCCTAGCCCCATCGTGCTCCTAACTCGCTAGGTACATCCTAGAAAATGTCGCGTTTCTAGCCCAGACATCACGGTGCTTTTAAAAACTTTCCCTGTAGACTCTAGAACTTCTAGCTCTTTAGATATTGTTCGAGGTAGCGGAATAAGGCGGTAGTCGACTTTTCTACCTGGTTGACTTTAGCTAGGTGAGAAATTGCATAGTATAATCTTCGTTTTTTGTTAAAAGACGTTGGCGTTAACTAAGAGAAGGAATTGTAATAAATATTAAAGGTGTTTGATACTTTGTAGGTAATATGAAGGAAATGTTTGACGGGATTTATAATTTATTTAGGTCAAAATGTTAAAGTTTTCTTTAGAATACCCAACAGCATCCGTTCTGTGTGGTTAATTTTTGGAAGCGTGGGTAAGTCGAAAATTACTTACACTTTTAGTTCTACAACTGTAAAACCTTTATTACTGCATATCACCATATTTCTGAAGTTAATGTATAGCATATGTGGTATCGTTGGATTCGCCTTTCGATTATATTTTCAAAATCGTCAATAAAATACAATTGAAATGGCAACAACGGCAAAAAGTAGTTCACAAAAAATGGAAATCGGCCTATTGCTTCTAAAAACGCCTGCATCTGTCGGTCAAAAGTTAGCATCTCGGGGGCACTTTAGGACCGCATTGTATATTATAAAAATTGCCAATACAGCTGAATATATCGTCTGCTGATGATCTAATTAAAGCGGTCATCCGCCCTGGTACATGTATACGTAACTACATTTGCTGGTATGAAATTTCGTTAACATGGCGTATTTTCTAATTGGGGATTTCGTTTGAATGCCTTTTACCTACACAAGCTTTGTACTCTCCAATTTGTTCAAACAAAAAATGATTTAGAAAACGAGTAGAGCATTTTCTGTTAAGTGGTTTTTAATTGCATTCGCTGCCCTGGCTAGTCAATGTATGCAATACCTACCCTTTGAATCCTTTAAACTTAATTTTAAAACACCACATAATCATCTTAGAACGAATTATAAAAGGCTTGCTCGTGCAATTAAGAAACACATACACAGGTCCTTCCATTAGCGAGGCATAAACGAATCCTTGTTCATGATTGCACATATAGGATCGCCACAGTAACTATTTCATATGCATATGATATAGACATTAATTGTCCAGCGTCAATTAATAGACAGCGAGAGGACAATAAAGAAAGGGCAGAGCTATTGGAAATAGAAGTTCCACATAAAGCACTTTCAAAAAGGATGCTACATAATTTGTTATACGAATAACAAGCTCTACTGGTGCCAAATTACGAAAATGCAGTAGCAGATAGAAAACTGAAGGTGCGCACTGTTGGAAATAGACAGCAGTAAGCAAAAGAAGTTGACATTGATGGCTTTAAACTATTGATTCGAAATTTTCAGCTCAAACAGCTATTTAATACTGTGGCACTGGAATACTGAAACAGTTCACTAAAATCCTTACCACAACTCCTAATTCGTACTGGACGCACGTTTCGATAGCCAAGCTATCATCATCAGCAGCAAGACTGAACTTGCTGCTGATGATGATAGCTTGGCTATCGAAACGTACGTCCAGTACGAATTAAGTGTTGTGGTAAGGGTTTTAATGAACTGTTTCAGCTATTTAATGATAATAATGATAATGATAATTTATTGCCCAACAGATATAACATCCAATTACAGGACAATATAAAATTAAATCTACATGATAAAAGTAGGTAACTATTGTCAAACAAAACTAAATAATTCTTACTAAAACCATTCAAAACAAAACAAACTTAAATCTAATACAAAACCTAACAAGAAATTATAAAATTTACTAAAACCTATTCAAAACAAAGCAAGCTTAAATCTAATACAAAATCTAATATGGAATTATACAAGGTGCATTGTGGACGAACATTTATTCAATAGTGTAGGCAACGGCGAGAAATTGATGTCAGTGAAATGATCATATGATATCTACCAGATGATCGAGAAACAAGAAAATCAATCCAATTTAATAACTCCGGAGCGTCAACGTCATTGTTAAGCAGGTTAAAAAAAAAGTAAATTAACCAACATAAACACAACAGATACCTCCAGCGATTAAACTTTCACTCGTTTACTACCTCCCAATATACAAATTTTCCGCTTTTAGGAACTTAGTACAGAATCTAATACAGTCCATGCATATTTATAACGCGCAGCAAACATTAGTTACGGCTGCAATCGCTCGCTTCCGGTTATTCCGGTTATTCCGCTTATTAATTTAGTACGTTTATGAAACGAAATCGTGCATGGTGGATCGGGCGAATTCGCTGCTATGGATATGTGTTTATGTTCAGAACGCTCCTTTCCCATTACACTTCGATTTTGGCCTATTTGTACTATGAAAGAGCCAAGCAGCGACCTTTCTACATGATGATTAAGTAATGAATGGCGTTGAGTATCCTTCTGGACTTGCTGTTACTTTGAGAAAATGGGTGTACAGTATTTTCTGGTTTTCAGCATTTTCTGGCGTTCACAAGCTTAATCGAGTAATTCAGGAATGTAATAAAATCGCAAAGAAAGCAGTATATCTTAGGTATCTTCAGATATAATAAACATCAATAGAGATTTGTGATAATGCAATTTCATCGTTTGAATCACATGTTGATCCGTTGGCTGAATAAAGGAGGTACAATTTGGTGATAATAACATTGCTTGAATGCTTTTGTCTTCAGTACATTATCATGGAACATTTTCCCAGTACGAAGCTTTTTGATTGTCCCCCCCATGTCTTAACTGCTTATTTTATGTGGCTCTTTTGAAGACCACAATGAAAGGCATGTTCGCTATTTCTTTGGCCAGCTTATCTACCCTTCAATACATAGTTTTCCTACACCGGAATGTCGAGGGGTATTACCCAAAATAAGCAACACTTTCTGAAACAAATTCAAATTACTCATTGTCCTTTTCACTTCAGGTACAAACAAAATTATGAAATCGTTTAAGAAAAGCGCCCACTGCAACCCTTATTTTGGCCCATATACGTAACGGGAAGATTCTGATTCCTCTTAAATGTCTTAGGTTTATTTGTCTTTCCAACAGCTAGCAATTTCAGCTAATGACCACATTGGCAGAATTGGCACTTTGTGACCTAGTGCGGTTTTTCCGTTTCGCTGTGCAAGTTTTGTTTGGAAAGACTCTCCAAAACAGTTCACCCTCGTCAGCATTGTGGACCCGAAGAAGTATTTCATCCATTTCTCCACCTTTTATTAAAGATATTTTCTGAAATGACTCAACACCAGATTTAGCGGGAAGATAATGAACATCTAAATAAGGCAACGCTGGGCGAGATCCGAGGTGACAGTAAAACTCTGAAAAGCGGTAAAGCTCCTGGTTTCAACGCCATTCCAAGCAAGTCAGTGTCATATTATCTTTGGAGACATGCCATCATGGTGACCATTCTGAAGCCGGGTAAGAACGGTTTGTTCTGAGTTCTATAGATCCACACTCCGTTGAGCAATTTGCTTTTCGGGCCGGTCTCTTGACCGATTTTCAACTATTACGATTGATGTGAGGGATTCTTTGAAGCGCAGAGAGACTAGATTGATATAATTTGGCACAAGGGTCTGTTGGATAAGATGAGACGAAGTGGAATTGGTGACTCTTGTAGAATCCTGCCTGAGGAGTGGAAGTTTTGTTATAAGGTGTGGCTCGGCAGTATCGTCCAGAAGACCATTATTAACCTGAGTGCCACGGGGATCCCTTTAGAGTCCAGAATTATTTATATTCTTCACGCACAATGTCCCGTGGAAACCCGCATGTAGAGCTATTCGTCTGCGCAAACGATACCGCGACGGAATTCCTATCAGAAGGCTCCAGGAGGTCCTCGAGCCGAACAACAATAAGATTTACAAAAAAAAGACAATCGCCACCTGATAATATATATGTTAGGAGACCGTGAAATACTTAAAATCACATCTGGATAAGGGATTCATCTGGAATATTGTCGAGACTACAAGAAACAAGTTCCTCATGGCCAGAGGTGGGCTCAGACTCTTGCTTTCCAGGGATGGCACTTTGGATTTAACAACTCAAATTTTAATTTATAAAATCTGAGACCGATCCTAACGTACACAGCATTAACTTGAACAACTTCATCTTAAGAAGTTGTATGCCTTATAAAGTAAAATCCCTGGTTCGTGAGAAATTCTCAGCTGCAAGCGGGATTTCAGGTGACAATCCTACGTGAACATCTTCATGAATTGGCCAGAGCGACAATGGTAAGAGCTAGAAATTCAGCTAATCCCTTACTAACAAGAATGGTGGAAGAGTCCTAGGACCACCAGGTTGCAAGATTGTACTTATGATAGAAGATACTGGGACCGGTTGGCAATAACTTCGGTAACGTAGAACCATATGGAGATGTACAGTACACTTCTACAACTTCTAGCAGAGAGGAATATCTGCATACAAGAGATCAAGAAACCAAAAGGTCTAATTAGGCCTTATTAGAAATTGGAACGTGCTGCACCCTTTGTTGTAGAAACCATATACCTGTTTTGGAATCTAGATTTTGACTACTAACTGTTGATAAGATATAGGCAATGATTCATTCATTTCCTTTATAATGTCATTTACTGTGGATTTTCCAACATCGCACGATTTAGCAATTCCTATCACACCTTGCCCACTTTCCAGTTTGTTTATAACATCACTTTTATCCTGGAGCAATAACGTTGTATGTATCTACTAAGTTTACATTTTAGATAATTTTATACTGCTTACATATTGTAAAAGATCCTTTCTGTTTTACGTATTTCTTAAGTAAATTTTAATTCTTTTTTTACAGAATACTGTGCAATTGGAAATATGCATTGACAATCCATAAAAAAAAGGTTTCATATTAAGATATGAGTCATACTTTTATTACATTTTACGACAGCTAGAGTAGCTACATATTCCCTTTATAGTACGCTATCGTACACACAAATGCTCGCTTTCGAATTGAGTTTCGATTATATAGGAGGCCTGGAAAGGTCCGAAATAGGGTGAATAAAGCTCCCGTTTCGGGTTTTCACAAATAGCGAATTGAATAAAATATGGTTCGGTATATGCGAAAGCCCAGACTAGATTATTAAATACGAACAGTCAGTAATTGGTTTGCGAACAGTGGAAAGGCTTGACTCTGGGGTGCTAGCCTAATAAACAGAAATAACAAGCAGAACATGTTTCCTGATTTGCGCTTTAATGCTACATTGTCTCTGGAATATCCATTGCACAAAATGTAAAAACATTCCTTTGTCTTTGCGAAGATGGGAGCATCACAAGAATATCTTGTACAAATAACAAGCTGATTTACTAATTATAAAAATACTTTTATTGTAAAAGAAGTTATAACACATCTACTGAAAATAACAAAAACATTTCTTTATTTAAAACATAAGTATAACCCTGAATTGTATTTTTTTCAAAATATTATTTTTATAATATAAATATATATAATATAATAATAATGTAGCGTTACCCTATACGAGTTCCCAGCAATTTTGCCATTTGTCTCGCGTTGTTGTTGGAGTTATCTAACGTGGACAAGTAATTCCATTTTCTTTAATGACATATTTAAGATGGAAGAATTAGTTAGTGAAAGTGAAGTTTTCGGAGTTATTTGTGACGTTTCAATGTGTGTAGTTGATATACAGAATACATATGATTCTTATTCAATTTTGTTGGTTATGTTGAATAATAGTGTATACATGATACATCTATAAATATACGTAGCATATAACTTAATTGAATAAAAATTGTTTATCGACAATAATAGGATATCATTTACTGGAAGCAAAAGAATCAATCTAGGATTTGACGAACATTTTATTGTTTGTGCTTTTATAATGAAAAAGGCATACTCATGGAAGAAATTAATTAATAGAGAAAACCATATGCAATATTTTTGCAATTAAATTAAAAAATTGCGTGGTTTTCCCCTCACAATCCCACAGACACTACTTCAAAGTATTCATTATTTTTAAAATTAGGTACGACCTTTTTCAATGTGAACATACCTATTATTTATTTTAACAATACATGTAAGCGTAAATTCTATACGTTATTTATGCTTAGAACATAATAAGTTCATATAAAATAACGCGTTTTGTTTTCCTACAAATCGCACCTTTAAATTTAACAATTTTACTATGTATTAGTAAACACGATTCTACTGCGTACAATATAATGTAGTTAATTATAAAATTTTAATGTCGCTACAACAAACCATACAGTGTATGTTTTAGTATATTATGTTTTAAAACTTAACAACAATTTTCTTCTATGTGTAGGCTCCTAAAACGAACAGACGACAGTACAGTAAATAATGAGGCAGTACATAATACAATACCACTCAACCAATAGACTCTTTTGATAAGCAGGCCATCCACAGTCTTAAATCATTGTTTATACGCGATAATTAAACAAAAACACAAAATTGAAAATCCAACCATCACTTCGAACTTAAACGACCCCAAGTTGAACAATTCCCATCTACAGCCTGTCCCTCAAGCTGTCTTGAGTGATACCTATTAATTAAGAACGCGCACGTGTGGTTTTGACCACCCTCAACCACCTAAGCTATTCCCTGCTTTTTCTCTTGGCAAGAGGAACAGAAAGGGCTGGGGAAATACGGGAAAGAACAACAGAAGAAGCAGGAAACGCGTATTTCCACTAAAACATACTACATAAGAGTGTAAAGGATAGAAAATTCTATAGTTCCATCTCAATAATGGATATTGTCAATCTTCTCCGTCATTCCTTTACCTTTCTCTCTCTTACATACTAAGATATCAATGACCGAAGCATTCATTAAAGTATGTGCATGAATTGTAATAGCCCGGGGTCAGCGATGTAATAATGAAGGCCCGACGGTGGCTCCCTCTGCGTGAGAAATCGAAAGTAGTGGAGATGGATTTGTGAGTATGTGTATATGTGCTAGGGATTCGTAATGAACGAATCCGGAACAAATTTTAGAGTTAGTTGTATGGAATTATGGAAGATGAAACATTTTATAGGTACGTGAGATAATTCAGAATTATAATCTGAACTCCTAAAATAAGCTGAAAAAGAAGAATGATAAACAGAAACAAAATTTATCATCAATTTTTGTGGCCCTCTACAAAATGAGTATTTATCGCAACTTATTCCACAATATGGAAACATTTATCAAGTAGATATTGTTTCAAAGTGACCCTGAAGTTTTCAAATACTTCCCCAATGATAAAGCATCTTTAAGTTTCTAAAGTATGGGAGACACGATTTCCTTGAGCTCCCCAGAACCAACCACGGTAAAGGTACCCAGAATATAAGATTCGGGAATCAATATCTGCAAAAACCATCCTTTTGTTCAAGACATTGATTTAGAGACCTTCTCTTGTTGTTGAATATATTTCAACAGCAATATTGTTTACTTCTTCTACAATGTCTGCTTGTAGGTCATTTAAATTATTGAGGTGGTTGTTGAATACATGTTTTTTGACACCTATATCCTTGTAGGGTAAAAATCAGCTTGTATAAAGGCATGTGGATTATTTGTTGACCATAAGGGAAAATTTTGAGAATTGATATACCCTGAAAAATAAAACCAGGCTTCACCAGAAAAAGGGGTTACATCAAAATCTTTCTAACCTTCATTAGCTAACCCATTAGCAATAATTTTGTTGCTGTCCAAAATCTCGAGCATATAGACTTCAAAAGGAAATTGTTAATTTAACTACAATTACACTACTTAAAATTTTTTTTTTCGCGAAATATCTAAATCTAGTGAACCATTTTTTCATCCCGAATTCAGGATTTTTCCATCAGACATACTTTCCTGTTAAGATAGGATTTTAGCATTCTCTTTAGCCTGTCATATGAACCTTTAACTTATATTTAACGATTTAATTAAAAATTTATTTAAAAGAAATGATAATGTTTTATGCAGTTTAAGTGCAGGTTCATTCATTTTTTGACATGTCCAAACCTGTTAATCTGGCATTGTTGTATGTTACAAGTATCCGTATTGAACTGGAATCAGTGATACTAATATGGCAAAAGGGATTTTTATAGGATCACAAATACGATCACTAATGGCTCATGAACATTTTGAATGATTATTAAATCCACGGAAAAAAGCTGCCTGGAAGTCATTCAAAAACATATGAAGCGATTTTCTTAGGAATTATAAAGCAGAAAATTATCGTGATATAACGACTGATTTGCTAGATTCATATAAAGCTATGAGATGGAACATATCTTTAGAAATTCACTTCTTGGATTCTCGCCGAAAAACCTTGGATCTGTCAGTGATGAGCCCGGTGGACCTTTCCATCGGCAAATTTCTACAATGGGAAAAAGTGACTATTGTTTGATCAAGAAGAAAGATGTTCCAGATGGAAAATATGCTCGGAAATCACCATCTATCACTTTCTAGATAAGCCGGAATAGTTGAGTATATCAGATAGCTAGTATAATACTTCTAGATCCACTTTTGTTTTCGTGAAAAAAAAGTTTATTTTTATCGACCGGTGTTATTTTGATTGTAAAGATTGTGATCTTTGCAAATAATCAAAATCTTATAAGAAGGTGACGGTCTTGTCCTTGGTTGAGGCCCAAACAATTCGGTTGATTGGTCAACCTTTCGACAACTTTTTCAGAAAAAGCTTTCGTCTCGTTCTTGATTTGAAGTACTTAAACCTTCTAATGTGTCCTATGGTCCGAGACGAATTTTAACTATATTTTACAAATGGGAACTTTATTTTCTAAGGACAGGACGGATTTTTGGATCAATCAACTAGTGCAATCTTCTAATTTTGAACTTTAGGTATCTTCTGTTAAGGAATATATGTCCTTACAATGTCACTACCTGATCAAAGTATATTCATATGTATTTGGCATCATCCTATTGTACTAGATAGTAACTATTTAGATGTGGTAAATATTTGACTAATAGGACAAGTGAATCTGTTTGAACAGGCTACTCTCGAACACTCTTTATCTAATATCTTCTACAACTTTCTGGGTTAATACAATTGGTATCCTATTCGAAATTTTGGCCTATAATAAACCTTTTCATAAACCAATCTTGGGATGTTCTAATAGTCAACTGCTAACAAGATAACTGCAATGGGTATACTGAAACTCAAAACATTATTTGGTCTATTTTTTATTGCCAACTTCGAACATTTCTAAATGCCACCATATTTTTAAAATCCTGTGAGCTTTTCTTGACAAAAGGAACACCAAGTTCAATGCAAGCAACACAATACCATTGATCTTCATGTATTTATTTATATACACACACAAGTACGTATCTGTAACGCTATTAATTATTATCTGAGCTTCACATTGACAACTTGTACATGTATACCTAAACAACGCTAGCTACGTTACAATGACGGCATATTGATTAGGAGTAATACAGTAATTGATGTTATAGAAATTCTATAGTGTATTGTTACCAGTAGATTTGTCTTTGGGGGAAGCTTAATCCTGGCTAAAGCTATGTGAATGTTTAGAACTACTAATGTAAGCTAGTGTATGTTGTGCGGTAATTAATCTTAAATTAGAAATATCATAAAAGGAAACCACGTTGAAGCAATGAATAATTATTATAGATTTTGTTAAAAAGGTGGTACCGGATGGCAGTAGCGTAGCGGTAGCGGCCTTGGGTACGGGCAATTTTCAACTCGTAGACGATCTCGACAGTACCGCGAGAGAGTTCAAAGCGACAGTACGTTGCACGCTGCACGTCAAATAAGTACGTGGAGATGGGACGCCCAAAGGGTGTAACGCTCCCTTCGAATGTGAATAAATATCTCAGGCATTTCCCTGGACTAGAATACAGAAGTCCACATATTTATTGCACAATATGCAATAGCGGATTGCTAAGTCACGATAGGTTTGAATGTAGAAAACATTGTAAAAGTAAACGTCATGTATTGAATTTAAGAAACAATATTCCATACTGGAAATTTTTATATGATCGTATTTTTATATTAAGTGTACGCAACATCCTACAACATCTAGTATCTAATGAACACGTTCGTCTTTTTTGGGCTAAGTACGTTCCCTCATGGAAGCTGCCAACATCTATGCAATTACGATACAATTTGCCACGTGTGCAAGGTACAGTAAAGGAATGTATAAAAGACGAGTTGAGAAATAAGAAAATTTGCCTATGTATGGATGAAACAACTGATGCTCAGAAACACAGCGTCATTCATGTTGTAGCGCGTCCTTTAAAACGTGATGCTCCACCAGCTTCATTGTTGTTATCCAGTAAAAGGATTCAGAAAACTAATGCAGAAACCATTGTCAAGATAATAAAAGATCCGTTGAGAGAATTTTGTATCACAGGAATCCAAGTCACAATGTTCGTTACTGATGGAGCCGCAACAATGCTGAGAGTTGGTAGGATGTTGAAAATATGCTTTCCAACTCTTCTTCATATAACATGCCTCATACACGCATGTCACCTCGTAGCAGAAACCATTCGAAAGAAATACCCGATGGTGGATAAGTTAATAGTATCTACCAAAAAAGTGTTCATCAAATCTCTCAAACACATCCGTGCATTCAAACAATTGTGTCCGAAATTATCACCACCACCTCAGCCTGTAATAACGCGATGGGGAACGTGGCTCCAGGCAGTATCTTACTACCAAAAATATTTTTCACAAGTGAAAAATGTCTTGAAACTTGATTCAAATGATTCTGCAGCAGTTCGAGATAGCCAGCAATTTTTTTTCCAATCCGGACGTTCAACAACAAATAGATGAACTATTCTGAAGTTGCACAACCTATTGAGCAATTAGAAAACAGCCACTTATCTGCACGAGACGCATTAAATTGCATAAAGAATTTACAAGCCGCTCTAGAAAACTTGACGAATACTATAGGAGTCGATGTTGCTCAAAAATTTGGTGCAATTTTAACGAAAAATCCCGATTTACAAAAGGTTCGGTCTATAACTGAAAATCAAGAGTGCCCGGATGAGAAAAAGGAATACCTGACATTTGCAAATCTTACTTCACTGGATGTCGAACAATCATTTTCGAAGTATACAACAATGTATTCACAACACCGTCGACGGCTGAATGAATCGACAATGGTAGCGTTGCTGATGTTGCAATTCTACGCAGCTTACCAGGGCGATTGCCAATTGCCACAGTGGACATCAAGACGACAGGAAAAGGTAACAATATTATTTTTCACTAATATTATATATTACGTACCTACTTTTATGCGGTTAAACAAATAATATTGAACATTTTAAATATGCTAGAATCAATTATGTGTTATTAATATTGTTATTGCACTGGCATGATCTTTTCTCTGGAACAACAAGTTGAAACGGTAGATACAAAAGGGAAGACAATCTAATATTAAACATAAAATCGTCAAATATTTGCGAAATATTAATATTAAAGTTGAACAATTATCATCTTGATAGTAATTGCCTTTTTACTACAACAGGAAGTGAGAAGTTCACTTCCGTCTATGTCTATCCTTTTCCCCCACCATTAGAGTTACGTTACTACGTGCCAAATACGACATCCCCTTTGATTTACGATGGACGTAATGTACAGGAGCAGCTACCATAAAAGGTATTACTACTCCTAGTAAAGTGCAAAGACTTCAATAATATGTAGGTGGAAATAGAATTTTCTCAATAGTAAAACGTCTAATAGAAACGTTACAATTAATACAATGTATTCATCCTAGAGATACCGAAAATATGGAAAATCACTAGAGCATGTCCTGTCCTAAAGTCTGGTAGCTCTGATGACATATGCAACCACAGGTCTATATCTATACAGCGCAATTTTGCAAAAACGTTCGAATCCATACTATGTGACCATATGAAAATAAGTGCGAGTACTGTCAAAAGGTTTTACAAAGAATTGTTGATGTTACAATTTTTTTTTGTGAAGATGAAATTTTTGGATCAGTACACAATGGGAATTATTTATGCATATTGGAACTACTAGCAAAATATAACGGGTTTCTAGCAGGTCGTATTGAAAAAACTAAAAATATTGGACGGGCCAAAATATCTTATCTGTCTTCGACAATTTGCGATGAATTTATTCAATTATTAGGCGATCATGTTACTAATTTAATTTTACAAGAAGTAAAAGAATCAAAATATTTTGGAATAATAGTTGATTCAACACCTGATTTGCAACATGTTCATCAACTTACTTTTGTAATTAGATACGTGAATTCAGAAACATTTGAAGTGTCAGAAAGTTTTTTTTTAATTTTTGCCTCTAAAAAGCCACTAAGGGATTGATCTGGCTCGGGAAATTGTGCAATATTTAATTGAGTGCAATCTTGACATTCAAAATTGCCATTCGCAAAGTTACGACAATGCGGCTAATATGTCTGGAAAATATCAAGGTGTCCAAAGTAAGAATTTGCAGAATTTGTACCGTGTAGTGCTCATTCTCTGAATCTTGTTGGACAGACAGCAGCTAGTGTATGTATAGAAGCTATATATATTTTTTTTGATTGTACAAACATTATACAATTTCTTGTCAGGTTCCACATACAGGTGGAATTAATACAAGAATTTCATTAAATTCTAATGCAAACGAAAGAATTTTTGTTATGAAATCTCTGTCTGACACAAGATGGCCAGCGAGATATGATGCCTTGATGTCATTAAAACAAAATTATCATGAAATTTTAATAACCTTCAAGAAAATATTTCAAGATACTGACCAAAGTTACGATACACGAAATGAAGCAACAAATATTATGAATAAACTATGTGAATTTGAAACAAGTATCCTTAGTTTATTTTGGTACGATCTTTTGGAGAGAGCAAACAAAGTAAATTTGACATTTCAAAAAGAAGGTCTTATTTTAAAAGAAGTTGTAGATCAAATTACTTCTTTAACAGAATATCTAAAAACTATTCGTGAAAATTTTGACCAGTATTAAGAAGAAGCGAAACTTATTTTGAAGGTTTCGACTGAATTTGAGTTTGAAGTTCCTTATAAAAAAAAAAATACACGCCAAATTAAGAGAAAAGTATTCCACGGTGATTCCTCCTATTCAGAAAACTTTTCTCCAAAACAAAAGCTTAGAGTAGAGGTATTTTTAGTAATATGTGAGTCTGCTGGTGGAGGGCCGGAGGTTGCCCATATATGATTTAGAATATATTTAACTTTAGCTTGGGGAGTTTGTGAAGGAGAAAGAACATTTTCAAAACTGGCGGTAATAAAAAACCAAAAAAGACGCGTCATGAACCAAAATCGGCTAAATGCTTTAAGCTTGTTATGCATAGAGCATGAATTCGTAAAAAAAAATAAATTTTAAAGAAATTGTGCAAAAATTTGCTGCTTCTAAAGTCCGCAAAGTTAATCTTCTATAGAACCCTAATGTAAGACTTCATGAAATATTTTTATTAAGAATAAAAATATATTTATTTAAATTTTTACTAGGTTTTACAGATATTACATATTTATAAAACAATGTTTTTATTAGGAATGTAAAATTTTGTTTAAATATTTTTATTGAAAATAAATTTGTTTACATTTTTTTTGTTTATTGTTATATTATTAAACATTATTTGCAAATATATGTTTTTATAAAAAAATTAAAATTTTCATTTTGCCTACTTGTTTACACATTTTTGAAATTGCTTGTTTTACAATTTGCAATAAAAGATGGAGAGGGGCCCCATTATTACTTGTGCCTAGGGCCTCGAAGGCTCTTAATCCACTCTTAATCCAATAAAACTTATTCGAGCAATATTTTCAATCATAGTTTTAATGTCTAAATCCCTGTTCCAATTTCGCAGCACGGCTATCTTCCAATTTTGTAGATAAGAAACAGTATGTAGCATCTAACGGAAGTAAATTAGATCTTATTTTTGCTGTTACTCAAAAACCTAATATCCGCTTGTATTCTCCGTCATTCCTATAACGTCCTAACGATGTTACTCATTTCTTTTCGCCAAGAGAGATACTGCTTTTATTTTAATGGAAACATAAATTTATCTAAACGTTAAAAAGACGGTATTTATTATGCGAGAGCACGAAGACATTACCCTCTTCGTAATATTTCACTTTCGCTGCTTCTAGACGCTCGTTCACGTTTAAGAGAAAAGAAAAAAAAAGGAATGTATAATGATGTATTAAAAGATATCTGAAAATTGGATTAGCTCCGTCTCGCAGAGACCCTAATAGGCGTTTTACAGCAATTCCATGTTTATTTCGAATTTTCACCAACTTAAAGAAAATATATTACGAGTGGGCGCCCCTTTATTGGTTCGCCATATCGACCATTAAAATTGACGATGGATTTACAAAGTAAACGTAGGTACCTTAAGTGGAATTTCACGACATAAATTGAAACAACCTTCTCTTTGAGAGCAAATTGGATGTTTTTCATGCGGAGAAAATAAGCTTTCGAAATGTAATAAACAATAAAATCCGTGGATTGTAAATGTATACAGGATAATCCATGATGATTTCTCATTATTAGAGTAACCAAACCTTGCGGACTCGCATATGCGTCGGTATTATGGGTTAATATAAGAATACGAAAAATTCATAAATAAACTAAACCGGTAGAGAAGCAGGCATGTAGTGTCGACCTTGAATATAAATCATGTTGAACCGCGCTGAGAGAGAGGAGGAAAAGTCGCATGATTTCAAGATCATATCAAAATTAATTCCGTTGAAAAAAAAAACTTTAAAATTGAAAGACGGTCAAATTGACCGGTGCGGCGATTCTAGTGTTAAACCACAGAAATATTTTATTAAGCAGATACATATTTATTTATCCTTTTAATGGCGAACGTTTCCAAAATGAGAACATACTAAAATAAAACTTTGATTCTACGTCATCTGGGAGAATCTAGCAATAAAACGACAGCCGTCTAGGATCCTTCCTAAGCGGAGGAGAACTACTTAAAATGAAGAGGAGAGCACATACGTCTATATACCTCTACATACGTTACCTACATAGTTGTAAATGCAAATATAACCTAACGTATGTATGTC
This sequence comes from Dynastes maya, assembly GCA_029619315.2. Classification (NCBI taxonomy): domain Eukaryota; kingdom Metazoa; phylum Arthropoda; class Insecta; order Coleoptera; family Scarabaeidae; genus Dynastes; species Dynastes maya. The sequence goes on from JAROYE020000014.1 coordinate 12,932,832, forward strand.
TAAGGTGGAAGTGTAAATCAATTATTAAAGAACTTGGTTATTCCAACGTCTATTAATCAATACCGTGAGAGAATATATTAAGTGCCGGATACGTACGATACGTCGGATACGATGCAGAGCCGCCTTTGTGTATCAATATGTACTCGACCCAGCCATCTAGCTCCTCATGCACTGGATGTTCTATATGTATGGAGCGTAGCTTGGAAGCGACTTGAATTTAATGAGAGGTTTGAGGAAAATATAAATTTTTACTCGGTATCTTAGGTTAATAACTGGAATAATATAGAAATGAAGACATTTGCTGTTGAATTTAATTCCGATTTTCGACTTAAACTAAAATTAATCTTTCGAATATAATGATCCAAGGCATATCATGCTTTAATACGAATAGCAACATTGTTTCAACTCCAAAAATATTGAGGAGCAGTTGGAACTTTGACAGAATGAAGATTCTTTGTCTTAATATTAGAATTTTACATCTTTCGCAGTGTTGAAATTTACCTATTTATGATATACATCGGTTTATATACGAAAAACGGCAAAATATTTGTAAAATATTTTTAAAATTGTTTTGAAATATACAGGGTGACTCAAAAAGAAGTTACACACCAAAGTTTTGAAAATTTCAATGGAATACCCTGTATATTCTTGCATATTTTGATAATGCGTGCTAAATAAAGGCAAGTTACTGTTATGTTTCATATACCTAACTCAAGCCGTTTTTGAGATATTTAAGTATTCTTGAAAATGTAGACCAAAATTTAAGACGCCTGTCTTACATATTTGAGCTAGATATTTTCTAATTGTATTCATTTAGATTGTAATTTTAACCATTTACAAAATTGTATTAAGGTTTCCTATACATATATCTTCGTATCCGGTAAATTCACCGAAAACAATTCATCTAAAACAGTTCACCTACGTAACAATTCACCTACAATTAAGGGCTATTAAGAACCGTAGGTGCAGTTCGGATACTTATCGGTTCTTAATCACTAGGTGTTCCCGATATAAAGAATATTTTCTTACGCTTTGACAGTTTACACTGAACTTTCAAGTGAAACACTTGAAGCACAGTATACCGTTGCTATTTGTTGAAAGTGAAAAGGGGAGGGCAAAATTGCTGCTGAATGGGTATTTGTACTTCAAAAGCAAAGCCTCTGCTGAGAAGATGTACTGGTGCTGTACAGAATATCAGAAACTGAAGTGCAAATCTTCGGGTTGTAACCGCAGGTGATGAAATACTCAAACGTTCCGAGGACCACAATCATGCTGGAGATGCTCCGCAAATTGAAGTTGCCCTTTTTTCCAAAAATGTGCGAGATGCCGCTTTGCAATCGCGGGATTCCCCTCATTATATAATATCACAGCAATGCAATGGTATTAGCGATGCAGCCAAAGCAAATCTTCCTAGTGTGCCCCTCATCAAGCGAACAATCAGAAATATTCATCAAAGACAACATGCAGGATCAATTTTGCCTTCAAAAAGAGAAGATTTAATTTTTCCCGAGAACTATAAGGTGACATCAACAGGGGAAGATTTCTTATTGTTTGATTCAGGTGCAGAAGTGAATCGCATTCTAGTGTTTTCGACCAAGAAAAACCTTCAACTGTTGGGGCAATCTAATCATTGGCAAGACTGTTCCATCTATTTTCTGTCAGTTATATACCATTCATGGAGTGATATTTAATACCGTTGTGCCGGTAGTATACGCGTTGCTACCAAATAAATCAGAGAACACATACATTAAAATGTTGAAAGCTTTAAAAGAGCTGCTTCCCGCATATGTAATGCCACAAATGATCATGACTGATTTTGAAATGGGGTTTATAAATGCGATGAAAACCGAATTTCCTAACACGCGACATCAAGGGTGCTTCTCCCATTTGTGCCAAGCTATATATTAAAGCAGCGATATGACAGTGATGACGATTTTTCACTGCGACTTAGAATGTTAGCTGCTCTAGCGTTTGTTCCTGAGGCTCATGTACATGAAGCATTTGAAACGTTGTGCGACAGCCAAGAATTACCATAAGAAGTTCAGGAAATTGTCGACTACTTTGAGGACACATGGATTGGGCGTCCACAACGGCGAAATAGAAGAAGAGAACCACGATATTCCTTAAGTGTACGGAACAGAGTTGATAATAACTTGCCGAAAACCAATAATTCCGTAGAAGGATGGCATCGCGCCTTATGCTGACCATCCAAACATTTGGAAATTTGTGGATGCATTAAAGAGAGAGCAATCAATGAATGACCTTGATATATCGCAATACCTAAATGATCAAGACCCGCCTGCCAAAAAGAAAAAATGTAAAGACTCCGCACAGAGAATAAAAACAGTAGTGCATTCATACGATCCACAAAACACGGTATCATACTTAAGAGGGATTGCCCACAATTTAAGGTACTAAAAAATTAACAAGATGCATCAAAAGTTAGCACGTTTCAGACTTCGCTGGTATACTTATTGTTAGTATTTCTAAATTATGTTTCTGTCTAGAAAACGTAGTATCTACTCCTGTTATTATTGAACATCATTTACATATTTTGCATATGGTATTCCATAGACCTGTGTGGGTTTTTCAGCCCACCTCGTATATCTAATATTACCGGCGGAATATCTCCAATTCAATGTTTAAATCGCCGACGGTATAACTCGAGAGAGTCAGTCAGCCAGACGGATTTACAGTTCCTCTCTTCCTGCCGCCCCTACCATCACCGCCACCAGCTCCGGCGGCGGTGGCGTCGGTCTCTCGGCGGCACCGGCCCGCTCGTAGGTCGATCAACCGTAAACGTTGTTTACATCCGCCGATCGACATTGACTATTCGACTGTAAGTGGTCGCCTCGCCTGGTGAATCGAAGCGGGGGTGGGATTCCGCCCTTGCGCCGCTTTCCGCGTTTATCAATTAAATCATTAGCGGATTTATGTAAGCGTACGGCAATCGGATCTTGCAGTATGCAAATAGTATTTATGTACCGTGCATAATAGAGCGGCGAGCGGCTGACGGGACCGTTCGCAATCGAGCCGGAACTGAAGCTGGTCGGGTCTGTTCGGTCCGCGTTCGGCTACAGCAACAGGATTTACGCCCGGGTTGGTTCGAGACGGTTACCGTGACGTTTCAGAGCTGTAGATGGCTCTGATGCTATTGTATCCGGAAAACGGGGTGTTCTCTTGTCCGGAAAGATGTTGGAAAAAATTATTTTGAGAAGGAACTTGAACTGTTTCTTTCTTTGTCAGACTATCCTCGTATTATCTATGGTCACTATGAACACCATCCAATCTCATTTTTTAAGTATTTCTCACTTTAAATAAAGATCAATTAAAAAAACACTTTTAATTGACTTATGAAAATTAATATATCACGCTATCACTTTTTGCTGTAATAACAATCTTGAACTTTTTGACATAACAATTACAAGATTACGCAACATTTTTTCATTGACTTAACTCTAATACATTACACAATAAATAGCGCTTACAAAGAAATACAGCTAAGTACACCGATTTAAATGAAACTTTGTAGGTTTATAGACTGATCTAGCGTAAGAACAACGGTAACTATCTTAGCTGTCCAATCGCTCAATGGCGGGGTGTAAAACACCTCAAGCTCAATACTACCCTATGACTCGATAGTTCAGAAACTATAAGAAATATCAGAGAAAAGTTAAGACGAGAGTTTGGTCACACAATCATGTCTACTTGGGATCGAGAACGGCTCTCTATTCGACAAGCAAGTACTTCATTTATACCAACCGCAGAAAGCCTTGGTCACGATGTTTCAAAAATTTCAGCATCTCCAGCTATCGTTTACCGAGCTCGGGCGATCAACAAACGTAAAATGGCAAAGCAAATCGAAGAGTCACTCTTTGAAAATCCTCCTCATTTGGTCTTGCATTGGGATAGTAAACTGTTGCCCTCAGTTGCTCGTTGGAGTGTCAAAACTTTGGAAGATAGAGTTGCAGTTCTAGTGACTGGCAAAGATTTTGAGCATTTGCTTGGCGTACCTGTTGCCCTGAAAGGCACTGGTGAGCAGATTGCTGAAGTAGTTATTCGGGAAGTGAACCGATTTGGGTTACGCGACAGTATAATCGGTATATCTTTTGATACCACAGCATCTAATACAGGACTGATCCAAGGGGCATGTACCAGATTGGAAAGGGAATTCGGACGAACATTGTTGTGGTTGGCTTGCCGTCATCACACCCATGAACTAATATTGAAAGGAGTATTTGAGAAATGTTGTGGCATACCATCAAGTGGTCCTGACGTCCAGATTTTTCGAAAATTCCAATGTCTGTGGGTTTCACTTGATAAGAAGTCATATACGACAATGCTAGATGAAGAAAGTCCCCTTCAAGGATTTCTAGAAGAGCAACGAGTGAAAATGGTTAACAACACCCACAATGTCCTAAAAGACGGAAGTCATCCAAGAGAAGACTACAAAGAGTTATTACAATGCTCACTCCTGTACCTAGGAGGTTGGTCTAATCCCCCAACTACTGACACTTATTCTTTTTACCGATGAAGCGAATTTCTCAATAAATGCAATAAGGAATTTTCACAATAACCATGTGTGGGCTGAAGAAAATCCACATGAGGTACTTGAAGATCGTTTTCAACATCAGTTCTCGTTAAATGTTTGGTTAGGAATCGTGGGTGACTGGCTAATTGGAACGGTATTTCTACTAAGACTTACGAGCGAGGTATATCGAAATTTTTGGAACAAACGCTAGCTCTGTTTCTGGAGGATGTACCATTGGCAACAAGAAATGCAATGTGGTTTATGCACGATGGTGCACCAGCGCATTTTAGTGTGGTTGCTCGTGAGTGTTTAACAGTAACATACGGAGATCGTTGGATTAGTCGAGGTGGATCTCACTTATGGCCTACCCCCGGAATTATTTCCTATGGGGCCATCAAAGTCATTAGTTTATTCTACTCCAGTGGAAAATGTGGAAGATTTAAGAAATCGAATAATTGCTGGGTGTAACTCAATAAGAAACGACCCTGGTGTTTTTGAAAGAGTTCGGCAGTCAATGAGGAGAAGATTGGATTCTTGCATCCTAGCTGGAGGTAGTCATTTTCAACAGTTCTTGTAGATTAAGAAACTTTAAATGTAATTTTTGGTAATAAAATGTTGGTTTTGTCGAAAATTTTTCTCGCTCTGTATCTTCGAAACAAAGGGGCTTTTTAAAAATCATCAAAGGACAAAATATTTTTTGAATAGTTCATGGAATAACCCCTTGAATTTTTGCCGTATGTTTAGTAAACACCCTGTATAGTTGTACATTCGATGACTTTAGATTTAATCTAAGTTGCGAAGCCTGGCATCATATTCCCAAATTAGGTCAACACAAATCCGAATTATTTACCGTGTGTAAAGTAGAAATGTGCAGTTTTATGTCACATGCATATACATATGTATATGTTATGTGCATAAGATGGTTAATTTCCGGGTCGTTAAATATTTATCTTTAATAACGGAATATTCTATCCCGTGTTCTGCTAACGGCTAAAGTTTCTTTCCCGAGTTATTATCTTATTAATGAACAACAGTAGATACGTAAATGTAAATGTTGTTTTAAGAATATTAGTAACTCTAGTATTACAAAGACTTACGTATTTCTCACATCGTTTGCCACGTCAACAATTTTAGTTCTTTGTTGCAATTAATTACCTAGCTATATATACCTAATACATCTAGAAAGCCACAAAGATGATGCAGTGAAAAAGTAAACAATTCTATATTCAATGTAAATGGGGTAGCGATGTACATTTGTAAATAATACAAATATCATTAAAAATAATGTAGGTAAATGTCACCGTGGTAAAATAAACAAAACTATACATAATTTACAGTTTGAATAAACTTAAAAGATATAAAAAAGCTACTTCCCTACATAAAATTAAATATCAAACCCAGTTGTAAAATTGACATTTCTTTTAATTCCATTTTAAAAAACTAACCTGACTTCCCTGAATTCAATTCTCTTGCAAAATTAAGGAAAAATATTTCCTTTCATCTTTCAAAAGATACGGGCGGACGTTGTCTTGCACTCATTCTAGATTTGCACAAAGGAACCTCTTCATATATTGCAAATAATTCCCATTATGGACTAGATTTTTACGAGAAGCAAGAAGATACGCTCTCCGCTTTATATTTACGAGGTAATATCGGGTTTAACGTTCTAAATTCGGACCATATCGCGCCACATAAAAATTATTTTTAATATCTTTTAAGAGTGAAAGAGATTGGAAGAGACGTGAAGCCATGTTGAAAACGATACGGATAATGGTACTAAATGCTTAAGATGGATAAGTTACGGAGTAACTTAATTGTTTTATATGGTGAATATACAGGGTGTGGAATATGAAGATTAGAATGCATAACTGCTGAAAATGTGGGTAACGCTGATGTTGGCGCTAATAACAATGCCGTTGACAGTAATATACATGACATTCAATTCGTGGGTGGCATTACGAATAAGCGTGTAACGTACTGTCGCTTTGAACTCTCTCGCGGTACTGTCGAGATCGACTACGAGTTGAAAATTACCTCTACCCACGCCGCTACCGCTACGCTACTGCCATCCGGTACCACCTTTTTAACAAACTCTAGGCACATATTGAACAAATCATATTTATTCATTGCATGAGAAAATATTTTCGAGAAATCCCTTAAGAAGGTTAGGTATTCACCACAAACAATAGCTTACATTTGCAAAGTGTATACATTGTTAATTGCTGGGAATAATGCTATTTTAACCTTCAAATTAGTGAATCTTACATAATAATTCGCCAAACTTACAGAAATATCGAACTAAATTACTTGAAAAATATAACAGTACAAGGAAAAAATATTATAAAGAATCAAACAATTGTAGGACAATTTACTATAATTTATTTGAGAATATACGGACAGTTTACATCTTGCACGAATGCCTATTACTCGATTGTGGTTAACGGATTGTATTTCTATTAAATATATTATTGTTGCAAAAATGTACTCAATAATCTGTTACAAAGGTTGCTACAATAGTGTAGAAGTTTTACTTACACATGTTGTAAGAAATAAAACAATATTGTTCTAAATATTGCATAATCGTCTGTACAGATAAATGATGATTTATTTATAAACTTATTAATTTTTTATTTTAAAAAAATTAGGAAGTTTTATGTAAAAAAATGCCACAATCTTGTCCTGCACGTCTCGACACAAAGATTGTTGAAAAAAATGATACATTTATGTGAAACAATACAATATAAATTTGACCATAACTTTGAAGTATTATCTGTGGCAATAATATGTAATAATTAACAAAAATCTTTAGTCTATTTTTCCTAAAATATGGTAGTACATTCTATCAAACGATTTTTTCACTGTAACCGCTTTTCCATGCCTTTACCCATCGTTTAAACGGATTTTTATTTACGACATAAGAAGCAAATAAAAGACGTTCGCTGTTTACATCCACGCGAAATTTATTTTAAATTGGCGTATCTTCGTTTTCAACGTTGAGTGCCGAAAGGTAAGTAAAAAGTACATGGAATGAAAGGGACATATTCTCTCGGATGGATGAGTTAATAAAATTCGAAAATACAAAAATCTTTCTGCTGGAAAAACGTTTCTGTTTCTTTTACGAAACAGAAAATATTGGAGATACACGGAGACCCTCGGGAAGAAGTAAAGTAGGTGGAGAGGAGGGTGGGAAGTAATTTATTCGCTTTTAACAGGTAATGGGATGGATAAAAGCGAAAACGAAGTAAATAAGTTGTTACAGGTAGAGTGTATTGGAACATTATTTGTTCAAATATACATCATCGTCAAGCTTATACGAGAATAAAATCAAAAAACAGTCGCCATCCGTTTTCGGGCCGATGTACCCTAACCGGATTAGGGCGACAATACTATTATACAAAGCAAATCGTTTCAATTCTCATTGAAACTTATTATAAATGATGTAAAACACTTATTTAATTTAATTAATCAAATTAATTCATAAAAACGTCGGAAATTCCAAGAAAAGATTTACCGACGAAAGGCAAAATATATTACACTCCAGACAAAGCTCGGACTGTAGAACAATTTACTGTAGAGATGAATAAGAAGGGCTAAGAGGAAAAGTAAAAGGAAAATTGGATGTATACGGGAAGATACTTTAACCAGTTGCTAAATGGGGTAGAAGTAAAGCAACGAAAACGTGAACAATGACCTTCAGAACCAATAGAAGGTAATAAAAAAGAAATAGAAGAATCTACGGAACAAATAGTATATGAAGTTATTAAAGAACGAAAGAGCAACAAAAGTGCAAGAGGTGACATTCCTGTAAAGCAAGGAGAAGCCAAACTGCAAAAGAAATTAGTCAATGTGATACGAAGAGTGTGGAGTAAAGAAAGAATGCCAGGCGAATGGATTAACGCACACATTTGTCCAATTTTCAAAAAAAAAATGACAAGGCATCAAGGAGGTTTTAGACATGGAAGATCGACTGTAGACCCAATATTCACATAAAAACAGATTTAAAGTAACAGCTATGAGCAAAATTTAGACCCACATATGCTTTTGATTGATTTTAAGCAGGTATATGACAACATTTCCAAATTACATGAAGCGCTTGCAAAATTAAAAATTAATCGGTGAAAAAGACTTTAAGGAATACAAAAAAATAACATTTTAGAAGATGGCAGTTGCTGAGATCAATTCAGAATTGGAAGAGAATTAACGCTTCAAAACATAAGTTCTGTATAAATATTTGATAACATGTTAATCATTTTAAAGATATCCAACAATTTTTTCATGTTAATAAAATACGAAAACTCCACCTTTTTTGCTATTTCTACTTTCAGCCTTCGTTATTAAACTATATATTCGTTGTTTTGTTGCTGTTGTTCGTACTTAAAGCTTGCTATTATAAGTTAGTCCAAAGTTTCACGTGTAACGCTAGCTAGTCGTTCGCAACTTTGTTCTTTTGCGAAATCTGAGCGGTAGGTTCCAGGTATATGGATCGTGGCTACATTTCCTCCTATAGCTTGGCGGTGGTGACGGCTTTGCATTGCTTTGTGGTCGAACAATTCGCTCAAAACTTAATTAAACTGAAATCACGAACAGATGTTTTAATGCTGACGAGCTGAAGCCTGTGTGAAAGGTGTACGAAGGTATAATCTTCACATAGCTTTCTCGAAAAAGGGGGTCTTTGTAAAGCGAATATCAATTTTGAATTTTATTGTTTGACCAAAGAAAATGACTTTTGTGATGTTATTTACGCAGATTGTTAATACTGAACCTTAGCATGGATACACTGAGAGGAAAAAATGTTCAACATCAACATGAAGATGGCATTACTAGTCAAAAATATTTTGATAATGTAATTGCGCATATGTTGAAAGATACGTTTGAAAATTTCAGCCATGTTGGATGCTCAGTTGTTGTTTAATACTTGTTTGTATCAGTCAATGTTACTGTTTCCGTAAAAAATGGAAAAAAGTGAATATCGAGCCGTATAACTTCGCATTCGGATGAACATTTCCAAAACCCTGTTGAAGCAGTTTAAGAAAGATAAGTATTGGCGTCGATTGGTAATTGGAGATGAAGCTTTAATACACCAATATAATCCTGAAGGCAAGACAGTCGAAATAGTGGATTGCGAAGGGTGAATTGATTCCGAAAAAGGCGAAGAATATTCCATCACGCAGTGGGCTAGATAAACGGATTAGGCCAAATTTAAAATATTTTCTAGGAGCATAATTAAATGTTTTCATACCTTTCACATAACCATCGTACCTGGTAATTTCTCTAATGGTACCTATCCATACATTTCTTAAACAATCGCAACGGCTCTGAATTTTCCAGCTGTCAAACAGTCTTTGTGGTGTAAAAAGTCAGTGATTTGTGATTTTAAAATGGATCGTTTTTCAAACAGAGATAGGGGGGTGTTTAATTCTCTGTCAGAGAAATGATGAGATTGCCGCAGAAATGTATTTCAATAAATATCCAGAAAGACCCCAGCCAGGTAGAATCAAATCGTAATTTTACTACTTTTCATGGTTTTGGTTCATTGAACATAGGGATGTTATAGACCAGGTATGGGCAACCTTTGCTTAGCTGAGGGCGTAATTTCGGGACTTAATCAGGTCGCGGGCCGTAGGTAAGAAATAAGTAGCGGAGCATCTTCCACATTACACTTACACGGATTTGCAAAAATATTGAAAGTGCTATTCATATTCCTAAAATCGGAAAACCGATCAGTGAATTGCTCTGACACTAGTTTCAGTTCTTCAGCATAGCGACCGTAATCAATGTTTTCGTAACTGGACAATGTTACAAAATGAAAACAGTTTTTACTTCTCATTTGTGTTTCCCACAAGTGAATTTTGTTTTGAAAAGCTTTAAGATGACTGTACAGCTGATTTACCAATTGCTCTTGTTTTTGAAGCTTCAAGTTCAGGTCGTTTAAGTGTCCTGTGATGTCTACCAGAAATGCCAAGTCACAAAGCCATGTTGGATCACAAATTTGCGGCAATGTTTTCTCTTTCATTTCCATAAAATCAGCTATTTCTTTTCTAAGGTCATAAAATCTTTTTAGCATTTTGCCTTTGCTTAGCCATCAGCAATAGTATGTCACATCATCGTGTTCTGAAGAGAGTTCATCCAAAAATGCTTTAAACTGGCGATGGTTAAGACCGAGGGATCTAATAAAATTGATGGTATTTACTACCACATCCATAACGTTCTTCAGTCGAATGGACTTAGAGCACAAGTTTTGTTGGTGAATAATGCAATGCAGAATTATTAAATCACATTCTTGCACATTCATAGCGGTTGCTCTTTCCTTCAGAATTACGATAAAACCTTTTCGTGGACCGACCATTGAAGGCGCACCATCTGTGCACACTCCAACTAATTTACACCACCGCAAACCATATTGCTCAAAAGTACTTTGCACTTCGGTAAAAATATCTTTTCCAGTAGTGGTCCCTTGTAGCGGCCGTAAAGCCAGTAATTCCTCTGTCACTACAAATTCTTCATCAACACCTGATATAAAAATAGCTAACTGGGCTGTGTCAGATAAATCTGTACTCTCATCCAAAGCAATCGAAAATGCTTGAAAACCTGCCAGTCTATCAGTCAATGTTTTTTTGATATCACTAGCCATCATATCTATACGTCGAACAACAGTACGTCGCGATAAGCTCACTTTCTCAAACTCTTTTTTCTTTTCTGGACACAAAAGTTCTGCAACATCTACTAGGCACTCTTTAACAAACTCTCCCTTAGAATATGACTTGTGATGTTTTCGCTATTTTGGAACTAACTATAAAACTAGCGTTAACAACACTGTCTAGATTTGATCTTTGTGAATGGAACATTTCTTGCTGTTTCCCGAAATCGGTAATGAGTTTTTTAATTTTATCCTTTCTTAACTGGCCCGTAAGTAATTTATATTGAGCGAAATGCTTGCTGGAGTAATGCCGCTTCATATTGTATTCTTTTAAAACAGAAATTGTTTCATTGCACAGCAAACACATAGGTTTACCACTGTGCATGATAAAAAAGTATTCTTCAGTCAATTTGTTTTGAAATTAACGACATTCTGTGTCCACTTTCCGCTTTTTTAAACCAGACATCTTGATAGATTTTTTTTTCCTCTGAGCTGAATTTGCTTGAATATTTCCCGCGTCTTTTCTTATCAGTTGTTAAGAAGTAATAAGTTGACACACGCGCTGAGCGGTTTATATATCACCCGCAATAAGCAACTAGAATACTCTCGATCGTACGGGAATATGCGATGCTAGCCGCGTTATGAATAACAGTCGCTCTGAGCGCTTCGAGGTCATCGGCGGCTCCGAATGTTATTGTTTGTCTTTTCTAACGACTATTTCTGACTCGATCTGGGGCATTCCCTTGCGTACGCTTAATAATATTATTATCGATTTAGTTTATGATATGAATAAATACAGTTTTAGGTTGGTTGACGGTAATTACAAATAAACTATGTGTGCTAAATCTTTAATTTTTTTGGCGCGTTATTTGAATTCCTCTCGCGGGCCGGATTGAAGCTGGTGGAGGGCCGGATCGGGCCCGGGGGCCGGGGGTTGCCCATATATGTTATAGATGGTTGAAAAGCGTTTTTATGACCATTTCAAAAATGTAAAAATCCAATATGACGCTCATAAGAAAAAATAAGAGTTGGGTACAAGCGCAACGAACCCTGTGAGGCTAGAATCCTTCTAAGGCTAGTTTTGAAGTCCTCATTACTAACTACCCCTATGCTGAAAATTTGATGATTGTATTTTTTATAATAAAGAAAATATTAAGGTTTTTAGAAAACGCACACTTTTGCTTTTCACCCTGTATCTCAGTAATGGAATGGATTTTTAAAAATGTAATCCCGGATTGTACTTAGCCGTGTTAGTGCGCAACTTTTTCCCCATTTAGCCGGCCTTGTATCTCCAACGGTTTCCAATATGTGTAATGTACTATCATGTTATCCTGAACACCCGGTACATATTTTCATCCCTCACACCCTTCAGTTACAATTTAATATTTTCCTGGTGTATAAACTGAAACGTTTCTACTTGTATTGTGTAAGAGAAATCAAATTAAATTCTATACAAATTTTCAACGTGAATTTCTCTTCTTACTTCAGACAGTATATTTTGTGTATTTTAATGTTTAACATCATTTTCAGTAAAGATAATTCTATGAAACGCAGTCAGATAGAATTGCTATGTATGTTGTATGTACATATGTTACGTAGACATTTTGTATCTTTGCGCAAGCCATTCCAGGCGGTAGAACAAAGCGTACCGATTGTACCGCTACACACACAGAGCAAAAGCGTGCAGCGCCAGGCCGGCGGGCAAATTTTCAATCTGCGCAATTGAATTAAACTAAACATGTAGTAATTTACGTTCGAAACAACCCCCGAAGGCCTCCCAAACCTCCTTTTCTAACCGTATACAACCATACCATTGCTACCTTTAATTAAAAGGCCAGGGCAGCGTTGTTCGCTACTTGAACGGTCGTACGAGTCACCGTCGCCTCTCATTTTTGCATCTCGCGCTATTTCATCGTTGGAAATGAAATGCTAGGTCACTTTTACCTATTATAACGTTTTTAGTATTCTTATTGCCTTGCATCTTCACTAAATGCATGAGGCGTATAGTTTTAAGTGTTTCATTAATAAGACGTGCTGTAGATTGGAGTAATTTGGGACACAATAAAGTATTTTTTGCGTAATGTGTCTAGTGTTCAATACCAACGCAGTTTTTCTAACTTAATTGATAACTAGAGCCCGGTAACAGGGAGCCGTGCCATAGCCGTACCTACCTAGTATACAAAAACAATAGCAATGTGTGAAAAGTAGTGAAACACTCACCCTTTGAAGCAGCTTTGGCTACAGAACAGTAAAACCAGAAGCACCATTATCAGTATTAACATCATAGGGATAAGAGTGGCAAAAAGTTGACACCATTAGATGTGTTTCCACAGTTGTCTCGGTGAGCGATGTTCGCCGTGGTGAAAAAATGAGCTTATATTTTGAAAAAGAGCGTTCAACATCTACCGATGTTATACATGCATGATTAAAATACTCTTTGTACTTAGTCAGTGGATTATTCGATACGCCATCACAAATTTGTTTTAGTGAGCTAAAATCGGGATCTTTCTGTAGCACACTCTCGAACTTTTCTAAAACGCGATTATATTTTGCGTCATGTATAGTCAGTAGCTGTGTATGCACTCCGTCCATAATTTGCAGAGACTCCGCTAATGATAACGATCTATTGTAATTGGTCTATTGCGTCAGCTAATCCTTTATAGTAGCTACGAATATTTTTTAAATCTGTTTCAACGGAAATATCTTGAAATTTCGACTGGCTCTCCTTAATAGCTGCAGCTTCGGCATGGTTGAATTGTGCAACAACAGCTTTTACTATCTTGAAATGTTCAGCATAGTAAAAAGCTACCTGCAACCATGTTCCCCAACGTGTAAGAATTGGCTCCGGTGGTTGACGAATACCAGGACGTTGCAAAATGTGACCTTTTCGTTGTACACGTTAACACATTGTCTGAGTGCGATATCCTCTTTGCCATTAAGTCACTGAAAAATACGCTCACATCAGGATCGGGAACGGGGATATATTTGACATATCTAATCTCGATATTATCAAACATCGCTGAGGTTTTTGAATCTGCTCTATACAGGTCAATATATCCTCAGATTAGTTCCTTTATAATTGAGGATCAGCATGGTTTTGTTGACAGATAATCGACCGTAACTAACTTGTCCACCTTCCTTCGGCACGTCTCTGAAGTTATCGATGGCCACGGTTACTTTTGACCGCATAGATTACGATATTCTTTTGGGAAAACTCCAGGGCTTTGGTTTTGGCAGCTCCCTCGTTAAGTTGTTTTTTTCCAGCGTCGATTTTTCGTATCTTACAACGGTTTTATTTACGATATATGCCACGTTGCTTCTGGTGTTCCACAGAACTCGAATCTCGGTCCTTTATTATTTTTAATTGTTCCCTTGTGCAAGTTGATTCGCATTCTGGATAAGGCAGAATACCTTAATTCTATATTATATATAATATGTAGTTATGTACTTGCGTTTGTTTATTTTTTGATCAATAGGTTCTATAGATTCTATAGACATAGACCTTTTCTTCTCTTAGTTGTTTACCTGTTAATTGTTTTTTTTTGTTTATAACCGTAAGGTAATGAAAGCTATTATTATTAAACCAGATATTTTTTAACAACGTATTTTTTGGTATTTGTTTTAATGTTGCAAAATCGGAAGTTCTTGTAATAGTGCCATTCTACATCTTACTTGAGAATTTTACTAAAGAAAGAAAATTCTAAACTTATACTTTCATCTACATTCCAGTATAGGTACAAAAACATTTATAATACCTATACAATGTTGTAATAGGCACATTATTTATTACACTAGTCGCCAAACATACATATTTATGCACATAGTTAATGTTGCACATACAAAATTCCAACCACGTCCGTATCACCTATACATAAAGCGTAAAAATTACTAGCGGCTGGTCAAAGTTATTCCTTTAATCATAATTATTTCACATATATTTTTTTCGTGCTAACGAGATACTGTGTTTTAAAAAAAAAATGTCAGCCGGAGAAATCAAATTACGTGTCCTAGTGTGGTGATTGTAAATTTACACCTTAATTGGTGTACCTCGTTGAATAATACCGCCCTGGGTTTTTGTAATATTTCGTTTTTTACTATTTCACTATATTTTTGTGTGAATATTGGACATTTTTGTGAAATTTAAAATAATGGCGTCCTGTGTGCCAAGATGAATTGATAAATAGCCTTGTCACGATGAAGGATGATGCGACGTCGTCAATTGTTTTTCCCGATTTCATCGATGAATTCTGGCAAACAAATTGTTGTACACCATTCAGCATTAACTATTCTTCGATCCTCCAAAGCACTGCTTGCGACACAAAAACGCATTTTTCATCATAACTCCGGAACCGCGCAAGCTATCGGGATGAATGAGAAATCAAAATGTTCTCCTTCAAAAGGGCTTTCAAACAAATCATAGATGAGTGCCCTGTCCCCCTTAGTGGGGCACGGAGAGAAAAATGTCACCCCTTTTTCACCACCCTGGCTACAATTTTCACCCTAGACAGATCATAATTTTTTTCTGCAAACTATATTTAAAAATAAAACCTCCTTTTTTCTTTGTTTTTCTTTTCTTATTTTTTTATAAAGCGCGACCTCGCACATACCTATATTCCGTTATTATATCCATCTGACTGGTAAGGTTCGACAAACGAGTGCAACGTCAGAGGCGTATCGCGCAAAAGTAGGTACGTGAGATACAGTATTATTAAAAAATAATATATTCTTACCTTTTGTTGACGTCTTGACGTCTTGGGGCAGTAGTATTTTGTCACAGTGAACATCAACATGTCAATAAAAGGTAAGAATATATTATTTTTTAATAATACTGTATCTCACGTACATACTTTTGCGCGATACGCCTCTGACGTTGCACTCGTTTGTCGAACCTTACTGATTGGTCTTCCGTTTATTATTTATGTGCATTTGGCATCTACTATGAACGATCTATTCGATAGTATTAAATTCGACACTAACAACGAGAAGGGACTTTATAAATAGCTGCATTGACTGCTCTGCACTACTTCAAAGATTACAATTTATAATACCACGCTCTGGTGTCCGGTATTCGAATACGTTTTGTCTACCGTTTCCTCGAACAAATGCTCTTTTAAAATCACCTATTTATGTGACTTGTACAAACTTTAATCTCATATCTTCGCAATGTGATATTTTTCTCGATACTTTACATACAATAAGGATAGTCACTGCTCCTTACTTTAATAATTTTTTGTAACTTGTTACTCTTACTTGTTTTTTGTACTCGTTTTCTAATTTGTTTAATTAATTACTTGTCCAGTAATTGGAATTTTCTTTGTTGGGTAATAAAGCTTATTATAAATCGTGAAAAAATTAAAATAGAGGACTTGTGATTATATAATACAATACGAAAATATATTAAAGTGCATCATAATTTCAGCAAAATGTCGTCTTCCTTAACACAGGTATTCATTATACCATCCTCGTAACTCTTTTGATTTAAAACTTCTATATACCCAACTACGTCACTGGGAAACAGAATTTCTTAGCTCACTTTCCAGAAACGGATCATCTGATGACGATTTGCACGCTCATAGCCGGATGCGTTGGTATACACCTCAAACCATTCATTTACATCAAACAACGATCACCAACGACACGACTAGGCTCGAAAATAAAGCGAACAACCCACGTGCTCAAGTTTTATTAGGTGCTAGCGCGGTAATTATCTGTGTGTACAGTCCGGGTCGGCGGCTCGAATCTAGCGGGACGTAATTGAAACGATAGCACGCGCACTTTTTGACATAACGACGGCGGCAAACACGGCCGTAATGCGATATTCGGCGTGTAGGCCGGTTACGATGTCCGTTAATTGGTGGCTAGAGTTGGGGATCTGCGTATGTAATTCGTAAAATGTTTACTGCATAGTTGAACGTATACGGTTACTGTTTGTAAAATGATCCAATTTCGAGGGCATCATGTAGGCGTGTCGGTTTACTTTAGGGATGTTTTCCATTTTGAATCAAAGATGTTTGTAAAAATCATAATACACACGTAATAGAGAATTTACACGTTTTTTAATGCACTATAATAAGAAAGTACATATAAAATTAAGGATTTTGACGTATATACTTTTCCGTACACAATATTTTATTATTTAATGTTGGTGTTCCTCTTTGATGACAATGACATGATAACTAGAACCTCATTTAATTCTGATGACGTCATTTAAACGATAGGCAAGGGGAATAGTAATCTGCGGGCAATAAATAATTTTGCTGAGAGTCATTCCCTAAAACTTAACCCTTCTAAAACAGTGGCAGTGCTTTTTGGCAAGCCGGGTGATATAGGCAGACTCTAAGATAAGTTCCTTTATCTACCGAAGCGAAAAATTTTGGACCGGTTTTTGACAATTCATTTAGGTACAGGCAACATGTGAAGTGAAAACCGTTAGTATTGCTTGCTGTATCCATATAAAGATATTTTTAACATACAGACAAAAACTATGATCTGTGAAACTCTTGTCTTATCTTCCTTTTCATACTGTCTTCCCGTATTTGGTCCCTGCTTAGATCAAAGCTCAGTTACTAAATTACAAAAAGTGCAGAATACCTATATGCACTATATCTTTAATATTCGGAAATATAACATATATATAATATTTATATTTAAGATTTTAATTATGTAGGCATGTCTTTCAATTTTATGATATTTTTTCCTTTAAGTATTGGGCTTAAAAACAGAGGAGAACTTAGGTTATCCAGCTGAACCTCTCATTAAGATTTCATAATAGCTAATTGATTTTTTTTTCTCTTCTTCCATGTAACGGCGTATAGCTAAAATAGGGGAAGTAGAACAATACGAGTTATATGCAATTTTTTAAGTTCTAAGAACATGGTCAAATAACTTCTAAGAAAAGGGACAAAACTCGAACGAAAACAAAATATGTATACAAATCTTAACCTCTAGGACCACCCAGAAACAATGCAACGAATCGCATACAATATGCACACATGTTAAAAGGAAAATAGAACGTACTGAATACTGCTGTACTTAAAATCTAAGAAGAAATAACATGAAATCTAAGAAATAGAAAGGAAGGGTATTTAACAAAACAACAAGAATTATTTACGCCTTTGAAATTGAGATTTGACAGTTTGGCAATTGTTATGATTACTTTGCTTAGTAACCAGCTCTTCAGATCAGTCTAGCGTCAAAAGAAATAATTTGGCGCTCTTTCCTAGCCAACTTTGCGTAACAACAAAAACAGATTACCAAAATCTTTATTGCCACATATCGTCATATTTCTTAAGTTAAAGTATAACATATGTGGTATCTTCGGATTCGCCTTTCGATTACCTTTCCAAAAATGTAAAAATAGATAGGGTGTTCTATTTAAAATAAGAAAGTTGACGTCACTTCCGGTGACGCCGGGAATACAATTGAACTGCCTGTAACGGCAAAAGTTAGTTGGCAAAAAATAGAAATTTTTTCTAAAAACGCTAGCTTCATCCAACAATTCAAAAGTTAGCATGAGGGAGGGGATACTTTAGGTCCGCCCTGTATAAAAACGTTGAAGCCATAAATTTCCTATACGGTAGATAATACAGAAAAAATACATTGTGTTGTTAAAAAAATTTTTTTGGTACTTGAAATTTGGCAAAATTTGGCGTTCAATACTGAGCACCCCGTATATTTCGAAGGCGTTCTAATACAATGTCAAGATAGGGGAAAGTATTCGATTTAATCTCATATAAACATTTACGCTAGAATGTACTCATATGTTAGATTTTTTGAAAAAAATACGGATGGATATATCTAAATTGAGGTGATTGAGAACGAAATTATAAATATATGGAAATCTGTTGGAAATAAATATTTGAAACTTATATTATATGGATGTATTTCGAAATGGAAAAACCGAAAATGCAATAATATACAGGGTGTTCTATTAAAAATAACGAAATAGGTGCCTAGTTTACTACTTCTCGATCGCTCTGTATACACGAAATTATTTTGGAAATATACTCTATGATGTGTAGTATGTTATCAGAAAATTTTGGCTCCCTAACGTTTGTTACGGCATTTTAAAAATAAACCGTGGACTAATTATACTACAACAAACATATTTATTTGTTTTAATTTTTAATTTTTTATATTATTCAACCGTTTCGAACTTCGAAAACACCAGGTATTGCAGGCCACGCTCCAATATTGTAAATAGAGCATAAAAAATTGGATTTTTTATGAATTTTCTAGCACATCATTGGCTAATGTTACAGCTTACCATACGATAGTATGTTATTTTGTCTCGCTATCATTGCCGATTACTGTTTATTACAAATCCATTATGTAACATTACCGACGCTAGAATATTGTACCAACCCCTAATGCACTCGCCGATGCATTAAATACTTTACCATCCCCCAACGGACGGAAAAAAGTATCATTTTTAATCCATTTATACTGTCCATCTATTCGTATCTCTCATACTGCTGAATATATGCTATACGTAATGCACAATGACAGGCGATCTTCAATGGCTGATAGGGGGCAGCACCTGCAAACCTAGTCATTTCGGTGAGTATTGTACAATTCTACATATTACCAGGAGGCTATTTTTATGTAATTTACTTCGTAGTCAGTCGTATTTCTATCTATAAGTTTATGTAGATATACGCTGAAGGAATCTTTTTCCTATCATCGACATATACGAGATATCTGAAAGTCAGCTACTACTGTCAAAATTCTGGTAATACAATACCATGTTTGAAAATACTTGAATTTCCAACCATGTTGGACGCTCAGTTATTGTTTAACAGTCGTTTGCGTTAGTCGATGTTAATGTTTCCGTAAAAATGGGAAAAAATCGAATACCCAGCCCTCATTAAATTCTCTGTTCCTTATTATTCTTTTCCTTATGATGAGGTTTTTTTCTTTAATTGTTTTTGCAACGACTTAAAAGATATCCCTCGTATATGTATGTTGTATAGTTCACCTCTTCTTTTATGTCCCCGCTTTCCACCGCCACTACCACCGACTGATATTTTATTCAGGATAAATGAAAATGAGCATTTGATGGCAACGTAATACAATATTTACTGTCGCATGTCCGACGGCCATTCTACCTCGAACAATACAATAATGTTAATAGGATCCTAGTAACTGGCGGTCGTTCGCGTTCGTTTTGTGCGAAGTGAAATTACCGAAGGACACGGAAAGCAATTGTTTTCGTTTGAGATGTTGTTCCGAGAACATTAAGTGGAGATGGTACAATGCACAGATGATACTGAGAAAGAAATGGGAGAACTGTAGACGATGTATAATGTTAATTTGAATTTTGCAAAATATGCAGTGAAAACTGTACTTCTAGCAAGCTTATATCAGTGTGTTTTCTTTAAATAATCTCTTTTCATTGCAGTAATACTTCATAATTTGCTATCTACTATATATTTCCAAGAGGAAAGATAATACTGGCCAACCAATTTTAATTTTTGGTTTTGCCGGTAAGATTTTGACGAATGAAATCAGGACCGATTACCTCATTTCTACGTATACCAACCCAAACGTTAATTTTTTTCAGGTTTTTGCATGTGAATTTCTTTGAATAAATGAGGATTTTCATTGCCCCAGTATCTACAGCTATGGCGGTTTACAAAACCACTTAAATACGATGTTGATTCATCACTGAAACAAATATTCTTTCTCATCGTTTCACAAAACTCCATTCTCCTATCAAAATCATCCTCGTTGAGCTGCTGAACAATCCTTGTAAGGATGAAATTTGTGTAATTTCAGAATTTTGCGCACGGCACCTATGGCGAATTGCGTTTCGGAGCCTATTTTCCTAACGGATGCGTGACAGATGAAACAGATTTCATCATATTACAAGCATCCCCAGTCGGAAGTCTTCATTAGCGACCCCCCAACGGATGATCACGAGAGAACACTTGAATAGAGTTAAAATATATTTAGACATTCATTAAAAAACATCCTATACTTCATCAAGAAACAACTTAATCCTTTCGCAGAAAAAAAAGACAATTATGACGTGCCTTCACGAAACTAAATATAAAAAAAAGACGAATGACCATTTGCTTCTAACTGGTGTAAGGAGTAACGCTTGGCGCAAAGTGTTTATTTTACATTTCACAGGTGTCTCCGGCCAATTTACCGGTACGTTCAACAAGTTGCGAAGACAATGGGGAGGGTGCCAAGCTGAAGCGCCCCGATACTGCGGGCAGATAAGAGCGGACGACTTCAGGAAGTGTTTTTCAGATATCGCTTGAGGTCTTTGCGGCGGGCGATTTGGCGAGGATAGTCCTGGAAAGAAGAAAAAAGAGCACAAGCGCGGTGGCGAGATTTACTCTATTGTATGGGTTTGTTTAGGTGCTATTTTGAGGATGGATTATGCAAATAGGATTTGAAAAAGTTACTTGTTCGAGAATAGAAAGAAGACGGTTTAGATGTATATTTATTTTAGAAAAGTCTTGGGTTGATGAGAAGCTGTTGTAATAAACCAATAATTTCAGCCCGTTCCGATTCATCTGCATACATACCAGCACATTTAGTACATTCGTGGGCGCGAATGTGCTAAAAAAGCTAGACGATTAGGTCCGTTCGAAAGTTCTCGGCGAGCACTTTAAAACTAAAAAGAACTCAAGTTTCTAGCTCTAACCATTCTGACGCTAGAACGTCTCAAAATTAAGAAGAGAAAACTTGTCTTTTTAACTTTGAAGCGCTGTAGCTCCCAAGACTAAGAGATCTAAAAGGTTCTGTTTGGTTGTAGTCGATTCAGCAGATAATTTTCTATAAGAAGCCATCAAATTCATCAACCAGAAATGCATACGATAACGATAAAATCGACGAAAACCGGAGCGATTTCAATATAAAGCTTTACGCCGATTCTGGTGGCCCGAAAACTTCACACGACGAGAACTCAGAAACAGTTAAAGATATCGACAAAAGTTAAAATCAGGTAAAAATCTATAGGATGACATGATCAAATCAGTAATTTTCGAGGCTAGAAAGCTTCAAAATTTAACGATTATCAATTTTTTGACTTTTCTCGAATTTAAACGCCCATAACTTCTAAACGGTTAGAGAAATTGAAGCATTTTTTTTGTACTTCGATCTACGTCGAAATGTACGTCTTTTGGTATATAACTCAACGCGATTCAGGGCATTTTCCCTCTGCAGTTATCGTATCACCATACTCAATATTCTACCAAATTATAATTGCCACATACACAGACTTAGGATGCTAGCTATTCCAGTAAGAAAATTCATCAATAATTACCCACACAAAGTAAATATATAACCAGTTCTAGCTTACGCTATTAATGATGTTTTATTTTACTTTCAAATCTTTGCTGTTTGCTTTATTAAACTTTTCTAACTTTCTGTGTTAGTATTATATCTATATACTACAAATTTAATTTATCTTTTATTAGACACATCTCACTCTGCCTTCACCCTCTTTGTAGTAGCAATACTTATCGACCGCCAGGGTTTCACTTTCCATCTCCTACGCCCCTATCACATCCCCTTCCACCATCACGGCCGCCACCCTCTTTCACCCTCCCGAAGTCCAAACATTTATTACATTGCTCGGGAGCGTAGTAGGTAACTAACCCATGAGACCCATTACAGGTGGTGATATTAGACTAGCATTAATTGAAACGGGCAATGTAAATGGACGACCCCTACGATGGTCACAACATTGCCTCGTTCATATTTCAAAGTTATCGTCATGCCAGAACGTTTGTCACCGGCTTCTATTTCATTGTTACGCTTTGGTGTCGATTTTTCGAAATGTATGGGGTTTTTAATTCGACGCAAATGATTTTAATTTCTACAAGGTGTAACATTTCAGTTCTTGAACATGATGATTTAGGAGATGTTGTTGCCAGTTTTAGAGATAAACAAATTTGTAACTTATAGAAATTTCCAACTAAATCTAAGTAATAAGGAGTTTTATTTGGACCTTATTGATTATATTGATCATTCTAAAATCTCTGCATTTTCAACAAATTTCAAATTGACGAGTTTGTGCTAGCTTCTTTAGCTTCGAGGCAAGCTAGCTTTGCGCAGCAATGACTTTTAGCCACCTCACAAAGGAACATTACCATACCGAGAATTCAAAAAAAAATTGAAACTCAGGGGATAAGTAGTCTACATGGCAGTAGAATCGGATCAAAAACGATCTACCATGGTGAAAATCGATTCTCAATTTTCCACAATTTTTGGATGTTGAGAAATAATTGGAATAGAAAATTATGGTTATATATCAAAACACCTTTTATTATAAAGAAATGGGGGACGTACCCCACCACGCCAATGTCAAAAATTTAATTTTAATTTGATGCATGTGAAAGAGACAATATAAAGATTGCTCATTTTTTTAAATTTCAATGCTCAAAAGGAGGGGTTAGAAGGTTAGAAGTTTTTCTCATCTGGTACCACCTTGCGCGAAAGACACATTCCGTATATGTAAATGGAGTAATAATATAACTTCCTTGAAGCGATGTTGAACCGAAGGCAGCGATAAAGGACGGGATTTTGTTTATATTCTAAAGTAATAATTCTGGTATCTTCGTCTGTGCATGGCATTTCTTCTTCTTCGATTAACTCTCTTTCATCTTCCATCATTGATGCAATATTCTTATCGGTAAAATCTGATGGATATGGTTGATTCATGTTTAAAAATTCCAGTCCCAAATCCGCCTTTAAAAAAGGTTTTATTTTTTATAAGTTACAGTGTAATTACATTATTTCTTTAATAATATAATTAAATGGGGACTCTTTTTTTTAGTTTAATAATTAATGAGTTAATATTTAAGTTTATTTGTCCCCTTTTTATCATTATTTATTATATATTTTGAAATATAGTTAAATTAGTGCGCGTGATAAATAATAATAAAAAGAAAAAATATTACATTAACCAGTATCTTTTGAAAATGTTTATGCAACGTTGTACGTTAAAGGATAAGTATGGTATCTGTATTCCACTTCCGTCGCTACTTTCTAGGACGGCATGACTATAACTACCGGCACTAGGTGGCGCTAGGAAATATTTCAGTTGCTGTTTTTGAAGATTAGTGGCGTAAATTGAGCGATGTAAGAGCTTTAATGTTTTTCTCTTCTCACATTGTTTTTGCCGGTAGTGATTCCAGCAGCTATTTACTAACATTATCTTGGTTATTATTTCTAGGTACTTTTTTCATATGTACTTCTACATTAAGTCTACTTTTGTTTGAACATTAGTCTGTAGATAACCTCTACTTTAGCCTTTTTAAAATCACAAGCAATGAGAATAAATTACTACATTATGTACGGATATGTCGCATTGTTTTAAACAAGGTAAGCGCAATTAATAATGTGCATATAAATAATATGCATTACTTTAAGAAAATGAAACTATTGACTTATGAACAATACCTAAGAAAACTACTTACTATCCTTAAGAAAATTGTGTTATAATTAACCTGGGCAAATATGCGGTAACAGCCAGGGGCGTGGCGAGCGCATAAAAGTTTACACATAAAATAGAGGGTAAGAAATAAATTATAAAACGTGCTGAAACACTTTCTTATCGATGTCCGACTAGGTAATTTACAGTCCGCATATTTATTCCAGAAGGAAACAAATGCTTCTTTGTCTAATAAACGAAATGATAGATTACATAAAATAAGAGTAACACATAAATCAAATGTAAATTTATCTTGGTCTCGTATGCCACTTTTTGCAGAAGAATACTGTTTGTTTTCGATGTGACTTTGACAATGGCTTCTGGACCAACACATTAAAGGGATTTTACAAATTAGACATTGAATTTTAGCGCCATCAAAAATTAAGCCCGGCATGTCCACTATAAAGTTTTTAACTGTGTCTGCCATTGGTCGTTTTCGCGACGTACCTAACTGCGACATTTTTAAACCAAACATAAGCGTACAATTACGAAATAAGTTACGACAGCCTACATATACACAGAACTACTCGCATACAGCATCGATTTAGTACTGACGCTGTAAACGCGTGAAATAAATAATCGCCGACTCCGCACCACATATCTACTACACTGACTGTTACCGTTGTTTGCCCAGACTGGTTATAATTGTCATTTACCTATACTAAGAATCGCTTTCCTCTAAACGTTGCTCTGAGTGTAGAAAATTCTAAAATGTATTTAAAAAAAAGACATTTTATGTTTACTTAATTAGAAGTAATATTGTCCATATTTTCAAATTTACGTTCTCTTTAAAATGCTATCAACTGTTTGAAAACACCGCAAAATGTGAATGGTTGAAAACAAAAAAGGGGATTTATAAAATAACGGTAGAATGTTTCTATAATACTGACATCTATCCACCATCATCAAATTTTAGTCAAAACAAATTTCTGCATTATATCCTTTCAAAAGGACGATAGGTTTAGGTGGGAACAACGACCTTTAACTTTGAACACTATACTTGGCAACAGTGACAATTATTTCACCTAAAGCCTTTACAGACATCCTTATTATCAACAACAACCCTTGACTTTGAACACCATTTAACATACTTCAAGCACTTTGAGAATATGTTCGTTACAGCAACCTATGTATTTGTAATAGTAAAGGTAGGGATAAAAAACAATGGTCCAATTCCTCACAAAATTCCATTAAAGATATCAGGCCACGAGGGTATCCAAACAAAAGAAAACGTAATGGAATAAACAAATACAAGCCTTCAAACAATATAGAACAGTGGAAAAGAAATTAAAGAATTGGTTCCTTTAAAAAAAAAATATGATAAGTTGCGATATAAAAACATCTATATAACAGAATGTAACTAGATTTTAGTCTAGTAACTAAACTATTAGAATTAGATTAATTAGATCAATATTTGTCATAACAAAGCATCAATCAGCTCTAACCATATACATACATAGATCCAGAAACGTCAAACACTCCTTTTTTATTAATCAAGGAAACCGTTCCAAAACTTAACCTACATACCAAACTCCTTCGAATATGTGTAAACCTACCCTTTTCCATCCTATACAATGCAATATACATTTTATTAAAGCCAACTTCCGCGGGGTCAGCGCCAATCTAATAGACAATACCGTATTGCACCCCTTAGTCGCTTAAATATTTATTGCCTTCCTCGGCGGGCAAAACGGAAGTTGCGAGCGCATTTTGAAAAGAGCAAGACGTCCGGATTTAAATTAAATCTACCCAGCGGCGATGTCAGCCGAAAGCAATAGAAAGCACAGGGAAAAAAGTTGCGTCCCTTTTCAGGAACTTCGCCGAATTTCATTTGAAAATGTTGTCGACCCTTACCTACAGCGAAATCCGGTAAAGCTGTGAGGTCAGTCTTTTTTTTCTTGGCCTTTTATTGCACGTACATCCAAAGGAAGGCTATGGAATCTGCTCTTACGAATACCGCCCAAAAGTGTCGCGAAAAGGTGACAAAAGGTATTTATTTTATTAGAAACAACTCAGTAGGTGGTGGAAAAAATCATGGAAAAGAAGATATGGAAAAGATCAAGTTAGATGGGCGAATTAAACGTCAGAGAGTGACAATGTAAGGTGGTGGTAATTTCCAAGGGAAAATGATTAATTTATCATGCGAGGCTGATTAGCGTAGTGCTAGAATGTGATTAAATGTGTACGCTGCGCGGCAAAATTATTAAATTTGAAGCTATATTAGTGCATCATAAGTAAAGCCCGGTAACAGGGAGCTGTGCCATAGCCGTACTTGCCTAGTATACAAAAACAATAGCAAGGAAATAGAAAAAAAATAACAGAACTAATACATAATTATAATATGTGAAAAGTAGTGAAACACTCACCCTTTGAAGCAGCTTTGGCTACAGAACAGTAAAACCAGAAGCACCATTATCAGTATTAACATCATATGGATAAGAGTGGCAAAAGTTGGCACCATTAAATGTGTTTCCACAGTTGTCTCGGTGAGCGATGTTCGCCGTGGTGAAAAAATGAGTTTATACCTCAGCATTGTTACGGCTCCGTCAGTAACGAACATTGTGACTCGGGTTTCTGTGATACAAAATTCTCTCAACGAATCATTTATTATCTTGACAACGGTTTCCGCATTAGTTTTCTGAATCCTTTTACTGGATAACAACAATGAAGCTGGTGAACTATCACGTTTTAAAGGACGTGCTACAACATGACTGACGCTGTGGCAGATAGGCAGATTTTCTTATTTCTCAACTCGTCTTTTATACATTCCTTTATTGTACCTTGCACACGTGGCAAATTGTATCGTAATTACATGGATGTTAGCATAGCCCAAAAAAGACGAAACTTTTCATTAGATACTAGATGTTGTGGGATGTTGCACACACTTAACATAAAAATAAAATCATATAAAAATTGCCAGTATGGAATACTATTTCTTAAATTCAATACATGACGTTTACTTTTACAATGTTTTCTACGTTCAAACCTATCGTGATATAGCAATCCGCTATTGCATATTGTGCCATAAATATGCGGACTTCTATATTCTAATCCAGGGAAATGCCTGAGATGTTTATTCACATTCGACGGGAACGTTACAGTCAACGGTCGACGCCAAAACTCCGATTTATTTCCTTTATCTTTCAACGCATGACAAGTAATACCATCTTCATGGTTAGGCTTGAAGTTTTCAGACTAATCTCATACTTGTCTCTTTTAGATCAAAAGATCAACTACAAGAAACAAAAAATTCAAAAGGATGATAATTTTTTTAGAAAAATCAATGATCTTTTGATCCAACCCTGATCAGAACAAAGTTCATTCTCCACTTTCGAGGCTATAAAAGTATAATCGATAGTCTTCAAAGAGATTAATTTTTAACAAGTGCATCGCATGCTATCATCCAATAAACTCTCTTCGGACCTGTCGATATATCTAAAGACATTAACGAAATAAAATTAACCCAATTAGAGGAATATAACGTCGGGTATGCCGACCCGTTCTTAGTCCTTAATGGCAACCATGGGAATCCTTACGATGTGAGCCTTATGTCCCTTCGAGAAGTTCTACACCTTCCAAAAACTAACCCAATTCATCACTAATTCAAGTGAGGAAATAAACTCGCCACGAACTATATCGATGACTGTAAATATGGCCGATGTAGGAGGTGGAAGTTGTTATTAATTCAGCAGGAACATGTACCGCTCCTGCTGTTTCTACATATATCGTCCGGTAGAAATAAGGATAATATAGTGTATGGAAGGTATATTTAAGTAACTAGAATTATTCAAAAAGTTACTATAGTTAAGGAAAAATAGAAACGATCTTTTGGAATTGTCTCAAGCATCATATCTTTACGTTTTGGTACTTAAGAGAAAGTTTTTTGCTGATTGACTTATAAGTAGAGCAACGTAAACTGCGCTGAAAGCCAGTGGCTGACGCATAAAAGTTTACACAAAATAAACACGGCCGGGACAATTCGGTATAAGCGTCAGTATAACTGCGACTCGAAAGCCGATCTGTTGTGTATGCATCTACGCTGTCGTATACTATATCGTAGTTCTACGTTTGTTTTGAAAATGTTTCCTACGTCGCGAAAACGACCAAAGTTGGACACAATGTTATCCCGAGGTAGACGCTCTAATAACACATACAAAAGCTGTGTTTGTAAAATCTCCAAAACGTATTCGGGAATTTCATAGACTATGCCCCGGTATTCCTGAACCACCACAACCTATTCTTACTCGTTGGGGAACATGGTTAGAGGCTGCATTTTATTATCTTAAATATTTTGAGAATATAAAGAACGTGATTTTAGAATTCGACCCAAAGGAAGCTACGGCTGTCAAGGTAAGCCGCTTGAAATTTCAGGATAGTCAAGTTAACACAGATTTGGAAATTATTCAGAACAATTACGTGGGACTAACGGATGCTATAGAAAAACTACAAAATTCTTCGGTGTCGTTAGTGGAATCTTTGCAAATAGTGCAACATGTTCACGCACAGCTATGCGCGATAGAAGACGCAAGAAATGTTTGTGTTTTAGAAAGGTTTGAAAGTGTTTTAGATAAAGACTCCGATTTTGGCACATTAAGACAAATTTGCGAAGGTGCGTCAACAGAACCGTTAAGTTATTTGAAAGATTATTTTACTTACGCAAATATAACGTCACTAAATGTAGAACGTTCGTTTTCGGCATACAAAAACACTTTTTCTTCACGCCGCACTCACTTTGCCGAAACAACTTTGGAAACATATCTAATGTTACAAATATTAAATAGACATTATACACTTTGTGATTTCACGGAGGACTCTTAAAACGGTAAGTGTTTGAGCACGTATCACATTTAATTTATTTTGTGTAAACTTTTATGCGTCCGCCACTGGCTTTCAGCGCAGTTGCGTTGCTCTACTTATAAGTTAACAATATTACCAATATTTTTTGGTAGTACAAAAGTAACTTTTGGATATCGGCTACTTACAAATTGTTAAGTTTTCGCTAAACTCCTTCTTTCCGGGTTGGAACCGCATCGTTGTCATAGCTTTTGCCGACGTTTCATCCACACTCTTATGGGACATCTTTATGGCTGTTACGCACACTGACTGGGGACTATTTTTGTACACACTTTCTAGACTAGTGCGTGGTGAAAGTGGAAAAGTGTTCGCAAATGAATACGGGGTAGGAACATCAACAATTTCGGATATAAAAAAGAACAAAGACAAAATCAAAAGGTATGATATATGTAGTGTAATTTCTTTTAGAACTATTGGCAAATGTGATTCCGTTCCTGACCTCAGAAAAACATTACGAAAAGCCGAATATCCAAAAATGGAAACTTGTTTATATGCATGGTTTTGTACACAACGATCAAGACACGTTCCAATTTCCTATGACATTTTATCTACCAAAGCATAGCATTTTTATTCTGAAATCTATGGAAATGATAATTTTAGAGTTAGCAGAGGCTGGATTTCTAATTTCAGAAAAAGGCATGGCCTGCATTCTTTAAAAGTGTGTGGAGAAATACTATCCAATGATCATAGTGCTGTCGATGCCTTCCTAAGTGCATTTGCAGAGATGATTAAACAATTACACCTCGCACCTACTCAAATATACAATGCAAATGAATCTGCTTCGCAAATCCGGAAATTCACTGATAAATTTTTTGATTTTATAAGCCAACAGTCGTTTATTTTCCTTACGTACGTTAGATATACTTACATACATATATTCATCCCTATAATTACGACTAACGCTGCCAAGAGTTGATGAGGAACTTGCAATAAATCAATAATTTCATTGGCTGAGGTAACCCGCGCCGATTCATCTGTATGCATGCGTCGCGTCATGGGCGCGGCAACCTCACTTCTAACCTGACGCGAAATGAAATAAAAATAGAAATATAAAATATAACATCGTTTCTCTGACAATATCTAAAATAAACATCTAATTTCAAACAATCCAAGTTATTTTGAGTATCTAGTCCAAATTGCATTATACATGACGTGAAAAAATCATATGTATTATATAACCTAACGTTCAATGTTACGAAAACCAAACCCATTATACAAACCCAACCAGTTTCGCATTTGCACATCAAACATTAAGCAATCGCAACACTATAGAAACGTATTCGAAGTGTTTCGTTTTACCCGTGGCGCATTCGGGACAGTATTTGTCTAGTCCTCTTTTTCTTTTTTTATTATTATGGTAATATATTCAAAGTTACGTGCAGCATTCATTTAAAATTAACCACAATCGAGAAATGTTTGATAATTGGGATATGTACTTTGTTACATCAACGTTAATTTCTGTGGAAGTTAGTGTATTTCAATGATAAGTGATCTATTAGTGAAGCTACGTTTACAAAAGAAGAACAAAGGTGTAGCTTCTTTAAACAGTTTCTTCGTTTGGATTAAATTAATTTGTGAGTTTCTGTGATTATTTCATCCGATTACTGTTGCGGCATTCAATACTTGAAGCTGGAAAAAGACGATGTTGTTTTGTTTAATGTCGTTATGCCTATTCTGTGTTTTAAAATCGCTGTTTCATCTGCCTACCGAGGATATATTAAAGGAAACATTCACTAGTAAGTTAATGTATTCATTGTGGACTCCATTAAAGTTATGGACAACACATTTATCTTTAACAATAAACAATATCTAGTTGTCCTAACAATTTTATCTGGATGTCCTTGTAAAATCGACCTGTTTTTCTAAATAGAATTGTTAAAGAGGTGGGAATAAAGAGAATTAAAAGCAAAAGCGTTGTAGAGCTCCCTTGATTTTGTCATTTTAAAAATAATCTGCATTCATCCACATTCATAAGTAAATCGTAAGTTTAATATTACAGAATTTCCTTCTTAAAGGACAGTTACCAAATTTTGCACTGCAGATGATATCAAGGTAATATCAAGGCCTTCCCAAAGATTTACGTGGTTGTAAACAAAAGCGGTGAACCTAAAATCTTACAAATTTCTTTCAAGTTTCTTCGAGATTACTCACATTTCCCAAGAACATGTAAAGTGAATCTGATTAGATTAGGTTAGGTCTAGATGTCGAAGTTAGGTATAATGCGCCGATAGCTTTGAATAGACTGTAATATGTCCATATTGTTATAATTAAAGACCGGATTATATGCAAATGTGCATATTTTGCATATAATATGCCCTTTTAATACATATCTGAAACAATTTTGTATATCAATGCATAATTTCTGTTCTTTTTGATTCACATATTTAAATAATAAAGAAAGCGTTATATGTAAATTGTAAAATACAAATTACGTTAGTAAATACGTAATCAAATGTAAACAAAATTCTCTGAGCTTTCCCTTCCTATTACGGGAGATGACAGTGCCGCTTAAAATTTGCATAATTTATTATTTCACCAACAGCATCGGCTTTTTCTTTTCGGTTGTGCGACACCCGGTCCGAAAAATTTGGAGGGTGGGCAGTAAACAGCAACTTTCGAATTTACAACCCTCTGTCTAAATAATGTACGAATTCCCAGTTCGTGTAGATTGTGAATAGTTCGAATTCCCGGTTTTATTATTTAATAGTAGTCAAGTGCACGCGTAAGCCTCAAGAATTACCTTAAATTGGAAAGGACAATAGCCACTTTGTGTTTACCCCGACCGTTCAAAGCGATAGTGCGGCATTCTACGCGTTAAAGCTGTTTATTTAAGATATTATTCAAGTGCGCTCATTGTATGAAATTTTAGTAAATTGTGCGTCACTCTGTCTAATTTAAAATTTCCGATTTGCATCCAATCCACGGCCATTAAAGTTTGTTTGCTATTGCTTACCGAGGTATTATCAAGAAGCTTTTATCTCAAAAGCGGCAGTTCTGCTTCGTTCAGCAAGGACATCCCATAAACGGTTAAGAAAGTTGTACCAGGTTGTATAGGGAAAATAAATGCAGTTTAAGTGTAAGGTTGTGATTTCATTTAAAAAAGTAAGTCAGTGCCTTCAAACGAGGTACGAGTGTACAGTGAAAACGTTCGTTCAATCATGCCGAAAGTTAGTAGTGGTACATGTGGTACAGTGGCTTGGATCAAATCTCACCCTGAACTTCGTTTGGATAACGAAAAAGTGTTTTATACAGTGTGTTGCAAAATTGTAAGTACTTTTTTAAAGCTATTTTATTGTAATATAAATTTAAAAAAAATACAAATATTTCATGACTTGTAGCCAACGCTTAATTTGCGATTTAAGTGATCTAGTAATCTTGAGTAAAATAACAATGTATCGAGTAAAATTTATGCAAGGTGTCCCCAAATCCGCTTTACAAATTCTAACCAGAGCTTACTGAAAAGTCCATATACACGTTGGTTGAAAAAAGACATGGGGGCGTCGAAAGTTTTAAAGAATATCTTGAAATATTCTTGAGAAAATTCAACTTGAAACTTTGAATATTACAAAAGTTAGTATCTCGGTAATCTCGTAGGAATCCTGAGAATCGTGAACGAGTGACAGGGATAACTGTATGGTTAGGTGGTAGAAGGGTGCTAAGTATTATGACAAAAAAGGTAGGAGATAGAACAGCAGATACCTCAACGGACTTATGCATGCAAGCATGTCCTATCACTTGCCTTTGCTGAAATACCTGTTATATAAAAAAAGGAGGAAATATACTAGCAATTACTTACAAAATATCAAAACGGAAAGATCAAAGCATTGTTAAATGTGTAGTGAATTTAATCGCAATTTATTTAAACTGCTAACGTTGGTGTTACTGGCCTTGAAAACGATATCGGCGAGATTTTTGTAATTTTCTAATGCCAACAGAAATTCACCGATCTGTGGCAACTATTTTATTATTTTTTTTATACAGAAATGTTAACGTTAGTTATCCAATGGTAAAAATATATAAATCCATTATCCTATGATTTTCTTCGTTTGCATCTCACCGCTTACGAACCACCATCTCACATAACCTAAACTAGAACTAGGATTTCTCTGCGTTCACGCAACGGAAATTGCCGACGACGCGCGGGAACGCACGATTCTAACGCACGATTCTAACATATTGTTTGACTCAACAAAAACGTTTGTACATTCAAACAAATTCAATCTGTTGTTCTTATAGAATGTGCTTTCACTCAAATAAACCTTGAATTAGATAAATAATTTCAAATATACATATTTGTTTGATTCAAGAACTTTTTTTCTCTATGTACTGATCAATATACTTGGTTTTATGAAACAGTTCACTAAAACCCTTACCACAACACTTAATTCGTACTGGACGCACGTTTCGATAGCCAAGCTATCATTATCAGCTGATGATGATAGCTTGGCTATCGAAACGTGCGTCCAGTACGAATTAAGTGTTGTGGTAAGGGTTTTAGTGAACTGTTTCAGTGTTCCAGTGCCACAGTTTTAGAGTATCCGTTTAGTGTGATGGTTTTATGAACAAAATTTTCGATAGTAGTTTGCACCAATGTTAAAAAAATGTATATTAACGATATTCAACGTTACAAATACGGCATAAACGAATATTTCTAATAGATAATGGCTTATTTAGATGCAAACAATCGGTATATATCTACAGAACCGATTTGTACCTGATCGCAAACACCTGTGACACTCGCTTTGCTAATAAATCCTCTTATACGATCACCTTGCAAGATCTCAAGCTACATGACTCATAGTTTGCTAGCTGTCCTTTCCTCTGCCATTTGATCCATACAGAAGAACAAGGAGATAAACAGTTTACAACGTACACAACACCTTGCAGATGAAATCTTCATATGTAGGTTGATATTACCTTGGTACTTTCTCTTGAAATCGCGGAGTGGAACGTATTATTAGAAAACGGAGTAATCCGGTGTTTCGCGGTTGGCAATTCGCGCTGACAGTAATTTTTCGAATTTCCATCGCTTTAATACCGGTTAAATCTTTTAAATTGCTAAAACTAAGTATTTAAGAATACCTAATAGTGCAACATTGAATAATTGTGTTTTACTTCTTATTTGAACAAATATATTTTTCTTTTTGGAAAGTGAATGTCAAGAAAATGTTGTTACCAATTAACGGAATTTTGTTCTTTATTATTTGCACTTTAAATTCGATATTTTGCCATCCAACGGTGTACAGGATGAAGGACAATAAGATTCTGGAACCTGGTAAGTTTATTTTAACTCCATAACTTTCAATTTCAACTTCCTAATAGAATGTCATGAACGCAGTATTTCAATAGAGAAAAAAAGTGAATACCATTCTCTTTAGATTCTTTAGAAGTAAATATCAAGGTAACTAGGCTCTCTAATTTAATGCTATTTTTAAATTAAATACAATACAATAACGTAGGTATTCATACAATCTTGTTTTATAAATTATTATATTGTATTTGAATAACAAGAAATATTGATAAGTTTCGGCTAAAATTTTAAATCTATATATTTTGAATAAGTTATTAGTAACTGGCTAATAATGAATACAGCTATTCCGTCATTGTTTTCGCAAAAAAGGATCGGTGAACTAATGCTAAATTCCCACGCATCTTTCTCCAAACTTGGATCATCCTGTTTGTCAATATCATCTTTAGAAATTTTGAAATCGTAGGTGTTAATTAATAAAATTGCCAGTGGTGTAGCGTGTAATAGTATTTGGTGGACTAAAAATGACAGATCCAAGATAAAAATTTATACACAGTTTATAGTGAAGGTCAATTTGTCTGTCCTTGATTTTCGCAAAAATGATTATAATACAATGTAATAGGTATTTTACACACAAATACAAACTCCTAGTTTCGACATCATAGCAACAACTGTACATGAACTGAACTTTTTGTATATTTTTTCTTTTACTTTTTATATTCCTGATCATTATCAATACACTACAATACCTCCCTCACAAATTTAAACGTTGTGGAGGTTTAATATTCCTGCTTGGTTGTTCTGTACGAACTTCGTGCTGGGCTTCTTTCTTAGTTTCCGAGTCTTCTGATATCTTGTCAGTACTATTTCCAAGAACTACATTTTCCTCTGTACTTTTTCCACTGTCGCTAACTTTATTGTCAACAGGGTTGTGCCCTGTACCACAATGTCTGGTAAATTCATTTATCGGATTACAAATACTTCCTGAAGGTGAATCTATCAGGGCAGGCATTATTGAAGGTGGTTTATCTCTTACAATTTGAAATAGATGGTGCTTCCACACAATTCGTTCGTTAACTAATTTACAATGACAAATTCTATGACATAAGAAAGTTTCGCATCAGGGTAGAAGTGAGGTTACCGCGCCCACGACGCGACGTCTGTATGCAGATGAATCGGCACGGGCTCCCTCAGTAAATGGAATTGTTGATTTATTGCATCAGTTTCTCATCAAGCTTTCGCAGCGTTAGTTGTAATTATAGAGATGTATGAAAGTATGTCTAACGTACGCAAGGAAAATAAACGACCATTGTATTGTATAGAGTTTGCAAAATACTTTTAATATGCTGGAACAAAGGCGACTGTACCGCTTCGCTTACTCGGTAAAGAACCGTTTCGACAGTTTTGGCGTATATACGATCCCGATTGGAACTTACCATCACTGACAGCGTTACAGAAAGAGCTACCAAGTATATGCAAAGATATCGAAAATAGGATCAAAGCAGAATTAAAAGATAAACAGCTGTGGCTATGTCTTGATGAGACGACAGATTGTAAAAGGATTCTATTTTGGATATTATAGTACGTATTACAAATTTCGGTTTAACAGAATCTAGTACTCGTACCTAGATTCTGTTAAACCGAAATTTGTAATCTTATTAGCTAGTAAAAGACTAAAAAAGTGTACTGACGAAGCAATTACAAGCGCAGTGCTCGATATGTTACAACAAATTCAAATGTCAACTCGTCAACTGTTGATGTTTATGAGTCATGGACCAACGACAATATGTAGTGTAGGCTGCTTTCTTAAAGAAAAGTGTGAAGGACTTTTACATGTTACGTGTAAAATTCATGCTTTACATCTTGTGGCACAAATTATTCGAGAATGTTACCCGGAGGCGGATGCATTAATAGCGAATACAAAAAAGTGTTTCCCAATTCACCCAAACGGACTCAAGCATTTCGCAGGCTTTGTCCTGGTATTCGCGAACCACCACAGCCGATTCCTACGCGTTGGAGAACATGGTTGCAAGCGGCTTTTTATTATTCTGAACGTTTCCAAGAAGTAAAATCTGGGATTTTACAATTCGACCCTAACGAAGCTGCAGCTATTAAGGAAAGCCAGAAAGGATTTCAAGATACTTCTGTTGAAACAGATTTAAAAAGTATTAGCAACGATTATAAACGGTTACAAGACGCAATAGAAACATTGAAACTATCTTCTCTTCTTCCTCTATAATGTTCTACCCTTTTGTCAAGATTTTTCCTCCCTGTTGTTTAATAAATCAAATCTATTTTTGGTTTTATCTTTAGATATTAGACACGGTGGACTAGCACCCTTGAACAGGTGTATTAGTTCAGGTAAATTAGGAAAAATGGGGGAAACAATTTATAAAGTTTTTGAAATTTTCATTGTAGTCAGAAACAGAAAAGTTTCTCTCCCACCCGGGGGGCGTACCTCCTTTTCCCCTCTCTCCCTCTTTTTCAATGTTTACGCAAAATGGTTCATTTTTCGAAGGGAACTATCATTAGAAAAGATATTCCTAAAAAAAAAAATTCTATGTATTGTAATGCATTTACAAGTATCTTATATACAACACCTACACAAACACAATACCATAATATCTATTGAACAATAATCAAAATTATTTATAGAAAATCGTCTTCAAAATCTTCCGTTAAATCAATGGGAGTCGTATTAGAGCAGCTTTTACACATTGCTGTGCGCCGTAACCCATCCTTCATACACTTGCGTTTTCCTCCACAACCTTGAGTGCGGCCGCATAAGATCAGAAGCAATATCTTTCGCGGAGCTGGTGCTCGTTTCGTGGGAATTAGAGGGAGGAATGAGTTTGATTCCTTTCTCGCGCCCAAGCTGTTCACCAACCACATCTGGATTTGCAGATATATGCGGTAGGAGTAGAGGCATACTGCATCAAAAGTGAGAGTATGACAGTATTACTTGCCTGACCCACAAGTACATTAAAACATTGAAATCTGTGACCATTCGATGTGTTATTAGCACTACTTTTTCCTTTTTTTGTGTACTTGTCTTCTCCTGCTTTTTCAGTAGCCATGGGAATCGAGCTTGGATCGCTGAATACTCAGGGAATGTCATGAAGATGCTGGAATCGGTTAAATAATGGAAAGTCTGCAAACCTCCCTTTCGAAGGCATGGCTGAAATGGTGCCACAACCGTTTACTGCATAACGGAACTGTAACACCTAGTCTTAACGTTTCCTTTACCTTCCTTCCTCATAAGAATGTATTTATTTTCTGGAGTAGGAGCTATGAGTAACGTGAAGGGATCAACATTTTGACCGACAATAACAACTTGTTGGTATAATTCTGAGGCATTTATTGCTTTTTTCAACAATGTCAACACCTACATCATCTTTCACAATACTTGTTTCAATGCTAACACTCTACAATTTTCCTGCAAGCTGTGCAACAATCTTTTCTTTATTACTGAGGTTACCCAGAAAAAAGGAATGTGATTCGAGACACTTTATATCTTAATTAAAAAACATGTCTCGCGATGTCCCCTTCATCAATCGCCTTTAACGCCTTTCCTACTTACTCATTTCATTTACATGACAGGAAAGTTGCCAGAACCATGCTTTAACAGAATTTTAATCCTCTTCCAACTCCAATATTTCGAAAACAATTCGTCTTCCTTAAAACATGCATAGGACCTTTTTTGTATAGAATTTCACGTCGAATATTTTTTGCAATAATAGTTTTTTTTTTAATGAGCCGTTTGATTACAAATTGAAAAGAAAATTAAAAATGGTCTTTTGGGGGGGGGGGGGACGCGCTCACGCCAGGGTGGGGAACTTTTCTGTTTCTTACACCTCCTATGAGTGTTATCCCAAAAATTCCTTGGAAATTTAATTTTTCATCTAGTACTGCTCAAGTATATAAATAATAGAATTCGTAACCACAATAATAACCCCCCATAATAAAAAAAATATACTGATAACTTGGAAGAATGCGTATACTTTCAAATCCTACGAC
This sequence comes from Dynastes maya, assembly GCA_029619315.2. Taxonomy (NCBI): domain Eukaryota; kingdom Metazoa; phylum Arthropoda; class Insecta; order Coleoptera; family Scarabaeidae; genus Dynastes; species Dynastes maya. Next base: position 12,971,569 of record JAROYE020000014.1, read on the forward strand.
TTTAATATTCCCTATTTTAATTTTTTGCGGAGTACTTAACTTATTCGTCAAAACACAGACTCCACCGCATTGGGCCTACGCTAACAGAAAAAAAAAATGCAGCAAAAAACAAAAAGATATATCCAACCATCAGAGGTCGCTGTTTGAAAAACATAGAGAGAAAATTCGGTACACCGAACGGCCCGGGGATATGTAAAATTGCGAGATTGTTTTGTACTTTTACCAACAGAACACGTTTTCCATCAACGCAAAATGTCATGTTTTTCATAGTATTCCTCTTTCCCCACAGTTTGAGGAGAAAAGCGGTGGTGGGATGTATTTGCTCTTTCTCTATTACTTAGGATCCAATACCAATCATCGATGAGAAGCGTATATTTTTTGTTTGGCCAAGATTCCTCCTTATCATCAACCGCTAAGGGCGTTTCAGAAGAAAAAAACAAGACGATTCCCTTATACGTATCTTTGGCTTTAATACGTAAAATGTCGAAAAGTCAATCTGGACCGTATTTACTTTCCGAAACTGTGTATCTTTTGCCATTTTTCCTCCACGATTCGCTGATACAAGGCTAACCAGATCCTGGAATATTAACGCGCCCTCGGGTATCTTTTTTGAACGTTTAAACAGGGAGAAATCGAACGCCATTATTCCCATACTTGGCAAGTGACATGCCAGGAAGGATGTAGAGGGACGAAAGACGTTAGTGACGCACACAGGTTGGTCGTAGGTAGCTCATTTTTCCAGTATCTACGCCTTCATGGAATAAAAAAGATGAGACAAAATGAAAATGGATGTAGTAGGAGGAAAAACGATATTTAAAAAACGTGGATTTATCGTCTCTTTGATGTTTGGCCTCTTTTTTTTCTGTAAGTAGCAGGAAATTAAATCTCTATTACGTAAATGAGATCCCAACAGAAGCAAAAAAGATTACATCAGCAGTTCTCGAAGTGTATGCTGCGGAACCCTGGGGTTCCGTTGAAATCTCGGAATGGTTCAGATTTAAAATGAAACTCAAAACTTTCTTTTGGCATCTAAGTGGCAGACGCATTCACCATCCTATTTTAGCAATAACCAGAAAATTCTAATTTGATTGATTGGAGGGTGTTGAGCGGTTACAATGTAGCCGACTTCCTCAGTTAATTAGTACTTAGGTCCTATCAAGCCTAGACTGTTGAAAAACATGTCACCAACAGCGGTGCCAGTTTTTCTATAAATATAGTTTCTAAACCATAGTCTTTATTGTTATTTGTTGGTATACATGAAGAGAAAAAGCATTTGAAAAAATTATATTCTCAAGAAAAGCCATATTACACTTACCCAATACGTCAAAGACATTTAAAAGCGAAAATCCATTTCTCTCGAAAATAAAAATATATAAAAACTATTTTCAAAATACATGTAGGAAATTTAAAATTAGAATTCACCTAAATAGAATTACAAATTTATGTTATTTTTAAAAAAATGCTATACCAGTTTCGTAGAACCTATCCGACGTATAGTACATAATCCTTTTTCGACTGGATTTTTTCTGATTTGCTTAAACAGACGCTAGTTATCCTAATTTATAAATCCAGGGATGTAGGCAGTTTAAAAAATTACATACCTATAAGTCTATTAAAAACATTTTCTAAATTATTTGAAATGGTAGCGTACAAAGGATTGTTAAAATTTCTCGCTAAGTTCAGCGTAATAATCAAATCTCAACATGGTTCCAATAAAAGGGCAGAATTCAGAAATTGCACTTTTCGAACTTACCACTGGGATTTTGGCTGCTTTGGAAAACAATGAAATTACGTATGATTACTTATGAGTATGGTTCGACAAACGAGTGCAACGTCAGAGGTGTATCGCGCAAAAGTAAGTGCGCGAGAAACAGTATTATTAAAAAATAATATATTCTTACCTTTTATTGACGTCTTGATGGCCACTACGACAAAATACTACTGCCCCAAGACGTCAAGGCGTCAATAAAAGGTAAGAATATATTATTTTTTAATAATACTGTATTTCACGTACCTATTTCTGCGCGATACGCCTCTGACGTCGCGCTCGTTTGTCGAACCTTACTTTTTCAAAAGCATTATTCGATGCCGTATTCTGTTTGATGCTGTATTCTATTCGATGCTGTATTCTATTCGATGCTGTATTCTATTCCATACTGTATTCCATTCGATGCTGTATTCTACTCCATACAGCATTCTTTTCGATGCAGTATTGTATTCCATACTGCATTCTATTCGATGCTGTATCCTATTCCATACTGCATTCTATTCGACGCTGTATTTTGTTCCATTCTGTAATCTGTTCGTTGCTGTTCTCTATTCGATGCTGTATTCTATTCCATTCTGCAATCTGTTGCTTGCTGTTTTCTATTGTATACTGTATTCTATTCGATGTTGTATTCTATTCCATACTGCATTCTATTCGATGCTGTATTCTGTTCCATTCTGTAATCTGTTCGTTGCTATTTTCTATTCGATGCTGTATTCTATTCCATTCTGTAATCTGTTGCTTGCTGTTTTCTTTTGCATACTGTTTTCTATTCGATGCTGCATTCTCTTCTATACTGTATTCTATTCCTTATACTATCCGGTGCTGTATTCTGTTCCATCCTGTATTCTACGTTGTATTCTATTCAATTCTATAACGGCTAAAGCTAGCGGGATGAAAATTATTTTGGGCAATGTGTGGATATAAATCTACAAATTGGTACGACCAGATTGGTGAAAATACGTTCTTTAAATTTTTGCGAATCAAAAATTTCATTTTACGACTTTTCTGGGACTCGCCCTTCAAAAGAGCTACAGAACCAGGTGCATGATCTCTTCGAGCGATTTATAACGCAGAAAGCACAATTCGTTAGCACTAACCACTAAGATGTTAAATGTCTCAAAATTGAGAAAGATTTTTTTTCAAACGTCCTGGGGTTGGTCACAATCGATTTTACAGCGTTCTTTTCTTGTCGTTACAGATCTAGTTCCTGTATCCTCTACGGTCATCCCCTTGCCGAGTTACCAAGTTGGATATGGATTAAACGTATCTCATGGTATTAAATATCCGAAGATCGGCTACTATGATAGCACCAAGCTTGTGACTGGTAAATTTCTTGTTGTTTTCTTTCTTATTTAACACATTATTTTTACATTTTTTCAAATTATCTAGATTAATTATGTTTAACTTGTTTCAGATCAAAACAAAAAGAAATATTACTATGGGGAGAAGAAACAACAATACGATAACAAGCAGAAAATCAATTAAACTTCGAAATTACTAACATACGAAATTTAATTAACAAGAAAAAAAACGTTGTTTATCAAAGCCATGACTTTAATTGAAAATTTCATTTAACTTTATTATGGTTTACGATACTTTGTGTCCTATCTAACTTAGACTTGTTTTAATTACATTTTGTAATCAAGTACCTATCAATTTAGCTTTATTATTTGTATTTTTATATATCTATTAAAAAGATAACTACAAATATTTTATATTTATTGTTATAAACATTGTTTTTTATGTTTTTCAGATATTCTTTTATAGGAAGTAATATTATGTACAAACTCATTTTTAATTAATATGTATTAACAATAGCGTTTTGATAATAAATTTATTAAAACAACAATAAATATCTTTGATATGGCTGTAAGAATGGCAAATTCTAGGTTAGCGTTGCAATAAGGAAACGACATTTTCCTAGTAAAACCTAATTTTTTTGAAGTTGTTTGTTTAAATCTAATTATCATTATTTTATGTAATATAGTAAAATATGTGTACTTTAAGTTCGTAAATTGCCTTCGAAATTCGGAATGGTTGAATAATAACAAAAAATATAAAAAATAATAAAAAAAAAATTAAAAAAAAATTAAAAATAATAAAAGAATATGATTATTGAATTAGAATTAGTACCCAAATTTTTAAAAATGCTATAATAAAAGTTACAGAAATAAATAATGATTCTTTAACCTCTTCTAAGATATTGGCACATATATATACGTTTGTCTTTTAATATAAAATTATTCCAAGTGAAAAAACTCAACGGCCATATGCAGACATTTTTTTATGTATATTTATTATTTTTCATTTTTTTTTACTTATTGAATAATTATCAATAAAGCTGGCCACGAGTGGTACCGCGCAGTAGCGTAGAGTCGACCAGGCCTCGCGTTCCACTAGATTTATTCCGCTAATAGAGATGTTTGCTGCCGCAAATAATTTCGCTCATCTTTTAAATAAAAATTAAATAACACGTGCTCAAACACTTACCATCTTAAGAGTCCTCCGTGAAATCATAAAGCGAATAATGTCTGTTAAATATCTGCAACATTAGATATGTTTCAACTGTTGTTTCGGCAAAACTAGTACGGCATGAGGAAACAATGCGTTTATATGCAGAGAACGAACGTTCTACATCTAGTGACGTAATATTTGCGTAAGTAAAATAATCTTTCAAATAACTTAACGATTCTGTTGACGCACCTTCACAAATGTGTCTTAATATGCCAAAATCAGAATTTTTCTCAAAAACACTTTCAAATTTTTCTAGAACAGAAACATTTTTTGCGTCTTCAATCGCGCATAGCTGTGCGTGAACATGTTGCACTATTTGTAGAGATTCTTCTAACGGCACCGCAGGATTTTGTAATTTTTCTATTGCATCTGCTAGCCCGAAGTAATTGTCGTGAATGATTTTTAAATCCATTTTAACCTGACTATCTTGAAATTTCGACTGGCTTTTCTGGATAGCGGCAGCTTCCTTTGTATCGAATTGTAAAACACGTTCTTAATATTGTCAAAATATTTATGATAATAAAACGCGGCCTGCAACCATGTTCCCCAACGAGTTAGAATAGGTTCTGGTGGCTCTGGTATACGGGGTTCACAGTCTGTGAAATTCGCGAATACGTTTCGGTGATTTGACAAATACTGCTTTGGTATGCGCTATTAATGCGTCTACCTCAGGATAACATTTTCTGATACTATCCGCCACAAGATTGAGAGCATGAATTTTACACGTAATGTGTAACAAATTAGCAGAATGCTTTTTAAGAGACCGGCCTACAGAAAGCATGTTTGCAGCACCATCACTCACTAACATCAAGAGTTGGTTTGTTGAAAGTCCAAACTTGTCCAATGTATTTAACACTAACTTTGAAATTACTCCGGCAGTACACTGTTGTATTCGTTTGGAGACTAATAGAATTGAAGGTGTCGATTGATGAGGTTCCAATTTGCGTGCCATTACATTAAGAACAGAATGTTTCTTCCGATCTGTTGTTTCGTCGACACATAACCGAAATTTTTGATCTTTCAACTCCGATTTTATTTTTTGTTCAATATGTTCGCGCGCAGATGGCACAATTCTTCGTAACGATGTTCGACTTGGTAATTTGCACTCCGAATAGTTATTCCAAAAGCAGATAAATGGTTCCTTGTCTAGTAAATTAAACGGTATATTACATGCGATAAACGTAACGCATAAGTTAAATATAAATTTTTCATTGTCTCGTGCGCAATTTCTTTTTGAAGACATGCTTTTCACTATTTACGTGTCGTAGACAATGTTGTCTGGACCAACGCATTAACGGGATTTTACAGATTACACATTTAATTTTAGCACCTTCATATATTAAGTCTGGAATTTCTGTAATAAATTTTCGAAGTTTGTTCGACCGCGGTCGTTTTGCTGACGAAATCATAATTTTTCTAGGACAGATAAACAATTGTGCAAATGACCGGCAGCGAAAATGTCCGTACTGCTCCGCAGACGAAGTAATACTGCCGTTCCTCTCGGTCCGAACTGATTCTACGCTGATGCGCGGTACCGCTCGTGGCCAGCGTTAGTTATCAACATAAAATGAACAAATCGTAATAAAAAAATAATTCAATTGATTTTTTTTTTCACATTAAAACGTTCGCCCCTGAAGAGGTTAAAAATAATATGTAAAAGTTATTTTTTTGGGTACACAATTCCAACATTTATTCCAAGTGGTCAACACATATAAATAATAAATAGCGAAAATAAGCAAATAAATGTTGATTAGACTTCAGCATAAAACGAATAGATTCATTTGAAGCATCGCAAGGTTTTTCAGCAGTAAAGAAACGAGCTTACTGAAAGTTAAAAAAAAAATTATGCAATTTAGCCGAACAGAAATATTTACAAAAAAACTTTCTTCCCAAATTCCTTAGAAAAAGAATTATCTTCCATATATGCATGAGATGTACTCTATATATTCGAGATGAAAAAAAAAAATAAAAAAAAAACAAAAAAATAAAAAAAAAATAGATATATGTTTATTGAATTAGGAACAGCATCCAAATTTTTTAAAATGTTATAACAAAAGTTACAGAAATAAATAATGATATGATAAATATACATGTCCCGACCTTATGAAATTGTAAAATGTTTTCCATTACGTAAATATTAGGAAGCTAAAATTTAAAAAAAGTCATTGATAAGCAGTAAACCAGGCATTTACTTTGTTATTTTTAGTAGAATACTCTGTATATTATTGCATTTTTTTGCTTCTGCACCTAGAAATACACCCATAAATATAAGTTTCATATGTCTATTTCCAAAAGATTTCCAGATATTTATAATTTTGTCCTGATTGTCTAAATTCTTTTAGATATAAATCTATTTCCTTCAAAAGATCCGAAATGCAAGTACATTCTAGCGTAAATTTTTATATGATATTAAATTGCATACTTTCCCCTATCCCGACATTGTATTAGAACGCCTTCGAAATATACAGGGTGCTCAGTATTGAACACCAAATTTTGCCAAATTTCAAACATGATCTGAAATTGAAATTGGACATTTTTTCTGTGTTGTATTGTGCAATTGAAGGTATTCTCCATTTACTTCAATAAACAGCTTCCACGTAACTAACTCTTTTACGTCATTAACTGCGTCTTAACACAACCAAATCCACAAGCTACAATAGATCCATTTAAGATCCATAAATTATCAATCTTTAAATAGCAACAAGTGTACCAATACGAATTAGAAATCACTAGAAATAAATTTCAAAAACGATTTAGCGTTAATCAAAATGCGTATGTACAATACATACTTAGATATACGTAATGTAGCTTGCAATCATCAAAGAGGTTAATGGAATTGTCTTTCAAATTGATAAGACCGAATTAAATTTTGTCTAGAAACGTGGCGTACTACTATAAACCGTAAATTATGTACGACGGCGCGTGTGAAGCAATTTTGATTGTTTATATTATTGAGTTAATGAAAGCGAGAATCCCAGCGGGCAGCAGACTTGCCTGATGATAACTGAGATGTTTAAATAGGCTCTTGATCGCGAGAAATTCGTTATATTCCTTGATCGTCGATCTGTCTAAAGGTTGGTCCACTGCATTCATATTTAGGACCTGTTTAAAACTGTTGTGCGATATATTATAGTGATAGGTTTTTTTTTTCTGGTGAAATGAAGATCCTGGTAAGTACTTTTGAGTATGCACATAAAAATATATTCTTCAATTCGAAGTTACGTATCATTATTTTGAAACTGTTATCTTCAGTTGGAAGATATACAGTCCCTGGCAAAATTACTTGAAACGCTCAATATTTCGTAGTTTCTTCATACTAAAATATAAACTATACACGTATTATATTTTTTATTTATAAAATATATTGTAAAAATATGTAACATATGTAAATATTAAATAATTAATTAATATTTAGTCCATAACCCATGATTTTTAATAACACCCTTAATTCTTCGGGGCATACTTTCAATGCAGGACATGATTGTCTCTTTTATATCTTCATCGTTCACCCATACATCGTTTATATTCTTCATTAATATTTCCTTTGTAGGGTTTTCTCTTTCATATACCTTACTTTATAGTCGATTCCATACGTTCTCGATGGGATTGAGGTCCGGTGAATTGCCGGGCCAACGTAAAAGAGGTATGTGATTGCCTTCAAAGAATTTTTTAACCTTTTTTGCCACATGGCAAGGAGCATTATCTTGCATAAATATACGCCCTGTCGGTATGCGACGTCTTGGCTTAAAATACGGTAATAACTGTTTTTTTAACACATTTATGTACTGCCCTTGACGCATTGTGCCTTCTACAAAATACAAAGGGTCGGGTCCGTCTCCACTAATCACTCCCCAAATCATTACCTGCGGAGGGTGTTTTACAGTTCGAAGAACCGAGAACTCTGTGAGACGTTCGCCAGGTCGTCTACGAACAAATTGTGCTCGTTGCACTAACACACAGAGCGAGCACTCGTCACTAAAGAAAACCTATTAAATAATGCAAACATTAACTCAGTAAAAATAATGTTGTTAAGTTATTCACCTTTTTCCAATTCTCGCCTGTGAAATGTCGATATTCTCTTGCAAAATTGAGACGAGCAGATTTCATATTTTCTGTTAAACGCGGCTTTTTTACAGGTCTTCGGCCCATTAGGCGATTTTCGCGCAATCGGCGCCTGACAGTTCTGCTCGAAATCTCTATTCCTCTCTCTTGTAAATTTTTTTGAATCATTTTAATTGCAGCAAATCTATTGGTCAAAACCTGATGAACAATTTCACTGCAATAACGATATATCAACACAAAACACTTAACGATACTCCACAACTTAGCTTCTATAATATTTATATATACGTACTTTACTCTTCTAAATATCATTTCTCTGGTATTTTTATTTATTGATACAATAATCTAGTCCCCCTATAAACGATCGGATTCAAAGCAAAAGAATATCACTATAATAAGACGGGAATTTCCAGGTGAAAGGGTTGATTTATGACATGTTTCAAGTAATATGGCCAGGGACTTAAGTGCCTTTCATAGAAAACTAGATTATGCTCAAAACATATCTTTAAACAAATTAAGTGTGGTAATCAACGGTTAATTGTCCATCTTACCAGCTACCTTAAACGGTAAACATTAATCACTAGAACTTAAAAACAACATATGGAACAATGGCAAGACCCAGAAGATTCTGTGAAATTTCAACAATAAGATCCTTTTAAAAATATCACAGCTTCATTGTGATATCTCGCAACATTTGCCTTGAAATTTCGATATATGTACTTACCCTAAATACAAGAATACAGTAAAATTAGCAACTTTATCATACTGTAGCGATATTTAACACTAGAATACACTTCTTTACACTAAAAATATTCCCCACCTAGAATATCGCTTAGATTATATTTAACAGTAAGAAGTGCTTTTGATTCTGCCCTCTTCCAACTAAACATTTTACTCAGACGTTACACAAAAATTATACTACGAGATTTTTTCACTATACAGGGCGGACTTTTTTCCCGACGTTTAGTATGGGGATCTCGGAAATTAGCGAAGATAGAGGGACGATCAAATGGGAAAATAACTACAGTGTCACGAGCTCAATTGAATGAACCCTTTGTTTTTTTGAAAAAATACACGGCTAACTAGATATCTCGAAAAAACTATGTTTTTTTATTTGCCTATAACTGTTATTCTTGACTTTAGAAAAGAAGTGTAAAAGAGAAAGTTGTAGGTAATTATATGCTTAATAAGAGAGTCAAACCGAACTTTTTATTTAATCTATAATTTTTGAAGTATGACAAAAAATTTGTTTTTTTTTTTTTTAATTTTTGAGATAACGGATATAATTTGACATTTTCGTGAACTGTCGTTGTTTACTTTAATGGTCAATATCTTGAACGTCTCACATGCTAGAGTAGTGTTTCAAATTTTATTCGATTGAGTATTTCTTGGAGTTTGGAGCATGGAAATCTTTGTTCCATGTTTGATTCATGCTATTTCAATTTTGTTAAATCTGATCTCTTTTGGGGATTTTTCTCTAGTATACTCAAAATGCATCCTTCTTTAGTAACAAAAAATTGCGTCGACGTATCTGATGCAAAGCCGGCTTTGGATCAGATACCTCGATGACATTTCTTGCATCTTTGACACCAGCAAATGTTGAATAACGGATTATTTTAATTTCGAAATTATATATATTAATCATAATTGGAGTGAAATGTTTATTTCATTGGAATTACGATTATTTCTGAGAAGTTAATAAACAAAAAATATAACGATAAATTAAAAAACAATAAAGGAAATTAAGATATAACTAAAATAATAAAGAAGTCATGCATTTTTTCCAAAAAAATAAAAGGCTCCTGGAATTTGAGCCTCAAAATCTGTAATTCTTTCCCAAATTTGATCGTCTTTCGATCGCCACTAGCTTCCAAGGTCCCCATATTAAACAGGATAATATCTCACACTATCCTGGCAATTACTTAACAATTAGCGTTACATATAAAAAGATAACAGCTTGACCTGACGTCAATTTCTTTCTAGATAAATATTTTCTAACTCGATGTATTTTGCAATACATAATAACCTAGGTCATTGCTAGTTTATTGCATAATTTACAAAGTTATCTTCTCTGAACACTTACTCGAAAAAAAAAATAACAAGATTTATAATCTATATTTATTAGCGTTTATATGATAATGGTGGATATTGAGAAATAGTTAACCTTGGATATGGAATTTCCAACGCTTTCACCATACACGTTTTTAACAAGTGATTTGCAGATTTTAGACTTTGTTATAGAAAAATTGATGATTGATGAAATACGTATCATTGATTGATAGTGATAATTATGTTCTATTTCTTGAATCAATTTAAAAGAGGATTATATAAATAGATCATAAAACTGCACAAGCCCTAACAACTACATGTTGGGAGTGTTAATGATCTTCTCAAAAATTCAGCATATTTATTAAATACTTCAAAATGTTTCGAAACGTGTTATAAAATCGGAAAAAAAAACATTGTTTTTAAACATCTACCAACATTCGACAATAACTGTCAAGAGTTTACTCTTCAATTATCGAAATATACCTAGAATTAGTTGAACGATTTTATTGAAAATTTTACAAACGATGTAATTTATCGAACGATTAAAATTTGAAAACAAAAGAACAGAAATAAAACAAGTTTTTTTCAAATGGGGGCGCGCATTATCTTGTTGGAAAATGGGATTTTCCAACCCCCGAAGATATGGAAGTGCAACAAGCTCCAACGCATTGGCAATGTAACCGGTCGCGTTCAAGTTGCCGGCAATGAAGACCAAGGATGATCGGTTACCATAACATATTGCACCCCATATCCATCATTCTTTGTGAGGGCTGTATTGCGTTCCACAAAAAACGCTGAATTTTTGCGCTCTCCACGCATCCGCCTGACCCTCCTACGACCGTCGTGGGCCCACAAACAAAATTGAGACTCTTCACTGAACACAATTTGATACCATTCTTGTGCCCAGTTCGTTGCTATATTCTTCGAGCACGGTGAAGTGGGGTAAGAGGAAGACAAAAACGGACGGTACGAATGCAGTTCATAAGATTTCATCCGGCAATAAACAGATGACATTGACATTATGCGTCCTACACCTACCATCTAGTGTATTGCAGTTGACCGAGTTGTGGAAAATCCGTCTCTTGTGTCCAAAAGTCTTAAACGACGTTCTTCATAATTTGTAGTCTCCCGGGGACGTCCAGATCCAGGACGACGTTGTTTAACCCCTTCTTTGAACCATCTGGAACAACCTCTCTCTAGCGATAGTCCGGCCCCTCTCATGCCAATAATACGGCCACGTTTCAAAATCATTTAATTGCCGATAATTTGCACATTGACGAACTCTTGGCATTATTAAATGTTCAGCAGGCACTAGTTGACAAACAAATCGCAAAATTGACAGCAAAAAAACACCAACAATCAACAGATAGGTTTTATTGAAATTTCTTTGTTTCATCAAAATATACATTTTTAAAAATGTCATTAAAATTGATAAACAACTTCCATGTGTTGCGATTTTTATAAAAAAGTATATTAGGACGGTGCACGCAGAGAAAGTTTCCAGAACTTTTTGAGTAACGCTCATCTTCACGTTGAGGCTTGAAATTTTTCAGACTACCCTCATAAGGTCCCTTATTATGCTACCTAACCATATTAAATGTGAAAAACACTTGCATATGTTAAAGACATATCCCGAATATCATCATCAAATACGTTTATTCAAACTAAAAAAGGTACATATTTGATTATTTATAACCTCATTTTGGGTATAATGTCTACATTCACAGATCTGACATTACAATCTCATCAGGTTAAGACGTATAAATAAATTATTCCCTTTAAAAGTTCCACATACATACAAAGTTTCGGTGCAAATTCTATAATGACAATTAGACGATATAACGTCAACTCCAACGCTATCTTTAGTTGGATTTCGATTGAAATAGACACGACGTAGCAGTCGGGGTAATTCGTTACTTTCTCCCCGGTTAAATTCAATGTCGCACAGGATAAGAAACACAAATAACAACTATTGATTTATCATTAGACTTCCAAATAGCCAGCACTAACGTTCCTCAAAGTCCCAAAGGGAATAATTCCTTCATTGCTTTTTTCCTATGGATGGGGAATGGAGGGTGAAAAAACGGGAAAATGGAAAAGTTCACCCACGCACACATCACGCGATATCAGTGAAAAACATCAACAAAACTACAAATATATGTGTGAATGCTCACCTCCATTAGAGCTAGAAATATATCCAGCAATATACGAACAATATATATTTGGTATATTTTGGTGGGACTATAGTTTTAATTTCTGTGGGACCTGCGTTCAAATTCGGTTGTTTTTTTTACAACTGCTTTACAGATTTTGTTGAGTTTCTATTTTGAAATTGAATTCGAATGATTCAATGATGTTGTTTTAAATAGAACAGCGGCACCACTGGCTGTTAACCTTGCCTCCTGCTATGTTTTTCCTTTACTTGCAGTATTTTTCCTATTGTGTCTTCCCATGTTTCTCTTGGCAGTCTTTCTTATCTTCTTTTGTAAATATTGGAGATATCATGCCAATTTCTCAGTACTTCGATATAATTTCTTCTTTCCATGCTCTATACTATTTCTAATAATTAGAGTAACCTAAACTTGCGGACTCGTATAGGCGTCGGTATTACGTGTTGATATAAGAATACGAAAAATTCATAAATAAACTAAACCGGTAGAGAAACAGGCATGTAGTGTCGACCTTGAATATAAATCATGTTAAACCGCGCTGAGAGAGATTTCGTTTTAGTACCGGTTGAGCTGTTGCAGAGATTAGTCGAACGGTCAAGGTTATATACTTCCCTGTCGCTTTTGAAAATATAGCTGGTGTTTTTTGTGTGTTGTAGTATTATACCAAGTACATAATTAGTGTATCGTTTCATATAGAACTAATATTTACATACCTAAGAAAACAATGCCTCGTAATAGATTTGCTACTAATGTACATAAGTATGTGTCACTTTCTCGCCATTTAAAATATGACGGTGGTGCAGTTTTTTGCTTAATATGCAATGTTCGTTTGGCTGCATTGGACAGAACTGATTGCCAGAGGCATGTCAATGGTATTAAGCATATGAGAAATGCAAGAACTGAAATACCTTATACACTATTCCTCATACATTTATTAATTATGTTTACCTCTTGTAATCTTCCGTTGTCGTTGGTGAGAAAAGCAGCTTTTAAAACGTTTTGGCGACAATACGTTCCAAAGTACCCATTACCCTCACAAACACAATTACAGAATCATTTGCCGCGAATGAAAGAGATGCTAGAAAATGTGTGTAAACGTGATTTGTGTTCCAAAAAAATATCGATTACCGTGGATGAGACGACCGATATAAAGAAAAACAGTATTTATAACCGTCGTTTTTTCAACTTTAAATAATTGAAAAACTAATTTGTCTCTATTACTTCAAATATCGCACCCCGTATATGCAGCTTCCTCCGTACACCCTAATCACCCCCTCGCACCATCTCCGTCGATCCCTCTAACGTCGCAACGCTGCAAAAAGCATCCCATTAAACGACAGCGCTAGCGAAAGTCATTTAAATAATTGTCCCAGTTCCCTGCCGAGTTTCTGCTTATTGGTACATTAGTCATCATTAATATGTAATTTGAAGACTTGGAGAAATGCACTTGGATGTCAACGGCGAGCGGAAGTTTAACTTGGCCTGGTATTGCGCTCTGGAACCCGCCGAAGGTAATATAATAGATAAATACAATGAGAGGACTATGAGACATCCTTTTCTAAGGGTTTGGATGAAGTCTCTGAAGCGTTGATAGTGGAGGATATTTTATAATAGGGTCCAGTATAGTAGTCGTTGGTATTTTGGTATGGGCAGTTAGTATTGGTATGGTCGAGTAATTACTTTGCAAATTTGAGCCGGGGTTTATGACTTCTCTCGAAAGGAATTTTAGGATATTGGAGGACATTTGATGTATCTACATACTTTTTCATATTATACAGAGAAAACGGAAAATGTTCGGCTAACAGTTTTGAAGCTTTCGATTTTTTACATATTGGTGTAATCAATAAAACACTCAGAGAATAAATCTGTACAGGGTACAATAATAGTAAGTCCGTCTTTTACTACTTGGTCTGTATGACAGCAAGGAAACGTTTACTTATATCAAAGCTGTCCCTCTTAATTCAAGACAATTACTCTTTCAATTATCGCCAATACAATAACTGTTTTAAATCAAACGAAATATATTCTTAGCGTTTCTTTCTCCACTTAAGAAAAGTATATACTTGTAATGAAATAATTGTATTTCTTTATTTAAGACATTTGTTAACTTGATTGAAGAAAATCTTCCAGAAAACTTTAAGAAAGCGATTCTTAGTATAGAACAATATTTTCTTAAAGATAGTTTCATTTTCTGAAAATAAAGCATTTTTTGCTTAGAATTCTTGAAATGCATATTATTTATATCCACATCATTAATTGCACTTACCTTGTTTAAAACTGTACGACATATGCGTACATAAATGTAATAAATTCTTCACATTGCTTGTGATTTTAAAAAGGCTAAAGTATGGGTTATTTACAGAATAATGTTCAAACAAAAGTGAATTTAATGTAGATGTACACATCAAAAGCAAGTTAATGCTAATAAATAGGTCCTGGTATTGATGGAATCACTACCAGCAAAAACAATATGAGAAGAGAAAAGCATTAAGGCTTCTTATTCCTGACCACATTGATCTTACATCTCTCAGTTAAATATTTCCTGGCGCCACCTAGTGTCAGCAGATATAGTCATGCCGTCCTAGATAGTAGCGACGGGGCCAGAATACAGATATCATATTTACCCATACCATGATATAACCTTAAACGTACAACGTTTCATAAATGTTTTCAAAATATACCAGTTAATCTAATATTTTTTTTCTTTTTACTACTATTTACCAAGTGTATTAATTTAACTATAGTTTTTTTTAATATATAATAAATAATAATAAAAAAGGGATAAATAAACTCAAATATTGACTCATTAATTATTCAAGAAAAATTATTGCTTGCTCCGAACTTTAATTATTAGGTTTTTTTCCATTATTGTAATTTTTCTTTTATTGGATATCATTGTATCTGGCATGATGATGTGTTTTTTGAACACGAATCTGGTCGCCTAACTTCTCTATAGAACTTTGTGAGATCTGGACCATTTTTTTCAATCCCACCTTCAATATGAATATTTGTTTTAAACTAAACGATTCACTTGGAAGAAACATTTTCCTGTATTGGATTTTCTTGATTTTCTAACTCTAAGAAAATATTTATTTACCGAAATAAAATTTCAAGAAAATTATTTTCTTATATTATACATTTTTGTAATCTTGAAATAAAATTTTTTTCTTGAATGAAGACTAGATAGACTTTTTGCTCCTCCTCATTTCTTGTAAACGACATTTCCCGTTTCAATAAATCTCGTCATTACTTTTTCAAAAACTCTCTTTTCTGGATGTCTTCTGTCTGGATATCTTTTATTGTAAATTTTACTGGCTAAAAGGGATTCTTTTCTGCTTCGCCCAGTATGAAAACCATATTACCATATCACCTTCAAAATAATTCATTTTTTTGTAAAACGAGCGCAAAAAATAGGTGTAGGAAAACCTAATATGGATGTAGTTCTGCATCACTTCTGGTCATAATATACAGGGTGTTTCATTTAACGAAATCGAGAAAAATCATTTTAAAATTGGTAAAGTCGATACTTTCCTGATGACTAGTCTGTACATCGGGTTATAAAAACAATTTACTGACGTAATTACCCAATCTCAACCAATCCACACAACAAATTTTATTCCTAAATTTGAAAACGTTTGGATGTAGGAATACTTTCTTAGGATATGCGATTTTTTAAATGTTTAACAGAAACAGTTGTACAGGGTAGCGGAAACTAAATGACCACATTTGAAAAAGGCGTGGTTTGCGGACGTACTATTGCTGCATCCTGTATATACTACCATAACGAAATGATTAAATTAATCATTTTAACATTAAATCAAGCGGCATTAAACACTATCCAAATCATCCAGATTACTTTCAAATATTCCCGTACCATTTTTCAAATCCCGATCAGGCTATCTGCCTGATTTGTGAATATAATGTTCTATTCTATGTATTATTTCTTTTATCTGTTCATTATATACTTTATAGGTTGATAACCCAATCAAACTCATAGATCCCTCAGAATTATTAAGACCAGAACCCAGTTTCGCTGACAAACCAGTCAGCCAGTTCAGGAACTATGAAGTCGACGAAAACGATCCAATTAAAGAAAGAGTTAGAAAGACCTACAAGCTGATGCACACCAATCAAACTGTTGATTTTGTTAGAGGTATGTTGATGAATTCTCGAAATAATTCCGAATTTAATCAAATTATTTGTGTAGTGCGGATTGTTCCGATGCTTTAGTATTTACGATACTGCCCCATAGTCCTTGATAACTGATAACATTATTAATCAAGTTCCAAATTGATATACCTGATTTAGAGAATCGTTTCAATATGTGGCTCAATGGTCTAGGGGTATGATTCTCGCTTTGGGTGCGAGAGGTCCCGGGTTCAAATCCCGGTTGAGCCCATTTTTTTTTTTTTAACAAATAAATCTTTTTATTAATTTTTACTTTTCTGCAATATTCTGGGTACAAAAAACAGGAACGTCAATTTTAGTAACCTTTGAGAGTGAACAAAAATGTGTTTTTTTAAAAAGAAAATATTCAATTTGGATTTTGCTTTATGTTGTAGCTCATATTTTTAATTTAGTTTTGTAAAAAAATACTTACTATATTTTGAAAAAAAAAGTTAAAATCGATGAAAAAGTTAAATTCTCCCAAAAGTGCACTCAGTCGTACAATTATACAACATAATAAAATATTTTTTAATAACATTTATTTATTTTACATTAGGAAAAATGTCCGAATGGTTGAAATTCAACCATTTCAAAGCAACGGTAAGGCAAGCTCTTGAAAGATTAAACGAACTAGTCGATGAAAGTGATCCAGATGTTGATATTCCAAATATAGTCCATGCTTTTCAAACTGCAGAAAGAATCAGACAAGATTACCCTAATGATGACTGGTTCCATTTAACAGGATTAATACATGACCTTGGGAAGGTATTTCATTTTTGTTTAATTTTTTTTGTATAATGCACTGTTTTTTGTTAAAAAATAAAGATTGAATATATATACGTCAGTAATTTTGCTAATAAAATCTCAAATTTAGGTCATGGCATTTTATGGGGAACCTCAGTGGGCTGTTGTTGGGGATACCTTTGTGGTAGGGTGTGAATGGGGTCCAAATATTGTGTATAGAGATACTTCATTTGTGGATAATCCAGATGGAAATGATCCTAAATACAAGTTAGTATTTTTTATATCGATATCTTTATCTTCATCAAACAACATTCATTTCTTTCCTATATTTATTCTTTTTATACATAGGGACTTTTTCCACATTTCAGAAATATATTGAGCAAACTATTTAGTTGAATTGATTTAGTCCTGGGTCTGCCGATCTATCTAAATTTTAAGAAACGTTATACAGGATGTTCTCAATGTTATTTTAACGGATTGTAGTATTCGTAACAACATACAGTAATTAAAAAAAAAATAAAAATTAAATATGTTGCAAAAATTATTTAAAATCGTCACGTCAACTGTTTCGGCAGTTTTGGCGTAGATACAATCCCGAATGGAACTTACCATCACGGACAGCGTTACGGAAATAGCTACCAAGTATACGTAAAGATATCGAAAATACGATCAAAGTAGAATTAAAAGATAAACAGCTGTGAAAAGACTAAAAAAGCGTACTGACGAAGCAATTACGAGCGTAGGGCCCGATACGTTCAATTTCAAGTGTCAACTAGTCAACTGTTAATGTTTATGAGCGATGGAACAGCGATAATGTATAGCGTAAGCCATTCTCTTAAAGAAAAGTGTGAGGGACTTTTACATGTTACGTATAAAGTTTATGCTTTACGTCTTGTGGCACAAAGCTGAGTTAAATGATTTAGTGAGAGATTTGGGTTTGACTAAGGAAAAGGCAGAATAGCTTGGTTCTAGGCTGAACTATTTACCAATATAGAACAAGAGAGCAACAGTTTGCTCATCAGTTTTTCAAGCAGGAAGAGGATTTGGTTTACTGCCATGATATTGGTAGTCTAATGAACGAATTTGGCATTGAGTACAAGGAGGCAGATTGGAGGCTTTTTATAGACTCATCAAAAACTAGTTTAAAAGCTGTTCTCTTACACAATGGAAATACTTCACTGCCTGTTACTCATTCAATCCATATGATGGGAACTTACGAAAATCTTGAGATGATTTTACAAAAAATTTACTATCCGGCTCACAATTGGATGCTATGTAGGGATTTGAAAGTTGTTTGCATGATCCTTGGTCAACAAAAAGAATTTACAAAGTTTTCATGTTTTATATGTGAGTGGGACAGCAGAGCAAGCGATCGACATTGGTCCACAAAACAATGGCCCGTAAGAAAAACTTTAACACCTGGCTAGAAGAACATAATGCATAAACCTTTAGTAGATCGAAAAAATATTCTTCTACCACCTCTACACATAAAGTTAGGCTTAATGAAACAATTTGTAAAAGCCTTGCCTAAAGATGGTGAATGTTTTAAATGTTTGTGTGAAAGATTTCCACATTTATCAGAAGCCAAACTGAAAGAAGCTATTTTCGTTGGGCCTGATATTCGTAAAATGATGTTCGATTCCAACTTTGAAGCGAGGATGACCACAAAGGAAAAGGAGGCTTGAATATCATTTAAGCAAATTGTGACTAAGTTTTTGGGCAATGTGAAAGACCTAAACTATGAGCTTATCGTAGCTAATATGATTGACAAGTTCAAAAATCTGGGATGTCTGATGAGCCTTAAAGTCCACTTCTTGCACAACCATCTTGACTTTTTTCCTGAAAATTTGGGCGATGTGAGTGAGAAACAGGGGGAACGGTTCCATCAGGACATAAAGGTGATGGAGGAACGGTACCAGGGACGGTGGAATATCAACATGATGGGTGATTACTGTTGGTCACTTCATCGAGGACAACAAAATGCATCGCATCGTAGAAAAAGCTATACAAGAAGCTTTACAGAGAAAAGGGAAAGGAAATACAAAGAAATAAGCACCTAAAATATTTATATTGAAGTGGTATATGTTGTAGTAGATAAAAATTAAAATATAATCGATGTCATATTGTGAGAGAACTATGGGTGATACAAAAAAACTGATACCAGATACGGTTTCAGCACCCAAAAATACATAAGATGTTGATGTATTTGTTTAAAAGGTTTTTACAAATATTTTTTTTATTAGCTTGTGTTATAAACGATTACTAGACGCAATAGAACAACTGCAAAATACTGTGTTGTCGTTAGTAGAATCAGTGCATCTGCAGATTCATTAACTAACTCTAAGGATTATTTTAATTCTGCCTGTGTTACTTTCGTGTATGTTGAACGGTCTTTCTCGAAATGTAAGAACATTTTTTTCATCACAGCGGACAACCTTCACCGAGACAAATGTGGAAAGATACAAAAGACCAGTACGACAATGACAAAAATAAAATAGAAAAATATTACTAATAAAAAGTGTTATAAACTTAACAAGCTAAAAGTATCTACCTCTGAAATTCTTAATCAGTCCTTTTTATCACATTAAATAAATGCCCGAACTTTGAGATCATCCAATATCCAATAACGATAGGAAAATAGATTAATATTTAGTAAGATTCTTTATATTTTCCTTTTGATGTTTACTCAATTTCATTACGAAAACAAGACAATCCAAACACATGCAAATATGTACAATATTTCCTTTTATTTCGTTTCCCATTCGAATGCAAATATTGATCTACCCGAATTCACTTTACGAGGTCTAATTTTGTCCGGCGTTATACGAATATTTGATGTATTCTATGTGCAGCACAAAATATGGAATGTACAGACCGGGTTGCGGATTGGAACAACTGGTGTTATCCTGGGGCCACGATGAATATTTATACAGGGTATTAATACATAACAAAACCAAACTGCCCAAGGAGGCATTGCACATGATCCGCTACCACAGTTTTTACCCGTGGCACGCCGGAGGGGATTATCAACATTTCATGAAGGAAGAGGATCAGGAGACCAAAAAATGGGTGTTATTATTCAAGTAAGAAGTGTATTCGTTAAATATTATTTAATACAAAGCCGATAGATTGATTGTGAACACTTTTTTACTGTTTATTTTCCGAAATAAAGCTGGTAAAACTGTTTTTGATAATTATATGTCACTAAAATGTTTAAAAATCATTAATTTTCTTTTCTTTTTGTTTCAGTCAATACGATTTATATACAAAAAGTGAGGTAATACCCAATATCGAGGAACTATGGCCTTACTATGAAGGCCTCATAGAAAAATATCTTCCAGGGGTTCTAGAGTGGTGATAAATTTGGACAACAATAATAATTTTGGGGGTATAACGTTATGTAATCACATGAGAAAGATAATGGAGCAACGGGTTCATTTTATATACAATCTATTGTATTTAATTATTAATCAAATGATATTTATGCATATCTATGGTGTTTTAAACTTATATATGTATAAGTTTAATTTAAAGGATATATATGACGATGAATTACATGATAAAGAAATAAGATTCACGAAATATTTATATTTTATAGCTTGGTTGGTGTGGTGTACAATAAAATATTGTTTTTATTTTATAATGTTTTTATTTAAATCAAAAAATCTATTTATGATTCATCTCCAAATGAGAGTTGGTACTTGATTCATTAGTGTCACAAAGTCTAGGAAAATTCCTTTAGATTTTAGGATTTTTAAGTTTAATCTGAGAATTTAGAAAAAACTTTTTAAGAAACCACTTTATCTAGGGTTTTTTTTGGCAATTCCCTTTACTTATATTTACCATTATTTATTCAAAAGTATAACATAGAAGCTACATACTTACGAATTTAATAAAAATGTTATAACGTTAATCTAACTAACAATTTACCTTTAGGGAAATTGCCATAAATACAGAAACATTTCAAAGCAATTATCTAGAAATTTTTGCATTATTAATCTGGCTACAGTGATTCATTATCATCAAACAGATTGATTTTGTTCAATTACTAATAGCATAGAATAGTAAAACAACCAGAAGTGAAACTCTTTTCGGAACGTTCGATCTTTTACAGACGAAATCGGTGACCTTGGCGGCATTTTGTCCGGTTACAACTTTCAAACTTCGTGGCGCAAGATGTAGTTTAGCAAATCCCGTTTCCAAAACGCTTTTAAAATTCGTTGAAAGCTTTTCAGTTAGGATGGGCGAAGTGAGGTTTTCTTCCAGGCCGATCTTCGCGGGAGTGCCTCAAGGGTCGCTGTTGGCCCCGGAATTGTATATTCTGTACACTTGTGATATTCCCAAAGAACCGGAGGTACAACTTGCACTTTATGCGGACGATACAGTTTTATATTCGTCATCACGCGACGAGAGATTGACTACGAGAAGATTGCAGCGAGCCTTGGAGAGACTGATGGAGTGGTTTGCCCGATGGCGACTACGCATTAATGATGACGATTGTGTCGCTGCTCGTTTTACGCGTGGGGAATGATTCTTTTTACAGACGAAACAAGAATACAATTATGGAAGCTTGATGGACGTCGTCGTGTACACAGAACGTTTCGCAGAGTAACTTGCCAAATCTTGCTTGGGCGGACCCATTTGTTTGGGGGTTTTAGTTGGGGGAATCGCACAGAATTCATTGATGTAAATTTAAGAATGAATGCTGACTGGTACATACACAACATCCTTGAAGAACATGTTTTCCTTATGTCGGCTTTATTAGCTACGATAATTTTTTGCTAATGCGTGATAATGCCCGAGCTCATGCTGCAAGGACAGTGATCCAGTGTCTTGAGGATGTCGGGGTTGCGGCGCTTAAGTGGCCAGCAAATAGTCCTGACGCAAATCCCATAAAAGATATATGGATCGTTCTAAAACGAAATATACGAGCACGAAATCCAGCTCTTAACTCAATTGCAGAATTAAGAGTTGCTGCACAAGAAGAATGGAATCGAATTCCTCAAGAAATCATCAAAGATCTTTTGCGCGGCATGCCTAGGAGGATGCAGGATATCGTTAGAGCAAGAAGAGGAAATACTAAGTATTAAAATGTTAATGTTGCTTTTTACAATTAAACGTTTTTGACCAAAGAATTTGCTATAAATTCTCCATATATAATTTATTTGATTATCAATAACGTATAACCCTCCAGTGTACAAGATTTAGCAACAAAAATCACAAAAGTTTTAAAGAGAAAAACAATAAAGACCGAAAATAAAACATGCAATATTTTTGTCTATGAGTGTATGTACAAAAATTGAATTCAACGATCTGTTGTAGCACCAGTCGAAGTGCATGTGTAGCAAAAACCGTAAACGATATATCGGTACAATTTTATTTCCGATTTGTAGTACGACGGAATGTACAACCAACCGTTGTGTGCGTAGCCCGCTATAACCACGACTTGAAAGCACATTTACAAAAACTAAATTTGTTAGAAAGTCGTAATAGCAATTGTGGAACTCTTGAAGATGCAAAACACCTTACCTTTGTTAGAACAGTATCCTCGCTCTAATGTCAGCGGTACTCTTGCAGTTGAGGACGCTAAAGTCTTTCCACAGCACTTCAAAATCCTTAAAACGAATAATATTTGTAATTTCGTAACTAATTTGATGATTCTATAGACTGATAAGTAGAGTTGGCATTTTTTTTTAATTTCGCGGATGATTTAAGTTGGTAGTTCTGAGAATAAATGACAGATTCGTCTGTATTACGGTAAGAGATTGGCGAATCTTTCATTGCCGGAACTACCAACTTAAATCATCCGCGAAATTTAAAAAATACCAACTCTAACTGATATGTTTACAGTTGAGTATATTTTTGCTTTTGTCTGAGAATTTCATTGAAATCACTTTTAGGTTCTATAGTTTCTCTTTATTTATTCCTACTTTAATGAACTATCTGCTTTATAGGTGTTTACATTTAATAAATTTAATATCGTCCATGAAATTTACTTCTAGCACGGATTTTTTACTTCAGGGTCATACAATTTGGTATAAAAGCATCAAAATCACCGACCAAAAAGGGGAAAAGGTACATTTTTTTAGTTATTTGAACTCTTGATCGAACAGTTCAAGCAACACAAATGCGTTTCTTTATAAGTGGAGTAAAATAAGAACTGCGTTTTAAAATTGTTCGAACTGTCCAATCAAAAGGTTCCAGCAATTAAAAACACTTCTAATGTTTTGCATCTAGACCTACATAATCTGTGGCTCTACGATTTAATTGCAGATTTCAACTGGTTTTAATGGAAAAGTTACAATAAACATCTTAATTATCTACAATTTGCAATTCTAACAAATGGAAATTTATAACAAACAGTCAATCATACATTTACTACTTAGGAGAAGTGAAAGCAATTTTTATAATAACAATAACGCATTCATGAATTTAATAGCAAAATTTAAAATTGATATTAAGTGAAAGTTAAAATAATTCTTGAAAAATTAAAAAAAAATCGCCTGAAGTAGTTCTAATTAATGTGAATAGATGACTCTGTTTAGCCCCGATCATAATTGGTTGCCTACTTCTCAGTAACACAACTGGGATTTCCTTTATTTCACTATTTTTTGTAGCAGAAATGTATTGCATTACAGACTTGTCAAAGTGACTCGACAATCGTAGACATTAAACCGCAACTACAGGTGCTTTTTTTAAGCGTAAATCGACGATTTCTATGAGAAACTATCTATTTTAATAAATTTATCAGAAGAAAACATGGCTTGGACGCGATACCACTTACTTCTAGCTGGTTTAATGGTAACAACAGGCAGCATTAATACGTTGACAACAAAGTAATAGCGAATTATTTTTAATCGTCTCGTTTTCCACATTTAAAATGCATTTCCTTTATAGATGGGCTGATCGAATAGAATCTGTAAATCGAGATGGAGAAGTGAGAAAGTTTGATCATCCCTTCGTACAAGCCCTGTCGATGTTCTTCGGGGAGATTTTATGTTTAGTGATGTTTAATGTGTTATACAAAGTTTATAGTAAAAGAGCGGTAAGTACATCCGAAATATTACTCTTTATATTCCCCATGAATCATTTTCAAATCTAATTAGGACGGTTCGGAAGATGCTAATAAGTTCACCAAAGGAAATCGAAGCTTTAATAGATTCTTATTATTTATCCCTGCAATGTGCGACATGACAGCCACTTCCTTGATGTATATCGGCTTAAATTTAACTTACGCAGCGAGTTTCCAAATGTTAAGAGGTAATTTTATCGATAATACCAAAATTTTAACCTTTCATTTATTATTTTTTCCCGAAATTAGGTTCGGTGATCATTTTCGTCGCCTTATTAAGCGTGGGATTCCTCGAGAAAGTCATTAAACGACAGCAATGGACGGGAATCTTTTTAGTAATCATCGGATTAGTAGTCGTCGCAATGGCTGATGTTATGTCGAAGGATACATCGGGAGAAGATTTTGGAAGAAACAGTATCATTACGGGAGATTTACTAATTGTCCTAGCGCAGATTATAACATCGGTGCAGATGGTTATCGAGGAGAAATTCGTACATGCGCAAGATATACCACCATTGCAAGCTGTTGGTTGGGAAGGTGAGAGATATTTTTGATTTTTGGGGAATTACAGGGATGTATTTTGCTCTTTTTATCTTCAAATCTTATTGGGTATGGTTGAGAAAAGGGGGAATCCCCCAATTCAATTTTGTCTTTTTTCCTTTGAATTTAATGTAATTGTTACGGTAGATTTAATATAGGGGAATTGTTGCATGAAATATATGAGGAAAGAATTGAATTAAATAACTTCAACACTTTCTTTTTTTCCATTAGAAAAGCGATAAAACAAATCTTACATGTGTGTTTAAAGTTCAATATCCTTAAAGATTATTATGATGTTCTCAAACGTGATTGTGAGTCATAGAATGATAAGCTTACAACCACAGCAAATAAATAGCATAATAAACTTATCTCGAATTACTTCAATTACGCATGCAATATACAGGTCCGTTGAAATGTTTTTCTTGTCGGTATTTCGTGTATACCGTGCTGTTTTATAGAAAATGAACTAGGGTCGTCTGAAAAGTTTCCAACCTGACATAGAGACAAGTATATTTTTTGTCAAATTTAGTTTTATTTCTCCTTGTAAGTCTATACACTTTTCCCACAGATGTTCCCATCGTTTTAATCCATCCAGATGGTCATTGGCATCTTGTTCTGCAAAATAGACGTTTACGAGTGCGATGACCTCCTCATTTGATGAAAATCTCTGTCTTCCGTGCAAAACTTTGAGCCTAGAAAACAGAAAAAGGTCTCTAGGGACCAGATCTGGTGAATAAGGCGAGTGATCTATCAATTCCAACCCCAATTCGTAAATTTTTGCCAAGGCTACCACTGAATGTGAGACGATGCGTTGTCTTGGTGGAATAAAACTTTTTTTTTCTTCAAATACGGCAATTTTTTCGCAATTTCTCCTTTAAGCTTGTTAAGTAATGATGCGTAGTATACCCCCGTTATTGTTTTTCCTTTTTTAAGATAATCGATTAACGCAACTCCATGACATCCCAAAAAACAGTCGGCATCATTTCTTCGCCTTTTTCGGAGCCGATTTACCCTTCGTATTCCACTGTTTCGACTATACCTTGGCTTCAGGAGTGTGCTGGTATATCCAAATTTCATCTACGGTTATCTATAGAGCGAAGTAATCGTCTCTGCGATACATAGGTGTTTCACTGGAATAGCGGGCTGTGTGCAAAAATCGATTCTCGTTTTGTCAGCTTCCGCTTATCAAGTACTCGAATTCTGTGGCACTGGAACACTGAAACGGTTCACTAAAACCCTTACAAGCATAGACCGTGCTAGGGAATCTAGAGGATCGTTCACGACGATGGCCTATTAAAAGTATCTCTGGAAATAATCGAGGTATCGTTTTGAAATTTACTTTCAAGTCTCACCACATCAAGTGTCAATGTTTATGAGCAATAGTATCGCGACAATGCCTTCGGCTGCAAGTGTTTACATGTTACGTGTAAAGCAATGAATAGTCCTTCTCATTCCCTCATTCCAGAGACGTCGCGGTCTTCCTTTTTTTTTCTCCTATGCGGTGGTTTCCATTGAAACAGTGTCTTTGGCCAGCGGTCTTCAGCCATTCTGAGTAAATAGCCGAATCACTTAAGACCTCTTCTCTCAATTCTAATTCCTCCTATTCTAGATATTCTAGCGCTCCTTCTTAAGAGGTGCATCTTCACCGTTGTAAGTCTTCGTTTCACCTCCGCTATAAGCATCTACACCTCGCAGACGTAGTCTCTACCAAGATCTATCCGGGTCTCTTTTTTTACTTTATTGGACAGATGTTTGTCCCACCAACAACTCTCTTCGAGCTACAAATTCCTGATCTATTAATTATGGCCGCAAGATATTTAATTGAATCAACTTGATCAACGTAAACATTGTCATTGATTTGAATGTCAAAATTCGCACTGCCGTTGTCCCCTAGATATTGGGTTTTCGTTAAATTAATTTGCAGTCCCAATTTTCGATACTCATCATATAGCCTCTTCAACAAAAATTCTAGGCCATAAGAATCCTACGCCACGACAACCTGATCATCCAAAGGTTAGATTGTGTAATTTTTCATTTCCTATCGGGATACCCATAGATTGATAACATCTATTCCAATCATTTAATGCAACCTCAACGTATAGGTTGAATAGCAACGGCGAAATACCACATCCCTGTCTCAGACCCTTTCTGGCGATTATGGGTTTGGATAAATGTTTTCCCAGCTTAATACAGGAGAGGTTATTATCATAGAGTTCTCTGATGATGTATATCTCCTTTCTACATCTAAGAGGCTGAGGGCTTCCCAAAGTTTAGAGCGTTCAATCGAGTTATAAGCCTTTTCCAGGTCTATAAAGGCGAGGTGGACTTCTTGTCCTACAGATATGTACTTCTCAAGTAATTGCTGAAGGGAGAAAAGATTGTCCAGACAAGATCTTCCTTAAACAAATCCATTTTGTGACCAACAGATCATTTTTGCCACTCATTGAAGATGTGACACTCAACATCCAGGATCTCTTCTATTTCCCTTTTTGAAAATAGAAACAATGTGTGATACCTTCCATTCTTGGGGTATTCGATTTTGCTCACAGCAGGAGTTCATGAGATTCGTCAGGCGTTCTTCCAACGACAGTCCCCCACATTTCATCAATTTCAAAATTTCACTTTGGTTAATGATGGTGCGGGGCCCCCGTAAACAGCGTCTATCATGGCATTAATTAATTTTTTCGATTTTTACAAAAACGCTAACATAGACTGACGCCGACGACTGTTAAACAGCAACTGAGCGTCCAACCTGGATGAAATTTTTAAAAGTATCTTTCAACGCATGCGCAATTATATTATCAAAATATTTTTGAAATTTTAACTTAAATCTCTACTCCCAATAGGTGTCTTTGGATTCATCGTACTTGGATTGCTGCATATACCCTTCTATTTCATTTACGTTGGTCCTCCATTTAGCAACAATGCCAGAGGAGTCTTAGAAGATATAGTTGACGCTTTCATCCAAATCGGCAACAATTTCCGTCTAATATTTGCTATTGGTGGTACCATCCTCTCCATAGCCTTCTTTAATTTCGCTGGAATCAGCGTTACCAAGGAAATGTCGGCGACAACTAGGATGGTGTTGGATAGCGTTAGGACGTTGGTGATATGGATATTTAGTTTAGCCTTATTCGATCAGCAATTCCATTGGTTACAGGTAATGAATAAAATTTTATTTATATTCATCACGTTCTCGGATTTACTGTGAAAAAAATGCAAATTTTGTTGTAACCAGAGTTAACATTAACGTAATTTTATTGTTACTACTTCTTTTTGTAAAAAAATCAAGTCCGCGTATAACGAAGTTCGGATATAACGACGGAATTTTTGAGGTTTTTTCAACCGCATTCGAAGTCTTCCAAAAATTTGACTAAAATTACGTTGTTACGAACCAAATTAAGTAACTTTTAGTTTATTAAATAAAACTGCTTTTGCAACAAATCCGTAGACCTGGATATAGAGATTTGCTTAAATTGAGTTAAAATAAATAATCTTTTTTTCATTTTTCATCTTAAAATATTTTCGTAATTTCGTAAAAGATGTGTTTAAATATAATTAAGTCCACTTAGCACTGATAACAAAAACAAAAATTCAAGATGGCTGTTTTTGAAGTTTTGGCGGCAACCTTTTTATTTTAAACGGACGCCATATTTACTTTTTTTATGTAGATAGATAGCTTTTTTTCAATTATATATCCCAACTTACGTCTAATTAAAAAATATTAAGGATATTAAGTACAGTGCGACCCCACTAATCCGACGTCATTGGGAAAGATGTTCCAATTATCGATTTGTCGGAATTAGCGAATATAACCGCCTTTTTACTTAAATTGCTTGAAAGAAGTGTTTTTACCACATATACAGGGTGAGTCGGGAGGAACGAACCAAATTCCCTTCATAGACGAAACTATTGAGAATTTTAGATTTTCTTCGACAGAATCTCAATTACATTGCTAATTTAAACAAATCTCTTTATTTGTTAATAAGAAAGGTACCCATAGTAACCTAATCTAGGATCCTATCAATTTTTTCAAATATTTGATTTTTGACGTAATTTTGTTTCGTTACCGCAGCTTCTCGGCTTCTTCTCCTTAATCGTGGGAATGTTAATTTACAACGGAGTAACGTTAACTTCCGCCTATCTCAAAATAAGACAGATGATCGTAAGTTTGCGTTATAGGAATCTAAACGAGGAAATTATAGAAAATATGGAAGCGGATTCTCCTGAAAACAACTCCTAATTGTCAAATGATTAGCTTTTCAAACGTAGACTAGTGCAAATTGTTGAAAAATCGTGTAAAACAAGTAAAACAAATGACTACATATATTATTGATGACTTTTCTTGATTTCGGAATGTATATTGTTTTGATAATTGATTTTTTTGTATTTTATTTTATTATTATTGTTTTTAATTGCGTATTGACTATAGAAGATGTAATTTTAAAGCATGTGGAGTATAATTGTAATCGATATTGTGATATATGTATTTTTCTATGTATAAAAAAGAATAAATATGAATAAATATGACATTTCTGAGTTTATTTTGTTTTATTTTTTGTTTCTTGTTTTGTTATACCCGATTTAACACCAACTAGAAAAGAAGTTCCTCTGTCAGGTGAACACCGATAACTCGAAAATTCATAAAA
This sequence comes from Dynastes maya, assembly GCA_029619315.2. Lineage (NCBI taxonomy): Eukaryota > Metazoa > Arthropoda > Insecta > Coleoptera > Scarabaeidae > Dynastes > Dynastes maya. The sequence continues at coordinate 13,001,308 of JAROYE020000014.1, forward strand.
AATTGAATCTTTGTGGGTTTATAGACTGAAATAATGGAAAAAACGTTTGAGGGCTGCTGAGTATACACACGATCTTCAATCTCGTAGCACTAGCTAACTGGCTTTTAATTCTAAAATTCATCTTTAGCACAAAAGGTTAATTAAGTTCTAATTATAATTATATAAAAAGAAAAAATTATGCTATAAGTAAAAATTTCTTAATTAAAAATTAAAAAACATTCCACTTAACGAATAATCCGACTCTGATTATTTCAAAATTACACCCGTTTGTTAGAGTATGTTTTAAATTTACCGCCTAACTAGTAAGTAGTTTATGTTTTACTTTTAGGGAATTTAAGTTTGAATGGTTGTAGAAGATAGTTGACATAACGATGTCACTACATTCTTGATGCTCCTTATGTATTATATAGATTATCTTTACTTTTAATAACCAAAATTGGAATTAAATAAAGTTTTTAAATATCTAACTAAAACGTTCAGCTAACTTTCCCACTCATTGTCCCTCCCTTCTTTACCGACTTCTCTTTCCACACAGTTTTCTACAAACACAGAAAAAAAGAAATACAATATAAAGTAAATATAAAAATTCTAATTATTGTATTAACGATATTCTTTTAATTACATTATCAACAGCGAAACGTAACATCACAATAAATTATTTCATCATTTTCAAGTAAATATTCTTATTACATTACAGCCTCTCGGATTTGGAATTTTGGTCTTTGGAACCACTATCTATAACGAAATGCATTTCTTAGAAAAACATTTTTTTGAAATCAAAAAATACTTAAAAGCCAAATTTAAATGGTTGTCATGGATATCGGAAACGAATATAACGGAAAATAAAGAAGCTACTCCCTTGATAGAAACCTGTATTGAATAAACTACCCAAGAAAATATGTTACTAAATATGCATTTTTTTTATTTTATAATTAGATAATTAATATAAATTAAAATATTTGTTCTAAATTTGGGCTTTGTTTTCATCTTTTTATCACAAAAATTGGGAATAAAAGGAATTAAAATTGAGAATTAGGTGGCGACGTCTGGCGGCATTAAAAGGAGTTAATAAGTTGTAATGTAAGAAGCAACCAGAAGGTGGCGCCGATATCTGATTTTCCCAGGAAAGTTTGTTTTTAAACAATAATTTGCTTTTATCATCAGAAATGTTTATAATAAAAATTAATTTTGTTTATTTCATATATATAAACAGCAGATGACGTTATAGAACAGAGATACAAAGTTTATATACATTTCTTAATTAAATATACTTTCAATTTTTGATTTTTGTTGTGCTAATAACCAAAATAAAATAAAATAATAAATAAACCAATAAATTATAATAATACATTTCCCTTAGGACGATAATTTTTTTTTTAATTTTGAGGATTTTTTTATTGCACAAACCTTTCTTAGAATAGTTCAACAAAAGAAAATGCGTTTTTAAATTAAGTCAATGTAAGGTATAACCTTAAGTGGGTGCTATATTAGTTACTGTTAGAGACTTTAGGTTGGCAATACATTCACGGATGCAAGTCACAGTGAAAAGGGAACACCGTGATAGAAAATGTAAAAGAGTGATGTACACAGATTTGATGTCAACCCTAAGCGAAATGGACGTGCTTTGATGTAACGTGAAGCAATACATTTATTTATATATTTTGTGAAGTTAGTTTTATTAAAATATAACCTACGAGCCCGCTGACAAGTGCCCCTATATCAATTAGAGTAGTGGGGCGTTTTAAAATTGTTAAAACTAATTTACTAAATTTTTCGAGCACCTGTTAGATGAATTATTCATGGTTTCAATTAGCACTAGCGTATATTAGATCATGTGATACGTATAGTTAGTTCAGTTGATACCCAAAGAACAAGTAACGTATTTAATGTGTTGAAGTAAATCTTTATATTCAACATTTAAGTCGTGCGTTTTATTGAAAGTAGAAGTAAAGAAAGTAAGCCCACTAAGCCACAAAGGAACATTGTTTGCTAGCCCAATTCGATGAGTAGTCATTTGAATATGACCTTGAAAAATTCAAATTTGACAGCGCGGCAAAAATCATGAATTTCCCACACTCTTTCTTGTTACTATTAATAACCTTTATACATTTTGGTTGAAAAATTACTTATAACTAAGGTTCGACAAACGAGTGCAACGTCAGAGGCGTATCGCGTAAAAGTAGCTACGTGAGATACAGTATTATTAAAAATAATATATTCTTACCTTTTATTGACGTCCTGACGTCTTGGGGCAGTAGTATTTTGTCGTAGTGGACAATAAGACGTCAATAAAAGTTAAAAATAAATTATTTTTTAATAATACTGTCTCACGTACCTACTTTTCCGCGATACGCCTCTGACGTTGTACTCGTTTGTCGAACCTTACTTATAACCTCGTTGCATGCATCCATTTAATCCGTCCTAACCTAACACTTATAAATTTAAACAATATAAATATTTGCAATACATATATTAAGTGCTATGGATTTACTTCTAACTTTATGCTAATATTTTTATTTTAATTTTTATAATTGAAAAAAGAAATTATTGACTTGAAAATCTTAATTTCACGCCCACCTCAAAGAAAACCAATGACATTCATGCCACGCCATTTCGTTTAAAAGTAACCAATAAAAGTAATCCGTCATGAAATTGTATTGGTGCATTGTATTTTATTCTTCAAATTAAAACCAAATGCTTGGGTATTAGAAAAAAATGTATCTTTTAGGCAATTTTTTAAATTTATAGCAAGGAAACATGTTAACACGCCCACTTCCAGGTAAAGCAACACAGGCCCGCCCACATATAAATTTATAACACGCCTTCCTTTTAAATATCAACCAATGAAAGCAATCCTAACGTTTGGAAGATATAAAAAGCGGGAGATTTTAAAGGTCGTTAAAAAAACATTAGATACACACATTAGCAATAGGCGTCTTCTTTTAAATATCGACCAATAAAAGCAATAGCAAGAATTTAATGTTTGAAATTACACCGTTTTTTGTTAACATATCAACCAATGACAACATTTATAAGATATTCAAGAAGCTTTTAAGTGTTGTTTTTTATTTATGTATGTAATAAATAATAAAAATATTTATATATGAAAAAGACATTAGCATTTTAAATTATATTTCCGATTATAGACAAATACATAGCAGGAGGTTTTTTTAAACGCCCCTAAATTAAGAATAAACCAGTAAAACTAACCACGTAGTCCTAAGATCTGCTTCTACCCACGATTTAAAGAATATCATCAATCATTAGAGGTCCTTTCTTTTTTTTTTTAAATCAACTATTGCAATAAAGTTAAGCTAATTTGTAATTAGTTATAAGAACAAATATGTCCGTTACGTTTTTATTCGTTTTACTATCTTTTATTCGAGAATACATTATATTATGCAACATAAACATAATCGAATACCATCTACTGACAAGTATATATTTTAAATCTAACTTCTCACAGCACTAACTTCAGACCTTTTTCATTCTAGCGGGAAAATTTAAATACCTACTACAATAATTTTACGATAATTTAAAAATAGTACGGCCAAAATTGTTATCATCTGGCCTGCGAAAGAACAGGAAACAATTAATTATTATATTTCTTTCTTAATTTTTGAAAGGGTTGCTGAAATACTGTAATATAAATCATGTTTTTTAAAACTCGTTACTGATAACTTGGTCAAACGTATAGCAATGTGAGGCGTTCCTTGGCGTCATATTGATTTGAACTAGGTTACAAATCTTCTAAACCGTTTCATTTTGGCGTTGTAACAGTGATGTTAAAATCGTAGTGATTTGAAACGTATTCATGTTTTCTAACCATTCTACTAAGGACTTTTTTAAATGGGTTCGAAGAGCAGTGATGATAACTGGCTCGAAAATTGTTATTTTCTTAGGCTTGTACCAACAGAAATCACAAACTAGTTGAATTGGTTAAAAAAATGTAAAAAAAACTGTTTTCTGATTGACTTCACAGCATATGATTGGTGCTGAGGAGTTTGTGATTTCTGTTGGAACTGTTTCCATAAAACCATGACGTCGGAATTGAACCTAGTTTGAAATGGTCTCCAAACCTGTTTCGACACCAAAAATCGCCTTAAAGGCCTTATAAAATATTCAAAAATAAAAAACTAACCTCACTTGTAGCTGTCAAAACTGTCAAATATCAACGATTTCTTTATAACCTAAATTTTACTGTGATAATTGATTGTTTTTATGCAAGGAAAAATAAATAGCCAAGAAATTATTTTATAACAACTTTATTTCACAAATAAAAGAGAAGAACATGTTAAAATACTACGATCATATTCGCACTTTGTTTTACATTAAATGCTTTTTTAAGAAATGTTCATGCGTAGATGTCGTATCGTGATTCACTCTCCCCAAATACAATTAAGCGTTTTTTTTTTGAAATAGCATAGTTTTCGTACCCCGCATGGGTGTTTCACGAACGACATCCACTATGAACATTAGTAATTACTAGACAAATTGGACACCTATTCCAAATTGAACACCCGGTTGAACAACATCATTCTGATCGTGTTGAAGTGGGAGGCAATAGTTGATCTCGACACGTGCCATCTGCCCCAATCTTATCGCTACACCCAATCCGCTTGAAATTCGAACGTTTTTCGTTAATTGATTGATTACTTTTTCATCCGATTTCGTAGTGGCAATGTTGCCGAAGTTAAGGAACAGGTGTGTTCGGAAAATATCCCCAAAGCCGCCTTTGCCGGGCCGAAAAGGTAACGGGGTGAATAAATGAAGCCCTGCTGTCCAATACGCCTGTGAAAAATTAAACAATATCGAAGATTAGCACTCGTTTTTAACTTACGTCTCCTCCCAAAGCATTTCCATCAGATCTAGGTCCGATTCCTCTCATTTGAAATCCGCGTACATCCATCGGACCACCTAGGAAAAACATATCTGACATACCAATCTTCATATCGTTGCTAAGACCGTTTAACATGCCTGCGCAGAATGTTCCTTGCACTATAACATCTTTCACGCTGCTAATATTCGATTGCAGATAAAGGTCGTTCCTTAGAAAACCTACGTCACCTCCCAAACCAGCTAATTCCACTGTGTATTCTAGTAGGGAACCACATGAAGGGAATATTTTATCGTCTCTACGATCTATCGTCAGAATATGCTGTAATGCTGATTTTAATGTTGCGCCGGATTGTTCGCGGACCTCAAACGAAGATGATTTGCTAAGAACGCCTTGATCTCTTGTGCAACCTCTGTAGAGCAGAGCATGTCTGAACTAGAATATAATACGATTAATTAATTTCTAATAATAGCGATTTAAATTGAAATACTTACATCCCATTTAGAAATGAAATCGTAACCAAGTGCGAAGCCACGTTCCATTTCGCTATAACCTGAATGCGGAAACTGGCTTACGTTTTGGAAAATGCTCGCCGTAAGCCTAAATTAGATCTAATTCAATTACAATTATATAAAAAATTGAAAACTAACCTTGGTTCGTGTTTACCTATAAAAGGTTTCATAATACCAACGGAGAAATTATTCGATCGTCTAGAACCGTAGCTATATTCTACGAAAAAGCGTTCTCCTCTCCCGAAAGCATTCGGTGCTCTTAATCCGACCACAACCGATCCTTCGTTATGTCCAACTTCGGTATTCACACCTCCAACGACACGTTTCAATTCTTTCACGAAAAATATAACCTATAAGCTTTAATTTCAATTCATTTTTATACAAGAATAAATTTCATACCTCAATACCATCGGGTGTAGCCCTAACTCCTCTACTAACGTCTATATGCACCGATACATTCCTGAAACAACCAAGGGCTTCTAGCCTAAGGCGTGCCTGGAAAGGAATCGCTCTTTAAACTCTCCAAGCTGATGGGAAATCGCTTACCTTATGTGCATTGTATAAAACGTCCCTGAAATTTTCCGATTTAAATAATGGCCGAGTGACATCGCTAACAATATCGTCTTTCGTCCGGGATAACCCTTCGATAGATATTTGATCGACACGTACCTAGTGAATATCATATTCGAATTGCTACTAAATTAAATTCATAATACGTACAGGTACATCTAGAGGTAATGATTTCGTCTCTTCGCATTCGTCGTAATTTATTGTGGGTTGTGGAAGTCCTATAACAGGTGATGATTCTGGCGCCTAGAAAACGTTAGGATATTTAAGGCATATTTGAATGTAATACTTTAATACCTTAGCCTGGACGGTGCCCATTTCTGTTCGAATACGCTTAGTGCTGAAACTACATTAAAATACGGAAATTTTTACTTAGATTTTCATATTTGAAACCGGTAATCTTTTAATTGTCACAGACGAAATGTACACTTCAAAAGTTTGCATGTGATGCTATTGTAAGACACTAGCCAACTGATTTCGAAAGTTTATTTAGATTTTTATTGTAATTTTAATTAATTTTGAATTTATAAAGAATTAGGGAGATCAATACGAAGCGTTTAGAATAATCAACACACCCGAAATTATGTAATTGCTTTATTTATAAATCATTTTTTGTATGGGATAGAATTTACAAAAAAATTATGACACTGACAGTAAAGGTGGTTGGAATAACGAAAAAAAAATTCAAATTGTAATCAAATCTCTTATTATTGGTTTTAATTTAATTTATTTTATTTATTTAGAAAAAAAGAAATAAGCAGGAGGTAATTAAAGGGTTAAATTTACTCCAACACACGGATTTTATTTATCACAAAAAAAAAATCCCCAGGAAATATTCTAATAATAGTAACATTTTATTTTTACGCAACACCATTGGTAATTTATTTTTATAGTACTGTTTAGAATCTTTGCGTTGGTCAGACTGTTTCAAACCGTGGTTGCTCTTTCTAGAGTAATGCGTGATCAATTTCCATTAGATATATAGCGAGTTTATGCATTTTCGACGATTCTTATCAGCTTTAATCAACGGGGAAAGCCTTTGCGGAATATCGTTACGTCCAGAAAGAACCGCTAAATATGATTATCCAGGATCAGGACGCGTTTAAGACTTGGCTGACGTCCGTTTTGAAGCCAATGTAAGTAACGATGTGCTCCATATTTTATGCTAATACACACATATTTTTCTAATTCGCGCGTACATTTTACGTTCGGCGTTATTTACAGCGCGTTCTATCTGCTATTGGAACGTCAAAATTCACTAAACTTCGATTCTATTCACCAAGCATCATCCTACATAACCTTCTATAAAAAGGTTTTTTTTCTATATAATCAGCTGTTAATTTATATTATATTGTAGATGCGAAGCTGATCCGAGTGCTTTAGCAAAATACGTGATAGCTCTGGTCAAAAAGGATAAAAGTCAAGAAGCCTTACGAGACAGCATGATAAACCAATTAGAAGTATTTTTGCAATCAGGTTAGTACGATGTTATCAATTAGCAATACCATTTAGGTAACGTGTATGCTTATTACAGAAACTGTAACTTTTGTCGATTTGCTGTTTAAAACGTTGGAGACGCAAGATTATTTAGAGCCCGTCATACCAAATGCGAATCCACCAAATCCAAACCTAATCAAAACTGATTCTTCACCGATTAAGCCACATACGAAAGAAATTAAGCCAATAATACCTGTCAATGAATTGCCCTGCTTGAATGAGGCAGTTAACGGATCAGCAGTGAAGAAGGATCGTGAGGAAATTAAGAGGGATATTAGGAAAAGTGACTCGGTGAGTTTTTTGTATTTTTAAAATAATTGACATTAGTTCAATTTTTTTCTTTCCTTGGAATGTGAATTTTTGTTATCTACATAAAAATAATTTTATATTTTTTTCTCACAATTTCAATGAAATATTTCACTTTTTCATAATAATCTACACTGAAAATTAATATTTTAAGTCTAATATCCGATTTTAAATTAAGAAAAAACGTTAAAATATATAAGTATAGCCCTCTCTTATCAATTCATATCGATTTGTATTTAACCATCTTTTTTTTTTGGGAGTAATTGCGTTGCCAATGCATCTGGCGGTTGTGGTTTCTATGGTAACATGTGTTTTGTTTACAAACGTCACTTGTCAAATTCGGTGTTTTTCTTCTCATTTATATTTATTTTTGATTGAATTGTTATTAATTTTTCGATTTAATATTGAAGCAAGGAAATATTTTTTAATTTGTTGTAAATTTACTGGTTTCAATACTTGTAAAGCTTGTTTTACACGCCGCGATTTATTGGCTAATTAATTGAACAAGTTCTTGACCAAGAAATCGGTACAAATATGCTGTTTTACATTCTACAGTAAATTAAATATTTTTTTAGCGATTCTTTAGTTTTGTTAAGTAGGGAATTTTAATCTGCTTATAAAGATTTGCAACCTGCCTTTGTCAAATGTTTTGGCTGTTTTGGAATATTCACAGATTAGCTTAGGTTGCTTCGATTTCAGTTACTTCATTTAAATTATCCATTCCATCTTAATTGCTGTAAACTTTCGAAATTTATCCCCACTTTACTTTAAAAACACTAAACAAAATTCATAGGTACTTTTCTGTTATTAGGTTGGTATTAAAACAGTAAAATTAGTGAAATATCGTGACAAAAACAGCAATTCAGTTAATGGTACGATAAAATCGAAGATCAACTTTGTTCAATTAATTGACCAATAAATCGCGGCGTGTAAAACAGGCTTAGCGCTGTGGCTAGCGTCCCAACACGGGATTCAAATCGTTACCACCGATGCTTGAAGACCTAACTGCTCTTCGATGATGTCGCGCTGTTTAGGCGATGCATCGCCATGCACGATATTAGCCTAAGTGGTAAAGGAACCGTTCTTTTTGCATTTCTTTCTTTGAGTTTTGAAGGACTTACGGTTTTCAGAGGACATTTGACGATGTGATTGTTTGCCATAAGTGACGCTTTCAATTTGCTTGTGTTTGTTCCAAAGACTTCATTCCTTAGGTACTGGTCTAATATTTTTTCCATTCCTTTGAGCAGGAATGAGGAGACTCCTTCAGGTATAAATACCTCATCTACGTCTTTCCAGCTGAAGCAATAGCTGGTTTTGTTGAAGCTTACAAATATTAGAAGGAGGGTAATTCATTATTTATCGTAAATTCCTTCAACATGAATCTATTTTGTTTATTAACCACTTTCGAAATGATTCTCGTTGATCAAATCCATTAATTTCCCAGGAAAAAGAGGACAAACCTCGCCGACGATCGCGCCACCGATCCCTCTCCCGTAACCGATCGCGTTCCAGATCGTGGGATCGTATACGACGGTCGAGATCCCGCGAAAAATCCCGAGAACGCGACCAACATCGGCTAGATCGCGAGAAACGCGAGAGAACGCGACCTTGGCGCAACAAATCCCCTCCCAGACGATACGAAAGGCGGAGATCGCGGTCCGCTTCGATAGGACGCATCAGATCGCGTTCGCGGAGCCCGCGACAGCACTACAGAGGTCGCTACCGGAACAGATCGCCGCCACGTTCCGCCAGCAGAAGCAGATCGCGTTCCAAGGATAGAAAGGAGCTTAAGGACGCGAAGGATGGCCAATCCGGAGCCGGTACACCGACGCAGGACTCCAATCACGGCGATATGGATCTTCGGTTGACGAACGCAACTCAAAGTATACAGTCGGTGATCGTGCAGCAGAATTCGAACGATAATCGAAGTGGTCAAAAGCGGAGGTGTAGGGATTATGACGAGAAAGGGTACTGTATGCGCGGGGAGATGTGTCCGTTCGATCACGGTGTCGATCCGGTTGTTCTTGAAGACTCCACCTTATCGAGAGTGTTGACTTACGCTCCGAATGGAGCTCCCGTTCCGGAGGTCGCTCCGAATGTGCTTGCTCCGCCTATCATAGGAGCGGCCGGCCATCCGATCATCCACAACATGCCTCCCAGGGCGTTGCCTCAGGAGTATAACCCGCAGGCGCCTCAGATGTTCCATCGGGGCTTCCGAGGACCGCGACCGAATCTTGGGCCAAGGGTAAGTAGAATGTAATTTAATTTTTACGTTTACAAAAGAATTACACTGCAGACAATAGCAGTGTTATTTCTGTAAAAAGTATGATGGCCCCTTATAGGCGCCCTTTGTTACTTCATGAAAAAGACGTATATTAGTGACGACATACGTCCTAATTTGACGTAAAAGAATTCATTCAAATTTCTAACCAAAACGATAACACTTTCTCTCCTACTTACCAGAAGTCTCTATGTCAATATTTGATCATTAACTGGACGCTGAAGACTTGCTCTCGCTGCTAAACGTTTCACTGTTCCACCTATTTCACCACATGGTGATTTTCCATGACGAAGATTCAAAAAATTCTTGTCATTTTTGTACTGAGCTGATGAGCCGCATATTTTTAAAAGGGCGCCGATGCAAAATACTAAACTTATAAGTGCGCAGCGGCTTGATAAAGTTTGGGAACCCCTGGTCTGGTTGGGATTTAAGTCATTTAAGGCAAATTCCCTATTCGTTTTAATTTAAATCTCCTCTACGTACCAACAGGTACCGCCAATGAACGCCTTCCCGCCTCAACCCAACATGCAACGCGAACTGATCCCTGTTCCCGTGATGGACAACCAGCAAGCCGATCAATTCAACCCCGGCTATCCTCGCCAAGCGTTCGTCGCTAATCCGGGAGCGGGAGTCGTCCAGGCGGTACCCGAGCACGATCAGGACGCCCTCTTCAAGAAACGACCCGGCTTCGACTTCAACAGGCTCGGTCCTCGCACGAAGAACCCTTCGAACTGCTCGCTAGAACTGAAGAAGGTCCCTACGGGCCTCAATAACATCACCCACCTCAATAATCATTTCTCGAAATTCGGAAAGATCGTCAATATCCAAGTGAGCTACGATGGGGACCCGGAGGCGGCAATTATCACGTTTTCTAGTCACGCCGAGGCCAACGCCGCCTATCGGAGCACCGAAGCAGTGTTGAACAATCGTTTCATCAAAGTGTTTTGGCATTCGAATAATACGAACGAAGGTAAGTTTTCTTTGCATTAATTCAATTCAAATCAATTTTTTTAAAAATTTGAAATTATAAAAGCCATTAGGAACATTTTCAGTCAAAAGATTTACATCAATAGGCTTTGAAAATTGTAGAAATCTTCTGTTTGGATATTAAAGTTAAATTTAGCAACTTTACTACCCAGCATTAAGCGAGACTCCCATAGTATTCCACGAATTTTGATCATCCCCCACTTAACAACATTAAAAAAAAAAGATATTCGCACTTCAAAAACAAAACAGACCAGAAACATACGCCAAAAATCCTATGTATATACGCACACAGGCAAACAAGAGAACGTCCCACCTCGTTCGATTAAAGACCGTTTGGGAATCCCCCAAATCGTTGCACCTAATTCGAATAAAGTCCTCAATCTAGTTCAGCCCAAAGCGGAGACCAAACTGCCCGAAGAACCCGAAGAAGCTAAAGTCCAGAAAAATTCCGAAATCGGTAAAGAGGAGAAGAAGGCCCAAGTCGCCGCGGCGATTAGAAAGACTCAAGAACTCCTAGCTGCTAAAGAGAAACAAAAAAAGAACCAGGAGGAAGCTTTGAAGGTCTCTCAAAATCTGCGGAAGAGGCAGCAGGAGTTGCTGGAGAAGCAATTAGCCCAGCAGAAGTTGCTGATCGGCAAAATGGAGAAAAGTAATGTCGATTTAGCTCAAATCAAACGATTCGTTTATTAATTCTGATCGTTTTTCTAGCACCAGCTGGACCACAACGAGATTACTTGCTGCAAACCATAAAGAAGTCGCAAGAGGCTATCGAAACTATCAGGAAAGTGATGGTCGCTCAACCCGCCACGCCTTTGAAATCCCAATCGGCGAAGAAGTCGAAAGAAGAAGCCCAGAAAGAGATGCTTGACGCCGAACTAGATCTCATAACGAAGCAGCAGGAGGGTGCTGATACGTCCGAATTACAGAAAAGGATTCTCGAATTGAAGGCTAGAACGCAAGTCACTAGAGGACGCGGTAGAGGGAGAAGGTTCCCGCTGGGTCGCCATCTTTTGACAAAAAATAATCTTGTCAATCCTGGTAAGTGATATTCCTTTTATATAACTGTATCTTCTTCAAAGTAAGTAATAATGGTAAAGGATGGTTTGATAAATACTTGAAACACCATAAATTTTGTGAGTTTACGGAATAACCTAGTTTTTGGAGTGGTTCGTTGTTGGTTTGAAACCGTATACAACCCCCTTTTGGAGTTAAACTAATCAGGGCCTTACTTTTGTATTCATTCCATAGGTTTAAGGACTAGCATGAAGGTAAACAGATTCCAGAAGCACGCGATCGATCACAGGCCTACGAGATTACTTGTCTCCGGATATGAGAGCGATGAACAAGAAAGCGTCCTATCTCACTTCTCTGTAAGTTAGGAGGCATTTTGCTGAGACAATTTAGGTTCCTATAACATCAAATTTCTTACAGCAATTCGGAGAAATCGTAGACTACGTAACAGACGCAGCAACACCCAGTATCGTACTCAATTACAAGACCAGAAAAGAAGCTGAGGTTGCTATAATCAAGGGGAAACATTTCCAGGTATTTTCCATCTTAATTTCGTTGGCATTGATTCAAAAGGTTTTTCTTTCTTTGTTTTACAGGATCGAACTTTATCGGTAACCTGGTGCAACAGCGCCCAACTGAATAATCAACTTAGCGGTAGGTCGAGTAGTAGGACGGTGTTGGTGAGCGAATCAGATGAAGATCACCTCATAGATCAGGGCATTATCGATGAAGGGGACGATGTAAGTTGATTTGTTTACTATTTATGCAATTGCAATCCTTTTAGGGTAACTTTGTACCAATTTGAATGTGGGTTTTGGGAGTGTACACCTGAGTATTAAATTGTTCCCGAAATATCTTAGTTTAAAGTGATTTTGTTGTTTTAATTCTATTACGGTCTAAAACATAGGATTTAAAAGAAAAGAAAAAGCAGTATTATTTTAGAAATTATGACATCTTAGATACATAGAACTTCATGATTTTTTTATTTTTGATTTTTTTTGCCTCATTTTCCTTGAGATTATAGAATTGCGAATATATGTTAATTAGGATTTTTTGTTACTTTTTATAAGTAGTGTCCATAGGTAAAATTTGCGCACGTTCTTTTCAAACACCCTCTACAGTGTGATCGAACTTAAGTGCACAATATTGCACAATCTTCGTTATTATTGATTCTACTACAAGATAGATTAAATTAACGAAATTGTAGCTTTTTTAATGCTGATCAATGTGGATTTAACGAAAAAATAAATAAATAAATAACGCATCGTCAAAATAATACGAAATGGAATCGTTTATAGTATTAAATTTATCGTTAAAATTAATTAAAAGATCGTTTTGAAAGTTGGTAGATGATACTATGGATAAAATTCACCTTCTAGAAATATTTTCAGTTTCAGGACACTTTTGATTAAGACTAAAGAACAGGAACTTTTTTATTTCAAACGAAAGACTCTGTATATTATAGATTCTTCTTATAGCCTTTTTAATTGCAAGTACAATTATATCGCAGATCATTGATTTAAGACTTACAAACCTATTTTTTTCTGAAAAAATTGTCAGAATCAAGAGATCACAAATATATACAGGGTGTTCGTGCATTTTAGGTATATATGTATCTATATAAATCACTTCTGTGTTAGAACTAATAAATTATCTTCTAAGGGTAGTCCTTAAAAAAGACCTATTCTCAACGGACAAGTTTATGACTAGAGTAATTTATGTGACGTACAACTAGAAGTGACAAGGATTTATTTAGTTATACGAACGAAACTGCATGCACCTTTTTTTAAAAGAAGTTGCGTTCCAGTTTAGTTTTAAACACAGGATATTTTAAAAAAATTGTTCAAAATAAAACATTTTCTTTATATTAACTACTCTTATTTTTTTTTACCGTATTTGCTTAATCCATTCGAAAAAATGTAGTATATTTTTCATAAATATGCAAGTGTTTAAATTTGTTTTGACAATGCGTAAGTCAATTGTCTTTTTTATTAATTATGTATTAATAATAAACGGATACTCTAAAACTGTGGCACTGGAACACTGAAACAGTTCACTAAAACCCTTACCACAATACTTAATTCGTACTGGACGCACGTTTCGATAGCCAAGCTATCATCATCAGCAGCAAGACTGCTCAGTCTTGCTGCTGATGATGATAGCTTGGCTATCGAAACGTGCGTCCAGTACGAATTAAGTGTTGTGGTAAGGGTTTTAGTGAACTGTTTCCATGTATTAATAATAACAAATATTGCATTGGTACGCACTTAATTTGAATAACCTGTATAACATAGATACAGGGTGATTTTAAAAATCAGCGACAAACTTATAAGGATAATAGAGAATTATCAAACGAACATTTTTTCTTACTAACATTTTTTCCGAAGCCGCCTTATTTCCGAATTAACTGAAGTTCAAATATTGAAGAACAAATTACGGTACGAAGATACCGATATAGCATTAGTGCGCACTTAATTTGGATCAAGCTGTATAATGTAGATACAGGATGATTTTAAAAATCATCGACAAACTTATGGGAGTGGTAGAGAATTATTAAACAAACATTTTTTCTTAGTAACTTTTTTCCAAAGCCGCCTTATTTCCTAGTTAGGCGGAATTAAAGTGCCGAGAACAAAATTTAAATTCCCAACAAAGTTACTGAGATAGCATTGGTGCACACTTAATTTGGATCAACCTGTATAACATAGATACAGGGTGATTTTAAAAATCAGCGACAAACTTATAGGGATAATAGAGAATTATCAAACGAACATCTTTTCTTACTAACATTTTTTCCGAAGCCGCCTTATTTCCGAATTAACTGAAGTTCAAATATTGAAGAACAAATTACGGTACGAAGATACCGATATAGCATTAGTGCGCACTTAATTTGGATCAAGCTGTATAATGTAGATACAGGGTGATTTTTAAAATCATCGACAAACTTATGGGAGTGGTAGAGAATTATTAAACAAACATTTTTTCTTAGTAACTTTTTTCCAAAGCCGCCTTATTTCCTAGTTAGGCGGAATTAAAGTGCCGAGAACAAAATTTAAATTCCCAACAAAGTTACTGAGATAACATTGGTGCACACTTAATTTGGATCAACCTGTATAACATAGATACAGGATGATTTTAAGAATCATCGACAAATTTATAGGGTTAAAAGGGAATTATCAAATGAACATTTTTTCTTACTAACATTTTTTCCAAAGCCGCCTTACTTCTGAGATAAGTGGAATTAAAGTGTTGAGAACAAAATTTAAATTTGGCTATAAAGTTACCGAAATAGCATTGGTGCCCATTTAATTTGGATCAACCTATATAGTATAGATACAGGATGATTTCAAACATCATCGGCAAACTTATAGGGATGATGAATTATTAAACAAACTTTTTTCCAAAACCGCCTTACTTCCGAGATAAGCAGAGTTATAACTTAAAAAAAAATTACATTTCGGTAGAAAATTACCAAAATGCGCCCTTAATTCGGATCAAGTTATATAATATAAATACAGGTGGTTTTAAAAGTTACTAACAAATTTTTAGAATTAATAGCGAATTATAAAACGAACATTTTTTCTTAGTAGTATTTTTTCGAAAGTCGCATTATTTCCGAGTTAAATGCAATTGAAATGTTAAAAAAATATCTCTGTACAAATTTTTTCCATTTACGAACGTTTTATTGTACGAATAATTAGCTCTCGACGCAACTCGGCCCGGAAATATCCGAGGAAGCCCTCCTTCAAGACGATGAAGAGGAGGATGAAGAAGATGAGAACCGATCATGGCGTCGATAGCTTCCGCCTTCGTTCGGGAAACGTCGCCATCTTGACTGTTCAATGACGTTTTCTCTTTCTACTACACATAGTTCGAGGATAAGAGGAGATATTCTATTACATCGTTGACTGTGAAATGTTGCGTTTGACGATATGAGGGATAATTAATAATTAATTGTTTTTTTTTAAACGTCTAACTATGTTTTTTTCGCAATTTTTCCCCCTGATTTCAGTGGATTTATCAATTAATTTTTTTCGCTATTGAATTTGTTGTTTGTTTTTTTTTTCAGTAGTTTAAGCCGGCGATTTTTTTGATTTTTGTTTCGTGTTTTTTACGAAAATTATTGTCTCTCAACGTATTTTACTATACATATTAAAAAAAAAAAGAAAATTTAATTAAATATGGGAAACTCAAATATTACTGATAAATGATGGTACAATTTTTTTTTTTTTTTTTTTAATTTCTTTTGCTTAGGGACAGAATATGTAATGTTAATAATGATAATTATATAAGGTGTTATTCTTTTTCCCTCCGCCCCTCACCCCCGTTTTATTTTTTCTGGTTTAAGAAGAATAAAGATCCCCCAATCTTGTGAGCTAAGAATCAGCATTTAAAAGAAAACAGAGAATGTTGCTTCTTAGACGAAAAAAATTCTTTCATTTCTTTTGTTTTTCCTTTCCTAATTTTTGTAAAAAAAATGCTTTTTTTTTGATGATATGTAATTAATTATTAAAAAAAAACATTAATAATACTGATGATATAGAGAGATAAATAATAAAATAAAAGAGAGAAGTGCCCCCGAGATAATAAAAACAAAAGATATTAAAAAAAAAAGATCAAGTGAACACAGAACACAAAAAAAAAGAATATCTCGAAAAGATAAACGAATAATAGTATCATATTAAAAAGAAATGAGATACCAGTAGAAAAATAAACGATGTAAAACAAATTAAATGCAATGAAAAAAAAAGTGAAGAAATACAAACAAAACAATACATCGCAACAGAATTTATAAAATTGTATATTTTATTATATTGATATGAATATATAGTGTTATTAAGTAGTAAGACAATGCGCTGTAAAAAATTATATATTATTGTATATTTGATGAAAATATATCTTTAAGAAAGAAAAGAAAAAAAATCACGGGGGGCACTTAAAAAAATTAATAAAAAATCGATTCACAAAAAGGAAAACAACAACGACCTCTAGCTAGCACAAGTCTACAACGCTACAACTGAGTCTACATTCCAAGCTATATTTTTTGTTTTTTTGAAAAGGAAGCCAGGTAAGTTGAAGGTAAGTGTTTTCATTTTATAGGTTATGTAATTAGTGACATCTCTTGATCTCCACAGAAAAATCTAATATGCACATACAGTGAACTCGTTTTTTTTCCGTTTCTCAATATTCCAAATCGTTGGAAATGCATTTTTTTCTTTATTTTCCATGTTAATTACACTGTGCTCGAATTGAAGACTTTTTTTGCAACAAGCTGGGCACCCAGGGGGTGAATCTAATTTGTGTACGCTGAATCCAATGGTGCTAACCGTTTTTAAAAGTTAGCTCGCATCGAGAAATTTCAATTTAAAAATGTTAGGCCCAAAGATCCCCAAAAAATCATTTTTTGACCATTTATTGAATTTAAATCAATGGAAATTGAATCGATTCAGTCGATTTTTCATATTTTTTTTACAAAAAAAACATTTTTCTTGATTTTTTTCATTTTTCATTCACTGATTGCCCTGATTCTTTTTTATAATCTTCTTGTAAATTCCAAAAATGCCACCTAAAAGAGCCGCTGTACCAATGTTCGAGCCTCGCTGTCACTTGATGAAAACGCTTGCCATGCACATCGGATTCGTTTGGTGATTGTTCGGCGAATTTTTTTACATGGGAATGCAAAAAATGAATTTTTAATGACATTCAAATATTTAAACGGTGAAAAGCAGTGAGCATGTCTTCAATTAATAAGCGCCAATTTTCGGATCGATGAATTCCGAGAACATTGTCAATAACCGCTTTCACACAATCTCATGTCACAAGCTCCATGTCAATGAATGCATTTTCAAAGCATTTATCCCTCATCCAACGACGACTGTCCGGTCCCTGAAATATTCCTGTAATACAAAATGAAATTTCAATAGATCAACACTCAGATTCGGACATGTACCATTTTTTATTCTCATCCCACTTAACCGTGAAAAAATACGACGCAATTCGTTGAATGCAATTCCTTCTGGGTTCAATGCTTTTGTGAAATTTTTAACAATTCCTAGTTTGATGTGGAGACGTGGTAACAAAACTTTTTCGATCGCCACAAGTGGAATCTCAATAATGTTGTTTTGTCGTAATCTAAATTCCTCACGTAAAGGCCAGTTCCGTTCGTTATATTGGTCGCCGGCAAAACGGGTATTCCACAAACATATGTAGTACACATTTTTTGGTATAACCCGTTTGCATACCTCTTAAAAGAGCCACCACTTTTAAGTTGGCACAAATTTTTCACTTTTGGTCATTATATTGCACTAAATCGATGATTTCTTTTAGCGATGCATATGTCTCTTTTGTATAGCTGCAATCGGAATGAAATTTTTTGAATTGGTGTTGTGTAGCAGAACCGCTTTCAAACTGCTTTTTGACGAGTCGATAAACAATCGCCAATGCTCGGGATCATATTCATTTTGCATCGTTGAAATCAAACTCAAATTTTCAATGGAATTAGAAAAAATTCGTAAAACGACGATTGATTGCTCCGTATATCCGAACATCTGCTGCCAAAATGTTCGTCTGTTTCAAGTTCTTTGCCAAAAGAATGGATTGTTGCTGTAATAGTTTCAGGCTCAAATTATTCAAACGAGATTGCGTGATTTTAATGTGACTGCATGACGCAGTGACATTTAATGCTTCATACATTCATATGCCCGTTTCTTCTGTTTTCATGGTTTTTAATGCTGATGGCTCAGATTGTTCTGTTGAAATTGGTCTTGTTGGAAGAGGAATTGTATTTGCATGTTTTAAAAGGCACACACCGATAATTATCGAACTACCGTTCACTTTCACGCCTATCGAATGACTAAACCCTCCATTGGCTTCGCATCGACCTAAATTCCCTCTCGGCGCTTCTGCCGAAGCACGTAATTGTCGAACCTTAGTCATACGTTGTTTATTTACGCATATATACAGTGTGTCGATAAAATAACGCACAATATTTATAACTTTGTTATTAAATTATTTTTATATGGGGCCCTATTTAATTAATATATTTTGGCTTCCGTCGATGAATTATGAAAATCTGTAATTTCCTTGGAATTTCCGACGCAATTAAATATTTGAAAGAAGTCCTCCCGGTAAGAAATCGAACCTGACACCTTCCGTTTGCCGGACGGCCATGCTAACCATTACACCACGGGGACTGAGTATTTCATTATCGAATATTACTTTACTAATATCTCCTAGGTATTTCATTTATACACAAGAAAAAAGAAACTAAATAAAACGAAGTATAAAAAATATGGAAAAAAATACTTGAATTCTTATTTATGTTGTATAATTTAAAATTAACCTGTTATTTACGACTAAAAATATAAATCTTATTATAGTGTTTCACTTGGAGTAGTTCTGTCATAAAGAAAAATGTAGGAAATGTATAAAAAATTCCATTTGGATCGTAATATTTTTTCTAAATAAAACAGCATAATACTTCAATATTTTTTTAAATGATGTCTTCAAATATTGGCTTATTCACAATCCCTTTATATCCTACTCTCAGACTTGTACAAATAGAACCCTATTAGACCACAATAAGTTTAAAACGATCATTTCTTTTTCCAAATCCATTCTCATTTTTTCTTTCACAAAAATTATCACATCTCATGCTAAACGTTACAAACTAAACGTTAGCAGTTATCCATATATGAGAACCTACTGTCGAAGACTATGGACAAACAGAGAAAATGAAATTTAATTAAGTTAGACAGTTGAGTGACATGCTGTCCTTCAAATACAGTTAGATGCGTATAATAATCTTGCTAATTTCTCGCATGCCATCTTCTGGTTGTTAAACTTTGTATAGGTTGATTTTTTAGTTGTTCAGAATTAGAGTCTATGTGTAGATTCTCATCGTTTATCGATATTACTTATATTTGTGAAAATACGTAATATTTCGTCCGAAAAATGTTACTTGGGGTTTTAATGATCTTTTTGGTTTTGAGTGCTTTTAAGTTAATTAACTTTAGTTCTGGCATTATCGTTTATCCTCGAAATTCTATATTACAGGTAAGATGTATTACTGTATGGTATTCGGATGCCAAGTTTGGATTTTAATGGAACTTGCGAGGAAATATTAAGCATAACAGACTATGCACATAGCATTTTTGTATCTGCCGAAATTCATTTTGAAAAAGGGGAAACATCCTTTCGAAAATTGGAAGAATTTCGATTTTCACATTATAGCTGGAGAACAAAGATAGAAGGGAGGGATGAATGTAAAAATTGTACGATATTTATGAGTGTTTTAGAACACGTAATTAATATACATATACAGAGTATTACGTTTAAGCGTAATTCTTATGTATTCCATGTTTTTTCAACAATGCAAAATATTTTTGAAATAAAAGTTGTTTGCCTTCTATCCAGGGTTTTTCAATATATAGCGTGTTCCTAAAATAAATATCATCATACCTTCTTTTCGATTTGGGGGTTGTTTTTGTTGTTTATTTACAAAAACAACCCACAGACAGAAATAAATTTAAGAAAAAATAAATTTTTGCAATAACTAACACAAATGTCAAAATTAATCAAAAAATCATCGCTAAATTAATGATTTCTTATGAATTAGTAGCCGAATCGACTCTGATAGTTAATTTATTTTAAGTAACTATACGACAACAAGATGCCAACTATACAAGACAAAGGGACTATGTTGAAAAATAGAACTAAATTTTACAAAAAGAAAACACTTATTTCTGTTCATTGAAAGCTGTTCAGAGTATCCTTGTGTAACCTCCGATGTCCAATATATCCCCATTTACCGGTACTTAACGTTTACGGATTATTTTTAATTTTCCAGTTAAGCTACGGTTTCGACACATTAATCACATTCAACGAACGGTTCGTGGTGTGGGGCCTCGGCATGCAGACCACTTTTTTCTTTCCAACTAACACCTCAAATTATAAAATAATAACCTTGCAAGCCAGATCGGAAGATATAGATATGACCAGGGAAGTTTTCTACAAATACATCATCGGATTTCTGGAAAGGTAAGCAAATCCATACTTACAAATGTAATTCTTAATTTTTCTAAATAATCCACGAATTTATTTCAAGCGCTGGCCTTTCTGGCGAAGATTGCCTTATGAGAGCCATTTGCGAAATTGCCCATACGCCGTTTTATATCGAAAAAGATAATAGTCTCCTAGAAAAGATTGCCCATTTCATTTTCACGTAAGTAACCTTTAATCTTTTGCAACATGATGTATTCTTTTTCGATTTCGCAGGCCATCCCTTAGCTATCAAACAGATAAGAGACTTATTGAAAGTTACGCCAAGAAAAGCAGTTCAAGCGCGTTTGAGGACAGCCTTCTTTACGCCGAAGAAATGGGTAAGCGGCAAGGGGATTGCCAAAATATATTCTCTTCGTGTCTATTGTCTATAATTGATGTGATATCGAAAAAGATTCGAATATAGTGCTAATGAAATTCGTTGTTTTATTTTCCCTTTAATTTCTACAGTAAACATTAAATGTTTAAAAACAAAAACTACGTTATATACCTAACTTACTTCAATTTCTATAGTAAGTACGTCGAGATTTCTAAGTACATATGCAGATCGACATCACAGCAATTTATTGAAGAGCAGGACCACTTGGAAATGTGGAATTTGAAGCTGTTAATAAGGTAAGCAGTTTGTTTTAACGTTTGACCTCGATCCGAAATATGTAGTTATATTAAAAAAAAAATTACCTTTATCCGTCTGTAATGTTATTTAAGTAATTTGTAAAGAAAACAAAGCTTATCCGCTTAAATTTAATGTTTAATCATTAGAGCGGGCCAAGAGCGCCACGCGCCAGGTTCGCAATCAGGCTGCCGGGCGCATATATGTATGTAAACATAGGTAATTTAAATATGTAATTATTAGGACGAGGACCAAAACCACTGTCTATTACGTCGTGAAGACGCGCAAATATACACCTGCAGCTTGGGTGTTCGTTGATAAATAGGGCGTTGTTCACAGTGGGCCACTACAAAAAAAAAGTTCATTCATCGACGGCTACGAACTAACAGCGCGCTTATTCATTTACGGATGACGCGCTCTATTCATCAACAAATGACGAGTCTGCAGATGTTACGTTTGCACCACTTCGTGGCATACTAGAAACAAGCGTCGGTGTGCTCGCTTTAGTGATTATGTCTAACGTAACTATTAAAAATAAACGGCCATTACCTACGAAAGTTAATAAATTTCTTAGTGAATTTGTGGATTTACACTACAATGGGAGTACAATTTTCTGTAAAGTTTGTAAAAAGAAACTACTGTGCTGGAGCAAACGTGATTGTGAAAGACATATAAATAGCGCACACCACAGAAATAAAAGAAATGGTGTGTCACAACAACGTCAATTTCAATTAGAATTGCTTTTAACGTTTATGGTATGTGTCTACCACTTCGTATACTTGATAAAAAAGCATTTCGAAATTCTGGGGTACATACAATACCGAGTGGATACTACCATCTCGGACAGCGTTACGGAGAGATATTCCACGAATACGTGAGGACATTGAAAATCGAATTAAAGCCGAATTAAAAGATAAACAGCTGTGGCTATGTCTTGATGAGACGACAGATTGCAAAAAAAATTCTATTTTGAATATAATAGTGCGCGTATTAGATCCTATTAAACCAAATTTTTCAATTCTATTAGCCAGCAGAAGATTAAAACAGTTTACTAGTAAAGCAATTACGGCCGTAGTTCTCGAAACGTTACAAAAATTTCAAGTGTCAACCAGTCAACTGTTGTTGTTCATGAGCGATGGTGCAGCAACAATGTGTAGTGTAGGCCGTTCCCTTAAAGAAAAGTGTGAAGGACTTTTACATGTTACGTGTAAAGTCCATGCTTTACGTCTTGTGGCACAAACTATTCGAGAGTGTTACCCGGAGGTGGATGCATTAATAGCAAACACAAAAAAAGTGTTTCTCAAAAGTCCTAAGAGGACTAGGGCATTCCACAGGTTATGCCCTGGTATTCGAGAACCACCACAGCCCATTCTTACGCGTTGGGGAACGTAGTTAAAAGCCGCTTTTTATTATAATGAACATTTTCAAGAAGTCAAATCCGTTATTTTGCAATTCGTCCCTGCCGAAGCTAGAGCTATTAGGATGAGCCAGAAGGGATTTCTCGATATTTCTGTTGAAACACATCTAAAGAATATTAGCAACAATTACAAAGGGTTAGTAGACGCGATAGAAAATTTGCAAAATTCTGGATTGTCGTTGGTAGAATCAGTGCAAGTCGTGGACGAAGTTAGTACATTGTTACACAGTATAAACGATGCAACAAGTGGACGAGTTTTAGCTAAGTTCGATAGTGTTTTAAAAAAGAATCCGGACTACACGAGATTAAGACAAATGTGCGATGGGGCATCTGCAGATTCCTTGACTAAGTCTAAAGATTATTTTAATTACGCCTGTCTTACTTCGGTAGACGTGGAACGGTCGTTTTCGAAGTATAAGAACATTTTTTCGTCTCGGCGAACATCCTTCACCGAGGCAAATGTGGAAACTTATCTGATGGTGCAACTTTTTAAACAAGCCTATCCGCATTATTAAGAAGGATAGAATTTATTTATTATATCTTTATTTACAGTTACATTATTAAGTACAACAGAATAAAAAAAGCGTTCAGTTTCTCAGTTATTTCCTTATTACATCCCATTTACAACGCATACCGTTTTTCAATCAAATAAAAAATCATAATGAAAATAAAAACACCTCAGCGTGTACATATATATTATTATTATATATTACCGCTTAATACTAAACTTATTGCGTCAGCTTTTATTTTTTTACTCTTGTGTATTAATTTCGAAATATCACATATCTGCTGTGACTCACATATACGCTATTTACAATAAGCGGCCGTTGCGCCTGATTCCGATTCTGTTGGATGGCGCAATTTGGCCCGCTCTATTAATCGTATATCGGAACTTCAAGGCATTTAAACTAGAATTAAGTTTGTGATTTGGCCAGAAAATCGAATTCTATCACAGAATTTTGTTTTTGAATGAATCTAATTTTACGAGTAGGTAGTGGTACGGTTCGTTTTTTTTAAATTGTAGATTCTGAATAGATACAAATCAAAATTTTAGAATTAATACGAAAGATAAACAATTAAAACATAATATCGAAAACTTTTGGCAACATGTCGGACATGGTTGAAATCAGAAAAGAATTCTTTCCAATTTAGCGACTTTGCGAAATTTAAAGTTACCCCCATCTCCAATCATAAGCGACATTTCCATGCTCAAGGTTAAAAATGAATCAGCCTGTGTACACAAATATGCTATGATACATTTTTACTAAATACAAGGTGAGTCGATTGAAATACAAACAAAGATACAATGAAAAATCTAAGTAATCCGTGAGGTTTGAACCTTTCACTATTCTTTATTAAAAATAATAACTTCTATGGAATATTGTCCGTTTCTCGGTATTTTTATTTGTATTTGTGATTGCTTCAGCATCATTATCTTAATTTAACATATTACTATTAATGCACGTTTGCGCGATTAAATATTCACCATTTTTAACTTCTTTAAAATCCATCCTCCTGATACGTCTAAAATGCCACGAATAGAAAGAAAATATATTGCGATAATTACAAAGCAAATATCTAGACTCTCTCATTTGTCTATGTTAGTACAATATACATATGTATATGTTTACCTTTTAGGATGTTAGTGTTTCATCTGAATAGTCAATGTCAAATATCCGCTTGCAAATATTTAAGTAAATTGTCCATTACGCAACAAAAAAAAAAGGTATATCTCTCTGCCTTGTTATTTATTTTTCGTATGTACCACATAGTCATTTCCGTCACACACAATGAGGGTTTTAAATAACGAACGCATTTAACAATACCAAGAATAACCAATGTTTTACACGCAACAAACAGATTGAATACGAAGAAACTGATTTGAAATTAAAGATGTTGCATAGTTTAATCGTTAAATCTATTTTACCTAGCGAAATGAATGCGTGGTGTCAAGTCGAGTTAATCGGCATGCAGTCCTAAGGAGATTATCATCTTACTAAATTTGTTTCGTTACATCAAGCATTCTTCAATCTGATAATAGCAGAGAATTCGGCAATAAAATTGTTAGGTGTTGTCTTTAGGTTCTCTTTCACATAACAACGAAAACACACGTAATAGGGTATTAACAAATATATTAAACAAAACATATATACGACACAATGTTGGACACTTATGATTTTTTGTACTCTACCACTCCCTATTATTTCCCGTGCTCCTTCCCCACTTTGTTTATTGCAGGGTCGCCAACATTCGGCCATCCTAACGATTTTCGACCTCGAAAATCCCTGTAATATAATCGTCAAGATATTTCGGTTTATTCTTACTCCTTCTTTTACTATCTTCTTCTTTCTTCTTGCTTCTGTACTTTTCATCGGCATCGCCCTGCTCGTCTATTGCTTCACCATTTTCAGCTTCTGCTTCCTCACCATTTTCTTCTTCTGAAGTTCCTTCAGGATCATCACAATCTTCTATGTCATATCCCGTTTCAACCTTTTTCAACAGCATCTGAATCGCTCTGTACAGTTTTCTTGTCATTCTTTCTGGTGTCTCTACTACGTTCAATTCTAGCCAAATTAATATCTTCATATTCCGTCAAATCATGAAATAACTCGTCGGTGTTAGTATGGGTTCGACTCAGCATCGATGAACACATGTTACGGTCAAATAGTCCAATTAGAATTTGCTGCTTCATATCAGTAAAGTTCAAATGTAATTCCATGCAAAGTCGAACTTTTTTGTGGTAATATTGATTCAAAGGCTCACCTTTTTGCTGCGTCAACTCTGTCATCTTTTTCCACTTCTTTGGTAAACCCTCTGCCTCTAGAAATGTACGTTCGTAAGCAGTCACAAAATCGGAAAAGCAGTAAATGTCTTTTTCTCTAGTGCACCACCATTGCCACGCACCTCCAGTGAGGAGCGATCTCGCAATCTCCAACGCAAATGAATCCGGCCACTTATGTATAATTAACATGCTTTTTATTTTCTCTATCCATTCTCTAGCATTACCACTACCATCGAATTTACTAATATTTTTCGTTAAATCCGGCATAACTTGATAATTATGACCACTATCGCTACTGTTTCTAATAAGCATTTGGGCTAGCATGTCGTCTCGCCGTCTCGTATCGTTAATTAACATCTTTACTAATTTACTTAATTCGTTGACCTTCTCTTCGCCACTGGTGCTCTCTATTTTCTCCGTATCGGATACGCCACTGGTCGCCATATCACTATTGTCATTTGTAATACCAATAATTTCTCGTATCTCGGTCACAGTATATTCAACTCCCGTCGCTTTATCTGCCATAGCTGCTGTCCACTACGCCCCTATGCTCGTAACTACTCAATTTAGCTTCTATAATAGCTTTCGCGTCAATAACCTCACTACGTGCCACCTTCGCCAATTTGCACTGTCTCAGTCGATGAGCTTTTCAATCCCACTTCTGAAATGTTGTCTTTAGGTTCTCTTTCACATAACAACTAAAACACACATAATAGGTTATTAACAAATATATTAAACAAAACATATATACGACACAATGTTGGACACTTATTATGATTTTTTGTACTCTACCACTCCCTATTATTTCCCGCGCTTCTTCCCCACTTTGTTTATTGGAGGGTCGCCAACATAGGGAACTTTGTAACATGTGGCCTGAGTTAAAAATTGTGCATGGAAAAACGAGAGACTCTCAGAGCCAAGTACTCTTGGCTCTGAGAGTGTCTCGGTTTTGCAAATCTACTGATTTGCATTTAATAAAATACTCTGACAGGGGTCTATTCGGTCCCCACACTAAGATTTTTTTCTATATCTTTTTATGTTTCTAATTCTTAACGTTTTATGTGCCCTCCATCTTCAGTTTATTTATTTTTTTACATATTTTGTGCACACATTTCCAATTTTTGTTATTTGCTTTTATAATCATCATCATTTTCTAATTTTGGGTCCAGTTGGATCCCAGTCCGTCCCTTGTATCAATAGAAATAAATATTTATTTATTTTTGCTGGTAAGGACGTCGAGGAATCACCAGTGTTTAACCACATCCCGATTTCACCGTGCTCCTACGTGAAATTCCAGTTATTTAAATAACTGTTTTCTTGCAGTTTTAAGCTCAGTTACGTGTTCTATCGTAGGCAGTATATATTCCTGTGAAAAATAAGTGCACACTGACCGTTGTATTACTTGGAAAATGACAATCCAGAATTGGATAATGTTTTCACAGAGGAGATAGCAAGTAATATCGAGGATGAGGTTATTGTGGAAGAGCAAGAATATGAAAATGACTTGGTGGAGCTTATACAGGTAGATGTTGAGCCACGACATCCCAAGATATGTGACAGAAGATGGAACAGAGTGGTTTAGGCATCCAGAAACTACAAGGCGAAAACGCCCGGGGGCCCTTCTTCAAAGCCACACGATTTAAGCCTTAGTTCTGATATTATATAGCATACATCGGTCTTTTGATAACATTTGGGGTCCCTCGCTGTTCTAAAGAATCTGTTGAATCACTTGGTGTGAAGATGCTCCCTATAATCCCTGCAGCAATGTCAAGAGATCGCTTCAAACGAATAACAGCTTTTTTGCGATTTTAGAACTTCGAAACTAGAGAGCAACGTAAGGTAGAGAACACGAGACCCATTTGAAATATTTATCTCCAACTGCAAAAGATCTGTTCATCCACGCAAAATATTTCTTTTATAACTAGATAAAGAACTTATAAAACAAAATGTTGTACGGCTATACAATAATAAAGAAAATTCAGCTTCGTAAGAAACAATATATGACAAATGTTTTCCCAGATTCATTAAAAGCTAAAGTAAATGTTAATCAACCACTTCACCACATCTGCCAAAGGTCTGCAGATTGAAAATGTAGAAAAATATGCAACAAATATAGCGAATATGTTTGTCCACAACATTTCACGACTCAGCTAATTTGCGATAACTACAAAAATAATATTTCATTTACTGGCTTGTTAGTTTTTATGTACGAACCTTATTTATTTTTAATAAATAACTAATAATAATAAAACAAAATATTCGGTGTTACAGGGAGGGATTAAACATACAAATTTATTCATTTATTTAAGAAAAAAAGTCTCACAAATATAGAATCCTCATAAAATTAACTCAGATAATATTTCTGCGAAATCACATCGATAATAGGTAACAAACACTTGGGATACGCTTCACGACAATTTTCTCCATGATGACCAACATTTTGGGCACGCAACAGGGTCTGTCCAAACGTCATATTGTCCATCCCTCTTTCCTCTTGTAGGTCCTCGTCAAAGTTATAATTGCTTGATGGCCTAGAGTATTAGAAGAAGTACGATTACATCATTAGACTTAGGGTTTAAACAATTCCTCCAAAAAATATGCCTTACGTGAATATGAACTGGGCAATCTTCTCTAAGATGCTGTTGGTTTGATTCACATGAAACGGTGTATGGGCAACGTCGCAAATTGCTCGAAGCAGGCATTGTTCACCGTCCAATTCTAAGCTAGAATGCAAGGATGTTTTTTGACGCAAATCTTTAGAAATTTATTACATAATAAGAATAAGAAATAATTATTTTCAATGAAAATTACTGAAATGGATTTAACACCTTTATCAGGTCTAGAATGCTGATGGGAGGTTTAAAACTGTAGCCCAATGTGGATGAATTGCTCAAAACAAATGATAAAAATGAGGATTCTGTTCCATTAGCTGATTTACAATGTAGATTAATGTAGATTTACAATGTAGATGATGAGGAAAAACCGATATCATCGAAAAACCGATATCATCAACAATGAAATTGAAGAATCGCTTGTGGAAGGCGATGAATAAATTCAAGCTATGGCTGAAGAGATAATTTAATCATTAATACTAGACCAAACAAACAAGAAAGATGATTGTAAAGAAAGGATGCCACATAAGAAAGGTGTAAATAACATACCAGACCTTAGATTACCAACTGTTACTTCCACATCTCATTAGAGATAAAGGAGCTGCTGCTCATATAGAATCTTTGAAGTAACATCATATTGATTCATATTTTAAAGATTAATACTAAGGTTTTGTTAGAAATAAAATTTTGTTCCCCATTTTTAAGGCTTTTTAATCTGTGTTCTCCTAGAACACTCATTTGAAGCAGTTCAAGTGAAAAATCGTTATATTGGCTTATATTGGCTATTATTTCTTATAGTCCAGATAAATTAGGAAAAATGGGGGAAAATTTAAAAACATTGGGAAAACACTGTAGTAGTAAGATATAAAAAAGACCCCCCCCCCTCTCGTGGGGGACGCCCCTCTTTCTTTCCCCTAATGTTTACGTAAAAAGGTTCATTTTCCGAAAAAAACTATTATTACAAAAACTACTTCTCGTGAAATTCTGCCTAAAAAAGGCCATATGAAAGTTTTATTGTTACTGGAAAATTTTTGGTCACATGAATGTTGGTTCTGAAGTCTAAAGGTACATGTGAAATTCCTTCGAAACTGACATTTATTGCTTCACTAGAATCCTACAATATAATTTATGTGTTCAATATTATGTACTTTTATATCTAATACTTCTGATCGAGTATAAGATTCAGTGGATGTGATTTTCTCCATGAAACCCTGCCATGCAGGCATGGAAGGTTGTTGCGAAATTTCCCCACCATTCAAGTGAAATCATGATTGGAGGATACTGTTGCTACATTTCACAGAGCAACCTCTTCAATTCCAAATCTATCCTGCCTTCAGAATGTTGGCATATTGATTTTCTGGGAACTGTTTCCTTGGAACTGGGCACGAGAGAAAGTTTTTTTACTTTCTGAGTTTCTACACTGATTCCACCTATAGCATGGAATGTACCTTTACCAGTCATTGTTGCAATGAAAACGAATCCTTTAAAGTAACGGTTTCCAGGATTGAACAGTAGAAGCCTCAAATAAAGCCACATTACTATAAGTAGAGTAGAAGCCCATACTCGAGACAGTTTCAACAATATTTTTGGATCCCACTTTACGATACAAATACACTACAAGACCAAGTTGTACTGAGGAGATGAATGAGCAAGGCCTTGTAGCTGACACAATTGCGTGAGATTTTCTCACTAACTTTGCCGCAACCACACCTTACAAAAGTTCTTATAAAGTTTCAGCAACCATAATTTCAACATTCTCAGTTGGATAATCGTTAGTACTGTATGGTACGAGCCTCATTCTTCCTTTCCTTGCTGACACGTAACAAAGTTTCCAACTCCTTGGTCACTTTTGATGTTTCTCCTTCTGACAGAGATTGATTGCAAATAAAGCAAGTGGTATGATCCCACATTATTTTGCTTTCTACCCACAGAAA
Organism: Dynastes maya; assembly: GCA_029619315.2. Lineage (NCBI taxonomy): Eukaryota > Metazoa > Arthropoda > Insecta > Coleoptera > Scarabaeidae > Dynastes > Dynastes maya. The sequence continues at coordinate 13,031,724 of JAROYE020000014.1, forward strand.
ATGGAAACACGACGAAACACAACGAATTGAAAAATACAATTACAAAAATAGAACTGTCAACAAAATAACCTCACTTCCTCGAACTATAAACTGGCAAACAAAGGAGCAACGACAGTGAGAGAGTAGGGGTTGGTAGGGGAAGTAGGGGGATGAAATATTTCCAAACACCTTCTTACCCTTTTCATTTACATAACTGACTAAGCTAGGAAAGTTGCCAGAATCATACTTTAATAGAATTTTAATCCTTTTCCAACTCCAATATCTCGGAAACGGCTCATCTTACTTAAAACTTTCGTAGGACCTTTTTTGTACAGAATTTCACTGCTACTTTTTTTATCAATTTGCTTGGATTATTAAGCAACATGATAACTTACTTGTCCAAAGTATTCATAATGTAAACATAAAGCCGTTCCCTAGTGATATCAATCGTGTGCATTGCTGTTCTGGCATAGTAGGTAGCGGGCTGGAAGTTCGTCAAATTGAATGGTAAATCGAAATTTTGTTGCCAGGAATTGTCCACAACAAACTGTCTCTTATTCCTTAACACTATCGGGATTGCCAATCCATAAGTAAGCTAGAAAACGACACGAATATCGTTGAAATTTGAAAGATTCTGTATACTAAAACTATCTGATCATGCTTACCTGTAAAACGGTGGTTCTAGGAAACAATAAAGTATATCGTTTTTGCACTTTATGGCCAGAATTAGTGACATTACACAGAATCACGCAAATCGCTAAGATTTTTAAGAAAATCGAAGTAGAATTATTGAGACTCATTATCTAAAATAACCAATACCAAATCTTTGGTCTCCCACAAAATATATAGTACTGTTATCTGGTTTACCGTTAAATTTTTCTTACCTCTTAAGATATGCTACGATGTAGACCATTTGTCACATTTTTTATATGTTTATTTTTCCTTTATATGACAATTTATCACATTATCACTTCATACAAGTAAAGCGTTCTTTAAATTTTCATCGAGGACAAGTTCCAAGAGGTCTTACAGTTATTTATCGTTTGTGTGGCTTACGAGAAATGAGGATGTGTAATTTATCGAAGATGTGCTCAGGTAATAATCAATAATTTATTAATTTCTTTTTTTATATCTAAGATATTAAAAACAATAAGTTGTATTCTCGTTTTCCTTAATTAACGTAATGTTTTTGTGAAATTAAATCGATTATAGAAACCGGACATTTAGTATAGATCAAAGCGCAATGTTTCTGTTGTAGTCCAAGATTCTGAGCTTGCAGCAGGCTTTTCCCAAACGTTGAATTGGTTATATTCCTTTCCTCTTCCAAGTTCTTGTCGAAATTGCAACATTTTGTAGGCCTGCGAATGATATTAAAGTTAGTTATGTGGATGTGAAGGCATGAATTATTATTATTATTAAATATTTTCTTGAATAAAGACTGATTTTTGCAAGAAAATATATTTTCTTGATGAAAGAAACCATTTCTCTACGTGTACTTATGGTTAAATTAACAGAAACAACTTTGTAGCTTCCGAAAATTGCGATTTGCCGAAGGCTTTTGACTTGGTTGATCATTCTTTGTTATTGTCAAATCAGTGCGGTTTTAGGGGAACTGAGTTGGGTCTTTAAACATAATCATACTTAACTAATAGATTTCAAATCGTTCACACATTCACATAAAACTGCTTACACATTTATAAAAGTTCACATGTACTCATACATCTGTCAAAAATTTTCAAAAATATGGTTAAAAATAGCAACATAACTGTTATACCAAGCAAACCTTAAAATTGAACTAGCGCTGTATATAAAAATGCTAAATAAAACGAAAATTATATAACTTACGTAAAGATAAACTGTGCAATCTTCTCCAGGATACTATTCTTCTTTGTAATATGGAATGGTGTCCGGGCTACTTCACAGATGGCTCTTAACAAACATTGCTCCCCATCCACTTCGAGGCTAAAAGTTTCCCAAAGATATTAACCACATTTTTCTGTATTATTAGACTTTGTAAAGACAGCACTTACTTATCTAGGGTATTCATTATATAAACATATAATGTCTCCCTTGATATGTCCAAATCTGCATCCCCAGATCTAGCATAATAAGTAGAAACTTTGAAATTCGACAGATTGTAGGGCATGTCATAGTTCTGTTGCCAACCATGGTTCCATACTAATTGACGGCCATTCCTGAAGACTATCGGTACACCCATACCGTAAGTTAGCTACAATTAAATGATTTACTTGAACCTTTAAAATGTTGGAAAATTTGAGAAAACGGTTCTCAAATTAGAGGAAAATTGGAAACAAGCATATAATGTTTGGGAAAACCATTGCTGTGGTGATCAAATCTTACTCACGCAGAAGGTCGGTTGTTAAGTCATCAAACTTTTTAAGATTCTCTTTGATTGTATGAGTAACAAAATTGGTGATAATTCAATAAGTTCAATGCAACAACGGATACAAAAATTTGATGATAAATTTATACCGCGGATGTGTCGAGAATGCTCTCAAAGAAGATTGCTTTGGAATGTAAAAATCAAATATTGGTGAATGAATTCAATATCTTGTGTCAAGTTAATATGGACAGATTAACAATTCAACAGCGCTTAGAAATTATTCGTTTTCAAAATCCATGTGTTTATAGTCAACACATAATCGACCAACGAGCGATCTCTTTATCGTTTGATTCAAAAATTTGGTCAAACTAGCTCAATTGCAGATAAGACAACATTAATGCGTCATCGAGGTGTCCGATCGGAGGTCAATATTGCTGCTGTAAGTCAAAGTGTAAGAAATGGTCCGAACCTCTCTATTCCACGTCATTCTCAAGAATTTTGTATGCAGATTTCCACCTGAAGGCTTATAAAATTCGAATCATTCAAGATCTGAAATCAAATGATCATCGTTTGCATTGAAGTTTCGCGAACTGGGCTCTTGAGCAGTCGGAAACCGATCCACGTTTTCCCATGAAGCCCATTTCTGGGTCAATGGGTTTCTAAACAAGCATAATTGCAGGATTTGGACTGATGAAAATCTTCGTGTGATTCACGAGGCATTTCTTTATGCTAAGAAGATTACCGTGTGGTGTGGTTTTTGGGTTCAAGGCGTTCAAGGCCCAATTTTTTTGAAGACGTTGATGGAAATGAGCGGTACGAAAATATGCCAACGGAATATATTGATATAATCAATATTTCCTTTCAACAAGACGGTGCTACGTATCATATATCTCGTCAGACAATTGTTTTGGTGTCCAACTCCCATCATGTGAAATCTCTGGTTTACAAAAATAAGCCAGAAACAATTCCCAACCATAAAGGGAACATTCAACGTACCATTAGAAATATACCACGCGATATATGTGAAAGAGTAATCATAAATTGGACCCTCAGAATGCACTGAGTATAATGATATCGATTGTCCTTCAAAAAGTGAGGATTAAAGGATTATCACTTGTAATTATTATTGTGTCTCATTTGAAAGCTCTGACACGCTCATTGAAAAACCCTTTAGACAACGCGGCTTTTCCAGGTTAGTCACCAGAGACGAAGGAGTTAGTTAGGATCGAGGCGTGATTGAGAGCTTAAACAGGAATACGTCGGCGTTAGAGGGATAGAAAGGCAGTATCGCGTATGCATTCTATCCTTATCTAAGATAACGATAGAATGATGTACGTGATCTAGCAGTGCATGTGCGGTGCCGCCTCTTTATCCCCACTAATGCTAGCGTTTCCTATTTCGTACTCAGTCACGCCTCGAATCTAATTGGCTTTCGCCTCTGTTAATCACGCTTGTAAAAAAACAGTACATTGTGCAAAATGTTGGTTTTGCATCATGTTTAGGGTTAAAATTGCTTATAAATGAACGGAAAGACCAGGACGTTGAATACAACCAAGGTTGAGATTATGTAGTTCCTTCCACAATTTATTCTTATTATTAGCATTTGTACAGCATCTATTATAGTTATAGTAAGCTTTTTTCTCTGTTAGTTTCATTACGTAACATTCTATAGAATTGGTGGTGAATAGGACTTTTAGATTTGTTAAATCTTCGTAGAGTATCATTTCTAGCTTTAATCAGCTTTAGGTTATAACTAAGCCATGGAGAGGCCGCGTATAGAAGTTGAAATAGTTTTAATAGGGGCGTGTATATTGAATAGGCATATGATGTTAGCATTCAGAAACAAAACTTTCAGATTCACATCAGCAAAGTCATAAAGAAGGTACGATAGGATTTGATACAAATCCAGAAGGAAATGTAGATTAAGGTGTTCATACGAGTGAATTTTGATTTCGGGCCTGATTTTGCTTATAATATCAATCTTGAACGAGGAAAATGTGACATGATGACCAGAAAAAACATCACGTTTATACAGCCCCCGGCCAAATTACTTGAAACACTCAATATTTTGTAGTTTCATAATAAAATATAAACTATACATGTATTATATTTTTTATTTATAAAATATATTGTAAAAATATGTAACATATGTAAATATTATGTAAGTAATTAATATTTTATATTGATTTTTAATAACACTCTTAATTCTTCGGGGCATACTTTCAATGCAAGATATGATTGTCTCTTTTATATCTTCATCATTCTTCCATACATCCTTTATATTCTTCATTAATATTTCCTTTGTAGGGTTTTCTCTTTCATGTACCTTACTTTGTAGTCGATTCCATACGTTCTCGATGGGATTGAGGTCCGGTGAATTTCCGGGCCAACGTAAAAGACGTATGTGATTATCTTCAAATAATTTCTTAACCTGTTTTGCCACATGGCAAGGAGCATTATCTTGCATAAATATACGCAATGTCGGTATGCGACGTCCTGGTTTAAAATACGGTAATAACGTGTTTTTTAACACATTCATGTACTGCACAAATCCACCCTACTTTCACCGATTAAAGCGCCATCTACGTTGAAATTAAAATCGCCATTTTATAGCCCTCAATGAAACGAACAAATAATGGTATGACGAACTTTTTCGTAGGATTCATATTTCTCAAGATATTCCTCTGTTAAGATTAAAATGGGACACCCTATATACTAACATTAGCAAGTCTTAGGTCCATTAACATATTCAATTTATTCACGGATTCGTCCGCATATTTATCCAAGTGTCTGCTTCTCTATATCTTTACGAAATGCAACAGCTCCTTTCAAATGTCCCCAGGTTTTATAGAATCGCAAAAATCTCCTGTAGAAACTTCTATGGTAAAAGAAACACGGCTCACACCAGTCAAGGTTCAAAATAATTAAGAAAACCCCGATGAAACACAGCCAACAAACTAAAGAACGTTATTTTATATTCAATTTGCATCTTACTTTATGGGTGTATTAACTGCAAGTAAATACGATAAGTGTATGTCGATTATTTTTTTCTAATTTAGCGTAATAGGTGTAGTAAAACGTAGTATTCGTGAAAATCATGTAAACAGATACATCATCCGTAAGATTATAGCGTTTTGAAGTTAATTATAGGCACTGACAAATGGTTCATAGCGTGCTATGTTCACTTATCGCTTTATTTATTGCGTTTTATATTCGATAGTCTATTAATTGTTGTGAAGCAATTATATCTAGCTGGGACATAATAGTGGCTAATATTTCATGTAATTCCTTTTGTAATTACATTAATTTTTTGCCCATAAATTGATACTGTCAACGTTTGGAATTTCTTAAGGATTTTTAATGAAAGTAGGTACATATCTTTTAGTTGTTCATCATCTTGCTAAAATACCTTTTTTGAAAGATGTTGGGCTGATTTCGTGGTATAATTTCTGTGTTTCCTTAGCATTTAAATTGCTGATTTGATATTCTATAACTAGGCCGGGCACAGAGAGCTTGGCGCCAGGTTGGAAGTGAGATTGCCGCGCCCATGACGCGACGTATGTATGCAGATGAATCGTCACGTCACGTCAACATTTCCAAGAAGTAAAATCTGTGATTTTACAGTTCGACCGTGACGAAGCTAATAGCTATTAAGGACAGCCAGAAAGGATTTCTAGATACTCCTGTTAAAACAGATTTAAAAAGTATTAATAACCAATATAAACGATTACTAGACGCAATAGAAAAATTGCAAAATACTGGGTTGTTAGTAGAATCAGTACAAGTCGTGTAAAAAGTTATTGCTGCACGGTATAAACGACGCAAAAAACGGTCGCGTTATAACAAAGTTCGACAGTGTTTTAAGAAAAAAATCCGATTATACGAGATTAAGACAAATGTGTGGTGGTGCATCTGCAGATTCATTAACTAATTCTAAGGATTATTTTGAATTATGCTTGTGTTACTCTCGTAGCTGTTGAACGGTTTTTCTCGAAATATAAGAACATCAATCAGCGAACGCTGAGAATGTCGGCGATGGTGTTAGTGTGCTGGTTCTCAAGCAAATTAACCCGTCCTGGATTCTTGAAGCGATGAATTGCTTGAAACCTACTTTGATTATGGAATTCGATTGCATACTTTCCTTTGTAATCAAGGACTGTTGATACGCACTTTTGAAGACGCTTTGTCATATCTGCAATTTAATTTTGAATGAGATGCACTTTCCAAATCTATGGAAGATCTCCCGTGCAACTCCCATATTTAAATCTGGCAAGAGGAATGATATAGAGTATAGAGAATTATCGTCCAATATCAATTATTTGCAACTTTGCAAAAGTGATCGAATCTTTATTATCATGTGGGTAATCAACTTTCGCCTGAGCAATATGAATTTATTAAAGGATGATGAACTGCTACGAACTTGTGCTGTGGGATATTGGCTAATCTTATAGCGATGTTTAGGTCATACCTTACCAATCGTCTTAACTACATACATACGTAGAGATTCGGGGCTTTAGGTCTCCTATGTATAATTCTACATCTGGAATACCGCAGGGGTCTACGCTTGGGCCTCTTCTGTTTCTAATATTCATAAATGACCTTGCAGAGTTTCTTTCCTCAAACTGCTTGCTGTACGCCGACGATCTGAAGTTATACCGTAAAATAAAGACATACGAAGATGCCCTGGCGCTGCAGACTGATCTTCAAATACTACAGGAGTGGTGCATGTCCAACCATCTCCTCTTAAACGTCGGAAAGTGCAAGGTTATGACATTTACCAGATTTGAATCAACTATGGAGTTCGCGTACAGAATTAATAACCAAATCTTGGGTCGATGTGAATCAATTAAGGATTTTGGCGTATGGTTTGACACCAAGCTTACTTTTAACTTACGCGTCACGAATATCTGCCAGCAGGCTCTAGTTATCTTGGGATTCCTTACCAGAAACACAAGCTAAATTGGAATATTGTTCTGTCATCTGGAAACCCGACTACCTCATATGTATATATAAATATGGTTGAACACGTCCAACAGAAATTCCTTAAAACTTTATATTTTCGGAAACATGGCGTATAATAATTACACAGATGGTCTTCACTTATAAAATTATACATGGTCTATTTTTTCCCCCAACACCCATTCCTTGTGCCCAGGCCTGGTGCTAGGAAAAATCAACCTTTTTACCTTCCTAGTATTAACACGCGTCACCATTCCCGCTCAGTTTCATTATGTGAAAATGTTAACACTTATTGTAATGATGTTGATTTGTTTGCAACAAGCTTGCACACCTTAAAACAATTGTATGTATATTGGATTGTAATACGGCTTACAGTTGTACAACGTGTCGATAATTTAAAGAAGAAATTTTCAAATACAGAATAGTCAGATATAAGTTCTGCATAATACAAGATTATGTCCCAGTATACAGGTTGTTCAGTTTCCGTTGCAAGCAATGCAAGTTTGGCTTTTTAAATGAAAGTTCCTGTACATTATAACGTTTGTGGATACCTCTCCTTAATTCATTTCAACATTCTAACTTGAGATTTAATATTTATGAAATCTGTTCAATCAAAACTATTATAAAACTACATCTCCTAAAAGGCGTCTTCTTTTTGGGCCAGTAATTGTATATCATGTACTTACTTGCAAAACCGTATTTTGTGGAAAAAGCAAAGCTCGTTTATTTATAACGTGATTCCCTAAGCTATCGCAAATTCCCAACAGCACTCCAACGGTAAAGAGACATCGAAGAATACAAGAACAATATCGACACGTTGGCAACCTCATTTCGTACGAGACGTTTAATAACGGACTAAGACATAGATTTCATGGCGTTAAAAGACAAAAATTGCAATAGCCGTTATGGGTTGTTTAGTGTCCATGCCACTTAAAGAGATAAATAAGTGTTTATGAAGTGTGAAAAGTATCTCTAATACAATAATTAGAAGTTATGAGTTTGCCAAGTTTGTTTTAGAAACCCGTCGTATTCATTTATGTAGATTACGATGTTTCCAAAAAGTTCTGAAACAGAATGTGTAAACCCATGTAAAATTAATTTTGATAATATTCCATGACGTCAGTTTTTCATATCTTGGCTTTTAAATGTTAGAAATGCCTTTAAACTTGAATAAAAAAAAATATGCTCTTTCAAAATTGTACACCTTGTAGGATGGTAAAATAGACAACTGAGTAGATTTAATGAATAATACAGGGGTTCCCTAAGTGTGAGAGTAAACAGGAGCGCCGCGAAGCACATAGAATATTCCAGAAAAGTATGGAACTTTCGTGAAATTTATAGAACTTTCTAGTAGACTTATATAGCATACTATCGGACATTGTTGAAGTTTCGCGAAAGTTCTAAGTAAGTGGAGCGGCTAGCATAAATACGGCACCACTTCGGCGAACCAGTTCAGTTCCTAAATAATAATCGAAGAGTAAGCATCTGAGAAGAAAAGTAAACGGTTTTGAGACGCCCGCTACCCATTGCATCATCCATATCGAACCACTTGCATGAAAGTCTATGAGCTCTCAATTGAATTTTGTATTAGAACTTCTCCTAGACGTAATAAACTACATTGATTGATTGATTGATTGATTTTCTACCAGAGCAGGGCTGGTCTTTACATCCCTAACACTGAAGCTTAGTAGCTTATTGTATTATTCCTGCTTCGGTTTTGTTTTACTTAAACAGGTTAGTTCCCGCAATCAGGCTTAACAGCCTATGTAGTAAATCTTTCTCCATTGGTAGTTCAATTGTGCTTCGCATAGCGAATCTGCGTTGAGCTAACGCTGCACATTCGAAAATAATGTGAGAGGCTGTTTCCTCCTCCTCATTGCAAAGTCTACATAAGGGCTCATCTTTGTAGATCCCCATCTTATGCAAGTGGCCTCTCAAACAGCCATGTCCTGTTAATAGACATGTTGCTGCTCTAAGCTATATCTTGTTTAATTCAAGCAGGTCAGCAGTCAGATGTTGCGACGGTCTTCCCATCATCCGTTTGCTGTGCTTTTGTCCAGCTGCATGTTTCCAATTTAATTGGTGTTGTGTTATAATCCACTCATTAATTGCACCACGCACTGCACTCTTGGTAATACCTAGACCCGGTTCAGGGCCTATATAATTCATTTTTGAACCTTCCCTCGCTAGCTGGTCTGCAATTTCATTGCCCGCTATGCCCCTGTGCCCTGGCACCCACACCAGTGTGACCTTGTTGTGTTTAGACAGAGCCATTAGGGTTTGCAGGCACTCCCATACTAGTTTGGAGGTTATGCGATAAGATGCTAGTGCCTTTAAGGCTGCCTGACTGTCAGAGAGAATGCACATCGTCTCACCCTGCGGTCGCCGACGCAGACTCTCCCACGCGCAGGTTTGTATAGCATATATTTCTGTTTGAAATACCGTGGTGTATCGCCCAAGTGATACACATACTTTGTATCCCTGGTTTTCCTCATATACACCAACGCCAGATGTAGTGCCCGTTTTGGACCCATCTGTGTACCAGACTAGTGTTCTTGGTTTTCTCCCCTCTCCATCCCTCCATTCTTCCCAATTCAAGAAAACTTTGAAAGGTTTGTCATAGGAGATCCTAGAGATTGTTGTATCACTACCCATATCATAGATAGGGTTTGTTACTACCGCTTCTATTCTGGTGTGCCCAGATCCACTGTGGGATCTCCAGTTGCTTGTATTTTTCAGTCTGTATGCCCCCATTCTGGCTTCTCCCTTGATATAAATCTCAAGAGGAGGTAGGTTTAGCATGGTTTCCATAGCAGCTGTTGGAGTGCTTTTAATAGCTCCTGTTATACAAAGACATGCCAGTCTCTGAATTTTCGAGAGACTAGTTATCGCATGCTTCTGTGTGATCTTAGGCCACCAAACCAGGCAGCCATAAGTTATCATGGGTCTTACCACTGTAGTGTACAGCCAGTACGTCATATGTGGTTTGAGTCCCTATGTTTTCAACTACATAGAAACTAGGCCATTTAAAGCCAGATCTTTCAAAAAGCTATGCGTTACTGCAGTTCACGATGGCTTCCACGTGGCAACGTCTTATCCCGTGCATTCAAGCTACGTCAAGAAATTCACACTTTTCTACAAGAGGAAGGTCATGAAAACTCCAGGTACTTTGCCGAACCCGACTTTTTGCTGAAACTAGCGTATTTGTGCGATATATTTGACAAGCTGAATGCCTTCAATCTATCTCTGCAAGGCAATAACTTGCACATTTTGAAACTTTTGATGAAGGTTGCGGCGTTTAGGGAAAAGCTGCAGTTGTGGATAAGAAAAATCAATTAGGATGGCGGTCGATATTGTTCCCTGAATTGCACAAATACGTGGTCTGTAATAAAGTTGTTTCACAAGATTTGCTGTCCCTTTTCAAGGAACACCTCTCAAACCTCACTGACTGGTTTGCAAAATACTTCGACGAAGACAATGTCGAGAAATTTGCGTTGATCCAAGATTCTTTCCGTGCTCAAGCTTAACCAGAATTCACTTCCCAGGAAGAAGAGAGTCTAATTGAACTCCCTTGCGACAACAGCCTGAAAATAAAATTTGCTTCTTCCGATTTAGCAATCAAAAATGAACAACCAGCTCTGCAAATATAGCTCAAAAATCGATATGGAGCGAGAAATGAGAGTGGCAATGTCAAACCTTATTCCGTGTTTTGGGAAAAAGTGTGGCATAACAAAGTTACAATTGCTACAACACTTGGCACTCTTTGTAAATAATCCCATCAATTCTTTAAAAAATAGATGTTGCTTATGAGTGGCTGTGAAAGCTTTTGTAATGAAACCATTCATCAGCGGTTAGTTGGAACACCTCAGATGATTTGATTAACTGAAGAACGTTTTCAAGGAAATATTTGCTGTATTGGTTAACATAAAGTAACAGGGTTAATGTATTGTTTTGTAAAATGATCTTTAAAATAGTAAATTTATGGATTAATACCAATTACGACATCTTGATTAATGTATTTTGATGAGAATCGTATAGACGTATTCCTAGAATAGATAAGACCATGAATTTTACATTTCTTTTTAGCATATTTCGATTTCCAAATTCAGGAATACGATTACCTAACGCCTGTTGTGTTCCTGTTATATGATAATGTTGGTGAACCTTTCTAAGTCAAGCTTCTCCCGGCTATTGTTTTGCTTACAAGTACAAAATGAATATTAATTTTCACTTACTTTTTCCAATTAATTTCCATACGGTCAATCATTCCCCTTTATCCTTTAATATTCGATTCATTGCAGGGTATTTAGACGTCGTGGCCCCAAGTTCATCCTAATTTGCATAAATTTGCATTTGTAGTTTCCAGGAGTTGTTTAGTTGGAAATTGTTAATCTATAGATGTATGGCAAACATTTATTTGTTATATTATATTATATATTATTTATTTATTCATTATTCATTACTGTCGATGTATTTTTATTCTAATATATGTCACTCTCGTGTTAATTACCATACTTTAAGCATTTGAGATTGTGATGTTATAAAATGAGTCGAATATTTCATTAGCTCGAGTAATTTGAATAATATTTGTTGCCGACTGGGGACCAACTCAGATTTGTTGGCGCGATATCAACAATTCCTGAGTAAACTCTAACAAACATAAGTCAATCTCGGTGAATAGAACCATGGATCAGCTTTTCAATTTATAATCGTAACAATATATTTATTACCCAACGAAGAATCCCAATAAAAGGACAGAACTAGACAAAATGTGCATACATAGGAAAATTAAGAAAGGTATATCATATTTAATCCCAACAAAAACGTAATTGTATGATTGTGGACAATGAGAGGGTGAAATCCAACAACATTTAGCCCACAATCCTCTCTATGCTGAGGAGCCTTCTACGCCGTCAGCCAACTCAGACGTTGCCCAGAGCAATTACCTTAATGGCGACAAGATGTAGCCGCTCATCACTCATCACCCAGCATAATCTTTCTAATTGACATCAACACCTAGCGCTTACAGAGGAAATGTTCCAGTGTTTTGTCTTCAACTTGACAGATCTTAGGCTAATCCCATCTTGTGGAGGTGCTCTTTTAGCTGGTAATGTCCAGCCATGCGAAGGTCTGTTTCGGACAATCTCAGATATCTTACAAGGGAACATACCGAACCCGAAAATTAAAAAAAAATGAAACTTTGGGAAAAAGTAATCCACACCCAACTGCTTTTGATCCTTATGGAGCTAACGTGCGACCAGAGTGTAATTCTAGATTGAATCCACTTTCATCAGCGTTGAATGTGTTACTAGGGCCTACTAAATCAGACGAAATGGGATTTAACTCTGCCGGGTCTGTACCTTATGAAAGGGTAACGAATTTGGTAATTTTTCTGAAAAGTATCCTGTATACTTTTTTAAAATCCCATAACCAATGTGGCTGCTGTGCATTTCACCATATCTTACAACGTCGTCCTGCTTTACACCATTGCGTAGCAGCCAAATTATGGTGGCTAACACCGCCTCTTCGACAACTAAGTCAAAACTGAAACAGTTCACTGAAACCCTTACCACAAAAGCTATCTTCATCAGTAGTAGAACTGAATTCAGTTTTATGATTTCAAAGATATATATTGTGATCAATGTTTGAGATCCACGATAGGTTCTTGTCAAAGATGATAAGTATTTTCTTCACACTAAGATTAGGTTTACATAATCCGACCAAGTGAATGATTGCATCAACAGCAAATTCTCAAGTTAAGACAATGTGTTAGTTGAAGGAACAAAATATTCTATGTTTGTTGTTCCTCATTTACTTGAGAATTCTTTGTACTTTCCAAAATTCTTTCTTATCATCAATAATTACGTCCAAACATATTCCACACGTAAGAATATCACGATATATCATTAAGAATTCCATAACCATAGCGAGGTGTCTTTACTTTCAATAAACATATGCAAATCGTATGATTCCAAACAAACCGTTTTCACGTGCCTTACGAGAATGTACAAATGAATATACGCAGACGAGTAAAAATCCCCAACATTGACCTTATGTGGTTGTAACATGTTGGCATGAAAATTTGGACACAGATAAGAACAAGTGTTGAAAGTATGTAGTTAAATTCGACGTCACATAAACAAACTGAATGTAGAAAGCTTATTTGTACAATTACACATTCATGGTACATTCAAGTAACGTTGAAAAACGTAAAAATGTTCTTTTAATTATTTTTAAAACACGCAAAATAATGATATTTACCATGTATAACTGGAAATTAACCTTTCTGTCACTTTGGTTTTATTTACATCAGGAAGCAGGAAGTCTGTGACACACAATTACCTACGTTAATTTTAAAGAACAAAGTAACATTTTCGAACAAATACGAGGGCCGTCCTCCTCTCCCTGAGCCTAATAAAATACAGTAAAACCTTCCAATAGCGACCGCTCTCGGGGAATCAAAAGCTGGTCGCTATTGAGGAGTGGTCGTTTAAAAGAGATGTACATTGTTTATTTACGCACATATATATTAATATATAATTTTAATTAATCGTGGTGTCAATTTCTTCCTTTTTTCCAAATGTCTTGAACGTTCTTGTGAGTTCGCTTTTTGATCTAGAGAATATTACTCCTAATAGACAATTAAACAGCGCCGCTGACAGGTTGACGGGTCTCTTTACTCCAGTCCTTTTTTAACTTCGAATTTTTCAGACCTCCCTCTACTTTAACCCTGTTTTCCGTTTTCCCAAATGTAATTTCTATTAGATTAATGATCTTATTTGGAACCTGGAGTATTCTAAGAGCATGGCACAGCTGACGTCTTACAACCGAGCCATAAGCGTGTCTGAAATCGATAAATAGCATATTTAAGTTAAATTTTTGTTTAGAGATACTACTTTGGATTATTTTCAAAACAAAAATTTTATCGATGGTAGACCTTCCTTTCTAAAAGCCTCCTTGGTATTTCTCCATCTGTTCCACCACGCAATCATCCAATCTGATTCTGATGATCCTGGTCAGAACTTTGTATTCCAGCAGGGTAATACCTCTGTAATTAACACATTATCCCTTTGTCTCCTTTTTTATGGATGAAATAGATTAATGCATCTTTCAGGCATTTCCACTTTTTCCCATATCTGCTTCAATATTACACAAATACCTTACCTCCTTGTTTAATCACCTCAGCCGATATCCCATTAACACCTGCACTTTTATTGTTTTTTGAGGTTTTCAATTATTCCTCTTATTTATTCACTGGATGGGGCTTCTACAGCATGATCTGTTATGTTTATTTCTTCTTCGAAACTATAGCGTTCATCTTTAGAGGTTTCATCATTCAACAATTCTTCAAAATGGTCCTTCCCTTCCTATTAAATGTCCTTCTTTACTCTTGTAAAACCTTTGCCCTCTTGTACAGGGTTCTTTCTTTCTTAGTAAAAATGTTCTTTTTGTATCTTCCATTGGATTACTTATCATTTTTTTTCTTGCTGCATGGCATATTTACAGATGTCATCAAACGAGTTCTTCTCTTGCAATTTATCTACTGTTCCCAGACATTTTTCGTTCCCTCTTCTACATCCTTCCATTCCACATGGATGTTACTTTATTTTTGTCTATTTAACAAGTTCTTGGTCATCATATCTTCAAATTGTTGTGCCATAGATTCCTGTTTTAATTTCCTTACATATGATGGAAGTAAGGAGATCTGGACCATGTCATACGGTTTCCTTTTTGAACTGGTGTCAAATTGTGAGGAATCCAACGGGCTTATGTATTATCAAATGCTTGTGTAAAATGGTATCAATTATTTTCACGCCAATCATTAAAGTTGCTTGAATACTCCTGGCAGTAGCATGTTAGTCCTCTTCAATCAGGTTTCGCACATACAAAACCAATATTCTTTTCGGCAACTGCCGTTTTTTACTTAGGAAAACCAAGGTTCTATTCAAACCGTAATGAATCAAATGGTAAAATCAGAAAGTGTTAAATTATGTTTCTGTTACGAGAATAATGACCCTTTTACACGTGAATTACTGTTGTTTACTTTTCTTCTTTTTTTTGTATCTTTCGAAATTACAATAGTCCATTCAACTCAAATTATGCGGACACTGAACTATCGCCTATTGTTTCTATCCTGGCATGCCTAGATAATAAAATATAACAGTTCTATGTAACGCAGTTATTATAGAATCACACCTGGAGTACCGCAAGGGTCAATTTTTAATCCAATTTGATTTACATTTAATACGAATACATTCAATATATTGATTACTATAAAATATTGGGAAGTACAAATGTGTATGTACATGCTGTTAACATACAAATCAATGTAATTTGCCATTGTATTGTCCCCAATATCAATTGCAGTCTGCTTTTACAATGTAATCGTTATAGTAAGTGAATTATTTTTGTCAAAGTTCACTGCCTGCTTTAAATCTCTACTTTGCAATGTAGATTCAGTTACCAACATTTTCGCTTTACGGAATAATTCATACAACGCAATCTGTGTTTCTTATTGCGAAAGGAAATACGAGAAAACAGGAAATGTTTGAGAAGAAGTTACAAAACAGCTTGTCGATGTAACTTGGCATCACAAAGAAAAGTATGCGTATCTATATAAATATACGGTTTGTCTACGGATTTAGTTGAAAAGAGGAAAAAACTTTGTTTTATAAAAAATTTATTTTTTATATACAGGGTGAGTTTTTTCCGATTTTAGTGTGGGGATCTGGGAAACTAGTGGAGGAAGAGAGACCGTCAAATGGGGAAAGAATTGCATTTTTATCAGCTCAATTACAATAGGTTTTTTATGAGAAAGGAATGTTCTTATTTTGTTCGGTGCCTATAGCTCTGTTATTATTCACTTAAAAAAAAAAGTATAATTTAGAAAACACCTATTGAAGTTTGAAAATTCCAGTTACATTACAAAAAAAAAAAAATAGAAAACAATACAATGAGGATGACATGGTAATAGTTTTAACCATGCATTTGATACAGTTGACTACGCGATGCTTGCAACTGCAGCTGCTTGAATCGCACTTATCTGGAAGTAAACAATACGTGGTGTGGCAGGGCTGCAAATCAGACCTTGCGAACATTAAGTATGGAACACCTCAAAGCTCTGTATTGGCTCCATTATTCTTCCTGAACATGCAGAAAAGGAAAGAAATTAGTATTGAAACGCAGACAACATAACTTAGGCATAAGCAATTGTCAAATTGCTAGAAAATTACATTTAAATCCATCTATTGATGATTATAACATAAAAAAATACAGTGAAAGTGGTAGTTTTCAAAATAAAGTAAGTGGTAGGCCAAGGGCGACAACATCAGCTCAAGATATAGCAATCGTGGTGTCCAGCACGCGAAATAGAAGAAAAACAGCTCCCGAAATCGCCGCAGAAATTAATACTGTATTTCCGAAGGCGATTAATGTATCCACGGTTAAATGCCGTCTCTAGAAAGCCGGCCTTCATGAACGAATTGCGATGCGAAAACCCTTGCTTCGCCAAATTAATAAGAAAAAGTGGTTACAATGGGCACGTGAACATCGAAATTGGACATTCGTTCGAGATTTTCGGTTCGTGAAGACGAGTGTTTATAAGAAGATCTGTAGGTGAACGTGCAATGCTCAGTCTCAGTCGTCAAAAACGGCGCTGATTCGGTAATGATTTGGGGTTGTTTTGCTGGTATAATGAGAAGAGATCAATACAAAGGCATCTTAAAGGAAAATGCAAGCAAGGTGTAAGAATTTTTGGTCAGAATTTAATATTCCAACAAGACAATGACCCAGAACACACTTCAAAATTATGCGAGCAATATTTAGAGCAGTTGGAAGAGGAAGGGAACAATCATGAAATGGCCACCCGAAAGCCCGCTCTTGAATCCTTGAGAAGTAAGAAAATCTGCTCCAACTCCAGCAGATGACATGTGAAACAAACTATAGGCAGTATGGACGCGAATAACTCCAGAAATATTGTTAAAATTAATTGCAAGATTATGCGACACAATCATTAAAAGTAAAGGAGATCACATAGATGAATCTAAAACTTAGATCAATTAATTTTAATTGTTAAAGTTGTATATTTGTATATACTTAAATACCAAATACATATTTTAATATTTCAATTTATATATTTAGTGATTTACCCTGGAATTTAAGGTGCCCAAATACTTATGAGCGGTAGTATACCTTGTATAAATGCTCCCTTTACTGATGGTAGGTTTTATTACAATATTAAATATTCCAATGCTATTATATAAAATTTTAAATAATATTCTAAGGATATTTACGTGTATTTAGTATTTTTTAAGTCTGCTTGTAATTATATCATCATTACTTAGCACTTTCTTTCAACTACAATAACTTACAATACTTTAAATTTGCATAAATTCTACATATCGTCATTCCACGTTCTTCTTTTAAACTTTAAATAGTCGAGAAACACGGTCTGCGCTTACATTTGATGGAACAGCATGGCCAGGTGTTGAGAGTTTAGTTGGTGATATCGTGGTATAAAGTGTACAGTGATAGAAGCATACCTGTTAGACATTTGTTTTTTTCTTTGTATGTATATTAGTGAACCTTAGAAGCCTATCTTCGAGTATAGCTTCCGGGAATCAGGCGCTTCTTTCTATATTGTTTATTTTTTGGTGAAACTTTTCAAGAACGTAAAATAGATAAGGTAGGTCTTCTTTTAAATATTTTCGATACATTTCGATACATATGTATACATTTCATACTTATCATTAATATAATTTTCCGGACCACGCTTCAAAATTCATTAAAAATATCTTTATTTAAATATTCTTAGGATTTCCGTTAGGATCCTAGATGTAATATTTTTCATAAAATTCGCCAGTTAATAATAGTAAACTTCCTAGAATTCTAGGGTTACTAACAAGCAGATAATTGGCAGTGTAAATATACTTATAAAAGTTAAAAGTGCAACACTTAAAGATGACGACAACTTAGAAACTTTTTTTTATCTGTTATTTGTATTTGAAATCTTTAGCAAGACAAAGAGTTATTCACGAGATATTTTGTTGAACTTTATTATTTCAAATAAAACGGCCCTGTATGTAATGAATTTTTTGTATAACCCTCTTAAATGCAATTTAAGACATATAGCAAATTACGGATCTAGCCTGTACTAATTTCCAGAAATTTTATTTTCTGAAAATTTTAATTCAAACATCAATATTTTTTCTTAAGGATTAACTACACAAATCGATTTTATTTTGAGATTCTTATGAATTATATTAATAGCTGTTTATAGCTATTAATATATTAAATTTAGGTATTCCGAGATAGTAACTTCTATTTTTGTAAGAGCAATTTGATAAGAAGGAAAAAAATAAATAGTTGTACTTAAAAAAATTAAGTTTTAACGCTTTTTCCATTCGAAAATTTAATCGTAATTATCGGACACGCTGTATAATGTTTTCGAAAAATTCATTCGGTTTCTAATGCTACTCCATACTGTTAATACTTCTGCAAAATTTCAATTTTCCAAGTTAAAACAGATATAAAAGATCATCCGTCAAAGATTTTCAAAAAATGTAAATATTTCAAATATGGTTAGAAATAGCAACGCAATTGTTCTATCAAACAAAGCTTAAAATTAGAATAGGAATTCAAAAATGTAATAATATATAACATGTTCCATTTAAAATAACAAAGTTGATAGCTACTTCCGGTATAACCGGAAGTCTTAGATCATCGAAAATATTTTAGTTCAATAGTACATGTAGGCTTTAGTATATTAGCAAGCTTTCAGAATTTTCCAGTGTATACTTTTTGATATATTGATCGATGCAGTTCCTCGTCAGACATCCTGTATACATAGTCTTTTTTGGAAAATCGCTTTTTTGTGTGGAGACGGTAGAAGGTAATTAATCATGAGAATAATTGTAAATCGAAAATTCTTCCTTGTATTTAAAAATATAACATAATATTTCATAAACATATAAATCATAAAAAATAAACAATTTCTCTTAAATATATTTCTACACGAATGAAAGAACTGATTTGGATTTTGAACGTCTACAAAGTAAAAACTGTGAACCTTGCAGCATTTTTTATGCTGAATTCAAACCTTTTTTCAGAAATATTCTATCAGGCAGGGTTTCTAAGTGATAGTAGAACAACGTGTATAATGTGCTTATTTATAAAACAATTGAAAATGTTTCTAAAATCTACAAATGTATAATTTTCTGCTATATTTAGCGTCAGGAACGTCTCTCATCCATATCCAGCAATAGTCTGCCAGCATAGAGGGGCTCCACTTGCCTTGGTAGCACTTTTCGATGTCCAAAATATCTTGGCGAAATCTTCCCCCATGTTCCTCATTCACCGCTCCAAAGTTGTCCGGGAAAAATCTAAATGTGAGTTTAAAAAATGAATTTTTAGACTCATATTGCACCCCAATGTTTCATACGAAATCAAAAGGTCTTTTACAATGTTCTTGTAGTCTTCGGATTTGTGATTGCCTAAAAAGTTCTCACAAATATTCCTAAATGACAGCCAGGCGGATTTTCCATTTTTGTTCAGCTCTATATCGAATTTTTCATCTAGAAACAAGTCCCTGATCTGGGGTCCTACAAATATACCCTTCTTTACTTTAGCATCACTGATTCTGGGGAACTTATTCCTCAAACACGAATCTGCGACCGTTTTTCTCCATTGCTTTGACGAAATTTTTCATAAGTCCTAGTTTTATATGTAAAGGGGGCAGATAAATTTTCTGGGGATCGACAAGAAGGGGATTGATGACATTCTTAACTCTTGGAGTCAATGATGTTCGTGTCGGCCACGCTTTCTTTACATAATGGTTTTTCTTGTCTCGACTGTCCCACTCACACAGGAAACAAGAATACTTCGTGTAGCCGAGTTGCAATCCGAGTAATAGCGTCACAACCTTTAGATCGCCGCAGATATTCCACTTAAATTCGTCGTATTTGATTTTTTCTAAAAGAATCTTCATGTTGTCGTATGTTTCGTGGTCTTTAGGTTCTCTCCATACCATAGAATGTGCAAAAGGCATATGATGTAACCGAACTTTTATCCTGGTCGTCTACTTTACAAGCAAAATAAAGTTCATCGCATTTTCTAACTAACGGTGTAAACGAACGTTTCTTGGTTTTAAAAGTCAACTCGCCGCAGACGTAGCAGAACGAATTTGGATTATTTTTACAATTTCTCGGCATTTCAGTGGCACTTGGGGTATCAACATAACACTTTAAACACAACAGCACACTTTCTCAAGGGTTAGAACAAGACAACTGCGCTCCAGACTAAAGATCTTATATTGCTCCCGGCCAGCTTGTCGAGACCTGTTCTGCCTGTTCCGAATGATAATTTGTATTACTTAAAACAGAAGTTTTTAACTTTTTTAAGTGCTAACATAAGTAAAAAATTGAATTAACTAGAATTATGATTTCAAAAAAGGTTTAAGTGCATATAAATGAAAAAAGAAAGTTTAGTTGGATGAGCAAAAACAGTTATTGCTGAATGGTATACCTAAAAACGTTAGCCTGAGGTGTTCAGTAAAGTTCCTCAGAAAGGTATTACGTTGCATCACGCGCCATAACGCGTCTTCCCATACCGCAGCTCCCACGATCCAACATTTGAATGCAAAAGATATAAAAGTAAATAATAGAACATCCACCGTACTCACCTGATTTGGCAATATGTGACTTTTGGGTTTAAAACCCATTTGCGGCGTAAGAGATTTTCAACTAAGGAAGAAATTGATTCACCAGTATTTTGCAAGCGTTTCAAGAGAAGGTTGGTTGACGGTCTTTAAGAATTGGAAGTGAAGAATGGTCAAATGCATTATTGCTGAAGGCAATTACTTTAAACATACTTAAAATAAAATTCTAAAATATATTAACCGTTTCTTTCTTACTCCGAATAATATCAGATTAATTCTCGTAATGAAGAACACATATTTTATTTGATAATGAAGGAAATTCAGGACAATACATTATATTTTGATTTACAAGTTACAGAATCTTTCGAAATTCCCAATTCAAGATTTTTTTTATTCTCACCAAATAGGTTTATATGTTTTTATAGCTGAAAACATCACTCCTCTTGCACGCAGAGGATTGTTTTCTCGCATCAAGAAAATTTTCTTAGGGTTAAAAAATCCAAGACAGAAATCATATAATTTTAAGTTAGGAAAATATTCATATTTAAGGTAGGAATGGAAAACTGGTCCAGATCTCACAAAGTTCTATTGAGAAATTAGACGACCAGTTTCGTGTTCAAAAAACACATCATTAGGCCATCTGCAGGGATGTCAAATAAAAGCCAAATTACAATAATGGAAAAAAAATCTAAAGTGGTTTTCACCGAAATGTTTTTAGCTTCAAAATTCATTATCTCCACGTGTTTTCTTCAAAGCGAGACAGGTCCTGGCAATTTGTGATAATTTCAACAAAAGATAAAGGGTATAATTTGTAGAAAAATTATATTTACAATCGTCTTTGAAAAAAAAACTAAAACAGAAATTGTTATAAACATTTTTACCATTTTATTTTAAAATAAAAACTTTGGACGTGTTACATTTTGGAAATAAGTTCCATTGTTGTTTTAAGTGAAATATAAAAATAAAATATCTCTAGACATCGTGTACGATTCTCAACGTATAACATTGCATACAAATTAGTATTCTTTGCAGTTTTCCCTAACTTTCCAACGAATTCTGGCAAAATATTTGTGTAAATAATCTTATTAGAGGATAACATACGAGATTTCTTCGTCGATATTTGTTATTTTCATAACCATTCTTCGTCTGGAAGAAATTATTGTCACGGAAAAAGGCGAAGACGTTACGTAACAGTTTATATAAGAGCTGCAAATTACCTACCGATGGCTGACAAGGTAGCTATTGTTCAATATCATTTCGTCAATGTTCGATAATTGTTTTCCAATCAACTGGTGCGGCGTATATGCATTCATATAATGTTGCAGGCATTCGGATGCGTCATATTTGGAAAGTAAACATCGAGGTGCATTATATACATTATAATTAATGTATATGGTGACCCCTATTTTAAATTGTTCATATCATCGGAAAGAGTTCAGGAAATGGGTCACGTTGTAAATGCAGTAGTTGTAGTCTAACTGATCTGTTAGCCGTGCCGTGCTATGATGCAGAGAGGTGGCACTGTAAGGGGCCGGCATAAGCTGCGAAATCAAAATATAATTTGAACCATTTAATAAAATTTAAAATCTATAGGCAATGTTTTTCTGTATTGGTCTATATTATTCCGATATTGAGGTATACAATTTTTCCTCCCGTCGATTAAAGCTGAGTGTCATGTGATTCTAACAAGACGGTGCCACATGTCACAATGCTAATATCACTAATGACATATTGCAAAAACAACAGTTTGGTGAAAGGATAATTTCAAGAAACGCAACTGTCAATTGGCCTCCAAGAGGTTCTGATCTAACTCCTTTAGATTACTTTTTCTAGGGTTATTAGAAATCTATAGCCCATGCAAACAAATCACGACCCCTTGATGCATTAAGATTGAACATCGAATGCTGCATTCGTAACCTTAGACTTGAGTTATTGCATAAAGTCATGGCCGAAGAAATCGAATCTGTTCCGGTTTCCACATCGAAGCTTGTAGGTTATGTATGTGATTCCGATGACTCTGCCAAATATACTGATTTTGTCTTTGCTGTTTCTTCAAGCAGAATTTCAGTTTCTGAACAAGAATTGCCAAAGAAATTTTCAAACCAATTGCAGTATTGCTTTCTCACTACGTGATCAATGGGCTTAAGTTCTTGCACGACACGAGTTTTATATGGATATTTTTCGAGATCTTTTCTAAGAATATGCTGATTAGTGCAATATGACAAATTAGCTTCCTGTAAAAGCTTTCCAATTGTCAATTCTTTTCTTGAGCCTATTGCTGCTGGGTTTGCAACTTACTGCACCAGTTTCGCAAAATTTAGCAACGCAGCGAACAATTCGTTGATATAAATCAAGATGTGTTACTACAAAATGTGGAAACTGAAGACGAAATTTATCCATACATAGTTGCATACAGTCCCTGGCCAATGAATTAGGGCCACTTAAAAGTATGATTTTGGAATAAAATTAAAAAAAAAAACAGTTTGTAATGTTGGCAAAATTATTATTTAATTACATATAACATGCAAGTAAGTATAATTTGAACATATATTTACTAATATTTATTTGTTTCTCCTCCTTTTATTATTTCCTCAATTCTTTTTGTGTGTGTGTGTTGTTGTAATTCTTCCTTTGTAGTTAAGTTTCGTATACTTACAATTTTTTCAAGACATTCCACACATTTTCAATTCGGGTTATGTCTGTCGCATTACACTTTTTGCTTTATGACACGGTGCATTGTCTTGCCCTTGAGTCGGATTCAGTGAAGCAATATAAGGTATTTAATAGTTTTGTAATACTTTTTTATACTGTTTCTGTTCCATTGTTCGGTTTACGAAATATAGTGTCCCCGGTCCTTCTGTCGTAGTAGGCGACCAAACCGTTAGAGATGAGAGGTGTTTAACGCTCTGAAGGACGTCGACGAACGAATTGGCTTCTCTCCGTTAGCACTTCTAGTCGTGATTCGTCGCTATAAATAATCTAGGAAAAAGTAAAAAGTAAAGAGAATCATTAAGTGAAATATGAGGACGAATTTGACCAAAAATGCAGATGATAAATGAAACTTGCCTTTCCCCAATCTTCAACTGTATATTTTTTTATATTCTTTACCCCATTGAAATCGTGTCACTTTCATTGTAGATGTTAGTCTTGGGTTCTTTTCCGGACGTCTGCATTTCATGCCTGCTTCATGAAGACATCTATGGACTATTCGGGCTGATATTTGTATACCTTCTCCACTAAGAATTTTATGAACACCTTTATTGGATAAAACACAATGTTCTGTAGCTACTTTTACTATGCGGCGATCATCTCTTGGGTTTGCCGGAACAGTATGTTCTGCCACTACTTGTACTAGGAATATTCTCTTTAATTAATTTCGCGATTCTCAGAACAGTTTGAGGTGATATTCTTATAAATTTAATATTTCTGAAGTGGTTCTATTTCTGTGGCCAAGAACTGTAGAATAAGACTTCTCTTGCTTTTGACCACTACGAAAATAGCAGTCAATGATTAATGTTTAGTAATAATCTAACATCAATAAACATCAAATGTAATTTTAATTGTCAAATTTGTCAATAAATGTCGAACATAATTTGAAATTTCAATCTTGGATTTAACTGTCCTCTCGATTACGCCTTTTATGATATTGTATAACAACAAGGTTACTACAACTGACATTTTTCTAACTAAATCCAGGATCTCCTAAAAAATTTAAAACTCATTTATTTGAATATCAAGGAAACATTTGTCATGAACAGAAAAACCCTGAAGCAATTAAAGCAGTGCACCTTATTTATTTCTATGTGGTAAATACATTAGATTGCAAACGCACATTTATTTAAGCAATGCACAACCAACACTAATATGATGAACCGACTAGCATTATCTAATTTCAAACGTAATTGATACTCGAACGATAGAGCATCACAGCTCCGCGAATAGGTTCTTAAAATATTACGTCATCGCCAAAAAAAATCACCTTGAAAGCTGAAGCACAGAGGACAAACGATGGGATACATCATCATAATCAATAAGGAATCGTGCAGTACTTCATTAATTAGATTTACCTACAAACTCCTTGAAATTTGAATGTCTTATGTAGAATTTGTAAAGACCTGGCTAGTTCACCGGCAATAAAAGAAAAGAAATGTTCAAGCAAGTGATATATACTTAATGGTTGATGAAACGGGTTTAATTGGTTCTCATTGGTGAGAAATCGCTTTTGCGCGTGAGAAAACTATTAAAGTGAAGTGGATGGAACAATTGCCTCAAATTGATTCAATGTTAAAATTTGGAGAATAGTATTTCCATTATAAAACGAAATACTCATTTCTTTGACTTTCAATTTTGACAATGGCAATTTTTTTGAAACAAACAGGATGCTTCATAAGTAGAGACGGGATTTTAGGACGTAAAAAACAGCTAAAAAGGCCCTTTTTTAGGCCTTAAAAACTATGTATTTAGGACGAAAAACTGTGATTTAGGCATGTTAGGCAAATACTTAAAAAAAACGGTAAACAAAAATCATTTTATTTTAAAAAAACATGAATAAGAAGACGATATTTAATGTAATTTTAGGTACATTTCAGCCATAAAAAGAAATAAAACATACAAATTTTAACTAATAACTAAAATATGTAGATTCATTTGTTTTAAAATAATAAATAAATTAATTAATCGCCGTGTAACATGTCCTCAAATTTCGCGTTTGCGTAGCACACAAGGTGTTTTTCCAAGTTGTCGTTAGTAAAATTTGTTCTTCGGTCGGAAAACAGCAGTTTGTACGAAGAAATGATCGTTCTACGTCACACGAGGTTGTAGGACAAAACTTAAATATGGACCAGTCAGCTGTGGTATGAGCGGTAGCTTCAACTGCTTCGCCACTGAGCAGCTCAGCAAACTCTTTAACCGTTTTGAAACCTGGATTTTCGAAATCACTTGGTTAAACTTTAACAAAATTATTTTGCCAACTTTTCCTGGGGCATTCTTGAGTGCTGCTTCGGCATTATTAATTACTGCAACAGAATCTGTAAGAGGAAGGCCGAATGTTTCTAATCTTTTGATGTTATCAATGAGAAATTTATAATGCGATTTGATGTATAAAAGATCGTTTTTGATATTTTGATTGGAAAAGTATTCTTGCGCTTGCTCAATACAGTTAGCTGAATCTTTGTCAAACGACAACAACAACCTAAAACATAAAGCGTTAAATAAAAACAATCTTATTTAAAAATTTTGCTAAAAAAGTACTTACTGATTTTATTGCTTCGAAATTATTAGCATAAAAAACTACCGCCTCTAACCAAGTTCCCCAACGTGTTAAGACAGGTTCGGGAGGCAAAGAGAGATCTGGCAGATTTTCTTTATGACACTGCCACACGCAGTGGAGCTTTTAAAAAGACTCTCTTGGTATTGAAATTAAACCATTAACATTAGCATATTGATTTCTTAGACATTCACACACCAAATTGAGTCCATGTGCAAAACATGTTAAATGATTAAGATTTTTATAAAAAAATCTTCAAATTTGTACCACATTTGAGCATATAAGAAGCACCATCCGTGACGGAAAGCTTGACTTTTTCGTGCTTAATTCCATCTGTTGGCCACAAAATACTTAAAATACGAGAGTTGCCTTTAATTTAAATATCTAGCATTAAATTTACAATATTATTAAAGTAAGTTTTTTGCATAATATATCTTACCTAAAGCTTGGTTCACGAATCTTGCCATTGTATTGCAATTTGTTCTTTCAAGTTGCTTTGTAGCCAGTAAATACGGTTTTCCTGGTGTTTCAGAACAAAGCTTACCCACAATCATATTTGCCATACGACCTTCAGAGTCAGTCGTCTCATCTATAGATATCCAAATATCGTTGTTACCAACTTCTTCGCGAATAGTCTTAAAAAATTAATAAAAATATTATAGGTGTAAACAAAATCTTCATGACACTCAAGTATGAAAATACATTTTTAAATTATTATTTATTATATTAATTACCTCATTGTAACATTTTGTTACATATGTTGTTCTTAAGATTTTCACGCTTGCCACATTCTTGTTGCAGTATTTAGTGAGAAAATTTCGCAGTTTTGAATAGTTTAATCTGTCCAGAGGAATATTTGCAGACATAAAAGCGTCGCATAAATCTCGATTAAAAACGTCGATTTCTCTTGAATTTTTGGTGTCTATTAACATTTGGTTCCTCAACGGTTTCCTAAGATTTGCCTGATGTCCAGGAGCAGTAGCATGTTGCTCTAAATGATTTTTCTTTTTGCAAGTTAACTACAATAATATTTTTGAAGCAAGTTAGGAAAGAAAAACAAAAACGTCCTTTACCATTTTTCCGCACGCTTTACAAAACAACTCTTCACTGTTGCTTGGATTCAGCTGAAAGACAGTAGTACCTCCAATTGCTTCAGCCATTTTTGAACTTTATCGCTATGTGATTCCTTGGATTTTGGCATTAGTTGTAGATGGAAATACACAATACACTGAGTAGATAAACAAGCACAAACCGACAGAAAACTACCGAAAAATATTCGTTGCAAGCTACGATATAAATGAAAATTCAAAGTACGTCTTTCACTATATACTGATTCTCAATAGTCCACCTCGCTATAGGAACACACACATATACGCTCCAGAGAAACATTAAGAGAATAAATATAAAATCTAAACTGCAATATCAAGATGTCCATTGTATAAACTATGAATGGGCATCGTGTATTCATTAATCACGTTAACAGGGAGAAGAAATTTGCTTATATGGTTTAAATTACAGGGCGTAAACAAGCCGATAGGGATTTCCGTAAAATAAAAACGTGGGTCCAGGTAAATGAACTCGAGAGCGATAAGCCGATAATTGAGGATATACCTTCAATAGGGTAGTAATATAAATTTTACGGCAGGCAAATCCAAACTTTGCCCCTCACACACAATAGACGGGAAAACCCATCGTTGTATTAGTTTATAGCATTTTAGCTGTAAAACTAAAATTTACATTTAAGAAAGATGCAGCTGTGTAAAAACCATATTTATTTAAAATTAAAAAAAAAAACGTTTAGACCAAATAAATATGATTTTAGGACAAAATAGGCGAAAAAACACGATTTAGGCTGTTAAAAGTCCAAATCGGCAACTAGGCAAAATAAAACATAGCTAGATCGCTTTGATTTGTCGAGAAACATATAGATTTTGTATTATTTTTAATTTGCCTTGAATCTAAACAAAGAGGCATTTTGCCTAAAATCCCGTCTCTACTCATAAGTAATCGCCCAAAGTTTTACTTTTTGTAAATAAAACATGCTATATCTCGCTTTTTATTGGAGATAGATGGTAGGTTCTAATTTTATGAGGTTAGCACCTTTATTTTTGGCATTGCAGAGAAGAACTAAAACCACATCCTCAAGGCAACTTTCGATCTTCTATTTAATGATGAACTCGAAATTTATATGCGACATTTCGGTTCTTTCTAGTCATTTTCAATTTTCTTATTTCTTGGATTTTGATACCGTCAGGAAGAGTTTCTTTTTCTCTGATTTTAACCACATATAGAACGTTGACAAAAGGTTTTAACAATATGTTATAATTGACGAAAAATGCGTTTTAAGATTAGGTAAGGTAGCCATGAAATTTGCAACTGGAAAGGTTTCAATTATCGTTCATTAGTAATAGTAGTTAGTGCATCAACAAAGGAAAATGAGATGTGAGAGATTGTATTTAAAACGACAATAGCCAAATCCTTATCATTTTTCTAGATCTTGATAGAAGGTTGGCCGAACGTGGATCGTTTATGGAGCCTCGTAATGAGTATGTCAACAGGAATTTGAATCTACACGCGAAGTGGCATCAAAATTAAATTTGCCCCAGGCTCGAGTATAAGAAACGTCACATCGAAATAAGTTTAAACCAAACAACCACTCATGTTAGCCAGAGTCTGGTGATAATTTAAGATTTACCTACAAAGTTCCCCAATCTAATTCTTTATGCAGATGGTAGTACGTACATTAGTGAGAAGCCCAATAAAAACCTTCTACTGCAAGATATACAAGTAAATTTAAACAATTTCAATTCATGGTTTGTAAACAATAAATTATACTTGAATAAATCAAAAACAGCATTCATTAATTTTACACCAGGTGTCAGTCAACAAGTATAGTGAAAGCTACTTAATCAAAATAAATAACGATTCTATCAAACAAGTACCATGATTCTAGTCATAAAAAAAAATATATTACATGAATCGGCATCTTTTGAAAATGCTTACGAAACGTTGTACGTTAAAGGTTATATCATTGTATTCCGGTTTCTATCGTTACTATTTAAGACGGCATGACTATATCTCTTGGTAGTAGGTGGCGCCAGGAAATATTTCAGTACTGCCGCAGAAGAAGGGTCAGAAAATTGAATTAACCTGTATATTAATAACCAAAAGATTCTAGAAGCGATTCATCTAACACGGTCACGATTACGTGTCCCACTAGAACTCGAGATCAACATCTGTTTGTCCTTGTTTTTCCCATTTTTATTTCATTAATTTAGCCTAGGAAGCAAAATTGATGATTTGCAAAAAAACAAAAATAAACAAAATACAAACCATCTCAAACAATATCACTGTTGTAATAAATCAAACTGTCACACTTATCATTACTCAACTGTTAAGTTAGCTATTAGATAATTAGATTCCTATTAAGCCAACGGCACGCACTTATTACTTACTTCAGTTAGTTGGTATTCTATCCAACGCTTTTCATCGACTTCTAAACAGTTCTTGGAGCTATTTCTTATTCTATCTAGTGCCGCATTAGGCAAGTAGGTGAGTATTTCCGTAGAATATTAATCGCTAGATGAAACAATTGCATTGTAATAAATCTGTGTCACGAAAATGAAATTTTCTAAATCGTGCTTCTGGATGGGTGTTATGTAACAAGGAAATTGTATGGAATTTATTGGAGAAAGACGTAATTTACTGTTTGGTTTAATTTGTTAATTTTTACAATTTAAAATGATAATATTTACCAAATTCCTTTTTTAAAAATGTATATGCAAGAGTTTAAAGGATATACGAAAACTGTTTTCTATAAAATACATTGTCATATCAATTTAAAACCACAAAATTTGCAATATTTTGTTATTCATTTATTGATTTAATTAATTAAAATCGAAAACTTGGATCTACCACCTCCTTTGACGGCTGAATCATATTTTTCCAAGTACGGTTTAAATATATTTCTTCTAAATCGTACAGAATCCATTTTGGAACCTTATATATATGCAGGTACGAAATAATGATTAAGGAAACCACAACAAAAATAATAGGAATTGAACAGACATTTATCAAAGATTGAATATCTCAAGAAAGCAAGAAAAAGTAAACGAATCAACGGATAAAAAGAGATGTACGGAAGAAATATTGAAGCATGGCATGAAAAACCCCATACACCACAACAAAAAAGATGAGGGGATGGAAAACAAATCATGCAAAAGACATAAAAATCAAAAAAGCTAAATGCTAAACAATGAGAAAAGATTCTTAGACGATGGGAGGAATACATGATGGAATTATTAAATGAAAATCAAAATACTGAAGTTAGAGAAACAGAAGAAAACGTATAAATTGAACCCGGCCATGAAAAAGTACAAAATGCAATTAAAAGAGACATCAAAGCGACAGGAATGAATGGCTTACGAAACGAACTCATGAAAGCAACCCCAGAAATTAACTCAGAAATCATCACATGCTTAATAAAGAAAATATGGGAAGTAGAAAAAATACCAGATAAATGTATAAGAAGAATAATAATTCTTCCGAAAAAAAGGGATATATCACACTGTGAAAAAACATTAGCTAAACGTAGTTGGCGTCTTGTTTTGCAAAATAGGTGTCTGCGAATGTGATGGCTTCCTCATTCGATGAAATTATTTGACCTGCGAGCGAAACTTTGAGCTTAAGAAACAGAAAACGTTGCTGAGGACCACATCTAGTGAATGTTCTATTCACCAGATGTGGGCCTCAGCAAAAGAATTGGGGTTTCGCCATGGCAATCACTGAAGCGTTGAGACGTGCGTTGCCTTGGTGGAACAAACTTTGTGGCCGTTTTTCTCGCAATTTCTGCTTTCAGCTTGCCAAGTAATGATTGGTAGTATGCCCGTTATTGTTTTTTCCTTTTTCAAGATAATCAATAAACACAACTCCATAATCTTCTGATTTTATACAATTCCTTCATGTTACCATATTTTCTCTCACAATTCCTTCCAATTCACTCACCTTCAGTTCCTTCATCTAAACTAGTTGTTTCTTTTTTTTTTAATGCAATGATGCCATAGTTTCAGCTAAAATTTCTTTTTTTTAATCACAGAAAAATGCCACCTTTAATAGGAGAAGTCCAAGAAACGCCCTCTAACACCCATACAGAAAATTCTAACAGGCGGCACCAACGTCTTTATCACTGGAAGGTACCGGATTCCTAGGACAATTGCTGGTCGAAAAGCTGCTTCGATCATGTCCCGATATCGGCAACATTTACCTGCTCATCCGCCGAGAAAAAGAGAAGAAACATGGTGACGAGAATCGACGAGATTTTGGACGAATGCATTTTTCGACAAGCTAAAAACCACTTATCCCAAATACAAGTACAAGGTTATGGGAATTGAAGGTGATTGCAGCTTGCCCAATGTTAGGAATCAACGAACAAGAAAGAAGATTATTAATAACTGAGGTAGAATTTATCTAGAATCATTGTTGGATTTTAAGAAGATGGTTTCTTTTTAGGTGAATGTCGTATTCCATGTAGCTGCGACAGTTAATTTCGATGAGAAATTGAAAACAGCAGTCAATATCAACGTCAAGGGCACTAAGAGTTGCTAACCTTCTGCAAAGAAATGACAAAATTGAAAGCGAGTAGTACACGTTTCCACTGCATTTTCTAATTGCGCCGAAGATGTTATTGAAGAGACATTTACTCAACCCCAATTGGGTATAACAATCTGATTACGTTGACTGAGATATTGAGTGAAGATGCTTTAGAAAAGATAACATCCAAAGTAAGTAATATTGCCTAAAACGAATAGCAAAATTCTTTTCAAATAGAAGTTGTTTAATAAAAACTGTTTGCTATATCAACTTTAATAACCAAGCTATGATAATTTTAGGATTGTTGATTTATAATTTTGTAAACGTTTTTTATTTGAATCGTTGTAGCATTTTGGAGACCTAACCGAACACGTACGCCTTACAAAAGCAATTGCGGAAAATATGATTCAAGAAGAAGGAAAGATCTACCGCTCGGTATATATAGGCCTTCAATTGGTAAGATCTTGTTCTAGAAATTTTTTTTTTTCAATTAGATACTTGCCGCCGAGCTTATTTTTTGAAATACAACGTTTCTAGTGTTCTAAGTGTCAACTTTAAAGAATGTAAATTTCAAAATTAAACCATTTTCTTGATACTTTTTTCAAAGATGTTTTACTTTTTACTTAAATGGTGTCTAGGCTTGTCTTCAAATGAAGCTTACCGCGTCAGAATGTGGTAACTCGTAACATCACTAGAGTTTGTTAAAAAGGTGGTATCGGCAGTGGCGCACCTCATAAAAGTAGGTACGTAATATACAATATTAGTGAAAAATAATATTGTTACCTTTTCCTGTCGTTTTGATGTCCACCGTGGCAATTGGCAACCGCCCTCATCTGGGCACTTTTGATTTTCAGTTATAGACCGAACCTTTTGTAAATCGGGTTTTTTCGTTTAAAATTGCACCAAAATTTTTGAGCAACATCGACTCCTATAGTGTCAAGTTTTCTAGAGCGGCTTGTAAATTGTTTATGCAATTTAATACGCCTCGTGTAAATAAGTAAGTCTAATTGCTTAATAGCTTATGCAACTTCAGAATAGTTCATGGAAATTTCATCCATCTGTTGTTGAACGTCCGAATTGGAAAAAAGTTGCTGACGATCTCGGACTGCTGCAGAATCGTTTGAATCAAGTTTCAAGATGACATTTTTCACTTGTGAAAAATATTCCTGATAGTAAGATACTGCCCGGAGCCATGTTCCCCATCGCGTTATTACAGGCTGGTGGTGGTGATTTCGGACACAATTGTTTGAATACACGGATGTGTTTTGGGAGAATTTGATGAACATTTTTTGGTAAGATGCTATTAACTTATCCACCATCGGATACTTCTTCGAATAGTTTCTGCTACGAAAAAGGTGACATGCGTGTGTGAGGCATGTTATGCGAAGAAGAGTCGGAAAGCATATTTTCAACATCCTACCAACTCTCAGCATTGTTGCGGCTCCGTCAGTAACGAACATCGTGACTTGGGGTTCCTGTGATACAAATTCTCTCAACGAATCTTTTATTATCTTGACAACGGTTTCTGCATTAGTTTTCTGAATCCTTTTACTGGATAACAACAATGAAGCTGCGTGGACCATCACGTTTTAAAGGACGCGCTACAACACGAATGACGCTGCTGTTTCTGAGCATCAGTTGTTTTCACTCCACACCTAGGCGATTCTTAATTCCAACCGTCTTTATAACATTCTTACGTACTTGCACCGTGGCAAATTGTATCGTAATCCATAGATGTTGGCATTCCATGAGGGAACGTATTAACCCAAAAAAGCGAAGTTTTTCTTAGAATAGATGTTTGGGATGTTGCATACCTTAACATAAAAATAAAATCATATAAAAATTCCCCAGTGGGAATACTGTTTCTTAAATTCTACATTACTTTTTACTTTTAAAAATGTTTTTTACATTCAACCTAGCGGGCTTAGCAATCCCTATTCATATTGTGCAAAAATATACGGACTTCTATATTCTAATCCAGGAAAATGCCTGAGATATTTATTCACATTCGAAGGGAACGTTACATCCTTTTGGGCGTCCCATCTCTGCGTATTTACTTGGCGTGCAGCGTGCAACGTACTCTCGCTTTGAACTCTCTCGCGGTACTGTCGAGATCGACTACGAGTTGAAAATTACCCCTAGCCACGCCGCCACCGCTACGCTACTGCCATCCGGTACCACCTTTTTAACAAACTCTAAACATCACTAATAATAACTTAATCTCACATAATTTTAAGTAACTTAAGTAAGAAATACTTTGATATCTCGAAAATAGGACAGCTTTAAATAAAACATTACTAAACAAAATTATTCATTTTATAGTTCCTATTCTCCTTGTAAGTTTGGCGGTACTTTTTAAACCCATCCTGTATATATGCTATACAGTCTGTTTGAGAATAATCTATGCGTATTCAACCCACATATAGTATTCATTAAAAGAAAAAACATTTTTTTCATAAATACACATCTGTAAAGATTCCGTTTCTAAAAATAGAATTAATTTTTGTATTTTCGCCAACAATATTCCATCATTTTTAAATGTTTTGACAAAATAATTTTGTCAATTCCCTATTTTAATTTTAATTGAATTTTCAGTCATTTCAACCTACAGAGAACCTCTAAAAGGTTGGATCAACAACATGTACGGCGCGGTTGGGGTCACCGTGGGTGCAGGTACGGGGTTTTAAGGGTTCTTCACTGTGATTCTAATGCAAATGCCAACATAATCCCAGCCGAGCATGTGCGTAAACGGTTTGATTGCTGTTCCATGGGAAGTTAGCTGCGAATATCATAAATCAATAGAGAAAAAGACACCTTTCGAGATCCCAATCTATAACTACGAATCTAGCGAAGACCAACCGATTAATTGGAGCAAATATATGGAGCTAACGTCGAAATATGGGGTACAGGAGCCACCTGTGAATGCTCTTTGGTATTATTCGCTGAATTTAATCAAACATAGGGTTTTATATCAATTAGCAGCGATCTTGGTCCACTTTGTACCAGCTATAATGCTTGACACCCTCTTACTATTAATTGGTAAAAAAAGGAGGTAAATAAATTTAAAATATTGGTCAAGAAATGCTTTATACGCGCTAATTTTATAGGTTCTTTAAAATCTACATGAAAATCCATCGATTTAGCCAAGTGATATCCTACTTCAGCACGAAAAATTTCACGTTCAAATCCACCAGAATGAGACAGCTGATCTCGAAGATGAGTGACCAGGATCGGGCGATATTTCTGTGCGATTTGAAGAAGCTGAATTGGGAAGAGTACTTTAAGTATCATTTTAAAGGAATAAGGATGTACCTACTCAAGGATCCGCTGTCCACCTTACCAGAAGCATAAAAAAGTACAATAGGTTTGTTCTAATATTTTCCATTCTTCTGGGCGTTGATTTTCAATTTCGTGTTTTGCTTGTTAGGTGTATTGGTGCCATCAGATGCTGAAGATCATCGTGGGATTCATGGGCTACGAGAGTGACGTGGAATTTGATTGCCTATACACTCTTAATTGTCTCTAGCACTTCTAATTCGTAGTTTTAGATAGTTTTAGGGTGTTTTTTTGTACGAAATAAATATTTTATTACTTTGATGTTTTCTTTCTCTTTTACAAATAACTAGTGTACACAGAGCAGAATTTGGGACAATAAACCCTCCAATTTTCAAGTAACAATAATTTATATTCAATAATAATAATAAATAATAAATAATAATAATACATAATAATAATAACATAATAAAAAAAGTAATAAAGTAATAATACAGTCATAATAATAAAGTAATAACATAATAATAATAATAATAATAAGAATAGATAAATAAGAATAATAATAAAATATAGAATAATAAATAAATAGAATGAATAATAATAATAATAATAAAATAATAATAAAATAATAATACTCATAAAATAATAAATAATAATAATATAAAATAATAATAAGAATAAGAATAATAAGTAAGAATAGTAATAAAATAAAAATAAAATGAATAATAATAATAAAATAATAATAATAATAATAATAATAATAATAATAAATAATAATAAATAGAATAAAAAAGAATAATAATAATAATAATAAGAATAATAAATAATAAGAATAATAATAATAATAATAATAAAATAAGAATAAGAATACTAATAACATAATAAATAATAATAATAATAAATAATAATAATCATAATAATAATAATAATAATAATAATCATAATAATAATTCATGCCTGCACATCCCCCAACAGCTTTCGCCAATTACAGGGGGCATCGGCCAACCATGAGAAATTATTACGCCTACGCCCGTAGAGCGTCCTAAGATGTTCACCCTTAGCATTCACCAAAATTGGAGTAAGGAAAAGTACGGAAAACCTTACTCTGAGAATGACGGGCCCGGACATCACCTTGACAGCTGCCATCAAAGCCTTTTTCAAAAGTTTTTGTTTCATTTCGCTTCCGAATTGCCAATTAAATCCTCTAATCTTCAGAACGTCAGCTTTTTCAATTGTTTTATGGTTTTTTTCCGTTTTTATCGAATCTCTTATTTGTATAACATCCTTCAATTCTTAACTGTCAGCACATTTCTACTGTACATCTTTCAATTTCTTCAAATTCAAAAAGTTTTTGCTGCTATAATTTAAGCCCACCTTCTTTGAAAACATTTTTTGATTTCATATCACTTTTTTTTATTTAACATACACATTAAAAAGATTGATAACTAACCTGGGCAAATATGAGGTGACAGCCAGAGGCGTGGCGAGCGCATAAAAGTTTACACATAGAATAGAAGGTAAGAAATAAATTATAAAACGTGCTCAAACACTTAAAGTTTTAAAAGTCTTCCATGAAATCACAAACTGGGCAACATCTGTTAAATAATTTGAAATCATTAGATATTTTTCCACAGCCTCTGTTTTCAGTCCAAGTTGTTCAAGTTCCAAAAACCGTCCAAGTCCGCACTAGGTAATTTACAGTCCCGCATATTTTATTCCAGAAGGAGACAAATGCTTCTTTTGTCTAGTAAACGAAACGATAGATTACATAAAATAAGAGTAACACATAAATCAAATGTACATTTTTCTTGGTCTCGTATGCCACTTTTTGCAGAGGAATGCTGTTTGCTTTCGATATGACGTTGACAATGGCTTCTGGAACAACATATTAAAGGGATTTTACAAACTAGACATTGAATTTTAGCGCCATGTCCACTATAAAGTTTTTAACTGTGTCTGCGTACAATTCCGAAATAAGTTACGACAGCCTACATATACACAGAACTACTTGCATACCGCATCGATTTAGTACTGACGTTGTGAACGCGTGAAATAAATAATCGCCGACTCCGCACCACATATCTACTACACTGACTGTTACCGCTGCTTATCCAGACTATTGATAACACATAAATTTGCCAATACATAAAAAATTTCACGTCAAAAACAAATGAAATTGAAAAATAAAGATGAAATAAACACAAAATTTACTTTATTCAAATTTAGAAGAAAAAATACAACAATAGGAACAATTTCTTCTCCAGTTTTAAAAAAACGAAATCAAGAAGCAATTTTCAAAATATTTTTCCGTTTTACAAAAATAATAATACACCAAAAACGAAACAGGAGCATGAAAAATATATTGTAGATTTTGGACATCATATACAACCTTGAAAAAAATTATATACGATATTCCAAAATGTTCCAAAAACAAGGAATCTAGTACTCACTTCCTTAATTTAGTCCTGGCAGCTCTAGCGGTCTTAATAGAATCACGCAAGATGTGCATTCTTATTCCTAAGAAGTAGGTTTTAAAGAATTCCTCCCATTGCAACAGCCTCAGATCGCAGAAAAAAAGGTTCTTATCTTCTGGAGTCATCCGTTCTAAGAGATAATGCATCCTCTTTGAGAGGAAAGTGAAATCTCTTGTGGTGAAGTACGATAGATCGTTGCTCATCTTGAAGGTGCTTCTCAAGGTTTCATGTACCTGGTTAAGTCCAAGAAAGGAAATCCAAAGAAATTTTTTGAGATTGACATTGATCATTGGAACCAAAAATACTTACCAGGGAGTCTTACCCACATCAACGTGACAAAATCACTAAAGAAACCCGGAATGAAATTGTAGAAGATCGTAAACATCAGATGGAAAATATAAAGCTTCTGCAAGGTTAAAGTGCTGTGCCAAACAGTTTTGCATCGGTGGCCATTTCTGTACACCATCCATAGTCTTCCCAATAAATTCACCCATGATTATAGGCATATCTCTGCTGGATTCAAAGTGATAATTGAATTTCATTGACGTCTTCTTCTGATCTCGTTTTGAATGACCTCTCAGCATCTACAGCTATGGCAATCATCGCATTAATACACATATCAGCAGGTACCACGTTAGCTGTCTTATCTGGATCGCAATGGAGGCTTTTTCAAGAGTCCACAAGAGATGATGCTTATGAGACTTGTTAGTCCATAGAGGGAATTAACATAACCCTCTAAAGGTTCCTTGTAAGAGGATACGACTGAAAAGAATTTGATAAAAAAGTAATTTGGGAAATGGATGTGAAAATACCGATTGATGGCCTTATGATGGCTGCTGGTAAATCCTTTCCAAATTCATTGAATAATTCTTCAGCAACAGCTTTGGTGAACGTGTAAGAATTCGGGTGCTTTTGCAAGAGTCTAAATCAAATTGGTCAGCAAGAGAACTATTAAATATCGCATAATTTTACCTAGGAGTCAAATCTTCCATTAAATTATCATTCAAATTCTTCACCAGGTTCATTAATTGTTTAGGTTCTGTGGGACTTGGGAAGAATCTCTCAGAGATGACAGTGTACTGGAATGGGAATATGCAGTTGATACATAGACAACACTTTTTAGGTTCTTCATGGTCTTGCACAGCTTGAGCACTTCGTAGGTGCCTGTCACATTAATATTGGCCGCTGTTTTGAGCTTTTCGCTGAGATTTACTGTTGCTGCTAGATGGAAAACTATATTCACCTTGGAAGACAAAATCTAAGTTAAATCTATAGGTTTTTGTAGGTTAAATTATAGAAGAAATGGTTTTGAAGTGAATTTTTTCACAAAAATTAAATTTGTTCTTTTTTGGGAAAGTTGTTTTTAGAATCCTAAAATTATGCCTAGACACTTTTTTCTTGTTAAAATTAGAAAGCATTTGATTCAGAGACATTTAAATTTGTTTTTTTGTAAATCTCTAACCAGAAGTTTTTGTAGCTTTTTCTATGTGAAATTAACAAAAATATCTAAGCAAATATTGTTGATTATTTTCTATTAAAGTAAGGTAAAATATTTTCGTTTTATCTTTAACAAAAACACTCCCA
Organism: Dynastes maya; assembly: GCA_029619315.2. Classification (NCBI taxonomy): domain Eukaryota; kingdom Metazoa; phylum Arthropoda; class Insecta; order Coleoptera; family Scarabaeidae; genus Dynastes; species Dynastes maya. The sequence continues at coordinate 13,070,846 of JAROYE020000014.1, forward strand.
AAAACGACTAAATACTGTTAAAACTGTTAAAACAAGCAAAAATGTATCTCAAACCGATTTCTTTGGGGTTTTCGGGTACGTCGAATTAGCAAACAATCTAAGCAAAGTTAATATTGGATCACCCTCACTGGCAGCCATACCAAAAACAAAAATTCTTGTTTAATATCTCTTTTGTAGTTGTGGTGGGCCACCCAATAGGATTTTATAAGCTATTACAAGCCTGTTATATTTGAAAAAATTAAAGAATCGTGTTTAAAAATCTAAAAATTAGGAAATCTACAAAATAAGGATTTCATAATATAACAAATTTAGGCCAATTTTTTAGGTAGATTTCCAAACTTAATATATTCCGTCCCTTTTTAAGTGGAATCGCCAAAAAAATATAGAATTTAGCCGATATTTTAAAGTAGATATTTATTTATACTCTTTATAATCAAAAATATTTCCAAAAAAATCCATTAAATTAAGAATTTTGAAATAAATGTTGGGGAAAAATAATTAAAGACTATATTTTAAGACCTCAAAATTAGATAAAATAATCAACACGGATTTCATTGAATATAACTTGAAAATGGTGTCGCCATTTTGACATTTTAAGGTTAAGTAACTTAATTAAAATATAAAAAAACTAAAAATGAAAAATCATAAATGCTCACATTCCCAATCAAAACCTTCCTATCCTCTTCCTTCAACCCCAAATAAGGTAAGGTACAATCACCCCGAAGCGGCACCAACTTCTTCGTAAGATTCACATCCTTCTGTTTGACGCTGGCAAACAGTGAATCCTCCAGCATGACCTCCAATCTATCCTGAGGATGCCTTCCGCATTTCTTTCTCACCAAAAGGTAGATATTGGCGATGTCTGGACAAGAACGAAGCAATTTCTCCAACAATATGCGTCCCAGGAAGCCAGTGGAGCCCGTTATAAAAACGTTCGTATTGCAATAGAATTCCTGTATGGGAGTTAGGGGATCGATCACTTCGATATCGTTCAGATCCATGTCTTCTTTGAACCTTTTGAAGATCGAAAATAACGGTGGAGATTAGCAAAAGACGTAAGGACGCTGAATTTCACTGGACAATTTCACAATATGCAGGTTTCTCGCTGATTCCCATGGAAATCGTTGAGGTAATGTTAAAGGGTAAAATGGCGATTATAGAAATCTCTGTTTTATTGAGAAAATTGATTAATTATTAAATATCTTTGATTTTGACAGAATTATTTATGTCTAGCAATAACTGTAACTAACTTCATTGCATATTTAAACTTCGATAAATTTAACAGAACACAATTTATTTTTTTAGATATTTATGGAAATATGTTTAAAAAATGTTTCTATAAAAGTATGATAACGATTGATGATTGCTTAATTTAATTATTTTTAATATTTTGAAAAGTAAGTTGAATATTTCATTCACAGATGGCGCCTCTCTCGGCGCCCATCTTTTTGAAAATTTTACAGTTGATTAGTGAGTCGTGTATGTGTTAATCTTCATTCACTTTTCCTGCTTTTTAACAATATTTATGTACTTTTTGTAGGATAAATCACAAATATATTGCGTAAAATGAGAATTTTAATTCATTAATTCAATTCAGAACTCATTATTGGATACACCTTGTCAATAAATAAGTGAAGAATTTGATAGAATCTTTTGAATCAGAAAAGAAAAAAGGTAATATATTTATAATTCATTCTAATGGCATCTATAAATAATAATAAAGCTAATTTATTAGCTAAAATTAAAATCTTTCCTGCAAGAAAAACTGTAATAAGAATTTATGATTTTTATTTCCTAGTGCACAGATGGCGCCAGTTTAATTTTTTTAAATTTATGGAAAATTCAAATTAGGAATGCATATTTAATAAATACAAATAAAGAGTAACACAATTCAACGACCTATTTCGAATTTATTTCTTTAAATAACATTAACATATATACATAACAATCAAATACTTTAAAAAATAAATTTGCATCATCCATGGGAAATTACTCTAATCTCTTCTTCAGCTATAATCTGTATTCTTTCATCTAATCCCACAATTAAAGGTGAATGCTGTTCAATATAAGCTGCATAAATATCTGTGTCAATTGGACCAACAGTATGATTCACAATATTATCAGAAATCGATGTAAAACCATCCCCTCCAGTCACTAAAAACGATGGAACAGCTATTGGGTAGTATCTCTCTAATTCAATATCGTAGAATGCTGGTACACCGCAAGAATAACAACGGAGCTTTAATGATGTTATTCTTGCACCCAATGGTAACGATAGGTCCATTACAACTCTGATACCTACAGTAAAAGATCATCAAAAAGATATTAATTTTTGGGTAGTTATCTCACTTACCAGATACTTGTAATAAGTTAACATCAATATAAACTCTTTTGGAGTTATACGGCATTGCGGCTTTTTCCATAACTTCCTTGATATATTTTCCTTGGAGTTCGCCATAATCTATTGTATTGGCAAAAGGTTGGGACGTGGCTAAATCGTTGAAAGTGATATCTAGAATAGAACATATGATTTTGGAAATAAAATTCAATTAAAAAAATTCACCTCCTGCATCTATAGCAGTCCTAATACCACCAGCATTCATAAAAGCGATTGCAGCCTTGGTCCATCTCTCATCACCTATTGAAGCATACTAAAATACATGACAAAGGTTTTTCGATTGAAATAAATTCGGAATCTAATTGTAACTTACGTAAGCAACCATTGCATCGGTCAGGAAGTTGCCCAAATTACATTCGGAGTATCTGCAGTTCGATTGCTGTAAGAAAACCTTAGATTTGCCCAGTGCTCTATCTCCTTCGGCCACCACTGCAATTCTGTAAGGTTCCAGAAGATCGTTGATGTTAGGATCTAATGAAAATTAGAATAAATAACTCGAAAATAGCTTGATAATGTCGTCTTTTATTATTGAATATATTTTTTGGGATTGGCCCTACTTTTGAGTAATGTTTTAGCATGTTCAATGTTTATTGAAGTGGGTTTTCCAAGTTAAAAATTTAATTTTGTTAAAGAAACTTTGCTATGAACTGCAAACGCGTTCAATACTAGATTTCAATGTGCAAATTTATCCGTAAAATCGATTGCATCAAGTTCTACTTTGATCTCGAATTGTACCCCAAACAAAGTATGAAAAGTGGTCCAAGTTCTTGCAAGCTCATCATTACTCATTCCCCAACATTATAGCAAATAAGTATTAAAGAACAAATCATTGCTCAACATTTTTCCTAGATGGGTGGTGCTTGGAGAATAAAAACAAATAGAATGAATAACATATTACCTTGTGGTATGCTCCTGTCCAAATAAATGGGATTACCTTCCCAACTAAGTAAATTTCCATCACTATCATATTCCACTGTTAAATTTCCTAAATATTTGGTGTAAGCTGACGCTTGTACTATAAGAACTGGATCCCCTGCTGTGTTATTGATAACTGTTGGGTATTCACCATACGCAGTACCATCTGGTGGTGTTCCTATAGAATCAGAAACGGTAATAATCTATTTATTCTGAATTGATTAAGTTTTCAAGTAACACCTGTGTATAGTAGGGTGTGAGAATGAGCTCCAACGATAACTGTTATCCTCGGAATTGCTTTAGCAGCAATTTGTTGATCTACATCGTACCCACAATGAGATAATACGATGACAGTGAAGACATCTTCTTCGTCCAATAATCTTTGAGCTTCCTCGTTGACAGACTCTGATTCGTCTAAAAATTTCAAGTTTTCTGTGGAAGAAAGTTCCTGAAATTAGGAAATTTAATTAATGAATCAGGGGGAATTTTCCAAAACTCACATTCGTTGTAGATAATATAACCCCAACAATACCGATTCTCCTCCCATCACGTTCTATGATGGTGCTTTTGTTGTATAATCCTTGGATGGTGGGTTCTAGGCTATCATCTATGTTGGCGACCACAACTGGTGCTTCGAGGTGTTCTAGAAAGGGTACCACTCCTTCGATTTTGTTGTCGAATTCGTGATTTCCTAAAGTCTATAAGGGAAAGAAAGATTTAATTCCTTTAATTTGATATCCAAACTTATCTAAACGTACTATAGCGTCTGTTGGTAGCATATTCAAGAAGTACTGCGTGACGTTCCATCGAAATAAATTATACCACAATGTCCCTTGAAAATTATCCCCGGCGTTCAAGAAGATGGAATTCGGTCTATCGTCGAGTAACTCGTGCACAGCCGTGTAGACCCTTGAGAATCCTCCAATGCAATCGTCAGATTTGCAAGCGGCGGAGCTCAGACTTGTTTCTTCAAATCTACGGGAGAAAAAAATTATCTTTTTCTAGTAATCATCTGCCTTCTTTGATTTTAATTGAATGGTTTTAAGTGCCATTGTTTGTCAATCATTTAATTTGTTAATAATCGGCTCATTTGTTGAGAGGTTTTTTCATCTTTAAAAAAAAAAGTTTGAGATTTCAATTTAAGTTGAGCAAGTTATTGACATATATTCGTTTTTTTTCTATTGTTAGGTGTTTTGTAACAAGTTTAATTATGAAATCTGGCTTATCTAGTTATATAAAACAATGTAATGTATCTTACTTGATCTTTGATTGATAATTAATCTTAATAAAACAAGTTTAGTTATTCTGAATTCCGCTTTACGAAGTAATTATTCTGAATTCTGCTTTACGAAGTAAATAAGCTTCTCTCAATGGAGGTTATCTTTAGAAACCAAAAGAATTAATACAGATACTATTAATGACTAGCTGAAAAACCCAAACCTCAAGGGTATGGAGAGGAACAGTTATCGAGTACACACATAGGGATACCAGCTACAGTTTACCCACCCCAGTAAATTTTCTAGGTCTATAATCATCGGGATACCAGCTGCAGTTTACCTACCCCAGCAAATTTTCTAGATCTATACTAATAAAACAAGTTTAGTAATTCTAAACTCCGCTATAGGAAGTAAATAAGCTTCTCTCAATAGAGGTTACCTTTAGAATCCAAAAGAATTAATACAAATACTATTAATGATTAAATTTACCAACTTTGCCAAACTTAAGCCTTCCCTCTATCAATAATAAGCGAGACGCCAATGGTGAGAGTCGAAAATGAATCAGCCTGCCAATTATAAAACAAAATACAATCTAAAAAATCACAATAGCAGTCACAGTTATTAATTTCACATCTGACAAAACTATAATCGATTTAGGGAATTTTTTGTTGCCAATCTTCTTCTAAATGACTGCTGTGTAGATTATACATGCACATTTTTACTTATGCTTATATAGGGTTCGGCAAAAGCAACGCGTTAAGAAACTACGTTTTATCTTAACGAAATAGGCGTAACTGTTGTTATTGGTCGACTGAAAATCCACATTGGATGATGGAACATCATACACAGCATCCCCAAAAGCTCAATGTGTGGACTGATATTATTGGGCAATGAATCATAGATCCATATTTTTTATAAACACCTTAACAGGAGATGGTCACTTAGACTTACTGTGTAACCCCGTTGTACCAATCACTTTGAATCTGTTGCCTAATGGTAATCAACCAGATATGCCAAACCGTGACCTGTGGTTTCAAGAAGATGGGACTCCGCCACATTATAAGAAGTTATTTGAAAAAAAAAACATCACAAATGGTAGAAAATAGTAAAAAATAACTTGTCAAACAAATTTTGTTAATATTTTTTTCTAAAGTTTATATTTACAAAAATATTAGACTAATGCGTTACTTTTGCCGAACCCTATATAAAGTAAAAGGTAGAAATTCTGTATTAAAAAATTAGGCCACCGCTTTCGTGTTTAAGAACACATCCTCAGGCCAGCTACAAGGGTATCCACACATTTTAAAATACCGACATTGACATTTATAGTAAATAATTTAAAGAGAATTTACAAAATTATTATTGACATCTACCAGCGGCTGACTAAAAAATAGATTGAAGACAGTCCACGACAGTGCCATCTATTCGAAGAATATTTGTAACGCTGGCGTAGATTCAAAAGATAATTGAAAATTTAAGCAGTTTTCTATATTGTTATACTGCTCTCTCATGATTTCAAGCGCTTCAAGATTATTGAGGTAAGGGTTATTACCTCAATAATCTTGGTTAAATGCAAAATTTTAAAATTCTCATCCCTCGAAACACTGTGACCACAAGAGAACAGATGCTGAGCAAAGTGAGAGAATCCAGAAGCATCGGGTCGTAAGCATCTTATATGTTCTTTTATCCGAGTGTCGAAATTGCGATGCGTCCTGCCAACGTAACAACTCTCGCAATCCCCACAAGTTAGTTTATAAACATCACACTTTTTGGATCTATCTATATTTTTTCTTTTTATTACCATTTACCACCTGTACTAATTTTACTATAGTTTTTTAAAATATATAATAAATAATAATAAAAAAGGTATAAATAGACTTAAATATTAACTCATTATTAAACTACATAAAAATTATCGCTATTTAATAACATTATTAAAGAAATAATTATACTGTAACATTTAAAAAAAACATTTTTCTTATAGTTCATTCACTTGCTCCTAACTTCAATTATCAACTTTAGCTTTTTTTTTCTATTATTGTAATTTTTCTTTTATTGTAGCTCTCTTGATATATTTTTTGAACACGAAACCGATCGCCTAATTTCTCAATGGAACCTCATGACACCAATGTAAATTTTCTCAACATTATCTATAAATCTGTAATCTTTAATAACCTATTAACGGAAGTGGTGGGAATTTTACTAACAACACAATAACAATTGAATTATCATCTATTCATTTGCCTGTTTATCTTTGTAGTATGTAAGATTGATTCTTTGTGATACGATTATTTCTGTATGTAATATACATACGTATCAGATTTCGATCGGAAAATTGTAGCGATTTATTAATAACATTTCAGATGTAGTAAGAGGTGACATTTTCGTGTAGTAAGGTGAAATTTTACTTTACTGTATTTTCATAATAAAATCAACGCAAGCTTTTAAAACTAGCAAGAAATCAATTTGTATTATACACCTTGTCCAAAGCTATCGGTGCGCTATTGTATCTTCGTTATTTCTGGAGCTACGAGTCTGGTTAAATTAGCAAAATTTTAGAATTTTTCTCCCGACTAAGATGGTAAAGTCAAAAAAAAAACAATTGAATATTACGTTTTCGAAATATTCAATAAGATTTTTTTAAATTGAACATCTATTTTCACGTATTTAATAATAATAATAATAATAATAATAATAATAATAATGGTATATTTGCCCAACAGGTTAATCCCAATTACAGGACAAGAAAATATATGTATAGTATGTGAATACATATACAGATTATATCAGCACTCTAAGATATATAAAATATCTCACAAAAAGATTACTGAATTTGATTTTGAAATTGTTTTCTAAATAAATATTTTATAAATTGTACTAGTTTGTTGATAAATTTTACTGTATATAACACATTGCACAGTTATATAAATTAATAAAAATATATAATAAAACTATATTATACTTACCTAGCATGGAAGTCATTCAAATGTATGATGGACAGTTCTAAATTCTCATTTCCATTCCTGTTAAAAAATCACATTTTAACTCACTGTATCCTAATTGAAGCTACTTTCTATTTTTTTTAAAGAAGGATATGTTAAATATCAAAAACTAGTCTGTTTTGCTCAGTTGGTAATAGTAAAAACAGTGTTATTATTATTATATTCATTCTCTAAGCAAACATCTTTATTAATTTCCCATTTTATCCCCCAAACTCAAAAGTGAAACTCAAAAGACTTCGAAATGAAGCTAACTTCTTTACCTAGTTAATAAAATAGCAGCGGTAGTGATACCAGCTACGATAATTAAAGTAACTACACTTGCAAGTATCACCTTCGTCGCCTTCATTTTACCAAGTGACTGATAACCTTTTTGCTTGTGACATACTACTTACGTTACTATAAAAACGACCGATAATGAATGATACATAACTAATTTTTCCTCGATAATATGCACTTTCAAAAAGCAACATATGTGATCGTCGATACCATCCATAATAATAGCTACACGACCTATTGCGGTACTTACATTATAATAGGTGAATTTATTTCTAATTTAAGAGAAGAAAGACTGTAAGAGAAGGTATTTTGATAGAATCGTACCTGCAGATATAAAAGAATTATAAAATTGACCTTGGGATTCTAAACTGAAACAAATACATTTGACTAAATATTACCAACTGACACTGCAATTATTTATTCATGTAGAAAAGAAAGCAGAAAATCGAGTGTTTTCCTTTTTGTATACAGAATGCCCCAGATCGTGTGGAATTGCATAGATGGAGATGGAGATTTGGTTAAGTGGGCAATTGTTTTGAAATTTTATGTGCTGATTTAAAATCTGTTTGAAAAAGTTCAAAATGTCGAACTCGCCAGAAATTATTTCAAAAAAACTAAAAACTGTCAATTTCTTGAGTAAACATTCAAGTTGGCAGCTTTTGAGATACTCGTATCTCGTTGTTTGAATATACGGATGTGTTTGGGAGATTTGATGAACACTTTTTTGATAGATGCTATTAACTTATCCACCATCGGATACTTCTTTCGAACGGTTTCTGCTACGAGGTGACATGCGTGTCACCTCTGTCAGAGTCAGAAAACATATCTTCAACATCCTACCAACTCACAGCATTATTGCGGCTCCGTCAGTAACGAACATTGTGACTTGGGTGATACAAAATTCTCTCAAGGAATCTTTTATTATCTTGACAACGGTTTCTGCATTAGTTTTCTGAATCCTTTTACTGGATAACAACAATGGAGCTGGTGGACCATCACGTTTTAAAGGACGCGCCACAACATGAATGACGCTGTGTTTCTGAGCATCAGTTGTTTCATCCACACATAGGCAGATTTTCTTATTTCTCAACTCGTCTTTTATACATTCCTTTACCGTACCTTGCACACGTGGCAAATTGTATCGTAATTACATAGATGTTGGCAGCTTCCATGAGGGAACGTACTTAACCCAAAAAAGACGAAAGTGTTCATTAGATACTAGATGTTGTGGGATGTTGCATACACTTAACATAAAAATAAAATCATATAAAAATTGCCAGTATGGAATACTGTTTCTTAAATTCAATACATGACGTTTACTTTTATAATGTTTTCTACATTCAAACCACCTCCGCGTGCAACGTGCAACGTACTGTCGCTTTGAGCTCTCTCGCGGTACTGTCGAGATCGACTACGAGTTGAAAATTGCCTCTACCCACGCCGCTACCGCTACGCTACTGCCATCCGGTACCACCTTTTTAACAAACTCTGGTAATAATGTAGTTTATTTAATAAGTTATCACCACTGTAAGTTAAACAAACTACAAAACATACACGTATGTAACGTAACAATTGTTATTCAAGTAATTCACTTATTTATTGGATTTATTGTTTTTATTAGGTTTATTTCTAGCACCATTGGATAATTTATTAACTCATATCAAGCGGTATAACGTCACGTTATCAAGGCATAGTTATCTAAATATTACCTTTGTTTTCCAGAACATTAATATAGACAAATTGTTGATATATTTTTTATAAGATTACTTACCATTTTTGACAGATATAATTAAATATCCATTTCGATGAGATTATGTACAAATATAAATATTATACACAATGTAAAAAAAAATCCGAAGTACAAGTAAAATAATACACCATACTTGTCAACAATTAATAATATTTCATAATTGCTTTATTAGATTACAAACAGTATATATCCTTATTAAAAATTATCCATGCTAGATTTAACCTTTAACTATTATCCTCTCATCCAACTCTATGATAATAGGCGACATCTTACTGATATATTCACCAACTACATCTACCAATCTTGGTCCCTTACTGACATTCCTAAGATTGTCTTTGATGACCTTGTGTCTATCACCACCTTTGGCTAAATACCCCGTCAATGCTATAGGGTAATATAGCTCGGGTTCCAATTCTTCAAATGTTGCAATTTGGCATCTGTGGCAACGGATTTTCAATGAAATAACTCTTGATCCGATTGGTTGGGTTATATCCAGAATCACTTTGATACCTATAAATTTTGATTTTGTATATAAAGATAAGTTTTTGTATAAGTTCGGCTACGAATAACTTTGGGGTATGATGGTAGTCTTTTCTAAGTATTCCTAAGTATTTTCTAATTTAAAAATACATCTTGGAACTTCACACACATGCAGAATTTTTGTCACAAATCCTTTTAACATCCCCATACATCATACAAACCTGATACTTGTATCACAGTCACATTTAAGTTCGCTTTTCGATAGAAATATGGCGCAGCTGAGGCTTCCATGATGGTCTTAATATATTTCCCTTGAAGCACTCCTTGAACAATCGTATCACCAAAAGCCAACGCATTTTCAAGGTCGTCCAAAGATATATCTTGAAAATAATTTGGTTGGTATTGCTGTCATGCTTGTTAAATGAAATGATTTTACCTCCTTTTTGGATCGAAGACGTAAAAGCACCAGAATTTATGATACCAGCAGAGGCTTTGGTCCAAGAATCTTGGTTGTTTGACTGGTTAGAGTACTACAAATATTAATCATTAAAAAAAATAAAAGATGTTAATGCAGAAATGAATATTGTAGAGGAAATAGAAGACATACGTATGCCACCATTGCATCTGCTACCAAATTACCTAGATTACACTCGGTGAAAGTGCAAGATTTTTGATCTAAATGGACGTTGGTCTTACCCAAGATCCTTTGTTTAATCTTTTTTATTTCTAAGCGATAATGTTCCAAAAGCTCATTGATGTACTCGTCTATAAAACGCATCAAATCAATTTATGATAAAAAAAAAAACATTAAATAAAACAACATACTTTGTGGTATTTTCTCATCTAAGTAAATAGGATTACCTTCCCAAGCTTTGAGATTACCAGAATCATAATATTCTACGGATAAATTCCCAACATACCTAGAAAATGCGTCAGCTTGTACTACTAACACCGTATGGTTGTATATTGATTCAATAATCGTTGGATATTGTCCGGATGGTGTGCCAAAAGGAGGAGTGCCTTAGATAAGTGAAAATTCGGAAAATAAATATGAATTATTGGAATTGTAATCTTACCATACCATTGTAGAGTAGCGTATTAGAGTGACCACCCACAATCAGACTGATTCCAACTATGGCCTGTCTTGCTAGCTGTTTCTCAAGTTCATACCCACAATGAGAGAGGACTATCACTGTAAAAACATCTTCTTCTTGAAGTAGTCTTCGAGCTTCAATGTTTGTGGAGCTTATTTCGTCTAGAAATAATAATTTCCCTGTGTTGGATATGTCCTGAAATTGCACAACAGTAGTACTAAAAGGGTAGGCTATGATCTGTATACATATGGATGATTCTGATGATTAAAACAGTTATTAAAAATGGAAACAATAGGTAAATTTGGCTGCATTGTCCTCTAGGTGATAGGTATATTGATATCATATTCCTATATAATTTGTTATTAACAAAATCACACTCCTATTGCTGATCAAACATTTTGGAAAGAGTTGAAAGGTGTGGCTGTATTTCTAACTCCCTCTAATGGTGGTAACATACGAGGTAGGCGATGTCTAACATTCCTGAAGGAAGTATTTACTGGATTCTCCATAATCATTTGGGTATTAATAAGATCTTCTTTCTGCTCTCCAACGTGAACGTCAGGTCGAATGCGCGCGCTCGTTTTTAAATATGTGTGGAGACGACCCGAAGCCGATTTTGGAGTCCATTGCCATAGGAGATGAGACAATGGTCCTGTATTATGATCCTCTATCCAAAAAGGAATTGATGGAATGGCGGTGACCCGATGAACCTCGTCCCAGAAAAGCGAAAGTCGTTCAATCAACGAAAAAGGTCATGGGATTCTAGGATTGTGAGAGTATTCTACTCATTGACTTTAAAGACAGCAATACAACTGTCAACAGCACATATTACGCGTCTTTGTTGCATAAATTGAGGAACAACATTCGCCCAAAATGTCGAGGAAAATTGACAAGAGGTGTTCGATTATTGCACCCGTCCATATTGCCACCATTTCACAAGCTGCCATCCTCGATTGTGGCTTTCAAGAATTGGAACATCCACCGTATAGCCCGGACATGGCTTCAAGTGATTATTATTTATTTTCTCATTTAAAGAAAGACCTTAGGGGATGACGTTTTAAGGACGACAGTAAGTAGCAAGCAGCTGTAATACAACATTTTGAGGGAAAAATCGACAATTTATGGCACCTACCTCGTAAGTGAAGGATATAGTGGAAATGAAAGAAAGGCAGAAGATGCCAATAAATTCAATAGTCATCAGTTACAGGTTAAAGCTAGAGCAACATTGTACTCGAAAGAAGAAGCAACCAATTTAGGTGAAAGAAGTGAAGAAGAGGAAGATAATATAGTATTAAATGCAACAAATCACAAGACAACATGCTGTCTTCAACATACTTTTCCAAATTTTGTGTCTACTACGCAACCATACAATATACCTTCTGATGCAGTGGTTTGTTTTGAATTATTAACACTAGGTCTATAGAAACCATCATTTCGATGTAGATGTAAATGAAATCCAATGTCATATTGCAATTTTCTTGTTTTCTGAGTATTTAGATCTTCCTAGATGGAGAATGTTATGAGAGTATGATGCAGAAACTTACAACCCATGCTGACAGTAATAATTTGACACCAAATGACAAATTTGCTAAAGTTAGACCATTACTCTACGTATTAATATTATAATTCTTGGCAAATCCATAAATATGCAAGTGAAGGTTCCAAAATCGATTATTTAGAATTTAGAAGGCAAAGTCCAAATGTATTTGAAAAAATACGGTTTAGGTGTTACTGGAGGTGGTAGATTCAAGTGTTGAAAACCAATCGATAGAAGAATTCCAAAAGCAATTAAGCTTAACCGCATGGTACATTGGATTGTAACTATTTGTAAAGAAAATCGGTGTACCCTTTGCAAAAAGGAAACCAACAGAACCTTGCGAGAAGTTTGTTGCAATGAATCATATTTTAAAATTAAGTACTACTAATGTTTAACATATTCAAATCAAATAACGGAGGCAAGAATGGGTTAAGAGTATAAATGCCTTGTATACAGTAATAGCCTTCAAGCGCAAAATTTGCATACAATTCAATTAACAATAATCTATTTGATGAGATAATCTCATTAAACCAGATACGATAACAGCTAATACTTCACTCTCACTTCAATGACTATATCATAATAGCAAATTCTTTAGATTAGGCCTACACAAACCACTAATAGTTCATTTCCTTTTGTAGGCAACAATCATGCTGATATTGTTAATTGCAAAATGTATCAGATATATCAAAGTTTTCTTCTTGAATTGAGAACTCTGGATATTGATACATTTTTGAATTCTACGTGAAAAAATAGGCCTGTATTTTTCAAGATTTCTTATATAAACAAAAATACTACTTGTTAATGTAAAAAGTCAACCCGAATTCAGATTCAGAATTCAATTTCAGAAGAATCGGTTTAAATTGTCATATTCTCATTTCACTTACACCCTATACACTTGCCAATATGGAAATACCTTAGTAGTTGATGATAAGACTCCAACAATTCCAATCTTCTTCCCATTCCGTTCTACCACCACGCTTTTCTTGTACAAATTCTGTATACCAGTTTCTAAAGTATCATCAATATTACAAACCACCACAGGGGCTTTGATGGTCTTCAAGAATGGAAGCAATCCCTCAATACCATCGTCAAATTCGTGATTACCCAACGTCTGCGATAGATAAGAGTTACACTAAGGATTAAAGCTTTGAAATTGAAAAAATTACATTAAACTATATAAAGCATATTCTAAACATACCATAGCATCTGTTGGTAACATATTCAAAAAGAACTGGGTCACGTTCCATTTGAACATGCGATACCATGCCGTTCCTTGGAAATTGTCGCCTGCATTTAGAGAAATTGCATTTGGTCTGGTTTGGTAAAGCTGATTTGCGATAGTGTGAATTCTTGAAAATCCTCCTATGCAAGTGTTGTTGGCCTTGCATACACTTAAAAATGGTGTTGTTTCTTCAAATCTAAATTGATAATCCATAAGTGTATATCAAAATAATGGCCAAAGAAGCAAAATAGATCTAACTTATTTAGGCCAAGCCCAAATAAGCTGCCCGAAAACAGTCTATGTGTTGTAATGATTTTACTGTGCTGAAACATTTATTTTCAGAGAGGGTCTCGTTAATTCCGTTCGCTATTACAGTTTTATTTTGTTGTACGAGGATGGTATTATTGACACCTGTGTTAAGGAAGATAACGCAATTGCTTAGTCCAACGATATTCCGCCCTTCCAAATAATAGAATTTGTCGAACTCTGCAAAATAGACCTCTGTTTCGGCAATGACTTCTCCATTTGACGTGAACCGCTTTTCACCAAGCCATTTCTTCAAGTTTGGAAAAAGAAAGAAGTCACAGGAAGTCTAATCTGGTGAATATGGTGGACGGGGCACCAATTTGTACCATAGCAGAACTAGTTTTGTTGTATGATGGTAAAGATTTCGTTTGTTCGCTAGGTGGGGCCTTCTTCTCTTCAGTTCAGCATCGAATCGCGTCCAATAAATCATCATAGTACTGTCCCATGATTATCCTTCCCTTCATCAAATAATCAATTAAGATTATGCCTTGCGAATCCCAATTGTCGCCATAATTTTTCCAGCTGAATGAACCGTCTTCGCCTTCTTTGGTGCACATTGGTCGGGAAAAAACCCATTTTTCCGACTGGCCTTTGGTTTTTGGCGTCTAATGTCTCAGATTCAGTCACATACCACCGCAGAAACTTACTTGTACTCCGCTTAAACATGTCCAAACATTGCTTTGAAATTATCAGGCGATTTTTGATCAATCGTCAGCAAATGTGGCACCTATCTCGTCGATAGCTTTCTCATACTCAATTTTTCATGAAGGATATTTTGTACACGTTCAATTGAGATGTTTACCATATTAGCAATCTCTCTAATCTTCACCCAACAGTCTGCTAAGACGATATCATATTATTATTGATCATATCGTCCATAATCACTTCACTGGGACAACCTGGCTGCTTCTTACCAAAGACGGATGTTCGGCCGACCTTGAATTCATTAAACCCGTATCTGACGGTAGTCATCGAACTTTTCTTTGATTTCTACACAAGTTTTCCCATCCATGATTCCACAAATACATAAACTTTCTCACTTTCAACGGTTTTTAAAACAACGCTACTCGATGAATCTCTCCGAAATTTTGATAGACGGTCGACTAAAGGATAATACTCACAGTCAGTAATGCAGATTTTGACACAAAGCGCCATCTGTCTCCAACCACGGGTACTTCTCATACCATCCTCGTGTACAATTGGAATTTTGCAATGCAAAGCGTTGTTTTTCAAATGTAAATTTCCCTCGACAGAGTTCATCAGCAACAAATATCGTGTAAATCAAAATTTTACTATAGTCCAACGTAGTAATGTTACTTTCAATAAAATATATTAAATGCATTTAATATATATGCAAATGCTTCTATTTGAAACCCTAAATTAGAATGGGAACAGGGGTATTTTTACCGTACTTCAGAATTGAAATGTGTAGCTGTGGATTTGGAAACGTTATGCAGTAGTTACCTTATTTAATTGAATAGTAGACATTGAATTTGAAGAACAAGCGAAAATAAGAGGAATTTTGACAAAAGGTGAACATTGAAAAATTATAAAATGAGTTTTAAAATCGAAGATTTCACTCAAATAAATTTAACAATGTATTCATCAACAAAACACAAGTGTTTTTAGAGCATTTGAAAAATTATGAACTACGAAGAAATTGTAAGAAAATTTGGAGCAGATTTCGCAGTATCCCCAGGATTGGAGTTCAGAAAGGACGTCATTCGGCAAACTTATTTTGAAAAGACCACTGGGGGGCGATGATGGGGGCGACATTTTTTGGTCAATAATTTAAAATCTTGTAAATATAATTTTAAAATTTAGGGTTTGAACTAGACAATTGTCTAAAAATTAAAACTTTTATGCTCTTCTGGCATTCAAATTTTGTTTTTTTTGACTTTAATTCTTAATAGTAATTGCATTTTTTTCTTAGAATCCTATTTATTTAATTTTGTATTTCAATTTTTCCCTGAAAACGTATTAAGAAACTAATCACAATATATTCATTAGAAAAACAGTAATGGGGCACATTTTGATAATAAATAAAAGCTTAATACAAACTTACCTGGCATGAAAATCATTTATATGAATTATAGACAGCTTCAAACCACAGCTTCCAGCAATAAGAATTAAAAAATAAATCAGAAAGTGTACACAAGTAATTCTTTTGATTTCAAACATTCTTTTTATTTCGTAAACCACCGTTTCACGTTAGATTTTTGGCAAAATAGATAACGAAATAAATTGAACATGTTGTTCATGTCGACTACACCGATAACGTTGATATAAATTCACATGGGTGCTATTACATGTGCTTCTGTACAGCTCTGCAGTAGTTTATTTGGTGTAACTAGCTTGTGACCCTAAAATCTAAATATGGTTCTATACAGATTGTTTAAAACAACGTTGAACATTCGTTTAATTGTAAGAAGATAAGCTTTTATTATTTCGAAAGAAATAACTGTTTTTTTGGGACGTTTGGAAGGTGATTTCGTATATTTCCCCTTTAGTGAATTAGATATGAAACTATGCAGATAAGTTTTTCGTTTAAAAATACTATAAACTTTTGTTTCACTGAAGATATTCATTAAATCTAATGTGTGGATGAGAGTGTTTAATAAAGACACTTTAATCATTGAAAATTTCGAACTAAGTTGCTATATCGACCCCTACGGAAATAGGCAACGGGCAAAATATTCCAAAAACGTAAATTATCAAAATTTTGCAAATTTCTAATTAGGATTACAGTCGTAATAACAGATTTCTAGAGTATATCCATACGTTAATGAAAATTGCTTAAATAAAATAAATAAACAATTTTGAATTTAGACAAAATTTTAAAAAAACAAATGGTTATGAACCGAAACAAACAAAAAAAGAAAATGGTAAATCCACTTATCTGGGCTGTAAATCGACGCTAGTCCTGTCCCAGGGTTGAATAGGACATGTGGACACACCTACGTAGCAAAAGCTCTATCCTTCAGTGGATTTCGGCAAATGAGCTTAACGATAACCCAACAAAAAAACCCTAAATTAGGAAAATAACGATCTATAACCATAAACCTAATGAAATATGATTAAAATATTAACTACCTCTGTTGGATGGAGGATTTGCTGGAAGATAATCGAAGATTACAAACAGTGGCGTGCCATGTACAAGAAATTCAACTATGTTCACAAAGTAGAATTTGACACGTTACAGCATATAGCGTGTTTCGAGTAAGAGGGAGAAACCTAGGCGATTGCTGACATCAAAGTGTACATAACAGAAGTTATTATGATTTTGCGCCTTGAAACATTAATCTAAAGAAAAAACAAATAGAAAAATTAAATAATAGACTTGTTTCAAGAGAAATCACAAACTAGTCAGACGCGATTCGATTGGCCCAAAGAATCCCAAACTATTTTCTAACTGAGCTCACAATATACGATTGGCTCTGACTAATTTGTGATTTCTGCCTGAACAAAGTTTGATATTTACGTTTTGAAACATTTTATTGTCTAATTTGTCAACATTATCCACAATGAAAATTCAATAATAACAATCGAAAACTTTATTTAATCACAATCATCTCATACATCATTTAAATTCTAATTTTAAGCATGTTTCTTCATAGTTTCATCTATCCAGTTCCTGTAATGGGCAATCTTCACATACACTCCAGGTTTATTGGCTTCACCACAATGCTGTCCCCAAGACGTTATCCCCACTAAGGTGAATAGTCCTGAAATTAAAATAATAAATCAAACATTGCCAAGCTTTGGAAAGGTTATTTACCGTTATGTAAGCAAGCTAAAGGCCCTCCACTATCACCATCACAAGCATCAATACCTCCCTCCAAATATCCAGCGCAAATCATACCATCGGTGATCGTTTTACCGTAGATATGAGGCATTTTGCAAATTTCGGAAGATTGGATTGGTATCCAACCTGCTCTTAGTTCTTTGGAAGCAACTATCGAAGTAAAGAAGAACGTTTAAAGCCTGGGTTGGAATGTAAAGTCATACACAATAATTATTTTTCTCGCAAGAGAACACTGGTAAGTGATACCGATTTAAAGATTACCACTGCTCTTAAACAAAATTGATCTATAAACCCATACGGTTTCATTCAAGGAAGACAAAAAAAAATAAATTATATTTAATTTTAATTCAGAAAGATTCTCCAAGAATAAAAAGATCACATACCAGCTTTTCCAGTTTGCACAGAACCAAATCCTGAGATGGTACAATTCAATCCATCGTCATCAGTGAAATCAGTATCCGGCAAACAGATCGGTTGAACATCTTTAGTAATATTAAAACCATTTCCTTTCAACCTAATAAGAGCAATATCATTATTCATTTTGGTTCCTTTCCTAAAGCTCTCATGGATATAAAATTCATCAATATAGACTTGCTGTTCAGTTCCTTCGTCATCATTTGCGTCATAATCGCCTGCTACCACAACATAGGCACCCTTGGTGAAACCATGTAAGCAATGAGCAGCTGTAAGGACGAATTTCGCTGATATGACAACAGCGCCACACCAATGATTAGTGGAAGTACGTGCTTTAACTCTTAGGCTAGCCTAAAATGTATAAAATGGTGCGCTAGTAGTTTTTGAAATTATAATATTACCTGCCAAGGGTATTGTCCTCTCCCAGCTAGAGAACTTGCAACAACTCTAAAGCTCACGTCTGAGTTATCTACGAAGATATCATCGTTTCTATAGCCGCATCTATCTAGGGGTAATATGGGTTCAGGCACATCTTCTTCGATGTGACCATGTCTAGGGTATCCTACAAAAATTCAAGGATTAAAGAGAATTTGGTTGATGATAGATATAAACTTTTGAATCTAGATAAGTTGCAAAATACCTTCATTGTTGTAATTGCTGCAAATTACTCCAACATCTTCGGTATGATCGCAATTATGAACCCCCCAGTCCCATCGAATGCAGTCTTCAAGACTTGTTTCGTTTCCATGGCAGAATACCTGATCCAACCATATTGGGCCGGTACCTATTTACAAAAATGACATGAACATTTTTAATGGGTTTAAAGAAAAACCGTTTTTCTTTTGTTAATAGACGATTTTTAGGGAATGTTTGTATTTTTTGACTGAAATTTCCGGAGTTCCAGATCTTCTAAATGTAAGATGAGTCAAATGCTTTTTATACGCAGAATTTTGATTGATCTTTTGGTTTGTCCAACATATGTATGTTTGATCGTAATCACAAAAAAATATGTAATTGGTTTGGAAAGAAGGAATTATCTCATACAAAGTCTTGCCAAAGAAACTAAACTGAAACATTTTTTTTTCTGTTTGTATCTCTTAGTCTTGTGAAAATACAAACCTTGTCCAAAGTAACCTTCTTTCACAATACGAGCCGGTCCTGGATATCCCAAATAAGCACAGATAACCTTTGCAGCATCATCATTCAAATCATCATCACATATAGTGCCCCAAGTGCCATGGTGTTTGATTTCCACTCTGCCTTCGGTATGTCCATTTCCTCCAACCAAACGCATCTCTAAAGGAGCCTGTGGATACCAATCAAATAAATATATCTTTGTCATGCTCAAATGGAGGCGATTCTATAACATACATTGCAAAATTTGTCTGCTTCATCAGATATATCCGAACAATCATCAACGCCATCACAAAGGAATGTTAAAGGAATGCATTCTGTGACGCCTTCGCATTGCCACATCTCCGAAGCGCAGATTTCTTCGGGTGTTTTGCAAATTACACCTAAGGCCTAGGTTAGTACGGATGCCCATATTAATGACCAGAAAATTTCCAAGAACATTTTTAAATTACCAAAAGTAAATGTTATACTTTCTAGCGTACTTACCTCCTTTTCCATGCAATTGCTAACACCCCAGCCGCTGAAATCGCAATCTCTGATACTCACTTCATTTCCATTACAAACTATATCATCCATGATGAAAAACGTTTCGTTTTTCGTTAAATTTTGAGCGAAGTATGAATTTCCCTTAACTCCAACAGCTCCTAATTGAAATCCTAACTCCTTGCAGAGGATATCAGCAGCTGCTAAGCTAAACATGTCATCGCAAACGTAGCCAGTTTTTCCCAGGGCTGAGGAAACAGAAGCCAAATGGTAATTTCGTGTCCCAAATGGTTTTGGGGTGATGAATATTTACCTGTTACTTGCACAGCGCCCTCGTATGATTTACCAGTACCAACCAATTTAACTGAATAACCTAATTCCTGGGCGGTGCAGCCTTTTTCATCGTACCTGTCAACACAATCGCTAACGCCATCACAAATCTGATGCTCTTCGATGCACTTCTGGTTGGTACATTTGTACTTGTTAGTGCAATCTATTGAGTGCTTTTTGTATTCGTAATAGTCATACGTTGGTAAGATGAACAAGCTGCCAGATAGGCCAACGTTGGTTGTCAATAGGAAACAAGCCCCATCCAATTTTCTGAACATAACATTTAAAGGGATAAAATGAAATATTACCATTATATGCTTACCTAAAATTGAAAGCCTTGCAGATGAACCCTTTAGATTCGATACAATTTTTAGCGCATAAAGTTAAAGTAATATTGTCGTATCTAATTTTTTCTTTAACCGCCATCTTAGTTGAGGAAATATGTTGAAATTCTTGTATAAATTTCTCACAATTCTTTTCATCTTCTCCATCTGGACAATCCTTTAAGGAAGAATATGTGTATTATTATACGAAAAAATACGATAAGTTTTCAAAAGTTACTCCGAAATATCTCTGTCTAAAGCATGGTGATCTTATGGATGCTTTGCAGGCTAAACCATTTAACTTGATGCATGTGTCTATCTCAAAAACCATACGTTTTAGACGAAAAAATATGTCAAATACTTTAGTTCTATGATTACATCTCAAGCTAAATGCTTCAGTCTGTGTGTATAGACATATTTGCTTAATTAAGCTCTTGCAATTTTTATAATTACTTACCAGTGAACCATCACACACCCTGCTAGGCTCAATACAAGTTGTTTTAGTACACTTAAAATCGGTATCCTTGCAAATGTCTTTTAAGGCTTTGTCTGGAACTGTAACTTCCACCAGATCATTTGCTTCAAAAACATAGTCTGCGTTGGGATCAGTTGTTGGAAATGGAGGTGGCCATTTGTTGGTAGGTTTTTTATTTTGATCATAAGTCACAAAGTTATTGTCCTCGTCCTCATCAATCACTCTTGCGTTTGTTGGTTTCTGAGTAGTCAACCATTGGCTATTTTGATCCCATACACTCCATTGGTTATCGTGGGTCTGATTCCATTGATTATCTTGATTCTGATTTTGGTTATATTGATCCTCCCATTGGTTCCGATTTTGATTCAATTGATGATCCCATTGGTTTCGATTTTGGTTCAATTGGTCATCCGTATTGTTCTGGTTTAATTGATCATCTCGGTCTTCCCATTGATCACCACCGCCATCTTTACAATCAACATTATGAGGAAAATCGCATAGTTTTAATTTGGGATTAAATACAGTCCCAGCAGCACAATCATGGATTTTAGCCAAACCTCTTTCGCAATTTAGAAATTTCGAACATATACTTGGATGTGGATGTAATCCATTTGGTTTAGATTTACAAGTAACACCATCTTCTTGCACCCTTTCGTATCTAATCTTCCTACATTTGCTGTTATAATCGCAAGTCTTCAGGGTTTGGTTGTAGACCATGTTGGGTTTACAATGACCAATGTACAACCTTCCATATTTGCAGTACAGGAATCTGGTGCAATTCGCCGGGTGTTCGCTGAAACCATCGTGCTCCTGACAATAGTTTAAATCCAAATTTAATGATGACATTTCATCTTTTGCGGCGTACAAACTAAATTGTTGATTTTCCCATTGAGGACCTTGTTGACTTGAGGAATCAAAATTATTTTGCCCACCTTGCCCATGAGGACACTTATAATTACCGTCACATCTCTTAGTTGAAGGGTTGAAATATTTGTGTGGTTTACAAATGCCCAGCATCAATCTTGAATTCTGACATAGCAGGAATTTAGAGCAATTTTTCGGGTGTACTGAGAAACCGTCATTATTTAAGCAATAATGCATATCTAACTTTAGCATAATCATCTCATTTCCAGCCTCTCTCAGATAAAAATCTTCATACTGCTGATTTACTTTCCATTGCTGATTATCACTAGATGGAATTTGGGGCTGTTGAATGTGCTGACAAGTCGAAGAACTATCACAAGTCCTTGTAGAAGGGTTATAGAATGTATTAGCATTGCATATTCCAAGTAATAATGATCGATCTGGCGCGCACAATAAGAATTTTGAACAATTTCCAGGGTAAATTGAAAATCCAGGGTTATTTTGGCAATACTGTTCATTCAATCCTAATCTATAAACTTCATTTCCAATCTCTGTTAGTTGGTACTGTGTTCTAGTTGGCCAATTTTCATTTACAGAAGACCCACTTTGCTGTACACCACCTCCAGTCTGGCTTTCTTGCTGAACATGTGCACAATTATAAGTTTTTTCGCAAGTTCTTATGGAAGGATTATAATAGGTGTTAGGATTACAAATGCCAAGAAGTATTTGTCCTTGAGAAGTGCATAAGAGGAATTTTCCGCAATCTTTCGGGTGTATAGAGAATCCCGGGTTGATTTGACAAAATCCTTTATTTAAACCTAAAATATTAGCTTCAAATCCAATGTTTGTTAATCGAAAATGCTGATATTGGATAT
The DNA here is from genome assembly GCA_029619315.2 of Dynastes maya. Classification (NCBI taxonomy): domain Eukaryota; kingdom Metazoa; phylum Arthropoda; class Insecta; order Coleoptera; family Scarabaeidae; genus Dynastes; species Dynastes maya. The sequence continues at coordinate 13,093,749 of JAROYE020000014.1, forward strand.
TGGGCTGCCAATTTTCTTGTCCAACAGCTCCACTTTGCTGTCCGCCACCCCCCGACTGATTTCCATGCTGAATATGTGCACAATTGTAAGTTCTTTCGCAAGTTTTTGTGGATGGGTTGTAATAGGTGTTAGAATTGCAGATTCCAAGAAGTATTTGTCCTTGAGAAGTGCATAAGAGGAATTTTCCACAATCTTTCGGGTGTATAGAGAATCCTGGGTTAATTTGACAAAATCCCTTATTTAAACCCAAAGTATTGGCTTCAAACCCAATGTTTGTTAATCGAAACTGTTGGTATTGGGTATTGATCTGCCAATTGTCTTGTCCAGTAACTCCACTTTGCTGTTCACCACCTCCTGACTGATTTCCATGCTGAATATGTGCACAATTGTAAGTTCTTTCGCAAGTTCTAATGGAAGGGTTGTAATATGTGTTAGGATTACAAATGCCAAGGAATATTTGTCCTTGAGAAGTGCATAAGAGGAATTTTCCGCAATCTTTCGGATGTATAGAGAATCCTGGGTAAATTTGACAAAATCCCTTATTTAAACCCAAAGTATTTGCTTCAAATCCGATGTTTGTTAACCGAAAATGTTCGTATTGAGTATTGGTCTGCCAATTTTCTTGTCCAGTTACTCCACTTTGCTGTCCACCACCCCCCGACTGATTTCCATGCTGAATATGTGCACAATTGTAAGTTCTTTCGCAAGTTCTAATAGAAGGGTTGTAATATGTGTTAGGATTACAAATGCCAAGGAGTATTTGTCCTTGAGAAGTGCATAAGAGGAATTTTCCGCAATCTTTCGGATGTATAGAGAATCCTGGGTAAATTTGACAAAATCCCTTATTTAAACCTAAAATATTGGCTTCAAATCCGATGTTTGTTAACCGAAAATGTTGGTATTGAGTATTGGTCTGCCAATTTTCTTGTCCAATGGCCCCACTTTGCTGTCCGCCACCCCCCGACTGATCTTCATGCTGAATATGTGTGCAATTATAAGTTCTTTCGCATGTTCTTGTGGAAGGGTTGAAATAGGTGTTGAGATTGCAAATGCCAAGAAGTAACTGTGTACGAGAAATGCATAATAGGAATCTGGAACAATTTCTTGGGTGTATAGAGAAGCCTGGGTTGATTTCACAAAATGTCTTATCCAAGCCGAAAATATAGGTATCATATGCAATCGTTGTATCTACCAAACGAAAATCCTGATACTGGGTGTTGACGTGCCAATTCTCAAACCCTCGATAGTATCCTCCATGGTATTGATTGAAAATTGCAAGGCAATTAATATCTTCTTCGCAATTTGCTTTTGCAGGGTTAAAATGCATGTTTTCCCTACAAACCCCAATGAAGAATTTCCCATCATCATCGCAATAAAGAAATCTAGAACAATCTTTAGGGTATATGAAGAATCCTTCAGCTTTATTTTGACAATAATTTTGATTCAACCCCATGGAATATGCCTCATTTAAAGCAGCCACCATCCTGTAATTTCTGTTGATGTGAATGTATTCATCATAGTTTTCGGTAGTGTAGCCATCTTCATCTAAATCTTCTTCATTTTGACAATCTATGTTGTATGGATAGTCGCAAACTTTGAATTTTGAGTTGAAAGCTGTTCCGGGGCCGCAATCTTGAATGAAAGTTCTCCCATGGTCGCAATTTAAGAACTTTGTGCATATAGTCGGATGTGGAAATAAACCTGATTGACCATCTAGACATTTTGGAGGTCGCTCCCGTTGATTGGGTTGAGGATGTTTATGATGTGATTGATTTTGTTCAGAATGAATCGTTTTAGATGTATCACTAAGATTCCCAATGTAAATTGGTGTTTGTCCTTGCCATTGGGTATATGGGGATTGCTGATTGGTGGTCCCAAATTGTCCTAGATGATTATTGATAGCAACTTGGTAATACTTACCATCCCTTCCCCCATAACTGTTTGCATACGTTTCAAATTCTTGAAGTTGATCGTTGATATTTTGGGCGGGTATTTGATAAGTGATATTGCTCTTATAACCTTGAATAGTGACTAATTTGTTCGAAGAACTTTGGCTTTGAGCTCCACCATATCCCGATCCAATATTTTCATTTCCAACACATAAAGCCTTGTAAGGATAGTCGCACATATTGCTTTTGATATCAAATAAAGTTCCCGGGGCACAATCCATGACAAATTCGGCGCCATTATGGCAATTTATGAATTTAGAACAATCTGTATAGTGTGGAATTATCCCGGAGAATCCTTGTGGACATTTAGCTTGTAAGGCTTCACTCAATGGTTCCCTTTCATTCAACGCAACCTCACGTGGTCCGGTAATACAAGTAACTTTGTCCTTGAAGTCACATTCTAAGGTTTTTGGATTGAATAAGGTACCTGGAGCGCAATTTTGCACGAAACCACGTCCTTTCCAACAATTCAAAAATTGATTGCAAGATAATTCAGTGACGAATTGCCCTGTAGCACCCGGTGGACATATTTTGTGAACCTGGAACTCTTCTTCGACAAATTTCATTTCTTGAGGGTTGAGATGGATATTCGCTCTGATTTCAGGTTTTACTATTTTTAGAAGATCTCGAATAACTGTTACAGGTGAGACACGATGACCTTCATGTTCGGGACTTCCATATTGATTTTGAAGATTCTCATTTACATTCTGAACAAGATCCTGATGATGGCTAGTAAATTCTCCCAGTTGGTCGTTAATTCCTTGGTGATAATTAGAAGATTGCTGATGGTTTTCAAAGATCTGAGGGTGTTGGTCTACAATTTGGGTTAAGTTTGAGCTTGTTTTAGGAGCCCTATTACTTTGTTGGTTTGTATAACTCCTATTGTAGGAATAACCATAGCTTTGAGGTTGATTAGCTGGATGTGTATAGACTCTGCTGTAATTGTGATGAACAGTAACCTGTGGAAGATGTTCCAAGTTACTTTGCCAACCCAAAGTCTTAATTCCAACATTACTTAGTTTTCTTATTGTTGCGTTGTGAAGGGGAATGTATATCTAGAATATAATAAGATGAAATTGTATTCAGTGAAGCTATGCATGTTGAATCTTTGAATATTAAGGCAAATAACAGATCGCAGAATGTATTTTTCACAATTTTTTTAACAAATTCAATATTGGTATTGAAAACTGTGATTTGATCCCAATGTCAACTGATCAAAAAGGTGAAATAACATTACAGTAATAAATGTAAGACTTCTTTAAGTTTCTACAGGGTAGTAAAGAAGCAAACGAATACCTCATAACATTAAACATCGTAATTGTCCACTGTTATTACTTATCTTACTTCCTTATTTATAAAAAAGAATCTTTAGTGTTATATTTATTACATATTTTATTGTTCGGTAAGTTTTACATAACTTAAATCTATCTAGTGGTTTCTAAACTTTGACCTGCTTCTAGTTATAGTATAATTTATCTGGTAATTTAGATAATAACTTATTTATTGTTGCTTTTCTACTGAGTTATCGCCAGTGCAAATTTAGATAATTATGATGCGTATATATATGTGCAAATAAATAAACAATTCAATATATTTCAAATCTAAATAGCTAGATAAGTTTTATCTATAGGATTACTCATAAGCATCTCATTTTTAAGTCCTATTAACAATTCTTATATATAGGTGACCCAACTTTGAGGTACACAGCTTAGAAACGCCGACGTTGGTGTGTTTCATTCCCTATTATCATGGTAACCAAACAATACTAACACTAGAAACCATTTAGGAGTAATATCTAAATGCGAGAGATCTAATTGTGAACATCTCGTTTACTTTGAATGTTAGACGTATGCAAAAAAATATATGGTGGTGTTTAAAAATTCCGGTGATTGAATTTGACAAAATTTGGTGTTCAGTGCTAGACATTCTGTATATTTTAATAACGTTTTTACGCCATATCTAGATACAGCCAGGTATGCAATTTAATCTCGTACAAATTCCCACTAAAACGGATTTTTTTTTTAAATTCAATAGATCCTATTTACCAGATCTTGCCTCCAGCAACATTCTTTGTTTCTTATACTCGCCATCGCATTCATAAATGGCTATTTTGCAGAAGAAGGTATCAACTACTGAATTTGACAACAAAATACTTGTTTTTCTGTTAAACTGGAAACTTTTCAAACTAGCTTCGTATATCTGCATTCGCAAAACAATGGCGTTTATTAATGCTTAATTTTAATTTCTTTTTTTTTTAATTTCAATGAATATAGTAATAAATTTAATATAGATTTACTTACCCCATGAATTAAGTGCACCAGAAGAAGGAAAATAACAATACAGTTAAACATTGACATTTTTTTTTTGGTTTGTTTACGCAATATTTACAACCTTTCTATATTCAAGTACACACGAACATCTTCACCGAACTTATGCCCTATGCACTATCACACTATGCACCAATAATTCACAATGTTTCTAACAAACGTGCTAGTTGCAAGAGATGGTATTACTATTATTATTGAGACTGCCTTATCGTCATGAAGCTAATTGACAAACAGTAATGTTAATAAGAATAATTTTCAATCTTATCTCGTTAAGAAGTCTAGGGTCAGGACTTTAGTACTCTTATTGACTTGTTCATTTATAAGATAATCACATTATCAAGAATATGGATATAAATTTGAGATATTCGTTTGAAAATTGGTGTAATATAGAAATGCATAATGTTGGATGCAAGATTTAGAAGCTGAATTTATGGTAGGAAATATTTTTAGTACGTAATCTGTAAGACATTTTAAAATATTTAAAATTTATTTTATTCCAATGCATTTATTTAAGACAAAAGTAGCCATTCTATTCTTACTAGACGTATTTGAGTCTCAGGAAGAAGTTAGAGATTACACAATTTCGTCAAGATTCCAAGCAAAATTCCAACACAATTTTTCGATTCATTCGTTTCAAGATCATCAAACGATTTTTCAATTCTCTAGACAAGCTTAAATTTAAATTGTTTCTAGATAAAATCGAAATCGTAGAATCGATTGCCCTCACCCCCTAACGCAAAGTGTTTATTTTTTGAACAGTGACTCATGAAATGCGAAATAAATGAGACAAAATTTACTAAAGATCTAATGTCTATAATTTTCCAACTAAAATAACCCCCAATTTCGAGAAATTTAATTAAATATTTAATCATGGATCAGCACGTTAATCTCCGATTAACTTAAGCTTGTGACGTCACTAATGATGATTAAATAACTTTAATCAAGGATTAAATTAATTCGGGATTAAAATTAAATGTCACTTTTTCATCTGTCAATATTAGCGATCACAAAAAAAGTAAAATGCCAAAGAAATAGTTGTTATTTGCATAAATTTAACAAGAATTCCTTTAAAATAGAAGAGATAATCATCAAAATATAGTCGTATTTTTGTACTTCAAATCGCCCCAAATGTCGTTTTAATTCTAATTAGTTTATGAGGAATTAAACCAACTCAAAATATAAAGGCTGTTTCAATAAGAGCGCAAGATTTGAATTGCGCGCCAGCTTGGCTGTGGTGATGTCAGATGATTATGACATGCCAAGTCGATAGGAAACAGATGGGAGTTACTAAACATGAAGCATTACACGACAGAACAACGCATCCTGATTGTTAAACATTATTATCAAAATGGTGAAAGTTTGATTGCCACGATTCGTGAAATTCGTCCAACTTTCGGTCGAAATAATGTTCCTAAGTCATCTACTGTGAAAAGAATAATCGCAAAATTCGAAAGTACTGGTTAGTGACGTGAAATATACGACACGAGCTCGTAGAGGTCGTTCAGAACAAAACATCGCGGCAGTTCGCGAGAGTGTGGCCGAAAGTCCAGGGTCGTCGATTCGACAACAGACACCCTTCAACGTATTCTCACTACAGATTTGCGCCTCCATGCGTACAAGATCCAATTGACTCAGCAACTCCTGCCTACAGACCACTTACAGTGAAGAGAGTTCACCAATTGGATCCTCGAACAACAAGAAGTGAATGCCGATTTTGCGGCCAAAATCATCTTCAGTGATGAGGCCCATTTTCACCTCGATGGCTTCGTAAGTAAGCAAAATTGCCTCGTTTGGGGCTCAGAAAATCCACGAATGATTCATGAATAGCAATGCATCCAAATCGTGTCACTGTTTGATGTGTATTGTGGGGCGGAGGAATCATTGGACCGTTTTTCTTCGAAAACGAGGCAGTAATGGTGAATGGCGAACGTTATCGTGCTATGTTAACTCAGTTTTTTGTGCCTCAATTGCACGATATTGCTCTCGACAACTTGTGGTTTCAGCAGGATGGTGCCATTGGCCATATCGCCCGTGAAACATTGGAGGTGTTACACGAGACTTTTCCTGGTCGTGTCATCTCCCGGTTTGGTGACCAGAATTGGCCGCCACGCTCTTGTGATTTAACACCTTTAGATTTTTGGCTGTGGAGTTATCTGAAGTCACAGGTTTATGCCGGCAAACCCGCGACCACCGAAGCATTGAAGGCTGTATTGACGAAATACCGCCTCATGTATGCAACACCGTTATTGAAAATTTCACCAAAAGAGTACGCATGTGCCAGCAAAGTCCTGGCGACCATTTACCAGATGTGTTGTTCCATTCATAATTCCCAAATGTCTACATTATAACTCAATAAATATTTCAACACTTTGCTACAGAGAACCATGTTTTAATGAACCTTCTAATCTTGCGCTCTTATTGAAACACTTTTTATATGTAAACAGTAATTAATTTAATCACGGATTAAATTTTAATTGGAAATTAATTTAAGTCAGGATTAAAATGTATTCCGTAAACCAAGACTAAGTGATAAGAACTTTTTAAAATTCGTTTCAGCTTGTAAGACAGTTTATGAAATGAGTTTATTTTAATAGGTTCTTTTCCCATTGGTAACCTTCTAGTGGAAAAATTTCTTTATTTACGTTAATTCCGTTTAAAATATCAATTTCTACAATCTTCAATAATTGTACATTTTATTTATTTGTGGTGAACATTTCCACAAAGGTAAATTTAATCTTCAAATTCCAAGATAGATTAAAAACTACGATGAAGAAGAAAAAATGAATCGATTTTATTTACATTGTTATCGGTAAAATAAATTCCCTCCTACATAAGTGCAAAAACCAACTAAAGAATGCATCGTTGCTAATTCACCTAATACTATAGACTCTAAACCAACTTATCTACCGCAACTTGATTTCGATAAGAAGCTACATAAAACATAATATAAAAAATGCATTCAGTTATATGTTTACCAGTTTATAGTGGAACGTTAAAGATTCTCTAGCTAAAACATAAAGAGTTTTTTGTGAGAATTTGTATCTTAAATTGATCTATTAATATTAAAAGGATTTCTTGTGTACCAAATAGTATAATGTTGTTATCGTGCATTGTAATTTTGTTGCTAAGTTATGTAAGTTATGTTACCTTATTTATTTCGATTTGCTAACGTATTAAATATACCATTTTGTTTTTTCTAGAGCTGTATTGGAATTGACGCAACAGCAATTCCAGGTAAGATAACTTTATTTATTCCAATTTGTATGACAAAAATATTTGTAATATATTTGCCATATCTGTTTCACAACAAACAAAATATTTGCTAATGAATTGATGTTTTTAACATTTTTTCTTTAAAATGTACATCCAAATATTTTCAATCGGATTAAGACCCGAACTTCTTGAAGGTCCGTAGACTCATACCATTTCTATTTTCTTCCACCTATCTTGTACATATGTACCTCTATCGATTCTATATGGTAGCCAATCGGTAAGCAATTATCGTAATGAAAAGTAAAATTATCGCGAAACTATAGATTAATCCAAGGTAACTTTATGTTTGGGCAAATACACCACCATTTATGAATTTAATCGAATATCTCAGACATGTAAGAATTATAAAATAAAACAAGTGGGGTTAATATATCAATATTTTATTTGGAATATACAAATATCCAAATTATGCCAAAGATAAAACGTATATTTGCTTTTCGTCAACCTAATTGCCTTTAGAATTTACAGTGTGATCAAAAGCAGTTCCCCCGCGTTGTCCCCCCGGACAACACGTGCAATTGCACGGTGCGGCAACGTTAGGGGGGCGGCAGGCAGCATGGACAAGAAAAAAATACATGAACCCAAGAAGAAATAATGCAAAAATTAAAATATGACACACAATTACAAAAAAAATACCATCAAAGGCAGTTGCAAAATAGAATTTTTTTGGGAAGCCCCGAAAGAAATAGATCACGCCGTCAAGGGTGTTGGAGCTTCTCTTTCGATCTCTGTCCTTTCTTTTCAGTTTGCTTTAAACGATTCTCGTTCTCTGTTTTTAAAGGGAAAAACCTTTATTTCGGTGAAATACCTATATTGGTGGATAATATAAAAACCTGCGACAATTTTTAAAATGTTTATGAGTTGTTGACCGTTGAGCGTAATTTGGTCTGTTTGTATTCGAAATTAATTCGTTAAAAAAGTCGATTTGGCGGATGAATTTTATGCTGTTCTAAATACTGATTGTAAAGTAAATAGAAACATTATGTTTTGCGTATATTTTAGAAAGTAACTGCTAATAACACAGGCACACAAAAACAAAATCGAAACCGAGAAGGTGAACCCCACTTTCCCCAAGCATTTTGTGGCGCTGAAACCGAATATGACAATAAAAAAATTATCCAATTTTCCCCTAGCACCCCCTTACAACTTCCGTTGGGGTTTGAAATTCCACATTTGAAAAATATGTATATTATATTGTTGTACGGGGGTGATTGGGTGGTTAGAATCAGTTTTTATCGTCATATTCGGTTTCAGCGCCCCAAAATACTTGGAGAAAGGGGGGTCTACACTCTGGGTTTCAACTTTTTTTTGTGTGCCTGTTTAATTCACTTTATATATATATAAGATATTGAACTTTTTTTTAATTTTACTAGATTAATACCGATGTTAAAACGAAAAACATGGCTCTGTCACTTTTAGAAAAAATCAAGGTTTTTAAATTTATCTGCTCAGTGATGATTTGGTATAATCTTCTGTATAAAGTTAATGTTCTAAGCAAAATGTGTCAAAACCCGAAAATCGATATAAGTGAGTGTCTTACGGTTTCAAACAATGTAATTAACTATATCAGTTTTAAATTAGAAGCGATGAAGATTTCAAGCCATTTATTAAAGAGGCAAATGTAAAGTTAATGTTGCTCCCGAATTTCCTCTTGTTCGTCAGAAAAAAGTTCCAAGGCAATATTCTTACGAGTCAGAAGATGTTCCTATCGCAAATGCTATGCAGAATTTTAAAATCAATTTTTACTTTAGTATATTAGACACAACAATGCAATCAATTAAAGAGAAGTTTTCTATTTTGGAAGAATGTAATAATCTGTTTAAATTTTTAAATAAGTTTGATGGGATGGAACAAACCGTGTTAAGAAAATCTTGCATAGATCTCGATAATTTTTTACAACACACTGAAAACGGTAATCTCCAGAAAGATGTTGACGGAGACGAACTTTACAATGAAATATTATCTCTCAAAGAAATTATCCCCAGTTTTGGAAAACCATTCAAGACATTCTAGAGTTTAACAAACTGAATGCTGGTGGTATTGCTAAATCTGTCGTTAGGACTATCCGACTTGACCTTGTAGATTCTAAACTCCATTTTAGTCGTTTGCTTGTATTTTTCCCAGGTAAAGACATAATAAAATATGCTTATTAAAACAGTGTGTGTGAATATTTAAATGGAATTTGTAATAAAAATATAATGCGCGCTAACAATAAAAATTGCGGAATTATTGAAGACTAAGATATTGTGAGATTGTGTTATATCGTTTTTATAAGTAAAATTTGTACCGGTAACCGTCGCATCAGGTGAAAGGAGCTTTAGCAAACTGCGAATTATAAAAAATTATTTGAGATCCACCATGTCCCAACAGAGGCTGACAAATCTTGCGATGATTGCAATAGAGCAAGATATTTGCCAAAATCATGATTTGAGTCAAATTATCGATAATTTTGCGTCAAAAAAGGCAAGACGCGTTTTGTTGTAGATCAATCAAATTTATCATCAATCAACTATAACATACTTTCGTAATGTTATTTGTTTCTTTTGTTATTATATATAACAAGGAAAGAAACATTTTTATTTTATTGATTTTTGTTTCATGTACCTACAATAATTGTAGAATCAAATAAACGTCATGAAATAAAAATAGCAAGCAAATTTTGTAAACATCTTAAAATAGGGGGCGGAAAATTTGCTTTTTGCACGGGGCGGCAAAAGGGTTAGGAACGGCCCTGATCAAAAGGTACTTACAAGGGAACACAGGTAAGTGTATCTCACCGACTTAAATGAAACTTTTGGGTTTATAGACCGATATAGTGTAAAAACAATGATAACTCTCTTAGCTGCCCAATCTCATACTGGCGGGGTGTAACACCCTAAGCTCAACACCACCCTTCGCTGTTTGACTCAATAACTCAGAAACTATAAAAGATATTTAAAAAAAGTGAATACAAGATTTAAACTGTTTTACATGGTCTTAACGATGGCATAAATACTTTCCCTATAACAAATATTTGATTAAGGAAACAGCCCCCCATCCCCTTACTTTTTTGCAAATTTTAGAATTTCTATATACTACAAAAATATAAAAGCTACGTAGAATTTACATGTAATTATATATATTACATCTGCCACGAAATATTCTTATTTATGTAAAAAAAATCATAGGTCATGTGCTAAAATATCTTTGATACCTTTTGGAACATTTAAGCATATCGTCATGTAATCCAAATTGTCATAAAAACTTTTCTACTATATATTTTTAAACGTATTTAATCAGATATTAAATACTTATAGCAAATTCAGTAGAGATAAACGAGCGTTTGGAGGGCTAATCTGCACTTCCATTGTTCTTTACCATGAATATCCGTGGTATTAAAAGGATTCTTAATAAGATCTTATCCCCATAGATCTTCGCGTGTAAATTGCACGAATCCTATCTTATTTAAATGTAATCCAAATTAAGTATTTCGATGTAATCACTTTATTGTTTTGTTGATAATGCTTTATATTTCATAAATTCTTGTCCAAATAGTGGACTTTCCAAATGCATATATATATAGAGGATGAGAAGTTAGAGTTTGCCGTTTCAATATAGTAAAACGTCGCTTAACAGTAGTAGTTGAAATCATGAGAATCTTCATTGCCAACGTTATGAATTCCTTAATGCAAACGTTGCCGTTACACCTATTACGCGTGAAGGAGAAGAGTTACACGATGCTTTAAGGGGTATCATTGTAAGGGTTCAAGAGTAGCCTTCGTTTGCGTTTGAAACAGATATAGCACGAAGACTTGGCTGATCTGCATGAACCGCAATTCCGTAAACCAAGTAGTGAATATGATGAAGATTACGAACATGGAGACTGGGTTCCCCAGGAAGGAGGTGTTATGATTAATATCGAGTACGAAACGTAAGTTTTAGAGAAGTGGAAAAGTGAAGCGACCTACAAAGTTTCATTTACATCAGAGAGATACATTTACCTGCGCTCCCTTGTAAGTATGTTGGTACACCTAAAAGAAATAGTATTAAAGTTAAGAGTCTACAGCTATTTTGCTTCTTTTTAATGGCATATTTATGTGATACGAAATTATTTAACTTATTAAATATATTAATTGAAATACAAGACTTTGTTCTTGCAAAACAAACGTCCTTCGTCAATGTCTTTCATGTCAATTTCAAATAATATACTAATTCGACCACCCCCAAAGAAATCCCAAACCATAATATCTCCATGCCCTTCCATTCTCCTACTTGGCGATGCACAAACACCAGACATTTGAAACCACACAAAAACTTTGATTTATCGCACCACATGCCGTAGACCAAGATGGAGATCCCAACACCCAAAACGATGACATCCAGATCACTTACACCCTATGGATTGGTACAGAAATCGAGAGAGAATATAGTATAGACCTGAGCGTAGCTCCCAATACCAGTTTCTTCAACGTTATGGAAGTTGCTTCCCAGTTAAATCCAACATTTAATTTCGAAGCACAAGATTTCCCAGAATTGGGACATTTCATAACCGAAATCGCAGGCGTAGCCAATGACGTCACCAATAGTACTTTCTGGATGATCTATATCCTTCCAACAAGGCCTAGCAAGGATTCACCTCCTACTGATGAATATTTGTCACCAGTAGGTGAGTACAAATTTTCAATTTTCAAATTCTGATTGGGGTAAATCATATTTGTTATTATTTCAGGTGTTGATAATATAAGAGTCCAAGAGAATAAATACTACTTATTTTGGTACAGATATGTGGTAATAGAAGATATTTTCGATTAAATATGTGATATTTGTATAAAGTAATTTTAACAATTTTTTATTGACGTTGTCAACACTTATTGTGAAAAACAATAAAGCATTATTATTATTATTATTATTATTATTATTATTACATTTTTCTTTTAATTTTCCTTAATAAAATTTAAAAAATAAATTTAATATCATTGGGAGATTTAGGATAAAAATCAAACGCATTTTTATTGATTTCATTTTTTTTATTTATATCAATATAAGCCGAATATAACAAAAATAATGAATTTATCAACAATTCCCGTACGCCCATTTTTTTAACAATTTTTTACTCACATTTTTTTATTATAATTTATTTTTTTGTTCGCTTTTTCACTTTAAATTTCGAAAAAATTAAACACTAATACCCTAAAGCTACAAATATATATATATATCAAAAAAAAAAAGAAAAAACATCGTATTATATATTGTATATATTATATAATAATATAATGTATGTATATATATTTATATACAGTGCAATCCATAAAGTATGCATCATATAGGAAACTTTTTTATAGTGGGGTTTTCGAAAAAAAGTTATTCTTGACAAAAATTTGTCCACCCCCTAAAATTAAACATACACCAATAAAATATGGAAAATTTCAAATATTATACGGGGTACGTCTGAAAACTTAATTTTGACCCAAGAGTAAAGTATCCTTATTTTAAAAAATATTGAAAAATGCTATTTGAAAAAGTTTAGCATTAAAAAATATACCTAAATTTAAAGTCATCGCCATCAAATTAAATTTTATTTTTAACTTTTATTTGATAATTTTTGGGAGAAACACTTCCATAAAATAAAAATTATTAGTATTGAAAAATTCTTTTCTGATTACAAGTTTATTATTTCGATCAATTTTAGGTGTTAACAAAAATTTAAAAAACCTTGCACCAAAAAAATTTTTTAAGTTGGCCAAAAGTTAATTCGTAAATTTTTTAAATGTTAGATTTTTTAAAAAATTTACGAATTAACTTTTGGCTAATTTGTAATATTATCAACTTTTTAAATGAAACGTTATTTACATAATGTCGCTTATTTATCATTTTAAACAAATTTTGTTTTTTGCAGAAAAAATAGGTAAAAAATAAAATTTAACTTAGATAGCCATGACTTTAAATTTAGGTATAATTTCTAATGCTAAACAACTTTTTCAAATAGTATTTTTCGATATTTTTAAAAATAAGGGTACTTTACTCTTGTGCAAAATCAAGTTTTCAGACGCACCCTGTATAATATTAGGAATTTTCCATATTTTATTGGTACATATTTAATTTTAGGAAATGCACAAATTTTTATCAAGAATAACTTTTTTTCGAGAAACCCATAATAAAGAAGTTTCCCATATGCTACATACTTTATGGACGAGACTGTATAACCTTTTTTATTATATATTAACTTATTATTATTTAATATTACGTCACACCAATTTTTTCTTATTTTATTACGTTTTTCCGTTTTATCCATCATTCATTTTTATATTAATTAATTTAAATTTTTTTACATTTGCAATAGTATTGTCGTTTGTTTTTTTTTTTTTCTTGTTTTACTTAATTTCTCAAAAAATCATTTGTTGTTACAATGAAATGTGTTATAGTGTTAGTGTGTTTGAAGGAAAATTACCCTATCTATGTCTCTACATAGTTCATAATTATTAGTGTGAATGTAACAAATGTAATTGTCACAGTTAAAGATAGTAAGATAACCTACTTCTATTTTTTTTCGTTTCAGAAATATAGAAAGAGTTTTTTTTTTATTTTCTTATAACGAGATGAGACCGTTTTAAAGACTAGAAAGTGTTGTTTTTAAATAAAAGTTATCCGGTGGGATATTGAAGCAAAAATGTACAAATGGTATTTGTGTGAAACACTTTATTTTATTAATAATGATAGCAAGGGCTGTGGGGTAGTATGACAGACAACAATATTCTCGGCACACTCGGCACCACACAAATTATTAATTAACTCGGAAAAGCCGTTTCGAAGACACGTGAATCTCCATCTTCAGCCGCGTACCGATAGATGTGATAGAACATATTAAATCTAACGAACCCGTTCTATCCCTACTCTTCAAGAAAAATATATACAAGTACATACTGTTGCCCTTTAGACTAAGAAGCAAGTTAAAATTAGGAGAAAAGAAAAAAGGTCTTGTCACCACGAAACCCAGGACATGTCCCATTGATTAAAAATGCAATTTCGCCGCTTGAACTGGACACCTATGAGACTTTTTCATAAATAAGAATACAAACCTAATCAATAAAGAGAAGGGACCTTTACACTTTTCCTATCTTTTCGATTTATTACGGTAAAGAGGCCTTTGATTTATGGTTGTACTATAACAAGTAGACGTCGATCTTCTCGATTATTTCGCATATCGTCCAGTCTTTAGTTAAAAGTACTCCTATAGGCGGAAATAACACAAATTTAACGGATAGAAAGGACATAACCGTTATCTCACTCGATTTTTATTTTTATTAGGGTGAGATCGCCACATCTCTTGCGTTTCCTGGTGACAAGACATTTTTCCGCCTTTTCTCCTTATTTTAACTTGCTTCTTAGTCTAAGGGGCAAAAACAGGTAATTATATATATTTTTCCTGAAAAGTATGGATAGAGCGGGTTCGTTGGATTTAATATATGCATGTCCTCTCACATCAATCGGTACGCGGCTGAAGATGAAGACCCACGTATCTTCGAAACGACCTTTCCGAATTAATTAATAATTTGCGTGGTGCGGGGTGTGCCGAGAATATTGTTGTTCGACTTTATTTTATTCCTTTTAAAAGATTGCTCTAGATGTAAAGAATGTTTTTGCAAAAATTGTATGTTGAATTATATGTTTTCCATTTATTTTGCGTGGATCTTCCTAAGGAAAATCTTGAAGATATCTTGACTATGAAATAGATCACTATTTTACTGAAAAGTTCTGCGTCCAAACAGTAAAAACAAAATGTTCATTGGATGTTTTAAGAATCATAATTCACGTACCATTTTATCATCCAAAATTTCGCGAGAATGGATCCCAAAACAATTGAAATAAAATCCATAACTTTTAGACGTATCAAGTGCATCCAAAATCGCTCAAAAATAGGGCATTAATCACTGAAACGATTCATTTTTTAATCTTAAATACATTAGATTGTTTTTTTTTTTTCATACATTTAAATTCAAATTTGATTCGAAACGATTAGATCAATCGTTTATAGAAAAAAAGAGAAGTTACAATGGTAAGCTTTTTTACAAGATTCAGAAGCATCGTATTTAAGAGTATGTAATTATATATCGTTTGTTTTTTTTTTGTACGTAGGATACGCTTAAATAGACCGGGGTACAATCTTGGGCAAAACGATTTTGTTTCGCTAAAATTAAAAATAAATTTCACGTCTTCGTTTAAAGCTTCTTATACCAAAATAAGTAATGATCGCCGTCTTCGATGAGTAGGTCATCCACACCTGGAATTTTAAGGTGAAAATTAACACTTATAAAGTTAACACTAACATTTTTTTAATAAATTCTTAATCAATATGGAGAAATTATAAAGCATTCTATGTATTTTTTTTTGACTTGTCGTTTATTATCAGAACCATATTGAAAATGTTAAATATTTATATTGTTTTGCTCAAGATTTATTAATTTTAGCATTAATCTGTAATGGTGTAGGAGCAAGGATTGTCAACGTATAAAAGGCATGGTTAATTCCTATACCGCGTGACGTCACTTGCGTTCCACTAAGACACGATATGTATAAACTACGTTTAGCCATTTTATTTGAGTTATTTCTTGTTTAAATAAATCCTCGTTAGTTTAGAATATTTTACAATAAGTTGTTCATTATATGGTTTAAAGATTTAAACGAATATCATAAGATACGTTATAGTTTTTAAGAAATTTTTCTGTTAATCATTTTTGATGGAAAGCTGTAACACATACAGCCTTGTTTATATTTTTAAAAACTTTAAAATTTAAATTGTAAGTTCTTGAACATCTTGGACCTTTCCTAGAATGTTGATTGTAGCGATTCTAAACCCAACTTTTCATCTAACATATTCATTTAATTAATATTGTAAGCATAATATTTTATTTGTATTTCATTTCATATGCTGTACAAGAGATTTTGTTTCAAAGCGTGCACACCTATGAGAATGGCAGATTTACAATAAGCTTTTGATATTTATTTAATTTGCATGTTATATTGTTGTATTTATGTAAATAAATTCTTGGATCTTTAAAAAAATACTAAAAAATTGATCTAATATTCTTTATACCAATAAATAACGTAAATTTTATCTAAAATAGAAAATTTCCTAAATTAATAAATTTAAGCCTGCTGTATAAATAAAAATATTCAAATTATATGAGAATGCATAAAAGAATTTTATTAAAATTCCCATATATTTGAGAAAGATAACCCCTTATTGATCTCCAGTAAAAAAATTTGGCTTTAAAGAACTCACCAACTGGAGCCACCATATGATTCGCTGGTGGTGTTAAAGGATCTGGAATTTCAGGCAATCTATACAGCAACCAGTAATGGTATCCCATGGGTTCCTCTTTGTACCCAGCCAAGGTATGGACGTAATGTCCATTCGGCCATTCGGAAGCTTCAAACGAGAATTTAGGATCAGCCTCCATGGCCATCTGCATAATGCTATAAAAGGATGAATTCCTAGGAGCCGTAATCGCCAAAGTATAATTCTCAGTGATGTTGGTGCCGACCCATAAGGTGTAGGTGATTGTAACGTTTCTTGGATCAGAATCGTTGCCATGGTTCTGTAGAGATTTCGTCAAACCGTCTAACTCTACTGGAAAATCAAGTAAAATCGTGCAAAAAATTCGCCGATTTTATAGATTAGATTTTACTATACCATGATTCTCGTAATCTGAATCGGATCTACCGCAATCCAAACTCTTGATCGCTCCTAAGCCTTTGGAAGACAGTGCTAGCATTACTTCAGCTGTAAGACCTGGGTCTGTGAAGGCCCCGTCAGGGTCTTGTTTGGATTCCATGTAGCTGATTGCGGCAGTCTTATTCCAGAATGTGCTGACCTCATGTGCGTCATGTAGGGCCTAGTAACAAGTTTGAGAATGACGTCAGATTATAAACATTATTTACCATTAAAGATAGATTGTTGGCTTTTATTGTTATACACAATTTAAAAATTTTAAAGTAAAAATTGTTTTTTCAAAAATAAAAGGGTAAATAAACATGTTCCTCTGTATTATTTAAAAAATCATACTTCCTCAAAAAACATGTGATTATTCAGAAGACAAGCCCAATAATTAAAAAAAAAGAAAACCGCCTAATTAATGATTACAAAATTACATATTTAATTTTCAAAATAAAATTCCTATATATTTATATAAAATACCACAAAATTATCTGACGTTTTTTTTTTATAATCACATAATTTACTTTTTAAAATTTTTGTAATGTTTTAATAAATTATTCTGTAATTGCAAAAAATCTCCAAAATAAAAATTGTGTTTTATAATGCATTTTATTCTCATAAATATAAAAATAAAATCCAGTTTTCAAAATAAAATTCTTATATTAAAACATCATAAATTGTATGACAGCGACAGTTGAATTCTATGTATTGGTTCCCCTCGTAGTAGCTTATTAAATACAACAAAGAATTCCAAACTTTTTAGATATGTTGTAAAAATAATAATACTGACAACCTATAAAAATTATATTTTAAAATCATTATCATTACACTCGATCTTTTCAACAAAAAGAACATTTATTTTTCAGAAATTAATCAAAATGAAAACTTTGAAAAAGATAAAGAACGCAATCAGCTCTAATTATTGTAAATTAATTGTTTATTAAATTTTAAATTAAAATAGGATGGTGGTGCCTTCAGATAAAGCTCAGTGCTCTGACCAATCAACCTGTTGCGATTGTAGGTGACTGGTAGGTGGATAATAATCATTACGATCATATCCCGAACTCATCATCTGCCTTAGTGGATCAGTAATGACCCTACTGAAGACACAAATTACAACCACCAAGGCTTGGAAACATCTAACAACTATCTACAGCAGATACACATAAATGGTTTAGCAGCGCCACCTTCACAGTAAGAACTCAACTATTATACCCTCACTTCACACGTCGGTAATGCAGAAATCTACGCTAAAAATACAGATTTCTATATCGGTAATGGAAAGAATCAATAAATAAAATATTTGTTTTAGGAAAAATAGTTATAAAATATTTGCTTTATTTTTTTTTTTTTAGATATTAGGATTGAAATTAATAAAAATATATTGCAAATATAGACTAATATATGAACGGAAGATTTTATCAAGATACTTATGCATTCAATTGTTGGAATGTTGCAACCATCAAATACTAGAGGGCGCCACATAGAGGAATCAATATTTTTCTTTATTATTTTTATTATATTTCCACTGAGTTTACTTACCAACATACTAAGGGCCGTGTTATATAAATTTTCAAAACCTCCATCGATTTGTTGTTTCTTCGCAAGAGTTATTGTTGGATTTCTTAAAGAATTCTGTATGCTTCTATGTCTGTGGTCTTTTACAACGCATCTTAAAGCTAAAATTGTCATTGCTAACGTATCTGAAATAAATCAAAATTTTGCTAAAAAAAAATAGTTTAATTGGTTTTTATTTGTTTAACTTTAATAATTTTATTTTTATTTTCTTTTAATACTTGATACGAAAATAAAGATGAAGAAAAATGAAAAAATTAACTGCTTTGAACATACTTTGAAGAGATTTTTATATTCTCGTAAGTTTGTGTAATTTATTAAGAACACCTGGAACTCTCTTGAGCAACTCGGAAGCCATTAATTTAACTTTCTATATAATAAATGATCCAATTTAAAGGTAAGTTAGACTCCAATCGCTTGAGAAAGTGCAGTTTTGCATTTCAGTTAATAAAAAATGAATCCTGAAAAAAGTACAGACTTTGCACAGACAGGAAATTGGGGGTTATTAGCTGAATGAAACCAGGTGATAAAAGTATCGATTTTGTAATTAATTAGAAATATTGTCGTGTATATGAAATCTAAATATTCATGAACGGGGGAAATGAGCTTAGAAACGTAAATATTGAATTTATTTAAAGGAGGTCGGGGCTGAGGGGCAGAGGGAAGTTATTTTTAGCGTATACGTTTTGAATACTAATGCGGATATGCAAATTATATTTTCGTAGGGTTTTTGCTGTAGTTAAGAGCGTGTTTAAATGAAAATATATTTCGTTTTTGGTTGGACAAAATTTGGGAAGTGTAAATTTAATAAACGTTGTGCATAATTTCGTCATTGGAAGTTAAATAACTTGTCACTATATTAATTTTTAGTCTGGCTTATTAAACAAGCGAAATACTTTGGAAAATATATGAAGAATATACGTGAATTTCTCACCAATATTATGACCATTGGCGCTGCGAGCAATATCCAGCAATCTCCTGATCTGCTTCTTCCTCAAATGAGCTTTCGCGCTGCAAACAGCCAAGCTCGCATAAGCAAAGTCCAGATCATGGACTGCTTCATGGTGTTGCAATGTTCCAATCAAATCGTGTCCATGAAATTGCCTTGGATCTTGACAGAGGGAGCTCAATGCCAAGGCGTATTGTGACAATTTGGGTGGTGTGATTGGTACCTCGTGATGCCTGGAAAAAATGTGAAATTTTGCTGAAACCTTTTATTCGTATAAAAAGATATATTTAGACCTCTAAAATTTGATTTAAATTTCATTTATATTGAAGATAGAAGGTTATTTGTCAAGCTTTGCAGTTTAACGATTTAATTCTGTGTATTTTATGTGTTTACCCTTAATAATATTAAGGGAACAAAATCTATAATTTCGCCTTGGAAAAATGTAGGACAAGGTCAATTCAGAATCAATATGCATACATCCAACTATGTATATGTATATAAGACGGCATTTCATTGTATAATACGTATGTATCGTACATGTATACATTACATATATTGCGGGTTAGATTGTGCGATTGTATGCCCATTGTACGGGCAAAGAAAAGGACGTAAAGCAAATATAAAGCCCCAGGAAAATGGGAAATTTGCATACTCTAGGAAATAAAAGAATTGGATTTTGTAACGTATGTATACAAAGTGTTTGTATTAATATTCAAATCATGTTTGTATTTTGCTTAAAAAAAATATTTAATATTTAATTTATTTTAGTGTTTTTTATATTGTTGTACAAACAGATAATAATTAAAGTATGATACATCAATAGAAAGGGCGGACATCTCGGAAATTTTTAAACATATCTAAACGTATTGTAATTTTTGTTTATTCATAACTTACTAAATCAAAGTTTAATATCTTAGATCTCCATATGCTCAGTAGAGCTAGGCCAGTTTAGGCCTTTTAGCTCCTCTATCACAATGTTGCAGATTCGAGTGCTCTGCGAGAAGTTAGGGTGATACTATCTCACGTACAGGGTTTCGGTTGTTGATATCCATCCTTACATCTCCAATACGTCTCCAAATCTAGTAATCTTCAATCTGCGCGTGGGTCGATCCTGAAGCACGTCCAGGGTTCTAGCCAGAAGCGGGTTGGTGGAGTCCTGGACTCTTCTCAGCATGTTCCTCGCCAGCTCCCGAAGGTAGTTCTTAACACTTGGTATGCTGAGGTCTTCGCCCAGTCTCACGTTCTTGACATACCACGGTGATCGGGTGATCAGCTTTAACGTTTTATTTTGGAGTGCCTCCAATTTAGAGATATGGGATGGTACCGCCGTTATCCACGCAAGGACCCCATACGTGATGATCGGCCGAAGGCAGGACTTGTAAAGGAGCAGTTTGAGTTGTAGGTCCAGTGGGCTTCTGCCGCCCAACAATGGCAGCAGCATATTTCTGGCGAGCGCGTACTTGGTTCGATTTGATTCAATGTGTTTCTTCCAAGTGAGTCTTTGATCTATGTGTACTCCCAGGTATTTAGCGTACCTGGCTGCCGTCGATCTCTAGTCTTTCCGGCGGCGCTCTTGTTCTTTTAGTGAGTCTCATCGCAGTTCCTGTGTTCACAACCAGTCTCCAGCGCGTCATCCAGTTCACAAGCTCGTTCTGCAGTCGTCTTACCATCATCCCCTCTCTCCCGTTCGCGGTATAGATTACAGTATCATCCGCGTATGGACAATTGAACTTGGGGATAGCGGGGTATATCCGAGGTGTAAAGTATAAATAACTCCGGGGCAAGAAGAGACCCCTGAGGCACGCTCGCCTGTATAAATCTGCGGGAGACGACCTCTCCACAGCTAACTGAGAAAGTTCTTCCTTCGAGATAAGATCCAATGATCGATGATTCCTATCCTTCTCAATTTTAATAGCAAGCCGTGGGGCCGTGTCGAAAGCACGCGTTATATTTAAGAATATCGCCCCGACAGTCTCACGACGTTCTAATACATCCCTCACAAACTCGGACAGGCGGAGCAGCTGGAAATCGGCGGATAGAACCGCTCGAAATCCGAACTGCTCGTCCGGCAACGGTTCCAGGGTGCCCAGTTCATCCCTTAGCCATGTAAGGATGACGGCCTCCAAAATTTTTGACAGAGAGGATAGTAGACTGATGGGGCGATAGCTGCCCGGAAATAGGGGATCTTTATTTGGTTTAAGGATTGCGACCACGTCTGCATGTTTCCAGCATGTGGGGAAATGCAGACACGCCAAGGAGGCGTTCACAAGAAGCAGGACAAATCGGACGGCGATATCTGGAAGACTTTTTAAAGCTCTATTTGAGACTTTATCATAACCAGGGGTTTTTCCATTTTTTAAGTTGTTTAATTATGCCCTGGATTTCCCCCATTGTGGCGTTGGCCAAAGGAGCACTCTCCGATGATTCCGAGTCAGAAGACGAAGCGTCCAAGTCGCTACGGTTCGCATAAACATCACGAACTTCGGCCTTTTCTTCGTCTGTGTAAACTAGGCCGTCTTCGCCTTGCATTGGCCTGCTCGCCCGATTATTTCTTCCTTTAAAACACTTGACCATCTTCCATAAGGAATTATCAGCAACAGCCAAAGATTGGACCTTCTTTCTCCAGGGCTCCCTTCTGAAATTAGCCAGTTCTTTCCTTACTTGTTTTGTTAGCTGGTTAGCCACTGTACGATCGAAGGTTTGATATCAAAACAATACATTTTTGAACTTGAATCGACTCCAAAAATTTTTTAACACATGTAGAGTGCACGAAAAGTTTTTATTTGATGATGTAGATAATAAAAATCGTCTAATTTAATTACATCACTAACAAGGAAACACAGGTAAGTGCATCTCACCGATTTAAATGAAATTTTGTAGGTTTGTAGACCGGTCTAGTGTAAGAGCAACGGTAATTGTCTTAGCTGCCTAATCGCCCACTGGCGAGGTGTCTTCAATTATTTTTCCTTCTTTTGGTTTTACAAATATTCTTTTGCTCAGTTTAGTTTTTCTTAGAGTTTTTAACGCCTTATAGAATAGCTTTTCGTTTCCTTTTTCGTTTTCCATTTTTTCAGCAAAATCTTCCCAAGGTTTTTGTTTCATTCTCCTTAGCAGTTCCTTAACATCAACGGCTCGACTATTGTAATATTAATCATGGCCATAACCTATGCCTTTAATTTTATAAATGCGATTGCTAGCAGTGGTTTCATCGACGATGTGGAAGTGAAGTATTTGACTTCCACATATACTCCCATCCAAAATATTTTACTTAAATAGACCATAGGTAACAATTTTAAACTCAAGACTTTTTAGACGTCCCACGTATACTAAACGTATAAGAAATATTCTCCCGTTAATCGGCAAGCTGAAAAAATCTCCAATATCAATAATGATACCACATTAAAGCATCAAAAAACCCACATTAAATCGAATTATACTCGAAATATATCAAGCTATCATATTCCGACGGACTTTTTGGCCTATATTTGTGAACTCGCCAACGGCAAAACCAATTCCATTTTCCGTCGTTTGTTTTCCGGATGAAATGGATCATGCGAGGCCGCGATAACAGGGCTGGCAACAGATTTTAGCCATTAAAAAAACCATGGATTCATCGCCAACTTGGCTCCAAATTCCTTTTTTAGGCATCACGGTTAATGTACGATGTTTTGCTTCTCCTATGACGTAGTATGTGGTGAGCTAGCTTTGGCGGGTCAATATCTCACACAGTCTGAATTCTGGCGTGTTTTCATTCAATGTTTATTCTGTTTTTGTTTTAAGTAGAATATTGGTTGATTTTTTACTTAATTTCCTAAAGCTGCACTGACGAAACAAAGACAATGTTTACATTATTTGAGTTGTAAATTAGGATAAAGTTAAAATATCTGCCACTAGAAGGAATTAAACAGATTTTTTTATTAATATTACTGTACTGAAATCAAAGTTTTACGAATGTGGTCATCAGTATTTTACTAAAGTAAATAATTTGATTAATCCGTGATTAAAACCAATTAACGAAAATAACGAAAAGAATTTGGTGTAAAACAGCTTTGTCTTCAAATTTTCTTAAGATCAAAAGGCCCTTATTTGACCAAGACATTCCAACAAAGCAACACGAGGTAATGTAAGCCCCTATTGTCGCACCAAACGCTTTCGTCTGCCCGAAAAGGCTACGATATGCATCTCAAAGACGAAGATATAATTAAGGCGAACTGTCTTACCCTCTTTCCTCATCCCTCACCCTTTCCTCTAGCGTTTCCAGCCCTCGTTTTGGGAGAAGATTAAAGGCGACAAATATAATAAAACGCAAGTACGTGCCTTATCTCTACAGACGATGTCACCCAAGCAGCGTTTGAATTATAAATGTATCCAGGGTGTCTCAGGAGGAACTACATTGATCGATATATGAAAAAGTACACGTTGGAAAATTCTGAAATCTTGTCAATACACTAAAGTCGATATGTACTATTGAATTAAAATATTTTTAATAACCTCACACTTCCGGTTATACCGGAAGTAGCTGTCAACGTTGTTATTTGAAATGGAACACCCTATATATTATTACATTTTTGAATTCCTAATTCAATTTTAAGGCCTGTTTAATAAAATAACCATGTTGCTATTTCTAACCATATTTGAAATATTTGCATTTTTTGAAAATTTTTTGATCTTTTATAACTGTGAAAGTGTTTAACTTGGAAAAGTGAAATTTTGCAAAACTGTTGCTCGTACAGGGTCGGTTGAGAAACCGAATGAATTTCTCGAAAACATTATACAGATTATTACGATTAATCTTTCTAATGAAAAAATGTCAAAACTTATTTTTTTTTAATACAACTACCTATTTCTATCATTCTTATTAAATTGCTCTTACAAAAAAAAAATTATACTTTTCAAGATATTTAGGAAAGTGAGTATTGTAACACAATATTCTTCCAAAAAAAAAGAGTACCCCCCAACAAGAATATAACGTTTTTTTAAAATATTATCCAACTTTGGAGATATCCAAATTAATTCTTGTAAAACATTTTCAATTCAAGCGAACAGGTAAATCGTAACTCATCGATAACAAACAGTTCTCGAATCCCATAAAAAGCCCATTTCATTAACGTGATAAATAATAATAATTTATAGGTTCCTAGCTTACCTCCACAGCAAAACGACAATCTCCACCTCCATCTGTTTCGCGGACAATTGCATCTCGACTTGGCCAGGCAACAAATTCCTGAGGTCATCGTTCTGTACCAGCTGAAGGGCGGTTATGACTTTGGGGGTGTCGTTACGCCAACCCCAGTCATTCTCGCGTTGCGAGACGAGCCACGCGAGCGCTCTCTGTATGCTGCTGTCGTATTCCACGCCCGAAGAAGATAGCGGAAAGGATGAGGAGATCGTGACGATGTTGCTGCTGGTGGAATTCGGGGTGATGGAACTCTCTGATGTTGTCAAAGTAGCTGCGAAACCAATAAAGTAGATTCCAATTACACACGATGCTATACCTATGTTTAACTAATGCTGGGTAGAGTAGAAAAGGACAGGATGAAGGTTATATGTAAACAATATAAGAGAGAGGACTATTCTAAATCAAAAATGTAAAAACGACAGTTAGATTAACTTAATTCCCAATTTTGATTCAACTTTGCAGGATTGTAGGATAATCGAAATTAATTGACCGTCCTCTAAAATTAACGATTTCTACGTTGTTATAATTTTGCAACAGTTGAAGATAGAAAAGTGTTTTTTATGCATTATAAATGATAATCATGGAACAGAAAGGGAAACAATAATTGCGGAAGTTATTTGAAAGTGTCTTTTTTTGAGTAAAGATTCCTATTAAAATTAACGAAAGGCAATACCAAACCACCAATTTGGATTTAGACATGAGCATGTAATTATAGAACAAGTTCACCATGTAACTACAAAAATAAAAGATTTTGAAAATAAAAATATTGTTCTGCAGCATTCTTAGACATTACGTAAACATTTTATAAGGTTTGGCATGATGGTCTTTTATACAAAATTAGAAAATCTTTGCACCACTCTTTTTACTTGATCTTTAAGTCCCACCTTAAACACCGTTATTTCTTTGGTAAATATTTCTGTAAAAAAAAGTTCTTCGAGGCAGTGTCCTGGGACCACTGCTTTATCTAGTTTACACAGCTCACCTACCAATAAAAAAATAACGTTCTGCATAGCAGCCTCATTGGTGACGACTCAGTCATACCAGCATCACACAAAAATGCTACTATACCATAAAATTTCATCTTGGTTGATGAAGTCACTTCAAGGCTAACGAAACGAAGTCTGTCCAGGTCACTTTTACCAACCGTAAAGACAGTTCCCCACCAGTCTCCTTTAATAATTATATAATTAATAATTTTGAAGCCCATGTGGACTTATGGCGTTCAAATATGGAGGTCAGCATCTATTTCCAATATTGAAATATTGGAACGTTCCCAGACAAAAGTGCTAAAAATAACTATAAATGCTCCATGAATGGTGCATGCCAAATGTTGTCACAGTCCGTGGTCTTGAAGTTATATCAATTAAAAGAGAGATAAATAGATTGGCATCTAATTTTACGTTACAACCTGCAGTGCAATGAAGACTTAAAAATCGTATTTCCTATGACACTAATTTAGAATCTAGTGGGATGTAGCCTTGAGGTTATATGAGTTCAGAATCTTTAAAGCAGAATATTGTTATATGTTAATGTTATTTGATAACTCTATGAGCTTTTATATTGCTTAGAATTATGAAGAGGTGGAGTTAGGGGACCCCTAAGACCGCACTAGACTACCGCTCATAAGTATTTAGGAAATATTAAAATATGTTCATATTTGGTATGTAATATATAACTTTAACAATTAAAATTATTTATTTTATCTAAATTTTAGATTCATCCGTGACCTCCTTTACTTTTAATGATTGCGCCGCATAATCGGAGCATTCTTGCAATTAATTTTAACAATGTTTCCGGAGTTATTCAAGCCTTAGCTGCCTGTAGTTTATTCCACACCATCTGCTGAAGTTGGAGCAGTTTTTCTTACTTCCCGATCGAGTTCTTCCCATAATAACTCGATGGGATTCAAGTCTGGGCTTTGAGGTGGCCATTTCATGATTGTTAGTGTCCCTTCCTCTTCCAACTGTTCTAAATATTGCTTACACAAAATTCTTATACTAGAGGATCATTTTCCTCTAAGATACGTTTGTATTGCTCTTTGTATCGGCTTCGAAAGTACAGTATTGATTTCTGCGGCGATTCCTGGAGCTGTTTTTCTTCTATTTAGCTTACCGGACACCACGATTGCAATACCTTGAGCTGATATTGTCGCCCTTGGTCTACCACTTCTTGCTTTATTTAGAAAACTGCCACTTTCACTGTATTTTTTGATATTATAATCAATAGTAGATGGATTTTAATGTAATTTTCTAGCAATTTGGTGATTGTTTATGCCTAAATTATGTTCTGCTACTATCAGAGCACGCGTTTCAACACAAATTTCTACCTTTTCGGCATGTTTTAAAATTTTAAACGGAATTATAAACACTATTCGTTAAGAGATGTTGTCACTACTAACATGGAACGATAACTGACTGTAATTTTAAAATATTACTTCAAATAGCTTTATTATAGCTTCATGATTTATAGTAAAATTACCAACTGTTTCATTTTTCTTGAAATTTCAAAAAATAGGTTTTTTGTTGTAGGTTGTTGTGCTTTTGTGACGGTATTGCCTCTCATACAGATAAGAGAAGTAAATAGATCGATATTATTTAATGAATTTAAGTGAATCTTACTGATTACTAGCATACCATTTAATAATGCTGGAATATATTTCCTAAATACATTCTTTGTATACAAAAATCTAAAATCCAAGGGTGTCCAAACATTTATGGGTGGTAGTGTACGTCCGTTCTGTACTTGATCTTATTGGCCAAATACTGATGCTATTTATTGACAATAATCTTAGTTGTAAAAGAGATCAGTATGCAAAAGTCGTCTGTTTTCCATATTTACCCAATTAAGATCTCTTATCCTCTTATACTTTCTAATTTCAAAAATTCAAATTACAATTTCTAAAATCGCAATCACTTATCTCCTCGCTATACAGATACACTAAAGTACTCGTCTTGTTTAAAATATTTTTATCACGATAGCTCCCAAAGTAAAATGGATGGAAAACTATGAATTTTTGATTTAAATTTTCCAACTCAATCCTTAGCCCAAAACCCCGAAACGTAATGTCGTTGCTATCTCGAAAACGGTCAGAGATATCGACAAAAGCGAAAAATGAGCATGTTGGGCGAATCGTAATCTACCCAATACTACAAGCGAAATAACGAATACCCCAAAACGTTGTAATTTATACATGTCGCGATAAAGTAGTAAATATCGTTAGGCCCCGAGTCTTGCCTCTTAATTAAAGGACACACGGTCGAGCAGTTGGGCCTTAATTTCGACCTAAATTTAAGTATAAATTCGCACAAATTGATTCTACATTCATCTCGCTTACCCTCGCCCCTTTTCTCCCCTTCCTCATCGTCCAATGCTAGCCCGGTTTACTCCTACACCCTTCCTAACAGTTCAACGGGTGTTTACCTAAAGCGACGCGTCGTTTGTAGCCGGCGTCGCCTATAGTCGGAGTTAATGGAGCCACCTGTCTGCCTAGTTCCTGAGATGCGTATGTACAGCTTTGGTCAAATGTTATCGTAAATAACAGAGCCAAAAAAACCAACATTTATATTTATAACAAGGTATACAGTGCGAAATATTAAATTCTACAAAACTGCTGGATCTGTGGTTCAGAAACAGAGGAACGGAAGTCCGATCTAGTGTAAGAACGACGGTAACTACCATAGCTGCCCAGTCGCCTATTGACGGGGTGTAAAGCACTCCAAGCTCAACACTACCCTTCACTGTTTGACTCAGTGACTGTCGACACAGATATTTATCATACCATCCTCGTAATCCGTAATGAATTTACCCATTTCTTATCTACCCTTTACATATATAGTTCGATTATATACCAAAATCTCATTACCTAAAACGTTTAATCTCAAATATATGTATAACACGTTTATTCACTTTGAAATTTAATGGTGATTAAAATGACATTTTGAACGAGTTTTTCAACCAACCAACCCGACATTTCCCCTACTTTTTCCCTTCTCCCCATACCTTTTAATTTGTTCGCTCTATTATTACTAGTACTAATGAACCAGTCACAGGACTTTAGATTTTGAGGGTAAGCGAATGTCGCGCAAAACGGGGTTAAACGACCCCGACATACGAAAGGCGCCACCGAGACCAGAGTAAAAGGTAGAAAACTTGTATAGAGCTGGCATTTCAAGGGTGAGTTCCTTTTCAGGCCAGACATCACGATTATACACCTTTTCATCGGCGTAATATAAACACAAACCCGATACAGGTGCGTTAAAACTAAACTAACAACGTTTGTAGGTTGATGAAGGGTGTAAGAGTAATAAAAGGTTAACGTGCAACGTCAAAAGACAGGAATAGAGAGACGTGATTAACATTTCGCAATTAAAGGTTCAGCGGTCGTAAAAGGATTTTGCTTGAAAAGGATATCAGGATAAATTAGGACGTTGAAGCAAAGATGCGACCTCATTTCCAGGTCTTTTTTTATTATGTTTGTAGAGGCATGTTGGTAAAGAAAAGCGTTTGCCTTAATTAAAGCAACGTGTAAGTTTTGTGAGGTCTTCATCTACGCAATCAAGTTTGGTCATCAAGAATAGACACTTAGAAGTTTCTGAATAAAACATATTACTCTTAGAAGTATGCAACTTGTTTTAAATCAACGTTTTTGAAGTATCTATACAAATTTATTCATGAGAAAGTTGCCATGATAATGTTGCTGAAATTTTAAATCAGGCTGAAGATTCAGCTATTAAATTGTAAAGCTTCTCCAGTTAAATTACACTTTGGTTGGGGAATTCTTAGAAAACTCTTGAAAATATATTCAAAATGCAGATTTTAGACATTGATAAAGGAATTACATACAATTTCGCTACTTTTCAAATCTTAGCGAAGATTCAAACGAATCCGCAGATGTTGGAGATGATTTTAAGGATTGATGAAGCATATTTCCAAACAAATAGCGATGTTGATAACCATAATTGTTAGGATTTGGTCTACAAATCATCACATAATGGTTATTGAGCAAGGAGTATATGATTTGAAGGTTACCGTATGACGTGGCTTCACTTCTCTTTCATATTTTTAACAAACAGAAGTTAGTAGCCATGGGTCTACGATATTTTGATGTTTTTCTAAGTAACTATGTACGAGGGATGATCGTAAAATAAGGTTCCCAAAGCCCTACAGCAGCAATAAGACGTGTTAGGAGAAATTCGATAACATTGGCGTATGCAGCAGCTCTCCCACTCTATATACGAACCACTCCCGTCTCGCTACGCCGCTCAGTGTTGGCTAAGCTGCCGATCGCCGCTACCGCCAGGTGCGAAATTCACGCTGTCATACGTTTTTTTAAACGCGAAAGGGGTTTCACCTATAGACATTCATCGTCAATTAACCAAAGTTTATGGAGAAAAGTGTATAGCTGTTCAACACGTCCGCAAATGGTGTAGGGAAGACCATCAGTTTCAGAGGAAATCGTTGAAAAGATCGAGAGCATACTGCTTGAAGATCGGAGGGTCACCATTCCTCAACTCGCTCTTCGGATTCCTGAGATTTCCAACACCACAATTGAAAAGATTTTGACCGAAAAACTGGGCTACCAGAAGGTATGCGCGCGGTGGGTACCGCGAATGCTCACGGAAGACCATAAGCAGAAACGCTGCAAGTGTGCCAAGGCGTTTCTTCAGCAATATCAAGACAACAAGGAGGAACTTTTGAACTCTATTGTTTCGGGCGACGAAACGTGGGTGTTTCATTTCACTCCCGAAAACAAGCGACAATCATGCGAATGGCGCCGAAGCCAAAGAAATTTAAACAAACGCAGTCTGCTGGCGAAGTCATGGCAATCGTCTTTTGGGACAGGAAGGGGCTATTGCTGGTCGACTTTTTGCCTCCTGGGATGATAAACTCAAACAGGTATTGCGATACACTGACTAAACTCAAACGGGCGATCCAGAACCGCCGTAGAGGAGAATTGACTGCAGGTGTGATGCTTCTTCACGACAACGCCTCTTGTCAAACATAGGAACTGCTGACAAAATTTGGCTGGACTGCGATTACCACTTATTTCCAAAATTAAAGGAACACTTGCGTGGCGTACGCTTTGGGACTGGCGACAGAATTTTACGACATGGGAATATAGAAGGTGGAGCACTGTCTGCAAAAATGCTTGGATATGGCGAATATGTCAAAGAATAGCTTAGGTTTTTACCTTTAAAACGATGTGTAATGTTAAGGAAATAATGAATGGTGTCTATTTTTAAGAAATATAGGAACCTTATTTTACGATCATCCCTCGTATTTAGTCTAGGAAAATAAAATATAAACGATTACTTTTATTTATTTTGGTAATTTTTGAATACCCAATAATAATATAAAAAAAAAATAGAAAAGATCCTCTTATAATTTTGTAAAATGGAATTCGATAGGTGTGACAATCTGCTCGTCAGCCAACCAAAAGGTCACTGATGCTTTGAGTACCACGTCAGGACTGGCTCTTGCAATTTTCCTGGAGCTTATATCCCTTCACATGCTTCTAGAAAAGGAATCTTGCGGTGCAACTGCAACAGAACATGGCCTATGCCTGGATAGAAATCCTGAACAAAATCTTTTGTACATGTTGCGCGCTATAACATCGTTCCTCCCGATGTATGTTACTGCTAATTGAACGAACCAATGTGGGTGTCGGGATACTTTTGAGCAAATGTGTCAGATACAGGTGTACCAAAATCAAGACACTTTCAAATATTTCGGTATAATTCTACGAACATTTGTGGCCACAATGAGAAAAGCCTTCATTCAGATGAAAAACATACATGTTCTATTTAGAAATAGCACAATTTTCTCATAACTTTTTCCTTCTTTTGCTTCATTTTCTCCAAATCCACAATCCCCAAAACTCCAAACTCTAGAGCAGTGGGGCCCTTGGTAATTCGTACAAGAAAAAAACAAATAATTTCAGCTCGTCTTTTAAAATTCTTACCTCTCGCGAAACGGCAAAACTTTCCACAGAAAAACTTTTCCATAAAATCCTATTATTAAGTCTTCTGTTGTTTTTCGTTTTCCTTTAATATTTCGTAGGTATTAGGGGCTCCGTTTTCTAAGGAGAGGAGGTAAGAGGGGAAGCGAAAGCAATGCACAGAAACTTTCGTCTTTTTGGTTGTCAAGCGTCGCGCAGTTCGCTGCGAAGTTTACTTACGTAAGCTTTAGGTATATACATATTATAATGACGTTTGTGGGCTGAGGGAAGATGAATAATTCATGTTTCGGTTAAAAGGGGTCGCCGTCGCGATTTCAAGCGGTGAAATTGAAACGAGAAACCCGCAAAACCTAACGACTGATAAGCATAATTTGATTTAAACGGATTCAGAGTTTGAAATTAAAACGAAGTTGGTCAACAAAATTAAATACATTTATAAAGACGTTGAACGTAAAGAGCCAAAGGTGGATGGACAATTTAGGGTTGTTTTTATTTATTTATTTCTCATGTAAGCTTTTGATGGATGGTAACAAGGTATGTGTTTTACTTCTATTCAAACATCATTCATCTATACTCTTAGTTTCCGTGTTGGGACCGTATCCTTATCGTAGCTTCTACTGACATTTCCTCCACACTCTTATGGTACATCTTCAGGACTATTACTGCACACTGACTGGAGACTACTCATTCCGAAGGGCTTTATATAGAGCAGGTGATTGCGGTGTTTGATGGGAAAGTAATCTGAGAGTTTGAAATTAGGTATGAAGACAGTTTTTATGTTGTTCCTGAAGAGAATCTTGCTGATGCGATGGGTGACACCATGAATGTAGGGTAAATACGCTTGCTTACGGAAATTACGGTTAGATGAGGGGAGTTATAGGGAAGGGTTGATGCAGCGGTTAATGGTAGTTTGAAAAAGTAATGATGTGATATGTTAATTGCCCTGTGGATAAGAGAATTGATAACACCGCGTTTTTGGGATAGATGATGATGTGAGAAGCCATTGAGATATCTATCCATGTTGGGAATTCAGAAACGTTTTGTATCCATGAGGCCAGATGACAAAGATGTCAGCAACGTACTGGTACCAACATTTTGGCTTAAAGTTGTAAGATAATAGGGCTTGTTGTTCGAACGCTTCCATAAAGATATTGGCGACGACAGGAGACAGAGGAGATCCCATAGCTGCGCCTGAGACTTGCTCGTAGTATTTACCATGAAGCTGGAAATATGTAGAAGAAAGACAACCTTCAATCAAGTCTGTCAGACTATCCGGTTGGTCATTGGAGGCTGTATCCCGGTATAGGAACTTTGGTGAATAGAGATTCAACATCAGAGCTGATCAGGATATACCGTCAACTCTTTTGTTTGAGACGAAATGTTCAATTCTCTTATCCAAAGTTCTACTTCCAGATCCGAACCCAATGCGCTTCCTCAAGAACTGAACCACGTAATCGAATAATTATTCCAGGAAAGATATTCAAACTACCTTTAACCGCTACACCAACCCTTCTCCACAGCAACTCCCTCATCTAACCCTAATTCCCGTAAGCAAGCATATCTACCCTACAATCATGGTCCCACCGATCGCATCAGCAAGATTCTCTTCAGGAACAACATAAAAACCATCTTTAAATCCAATTTCAAGCTCTCAGACTACTTTCCCATCAAAGATCGCAATCATCTGGAAGCCCCTGGTGTCTACCAGATTTTGCCACATTATTACCTGATTAAATGGATACTATCTTGATGTAATTGAATGTTTACTGCTACAAAAATAACGTCGTGTGGATATCCGTAGAGAATTGAAGGAACAGATTTTATGTGTACAAATTCTAGACTTTGATTTAATGCGTTCTAGAAAACGTCAAATCGCACATTAACCGGCACAAACATTTTCCCTCTAACTTTATTATTATTACCCCGACGAGAACCCTCAAAGTAAACTATTTAGGCAGCGCTGATAGAGGAGGAGGAGAAGAGGCACTCGAAAGCAAATACCCGAAAAAGTTTAAAACGCTCTTTAGTCGGTGGTTGTTGGGGGCAAAAAGCCTTGCTTTCCCCCAAACTGGTCGAACTGAGCTGAGCTAAAACATTCCTGCCGATTTTTCAATTTAAGGCCGAAACTCTCTAACTCTATACGGTTTTCCACGCGTAGGCCCGTCGCTTTTCAATTAATCTGTCGTTCTTTGTTAGACGCGTTTCGTCAAACTCTTCTCCGATTGAGTGGGGGTCCCATTTTAGTCTCTTTACTCCCCTATATTCCATTCCTTTCAACATCTAAAGAATTTTCTGATATTTTCTTTTCCTCTTCAAACGAAATCGTTTATTTTCAAATGTAGCTTGTTGATTTAAAATACAAGGAGAAATATATGTTGAATACATCTTTTTTTTTACAATTCTCTTACAATTGCTAATTGATCAGCAAATAAATGTTTTATAATGTATTAACTTCGGTAAATCGTTCACATCAATTAGGAACAAAAGAGGACCCAATACAGACCCTTGTGGAGCTCCTTTCTCATGTTTATTGATTTATTTTATTCCTATCTTCATGTAACTGTGAGGGAGTTCAACAAAAATTATTATTAATACAATAGTCAGGTACAGCGTGAGTCAAGTTTTTGGCAAACACGAAGTTAGAATTTTGCTAGGAATCTTTACTTGCTTCTTGATGCAATTGTTTATCGTTTATTATATTTAACTAAAAGACGTTAGGCTGTTATTGTTAGATTATCGCAATGCAGAAAGTGTTAAAAACGTTTGACGTCACGTAGAAACGGAAGAATTCCCCGGAACAGGAGGGTATTACCTTTTATCCAAAGAAAGATCGAATCGTAAAGAGTAGCACAACACATAACGAAACCAGGCATAATATTAAATTAGAAAACCTCATATTAATTAAGAATGTAACTTTGTCGCTGGAATTGAACGCTTACAAAACCATTTATATAAAAAAGAATGCAAATTTGTTAAATATGGAAAAAGGTCCACTTAGCCACTTATCTCTGATTGATTTATTGATGTAAAATTTACGTTTTGTGCTACAGGTAATGACCTTTCCTTTTAATTTCGTATATTTCCCATGTTTTAGGGTGTATATGCGGTAAATGTAGGTGTTTGTAAATATCTTTTAGAGTAATGGTAGAATTAAGATCTTTTTCTCATATGTAAATTGAGTAAAAGCAAAATTTATAAACATTTAATATAAAATAAACACGAACAAATATGAATATAATCACCACCTATTTAATGCGACTGCGAAAATCAACTATAGAGGAAATCCTCATGAACAACAGCTCTTATCCTCAATTTGTATATCGATTGATTCCCTCCCCATCCAGGTAGTGTATCACCATAAATTTCCAGTGAATTTAACCGGGTATAACGTTCGATCTAAACTTTACAAAATAAATTAACCCACTGCGAATATTAATTTTCAAAAAAGAAATGTCTTTGTCAGCACGAGAACCCTGTCTTTTATACTTCAAATTTACGATATACCCTTCCTTTTCTAACGAAGACAACGTTTACTGTTATTAATAATCTTCCCAAAATGTCACCCAAACGTCAACCCCAAGCCGGCCTTAAGCTGGCGTCTCCTTGTAAACGGAAATGTTCAAGAAGGGGTGGATCATTTATCATCATAGTCTTTAGCGTTAGCCTTCAACCGTTGTAGAAATTGTATGGGTATTCAATGTTAGAGTTCTTTTTTACTTTATGGAAAATGGTGAAATTTAATGAATTAACTGAAGTCTCTGATGGATTGTTTAAATTTTTTGGGGGGCTAAAGATTTTTTTTACTTTCTAATTAAGTTAGACGTCCCATTAAACTGTTCTATTACAAATTTTTAGTCTTCTAATAACTAATTGGTTCTAATATTTTGGGAATTAATATAATTATCCATGACCTCTTAAAGTAACATAATTTGAAGGCAACTGCCACCAAATTTCCCATTACGAATTCGATTCATCCCCTCAAAACACAATCTATATCTCAACTTTGTCATAAATCCCTTCCTTACCTTTCGGCGCTACAGATGGCGCCGTCTGCAGCTGTAAATCCTGCTGGGAATAGCTGAACGCCCCGCCGAATAAGAAGAAGAACAAAAGACTAACGATCAAAGGTAAGTATGATAGTGCCATCTCTATAATCCGCCTCCTCTTTTCCTATTCCAGTAGAAGCACGCGGACTCCAGAAGGGAATCCAGGTATCCGATGATGCTGCTGCTTTTAGCTAAATCTGATTGTTGGTCCTTTTATTTTCGCTTCACGACTGCTGCGATGTATTAGGAAAGGAAGGGAACAGCAAATGCGTTGGGTGGTGTCCGTCTGGAATCTCAGCAATTAAAAAGGAAAGAAGGGGTAGTGGTGGTGGTGGTGCGATTATTTTAAAGGCTTCCTAAATGGAAGCTACTGTCGAAGATGGGTTGATGTTTCGATTAGAGCTGAGCTGGTTTCCGGGAAGTTAATGGAGGTGCTTTTTAGAAAGGACTCATTGGAGTTGACTCATTCCTGTAAATAAAAAAGAAATCTTCAAAAATGCTTTGTTCGTTTTAGGTACAAATGAATGGTTTTATATTATTAAGATTCTTTATAAATAAATATAATACAAGGAAAAAAAATTGTTACAGTGTTGCCTGATTATCAACAGATTAACATTATTGCTTTTCTTCTTAGATTTTTGATTTAATATGTTTTACTGGATAGGTGTTACAAGAGGAAACATTTCTTTTATTATGGATTTACGCAAAAATATTTTTCTTTATAAAAGTCTTTGTCAAAGGCTTTGTTCGGGCACTTGGTGCGAATGCAGGAGGACAGTTTAGTCCGAAAGCGATTTGGGAATCGGGTTCAGATAAGAAAAGAAGAAGAGGCAGGCCAAAGACAACTCAGTTCTTTTTTATATGATTTCTTTAACATTCTCAAACAAAGCAATGGTTCTCAGTAAGCTTCAAAGTTATTTAACGAAAACACTCATTCAAAGATAAAATATCTTATCTCTCATGTATTTATTCCTTTTCTGCTTTCTGTACCTCTCATCTGCCACTCCAAACGCATCATCATACAGAACATTTTTCCTATCGAGAGGATTCTCATTTTCCTTTTGGTTCGCAATTTTTAGCTCGGTGCTAGCACGTTGTAGGTCCCCAATCGCAAGTCTCGGGTATTAAATTTTACGTCGCTTATATAAAAGGACCATAATACGTATACGCTTAAAAAAAAGAAAGAATACAGCTATTGTATGTAACGGAAATACATCCCACATACATATGCGTGAGGAGCCGTAATACTCTGGAAAATAAGAGAGATAGGAACTTTATTCAGAACAATAGGGGCGAATATGGTGATACGCCAGATGAAAAAAGAAATGGGGGAAAATCGGGCTTAGTCTATAGATGGATAGCGAGAGATATATAGACATAGTAACGTTGTGTGTTAGGGAGAACAAAGAGATTAGATAACGTGGAATTTTAGAGCTGTTTCGAGATATACAACATGTAATACTGAAAAATGCAAGGTGGTATTTTCAGGGATAGATTTGGGAGGGATTACGCCTAAAATCGATGACAAAAGATATGATAACAAGAGAGAAATAAAAGATAATATAAAAAAGAGGAATCTATTGATATATGAAACAAAGAATATACAGTGTGGCCAAAAAAGGATGTAGCAAATGGGGAACTTTTTGGTTATTTATATAAAAAGTTAGTGCATGTACCCAAATTTACGATGAATATAACAGATCTACTCTAAGGTTAATAATAACAGCACTTACAGCGTTTCTTTGAAATGCCCTTAAAATGGTGTGCAACAAAAGTCAACACAAAAGTTAACACCGAAAAGAAAAACAGATAAAAACATTTAGTACGATTAGTCTTATTCCCATTAAATAGCACCAATTTATTCAACAAATTGTATCTAATTAATGGAGAAAGTGTAAATGGGTCAGTGGCGTATCGTTAGGAAGTAATCAACAAAATATGACAAAATATTATAATCAAGGGGGGACTAAGCCCAAAAATGATGCTGTGGTTATACATGAGAGTCATCAGACTAATGATAACGTATGGTTCGGTGGTATGGTGGACAAAGACATTGCAGGTGGGGGCAATAAGGCAGCTAAGTGGCATAGAAAGACGACTAGCATGTCTGTGTTCCACGGGAGCCACTAGAACCACGCCGATAGCCGCTCTGGAGATCATCCTTAACCTAGGACCACTACATGTACATATTCAAGGAGAAGCCAGACTAACATGCTACAGGCTAATGAATGGTGAAGTTCCCATAATTAGATCGCACGGTGTAGATCATCAGGAAATGAACTTAAGGCAAGGCTGATAACGAGCGGGCCCAGTGAAGCCACGAGTCCCAAATACAGCTTCGATAAGAATTATAAAGTCATACTAGATAGAGAAGAATGGAAAAAAAGGACAGCTTATAAAAGCCGAATCTATCTGATACACAGACGGTTCAAAGAGGGAAGCTGGAGCCGAGGCCGGAAAAATAACTAAGTCGCTAAGCCTAATTCAAAGGACCACAGTATTTCAAGCCTTACTGAAGAACTAGACAAGCAAGAAAATAACTATCGATCTATTGCTATCTATTCAAACAGTGAAGCAGTGATAAAAGCACTGGACTCCACACAAGTAAAGTCGAAGCTAGTGAGGGAATGCATGAACGCCCTCAATAGGCTGGGCAGCCGATCTAAGGTGACCCTGGTCTGGAATTTCCTGGCAAAATATGAGCCCAAACCGTATGCACAGTGCAGTAACTTTACAAATCAAGTCAAATGTGAGTTTTTATCTCAATTTATCCGCAGATATTTAGATAATTAGAAGTAAACGAACTTAATTTTATTATAATAATAATTTATTACTATTCAATAGCCCAGATTATTTGTCCAGAAGGGTTCCTTATGTAAACTTAATAGATTTCACCAAGTTTCACTCAAATCGCTACAACTACAACAAAAACCTACGTAAAGATATTGTCAACACCAACTGTATTACTTTTAATCTTTTTACAATAAAACCTAAAACAATTTCAGCCTAAAACAAAAGAAGAAGATAAAATTTCCCACATCCAAACCTACCCGTATCACCTATTTCATTCTCTTAAATTTTAGGAGAAAAAATATAGAGCTCCATTTTGACTTGCTACTTTGCAACGTACTTTTTTGCCGACGGATCGATAAACCTTGTCTGAATAAAATTCCCTTTTCAACATTATGCTGCCGCATGGCTGGGAAATAAAAAAAATGGAAAAACGAGAAGGACTCTGGCTGATACCGTTAAGAGATAGATTTATGTGCAGTGTCGCAACGTTACAGGTTCGGCATACGAAAGAAAAGCGAATGAGGTGTTTTCTGGAAATGACGAAACATTTTTTGGGGGGGTTTGGAACTTTACTTCAGAAGAGCTATTGCCTTTTTCGCAGAGCGATGACAACACGTTAAGCGTCATTATTCTTTTTTTCTTATCTTGTTTTAACATGTTTTTTTGGGGAATATCTTGTATGGGAGTTGATTTTTCTAAGAGGAAGTTATTTATTATTGAATTTTATACAAGGTGAGTTTTTGTTAGATATATCTTCATTACCAAAATTAAATGGTCTGCTTTTATACGGGATATTTTAAATAAATTGCCAAAGCAAACGACATTCTATGCTCCTATAGACCTTGTATATCTCTACGGATAATAATTACCCTAATACCTAAAACCTTTATTAACCTTATATATTTATCTAAGGTATATGGAGTTCTTCTACCATATGCTAGCACGTTAGTAATAGGTCATCGTCCACACAACATGGGTTTATTAAATACAGAGCAACGGCCATAAGCTATGTGAATTTAAGGATCCAAACTGATATGATTTATACGGACTTTTTCGACGTCTCAGACAAAGTTCAACCAAAAGTTCAAAGATACACCTTGTTACGAAAGCTTCATCTCCAGGGCATTTCGGACGATTTGCTGCAGATTTTGGAATCTTACATCCATAGCTGGTCTCAAATCGGGTTGAGTGAAACTTGTTGAAATCTATTTAGTTGTTTGTTTCAAGTTCCGGTTTAAGTGTGACTAGCACCAATACAAGAAGATTACTTCAGGAAGCCTGAAAAGTTTCCAGCCTAACACAAAAGCAAGTACACATAAACGACTGTTAAACCATAATTTAGCATCCAACATGGTTGAAATCTTCAAAAATATCTTTCAACGCATGTGCACGCCATCTTCTTGTTGAGACTTGAAACTTTTCAGACTACCATCCTAATTACTGTGTTCCTGACTATAACGAAATAGTTTCAACCAAGTTTTTACTTTATAATGAAACTAAAGGGTGACCCGTCTGGTACGCCAGATTTAAATTTCCCACCTTTTCTTATATTTAAGTTGACAACCATAGTGTTTGACATATACCATTTGTAGTCATTGAGGTTAAAAATGAATCGCTACGCAAAAGAACAAAGTATTGTTATTGTTAAAACACTACAAATTTGGCGAAAGTTGTGCGGAGACTATTCGAAAAGTTCGTGGAATTGTTGGTATACATATTTCACTTAAGGTGTCCTCTGTTCGAAGATTAATTAAAAGAATTGAGGAAACTGGTTCGGTTATGGACAAACAGACACTACCGCGTCCTCGTCCTCGTGCTGTCGGCCGAAAACATTGCGGTCGTCAATGAGAGTATCGATGAGAATCCATCAACATCAACAATTGAACATTAGTAGAACCAGTTTGCAACAAATTCTCACTAAAGACCTTCACCTCCACCCTTACAAAATTCAATTAACTCAGGAGCTCAAGCTACGAGACCATTTGCAATAGAGGCAATTCGCTAATTGAGTGATGGAAAACCAAACGATGAATTTTTTTTTAAAAACATCATCTTTAGCGATGAAGCTCATTTTCATTTGGATGGTTTTGTTAGTGAGTAGAATTGTCGGATTTAGGGCAATAAGAATCCTCGTGCTATACTTGAAAAACCGATGCACCCACAAAAAGAGCCACTATTTGGTTGCGGATTATGAGCTGGAGGAGTAATTGGACCATTCTTTTTTTGAGAATGAATTTCGCCAAGCTTTAATTGTAAATGGAGTACAATATCGTGGTATGATATCGACCTTTTTGTGGGATTAATTGAACGATATGGACCTCGAAGGAATGTGGTTTCAACAGGATGGTGCCGCATGCCATACAGCAAGAGAAACCATCGATTTGTTAAAACAACGTTTTCCTGGTTGTGTCATTTCCAAAAATGCTGACAATAATTGGCCGGCCAGATCTTGCGACTTGACGCCATGCGATACTTCCCTCTAGGGTTTTGTAAAGTCTAAGGTCTATACTAACAAACCATAAACGATTCCTGAAGTGAAGACAGAAATCCAAGGCGTTATTGCTGAAACTGGGCCAACTGACTTGGAAAACGTCTTCGAAAATTTGATGAAAAGGATCAGAGTATGCCAGCACAGCCGACATCATATTCTACTTTATAAGTCAATAAAAATTGCCCAATTAAATAATAATTTATTTTGTTTCATTTTAAAATTACATCCGGCGTACTCAATGAGACGCTCTACATAAACATTTTTCAATTTCAATACCAACCGGTCAAAATATTAATAAAAGTTCACACTACTTGACGTATAAAAATTCGTAATTGTTTCTATCGTTAGATAGATTACATAAAAATTCTACCCCCGTATTATTAAACCACCAAATATCAATTCATAGATGACTCAACACGTACAAAAATGAAATATTGTATAACATAATTAAGGAAATATAATAAAGAACAACATGCCATGAATTTGATGAAACCACGCTGGCGAATTTAACGTAACTCCATATGGAAGAGGAAATGGGATAATTGCTGAGAATTAACAGCAGTAAATTCACACCTACAAGCCTTGCAGAACGGACCATTTCACTGGCAGTTACACATGGCATTATACTCGTGTTATTTGAGAATAAACTAGCATTAATTCACACGATGTTCTGAAAATTAAGTACTGAAAATCGTAAAAGATCTGCTGTGTATAGACAAAATGTTAAAAAGGGTACTACAAAAAGTAAACACTTTAATATGCTTGTAATCGAGGCAATTTCTCCAACAAACGATTTGCTTTTTTTATCGTTTTGGGATTCGATTTACTTAGGGAACGTAGAGTGAAAATTAATTAAACTTTTTTGCCAAAAGCAAACACCCCAACACCTTTAAATTGCTAAATTTCTGTAGGCAATTAAACTTAGTAGGGATCAAACAACAAACAAAACGGCATTACACGAGATGTAAACCGTTTAAAATTCCATAGCTTGGGTATGATTAATTTAATGTATTTCTTTATATGAACAACTGCATGATTTAGCGATACTTTTGATTGTTTTTGAGATTTTGGGAGATTATATAAATGAATTATTAAAGGCTCCTTTCAACATTTTCAAAGCCTACTGAATTAAGTCGGAAAAAATAAATGTTCGTGTTTACGATTTTAACATTTCCGAAATTTGAGGCATCCGAATTAGGGCAGGCAGATCAAATATTCCTAGATATCTAAGTTCTGTAGGTTTATAAATTAGAATTTTCCAAAACTC
This sequence comes from Dynastes maya, assembly GCA_029619315.2. NCBI lineage: Eukaryota > Metazoa > Arthropoda > Insecta > Coleoptera > Scarabaeidae > Dynastes > Dynastes maya. The sequence continues at coordinate 13,136,250 of JAROYE020000014.1, forward strand.
AAAGAAACAATCTACCTTAAAGTCCAAAATGTTCGTGACAGGAAAACATATCCCTCTCGATCACATTGTATGAGATCCGATGAAGTTCTTAACTTTTCAAGCTTTCGCGTTCCGAGTCCTTTAAATGTGAGTCATCATGAGAGCTGACACTTGTTTGAACATGTGAACGTTTTGAATTAATTTCTCACAGCTAAATATTGATTCAATTTAAAACGAGTTATGGAAACACAGTAGAATCAATTTTGATTCCACTGGTCCACTGATTACTAAAAATTGAAAAAAGATTCCTTGAAATTTTATATCACAAAGTTCTATTGAGAAATTAGGCGACCAGTTTCGTGTTCAAATAACACATCATCATCAGGCTATAACGATATCCAATAAAAGAAAAATTACTTTTACTTATTATTTCCTTATTAAAACTAGTATATTTAGTTAGTAATTACTAACCAGGGAGATATTTTTTGCCCTAAATTACTGTTCCTGAATCTTTTCCTATAGAACCCAAACAGAGGCTGCACAGGAACATCCAAAAACCCCCGATCTAGTTCCACGACTACTATCTTCTAATCAACCTACTATTTCGAACAACAATACTCCATTCTTTTGCAATAAAAAAGGAACAACATAATGAGGTTTGCAAATAAAGCAACGGGTTGATATAAAGGTATTTATATCTGGGCGAATTCTATTTCAGTTTAGACTCCGATGGTATGTACAATAAGAACAGAGACATCGGCATCAGTATGTTGGCGTTGTATGTAGGTAAAAGGGGAGCACAAAAGTTTCACCACCGCCACCATACTATAAAATGTATTATTATTCGTAGAGAGAGATAGAGCAACAGTTCTTCCCCTTAGATCCCACCCCCATGTTCCATTCTAGTTCGATGTTTACTCTAAATATAGGAACTGGGGCGCCTTTTCGAGATAACGACCAACTGCGAAATGTTTGAATATGACACAATCAATGAGCTACATTTAGTTATATACAATATGCGTAAGTTATATTAGGGTGTCCTACTTAGGAAGAAGAATTAAACGACGAGAAAATTTGACAGACCTTCCAAAATTGGGGTAACTTTTGACACCTTGTATACGTCTTTAAACCATTGATTAAACAATTAACTGGTTTATTTACGAAATGAATCAGCTATAGCAAATGAATATTACATAAAATTACAGATTCCAAAATTTTACATGAAATAAGCTGTACGCACTTGATACCACATACTTATTCAATTTTGGTTTTGCGTTTCTACGAAAGCAGATCCTGTGGTCTTCAATTCATTATCATAAATTTTTCCAATCCCTGATCCTGGCATTGCTGATATACCATGGGGCGTTAGCGATCATCCTGAGGACTCGGTTCTGTAATATTTACAGCGGCTGGAGGTGGCAATTTGCGGATATGGTCCATGTTAACGCCCCATAAGTAATTACAGGTTTGAGGCACTGGTTATATAATAGCAATTTAGTTTCCATGCCTAACGGACTAGTTCACAAGGGGGCACACATCAGGGGGAGTAACTGATTTTTGGCAGTAATGACATGGACCAGCGGACCATGGAAGACGAACATGCTGCTTAATGAAGAGAACTGCCACATTCTTGGCTTCATTAATGCAAAGTCACACAGACAAGATCATCTACCGCACATTGAAAGTTCCTTATCGTCACCACCTTATTGCGATTGCTAGCCAATACTGCGGTGTCATCCGCATAAGCTGCAAGACTAAACTTCTCGAGATAGCACTTGCTTACAATAGAAAAAGATGTACATCCAACAAAGACCCTCGTGATGCCAACCCCGAATCTAGCACGGATCATTTTGAAGATGATCCCAGTGTGCCAAACCGTGTCAAATTCCCTGGATATATCCAGAAACACCGCCCCAAGAACTTCTCTGCGTGCTAGAGAGTCCCGAATTGCCTCAGATAATCGCATTATCCGTTGACAGTCCTTCCCTGAATTCGAACTGTTTGTCCGGAATTGGGTGAACATTGAGCAGTTCCAGTGAACCCGTTCGGTCCACCTTTTGCATCATCGCTGGTACAGGTTTCTTCCAATTCTTCTCGTATCATTTCTTTAATATCTTTCCGTAATGGTTCTTCATCCTCCTCCATTATTTCCAGGCGCAACTTGTCGATGTTCATACAAATATTCTAATTCGTACGTTGTTTCAAATTCAAAAGAAGTGTTTTTTAGATGTTGATCTATTATGTTCTTTACGGCGTCGCGAAGTTCATGATCTTGCCTGCCTGGGTGCTTGAAATCGCTAGGACCAGAGTGCTGAGACAGAGTCGCTGTCAATTCTTAAACGAACACCCGGTATACAATATATTTCAAAGTATAAAGCTCTCATGTGTATTAAATAAAATAAAATGTTGAATTTGAAAAATTACAACTTACGATAAATCGTGGAAGAAGGTTGATATTATTCACTGTTTAACCTTAATTTTTTTTTTTTTATCTCAAATTCGCCGCACTTTTTCACCTCTTCCACGTTTGCCCTATCTCAAAGTCGAGGACGTAATACAAAGAAAACGCCTCCATTTTATTAATATTCTTCGCCATAAGTCCTGCTGGTATAATCTCCTCGATTTCCCTTTTTTTTCCGGAAAAAGTTAAGGTCGTCATTCCGACGTGTAACAGTCCTCATCCTCTATTCCGCTCCACTCCACCCACTCCCAATCCCTTTCTTGATCTCCTTCCTCCTTTAACTACGGTTTCCTTACATTTTACGAACTGTATATAGTTCTTCTTATCTCGTTCCTCCTTGAAGATAAGTGAATTCTTTCCTTTATATAAGATACTGTACTAGAGAGGTTTTCCTTTTAATTCTGGCATCCTTTCCCCTCACTCACCGTTTTATCGATCATGGCAAATTGCTTGATTATTCTCTGGACCTTGCTCCCTCCTATGCGTTATATTCCATGATTGGAACTGCTGGGAGGTCGAGAGTATCGAGATCTTTCGAAAAGGAGAGAGGAAATGAAATGGGCGATATAGTTAAGCGCCTTGTTAGTTATGCTCTTCGTTTAAATGGTTGGGTAGATTCTTGGATGGGGTGGCATCGTATTTTAGCAAGATAGATGCGTCTTAAATTAATGGGAATGTAATTGAATGAGAAATTAATTCGTATTCTTACATGCGACAAGGAGAATTTTGCCCATTATGACTGTGGCCGGCATTTCATAATTCAAGAAAGAAAATTTCATCAAAAACATTTTTTCTATGTTTAGATCAATAGTAGTAGGAAATAGTAACAACAATAACAGTTAGTTATATATTCTTACTTGGATATCGTCAGGATAGGAGAACATATACGAGAAACAGTAATGGCTTTAGCATGAAGTCCTACGGAATCCCGGATTTCTAATTTTTAATCAAGAATAATTATTACTACTGCTATTGTTTAACAACAGAAAAGAACCAAATTTCAAGAGCATGGTCTCAACCTTTCAGTATTGGCGACTCAATTTTTACAATTCTCAGGGAAAAATTGCGTTCGAGAAATTAAGTATCTTAAATCTTTAATTCCAATGAGCAAACACGCATATGTTGGATACAAATGATAAAGTTAATGCTTTTTGTAGAAAAATGGTATTGTGGAGCAGAAATGTAAAGCCACAAAAATCTAGAAATGTTTGCAAATGTAGAGGAATGTGTTAAAATTTACTAGGCTGAAGAACAACATGTGAAAGCTGTTTTTATAAGTATTGAAAATCATTTAGCCATACTGGCAGAATATTTTCTTGCTGGCGAGAACTTGGTAAGAAGTTATGAGTGGGTTAGGGACCCATTTCAAAATACTCCCGAAGGTCTCTCAACTGCTAAAGAAGAAATCTTCATAGACTTCACAGCAAGTGGCGAAATCAAAAGACAATTTAGTAATAAATCACTCTTTGAATTTTGGGCAGGGGTGGATAATGAGTTTTCTACACTGAAAACAAGAGTCTCCCCATTAATAATACTAGATAGTAATATTTTACTATTGTTATTGGACCACTAAAACACGTCCCAATATCTCCACACTTTTTAAAATATGGTCAATAACAACAATTTCCTAGAATAAGATCGTGTTTCGAATTATTTCATTGACGATTGTTGTATGGTGTGAAAATCCATGTGATTTAATTTGTCTAAATCATGAAAGGAAGCTTTCATCAACTTGTAAAGTCGTTAAAGTGTATTAAAAAATCTGCTGCATTGCGTCTCACATTAACATGGTGAAAGCTGTTTTCTGGATAAATTTCCTTCACAAAATATTACCTTTAAAATGTTAGTAAATGTTCAATGAAAGGCAAGGAATCGCATTACAGTTTGTATGAAGAAATATGGTGTTCACATCAAATAGATGCTGTAATAGATTTTTAATTAATTTCTTTAGAAAAACAGCACCACCCTCTGCCTTTTAGCAAAATCACTTATCTACATAGATAGCTTCATATTGAATTTATTACAAATGTTTATCAAAAAAGTTCTAAAACAGTTTCCCTATCAGATTCTGAAAAAATATACAGGGTGTTTCATTAAAAAAAAGTTAAGATAGCACGAATCAAACGTGGTAACCATTTTAATGGCAATTTTGTAGATTTGGATCGATATAAAAAAAAATTGCATGTATTGACGAAAATTAAAAAAAAATATTCATTCAAATAAAATTTGAATTACAGCTATAGCGTGTAAGGCGTTTAAGATATTGGCCGCTAAAGAAACAGCGGCATTTCGAAAAATTTTCAAATCATGTCAATTATCTCATAAACTAAAATAGATAGCTATAGGGAATATTAATGAAAGTTGTTATGAATTGAAGGGAGGCACCCAAAAATGTAATAAGATACAGGCTGTTCGATTTAAAAAACTAAACTTATATCGTGCGCTGCGAAAACTGATCACCCTGTATACTTAAATTTAATTTTATATTGTGCCACGCTTGTCCCCAAATACCTTTTATTTGAAAACTTTTTCTCTAAATTACTCAGGGACGGAATTATTGTTGGCCCCATACTGTACAAATGTCTCATTTGAAACAATACGGTCCATATCCATTTCGGACTTAATCAAGTGTGCCGCCATGAAGTCGAGAATGCTTATTTTTATAAAAATACATTACTCTTTAATCGAGAAACCAATTTCACCATAAAGAGACTCCATGAAATCAATCATTATATGCAAAAATACATAACAAATAATTCCGACATCATTCGGCACTCAATTTACCCGCCATCTTACATAAATTCCAGCACCCCAAACGGAGAATAATCAATTAATTTTCCAATCTTGAGTTAATAACGTCCCCAGGTCACCGGCGGTCGAGATTTTTCAATTTCCTCCGCCGTATTTAAGTGGAAATCAATTTTATCTTGTAATTTACGACAATTGGATTCCAACGTCCAAAATGGGCCATATCATAGAGTATCCACATCGTCATCCGATGTCTGCTACATTACGCAAAACAGGTTGAGAAAAAAGCAATATCCTTTGGTGAAAGGAAAAACAGAAGAAAATATACCTAAGAATTTAAGGAGATGTAGTGACGTGATGAGAAGGAAGACAAAGAAACAAAAACCCCAAAAACGTTTCGGAATAATAAAGTCAACGACTTTGGTAGTGCCGGCGGCTTGTTTTCTGTTTCATAATTAAGAGAGAGGAAATGACACTCTTTCCACTTGAGTAACTCTATCCCTAAACTCGCATTCACCTCCAGTTTGTTGTAAGGAATTAAGATGAGAAGCCTGTTTGTTTGAGGAAGAATTTCTAGCTGTTTCTTTTTACACATTTCTTTTCTTTTATATCCATCCTGGTCTCTAAAAGCTTCCCATCGCCACATCTAATGAGGACCACGAGAAGTTATGCTGGAAAGAATAAGATTCCCTTTTTGAAAAGTTTAATTTAATTTAAGATGCTAAATGAGGAATTCGAGAAGAAAATAATTCAAAGGAATCTCATTACTTCTTGAAGGTGAAAAAATATATACGATATTATAAATACAATGACACCATGACCTAAAAATATTTAAAATAAGGACAATGGTGTGAAAGTTTGGTCTGTAAACCCACAAAGATTCATTTAAATCAATGAGTATGAATTGCCGGTACCCCCTTGGCTTTGCTTTTCTTATTTATTATTTTTTTAATGTTGCAAAGATACCAACAAATAATATTTTAAAAACTATCCCACTATTTTTGTATTTTATTATTATTATATTATTATTATTATTAATAATATAATTATTATTTTATTAGTTATTGCTAAAATAGGTAAATGAGTTCTGGTGTGCGTCTTAGGCAGGTAGATCTCTAAAAAAGTTCAGGTTCTTCCTACTTAAATGCGTTTATCGTTTGGGCATCAAATCGAAAAATTTTCAGTTCCGTTTTGAGTTTAACTTTTTCACGGAACCCTTGGACTCCATGGAACAAATTTTGAGAACCCCTGCTTTAACTAATAGTATAAATATGAAAGTTTTTTTTAAATCAACTATCCTTTTTTATGAAGATATCTTCGAAATTAACCTGACATGACAAAAATATTAAAAATCACCCCAAATTGCTTTTCAAACTACACCTAAAATGCAAAATTTATTCAAATTATAAGTGATCTAACCTTTAAAACTAGTAGAAATGTTAAATTCTAAATCTAGTTGGTTGAGTTTAAAAAAAATTGATTATTTTTGAAAAATTTTGTTATTGATGTGGTACAAATCCTTATACATATTTTCCTGAAATCCATAACACTATTTGCAAAAGATATTTTGATTTGCATCATTGAGAAAGATATATCTATATAATCCCAGGATTCCATGGAACAAATTTTGAGAACCGCTGCTTTGCGTAATAAATGCGAAAGATTTTTTTGAGTCAACTATCTTTTTTTATCAAGATATCATTGAAATTAACCTGACATGACAATAATATTAAAAATCGTCCCAAATTGTTTTTCAAACTACACCTAAAATCCAAAATTTGTTCAAATTCTAAGTGAATTAACCTTCAAAACAAGTTGAAATGTTAAATTCTAGATCTAGTTGGTTGAGTTAAAAAAAAAATGATTATTTTTGAAAAATTTTGATAGATTTATTATTGTTGTGGTACAAAGCCTTATATTTATTTTTCTGAAATTCATAACACTTTTTGCAAAAGATATTTTGATTTGCACCAATAAGAAAGATGTTTTCTTTGGGAATATATCTATATAACATTGCGTAACGCATTAGAAAATAATTTCTTATCTTGTAGAATTTTTCCAAAAGGATTTAAAAGTATTTTTTGTTCAGAATAATCATTATACTTTAATTTTGATATATAAAGAAAAGTTTTGTTGTTTGAATAAATTAACTGCGAGTTTGTAATGACCTAAATTGAGAAGTCAGAAAATATAACATTTTACAAAGACGTGATTTAACATTAAAACTAAATCAATCATTAAGTCAAAAAGAAATTATTTTTGGTCCTAAAACTTTTAATCAAAATACATTTCAGAAGTAAAAAAATCATCAGCATCGCATAATCAATAAAATAAAAATTGAATTCATACCCAATGATGGCCAGAACTCTCCGCGAAGTGCGTCGGAATCGGAGAGAAAGCTCCTTCAAGCTCGGGAGAAGAAGATGCTGTCCACTATACCGCTTGCTCAGATCTTATATCTCTTCCTTCGCTTGGAGTTCTTCGTCTTGTTCGCAAGACCAAGAGCTGTATTTGACTGCCAGAGACGGAGATCGCGACCCGCAAGCAAAAGCTTTCTTGCTATGGCGCCGCCTAGCGGCCGCCCTAGAATCTCCCCCCACAGACTTCGTATCGATTCTATTCACAACTACTTGTATAGCTATAGCAGTACGTATACTCTGGCAAATCGAAGCTTTTGGTCGACTGGCTGTTCCCATTCAAGCCTTAACCCAGACTATAATGCATGTCTCTACCCCACTGGTGTGTTTGACTGATGACTGGACTCCTGTACTATTCGTGAATGAGTCACTTGGAAGGCGATGACTTTATCAATTTACCGGTTGGGAGATGTCCATTTTTAACCTTGATATAATTACAGGATCTGCATGGAAGATCCTCTGGGATGTTTTAAAGGAAAAAAATTGATCATAATGATCCCACTTGCATCTATCTCCATGCAACGCAATTGTAACCCCCAAAAGGCGTGTGGGGTCGTTCATCTCTAGGGGGATTGACGGGGTTTCGGTTTCAACTCGTGTACGTGATATATTGGAAAAGGACGCTGATATCTAAACGCGTATATAAACAAAGATTTCCAGGTTTTCCATTTACGTAAAGGAAAATACGATGCAGCATTACATACAATGTACGTGCACGTGAAAGATGTATTGGATCTTTAGCTTTAGATGGTTTTATTCTCTGAGAGCTTGTTATACGATTCCAAAAAGATAGAAAAGGATATTTAAGCACGTATTGTTTTCTTTCGTCTAAGGATTCTTTAAGACCAAATAGAATAATATTGAATATTTCTTCTTGGAGTTGATGAATCGTACAGTACGACAAGAGAAGATTATTGCCTTTACAGTGATAGATCTAGATTGTATTGCTGTTGAATTAATGAAAATAACATTTTTTCTTAGCGAATAAAAGTAGCGAATGATATAAATTTTGAAATTTCACAATAGCCAAAATGAAAACATCGCCAGTCAAACACGTTTTATATTTTTAAAGCAATATTTTACATTTTAATGTTATTAAACTGATCCTTCAAGCATTAAATATACTTCAAATTTTAAAAAAATCTTTGTTAATATTCGTTTATTCCCCCTTAAAAGACTATCAAATTCAAAATGTCCAAGAAATGAAAATTTGATAAATGGAAGAAACTAGTGTAATCACACGGAGAAACATAGATAATAACGGGTGATTCATTTAGAGGTATTTTTTCAATAAGGATTTTATGTCAAACTGTAATGGTATTTTTGTTCAGTATTGTTTGACATTTCATCATGGAAAGACTTAGCCCAGCACAGCGTTTACAAATTATGCAGCTGTATTACGAAAATCAGCGTTCTACAAGGAATATGTTTCGTGCGCTTAGAGCAACTTATGGTCCACATAATCCGCACGACCTTCCGAATCGTCACCGTTTCAGTGTTTGGGTTTTTGGAAAGCTTCAAGAAATTCCACTGTTTTCGACCAAAATTTTGTCCAGCGATGAGGCCCATTTCTGGCTTAATGGCTACGTCAATAAGCAAAATTGCCATATTTGAGTGAAGAGCAATCCACAGAGGTTCAAGAGCTGCCATTACATCCAGACAAAACAACAGTTTGATGTGGTTTATGGGCTTCTTCAAAAATGAGCCCTGCCGGAACGTAACTGTGAATGGCGCCTGTTATTGCGCCATGATAACGGATTATTTGCTGCCTAAAATTGAAGCCCGTGATCTCGACGACATTTGGTTCCTGCAAGACGGCGCTACTTGCCACATAGACCATGAAATCATGGCTTTATTGCGAGAACAATTCGGTAGGCAGTTAATTTCACGCTTCGGACCGGTGAATTGGCCCCCTAGATCATGTGATATCACACCTCTAGACTTTTTCCTTTGTGGCTACGTAAAGTCCAAAGTCTACATGGATAAGCCGGCTACGATTGAGGATTTGGAAGCCAACATTACTCGCGTCATTGGCCAAATACCACTCGAAATGCTCGAACGCGTCATCGAAAATTGGAACTTCAGAATGGAGCATGTTAACCGCAGTTACGGCCAACATTTGAAAGAAATGCTCTTCAGAAAATAAATGTAAAAAATGGTTCTTTTGTATGATAATAAAGATTACCTGATAACATTGAATTTTTTGATTTTTTTTGTTTCTCTAAATGAATCACCCACTAGATAATATATTGTTAAGAAAATCTAGTAACAAATAATGGAAATTTTAGTACTACAATATACAAAAAATGTTGTTGTGTTTATCATATTGAGATTATATAACAGAGTTTGAAGATAACGTACATTTTAAAATAATTTGTTTACGTTGCCTATAGGCGTGCAAGTAATTTATTATTAAATTAATTTATTTGTCATTACTTACCGAGTTTTAATAATTTACACACAAAACGCCCTCTTGTGTTGCTTGTACCAAACGAGAACGTTCAAACCAATTCTTTTGTTGTACCAATAGATGTCTCTTGAATTTCCTCTTTGCATCTGCTAGGATAACAGAAGTGAAGTAGGTCCAGGCTGACTTGCTCCGTCGTCGTACTCCTTTGTCTCCCACATAAGAGATCTTTGCTCTAGTTTCTTAACTAGCCGCAACTTGCTGCCTTCCTCCTTCTTGGGTCGAAGGGAGACCCCTTCAACTGGGCAAGCAAGCTTCTGCTACTCAACAAGACGGACACTACGGCCGTTGTGAACCAACGGCGCCATGGCCTGGGCACCAGCGGTCAGGACGCACCCCAAGAGCACGGGAAGGTCTTCAAAACAGGACTCTGCGCATCATCGTCGTTAGTGATATTTCCGTACTTTGTTGGTGATACCTGGCAATGTTTTTCTAGCGTTGTATAAGCGATAAAACCTTTTTTGAAACGATAAAAACTAGGTAACCTAACCTAACCTGGCGTCGGCTATTTTCACACGTTCAGATCGTTTCTTGCGTTTTTAATTGGTTTTATTTAAAAAAAAATACTGTGTAGAGTGATATTTCCGTACTTTGTTGATGATACCTGTAATGTTTTTCTAATGTTTTATAAGCGATAAACCTTTTCTGAAACGATAAAAACTAGGTAACCTAACCTAACCTGGCGTCGGCTGTTTTCACACGTTCAGATCGTTTCTTGCGTTTTTAATTGGTTTTATTTAAAAAAAATACTGTGTAGTGATATTTCCGTACTTTGTTGATGATGCCTGTAATGTTTTTCTAATGTTTTATAAGCGATAAAACCTTTTCTGAAACGATAAAAATAGGGTAACCTAAAAACTGTGGCGTCGGCTGTTTTGTATGCGAGTTATACTTTGTAAAAGAAGATATTATTTATTTTTCAACAGCTATAGATTCGAGGACCGGTGAAATTATAACTGTAAGTTTCAAAAATCCTAGGCTTAAAAAAAATGCTACTCCAACTCAATTCCCTAACTTTCCGTTGTATTTGACAAAAAACGTGAGAATGTTATTGTTCAAATAGTTGTATATTCTTACATTACATTTACCAAAATTATTTTTGAACACGAAGAAATGTTTTTAAATAAACGTTCTGTTTTAATCAAATATATTTTAAATTATATTACCGAACGTAGCCATTTGGATGCTGATATATGTAAAATGTCATATTCACAGCACTGAACGTATTGCAACAATTATAATAACTTGTTCCACAAATACCCTACTTAAAAATGATTGTGGGAAAAGTAATTATAGATTAAGTAAAACACCACATAATAGGACATTTAAGACCCTGATTAAATAGCATGTCTGTACCTTAGTTTCATCCAAATACATGTACAATTACAAGTAATAATAATTAGTCGATTAAATATCCACCACAAATACATCTTTCACGAAAACGGTGCTCGGTTATGTGTTTGGTTTTTGCTTTGAAACTTCGTTTTTCCAAAATGAATCGAATGGGATGCAAAGAAGGGCTAAGTTGATGCCTGGCATCCTCTTTAAACCGGGAGCCCTTCAAAACTTAAGGAAATGTAAAAAAACGATTCCTTTACCGCTTAGACCAGCATTGCCTGGGGTACCAACATAAAAGTACTTTGGCAAAACAAAAAAAAATACTGAAAATCACTAAATTGTACTGCTGCTTTTACATTCCATTTATATCATATATTTCCCCAAACAATAACAATATCATTCGACCTCTTCAAATAATATGTTTAATTTATATCTTTTTCCGCCACTTTTTCTTTATTTTCTGTTAAAAACGATAATAAAATATCTTTTTTCAGCACATAAATACATATTAAAGTGACTACGAGAAATGTTAATAAGAAAATTAACGGGTACAAAAGGGGAACATAGCGGGTGTACAATTTCTTTTGCATCGGAAAGTTTTAGTTGAGTGATCGAATGAAAAAAGTACTCATTTTTTAAAAGTAGCACTTTGATACTGCAGCACTAAAAAAGTACCACAAGTAGTGCTTTAGCACTGCTTCCGGCAGCGCTGTCTTAGAATAATATCGTGCATGGTGATACATCACCAACCCAGCGTGACGTCATCGAAGAGAGCTCAAACTTTCTAGTTTAGGTGGTAACGTTCCAACCCCATTGTTATCAAACTGATTCACGTCGCCGACTTATTAGAAAAAGGGGGAATTTTAAATTTTGAATACCGGATTACGTTGTTTTTATAAAGCTAAGGATAATTTTTATAGTTTTCGTCCAGGATAATAAATAAAACCAATTTTTTTTCAAGTGTGACCTGTTTTATTTGTAAAGCTGAAAGCTACCTAGAATAAAACGAAAAAAAAAACACTTTATTCAATATACAAGACAAATAAATAACTACACTAAAATTATCTTTAAAAATAATATAGTAAATTAAAAAGAAAACTGCAATATAGCAAAATTGGCTTTTCGGTTTTCCTTTTACTACTACTTATACAAGAAGTATAAAAAAAGCTACTCATTTACATTTGTTTTTAAATTACGTATCATTATCCTTAAAAATAACAGCAATAAATACTTCTTCCACACACAACGCTTTCAAAAAACAAAAAAGATCGTATAATATCTTATATAATATAAAAAAAAAAACAAATAATCATTATCAAAGACGAAAGTCGGTTAGGATCGAGGCGTGAAGGAGCAGAGAGGCGGTATCGCGACCTAGCAATGCATACGCAATGCTACCTCTCTGCCCCTGCCTAATAACGTATTGCTATGGCGCTCTCAGTCACGCCCCGTTCTTAATTGACTTTCATCTTTGATCATAATACTTCAATCATCAAAACATACACAGGTAATCAAATTTTAAATAAAAAAAAAACAAAGAATCTAGACAAGACAAGGCAATGGTGATATGCGTATTGTATCGATTCATCGATATATCAATATTATAGTGGAAAGTTTACTTTAAAAAATGTCCTCGAGAAGGTTCCGCTTCCTAGGCCACATTTCGAGCTTTTTAGTGCTTTTCTGTAAGCAAGGTGGCGCGTTTTCTTTGTCGCTCTCGTTGATTAAATTCGGGCTTTCAATGCCAAAGGGACTGTAGAGTTTTGTAGGCGTCCTGCCTAAGATTGTTCGAGCTTGAGGAGTGGAGCAGTTTGGAGTCATAGGACCCTCTTCTAGGATTTGCCTTCGACGTGTGGAACTTTTGAATCTCTGTAAAGGAAAGGGAGAAAACAAAGATTCATTTACAATCGATTGCCGATATTTAGAAGAGTAACTAGTTGTAAAATGAGTTTTTGGCAACCCGATTCCTAATTCCCAAAATGTGAAAAAGCCACCTCACATTTTGTGTTTAAAATAAGAAAATTTGTCACGTAGGTTTTACCATTATATCTGGATTCCGCGTAAAAATATATCTTCAAAATGTCAAAATATTAATACCGCATCTTTTACATTAAACGAGCTAGAAAACAAAAATACATTTTCGATTTATTAGCTAAATTTAGCACACGGCTCCTATTTTTGGGAAGAAGTTAAATATTCACAAAGCCCAAAAGCCTAAATTTATACGCTGATCAAATACAGGGGGATTAGGGAATGCGTAGCAGTTTAATCAAGCGTACAGTGAACCGCAAAAAATCAAAAATCAATCATACAGTTCGTAAGAGTAATATGATGAGATTTTTAAATGCTAGAAAGTTAAAATTTGTTGATACCATGATAGACATCTTAGAGTGTCTTTCAACAATATTTCCGTATGTACAAGAATGGAGATCCAGGCACTTTTGTTATTTTAAATGGAACGTCTGTATATTATTATTATGTTTTTAGTTTTTAGTGATTTTTAGGAGATTAAATTGGTAAACTTGGTTCTATCTAGACAAGGTATCAGTACGTCTTCGAAATATATAGGATATTCAGTATTTACCACTAAATTTTGGCAAATTCAAATAGTGGAAAAACATCATTTTTTTGTATACTACCACATATTTTTTTGTATTCAGCCTATACGAGGTGTGGCAATTAAATAACCGGACTGGTGCTACCATCGGCAAACAGCGAACACGCCACGGTAGATTTGGCCACGGTGTCTGTGCTTGTAGATGCTTCCCCCGCCCCGAACTCGATGGGCACGGTTGTACGTCGCTCAGTCTCGCTGTAGCAATCGTCCGTTCAAGTCCTTACGCTGGCGTCGCGTCGGATACGCGTGGAAGTGTCTACGTCCACTGGATTCCCGAAAGTCAGACAGTCAATCCACATTATTACGTCGATGTTCTAACTACCCTTCGTGAACGAGTGAGAAAACGAAGACCCGATTTGTGGAAGAGCAAATCCTGGATGCTCCACCAAGACAATGCGCCAGCCCATTACGCCTTGTCTGCGAAGGTGTTGTTTGCGAAATCCGGCGTGGTGTTGGACCACCCACCGTATTCACCCGACCTGGCCCCGTGTAACTTTTTTTATTTCCTAAGGTGAAATCGGAGCTTAAGGGGACAAGATTTGACAGTGTGGAAGTGGTGAAAGCGAAAGCGACGGAGGTTCTCAACAAGCTGACAGAAACGGACTTCCAGTACTGCTTTCGACAGTGGAAAATTCGTATGGAGCGTTGTAGAGATCGGCAATGAGAGTACATTGAAGGGGATAAACTTTGTAATGTAATTGGTGATCAATAAAATGTTTTGTAGCACCAGTCCGGTTATTTAATTGCCATACATCGTATATCTAACATTTTTCTACAGTAATGCATATGTTTAATTTCAAAGTAAAAGAGATATTGCAGTCAAAAGCGAATCTTGCATTTGGACATCACATCCAAATGGTTTCCGGGTGTTAGTATTGTTTGGTTACCGTGACAGTAACAAACAAAACATAATGATGGGATTTTTAAACTGCTAATTTAAAATACCAAGCCTAAATAGCTACTTACAAAATTAATTTCACAAAAAAAGAGTTCATAGACATGATTTACGTATGAAATTAAGGATACGGCGAGCATTCCGGAGAACATCAGTTAATATACTAAGAAAGGTGTGGAGCAGTTTTACTAACAATTGCAAAAAATTTTGAATGTCTACTACTAATTATTAGAATAAAAGATGTTAAAATTTTGCAATTTAATTTTAAATTTATGCCTTATTGCACAATTACATTTGCATCACGCATTGTTAATCTGTATAGACATAAAATATTGTATTCCTTACTTTCTTTGGCTAAAAAGAATTCTTTTTTTATTTATATATTAGTAGAGTGAATATTTCCAGTACATCAAATCTTCGCCTTAACCCCCTAACGCCCAAATTATGTTTTAAATGCCTTTTTTTTAGTGTTGAGAAATCCTGTTAGTAAAGGTATGAAAATGAAGATAAAAAATAATTTTTGAAAAATAATTTTAGTTCTGGTTTTTGATTGATATAAATCCTGACGAATATTATAGATAATCAATGTTTTAACTATCAAATATCCTAGTAAGGATTTGGAATTTCCAAACTAAAATTTCCAAAGCCATTTTAACCTAGATACAACTTGAACTAAAACACGCCTTCCCATCAAAATGCAAGAACATCGATTTAACTAAAAGAATTGATTAAACTAGCGAGAAGCAAAAATTACAATTACAAATGCATTCCGTGGGATGTTATTGACTTTTTTCCATTTCCTACGTAACGAAATACATAACCCCGATCCATTTTTAGGTGATTCAAAAGCAGTTCCTACCTGCGAAAAATTCCCTAAACTGATCCTAACGTTGCTGATGGTCTTCGATATCTTCTCGGCGCCGTTCCTGAACGCTTTTCTCGTATCGTTTAGCGATAAAACTGATAAAACACTGCGATCATTCTTGCCACCTCCGCCACTGCCACCGCTACCCGTTGAATTCGTGCTGTCCCTTTCAAACCGTTCCTGCAGTTTTATTCGGCATTGAAGGCGCGAATGGCCGTTGGAATTTGACGAAAACACCGACTTGTGAAAGGTGAACGACTCGGACTTGTTATCGGACCGCATGTTGTCGTTTTTCATCGCTATTTTGCACTCATTCAACCTTGCTTTTACCGTTAGCTTTCAAAACATTTAACGAAGGACGTTGTTTTGGTACGCGGCGACATCTACGGCCGTCACCATGAGAATCGCGAACTAAATCGGGGTGATTATAATCAGTGTTAAGTTAATATTTAATTTTCTAATTGATTTATATAGATTATTTTAAATAAATTATTATTTTACCTTAACTTTTTAAATAAAATTTTTGTATTACTTACGTATTTCCTTGATAATTAATAATTAGTTAGGAACATTACCTTCGACAATAGGTATCGGTAGTATCAAACTTTGAACGAATACCTGCAGATGTCGCTGAAAATTGAAATATTCCCAATTTAAATTTATTTTTCTATATACAAAATGTAAAGCAATTCTCTATATTTTGATTTTGTTGGGCATTTATTAAATGTTTCGGAAGTAATATTCATAAACATTTATTTTTAGTTAAATTGCAATTTTTTTTAACAAGTTTTAGAGGGAATGTTCCTTTTTTATTCACTGCTGAAAAATTTAGTTGGCGATATTTTAAATAAATCCTTTCATTTTATATTGAATTGGTTGAACTCTAATCCGCATTTATCTATTTATTTTTCTTATTTATTATTTATATATTCACATATAAAATTATATTGAAACTTACAAATATCTCATAAGTTCGCAGTTACCTCTGAAGTTGTATTTCCTTTTTAGAGAACATGGTGTATATTTTGGCATTTTTTGAATCTAAAATGTAATCAAATATTATGAAATAAAATCTTATACGTCTTTAATTTAAATCATTCTACTTATAACAAGGAGATTATTTGCCATATGGTGTTTAATTAACTTTTAATTTCAAACCTATAATAAATTAATTAATCGCGTTATAACGAACTACGAATAGTTTCATTAAAATACAATAATTTTGCATCATTAAATGTCATGGCTTTTTTTAATTTTTAAATTTGGCGCCTGGACTGGGAAGTGATTGTTTATGTTACTTTTAGGATTTTTACGTTTGAAAGTATAGTTAAGTAGTTTTGTTGTTCGTTATGCTTTTTTTAACCGAAATTGAAATAAATAACATTTTTGAATAGACGACTAACATATTCAATAATTGTTCTAGTGACTTATTTGTTTCTGTTGTGGCACACTAATAAAATAAATATTGCTAATACTTCAGTTTTAAAAATCGCTGTAACGAGAAAATGGTTGATTTTAGACCGCTAAGATGTAAGTAATTTTTTGTCTAGAATTTTGTCAAAAATAATACACAGATTGTTCCATTTAAAAAGACTTTTTAATAAAAATACGTCATACCAATCTGACGCATCTATCTAATGCGCACTTCCGGGGAAATAACGGTTTCTGAAAATTTCGGCTTTTTCAAAATGAAAACACTAACAACTCTTTTTAGAACAATATTATTACATTTCAGAATTTAGGGGGATTTTAAAAATGCAATAAAATATAACATGTTCCATTTTAAAAAAATACGACTTTGGGTTGTTACGAACTTATGAAACATTCTGTATATTGTTTTTAATTTTTTTGTTATTATTAAACAAGTATACTTACCCCCTGAAATGCTAAAAAAATCATTTTATTATTTGCAATAAATTAAAATACATTTTCTATATAAAATTATATTTATTACAAATATCTAACAATTACAATAATAATAATTATTACAATATAGGCAGAATATATAAGATCCAAAAATTAATAAAGAAACACGTACAATATTTAGCTTCCTTACATAACCAATTTTTCCTAAATTTAAACAACATCGTAGCAAAAATGCCTACAATATATTATAAGACTTTCAAAGTCAACTTTTAGACCTTATACAACTATAAATATCACTCATCCTAGATATAAAAATTGCCATTTTTTTGAATATATCTTGAATACAATATTAAAATATAGATTTTACATTTTGTTAATCTTAAACGGAGTCACTGGAAAGTGAAAAAATGGTTGGGGGGTTTGGTATACAATATTTTATGAATAAATTATATATATAATTATCCAGTTTAATAATTCGATATTAATGAAATACATATAATAATGATAAAAATGTACAAACCGCAACAATCAAGCTGATGATTATAGAATCACGCCTCTTCCTGATATTAATCCTTTGTATCAAACTATTTACCATCGGAAATCTATTCGATATATCATTGAATCTCGTCTGCATCCTTTTGAATGTCTGCCTTTGATTCGTTAGGTGCTCCCTAGTTTCCATAGCAATCGATATCTGATCGCTTACGAGCCTGTCAGAGCTAAAACGTCAAATAAAAAATTATAGGTTAGAAAATTCCTTTAACGTTTAGAAATACGAAACTTACTTGTATATGTGAGTATTCTCCTTCAGCGTATATTGCTCTCGTCTATTAACACCTTCCGGTCGATAATTATCGGGCTTATTAGGTCTTAGCAATTGTTCCCTTTCACGTCTAGCTAGGTGTTGCGAATTGATCTTACGGAAATCTCTCGATAAATCAGCTAAGATATCTTTATGTCTGCGTAAAATATGTAACATAGCTGCACCAGAGACCGGTTGTTCGGACATCCTTTCATTTATTTGCGTCAACTGTAATTAAATCAAATAATTAATCGATTATTGAAGAAAGTAATACCCTTACTTTTCCTAGTAATTGTTCGATTTCCAATCCCATTGCTTCGAATGTATCTTCCTCCGAGAGTAATGGTACTGTATCAGGGGCATTGTGTGAATGCGGAGTGTTAATTCCTGCACCTAATTTGCTAAATGCTACCAGCTTTAGATCTATGTCATTTTCGAGATGTCTAGCTTGTTTTCTTAGATCTAAAAAGTCAGTTTTTTAAGCTTATTTGATTTCTGCGATATTTTCATTTAAGATATGAGATTATAAATGGAATATTTTTTATTATTTTTAATACCTTCGTAGGATAAAATTGTACCAGCCATTTCTTGTTTTTGTAAACGTCATTTAACTGTCAATGGCTGTCGAAATAATTTTGACAGATTAATTATAGGAGAATTTATATATTTGTTGTAAATTGATTTATTTTTGCAGATTTGTTGTTAAAAGTATCCGCTAATTATGAAAATTAGATAAATTTTTGAAACAATAAGAAATATCACACAATAATGATAAAAATTATATAAAAATAAGACATTACAATTCGAGCGACATCTAGTAGAGAATCTGATAGTGTTTGATAGAAATCTGCAACCTAGGAATATTACAGAATTAGCATTTTTTTAAATTTCGCTGATAATTTAAATTGATAGTTCTGGCAATAAAAGGACAATAACACAGACGAATATATCCTTTATTATCGGAACTACAAACTTAAATCATCCGCGAAATTTAAAAAATGTCAACTCCAGACATTAATATATTCCTCTGTATTTATAAAATTATCAATTTTTATTTTTGAACGCAAAAGATTTACCATCTGCGTACTAAATGGCAATTTAAAATGGTAGTTGCAAAAATAAAGTACATTTTCGCTAATTTCTTGGCTCAATACATGAAGAGAAACAAATTTTAGGATAGCAACAGAATTCTTTTGAAATATATGCAACTTACTTAACTTGCCTTTACAACGTTGCCAATTCCCCTGTCTTTTTAGAAGTAATGCCACTTTTTCCCACTAGAGCACACCACATTACTCTCAACTTTATTCTAATTTCTAATTTTCGGTATTACTGTTTCATTTCTTTGGGCATTTTGAATTCTTTCTACAGAAATATATGTCAATTTTGGCATAAATTCCTTTTTTTGGTATTAATGTAAAAAATGCTGTTTTTATAATTTATTTCGAAGGGTTACATTACAAAAAAGTTCAGTTTTTCGCCAATTGTTTGCTTGATTTGAAAAATTTTCTTTGAAAGTCAAACTGAGGCGATTATTAGCGGAAGTAATGAAGTTTGAAGTTGAATTTTGTGCATAATTCTTTTGCTGGTGCCCCGAATAAATTTTACTGAAATTATTGGTACCAATTGTTAACCTAGGTTTAAAGATATCAAATTTGAATTTGAAAGTTAAGTAAAATTCGACATACGAAGTTGTAATCTCAATTTTAGAAATAAAATATTCGATTTCTTTATAACAACATGCAAAACATTTTATTGAAATAACAAATTCTTATAACTAATTAACAATTAAACGCTAATTCCAGTAGATATTTTAAAGTTTCGCGGACAATTTAAGTTGTTAGTTCCGGTAATATGAGATATATCGAGAATTTGATCGTTGTTACCGGAAGTACCAACTTAAATTGTCCGCGAACTTTAAAAATTTCTGTCATGGATAATCTAACATTGAAATGTAAAATGTCGCAAATTTGACATTTAACAACTTGAAGTAAAAATTGACGTCAAAAATCGTTCAAATTTGACCGTTTTCGTCTAACACGTCATCCTCTCGAACTACGTTATGCAACCGCGCTTTAGCGTTAATTTCCTCGCGAGAAGCCGGGAACCACTTCAGCAGATACTCCCATTTATTCTTTTTCAATACAAGGATCTCGCAAACGGTGCCGGCCCTGTACGAATACTGGTGCGATATGCAGAACAAACCTTGGACTTCCCCAAACGACATTCCGGACGTTAATTGCACCATTTTCTTTTCGACCTTGCCCTCGATCTCGAACACGTCGACCTCGCCCTTGTTTATGAAGTACATGCAACAATCCGAGTCTCCCTTTTCGACAATCGACTCGCCCGGCGTGAATACGAAACGTTCGAGATGTGCGATTAGCTGGCGAAGGAAATCTTTGTGGGTGGTGCTGAAAAGGAAGTGATTTGATAGGTGCTTCCCGTATAGAAGTTGCATGATGTTTTGTTTGAGTGAGTTGGGGCATTCTTGGATCATTTCCGGCAGCCAATCGCCTCGTTGCCATTGCCAGAGACGGAAGCAATAATTGGAGACCTTCGTGTATAGCTTTGGAGATAGATTTCTTGCCTGGAGATGGAAATATCTTTATTTTTGCCATATTTTCTCGCAAGAAAAAGAAAAAATAGGACCTCAATGTAGGAAAATATATAAGGTAATTTTTCCCAAATCGATTTTGACATTTCTTTGACAGTTTTAACATGCCAATATAATAAATCGAAAAAAATATATTTAAATTCGTGTGTATGTCTAGCAAGAATGTTAATAGTAGGCTTTGGACCTTTTTTAGGAATTCTAGAAACAAACCATATTTTTTTGTCAATTTTAAAGTTACGTCATTAAGTTAGGTAATACCTTGTTCATAAATTGTGATGGAATCTATTGGAAATCGAGTATATTTATTTTTTTTTAATTTAATTTTGTGTTTTGCAAATTAAATTAGAATAATTTAAAGTTGAAAATGAATCGTCCAAGGAACTTGACTGAACATGTCACTCGTAATTCAGATTTTATACAGAATACGAGATGATTATACAAACTTTAAGAGTTTCGTAAGGAATCAAATAGGTCTTTTAATTCTCACTCTACTTAAGTTACACGTCACACCCTTATTTCCTTGAGGGAGCGTAGTGAATACTGCCATAGCCATTTTTTTGGGGGGAAATAAACTTTGATGTAAATCTGACAAACAGAATAGAACCGAAATATTTTCCTGCATTAAGTAATTTGTAAAAAAAAAAACCGTCCACCTGCAGATACGTCGACAATCTGTTATACCGGACCTCGTAACGACTAAAATTGAACTGATCCACCAAGACCATGCCCGTGTACGCGCTGCAGAGGTTCGTAGTGATATACTGGGTGATCAGCGCTATGATGCAAGCTACAATAATCTCCTTCACGAGGATCGGATAGGACTTAATGGAACAAGCGCCGGTATACATGTTCACGATAAATAAATAGGCCAGTAGGACCGACGAGAAAGTATCGTTTTCTCGCACTACCTTGAAATCCATCATGGATATCCTCTCCGAATTGTAGTAGCATTTGCTATCCGGACAAGCTACCAATAACCTGAAAAAAAAATGAGGTAAATGAAACAGCTTTGCGATAGAGCTGAAATGTGTTGAAAAGGTTACGAGAGGTTAGATTTTTAAGTTATCACTAGATTTTGACGAATATTTATTTTATTTAACGTATATTTAATAATTTCTAGCAATTCTCAGATTTTATGTTAAAAATTTGTAAATTTGGTTTACCTTTGATAATCTTAACCTTCATTGTATAAGTTTGACACTTTTACCTTTGTTTGACAGTTTTAGCATTTTCTTATAATTCTCTTACATTTTCATAGGATTTTGACATTTCTTCGACAATTTTAATATATTCTTTACATATTTGCCAAAAGTTTAACGATTGTTTTGACGTTTGTACAATCTGCATTTATATATTACTTATATTTTAATATAAATTCGACATTTTTAAAATTCATTCAAACGTTTCGTTTTATTTTATTCAACAATTTTGCTTATTGTGTGTACGACAATTTTAACATTTTAACAATAGTCTATCTCCCAATTTTGCAATTTATATATCATTCCCTTTCTCTGTTTATTTTAACTTTTGACAAATACGATTTTAATATTACTTGCAATAGCAATTCAATATAAATTGAATAATATTTTTTTATCGAAGATTTTGACATTTCTCGATGATTTTGACGTCTTTCCGACATTTTAAATATTTATTTGACAGATCTCTAGCATCTAGCAAATCTAGCCCATCATTTTAACAATTATTTCGCAATTTACACATTATTTTGTAAAATAAACCGACCCTATTTTCACCGATTACAGCGCCATCTACGTTGAAACTTAAATCGTCATTTTGTAACCCCCTATAAGACGAATAAGCAATGGTATGACGAACTTTTTCGTATGATTCATATTTCTCGAGATATTCCTCTGTTACGATTAAAATGGAACACCCGGTATGTATTTCTAAAGCTTTTGCGTATTATTTTGACAGTTACGACGCTTGTTCTCCATTTTTTTGCATTTCTTACAACATTTTGACGTTTCTTCGACAGTTTTTAATAGTTTTGACGTTTTATTTAGCAATTTGACATTTTCAACATTTATTCAATATGTTATATATTGTTTTGTCAATTTTGACGATTGTTTTTGTGAAAATCTTAATATTTTAATGGATATCTAACGTTCTTTTTTATATATTTAATATCCTTTTGCGATTTGTACATTATTTTGTATAATTTAACGAGAATTTTGACATCTTATATACGTCGAGTGTCGCGACGAAATATCATTTCCCTCAATATTTATTTGAACAGCTTTTATACATTTTTTATTTGACAATTATGTCACTTCCTTGTTCATTTTCGTTTGACATCTTTTCCTTTGAATATTTTAAGATTTCATAAACGATTTTGACAATTTCAAAATTTATTTATCAAATCTCTAGCGTCCAGTACACAATCTTAATTTTTTTTTTACAAATTATATTTTATTTTAGACAACTTAGCATATCTATTTTCATCTATCTAAGTTTTCACACATTTTTGACAGTTACGTCACTGTTTTCTTTTCCTTTTAATTTTGATGTTTATTTGATATTCCATGAGGAATCTTGACAATTCAAGACTTTAAAATAATTTTGACATTACCAATAAAAATTTGAAAATTTGACATTTAGGTTTTTATCAATTTTCAGTATTATTTTTACCGTACGATACTGTTTTTCATTGAAACTTACCATCCGCAAGCGAACAACTGTATCAGAAAGAGATTCGAGTAAATCATGTAAGTCCACTTCAAATGCTTCTTCATGGTCAACCTCTCTTCGCATTGATAATAGTAAATGACCAATGCGATGAACCTGCCGCTTCTATTCAACCGGCACAGGTTGTGTACGAAGACGTTGTCCGTAAACGACTTCGACATGATATCGAACGGGATTAGAGTGAGAAAATCCAGCCAGAATGTCGTACTGGCGTATTTTTTGCGTATGACGTAAGGATCTTTCACCAATCGACCCGACACCGGATCCAGATAGATTTTGTTCAGTTTAAGTAGCATCATGGCTAAATGGATAACGTCCAAGGTGTATATCACGCTGAGCACCTCTGTAAGTTCAGGTTGCTGCAAATTGACGAAGGTAGCGGCTAGAACGAACATGGAGCCCAAGGGATAAAGATGTACACTAACGAGATAGTTCAGAGCTGTGTATCTGCAAAGAAGAAAAGTCAACAAGGAGATTTAACGCAGTACGTGTTGAAAAACGAGTACAGAGAATGTCCCAATCTTAGATTGTATTTTGAATGCTGTTCTGGTAAACATTTTTCTATGTTTGCTTTCATGATAGGTTTCGGCTTCTCTTACAAGGAAACACAGGTAAGTGCATCTCACCGATTTAAATGAAACTTTGTTTAAAGAAGATGCAAATCGCCTATTTGCTGTAACCATCTCTCGAGCTTGCTGAATGTCGTCGGTGGTCGAGGTTGACGGCCGTCCAGCTCACTCTTTTTGTGTTACGCTCGTGCGGACACTTTGAAACATTTCGATCCACAAAAAAGAACGCTTTTACGAGATAAAGCACTGTCCCCATATTGTGACAAAAATTTCCGGTGAATTTCACCACCTTTCACACCCTCTGACCACAAAAATCGGATTACTGCTCCTTGTTCCTCTTTGGTACAAACTAATAGTCGAGCTGACATGCTTATGCTGTTGTAGCTAGCAGACAAATGTCGCGATCGTGATTAAATTCCGCACACATGACCACAGAGGCGGCAACCCAACGCATGCGCAAACGGCTGCCACTACGATAACCTTCAAAGCTTGTTATGGCGAAAGTGTAGATAATATTTGACTTACCCTCGTATATAACTTAAAAATACACTAATCCTATAATTTATGTGTTGTTTGTGATCTAGTTTTAGTATTTCTATATAATTTTTTCGGAAACTTCTTCAGTTGATCCCCAATCAACCCCATGGTCATCATTGACTTCCTTTGAAATTTCATCGATTCCCAAGGGGTTGTTACCAACTCCGTTGGAAACCCCTGCACACAAAACTAAACGTAATAATCACGTAACAAATATAATAAGATCCAAAAATAAGGAAAAAATATCAACGTTCAAAAATATTCATCAGTACAGAATTCAATGCACCATCGAAGATGAGACCAAGACGAAATATTAAAGATTACCTTGGTCCATCCTCCATGAAGTAGATCTTATCGAAGTAAGCCTTGAATTCGTCATACAATCCATGCGAGAGCTCCTCCGAGTCAATGCTGGTACTCTTAGTCACTTCCAACGTTTCCTTCAAGTACTCGTAGTTGAACGAGTTTGCTCTGGACAAACGTTCCATCGATCTCGGAAACGAGAGCAGAGCCTTATGAAGCAGACTGCTATCGACTGTCAAAACCGTAGAATGAATTTTTGCGATTGCTGTTAGAGTTTGGCGCGTCACTCCTTCCTTACGGAAGCAGCCGAACATTCCACCACTCTCTAGGATGCATACTTGAGTGTTGGCAATATAGATTCCTACCGAACCTAAACGAAATATCAACAGAAATGTTATGTAAAGAGAATTTCCAACAAATTAATTTAAATTTAATTAGCTTTGTTACTCCACCCTTTTTCATGCTGTTACTGTTTTATTTATCTCCTAATGCCCACTTACCTTCGTGTACAAAGAAAATCTTCTGCTGGATGTCATTGCATTGAATAATTTTGGAATCCTTAGTATAGTAATCGCGATGGAGCAGAGGCGTAACCATTTGGAACAGGCTGAAATGTTCGCCTTGAAAGAGGCTCGCCCTTAGCATGGTGATGCTGTACAGATTGAACGCCATGTCTTGCTCCAGTTGCGGATGGAAGTACTTGAGGACGTGATGCATATTCATGCCGTGCGATTTTTTCCACACGTATTCATAATGGTCCACTATAGACCGGATATCAGCATCGCTGACCGCTGCACCCTTGAGGAAACCTATGTAGGATTTCATGCGATCACGGTACAGAGTCAATTCGATATTACCGCCGATCTAGAAGGTATAGGAAATAAGAAAATATATATTCAGAGCGGCACGAAGTCTCAAGCATAAACAAGTACACTGCAAAATACTCTATTCACAAGAAGAAGAAGGCTGGAGGGATCCCTCCAACCATTCTTAGCGAGCAATTACAATTCCCGGTAGGGAGAAGGTATCTAAGAATCTTTTTCTTGACATGACACTATCTTCGTCTGGATAAATTCATTTACAAAGTGGGCATGTCGTAGGGACAATCAATTTTACTGTTGAGAAGCTTCTGCAGGTACCGAGCGCTATGGAGTCCGCGCCGATGACTTAGTGAGTCCATTTGATGTCTACCAAGTAGATCATGGTAAGATATACCCCAATCTGGATAAGTTCCGTCGACTTTCAGACGAATGTTGAACGTCTGCAGTTGTTGGAAGTTCTCAGGCAAATCCAGTGTGCCAGTCGGCAGATAAGTTTCGGCGAAACAATAAGCAAACCCGTCTACAGCTTCTTTAGGATCATCTAAACCAACTCCGTTAGATGAAAATCGCCCAGGAATACGTGTCCTCCCTTGCCTTGCATGAACAAAGATCCATAGCCGCTTAGAGTCAGATTTCATTGATGTTTCTCTACGTGTAATGTAGGACTTGTAGGCATTGGAAATTTGGTTTTTGGTTAGAGATCTTAGTCTATAATACTCTTGGTACAATTTAAGGTTTTTGGTAGAGATCCAATTGTGTCGATAGAAATCTTTGGTCTTAAAATTCCTCTTGACTTCAGATAAGGACCACGATGGAAAAGAATTATTGTGAAAAATGTGGGTACTGATTTATCAGGTATGGTGTAAAGTAATGTATAAAATTTATCAACCGCAGTATTAACATCAACACAGGATCCAGAAAACTCCAGTCAGTTGCCAAGGTATCTTTACAATGCGATTTAGAGATTTAATTTCCTTAATATTCGCTATAGTTTGAACCATAACATTTGCAACATCCTTCCTACATTCTATTTGCAATTTAAATAAGGTACTTACCGCTTTGCTAGTTGTAGAGACCATAAACGCGCAACGCAGCAGAAACATCGGTATCAAACACAGAAGGATGACTTTATCATGTCGCCTGGCCTCGAGCAGGTTACCAGTCGAAGCTACCGTAAACAGCATGCAAGTCGAATAGAAATTCTTCATGAAGTGCTTGATATAATCATATTCAACCGTATAATTGCCCTCCGTACAGTACAGCTTGATATCCTCTGCCTGACAAAGCAGCAGCATCTCTATGGTCTGACAAAATGCGATAGCTGTCACGATAATCATAAAATACTTCACCATATGCATAGCCAGACCTCGCTTGCCTTTGTATTGCTCCTCCAGATAGGTTAGACCGCTCAAAGGCCGATGTAGCAGTAGCAATCTAGTGAAGAGCATCGAGCAGATCATCACGTTATTTCGTTGGTGTTTACCGATGTATTCGTCCAGTTGGAGATTCTCAACAGGCACAAAGGAGATTACATCGATAATGAAAGAGGTATGCAAGTAGTGCTTTGCCGTAGATAGCGGATGGGTGACCAATACACCTTTTTCGTTAAAATACTGGCAGTGTAGCCTTATGTAGATGTCGATAAAGCAGACGAGGTCTAATAGAGAGAAGAAAATGCGAAGACCTACTCTGGTCATCATGTGAGCGATCAATGTGGACATGGTAATTGCGCATAATGCATAAATTAAAGCTACAGCGCACCTGAACACCTCCCACACGGTGTAGAACCAGCTTTTAGGACTTATGGTCTTCCTCATTAGTAGATAGCGACATCCCGACCAGAAACCTAGAATTTTGAAATGAAAGTTTCTTTATTAAAACTTGATTTCTTGTAGACCTGCCTATTATCATAGCCTGAAAATAATTTTAACAAATTGGACCAAAACCTAGAGGGTTTCTTTTGTGTCTCCAATAGAATAGAAAATGCTAAGCCGTGCCAGACAACTACAGAGGAATCTCGCTTCTGGATGTAATCTACAAAATAGTTGCCACCATTATCAAATGTAAATTAGAGAAGGCTATGGATTCACAAATAAGTGAATACCAGGCGGGGTTCAAAAAAGGAAGATCAGCAATCGACCAGGTATTCATCATGAAAGAACTATTTACGACATGTTGTGACTCCAAAATCCCCGCTGTGGTACTCTTCATGGATTTTAAGAAAGCCTATAACTCAGTAAGAAGGGCAAAAATCTCCCAGGTCATGAAAGAATTCAACAAATCAGTTAGGCTGATCGGAATGAAGCTGGAGCAAACAAGTTAAAGGCGAATTCACTGAAGAATTTGAAGTTAAGAACGGGGTTCAACAGGGCGACCCTCTGTCGACACTACTCTTCAACTTATGCTTGGAAAAAATTATGAAAGATAACCAATTGATCAGGAAAAGAGATATTATGAGTAAAAGCCATCAATTAATAAGTTATGCTGATGATATTGCACTACTAGCCAGGGACAGAAAAGAGTTAACAGGAACCACACGGAGGCTAGCGAAGGAAGTAGAACGAATGGGACAGATAGTGAACGAAGAAAAAGGCAAAATGACGACAGTGAGAACAACAGAAACCCCAGGGACACTTAAGGTGGGGCAGATGGAATTCGAAGAAGTTAAAGAATTTGAATACCTGGTATCAAGGAAATGCGAGGAGGAGAAAGAAATTAACGTGAGAATAGTGAAAGACAATAAGAACGCAGCAGCGATAAACCATCTGCGAATTCGAAATTCAAAATATATAAAACCATTTTAAAACCAACTATACTGCATAGGTGCGAGACATGGATCCTCAACAAAAATACTGGTACGATCGGAGAGGAAGAATACTCATTGGAAGGAAAATTGAGGAGAATTACATAAGAAATATCAATGCGATAAAGAAGATTACAGTGGCTGGACCATATAGAAAGAATGGAGAGCGAAAGAATAGCCAAAAATGATAGCATAGAAAGAACCTATGTACAGAAAGGAGAGAGGAAGAACTTGGAAGAGATGGAAAGAGATTAAAAAAGGAGAAGACTATACCAAACTGGATTAAATAAAGCAAAAGATCGGAAAATATAGAAAAAAAATCACCTAATACCTATACATCCAGTTAATGACAGCTAAACGGGATAAATTTAACACTATTCAACTTAAAAATTTCTTATTATACCATACCTAGCTTTATAAAAGGCAGCCTATACGCCTCCTCGTTACACTGTATATCATCAATGTCATGCATGTCGTACGCGAAAACGTTCCCCTTCTTCGTCGCTTTCTTCGCGCTGCGCATGAGCGTCAATCGCGCCCCCTTGCGGAACAAAATCGACCCGTACACCTGCCGGTGTTCGAGCAGCGTTTGCCTGAACGATCCATAATCAGTTTCGTAGGTTTGGAATGCATTCATAATGATATTGGTGCGGATCAACAGCAGTTCCGCAACAGTTTTGGTAGTCACGGTCAAGAAGGAGAATGCGTTGTGGAAGGTCTCGAGGAAGGGAAACGTGCTCCCCGCCTGCAGGATGGCCGTCGAACCACGTTCGTGATCTCCCGGTAGACTCGACTCCATTTTACAGTAGCCACGCATCACGACGTACAATATTTCCGACTTGTTCTCCGAGTTGAGTATGCTGGCGCATGGGGGCACCAGCTTGATCTCGGAATGCGCGACTATGTACCTGGTGGGCATGTGAATATGCTATCGTAAGAAATTTAGGGATTTTTGTAACGGATGCGACAGCTTGAAGCCGCTGACAACTTTCACGAGAGATTGCAACGACATCACAGACTGACCCCAGACGCAGCCTCTAAAAAGGTAAAAATTTCTCACCTTAGCAGATCGTCGCTCGCCTCCGCGAAGAGAGGAACCTTCTTCAAACAAGGTATGATCCTATGCCGAACGATCTCGTTGCTCAGCTCGATCGGAGCCGTCGAGAAGATGCCTTCCTCGCCGGCTATCTGACAGCCCTCTCTGACGGTGTAATGGAACGAGAGGAAGTTCAAGACCCTCCACTGAACCATTTTGTCCACCCTGTATTGGCTCGCCTCCTTGAGGAGTGTCTGCAGGTACGTCCTTGAGGCCCTTTCGTCCTCGTACTTTGACACACCTGTGGCGGTTAACTCGCAGAGGCCGTACGTGAAGAGCAGATGACCGCAGAGGATCACCAACAGATAGAATAATATGTTATGTAACGCGTAGAAAAAGAATCCTGTAGGACCATTGTTCATATAGCCTGTGATGGTGATCAGCATACTCGCTAAGTACCTATCCTTCGTGATAACGTTCTGCAACGATGATATGTTCGGGAACAAGTTCAGATTGTACTCGTACCTGATGAAGGATAATAATTCCTACTTTAAGAAAATCTATTTTGGAAGAAACACGCATCAGTTTTGAGTATTAGAATTGATATCAATTTCATTTCTCAATGCAGGAGCAAGAAGCTTTAAAGTTTTTCTCTTCTCATATTGTTTTTGCCGGTACTGATTCCTTTAATACCAGGAGCTATTTATTAGCATTATCTACGGACGAAAATAAAGGCTGATGATGGCAGAAGGTATATTTTTGAAGAAATGCAACATTT
This sequence comes from Dynastes maya, assembly GCA_029619315.2. NCBI lineage: Eukaryota > Metazoa > Arthropoda > Insecta > Coleoptera > Scarabaeidae > Dynastes > Dynastes maya. Next base: position 13,166,872 of record JAROYE020000014.1, read on the forward strand.
TATCGACAGAAAGAACAAAGAACAATGGCAGGAAATCGTCGCTTATATAGACCAAGTAAATTAATAAACAGTAGGTCTGTGTCAATAAAATTAAAATTAGTGCTTTATAAAACGATTATACGGCTGATTGTGACATTTAGATGTAAGGTGTGGACTTTAGAATCTATGAAAAGAAGGATACTGGAAGTATGGAAGAGAAGAGTGTTAAGAAAGATATATAAAGCGAATAAAATAAGTGAGGTGTGAGTGAAACGAACTGATCAAGAGCTAAAAATGATATTTAATAAACCGGATATAACAGGTGTGTGGAGAGCCCAGAGGTTAAGATGGATAGGACATATTGTCCATTGTGTTGTTTCATTGTGAGAATGGAAGAAAAGAGAGTACCTACCAAAAAGAATATTTGAGAGGAGCATAGCTTGCAGAAAAATACGCGGAAAGCCAAGGATGATATGGAAGAAGGAAGCTATAAAGGACATAAGGCAACTAAACCTGTAAGGACAAGCAAATTAAAAGGAATAGAGAACGTTAATTATCCAAGCTATGGGCCTGCTAGGCTTGCAGTGCTAATATACCTCTTGTAACAATTGAATAAAGGTGTTACAATTCTTAGTATAAAATGTTATTTTAAAAATACAAGGGTTACTGTCCCAATTTTTATTTTCTCACAAGGAAACACAGGTAAATGCATCTCACCAATTTAAATGAACAACGGTAACTATCTTAGATGCCCGATCGCCCACTGGCGGGGTATAAAGCACCCCAAGCTTAACACTACCCTTCGCTGTTTGACTCAGTAGCTCAGAAACTATGAGAGATAAGTTTAGACAAGATGTTTTATATGCTTATATGCAAAAAAATAAGGGGGCGAGGGGTTGTTTCCCTAAATAAATATTCGATATAGAGAAAATATTTACGTCATCGTTAAGATCATATAAAACAGTTTAAATCTTGTCTTAATTTTTTTTTGATATCTCTCATAGTTTCTGAGCTATTGATCGATTGGGCAGCTAAGATAGTTATCGTTGCTCTTACACTCGATCGGTCTATAAACCAACAAAGTTTCATTTAAATCGGTGAGATGCACTTACCTATGTTTCCTATCTCCATAAAACCAATACTTTTATTTAAATGTGAGACAAGCTATAAAAATAATTTCCCAATACAATTCGTACCAGTCTGTTGAGGTCTTGCTCTGGAAGGCTACCGAATGCATCAAACACGTGAGCCAGTACACCGAGCATGTGTAAAAGAAGGCATACTTAATTACGGCTACGATACGAGTATCGATGACGAAGAGACTCTGGACGTATTTGAGGATCCCGATCACCTTGTACACCTTCAGCAGGCGGAGTATTTTGCAATTGGCTACCAGCGACGCGTTAGATGAGAAGATTAACACTACGTAATCGAAAGGCAAGGTTCCTACTAAGTCTACGAGGAAGCTGAGCTGCTTCAATCTGCGAAAAATCGAGGAATTTCTCATTTTTACAAGTAGAACGTGGTGTTGAAGTTATTCTTACCTAATAACAATGATGGATTTAAAATCGGTAGTCAAGCCGTCGCCCTTTTGAATAGCCGTAGAAATCTGCAGGTAAATATCGAGATGATAGATCACGTCCATCAAGAACAGCGTCGCCATCTCCCCCTCCGTAATGCGATTGTGAGAAAAACTCGCCTTGGGTACCACGTAGATCTGCACGACTACCGCTAATATGATTACGATGTCGCAGAGTCTCCTAAAACCAGTGTCAGGTTCCATGATGAACGGGCATTGCCCGGAGACGCAGATCGAATCCACCTGCAATTCCACATCATCGCTCAACGATAGCAGATCCAAATTGTCCGCTCTGATCCTTTGCGCGTGCTTCTTGGATCGCGCGACCTGGACTTTTCTAACACTCGAGTGCCAAAGGTCGTTCCAGAATTCCCTAATCGCTTGGATCATCGCCGTCGAGTCTTTTTCCTCGCTTTGCACACTAGATTCATGTTTGGCAATCGATAAACGATTGAATAGCTGTTTTCTGATGTATTTGGCGATGGTTGGGTAGTTTAGCAGGACCTTGTAAAGATCTGTCAGATATAAGGTTTGGATTTCGCAATAGGTTGCCGTACGGAGATTGGCCGGGCTTACTGTGGCTATCAAGCTACCAGTTTCGCCTAGAAGAGTGCCACTGGAGAAGGACATTATTGGAGAATCATCGTCTTCCTTAGAAAGTATCTGTTAATTGGAGGAAATTTCTAAATTAATTGAAAGTAGGTGTTTTTCGAGTGCACTATAATTTATCTAATAGATCAAAAAATGTTGTATGTAAGTCAAAAAATGGTGTCTAACAATTTTGGAATAATCCGAAACTTTATCTAAGCTGGAAAGTGGTTAATCAAGAGTAATACTTTATTTATCTAGTTATACATCAAGTATTTACCCACGTCGCTCAACGTACAAACAAAAAAATGTGAGATACATCTCAACAAATAAGGAAGATAACGCTTGTAACATTGAATTTGGCACACCCGGTATTTAAATGTCAACCCTAATAACTTACTTGTACCACTCCTGTAACAATATAGACCATCTTCGTCTTCAATTCATTCACCCTAAACAAGAAATCTCCTTTCAACAAGAACTCGCTCTTCATCACCAAGCTGACGGATCTCTTGAACGACATGTCGGTTTTCGCGAAGAAATGCGAATGTCTAAGAGCCTCCCAGAAGATATCCACGGTCACCTCCTTCTGCAATGACGTCGGAAGCAGATGGAACATCTCCGGCATATCCTTCAGACCTTGCCTTTTCTGCCAGAACACCGTATAATAGTCCACGGTCTTAGATTTCAGCTGGTCGTCCACTTCCCATTCGTTAAGGAGGTCGATGATCTTATTGAAGCGAGTTTGGAACTCGAAATAGTTCATGTTGTCCTTCTTGAAGATGGAGATCATGTTAGAGACGAATACCATCATGTGCAGCGTGAAGCCGACCAGTAACGTCCAGATGTAGTACACTAGTTCTTTGTTTGTCTCCGGAAATACAAGGGCTGTAAAAAGAATGGCGAGAAAGATGTTGAAGAATTTTGCGCTCAGCACGCTTTTAATTCTGGGCGTATTTGCAAAAATACAATGATGAAAATAAGTGTGTAAAATACTGTACACTGCTGCAGTTGACGACTGGCATCCTCTTTAAACCGGAACTCCTTTAAAACTTAAAAAGGAAATGCAAAAAAAAACGATTCCTTTACATCTTAGGCTAATATCGTGCATAACGATACATCACCTAAAACAGCGTGGCATCATCGAAGAGCGCTGAGGTCTTGTTGTCTCGGTGGTTAATAAATTGCGAAAGTCGATTGTTTGGACAATTAAAAGCTGGTGTTTCGGTTTCGGCGTGACATGATCAAAAGTCTAATCAAAATAACTAATCTTGACAGAGTCTAACAACTGGGCCCCTACAAATGTAGATATTGCCGGCACTCACTGAAACATTAGGCATACCAACAAACTGTTCTTACTTGGAAAATTATGTAGTAAACTTCCACTCGTCAACGCAAACGTCAAAAGGTACCACTGAAAGGAGCTGTTTCTATCGAACTGATGATCCTTCAAATGCCTAATCCATCCGTCCGTTTCACCGAAGGTCATAACGTAGAAGATGGACGATAGAAAATGACCGACCATGAACAGGAACACCAAATATAACGCCGTGAAAACCGGCACGATGTGATAGCCGGGCTTGTTGGTCAGCGCGTTGCCGAACTCGATGAGCCTGAACAGTCTGATGATGCACTTCAGCTTGAAGTAATTCCTGGAGCTGTCTTCTTCGACGAAGAAATCCGGAATCGAAAGATAGTGGGTGATCTCCCAGACTGGCACCATCGATGCCAAATTCACAACGATAAAACCTAAACTTTTATATTTGTGCCTTCTCCGTTTTCGAATATGAGGATAATTTCTGAAATTTAAGATAAAAGCATGGATGAGGATCATTTACTAGAAATTTTACGGAGTAAAGTGCTTCCAAATTATGAGGCAAATGTCACCTTTTGTAGGGAAAACAGAAAGTGAGGTAATTTTATCCAGAAACAGTAGAATGTAGGACAAAATTACTCCAGAATGCTCAGTTGCAATCTATACAAAACAGATAAAAGTTTAATTCTATGTTGTACTTATGTTGTCCAGAACAGCTGCTTCGAGGATACGTGGATCCCTATTAACGTAAAATGTATATCCGCCTTACCCTAATAAATCAAAAAGACAAGTAGAATAGCAGTCCGTTCTCTGTATTCATCAAGCTTGTGTTTCTTTTTATGTGAATAGTTTCTTAAGGGTCTAATTCTCGCAGTGAAGTTACGTTCTGAATCAATTTGAGGTTTTCTAATTTAATATTATGCCCGGTTTCATTTAAGTGTTGTGACGATTCAATCTTCCCGTATCTGTAGCGCTTGATGTGCTCATTGAATCTGGTGCCTATCGTTCGTTTCGTTTGACCAATATAGTCTGCATGTAATTTTATAAATTCTCGATCTTTCTTTCGTGTCCGGTTTATCTTTTCTTTATCTTTTGGTATGGATAGAACAGGCATGTTAGAATTAGAGTTTTTTTCTCACGTCATTCGGTCATACGGTTAATAATGGAGATCCACGTAACCTCGAAACAGCTGTTCCGGACTTATTCGATGACTTTAGTGTTGTTTCCCATACCACCAAACAGACCTTGCTATCATTATTATTTGTACCTGTGCATTATAATTAAGATTATATCAGCAAAATAGAAGAACTCGCAGATATGATAGATTAGAGCAATCGCGTTGGTCTCCTTTTCCAAATAAGAGATGTCGTAAGCAGCCAATGAAGCGTTCAAAAGTACGGTCAGCAAAAGGACACACGACCAGACCGGATGAAACGGTAAGAAAATGATATCTTTCCAATCCGAAGTAGTATCTTGAATCTCCTCATCTTCTATTGGTATTGATAACTGAAAGGTCTTCTTTATGGACATCACGCGTGCAAATTCAATCGATTTCTCGTATTCAAAAAACTGTCATTCCTGACTTTTCAACTTGTGTATCTTAAAAAGAAATACTTAAAAATACGGAATCACTAAGGTTACTCAAATGAAATAAAAGAAAATCCTTTCCTGACTAAAATTACTGAAAATTTCAACACCTTACGAAAGATCACGCAGGTCACTATAACGTAACGCGTTTTTGATAAAAAAAATTTAAGGTCTAGAGATAGATTCGATATCACTTTATAATCACAACTCATGCTGATATCAGATTTGGATTCTGTACGATCAATTTTCATCAAAAACTTATCGCTGTGACAATCGTACAACTTTTAAAAAATTTTATTTTTTACCGATGGAGTACGGAGAATATACCGGAATCGTCGGGGTTCAGCCGGTCAAGTCAGTAGTGGTTTCATCGGAAAAATGCAAAAGTCACAAAAGTTGTTCGATGGTCGCCAAAATTAGTTTATTGTTGAAATCGACTTCGTAGAATCCGAATTTGTTATCAGAATTAAGCTAAGAAACTTGTGGGTGGCAGTAGACAAGCGGCCAAACTGTAGAATGCATAGGGACTAGGTGAAAATATGTAAAATTTATAGGGAATAAGAGAGAGATAAAAGTTAAAAGATTTTTTCGCGCGAGATTTAATTACTAGATGATATTAAAACGTTCTCAAAATGTACAAGGATTTCATTCGCTTTCATCACCTTCAAAGTAGTTCGTTTGGGAGTACAAACAGTAATATCAAAGCCTCTAAGACGAAAAGACTCCATTCTGGAATTCTTGTTTAGAACTTTGGAATTACTACTATCTTTCTCATGTTCAATTCTTCCCACAAAATCCGCTGACATGTGCTAGAAGATAATCCCACAATGTTAGAGATGTCTTGGATGGTGAATGTTACATTCCGTACAACAACCACATGCTCTGATGTAATACCGGTTAAGGGTATTCCGCAACGTTCATCAACTGAAATTCGGCCATTCTTGAAACGTTTAAACTAGTCACAAATTCGTGTTTGCCCAAAATGCTTCCTTTAACATTTTGGGTAATTTATATTACTGCAAATCAACTAAATCAATTTGTGGATGGAGTTACCCCAATGTACATTGTAAAAACAATGGTGTTTTGTCCAAATAGCGAAAACATTACCTTACGTAGGTTTTTTTTCGAATAGAAAGGAAAGAAATCAAACAAGAGATACTTCAAAATAACTTTATACGTTTTCCATATCAACCATACACTTCAATTTAGTACTCGTACATAATAAAAAGATAAATACATAAAACTATTATAGATCGGTCACAATAAATCATCGTCTTATTTCTTTGATGTCCTTAATTTTACTAAGAACTCTCTCCATCTCTCCCATCGTCTTATTGATGAAAACCAGCTTTCCTTCGTAATCATCAACCGCCAAATTCGGCTCAATACCCTTCCTAATGCATAACGCTTGATAAATATCATCGATGGAACTTTTCACGATAGTAGCAGTAGTGTACTCATGATTGCAGATATCTTGGATCTTACTGACGTTTGACTCCCATTGCAAAGATTTGTTGTAAGCCAAATCGTAACGTTCCTGCAGATTGGCGAGCTGATTTTGAAGGCCGACCAGTACCAGAGTCTTTTCCTCGACCAGTTTTACCTGGAAGAGGTTCATTTAGGTTTTATTTAAGATGAAGAACACGGTTAAAAGTTACCATATTCGCTCTGGCCAATTCTAAAGCTACCAAACTGTTGTGCTGCTTTTCAGAGAGGATGGTCTTGGTTTCAATGAGGGATTCGTATCGGTAGAGGAGTTCGTTTAGGTTCTTATGGCTTTGACTCGCCCTGACCACGGTTTGAAGGTAATCCTATGGAATCGAAGATAAATATCGTTGTAAATAATAATAATAGAATTTAGTGATAGCATAATTTTTTTGTCTTGAATACATCAATATTGTTTAGCATGTATTTTATAATTTCATCCATTATATGCTTTGAGAATTTAAAAAACTATGATCATTGTCATATAAGGAATAGAAAGAATGGTTAGAAAATGAGAAATCTAGGAGATTGCTTCCGAAAAATCATGAGATATTGTGAGAAATTGTTTTTTTACATTTAAATGGGGGTAAATTCATATTCCACAGAATGAATTAAAAAGGTGTACGGATTTTAAAATAAATTTAAACATAAAAAAATGTGCAAAAACTTGTGAAGTCGCTTATTTTAAAATTGCCGCCAAACAAATGTTGGTACCTCCAAACAAGCCCGCTAAATATAGAATGAAGTTAGATATACAAGTAGCCTTATGTATTACATTATATTTTCAAATAAGCCTGTTATTTCATTAAAGAAGTAAGTGTTATTACACTTACGAAAATCTTAGTATAATAACTTTACCAAAGCCTTGTACAAATGCTTAAGATACTTATGTTATTTTATTCATATTCATCTTATTATTTGTTGACATATACGGTGACACACAGTAGTCCAGAATTTTTTTTATTAATCAATAAATGTTGGTTTCTATTGGAATTGGACGCATTCATTCTTATTATTGATCTGTATGAATATTGTAACTGTCGGTAATGTAGTTTCGTTATTGTATATGTCGATAATGTAGCGTTCTAGTGTATATGTTGGTAATGTAGTTTCCTTCAATGACATTCATTCTTTTAATTGTCATTTTAGCACAACTAGTGTAAAACTCTTGAAAGAAATCAATCAGATTACTTTTAATACATCCAAACAATCAGGCTTACTTCATACATTCGATGTTCCTTAATTTTCTTCTCCATCAAATTCTTTATATCGCTCACATGATGATAATGCTCTGTCATTATTTCTATATCCGTTTGCCTTTTGTGTTGCAATTCTATCTCGTCGGTTATCTTCTTCTCAGCTCTGTCACGTTTCTCATGATTTTCCCTGACGAACTGTTAAAGAGAAGAGGATTCGGAATTGCCTACTCACTTTTAAAATAATTTTTTGTCGTACTTTATTAAATCTCCTGAACATCACTTTAAAACTTTCTTCTTTCGTGGCGAGGTCTTGCCATTTCTTGTTGAAATGGTCCCTCTTCGAAACCGCGTATTCCCTGAACTGATTAAGAAGATTCGCCTTGACGTTGAGCTCCTTCTTGGCATCAAATAAATGGACGATTGCGCAATCTCTGGATACCTCCCAGGTTGCATTATTATAACTGCGGAATCGATTGTGATAGGGCGATAGCGTTAAAAGGATTTACTTGTCAATAAAACGTAAATACATACCGTGTTTGCTTTAATTCGATCTTAGATTGTAAATAATCTGTAATATTCTCGGTCGGTTTAACCTTTGGAAAAATTAGAGGTAAGTCGCCAGTAATAGTTGAAGTTTTCACTTTCTTTTCCGACATAAAAATTAAATTTATATACGATTCTTTGCGATAGATGTATATAATATAGATAGGGAAAATATAACAAAATGATAATTGTTACTATTTCTATCTATACGAAAAATAGAATTATAACAGACCTAAAAATAACTTATGACGTTTCAAAAACAAAGCATTCTTTAATGTTTGTATGCTTGCCCCTAAAAAATTCGCAACATTTTTCTCCTATTGTAATCATTCGTCAGAATTTGTAATATTTGACAGTGCCAGTTACTGATATGCCTTATACAAACAGTACAGACAATGCGAGAATTGTTACAAAGTTGGAGGGCGGATGGAGTTGTCAAACTGTTGCTAGAGACTTTCTCGCATAAATCAAAAGAAAATGGGAAAATGAAGGACGTGTTGCAAGGACTCCAGGTTCAGGTAGGAAAAGGATTTCAAATAAAAATGGACGCCTTTAAAAAGCGCCATGGCCGTAACATGAACTAAACATGCAAATTAGTTATGCTTCTGTACTATAGGTGGCATACGGTTCCACTTTTTCAATTATACTTTGTCAATGAATTATTTATTCCATTCTTTATCTCAAGTCAAATGTATATGTACCTCTTTCTTTAAAGTTTATATTTATTACATAAATATAATATATATTTTTCAATGCGGCACCATCTATTCAAAAAGTTCTGAACTATTATCAACTATTCGTATTTCACAAATATATAGGAATCTGTAATTCAATATAATTGTACCATAATATTTTTCATATTTCTTGTTCTTTTAAATGCATAATTTTAAAATTGTAAAGGACTAACCCTTAATTATTTCAATTTTCTAGGGCACCTCTATCTTTATTTACAGATATCTGTCAATATTTTTAACTTAAATGATTTCGTCTTTCATCATTTCTTACACACTTCGACACAGAATTTAAATAAATCTACTGTCTATATGGCAAAATTACATAGCATAGATTCTGTAGTTACGTTTCCTCTACAATTTCTGTGTAAATTTATATCCTAAAGTGGTTTATTTACTTCAGGAAACATGAATGAAAAACTCCTCGTTTTACATGAATTTTTCCCGCCATTTTTTTCCGAACTCGGCCTGAAATACATAAAATTTGGTTTGTTTCGTGAATATTATCAAATAAATACTTTCAAATAGTAAAGTATACAGTTAATTGTAATATTATTTTATTAGGAGATAAACTGATTTTTATTTAAATATATAGAATTTGAAAATACGAGTTTATGCAGCCCAATTCACATACAATAAAATTCTTTCAAATAAAGTTAACTTTTAAATGTTTCTTTTATTTAAATTTAAATACAGTATTGATCTTTATTGATTCTAGGGCAGAAATATACCTAGAGTCAGACAGCAAAACATAATAGATATTCTAAATTTACGACAAAAAGAAAAAGCAAAAAGCATACAATAACCATAACTCCCACAAGAAATAAAGAGGAACAAAATAAAAACATTAATATAAAAAAATAAAGGGAAATTCTTGTTCAAACACAAGCAAAAAAAGAATTATGCATAACATAATATAAGAAAAGAGAATGAAAATGAAAATTAGATAAAAAGCGTGCATGAACCCCAAGAAAGCAAACACTACACTCCTAGGAACCGTTTATATATTCACCAACGCTGTCGAAGCATTTTTCCACTAAATACTGTTTATACTCACGTCTAAAATTAATTGCGGCTTTAATAGTTTATATACAAATTTACTACATATTTTAATAATTTTAATTTTACAAATTAAATTTATATATCGATAAAGTAGGATTTTAGAATTAAATTTGAGAATTCTATTGCTTATGTCAACAGATTTCCAACAGATGGCACAGGTTTCCGTATTCAATTTATTTCCTATCTTCGTTTTGAATTTCAGTTGTCTTTTTCTTTACATTTTGTGTTTATCATCAGCAAGCACGTTTCGCGTCGACTAGGACTTAAAAAGTGAGTAAAAACAACTAAAAATAATAAAATCTCACATTCACATTGCAGTAGAACCTTTTAAAATTCATTTTACCCCAATATTCAACTGATTTATCCCTCATAATGCTAGATGTTAAATGATATACTTAAAATGATGGGTTATGTCTATTAATAATTTCTACGCCTTAGAACATTCTCCTGAAATACGAATTTTACTTCATTTAACGCTCTATATTTCCTTTTGAAGAAGTAAATTCTGCTGTAAACCCTGATTTAATAATTTATATATTATGTACTTATCATTGTTTTTCAGATGCGTTACGTAGCTGCTTATTTGCTAGCCGTTCTAGGCGGTAACGCCGCTCCAAAAGCAGCCGATATCGACAAGATCCTAAGCTCAGTGGGTATTGAATCTGATAGCGAAAGAGTGAAGAAGATCATCTCTGAACTTGGTGGGAAATCAATCGATGAATTGATTGCGGCAGGTTAGTGTTTATAGAACTTTGTGTCTGGTATTCTCACTAACTCGAATACGATGATGATTTTTTTTAACATATCACCATCTTTCGTATGAAATATATGATTTCGCTTATTATTCCTGATGAATAATAATTGCTTCCTTTTTATTTCTTACGTTTTATTCTAATTTATTTAATAATTTCGTTTCAATGTTCGCAGGACGTGAGAAATTGAGCTCTATGCCAACTGGTGGAGGAGCTACGGTTGCTCCAGTCGCAGTTGGAGGTGCCGCACCAGCAGCTGTCGAAGAGAAGAAGGGTATGTCGCGTTTAATTTTTCTTTTATATTTTCACTTCTAATATCTTCCGTGATGTTAAACCTAAAACACCATCTTTCGACTGACGATAATTGATGTTATTTTAAAACTGATGAAATTGTTGTTTGAAGCGTTTTATTTATTGCAGTATTCTTTTATTAATACGTTCATTTGTTACTTTTTTGCAGAAGAGAAGAAAGAGGAAAAGAAAGATGAAACAGATTCCGATGATGATGACATGGGCTTTGGGCTCTTCGATTAAGCTTAAGTACAATGTTACTTTTAAGTTTAATATGTTTTTAATAAAATAACTTAATTTAGCTTGTCTTGTTTTTATTTATATTTGAATTATATGAAATATTCTGTTTAAATTTCCCGCCTTTTCTTTTTGAAATACGAAGCGCTTCTATTGGTTTAAATTTAATTGGAATTTTATCATGAATTGAATGATTGGTTCAATTTCTCTTTCATTGGAGTAAAATTGGCATCTTTTTGTGTCATTAAATTAAACTCAATTTTAATGTAGCTAAATTATTCCCTAATTAAAAATACATTTGAATTAATACTGGAAACCAATAAATTTTTGAGAAACATTTCTAATTTCTGAACGTACTCAATGATTTCTTTAAAATCATGAAACTTATTTCTTAAATATTGCCTTCCAAACAATAATTCTGTATATCTTCCTTTGACTATCTCGATGCAACACACCTAATAAATAATATATTTATATAATTTTAATTAGGTACTTGAATAAAATGTAAATATACAAATAAGTTTCAGAACGCACCCCACGAGATTTTGACAAATGACAGAATCTCAAACACTCGAATTTAAGCCTTTTCTAAAGATCTCTAAATGAATATTAGGTTATGTATACATGAAATTTCGCGCTCGATTCGGATATTTTACTCGCCAAGTATACTCTCGAAATATAAACTACAAATCCGAAAAGTTCATACGATGAGTCTTCAAGGAAAACGTGGGGCCCTCGTTGTTTTTGAGGGTCTAGATAGATCTGGAAAAAGTACCCAGTCTCGATTATTAGTGGAATCTTTAAAAAACTCTGGAAAAGAAGCCGAACTTATGGTGTTTCCCGACCGTTCAACACCCATTGGCAAGATCATTGGATCGTACCTTTCGAATAAAGCTGATCTCAACGATCAGGCTTTACATCTATTATTTACTGCGAATCGTTTCGAAAAGATGAATAAAATGAAAAAGTTATTGTATTCGGGTGTTAATGTAGTTGTCGATAGGTATAGCTTTTCAGGAATTGTCTTCTCGTCAGCTAAAAATGGTAAGTTAATAGATTATTTATTTATTTACGAACTAAATGTGTTAATTTACATAGGAATGGATCCAGATTGGTGTAAATTCCCAGAAAGTGGCCTACCAGCACCAGATGTCGTATTCTTCCTTCATTTACCTTTCAACGATATGCGAGGAAGACCTGGTTTTGGACATGAACGATACGAAACCGTTTCATTTCAATCGAAAGTTCTAAAGGAATACGAACATCTCGCAAGCGAATTTAATTTTACTAAAATCGAAGCAAACGATTCAATTGAAAACATTCAAAATAAAATATTGAATCATGCCTTAAAAGTAATCGATACAGTCGAGAATACTGAAGTACATTATTTTGATTTTATTGAGAAGGAAACAGAATCTTATCAAAAGGAAAATGTTAGCATGAATAAGATTATTTGATTGTTTTATGTGTTCGTTTTAGTTGTATTGTATATTTTTATTTCTTACTTTTATATAGATTCATCCTACCCGAATACCAACTTGAATACTTTTTGAATTATTAAAAAAAAATCTTTTAAAGTCGAATAACTTGCTTTAATTTTAATGAGGGTCAGAATCCTTCGAATAATATATTTTATTTATGTATACGATGTAAGTAGATCAAAATTATATTCTAGAAGGGTTACTAGTTTAGAAAGTATAGTTTAGGAACAAATTAATGTAATATTGTTAAAATAATTTATGTCTTTATAGAATATTACAAATAAAGCGCATTCATAAAAAGCATTTGTACTTTTATTTAGCAAATCAAAATTAGTTTTCACGATAATCAGAAACCTATTTCTTAAGGGATAATTTACATTTATTAACATTAATTCATGTTGCCTCCAGAGAAGAAGAAACAATTTTTAGTTGGTTTTTAAATTTAGGGCCTATTTTGTATAAATTCATCTAACTTTTAGTCTGCATGCAGTGACGCCAAATTAAATTTTGTTAGGAAACGAGAAGAAACCGAATATAACCTAAAAATAGTACCTTTTAAACAGTTTTTTAAGTACTTCCTATTCATTTCCTAAAAAACAAAGATCATTTTAAATTCAGTAGCTTTCAGTTAAATATGGTATATAAATCGTCAGTTCGTTAACCATCATTCGAAAGTACACAGGTCAGAGCCAATCGTGTATATTTTTCAAATTTGTAAACTTGCCGCCTTAACTAAGAAGCATTGTTTATGTTATGTTGGCCGAATTGGATGTTACTTTGTTTGAAAAATGTTCGTTATTGCATTATATTTTTTCAAATAAATAATGTTTTAAATAATCGACTAACATGTGAAATCAGTCAGAAAACAGTTCCGGATTTTTTTTTTCAGTCAGTTTCGACTAGCTGAAGAAATATCACACACACACACACACTGGAAGAAGAAATATCTAGTGAGTGATATTTCTTCTTTATATTGTTAAAAGTATTTGTATCAGTTGACAGGTAATGTTGGGCACTGCTGCGTTATTACAAGGACTAATCTGCGGTAACACGTTCTCAATGCGTTAAAACACTTTATTCGTAGGAAAACTTTTATTGATAAGAACACAATTAAAAGTAGGAATGGCACCAAAAACACGTCTGTAATGGCTACATTCTATAACTTCTTTTTGCTACTGATTGTGCGCACTCTGTTGACAATCCAAAACAATAGGAGGCGCGAAGTTTACAAATTTGAATACAAATTAAGGAGCTCAAACAAGACATACAGACAATACGAAAATGTTAATTATTTCACATATATTGGATATTAAATTATTAATATGAATTCAGAAGTATTCTATAATATAATATATCCTCTCTGAAAGTCTTCAGGCCCCACAGTCTCCGGTAACCGGTTACCCCACCCCGTTAAAATTTTGAAAACATGGATCATCAGATGTCGATTCTGTCTGGATCCTAGTTACCCTTCTCCTAGGTGGAGGTCAGTCCTGGGAGTCTACCACTATCCGGGCCAGTGCAGGGTATCTACAGTTAACAGCTCTATTTCATCTTTCAGTGGCCAACTTCGAAAATATTCGGTCAAGGGCGGAATCTCCACGTTCAATCTCATCATCCTATTTTGCAGCACTTCCAAAGTCTACAAATGGTAATAGCAGCTTGGTCTTAATATCGAGCGGGCCGCTTCTACATACATTTGAGACCTCCAGGTTAAACGGCTATCTAGTTGCAGCCCCAAATACCTAATTTCTCTCTACTAGGAAAACCTGCAGTCATTAATAATTATATTAACTTCCGGGAAACTCCGCCGCTTAGTAAGTCTGACAGCGACAGACTTACTCTCATTAATCCGCAGTCTCTATCTAGCAATGTCGCAACGTCAATGGTCTCCTGGAGATTCTTAACCATCTGAGCTTCACTTCTTGACATGAGATATACGGTATCGTCGACGCACGTCGTCAACTTATCCACTGTATGATGAGGAACATCAGAGATGTACAATAAAAACCACTCCGGGCCCGACAAGGAACCCTGAGGCACTCCAGGACGAGTGAAAATGACCGTCCCCTAAATAAGACCTGATAAGTTTAATCAAATCCCCTTTCCAGTCCCATTACATCCGGATTTCCATTATATGAGGCGGATTATACTATAATTTTATATGTATTTATTTATACAATTTACTATGAAAAAATTGAATGAAAATGAATTTTCATTTGAAATTTAAATATAGCGGGCCCCCGTTTTAACGCGGTGTTCCAGTTTTATAAATAAAGCGTGACAAACGGTTGCACCGCTGTACATACAAGGAATCGAGTGGACGTTTGTGTACTATCGATGTAATAGTACACCCACACCGATTAACCGATAATAACCGAACGTCCACTCGATTCCTTGTATGTACATAGTAAACACAGCAGGTGCAACCGTTTATCACGCTTTATTTATAACAAAGGGCTATGAAAAACAATTATCTACAAACATTTTAAGAAATAACCAACCATGTTTGAATTAAATTGCAATCTTTTAATGCAATGTATTGCCTATGAACATATTTATATGTTTTTAAATATCAATGTAATAAAAAAAAAAGTATTTGTAAAAAACATCCACATTTTCGATATGCAATTCACTTTGACGTCCAGGACATCGTAAATTGTTATTCCATTATCCAATTTTCCACTAGATGGTGCTAGTACGAATAGATTGACGTGGAGATAATCAAATCCATAATTTTTTCTTATACAAGTGAAATTAAAAAAATCAGTATTACTTTTACAATTCCTTTATTTTTTTTTCAGCGTAAGTTATAACATAATCTATGATAATAATAATAAAATTATAATAATAATACCTAGTCTTAAAAAAAAAATAATGTTCATAAAAAACATTTTTGACCCTTACATCTTAAAACGTAATATATTCAGAGATATAACAAACCTACATACAAATTAATGCATTATAATAATAAGAAATAGGGGCGGGGGAAGTGGACGATAAATAAAAAGATCAAGGTAAAGATAGACGAACAAAAATGAAATGGACATCAAATACGTAATTTGGAAAGGAACCAATAGGATTGCGGAAAGGGGGCGGGGTTTAGTAAAAGGGAGGAGTCCCTTGTTTTAAATAAAATAATGATAAATACGGGCATATTACAATATATAATTAGTTACTTTTAATATATTACTTTTATTTCTAGTAAATAAAGGATAATTTATTACTTAAGGAATGATTTTTTTATCTTTTGTAAAATTCAACGTTTTATTCGGAAATAATCGTTTTAATTTTTTTTCGATCAGATGAGTGCAAACGATTAAAATTATTCTTCACATTCCGATGTATTCGTTTAAGAAAATACATATTCCTAAAGCTATTTACGATAGATTCTTATATACACATTTCTTTTTATTTCGAAAGCTATCAACATCGAAGGAATCGAACACAAAATTAGGAGAAATTAGCAATTTATAGCGTTGAAATAAGTAGGTTTACTTTAATCGTGTAGTACGGATAGTATTATATACACCAACGATATCTTTGTTCTTCTACGTTCTTCACACTCATCTGTTTTGATTTCCAACGATTATATGATATGGAATTGAAAAGATTACTTAGGTGCGTATGAGGGAAACAACGGAGAGGAATCAACATGAATAATTTGGACGATCATCACCTATTCAACAATGCAATACACAAAGAAAGCTTACTATTATGTGTTCTATTTAACATCGTAACATAATCATTCGTATTCTTTTATTTTTGGTCTTATTAGAAAATATCTTCGTATCAATCGACATATTATAAAACAAATGACAATAATAATAATAATAACATATCAACAATAATAATAATTGTGTTATTTTTCGTTCTTTAGGCAAAAATTCATAATAGTAACAACTCTTCTAGAACAGTTTTATTTTCACATCGTCTTCTAAAAAGGATAGCATTTTATTTTTTTTTTTCCCTATAGCATTGTTCGTTTTACTTTACGTAACAGTAGTTAATAAGTATATAGTGTTTTGTTTCATTTAGTTAGGTTAGGTAAGTAGATTTTTGTCACCGTACTTTGGTACGTTTTGTTATGTTATAGCTTATGTTGTTTCGTTACTCATTTATTATAATTAGTTGTTTTTTGTTTTCTTTAATCGGTTTTATATATTATCATCTCATTTATCCTTTTTTTCTCTTTTACTATTGTCGAAAAAACTATACAACATCCTCAACAAGTTCGCAGGCTATAATTTTAATGTCTATATTACATGCCGTAGCCTTGGTAAGGCATTTGAGGCGCGAAAGCTTGCGGGGCGTAGGTTTGGGGAGGCACGTAAGACGGCGGGATACCTGCGAAAGAGAATAATAATTTTAAGGTTAGAATGTCAAACTTTGAGGTTACCTATCAAATTTGATCGGTAAAATTGAGGTTATGAACGACAAAATAAAAAAAAAAAACCTCGCCAATTCGAGTTGAACTCGTTTGAATTTAAGCCGGGTTTAGAGGCTAATTTCATGATCGAATCTGACGTGCAACTCGCTTTAATTAATCTCCGGTTTAATCGGGCTCGCTCGTTGCTACGGAAAGAGCCACCCCCAAGCTCTGGCTCGTACGCCATGTTACGAATGGTTTACTCGATTTGAAGATGATTCTCAACTAGGAAGGCCCTCAACTTCAACTGATATGGTCTACAATTCAGAAAATCAAGGATCTGACCGTCAAAGAACTTGCAAAAGAAGTGAACATCTCAATAGGGTTGTGCCATGACATTTCGGTTGAAACACTGAACATGCAGCTTTTGAGGCAAGCTCAAGCTCTTGCGCAATGTTGTAAATGGTTTACACGATTCAATCAATTGAAGATGATTCTCAACCTGGAAGGCACTCAACCTCAACTGGTGTGACCCGCGTACAAAAAATCAAGAATCAGGTGCATTCAAACCGTCGTTAAGGTGTCAAAGAACTTGCAAAAGAGATTAGCATCTTAATATGGCCATGTCGTGACATTTTGATCGAAAAAGTTAACATGCATCGAATTACAGCAAAGTTTGTTTATTGGTTGATGACCGAATAGCAGAAAGAAAATCATGAAAAATCATTCATGCAAAAGATCATAACGGAAGGCGAAAGCTGGGTTTATGGCTACGACATTGGGACAAAAATTCATCTCACAGTGGATTGGTAAAGGATTTACACGCCCAAAAAATCACGCCAATCTTGATCCCATGTCAAAATGATGTTTTTTCTTCAATTTTAATGGAATTGTCCATCTTGAATCTTTGCCTCGAGGTCAAATGGCCAAACGTGACTGCTATGGAGGCGTTTTGCAACGGTTGCGTGAAAAAATCGCAAAAAGAGACGGAAATTGTGATGAAACAACTCATGGTTCTTTAAAAAATCATATGACTATCCTTCCTCAGCCTCCCTACCCACTAGACCTGGCTCCTTGCGCTTCTTTTTAATTCCCAAAATTGAAATCAACGTTGAAAGGATGCCGTGTTGGGGCCATGGATTACATTAAAACAAATTCAAAGACATTGAAGGAAAAATCGCAGAGGCGCCAGAGTTGTGGTGGGACAACTCATGGTTCCGTCAAAAATGAGATGACATTAAAACAAGATCAAATTCAAAAGCTTTCCAGGATTGCTTTGCGAAAAGCGTGTGAATGGGGATGAAGAGCACTTTGAAGGGGACAAGGACCAATCATTTGTAAGATTAATAATAAAAATTACAAAAATAAAGTTCGGTTATTTTCTGAACGAACCCCGTACATTAGCTATCTGCAAAGCCCCTTTATCTGCAGCTTGACATATTTCTATTATTAAATATAATAAAAACACAGCAGCAAAGAAATATTTGTTAAAAAGCGCAATTAGCAGAACTCACCCATACCAGGTCCAGCCGTCAACATCAACTGCGGTTCGGTGATCATCATCGGTTTATGCGTCTCCTCCGCGGCTTCGCTTTGCCGCTGCGTTTCGGATTGTTCCAACTTCTCCACCTTCAGCGTCAGCTCCCTGGTGACCTGGATCATGTACGGCATCGCGAAGTCCATGATGTTATGCCGCCACGCCAATTCTAGTATAACGTCCGGCCGCAAGAGGTCGTAGCAATGGTACAAGCAAGCGGCGAAGCAATCGTAAGCCTTCCTCTCCAAGAACCAAGCCAATAATTCTTCGGCTAGATCCCCTTGCCTCGATTCGGCTGTATATTCCATCGCGTCCCTGAATAGCTTATCTTTCTTGCACAATTCGACGCTCTGCTTCCATCTATTGTTTCTCTTGTAAAGATAAGCGGCTATGCGTCGGAATTCGGTCAATTCGTGCTTTTCCAGACTCTGCGCCAGACCGATGTTGTCGAAATTGTCGAAGGCGTCGATAGATGTCCTCAATCCTTGGAAATCCTCCTCTTCGATCAAGAGATTGTTAAGCGCTTCGTTTATCGCCTTATTGTTGAGGCTCTGCACGGATCGCAGGTAGGATTTTACCAATTGCAGATGACCCGTTTTCGTGAAGAACGTCACAGCTCTCGTATGGTCCATCCTAGGCGCTAATACCAGAAGCATATCGTTGAGGAGTAAAGGTTTGTAGTCGAGATAAAATTGGATTGCCCTGTAGTACAATTCGATGTTGGCGACCTTGGTGATTATGTCCTTGAAATGACCTTCGCGCCACGCCTCTGTTGGGTGCGCCATCATCGCTAGGACGGCATTGTCGTATTCTTCGTATTTGTCGTAGAGGAATACCAGTTCCGCCCAGAGGTGGGCTTGTTCGGCTGCGCGGAGTACCTAGATAGATGTAAGAAAAAAATCAATTACCAACAAATTCTCAAATATATTATAATTATTAACTAATAAAACTATCTTTGTCGAGAGCGTTACGCGCCCGTAAGGATAGAGTAAATGACGAGTGGATCTATACGAGGAAACGACGCAGAAAACGCTATGACAAACACGACGTTAATTTCTATCGTATAGCAAAAAAAAACGCGAAATTGTAGCGTGATGTTATATATTAATAATAGCTGATCGACAACTTTATGTCCTCGCTTTTTCATCTTCGGTTATAGAGCGGTCGTCCGTAAGTGGAAAAGGGACGGGAAAGAGGGTCGAAATAGAATTGAAGCGGGATTTGTGGAAAACCGCAAGCAAGATCAACGCGCGCAATCGAAATGGAGCTACTTCGTCCATTTAATGGGCGTATTTTCGTTCGAAACGGGGGCGAGTGAGTTTATTAACGAGCGTTTTTACAATTGCAGGAGCAAAAATTTATAGAAAATCATGTTTTTTTTTGTGAAGAATATCACGTATTCTACCATAAACAAACGTTGACTTCGAAGAATCAGCAGAATTTAGGTTTAAATCACTATAAAATGTTGGTAATGCGTTTAAAAGGAATTAGGAGCGTTTTTAAGGTAAAACTAGTTCAAAATTGCTTACCTTAGGTATATTAACCCTTGACCAGAACAGCTCCAAATGCTCCCTCATTTTCGCAGGTTTATATTTCGAATACAAAATGGCTAACTCCGTGAACATGCCCATATGTGCCCTTTCCAGTCCCAAAGCTGCCTCTAACAAGCTGATTAATTCTTCGAAATACCCTCTATCCTGGTAATAATTAATCAAATCTTGTAACTCATCCGCATGGACTACGATATGCATCCCGCACATCTGAGCCAATCTAAACTCTTCAGCATCGACACACGCGAAACAGACCTCCTTCCAGGTGCGCGTACTATTAGCTTTGCGAGCGCCATCTACCGCGCCTTGGAACTCCTTAAGATGGACGAGTGTAATAGCCAAACGCGCGAAATTCGAAACGTTGTTATAAAGGAGCTTAGCGGCATCGTACATTTTATCATCGAAACACCTATCACCGATCTTCTGGATGTCTGCGTGGTTTGGACCGCTGATGAATTCCTCTAAATCGGCTAATCTTCCCGTTTTTGCATACGAATATATCAATTCTGACTCGATATAGCTTTCTCTGGCTTTCTTCCTAGCCATTTGCAAATATCTCACTAGATCTTCCCAAGAATTATTCTTGGAAGCCGTTTCGACGACGTCCACGTAAGCGCTGGGGTCATCGGCTTTAATATAAGAGTCTATGGCTTCTTTTACAAGGCCCTGGTTCAACTGGGCTTTCGCCAATTGGCTCCAAACCTCGGGTTCGTTACATCTCTCTGCGAACTCGTAAGCTCGATCTAGGTTGTTTAATTGTTCGATGAGGACTTGAATTGCGGAGGTGTTAACATCGAACTTTTTGAAGAGGGCGAAAGCTTCTTCGTATAAATGGCTATTGATTGCGATGTTGGCTATGTCTGGGGCGTCGTAATTGTCTAAACGGTTGATGTAGTCCATAACACGAGTGGGATCGGCTTTGATTGCTGTGGAGGACCGAAAGAGTATTAAAAACATGTTATTTACTATTTTTCTCTTAAAAATTATTTTAACAAGTGTAGAATTCCTAAAAGTAAACTTATTCTTAAAATTTCCCAAACTTTAAAATTCTACCGTTAACTGACAAATACCTTTTGCTGAGATGTTAACATGAGCGCATAAAAAAAAGGACCTTAAATATATTATTTTTCGTTAAATAAAAAGAAAACTAAAAAAATTATTTGCAATTATTATAACTCATTAAAGTTTTCATTTAAAAAACCAAAAATTTTTTTGTCTTAGGGCGTGAAATTTTTGAAAATATTTCCTAGAAATGAAAAATTCAAATTTTGCGGAATTTTAACTCACCTGTCAAGATCAGCAAATTCTGCAAATTACGATGATCGCAGAAGATTGAATTCTCCAGCACAATCTTCTCCAGCAATTCGATCAGTTCGTTGGGTAAATCGGCGGTCATGAAGGCTTTGACGGTGACCGAAATGTCGTCAGGATTCTGCGTCTCGCTTAAAGCCGTCTGGACGACTTGGTCGATCAACTGACGCCTATACGGGTTATCTTCGCTTAGAACCTCGGCCCACAGGTCGGCATCTTGGCTCCGAACTAGATATCTGGCCTCTGATTTGAAAAGGGAGTTTTCGTTGCAGACCGCGATCAATTCCCTGTCGCATTTCCCTCGTTCGTAGGCGACGCAGGCTAAATGTGGATCTCTTTTCTCGCAATATCTACCGACTACACGAGAGTCATACCTAGGAAAAAATAAAAAAAAAACGTGGCTTTTTATTTAAATTGTAAAGCGAAAGGTTTCGTTGAAACTGCCTTGAGGAATTCCAGATTTCCACATGGATTTTTCTGAAAATTTAATACTTATTGGAAGAAGGAATGTAGTAAAATGTGACTGCTTCAAGGTCCGAATTACTTGAACCCAAAACAAATAAGTAAAACGTTAAAATCTGGAGTACTTCAAGGCACGTTGATCAAAGTCTAGAACGATAAAAACTTGCAATTTTTAGAGAGAAAAAAAAAGAAAACAGCTCGATTTCTATTTTTTTGTGAATTAACTTTTGGTATTATCATCGGCGATTCAATTATATTTCCGGTATCACCGGAAATAAAGCCGGGAATGTCTCAAATATTAAAAAAACAACGATATGAAGCAATATGTTCTTGTTTTAATGTAAATTCGGCTAAGAAAAGATGCCAAATTGCTCATTCTGTGATGTCTAAGGCCTCCTACTGTATTTCCTCCAGCATGCTGTTAGATAAATAATCGTATTAAAGCTTTTCTCTTGCGAGCCTGAATGTTATTAAACCTTATTTGACCAATAAAGAACAGTGTGTAGTCAGTTTTTTAAAATACTTCGATTGGAATTCCCCATGGAAGTGTTATAGCTCCACTTTTATTTTTAATTTATTTTAATCAAATTTCTGTTTCTAGCTCTGATATTTAATTTATTTTGTATATTGGTGATAGACATTTAGTAACTAAAGTGACTGACTTCTTCCCTAGATTTAGTGGTGGAGGTTTTTCATTAAATCAGCAAAAAGCACAAATTAGACATCTTACGCAAAAAATACGGACAATCTAAAAGAAGACGTGAGCTGGCTTCATATCGATAACATTGCTTGCGATATATTATTTTATTTTCACTTTACCATTGATTTTCCTTCAAGAATCTTTCGGCATTATTATTGGTATCGATATAGATCTTAGCCAATGCATTATGGGTAGCCGGTTCCACACAGCCTTCATGTACTCGACTCTCCAACCAAGGAAGCAATAATTTCAATCGATTCCTCTTCTCCACCTCTTCGACTAACTCATCCGTTGAAAATTGTCCTCGAACTACCATGATCAAATTCTTAATTATATCCTCCGAGCAATCCACATCCAACAATCCTCCGACAACAACTGGTAACCTACTCGGATTAACTTTCTGCACGTAAATTTCGATATATTTTTGCAAAGAATTTCTGTAGAGGTACAAGACGAGGTCGTGAACAAAATCAAAACGATCGCAAACGATGATGAGAGGAAGTTGATCGGTTAGTTTCGCCTCTTTCAGGAAGTTCTTGACACGTTCGGGATTGTAACAGTTGCTCTCGCGACAGATACGTTCGACTTCTTTGATTTGGCCAGTTTTGCAAGCCGCCTGGATGTATTTGAAGTGGACTTCTTGATCCTGGCTGAAGTTGACGATGGATCCGAGGAAGTAGAATAGACCTATAAAGTTTTTGAATGAAAAATCGGTTAGGAAATCGATTAAACAACGCGTAGTTTGGGGGTGAGTTACGCGTGAGACACCGGTGGGTCAAATCGCTTATATCTCGAGAACCGTTAGAGTTATCTTCAAATTGAGTAGATTTTCGTAATCTTCGAAAGAAAACTTATCGAACGCGTGACCCACCGGTGAACGTATGTGCATCACAGGCAACTCACGCTAATAAAAATCACCTTAAACAGCCACAAAAAGCGAAACAAATAAATTTCATACCTTCGTAGCTCTTGAAACTCTCGAACAGATCAATCAAGGCCTTAGTAGTCAATTGTTCGTGGTATTTCGTCGCGATCTGCACGCAAATCTGCAAATTCTGTCTGATGTTCGCCGTGAGCATCGCCTTTAAGCATTCCAAACTATCTTCCACGCTCAAAGTTCCGAAGAAACCCACCAGCCAATCCGCGGGAAGCAAGTGAGTGTGAACCACCGCCCTCTTGATGTCGTACAAATCCGTATAATGTTCTAGCGCCCTCTGAAGGAGTCCTGCCTTTTCGCAAAGTTGAGCGACGTGCGGGCGGTCGTAATGTGTGAACATGTTATTGCCCAAGATGGCGTCGGCGACTTGCGGCGCTGAAATCAAGTTCATCTCGATGAGGCGAGTTTGAAGGTGGCCCTGGTCGGGACGGTTGTTCTTGAGCGCGTCCAAGAGGAAGGCGGTGCACTGCTGGACCATGTTGTGCTCCATGAAGATGTCGACGATTTGGTTGATATCGGCTAGGGGTTCCTCGTCTGCGACGAGCATCGCGGCGAATCCAGCGCCTTGATCGGGATTGGAACGCATGACGGAACGCAGGAGGTAGACGTAGTCGGGAGTGTAAGAAACTTTCTTCGCGTATAGGACTATTTTTTGAAACTGGCCAGTTTCGGCGAAACACTGGATCACCTAGAAAGGAAATGCTGGTAATGAGAAAAATATTTATGGTATTGGGGAAGTAGACAACTTTAGGACCATTGCTCATTATGGTTTGTAGTAGACTAATAATAACAATTCTACTTACTTTCGCAGGGACATTGGCTCTCAAATACACAGATAGGGCCAACGTAGGATCCGTCTGTTTCACCAAATCTCCCAATTCCTCCGAACACTCCAGCTTATCCTCTTTAAGCCATTTCTCCAGCAATTGTTTCCTGCCCTGCATCAAGACGGGCTTGCATAATTCTAAAGACTCATATCTATAACATACAAATTTTTTTTACTAAAAATATTTGCTCCAAAGAAAAAGAGCTTTTTGACAGACCTATTAAGTTGACCTTGATCTAGAAGGATGCCGAAATATTGAAGCAACGGACTATTCTGCCCTGGCGGTGTCGGAACTTGCTGGAACATCTGTATGGTTGCCGGTGTTCTTAGAATACCTGAAATTGTAATGCGTTGATCGGGGGTTCTTCAGGGTACGTTAACTCCTACACAGGACCAATACTCTTTATAAAAATATTTAAAATTCACCTTTTGGAGCGTTCGCGGCTACTTTAGCTGCTTCGGCGTATTGAGCGTTCTGGAACAGCATCTGGAACTTGCTGACGAACAACTCTTCAGCTCCGCCCAAGTTATTCCTCACAGCCAAACGTAGAGCGAGATCGGCGTTGTGTAGGGTCGTGTTAATGTATCTGATAACGTTATCCTCATCTACAGAGACCGATAAAACTTGTCCTCGTCGATTTACACCTAAGTAAAAGACAGAAACAATCGAAATTGGGGCATTTTCATTCGGCTATTGTGAAGAGGAAAATGAAAGGGTTCTTACCGATTATACCGCCTGTAGCTTCGTGCGGGGCGGTTACAAAGATGGTTTCGCTTGAGATACGGTTCATATATATGCAAGTACCGCTCTCAATGTCGTATAGATGGATGTAGCCATATTTGGTGATCAAATAGATGACGTCATACTTAGCGGAAACTTGCATCGCCACTGGGAAATCGTTTTGGGCTTCTGTCGGGAAGAAAACGTCCACTGTTTTCTTGGGGAAAGGTTGGTTACCCGTAGGATGCTGTCCAACCTAAATGATGAAACAAGAAAATATTAAATTCTTTTGAATTCCATAAGGGGGATAGTATGAGCTAACAGTTTGGTCAAAATCAATTTATTCTTCAAATAAAGTGAAACTAAAATTTGTAACATTACCATATGATTATCTACAGGGTTGTACAACTAAGTTAAATTTTTTAAAAAATATAACACCCTCTACAGGTGTCTCATGAAAACGCCACGATTTAGAATGGATAGGACATATATACAAAAAATATTTTGCAATATACAAGCGTGACCATAGGTATAATTTTGTTAAATGAACACTCTGTATATTGATTTATTTTTGAATTTTACATGAAAAAATAGGCCTATATTTTTCAAGATTTCCTATATCTGTATCCCACAAGATACATATTTACTTTTCTTTGCCGTAAGGTTCTTAAAACAATCGAAGTTACTACTTACGAAGTTATAAATGTTTTTTAGGTTAGGCATTGATAATTACTATGTAAAAAAAAAAAAACAGATTCTACAGTGATAATTACTATGAACACCTATACAGGTGTAATTTTAATTCAATCTTTGTCAAACCATTAATTCATTTTATATAAATAAAAAAAAAAACAGAAAGTTACCTCGATTATATGCAATTTTCCTCCTTGTGTGGTCCTAACTGCAAAACAGAAGAGGGTCGATGGTTCTGGATTCCCATCCATCTTAAAAGTAGCGAAAGAGGCTGCATGCCCTTCGATTGGCTGTGAACATTTTCTTTCGACTGAATATAATTGCATGGCCCCGACTACCCTGTTCTGTTGGGCGCTGATACCGACTAGAAGCAGCCAATTCTGCTTGGGATCTGTACGGTAGTTGATGATTTGGCAGCCATTTAACGAAGAATGCCTATACAGAAAGAAATAATCATTGATGGAAAAAGGTCCAAAGATGTAACCCTGCGGTACTCCAAGAAGTGATTGAAGTAAAACGATGCTGTATGTAGAATTTAATAAACTACTTAAATGCGCAGTAAAATGTAAAATTAAAAACCGCCCACCCTGTATAGATCTTGAAAGAAAAAAAAAAATGAAGAACGCATATCTAACCTTTCAAACATCTTTACGGGTGTAGAATCGCCCTCCATGGACCAGTGGTAGACGGTGTTTTCGGTTACCAAGGCCAACGTATTCAGTGATATCCATTTCCAGAATATCACGTCCTCAGTCATGGTGTGTGCCTTCATCTTCGACTTCATTTCAATGTTGAATATTTGCAACGTCTTTTGTGCTGTTTATAGAATTATACAGAATTATATTGTCGTGTGAAAGAATATCAAATATGCGATTGTAATATAACAGACTCAATAACTCAATATTGATAAGAAAATCGATAAAATCTAGTTGGCATTCAATAGAAATAGACCATTAAACGATGAATATGTTTAAATACAAACAAATAATATGAAATAAACGTAGTATCTTAGGTAATATCTTTTTATTTTTCAAATAGTAACCGCAGAAAAAATTAACTTAATAAAAGCTGACAGCCCTCATTCAGTCTTGGGCATTACGCTTCCGTAAGGATAGAATAGAGGACGAACGGGGCGATATGGGGAAAGTTAGGAGCGGAAAGGCATTATTCCAGAGCGCGGTAGGGGTAAGGAAAGCGCGCGTACCGGAAGTGTTAGTCTTCCCATGTGCCCGGAAGACGAGGAAATCGCGATTCGGGAACCGGAAGCGGAAAGGGGTGGTCTTCGTAGGGACTACGAAAACTCGACGCCGAACACCACGTTAATTTCTGCGGTGTAGCAAAAAACAACGCGAAAAAACGAGTTGTTTGTTATTCCCAATCTTTATATTTATATGCAGTTGGAGATACCGAAGAAACCTTTTTATGAGTTTCATAGGGAATTAAATGATCCAACTGCTTAAATTATTTCAATCTTCGGGCTGTTTACAGTTTTAAGCTATAATTAATAAGCAAGTCAACAAATTTTAATAAATCAACTTGGCAACCCTACATTTTAAGTACGATTGAATACGCTCTACGTCCCTGAATATAAATTTAGAAAGCCTTTAGAATGACGTTTACTTTTGAAGCACCCTGTATATTTATATAAATTTTTTTTTTGATATCTCGAAAAGGGTAGGAAATAATTTCACTCAGTAAGCGTAGGCAATAAATAATTCTACCAAGAAAATGTAATTTTTGTTGTTTAATAGAAAGTGTTTTATACAGGCTGGAGCAATATTGAGAATTTGCCGATCTTCGTCTTAAATTTATAGAAATTATTTCTCGACAAGTATATCAGATAGGTTGGTAGCACTTACAAGGGAAGTCATTTATAACAAACTTTTCAAAATTCTAAAATCTACATTCGTTCCCTAGATATTGCGCTCTCTTGTTCCTCCCTGAACACGCTGTATATGAATATAAAGATACGGGCAAAATTTACTTTGTAACAGTTGACTTTACTTTGGTAAATTTGATGTATTTCTTGAAATATCTTAGTGAATTTAGGTATTGAATGTAAAAATACGTTCCACTTTGGTACTTTCTGTTTCCAGTTCTGCTCCTCTTACAAATGATTCAAATTTTTCAATTCAATGCCACCTAGATCAGACAAATTTCAGAGGATGCGCAATCATCTTGTAAAAGCAAAGTTTTATGGTTCTTATTTAGTTCTTTCTTAGTGTTAGACACGAGTTTTGGAATTGGAAACCCAAAAATTAAAAGTAAATTCCAAAACAAGCATCCCAAACAACTTGGTGCAATACCTTCAGCTCCAGCCTTTCCTTTCAAAGCGATGACCTTAGACGCGGGGTTCATGATCGCACTTTCAGCTGTGATAGGACGGCGAATCGGATTCGTGGGATCGGCCATATCGATGATGACCACCTGGGAAGTTTCCCCCACCTTTTCTCTGACGCAGATGAACTTGTCGCTTTCCATCGTTAAATTGGCGAACGAAATATTGGCAACGGTGATACCAATACTCGTGAGCTATTAAAACAAACGATAAATGAATAAAAACCGAAACAAATGCAGTGTTTTTGTAATAAAAAAAAAAGAAGCAGTAATAAAAGGCTATCAAGAATTTCAAGAATTTTGGATTAACTTTATGATATGGACCATTTAAATTGTTATTTTCAATTATCCTGGATCGAGATAAGATAAGGACAGCAAGTTTTGATCGCTAGCGTTTCGGGATGTAACTGTATACCGAAAATTTTTGCTCAATTTTATCTTTAGATCCATTAAGTGGCATTGCCATAAAGAAATGAAACCACAATTTTTTTAATTTGCAAATATAAAAGTGTATAAAAGGGGCAGAGAGGCATATGCGATGCTGCCTCTCTGCCCCCATTAATGCTAACGTATTGCTAAGTCACGCCTTGATTCTAACTGACTTTCGTCTTTGGTTATAACACTCACAATGAACTGCAGAAACAAGAAAAAATACTTAATTGCTACAAATCTTCATAAAACGACATTATTATGCTACATGACGTCATAATATGGTTTCTAGTCACTTCAATTCGCCTAAAATTAACCATAAAATATCTTAAACACCTCCCGAACGAATACGGTAGTATTAAGTGGACCCCGTGACTTTGTTGCTTGGGCTTTACAGCAACTCGAAACGGATCATAACTATGAGCAAATAATTATCTTTTCAGACGAAGCACATTTTTGGTTAAGTGAATATATTAACAAACAATGCCCAAGAAATTAACGAGAAGCTCTTGCATTCGCAAAAGGTTGCCTGTATGGTGTGGTTTATAGCATGGTGGCATCATTAGACCATATTTTTTGCAAAACGAGATAGGAGACGCAGTTGGAGTGACTGATGAGCGGTACCGATTGATGTTAACGGATTTAGATGAAATTGATTTGGACGGCATGTGATTCCAACAAGACGGTGCCACATGTCCTACTGCTAATATCACTAAAAGCATAATTTCAAGAAACGTAACCGTTAGTTGGCCTCCAAGAAGTTCTGATTTAACTCCTTTAGATTACTTTTTGTAGGGTTATTTGAAATCTATGACACATGCAAACAAATCACGATCCCTTGATGTATTAAGGTTGAACCTCAAACGCTGCATTCGCAACATTAGGCTCGAGTTATTGCACAAAGTCACGAGCACATCGAACCTTGTAGGTTATGCGTGTGATTCCGATGACTCTACCAAATATCCTGTTTTTGTCTTTGCTGTTTCTACAAGGATAATTTCAGTTTCTGGACAGGAATTTACAAAGAAAGGAGAAGCAAGAAAACGAAAAAGAAGTGGAAAAAGGTCTTCAAAAAAGAATAGAAGATTCTGGTTATGAAAAGTGTTCTCGAAAATGCAAAAACGTTTTAAACGATCATAGTGATTTCATAAACTCACAATATTAGTCGATGAATTGGCAGGAAAGGAGAATTTATATATCTTTGAATGTTTCCATCCATAATACGAAGAGAAAGCTAGGAAGCCAAATAATTCATCACTTTATAAAACTAAGATCATATTTAAAAAATACTGTCCAAGTTGCAGCAAAACGAGGAAGTGATATATCATTCTACAAAAAAAAGTTCCTTCACAGACGAAACATTTTAGCTAAACTTTTTAGAAATTAAATCTCTGGGAAGCCTTCAACATCCTCCATTCTTCACTTTCGCGGAATTATAGAACAAAGGAAGCACCAGATATTGAAGAATATAGTGGTATTAATACCAGAAAATAGACAATTTTGGGAAAATCTGGAGATATGGGAATAGAATATGATGGTTGAGTTTACTACTTTTTTAATTTTTGAGTTGTTTAAAATTATATAATCGTAAAGTTTTGTTTCCGTGGCTAATTTGCTAGGCGTTAATTATGCAAGCTCTCAGAAATAGTCAAACAACGAGCACAATAACCAGCTTGAAGCAGAGAGAAATGTCAGGGTTTCTACTTTAAATGTAAGGAGCAGCTTGAGGGAAGATTGAGTAGTAGGAGGCCGCATTTGTACCATTGTTTACCGCAGCACACAGAGTACAACGTTTGAGATTTGCCAAAAGTCATGCAGGTTGAACAGCTGTAGTTTGGAAGTGAGATTTGTTTTCAGACGAAACTAGAGTAAGTTGAAAATCTCCAGATGGTCGCGAAAGAGTATGGCGCTCTCAAAGGGAACCTTTTGGTGGTGGATCAGGAATGTTTTGGGAAGGTATTTCCTTTGACGCTTGCACAGAGTTGATTCACCGAAGGTCAATGAATGCTGAATATTATTCAGGACCATGTAATGCTTTTGGCGCCATTTTTAGGGAACAATTACATGTTCACGCAGGATAATGCGAAACCACACATAGGTAGAGATGTTTTGGAAGACTTAAAAGAGGTCAATATTCAAGTCATAGACTGGCCATCGCGAAGCCCGGACTTAAATCCGATCGAGCACCTTTGGGATGCTTTAAAAAGATCAGTAAGACGATCAGCTCCTGGTAATCTCTAGGAATTGGAACAAGCCGTTCTTTTTGAGTGGGATCATTTCGTTTCTGAATTTGTAATTGATGTAATTTGTAATTTTTTCAATAAGTCAAAAATGATATGGAATTATTTGAGTGGTGTGTTAATTTTGAATATTAGTTTATAAAAAAAAAAAACGGTTTGCATTGTAATACCATCTAAAAACGCACCGTTTTACATATAAAACAATGTTTACGTATCACCTACTCAATTCCTTTTAATTATAGTCGTATTATTTTGACCTAAACTGTATACGTAAAAACAATAATCTCGGAATAAATAAATAAAATTATCTTGACTACTATAGATGTCGTTTCTGGATCGATAATAAAAATTAAATATACCAAAACGTTAAAACAACTTATCTGACTCACTTCACATGATAATTTATAAAAGGTATGATTCACATCTCATTGTGGCTAATTTTTTTACATTAGACAAGCAGATAACAACAATAATGATAGTAGAACTGTACAAAATCCTATATTATCTCCAAATTACATTACAACTACAATAGAATAACGTTAAATACCGCTTTAAGTCCAAGAAAAAGTGTTAAATTTCTTTTGAATGCTAGTATACAATCATCTATTCTAACGAGAGAAAAAAAACCTGTTTAGCATCAGCATAATTTCTTGAAATTTAAACGGGTATACGCAATTAACAATTTTTAAAACGCATCACTGGAAAACAGAAGTAAGAGTTATTATTAGATAAAAAATAATACGTCTTTAAAAAGTGAAATGATTCTTCAATAATGTTATATATTGAGAATGTAGGTCAAAGTTATTGGTGTATTAACTGAAATGCATGAAATTATCTGTTACAATTTCGATTCTATCGAGGAAAAGATACAGTTCATCCGCTAAAAAGTGTACTACATTTAAAAATCAATAAATTAACAGATGCTACCGCAGTGTAGGAAAGATATTGAATTACACATGTTCTAAAAGAAATGTTGGTAAAATCGAACAATATTGGGTCATGCAAAACAGAGTTTGAGTGTCTTTATAAATGCAGAAGTCAATTTTCTATAAACCAATTAGGAAAATTGCTCAAAAAATATATTTGTTATCTTTGCAGATACATATTTAATAATTATTGATCACGAAATGCATTGTAAGTTATAGTATGTATTAATTTCATGTTATCGATTCAACACACTGTATAATGACATGAATTTAACGTAAGAGATAAGCCATGAAAAAAAGGGCTTTTAATCGGGATGAAAGGGCATTTTCTCGTCCGTTGTTTATTTTATCGATTTCAGACACAAAGTATGTCTAAAAATAAGTCCCATCTCCGTGGCGTACATCGAAAAAACGCCCCCGCAAGCCAGTAAATTTCCTATCGAGAAATAACTGTCAAAAAAGCACCGGTTATCTTCGAACCTTAAATTTAGAAGAAAAACGGTCCCATTTACGGATGATAACCACCCTAGGTCACGCCAGAAGAAAGCGGAACGCGTCTTTCATTTAGGATTCCAGGTGAAAACCGGATATCTCGATAGAAAAGGGGCGTAAACAGATCGCGGTTTTTTTTTCTGAAATACTTTTTCGTTCTTCGATACATACCTGCAGATGCTCCTGAAAACGGATCGGTAGTAATTGCTGCGTCATGTTGCTAGATTTCTCAGCAACCACAGCGGAATGTTCGTTGAAACACCACAAAACACTAAACGGAGTCTCTTTTTCTCGGGTCTCTTGGCCGGTTTCAACGCAATGACTAGTTTTCAGTCCGATTGACAGCGGAGCACAATGGTACACCCAAGATGGCCGACACAACGGACCAAAACTTTACGATTCCTACGCGCATCGAATCGCGCGAATTTAACTTTTGAATATCATCGATTTATCTTTAATTCCCAATAATAATCTTGTTACTGCACGAATTCCCAATTAAAATATTTTAATTATCCAATTAGATTCGAAATTCAATAGTTCTACTTTTTTGTAAAGTTGCCACATGGCAAAAATCAACGTCACTACGTTTATAGGGAATTGCGACAAGTGTATTGACATTAAGTGCAGATATAGAGATGTTCAAAAGAAATGAACCAATCGCATTAGATAAAGAATAGCAAATTTAAGATATCCAATTGATTTTACCATCGTTTTTACTAATTATTTCCAATATGATCAAAGATACTAATCTCTCTAAACTTTATCAAAACAATACTATAGAAATCGAAGGAAATGTTTTTATTTCATTAAATAACCGTATATACAATACATTTCAACTGCATTATTTGCATTTCTACCAGTGGCGGGTCGTGTAGTATTTTCGATGTGACCAAGTATGTCAGCGCTGTAGGCCTAGTCGCCCTTGGCTTCGAGATCTTCCACTCTTTTTTTCCATTTTGTTCTTTCTTTCGCTTCTACTTTCCAGTTCTTGACTCCTACACTCCTTAGGTCTTCCTTTACCTTTGTTAACCATTTCTTTCTGGGTCGCCCGCTTCTTCTCTTTCTATTAATATTCTTTTAACCTATCTGTTATCCTGCATTCTGGCTACATATATGACTATATAGTGTAACTCTTCATGATTTTTTTTTGTTCTTTTCCTGTATTCTCCATCTATTTTAATTCCTTCATATATTCTCTTTAATATTGTTCTTTCCCAGGTTTCAAGTTTGCTTTTCTCTTTTTTGTTCATTGTCCATGTTTCACAAGCATAGCTTGCTTCTTCTTACCACTAAAACTGAATAAGTAGTGATCCATTTTCGTTTTTGCTTAACGTAGTAATTTTCTTTCTGCTTAAAACATAGATTTTCAACTATTTTGCAATACAAACGAATGTTCTTAGATTCTTGAATAATAAAAATCCGAAAATCGTATTTTTTATTTCAAATCTGTAACGTTGTGCGCCTTACGTTGACTTACCGAATAACTGCGATGTTGTACGATATGATACGAATCGACAGCCTAGGCAAATCCACCCATCTATCCCGGGTTTCTATAAAAATGCAATTACTAGAAGTGTCAATGCATTTATTTATCAATGAAAAAACATTTCGTTATAAGCGTGTGGGTACCGCTTACCCTAACGAGCCACCACTGAGTTTTACGATATCTGTCGTCGCCATTAAGAACTTTTAATTAATGAGACATGCATGGGTCACTTGATCCAATTGATTTATTGCTTTTATCCTCTTTGTTGATGCATTACTGTTCTAATCAAATCACCTCTACACAGCCTTTTTGTTTCGTAACATTGTTTGAATAAAACACAGTTTCATAGAGAAATTTTGTTACTTCTTTTTATTATAAAACAACGATATTCCTCAATGTACAAATAATTAAGTTACAAGTCACTCACACTTTATTACAAAAAAAGGATTCTGTTCAAGATCTTCAAAAATTATCAAACGTTAAACTACTTCAATTTACACTTCTTTTTACAAAAAAAAAAATAAAAAAATAAATGACTGTAACAGCTTAAATTAAATTAACTATAAATGATAACTACTACATACTTACAAAAACAAATATATCTACAATTTAATGATACGATGAATTAAAGAATGTACGATATCAAAATTTGTTAATTTTTGAAGATTTTCTAAGCGTTTAAACCACTCTCCGCACTTCAAAGAATCGTTTGAGATAATAAACTTGACCCAACGTCATAGCAACTAGGATCACAGCTTCGAAGAAGGACCACATTACAACCCTCGAATTTGTGCTCTCGTTTATCGATCTGTGTATTCTATCGCGAACTTGCATGTATTCCTGTTCCGATTTTACGCTCGCTAAAGAACCTGAATCGAAAAAAAAAATTCTTGAAGTGACACCAACTAACTACATAAGATATATTTGCACTAACCGCTTAATTGCCTTATCATATCTTCTAATTTCGTTGCAGATTCACCTTCGGCATTTGTTTCTCCTTTCGGGGCCTCACCGATAGCCATATTGAACATAACCACCTTCGGTGTCATCGTTGACATCTTATTTGAAAAGCAATAGGTGTAAACACCATTCGTATTAGCAGCAAAAGTATATTTGCCGGAAGATTCTCTTTCCCCATTGGCGATGACGTTTCCGTCTGGCCCCACGATGCGGACGTCTATGTCCAGGAAGCCGCCCTCCGCTATCTCAAATGTGAGAGCTGAAACATTAACGCGATCGTTGAAATTTAAGAAGTACAAAGCGGGAAGTCATTTTTACCCATTTTTGTGCCAGCCTCCACTCGGTCGAAAAAGCATTCTTCTGCGTGGGCATCTACCGTTATGAAATACGAAAAACTAGAGTTTAACAATGAGAGCACTAAAGAAACGATTAACAATAAATGTCCGTACATTTTATTTTCACTAATAAAATGTTAAAAAAATAAATGGTAAATTGAAGCCACGTAACCTATCTTTTTGACAGTTGTTTTTACTACAGCATCAAGTGCCATCTATGAGAATTTTATGTGAACTGGCTTGAAATTGATGTTGAAATTACAGGATTCTATAGCAGATTGGTAACAATTTAATATAAATATATCAATATTATTGTATTTAAATTAATTGTAATCGATGTTTAAATATGTAGTTTAGTTACTTGCACATATTTCTTATATAATTTCAAAAGTAACATCACAATATTTTTATTCTAACGATCTTTAAGAAGATACAGCAACCGACGTATATCTTGGCGAGCGATAGGGGTACCTTCTGTAGAAATTTAAACCTAGCCTTCTGGGTTAGTGTTGTAAATGTGTTAATAAGTCGTTATAGTGGCGTACCAGAATGAATACAGTGAACAGCAAAGTTCTCCACAGTCAATCGCGTGAAATTGCGTTCAATGTGAACACAAAACTGAAGAACAGACACTAAAAATATGGAAGAATATGGTTCTCACGCAACGGGAGTGTTTGTAAAAGCGATAGAGAGGATTGTTCAAGAAATGAATGTAAAAACAAATCCTGCGCAAAAGAAATTTCGCAGTTCTGGAAAGAAACGATAACGAACAAATTCAGCAACTAATTTACCGGAACATGAAATGTCCACCGCACGGAAGAATGTCGTATAAATGTGCCAAAACATTTTATATTGTGTTATATATGTTTTTAATTTTCTACTAAGTGCTAGATCAGATACGAAAAATTTTGCAGGTTGCTATTGAAGAATTTTTTTCAATACAAGTTCTATCCTGACCTACGAGCCAAAAAGACCCATATAATCGGCAAACTAACAACTACTATCGTTTAGATAGGCCTTTAAAATGTTTTTCATATTTCAGCACGAATGGTTTTGAATTAATTAAAATATGCTTTATTAAACAACAGTAAACGATATCTCCTTTTTTTTTTAGTTGATAACTTCATCTTCTAGGATTTGTTATGTTTTCTTAGCCTTTTATTTTATTTCAAATGAAACTATATATCTAGCTTAAATAAGTAGATTTTTCTTTTATTATTTGTTTAAAAATATAAAATGTAATTAAAATT
The DNA here is from genome assembly GCA_029619315.2 of Dynastes maya. Lineage (NCBI taxonomy): Eukaryota > Metazoa > Arthropoda > Insecta > Coleoptera > Scarabaeidae > Dynastes > Dynastes maya. The sequence goes on from JAROYE020000014.1 coordinate 13,203,259, forward strand.
AAAAAACTTTTTTTTAAATTTGAAGCGAATATAGAAAAAAATAAATCTACATATTTATAATAATTACTAGTCTCATCTTCAATAATAAATAAAGCTAAATAAAATCTTAATAAAAGATATTCATAAAAGATATTATTGACAATACATTTTTGTAAAAATAACAATAATATTATAATTAATTCAGTATCTTTTCAAATAAATAGGTAAGTTATGTTATCCAATTTGTGCTATTAATCTGACAAATTTCTTTAATTAATATGACATGAAATTAAAGTTTTTGCAAAGTTATATTAACAAATAAATAGAAAAAAAAAATTGTTAATTCAAGAGGCACTTTTGTTTGACTGTATTTAACCCAAATCTCGTAGTTGAATGCCGGATTTTTTTTTTTATTAACATAAGTCCTTCTTTACGTGAAGAAATAAAATAGAATTTTATGGACGCCCTCCCACAGGCATCCCCACCGCCCGGCAAGATATACGCCGGTTGCTATAACTTTGAAATTGCAGATGTCACCATACGATGTCACCCTTGCATTTATAGCATTTTATCAATAAATTAAAAAATTGTAAATGATTTTTGTTCTATTTCTAGTTATAAGTAGTAAAAGGAATGAATTCTTAGTAAAATTAATTATTTATAAATATAGATTTTAAAATCTTTCCCTTGTAATTACTTCAAATAACACGAGATCGAAGATTAGATATATTATTTTATCGTGAGATACATTACAAGATGCGTACTGTTAGCGATGCTTTTCAACAAGTAATAATCGCAATGTGATAAATTCGCGCAATATTCGATGTGTAGTGCGACCAAAAAAATCGAGTTCTTCTCATCGATAATTAATCAACGTCAGGCGGACGAATTTACAATACAAACAAAACGTGGGAACTTCATCGGTTGTTTTCCAACGCGTTACCCGAAATAGAGAAAAAGATGAGCGTGGTACGCGAAACTCACGAGAATTTCAACAATAAACGCTTTCAAAACGTCGAAACGCCGAAGAATATAACACCTGAATACGTATTGAGGCTACAAACCATCACCGACACCTACTTGTGTTCTCCCGATGCTAATATCTACGATATAGATTTTACTCGATTCAAAATTCGCGATTTGGAAAGCGGAGCTATCCTTTTCGAGATAGCGAAACCGGTGGCCGAGATGATCGAGGAAAATAATGAGAAAATCGTCGAGAATGACGAGGCGATTGACCCGAATTCAGGAAGGTTCGTCAGATACCAATTCACACCACAATTCTTGAAATTGAAGACTGTTGGAGCTACGTATGATATTGTTTTATATTCCTGCCGCTATAACAATAGATAATACATTTTATCTTTCAGCGTTGAATTCACCGTTGGTAGCAAACCAGTTAACAAGTTTCGGATGATCGAGAAGCATTTCTTTCGCGATAAGCTATTGAAAACCTTCGATTTTGAATTCGGATTCTGTATTCCTTACTCGAGAAACACTTGCGAGCATATTTACGAGTTTCCAACTTTACCACTCGATCTCGGTGAGTAAAAACGATCCTATCTTCTTTTAAACAACCGAACGAATCCCGATAATTACTTTCAGTGAACGAAATGATTGCTTGTCCGTTCGAAACGCGTTCCGATAGCTTCTATTTCGTGGACGATTGCTTGATTATGCACAATAAAGCGGATTATGCTTATAACGGAGGCAGTTCGACATAACGTTAAACGATTTACAGGGTTCTTGATAACAAGTTATACGTCGTATACTGTTTAGGTGCGGATGTAAAATCTCTGCATTTATGTTTTTATGTCTAATATTTCCAATACGACACTTTTTTGTTTTTCGGTTATATATATCTATGCATATTTGTACTTTTTTTTATACGGGGTGAGTTTATATAATGAAGTAATGTTTGAATAAACACGTAAAATGCTTAGAATTTAAGAAAATGACATATTTGTTCGATATTCGATTGTTCTATTTCAAAGCCAACTTATTCGATTGTATATTATTTCACAGCCGACATTTTTTTTTTCTTTCTACAATCTAAACTGCTTATAAGGGGCATTTTGTATCTAGTTTCGAAAAACAAAGTTGTTGGGGATTAATTATTGTGAAAAGAAGATAATTGACATCATCTCAATGGCTAATATTATTGACTCACCCTGTATAAAGGTAATCCAGCACAGTAATGACACTAACTACGTAATAGCGATCAAAGTAACATAAATTGTTAATATATTTTGTGTGGTGTAAGTAAATAAGCTTCGTTTTGAAATTTTTCTATTGCAAATGGTGTTCCAGGCCTTCGAAAATGAGGTTCCAGCATGCTTTTTGTGATTTTTCAAGTAAATAAAAAGAAAATATATAATTTACCTACACCATACACTTTCTAGCACAATATTAATTCTAGTTGATTATTATTAATGAAAATATACATATTGTGAGCTTACACCTCTGGCAGGTTTGTCGTTGATAAAAAAAGTCTGCTTGCTGATAAGTTTTAGGAGAAGAAGCTTGTTCGAAGGCTAGCGAAAGCAAGCCTTGGAAGAAAAATGCATTTCTTTAGGCGATATCTTTCCAGCAACGTTCAGGCATATATTTTCAAAGTAATATTAGGTGATTTGTTATCGAAAAGCGACTGAAGCATGTTCATATTTTAAAAATTATTCTAGCAATATAGTTGTATATCCCCGTACAGATCTTAAAATGTGAAACCCGGTCATTCCCAAAGTGTAGAAGTTATTTCTTTTTAATTTTCTTTCGTGTGTTTTATAGATTTTTTTTTCTTATCGATGATTTGTTCATTTTTGATGTATCCCACTTTGTACTTTTGTATCTGTCGATGTTTAATGTTGATGAAATATTCAAGGAAGAAATATATCGTACACATGTTAAGGAATTTATGTACTTCTAGGTTTTGATCTCAATTTGATGAAATATTATTATTATTATTATTATTATATATGAAGAAAAGTATAATTATTAAAGTAAATATAGCTGTCTTACATGAGTTTGGTGTTTTATTCCCCTTCATACCGTACGCGTAAAAAAATATTGTAGTGGGAATCTCGATGTATTAAACATACACAGTTGTCTAATCAATATGTTTTTTGGAATGTTTACATGCAACATTGGGCGCGTTCTTTTATTGCTCAAACGTTTGATTACACCACAGTATAAATCTATCTGCAGCGGCGGCTGGTGTACTGTGGCTGCAGAGCTACAGAACACATTAAAACAACAAAAGAAAACAATTAATAGAACAACAATACGAACATATACGGAAGCATATTGGATTGTGTTCACAGCGCAATATTTTTAAAATAAGGCTTTCCCATTGGCCAACACTGCACGTGATTGCCTATTGAAAATATAATGATTTTGTGGCTGCAGTCAAAGCAATCACAAACGGTTATTCATTGACGTTCAACGATGTAGGTGCTCGTTTTCGAACGTACGACATGACGGCGATATCGTATCTACAACAGCATAAATTTAGTTCGTTAAGTTACGAGGATTAAACTAAAATTAAAGGATTAGGTCGACCAACACCGGAAATAAAACATGAAGTTGCTGTTTCTAGCAGAAATAAAGAGAAACATGCGTTATTTTGTTTTTTATGCGTGTTATTTGATGGTGATAAGTACAGCGAGGTAATCGTCTCTGCGATACATAGGCGTCTCATCGGAGTAGCCGGTTGCTTGCAAAAATCGATTGTCGCCTTGTCAGCGTCCGCTTGTTTATTTTTCGTTCAGTCTAGGATACGAGAACGCGCGATGTGTTTTGTGTTACGTATTGTTCGTTATAAATATATTATGAATTTAAAAAGTGTAATACGAACAAGACTAAAAAACGACCCTTTGCTGGTACAGTAAATAAGTTTATCTGTGACTTTCCGGATTTATTCTACGACGGTGCTAAAATAGTTTGTAAAGTGTGCGGGAAACATTTGATGTGCTGGGACAAGGCGGACTATCACAAACATGTAAATACCGAAGAACGCAGAAATAGAAAAAAGGGCGTGCCAACGAGAACTGCTTTTATTTTTTCGATTTACTTGTCATGATGATAACCTGTAATTTGTCACTTCACTTAATCGAAAAAGAACCGTTTCAGAACTTTTGGTGCAAGTACAACCCCGAGTTGAAGTTGCCAACTACGAAAACGGTACGTAAGCATACGTGAAGACGTGGAATAGAAAATCAAATCGAAAAAATCAGTTGCTTTGGTTATATGTTGATGAGACAACAGATTGTAAAAGAAATTCTATTCCAAATGTTCCTCATAAACCGAAACAGACAGGCAACTTAAGTCAAAATATCAAGCAATACGAAATGACAAAAAAGCATTTATCAAACAAAATAGGTCAAAAACAGTTCTGTGGAGTTTTTGAATTAGCCCTTCCAGAACATGAATGTAGTGAATTGGATAAACCCGATGTATTTCATCCTTTAATAAATTTTAGTGCACACCTTGATAACATATTTCGGGAATATTTATAAGTAGTGCATGTTAGAAGTGTGTAGAGAAGGCATTGTAGAAAAGATAAATGATTTGGCTGTTATAGCGGATGAATTAAAAATATGAAATGAGTGTGGTTTTACATGTCACTTAAGAAAATCCATATGAAAGATTTTGGGGGCTTATTAATCTTTAAGAACAAGGCGGACGCTCTAGCTGCAGTTACAGATTTCAGTGAAGATATAGAAAAATTTGCAACCGCGAAACATATTCGTATAGAACTAATTTATACAAAGTGAATACTTAAATTTTAATATTAATTTCAAGACATCAAATATAGTTAAGTTTCGAATATAAAAATCCCGTTTCCGTTATATAAAAGGGTAAGTGTGGTGCATCTAACTACGTCGTTGAAAACTTTTTTTTTATTATAACATTATCATCTACGTCAACATTATTCTTTTACAATTGTTAGTCACAGAACATACCTTTATCAAACTTACGTGCCGCCGCTGATTATTGACTAATTTCACTTTCAAAATAGCATAGATTTTAAGCGCAGAGACAGCGAATATTGTAATTAAACTCATATATTGTTGTGTTGCTTACTTTACCCAAAGCAATCTAAAGTTTACAATGAAAGTGATCGATTCCATTGATCTTAAGATTCTACACCAACGTTGCCAATTTAGAGAAAAAGTCGTTAGATCTAGGAACATTAAACCATGCGAAGGAAATACTGTTAAAAATTACGAATTTCTAACGATTTTTGTGTCGTAAATTTTCGTCAGATTAAAACACATAAACACATAAACAATTTAACAGTTTAATTTCACGTATTGTAATACAATTCGTTCTCATCCCAGATAACTGACATAACCTTACCATCTTCAACCATTCCTTAACAACATAACGGACAGCTATCGTTTCCCTAACTTCATTCTGCTTCTCGCTCAAGAACTAAATCTAGGCGTACCAACCATTAGAGAAGCGGGAAATTCACAATTTAAAAATTACTTACTACATTTAAATAATTTAAAATACTGGCTGTCTATTTTATACATTATTTAGCGGTTTTTTTTTTTTGGTGGATAAATAAACTTTATTCAATATTATATAAGGGCATACAATGCGCTAGTAGAAAAGAAATAATACATCATTTAAATTTCGCGGACAATTTAAGTTGGTATTTTCAAGAATATATCACATACTCCCTAATTTCAATATGTATGGTTGGCATATTTTAAATTTTGCGGATGATTTAAGTTGGTAGTTTCGGCAATAAAGAACATATTCGTCTGTACTACGTAATTAAATCATCCGCGAAATTTAAAAAATGCCAACTTTACCAATATGACATGTTATTGCCAAAACTGTCAGCGTAAATTGTCCGCGAATTTAAAAAATTTCTAACGGTTTTTTCTGTTCTTTGTAAAGTAAAACGTAAAAAATTCGTAACGCAAACATTTGTGACGCAATTCAATGATTTGTAAAGTAAAATTTTACGATGAAGCACATTTTATAGTTTAATTCAAATGCCAATTTTGGTATCAATTTTAAAACCAAAATTAATATCATATACAATGTTATTTTTCATTATTTTCGTGAGATGAAATCAAGCAGAAATATTTCATTTTGACAACTCAATGTCGCCGTAAATTTGAATTTAGGGAATTATTACGTATTCCAAGGGAAATTGCAAATCGAATACATTGGTAACACTGCAAGATACGCGGTGATAAGAAAAATGAATGCAAACATTCTTTTAATTCCTGCATCAAATAAAGGAAGATAAAAAAAATCTACGAGCTGTAAACAATCTAGAAAAATTCCATTGTGTAAAAAGATGGTGTAAGCGTACCCACATTTTGTACGAATGTAATCATATTAGATTAGTATTAGTAAAACTTTTCAATAAAACACATTCTATAAATTAATTAATTCTGCTTTATTGGGATTTTAAGCTTATAGTTGACAATTATATCCTCAAAATTAAAAGATTATAGCGATAGTAAAAAGCAATAAACCGCTGGATAATGATTAACTACGGTAAGATAACGAGAAAATTGTTTACCTCTATTTTTTGCTGGATTATTATAGAAAGGAATTTACTAGGGCATTTTATTTGAATAATTCTATGGAATTAGACGAAAAAGCGATATTAGATTACAAAAATTTGTTTCAATTTAGTAAAATCATGTAAGATCTAGTGTATTTAGTTTTCTATTCAGGCTTGGGAGTTTTCTTATGTTGGTCTGTGTTGGTCAACCTGTTCTATTTACGAATATTTTAACCTCAAATGTCAACAAGGTATCAAAAAGCTTGACGATGGCTTAAAAATAGATTAACCATTATATTTATATAACCGATGTATAGTATATCACTTTCTATATTTAAAACTGTGCTGAGATGAGCCAGGAATCGTCTTGGCACTATAGCGACGCTGACAACATTTTTGCGGTAGGATTTTGGAACGAATTTATTAAGTCCATACGTGCTTATACAGAAGACGCCGTGGAGCACCTATTGCTAGCCGCCGTAGCGTACCTGGTAATATGCTTCGTATTATACGTAATTACAACAAGATGGGATCTTATAGAATTCACACGGGACGTAAAAAATTCAGAAAGGATACTCATCGTGATAGCCCATCCTGATGATGAGTGCATGTTCTTCGGGCCAACGATACAGAATTTCGTAAAGAGGAAGAATTGTTGTCTTTATTTAATGTGTATGTCCACAGGTAAAACAAATTTTCTCATTAAAATCGCATGCTAATCAAAGCAATTGAAGGTAAAAACTATGGTATGGATAAAGTGCGTAAAAGAGAATTGTACGAAGCCTGCAAAGTGTTAGGAATCAACGAAGGGAGTGTCATGATATACAACCACACCTTAATGCCCGATTCACAATCCCAAAAATGGCCAGCGGAACTTCTAGGCCAGCTAATACTACGTCAGGTTGAAGTTTATGATATAGATACATTAATAACATTCGATAAACATGGAATTAGTCGACATTCGAACCATTGTAGTATATATTATGCAATAGCGCACTTAAGTATTGAAAGGAGCCTGCCGAAACGTAAGTACGATCAATTTTATATACATTTTACATGTTTTACGGTTGACTTTTTATAGGATGTCGAGTGTTTGTGTTAGAGTCAGTTAATATTCTTAGAAAATATTGGTTGCTGTTAGATATACCATTATCGTTTTTACTTTCTAGATATAGGTAAGTCACGTTTTCTTATTTATTTATCATTCCGATCCGATAAATTGAAATTTTTAGGTTTATTTCAACACAGAATGATAGGAGAAAGATCACCGAAGCTATGAAAAAGCACAAATCGCAATTGGTGTGGTTCCGAAGGTTATATTTGATGTTCTCGAGGTATACGATCATCAATACGTTGCAGCAAATGGATATATCGGATATCGAACTTGATTTGGAGATTGACGATTGATTCTGGCTTCTTACAGTGCATCCTAGATAGAAAATACGATAAATTCTATCACTACCAAATAGGATATCACGATGTTTGTAAAATATCTGTAATTAAAATTGATTTTAAACGATTGAATAGTATCTAAATAATAAACTGTACTACGGTAAGCTAATGTAAGTATATTTCTAGCAAAACAGTGTAAATTTTTTGTACAGGTAATTTTATACATTGCTCAAATCGTGTACAAATGTCTATTGTATTATTATTATTATTATTGCTATTATTATATTTAGAGAGAAAGAGCTATCGTAAGGTATATTTCATGACGATCACGTATTTCCCATGTTCTCGTAATTTAAATAAACGATAGCATAAGGTCAAAGCTTTTTACCTGAGAATAGTTCGAGATGATAATAAAAAAAAAAATTTAGAATTACACGCCTTTTCTTTAGATACTGGGTGCCCCATATTTGTTTCACGGACAGTGTTTATGTTACTTTTACAAATAAGTTAATACTAATTAATTAAATCCATGACTTTATCTATAGAAATAAAAAACATAGTTTCTGCAACTAAAAATATAGGAAATCCAGTATATTAAAGCTTTTTAAAATTGATTCCAAGCATATCAGACCACATTCTATTCTTATTTCTATAATATCGATATGGATTATTGAATCCCAGTAACTATTATAGCTTAAGTTCGTTGAGCTACCTCCATTTTTTATAAAAGTAATTTGTATTATATAACTTTATAATTATTATAAATATTGTTTATTGATTTATATGGTAAAAGACATTGATTATATTAAGTTTTATTTCCACTATCGTTTTATCTTTCTTTTGTTGCATATGATGCTTTAATAAATTACTTGTTGAATATTATGTTATATATGCTTTTTATTGAGTATAAATATGTATATATCTATAATTTGCATTATTTAAAATATTGATTTATCTGAATAAATCCATGTAATAAAGGTTTTTATTATAAAAAAATGGTGTAATTTTTTTTAATGACAATTAAAAAAATCTATTTCATTTAAAATTAATTTCTCCCATAAATATAAAAAATAGAAAATTTGCAATAAATGGTTTTCAAAAATTACAAATAGTTAAAAACGCTCGTAAGATGGGGCTACAGACTAAATCGTTGTTCACTAATTTTATCAATAACAGATGGCGCGCTAATAAATTTGTCTTAAATTAATTATTACTCCTAATAATCTTTTACAATATTTATTACATAATGTTCGTATAGTTACTATTACTATTATCTTTAAAATAATAAAAAAATCTTACATTGGCATTTTCAAATTAAAAAAAAGTATCATTTCGTCATTAGTTCGGATTATCGTTGACGCCACAGAAATAAATCCTTTGTAGATTTAGATTTTATTTAAAAGATGGCACTTTCGATGGGAATTCATTTTAAATTTTGAAAGTATAATGTTTTTGTTATTTTTATTTAAAAAAATACTATTTTCTTAAGGATATTAATACGTACACTTGAAAATAAATATAATTCTTATACCTTTGCATTAATTGTAAACTATATTAATATAATTCTGGCTTTGCTTGGAATATTATAGTTATCTTAAAACGGAGAGCTATTCAATTTATACTTGCAATTAAAGCAAGTTAATTAACGCAATAATTTATGATTTTTTATCATTCATAATGCAGCCCGCACTAATTTTAATTAATTTGTTTTTTTGTTGCGTCCTCTATTAACTACATTGATCATTATAATTAATTCGATGATGTAGAGCTGCTATATTATCGACCAGGTTAGGAGATACCAGCAGGTTCAAAAAAAAAGAAACATATCAAGAGATACCTCTAATGATATTATTTAAATCATGGGTTGAAAGGGATTTTAGAGTTTCGTGGTTGCTTTTACCGGTTTATTTTTAATTTGGGGGTGTTTAAAAATCGTCCTACTATTTTTCTATAAAAGGATATCGGCAATATAGTTAAAAAAATATTATTATTTTCTTAATAAAACATAAAAATAAGAAACAACACTTAAAAACGTCTTGAATATCTTATAACTGTTTTCATTGGTTGATATGAAAGCAAAAAACGGTGTAATTTCAAACATTAAATCGTTGCGATTGCATTTATTGGTCGATATTTAAGAGAAGACGCCCATTACTAATGTGTATATCTAATGTCTCTTTAATGAAAAAATTTTATATTTTATATCTTGTAAACTCTAAGATTGTTTTCATTGGTTAATATTTAAAAAGAAGGCGTGTTATAAATCTGTACGTGGGCGTGTCTGTGTTGGTTTATCTGCAAGCGTGTTAATATAACCTTTTACCTTAACTTTAGGAAATTGCTTAAAAGAAGAATGTCTTACTAATATATAAGCATTTGGTCCTAATTTGAATAATAAAATAGACCTCACCAATATAGCTTCATGACGGATTACTTTTATTAGTTGCTTTTAAATGAAAAGGCGCGGCATGAATGTCATTGGTTCCCTTTAAAGTGGGCGCGAAACTAAGGCTTTGGAATTAATAATTTATTTTTTATAATCTTCGATTATGAAAATATTAAATAAAAAGATTAGTATAAAGTGTGTCTATTAATCATTTCGTAACTAATTTGATATCCTATGTTGATAACCATATCAAATTAATCAGTAACAATATAGTTCTATATCTTCTATTTCTTTTCAACGTTCAAATGAGTAAAGCACCTCCCCCCCTCCCTCCCTAGCATGAGGGTAGTTTATTTTTGTTTTCTATAAGTATTAATAAATATTTTACTAAATAAATATTACTTATATTATTTATTTGAAATTCGGGTGATACCCACTCTTTAAATTTTTGATACATTTTTGTGATATCATAATTATTTCACTAAACATCAGGTAAATTCTATAAAAAAACAACAATTTAATATTGAATTATATTTTATTATTGACGAAATACATACTAAAAAATGCAATATATAAAAAGTCAGCTTCCTCTACATATTATCCAACTTATACAATAAGAGTTCTTCAAGGTCAGATTCTGGAGCCAGTGCGACACGCATTATTATTGCTTTTTTTTCAATTTGGTCGCGTATTAACCCTAAAACACGATAAAATACCGACTTATACACGAATGTTGATGGTTAGAAACCCAAACAAAGATAGGGGGACAATCACACACAAGCAATATTAATACTGCAGAAAAAAAAAGTCTACCATCCAGGTGTTGTATTCGCCAAACGTCTAATTCTACGCGTGTTACGATCTTGGTCCCTGATCTTCTTCTCCATCTCTGCGTCAGTAAGGGTCTCTAGAAAGGGGGCCCATTGATCAGCTTCACTTGGGGGCCTAAAAGGTACCTGAAGCCGAAAAATTGTACGGTATTGAAAATGCAGGGGGGTCTAACTCATTATTACTTCCACTGTTGGCAGAGGAGCCTCACTAAATGCGTAAGTTCTTTGGTGCCAGGATAATTGGCCACGAATCGAGTAGGCGATAGCAGTAACGAACTCACCTCCCAGGCCTAATTCTGCGCAGAGTTTTATAGCGAATGATTCTGGATTGTTTTCCTTCTCGGACATATCCCATTCAACCTAATGAAATGAAGGAGACGCATTACTACTATAACGATCAAATTTGATTACATACTTGATCCACCAAAGATGTATTCCCAACATGAATATTCAGCTTAATTATAACCCTCTGATCGCAAGATTCTTCCATTATCGCAGATGGTTCTCCGTGAAACGCATCTAATTGCTGTCGGATTGCTTGCGATATTGCCGGCACAAAAGTTATCGGATTTAAATCTAGATCATCGCAAAGAACCTCAGCAAATTGTTCTGGAGCTATTAAAGTTTCTGTAATAATATAAATTTGCATCAATAAATATTTAATTTTAATAAGTAAACGAAAAGCTTTTCACCGTTCTTATTCCACGTAAACGTATCCCTCAATTTTTGCCCCTCGATTTCCATATCGAGCCGTATCGGCACCAAAAGTTCACTTTGGGCTGCATTCTCAATATTAACTTGGGGATCGGTATCGTCAAAACATAAAGGGAATGTCCTAACCTGGAAAAAAATTACATCTGTCGTAAATTGTCAAGACCTAACCTCGAAATCACTTTTTTCGTGGCAACACGATTCCTGTTAATAGGCGTAGCTTGCGGAACAGCATCCAAATGACTAGAATTCGGTAGAGATGGCACCCATTGCATCGATTTTTTTGATTTACCTTCTCGGGGTAGAGGAGGATCTGATGTGTGAACGGAAACTGCTTTATATCTTTAAAAAATCGAAGTTAAATGCTAGTTTTTTGTATTAAAATGAAGAAAAGATACTTTTCATCATTTCCTTCGATGATATCTTCCACTTCAGAAGCACGGAGTAGGGAAACACTGCTCGCCAAGACGTGTTGACTTAAACCTAAGTCGATTAATCTTTTCCGTTCTTCGTTTGTGATTGATCTTCTGTACATGCCAGGGTATCTTTTATATAGGGATCCTCTGAAGAGGCGTAGGTAATTGCCCACCTTAATAGAACATTAAATTAATATTAATCTGTTTTTTTACACCTAAGTTTCTGGTTTAAAACTTACTTCAGATCCAACGCAATAATATTCGCCATTTTCTTCTAATTGGAAACTTATAGGTTTATCACCGAAGGTGCGTAACGCCATAGTTAAAAATTAAATTTATTTAACTTGTTTTAGATTAGATATTTAATTATAAAACGTTAAATAATCAATAGTTTTAGATTGGTTCATCAAACATAACCTATTTGGTTGTTTTAATTATATTTTGGTGAATTCAGAAGTGCCAAATGTTGGTGAATTTGTTGCCAATATATTTTCTAATTGGAGTATTTGTGTAATAGAAGGCGATCTGGTAAGGACCAACTTTAAAAAATAAATTATTTTAATTTGAAATGTCCCTTATTTGATTTTAATTTTTTTAAATATTATTGGAGGTACAGGGATACATGGTAAAAATACATCATAATTTTCAAGTTTTCTCTATTTTAAAAATTGCGAAGGCACAAATTTCAAAATTAACAAACATTTAACAACAAAATTAAGTATATTATATAGTATGTGATCACCGAGTGTGTTTCATATGTATACAATCCTAATTACGTAATAATAATCATTACAAGTAATAACAATTTACCTAAATAGAACAAGAACTTATCGTAGTAATAATAGTTACAGTTACTTAATAATGATATTCAAAAAAGAAAGAAGAAAAATTAAAATCTGCTAAAATAAAACGCAAAAAAGAAAATTGATATTTAATAGTTACATGCGAACACAAGACGTGAAAATACCAATTTCATAATTCGAATTGGTATAATCATCATAATATTTAATATTCATATTTATACATGTTTGTATTTATAGTATGAAAGGTTGGTGGGGAGCGTTATGGGGCGATTTATGGGATATTACGAAATATACCCCTTTCATACTGTCGTAGAAAAAAAAAACGATGTATACTTAATGCCATTTTTTTGAATTTAATTTTTAATTCGGAGAAAAATAACAGAGGGCGGGGCGATGGGGCGCGGGAAAAAACCGCGGGAAATATGAATACGTGGGAATATATATTTTTTTATTTTGGTTTACGCTTACGATCTAAAAAAAAAATTATTGCTTAAATATAGTATTTAGTATATCTAGTAATAACAGCACAGCGTTTTTTTCTTCCTTTTTTATTAAAACGATACGTAAAATTAAATTTAAAAATTAAGAACACATTAAGAGAAATTTCGAAAAAAATACAAGTTTTACAATAATATAATAGGTAGCTAGGTGTATATTACTAAAACGTAATGCAAGAACAAAGTACATAGAATTAATTTTCGTAATAATTATAATTTTTTTTATTTTTTTTTATAAGTAAATTTAGTAAAATCTACGATTATTTTTTTTTCAAAGAATTTTCTATTCTATTCGACATATTTCCTTTTTAAAGCTAATTAATTATAAAAGAAAAAATAAAACAAAAGTGAATCGAAAAAGAAAAATCAAGAATTACGATAATAATAAAAAAAAATTGCACTACTTATAATTTACATAATATGTAATAATCAGGTGTATGTTATATTACACCTTTTATTTCCTAAAAAAAGCTTATAGGATATACGATTTTTTTACATTTTCTTTTTATTTATTCAGAAAAAAATAATTATTATTGTTCCTTTTTTTTGGATTTTCACCTCGCCGTTTAAATTTTTATAATAAAAAAAAATCATCAAAAAAAATTTGGCTGGTAGATTTAGAAATCCTTACAAGTATAGGTTATATACTAAAGTCTTATTTAAATATGTTATTATATTTAAATTTATCTAGGTTATTATTTGTGTGAATGATGTTCAATATAGGACCAGCTAATTTAATTTTATATGCATGTAGTTGAATTCGCAATCTATTTGGATCCTATTTAATTTTTTTTTTGTATAATAGATACCTTTTTCGAGCTATTTCCTAAATCATGTTCTTATTTAATTATTTAATTTTTATTTTTTGTTAAATAAGTGTTTAAATTTCAATGAAATCTTTTCAAAATAAAAAAATGAGGGCTTTGAGATTTTTAAAATTAATTCAAATGTGGTGTCAAATTAATTTTCCAATTATTTTTATTTTTTTTAATCCTTTTGTACTTTTTGGCCTTTTTTTTACTTATTTCAATTAAATTTAAAAGAAGTACATTTAGTGAAATTTTCAACAATCTTATATGGTATAAAAATTAGTTGTTTAAAATTGTTTAACCATTTTTTTTTCAATTAGAATTCAGTCTATTTCTTCTATCCTATCATAGTTAGTCAACATTCTTTCAAATACCGAAGACGCCACAGAATCTTTTCAACCAATTTCGTTTTTAGTTTATCAACAAATTTGAGCATTTTTTTTTTAAAACGTATTTAGGAATTGAAATAAATGATAATTTCGTTTGTTTTTAGGTGGGGGGGTTAATACTTCTACCTTGTGACAATTTGGCGAAATTAAATTCGAACATTTTTTGGCCTTTTTATTTGCTAAATTAAGATTTTTTTTCGAATCTGCAGTTCTAAATAATCTTAGAACCAATTATATCAATATTTCATTTAAATAATTAGTTGTATTTCAATGATTACCAACAGGAAACAATTAATTTTTTAATAAATTTCGTTTTAGAACTATAGCTTCGATATTTTTGTGATGGGAGTTCAATATAATCCATCTGGTAAATCATTCAAATTCTTTTACTCTCTCACATATTTTCTTTCAAAGTTTCCCCGTTTCGTTCGTTTTAGTAAAAAGTAAATATTTCTTATTAAATATAATAGTTTTTTATACAGATTTTTACGTAGACACAACCATTGTATCAACCAGATTAATTTAACAACCTTTACAGAGTCTGTAATGTTGTCATTGTTGTAATATTTCCCTTAATTTATAGATAATACGTAGTTTACATAACAGATGGCGAAAACAGTCAAGTGTTTTTTATGAAAATATCTTTTTTTTTTAGAAATATTCAGAAATATAACAACGATACTTGTTTAATGTTATTATTGTTATTTGTTTTCCATTATTTTGGTAATTCATATTATACGTATTTGCTTATGTGTATTGTATTGTATAAATATCGAACCATATTCCTATATAGTATATATGTATATAATTATATATGTATATAATTATTAGATATTTTACATTATTTTATTATACAAAGTTCAAATTCAACAATTTTGTGTCATATGTAAGGTTATGGAAGAAACGATTTTTCGAATTAGTTACAAAATGTTGTTTAAAAGACGGACAAAGTTAGTATATCTCCCCTGTGGAGTTTGAATTCTTAATTAAAAAAAACAGCCTAAATTTTAAATTATTTAATTGAATCTTATTCAAATATTAAAGAAAAACGACAGACAGCGACATCTAGTGATGGTGATCAGAAGTTTCACGTAGAAACCTGTAAGAATTAATTATCGCCGAAAGATCTTTTGAAATTCAAAATGTATGGAACATAATACAAATGATTTTTGAAGTTAATGAATAGATGATTATGACTTTGAATTTATAAATAATTGTTTTTACTATCAAATTTATTTCCATGCTTCCTCATGGAGATTGAAGCTCACGTCAAATGTCGCTAGTGTCAACTGTCAGAAATGTCAAACGTCAGAAATATATTACAGCTTTCGTACATTTTTTTTTGTTTATAATTTTTATATTCCTGAAAAGCCTTTCGATTTTTAAGAATCTAAAACAAAAAATTAACACGTCGTTGAAGTTATATTCATAAACAAAATATTTCATTTATGGTTTTTAATTTAACGGTATTAAGCGACACATTTCAAATCAAGTGGTTTATTGTCTCAATAAAATTTTCTCCGATTTTTTTTCTAGACATTTTGTTATGAATTACGTGTCAATGGAATATGTTTGCATGTTTTTATTGTCGGTATTTTTACTATTATTTAGTGTCTCAATATGCAACACCCGTTAAAATATAGATATTTTATTTTATTAGCTAATAAACAGCTGTACAAGTGCAGTAAATATTTAAACAATAGGATAACAGTAAATTGTTTTCTTTGAGGTAGCAAATCAGGTTTGTTTTTTTCTAGAAAAAAAGAGGTAACATATTTTTCGTAAAAACACCGACAATATGATTTAGAAGCCGCAATTTTTTTAAAGTTGCGTTGTGCTGATGCAATAAACAGAATTTCTATAAAGATATTATACACGCGTCGCGATTTTCTTGTTTTCCATGGTGTTTATGTTATTTTTTAAGTACCGCCGTGTTTTTTTAAATATATATATATACATATACATAAAAAACGAACTTAGAATTGTTATAGTAGCGATTGCACAGCCAGAACTAATAGTTTCATCTCGCTTCGTCATTTTACGCGGTCAAAATTAACGTTTAAACAAATCATTTTCGTTTTTGTTCTCTTACTTTACATTAAACTGCAACAGATGGCTCTGTGCGGCAGATCGGCGTGCCTTGGGAACGCCCCGTTTCGTTTTTGTTCTTCGATTTCAGCTTTCAGTCTTAGGAATTCATTTTTATCGTCTTTTTCGTAATTTTTTTCAATCAATTCAAGGACATCTTCGGCTTGTTCGATTGGCATCTCTCTCTTTGACGTTTCCACGATGTCAGGCTCCCAACAATCTAGTAAATCCTCGTCGTGTAAGCTCGTATCTTGGGACATGCTCCACGTTTCGCATATCGTGATATCATCTTCTGAGTTTGGGATTTTTACGTTAGCAACCCTTTCTCCAGTGGAATAATGGCAGATCTCTTGATCGTCAAGATAGTCTACAGGGGAAGGGTTGCCAATGGCGTTTTTTTGGTTTGTTTCGCTATCGGAATCGTCATCAGAGTTATCTTCGATTAGTTCTTTGTAAATCGTCTCGGGACTTTTTAAAATTTCAATTTCTGGGGTGGTTTCTCTTGTTTTCGACATCCATTCTTTGACAGCGTTAGTAATTGGATATAAAGGCTTCATTTCGTAAGAATTTTCAAGAGATTCTGGATCGGATAGGCCGTTATTTGTTTCTACAACAACTTCGGCTTCTTGTTTGAGTTTCTTCCATTGATTATTTTGGATGATATTCTCTTGAATTTCAATGATAATTTGGTCATCTTCAATAGGTTTTTTAGAAAGATCCTGATCGTTTTTAAAAAAATTATTGTCAATATTACTAGTGTCCAGGGATATTTCAAACTTCGCGTTACCAGGATGGAAAACGTAACCATTTATTGGTTTTGGGGGATCATTTTTTGACGATTTCTCAATATTTTGGATTGTAACGTCTTTGGATTCATTTTGGTCGGATTTATTGTCTATATTATCGATTTGTTTTTGTATTTCACCTTCGTTTTTTTGTGATAAATTTTCTTCAATTGTATCGGTTCCTTTTCGAAAAAACTCATCTTCTTCAATATCATTTTGAAGCGAATCCAAAGTGCTCAGTTCATTTTCTTGATTTAGTCCTTCTTCCTTCTTCTCGTGATTAAAATTTTCTGTAAGACTTCCTTCATCTTTTTCGGAAAGAATCTCAACATTCTCTCCATTCTGCAGAATGTTTTCGTCATTTTTTAGAACATCCTTGCAAACTGTTTCATTTTCACCAACTAACGAGTTTTTTTTGCTCTTATTTTTCAATTTTCCATTGCTTTTCGAGTTTGAAACTTGTTCAACACTTGTTTCTTTAACGGGCGGTCCAGTTTCGCTCTCAATGACGCTCCCTAAAAAATTACCACTCTTCGACGTTGATGGCTGGGGTTCGTAATCCGGAAGTTTGATTTTTGAGATGTCTACGTTGATTTTATCGCTGGTATCAAGCAGATTTTTCTTGGATAAGGAATTGGTATTGTTCAAGATGGTTGTGAAGTTTGTCGCCTTAATGAAACCCTTTTCTGGTGTTGATTGGTTCCTGGGTTTCAAGCTGAGGGATTTGAAGAAGTCGTCATCCACTGATACATTGAGGGATCTGATTTTTTCTTCTAGATTACCGTAGAGACCTTTCTGGATCATCTTATCGAATTCCTCCGATACTTCAACATTGGTTTTATCATTTACCAGAGCTGTGGTGTCCAACAAGAAGTCGTAGGAATCATCCATGTTATTTAAGGTCGTCGAAGAACTTGATATTGATGGGATGCTACTTGATAGGTTCGATTTGTTCTGTTTCTTCTTCTTTTTCAACTTTTTCTTATCTGGTGTCGTTAAAATTTCGCCTGGTTCCTCAAGAGGAGTCAAAACCACACTCTCAGAACTTTTCTCTTTCTCTAGAGGTTTATTTTCGATTTCTTCAATTTTAGGAACATCCTCAGAGATTTTAGGAGCTTCAACTTCAGATTCTTGAGGTACTTTCGTTATTTTTGCTTTTGGAATCTCTTTACGTTTGTTAACTTTTTGAATTTCTTCCTTTGAAACGTCTGGATCAAGAATTATAATACGTTTCGTGTTATTTTTGCTACTACTTTTCTTGGTCTTCTTCTTTTGCATTTCATTAACGTTTAAAGGTTTTAAATGTGTTTGAATTGGAGGAGATTCATTAGGTTTGGTCGGAGGATCTTCTTTGGCAGTGTCTTTTTGTTCTGTGGTGGTTTCTTCGATGCTATTTCTTAGTAATTCTTTCTCGATATCTTTCACGTCTTTCAATTGGATTTGCTCAATCATGGGAATGTCGTTTGTGGAAGTAGTTTTGATTTGGGAGGTTGCTTCGCTCTTTGTAATCATTTCTATGATATTCTCGATCTTTGTAGAAGATTCAAGATCCTCTACTTTGGACTCTATTTGAGGAATTGTTGGGAGTTCCTCGTTCGTTTCCATCTTTTCCAATTCTTGGATTTTTGGGACATTTTCTTCAGGTTTTTGAGGTAAATCCGATTCTTCATTTGCAGTTTCGGTTTCATCTTCATTTGTTGATCTGCTCTTGCGTTTCTTTTTGCTAGAGACAGGAATCCATTGACTAGTTCTGTTCAAGATAGGAGACTTATTGGTAAAAACTTCTTTTTCGGATTGGTTAAGTTTTATCGTTGATGGGACTTTATTCTGAAGTGTAGTGATAGTACTTCGATTCGAAGCGTATTTTTGAAACCTCGGACATGATTTGCTGTAATTTGAAGGCTTTTTCAAGGTATCTGAGTAATTCTCCGTATTTGGAATTGAGTGACTGAGCTGTTGATGAATTTCTTGCGTCATTCTTGTATTTTTAGCGATCCTATTGTTGTAATTGTTGATATATTTTCTTGGGCTGTTGATGTTCTTGTAGTTTTGATGCCGGGGGGAGTATCTTCTATCCTCTTCTTGACTTTTAGCAATGGCAGGACGTGCGTCTTTGGGTTCAGTCTTAGTTTGGAGATCATTTTGTGCTGTGTTTACAGCAATAGTTGGTTGGTTCTCCGTGGTTTCATTTCTATTCGTTGGAGTTGGTTCGATTATTTCTGGATGTTCATTGGTCTTCGTCTCAAACCTTCTTGGTCTACGTTTCTCATAGCTTTGTCTATAATTCTCTTGCTTATAATCATTTTGGTAAGGGCTATTGAATCTTTGCCGAGGTGTCTTGTTGAATTTACTCGGGCTTCTATAATTTTGTCGACGATTTTCGCACAATGTCTGCTCTTTAGCGGCTTCTTCGAGTTTCGAGACGATTTTCGCGATGTCCACTTCAGTTTTGTAAGCTAAATTCTTCGCCTTCTCAAGATTTTCAACTTTTTCAACTTCTTTGACTTCGTTTTCCTGTTTCTCTTCAACCTTTTTAACATCCTCTTTCATTTCGACATTATCAACGTCTTCTTTCGGTTTCTCTACTGCTTCATTCTTATTTTTAGATTCTTCTACTTTGTTTTGAGCGGTTCGATTTTCTTCGAAATTCTTCGGATGCTGGGCGAAATGATTCGGAACAAAATTGATGAAATTCGGTATCATTTTGGGATCGGCCGGCATAAAGTTCAGGGGTATTCCAGGTGGGAGGAATGGTGGGTTAAACGATGGAGGAGGGTTAAGTTCGTTGAGCGGATGATTGATCAACGGCAGAGGGACGAAATTCGGATGGATATTGATGAATTGCAAGTTTGGATCCACTGGGATGTGCTCCATTGGTCTGAATGCTCGTGGGATAAATTCTTCGGCGTTTAGATTGAATCTGCTGGATTTAGCGAGGTTGTCTGGATGGTTTACGTGTGTAGGGTTGATTTGTGCTTGTACAGGAACCTCTTTTTGATTCGCATCTATCGTTTCTTGCGTTGGAGTTTGATTATTGTCAGAAGCTTCTTGGTTTTGCTCCAATTCAAGATTTTTGTCTTCTTTGTTCTGGACGATGCTTCTAGTTTGGTCGGTTGTTGGCGTTTCATCTTCTGGAAGCGAACTTTGTGGTTCTTCCTGAGAAATTCTATCAATCGAAGCTTCTTCTTTTGAAGGACTCCCTTCAGTTGTATTGAGCGATTCTTCCGGAACAACTTCCTTATTTTCTTCCAGTCTCTTTTGCAAGTCTACTACATCGTTTTCAAGCTGAACATTCGCAGTTTCAACTTCAATATTTTGAGCATTAGACGTCATATTGTTTGACTTGTTCGAACCTGCATCTGTGGTCGAGTCTGCAATCGCTTGGTCCACTCCATTACAAGGTAAAGGAATTTTCGCTTGCACGCGATTTTCGACTTGGGTTATGGCCTCATCCGACGAATAACAGTCTTCAGACGATGTGGTTTCATCTTGATTGACCGTCTTCGATATTTTTCGTCTACGTTTCTTCTTGATCTTGCGAGGTTCCGTTGCTGCTTGTCCATTGGTGGTTACTGCAACAAAAAGAAGGAAGAAACTATTGGAAGGAAGTTACTGTGCTTGAGTCGTGTAAAATGCAATAAAATCTAGACTAATAAGACATAACAAACAAGCTCGATTGAAAAAAAAACCCACTTAACGATTGTCCATAAAAAGAAAAGGGTCAAGTAGATTTAGTACCACGAATAATGGAAATTGCAGCAATATGGAACACCTCATTCCTAAAGCACTCATTTGATGAAGCAGTTTAAGCAAAAAATACAATATATTCGTAAATTTGAACATTTCTTGACCCTAATTAGTTGAGATTAGCAAGATTTTACGGTAAAAGAATGTGACAAAAAGTATGGAAGTAATGATTCTTTATGATTTATTTTGACAGTTAGTTCAGAGGTTCATTTCACGGCTTTTGATAGGCCTTATTTAAAAAGAAAACATTTTATATGTCAAGTCTAAATTCCCGAACTTCCATACCTTCAAGCCAGAAACACAAACAGGATTAACCACATCAATAACAATCCTAAAAATAAAATCTGTGCAAAATACAGGGTGTGCAACATAAAGTAGAAGATCTATACATCAGGACAGATATCTAGAAGACTTACAACATCCTTTATCTTAACTAATTTATTACAAATAAGTTCACAGGGATTTTGTTGACTTAGTACCCTTATTCATCTTCCTTTTACTGGAAACATTTCAAGATTCAAAAGCACCCCAATAGTCGCCGAAATGGTCGACTTCACAGGATCCCCAATTAGACGTTTTCAAAAAGAAAAGGTTAATGCTAGACGAACTCCTTGATCAGATGGATGCCAAGTATTCATATTGCTGAAACAGTATTTTGTAATTGGTCAGACGTCATTGCGAAGGCATTAGAAACCAGGAGAGCTATAGAATAGGATCGACCTTGTTGGAACCGTTTGGTACATTGTGTAGAGTATAAAATCGGTAACTGGCACTGAACAGGCACCGGCAAAGTGTAATGACATCGCTGGGGATCGAATTTTGAGGCGCTTGCCAAAGTTACTGTGTAATATTCGTTAAAAATATGTCGCCATGTTAATAGTTTAATATATCATTGTCCAAATTATGAGGAAGTTCAAATTAAACTATTTGGATGGAGAAACTTGGAATCTACGTTTAAAATGGAAAATTTCATTCAAATTTTCCATTCGACCAAAGTTAGAGAGAGATCTAAAAGCCAGGGAGGTGAAGAATATATTTCGAATTTGAATTTAAAAACAGATAATTGCTGGTCATAAAAATAATGCTTAGGGTTGCATGAATCATGTCTCTTGCCATTTGTACGTACAATAATTATGTTTAGTTTGAATTGTCATTCATTAGTTCATTAGTAAATTAGTAAAAGTGGCTACAGAATATCGTTTCTTATCCACTAAAGGTGCTCATAAAATTCTTAGTGCAAAAGGTATATAAATATCAGCCCGAATAGTCCGTAGACGTCTTCATGAAGCAGGCTTGAAATGCAGACGTCCGACAAAGACAATGGGTTAAAGAATATCAAAAATATACAGTTGAAGATTGGGGAAAGGTAAGTTTCATTTATCATCTGTATTTTTTGGTCAAATTCATCCTCATCATTCGTTTAATAGTTCTCTACTTCTGTACTTTTTCCTAGATTATTTATAGCGACGAAGTGCTACCTGAAACAAGCCAATTTCTTCGTCGACGTCCTTCAGAGCGTTATAAAGAAGCATGCACGATGAAATCTATTAAACACTCCCCATCTCTAATGGTTTCGTCGTGTATTACCACTATATTTCGTTAACGGAACAATGGAACAAAAACAATATAAAACAGTTTTCATCTTATATTGGCTTAATGGATTCGACTCAAGGGCCATATACCATCATGCAAGACAATGCATCGTGTCAAAGGCAAAAAATGTAATGCAATAGCTTGAATCTAAAAATCTGCGTGTATTGCCTTGGCCAGGTAATTCACCAGACATAAACCCAAATGAAAATGTGTAGAATGTCTTGAAAAACATTGTAAGTATACGAAACTAAATTACAAAGGAAGAATTACAACAACATATTGAAGATGTATGGCATAATAGCGATGAAATTTAAAAAACAAAACACAATAAAAAGCTGCATTGGCAGTATGCCAAAAAGGTTTGAGGAAATAACAAAACACAGAGGAGGATCATATGTTCAAATTGTTCTTACTTTCATGTTATATGTAAGTAAGTAATAATATTGCCAACATTACCAACTCCTTCAGTATAACATTGTCGTTGCAGATTTTGATCAATTCTAGTTAATTGGTTAGCTAATTCTTCTTACCGTTTGAACTGCAGACTCCATTATAATAATATCCTGGATAGATGACGTTGTAAACGTGGTTGAATTCCGGACCATTGCCAGTATTCTCACCACCACTTTGACTGAGGTCTTGACTAGCTTCTTCGGTATGTGGACTTGTGGATTCCGTCTGGAAAAGAAACGAGATCTTATTATTGCGGAAAAATTTAAATCCATTTTTATTCAATGAATTTAAAAGAACTCTTCACTAACATCGTAATGAAAAAGGTTATATGGGGTTTTCTGAAGACGTTTTTGCTCAGATGAGATGTTTACCATATTACAAATCTTTCCAATCTTCACCTAGCGGTCGACATCGAACTTTATTGACGATAGCGTCCGTAGTCACCCCAATGGGACGACCTGCCTGTTTCTCATCAAAGACGGATGCTCGGCTACACTTAAATTCGTTAAATCAGTTATCGAAGGTCCATGGTCCTTATAAACTGCCTCCAATTTCGCTTTGGTTTCTGCATAAGTTTTCCCATCCTTTTTCCAGGATTTCACCACAAATACATAAACTTGCACATTTTCAGCAGCTTTTAAAGCAACGCCACTCAATGAATCTTTCAGAAATTTTGACAGACGTTGACTAAAGAATAGTACTCACAGTCGGTAATGCAGATTTTGACAGAAAGCGCTATCTGTCTCCAAACACGGGTTTTTCTCATACTATCCTCGTATATGGTGCATTTATAATAATCAAAATTGATGAAACTTTCGGGAAAACCGGAAATGAAAATGCCTTCTAGTATAGAGCAAAATATTGAAATTCAAAAATGTTGATCTTTAAGATTAAATTTCACTTTGATCGGGGTACGTTAAATTTTAGTTTCAAATTGATTCACCTTGTATATAAACAACCGAATACTGTCACGGCAATAAAGTTGTTACTGCTCATATTTCCATTGAATAATCTCCGTAGTATTTTTAATTTTGAAGGAAAATGTTGAGACGATTTAGCGTAAATGTTCTTCAAGTGCAAGTACTACAGTTTTTTTTAACCTTCTTCTAATTGTAATTGTAAAAGAAGAACCAAAATATAACGCGCAAAATCTTATCTGTACAATCTCCAATAGAGCATAGATGTTTTTCCTATTGATTTGTTTACTTCTTCTATTGGTACAAACTGAGAAAAAGTGCTAAATATAGAACGCAACATGTAATATGTTCGAAAACAACTTGGTACTCTATAGATATGCAAGTACATCTTTCAAATATATTTAAAAGCGGCGGTGTTTTATTCAAATATTTATGTATAATATTAATAGCGCATGTTATCATTCACAAACGCTATTTGGCGAAATTTTTTACTTCTGAAAGATAATAATTACATCGAAAACGCTCGCAAATTTCCTGGAAAACAACCTAGACAACTGCCGAAGTTCAAAATAAATAAAGATAAACATTCGAAGATTGCTGAAGTAGTAGATCTTTTTCTTTTTTGTTTGGGATCTGTTAGTTTGTTATTTATTGTATAACGATTAAATTAAATGATATCGAAATATACAGCGTGTTCAGATTGTATGGAATAATGCGTTTACAGACGCTATAGAATTCTATAAAAAGTTGTTTTACATCAAGGTTGTTTGGGGAGAATTGTTTTGGGTGATGTAAGATGCGTCGTTAATAGAATGGTATAGTGTTTTTTTAGTTGTTTGATAAAGATATTTTCTCCTTTTTTTAGCTTTTATCAAAAATCTAGTTAGTAGAAGTAAAAAAAAATTTTTAGGTGGAGTTACTCCAAGCACATTCCCTTGAGCACGCTAGGTTTTGCCTTCTATGCTGCGAAGTACCAAATAAAACGTATATTAATCACTTTTCTCAGCTTGATTTTTGTCAAATTCCGCGTTAACGGCTCATCTGACACGAGCACATCGAACGAGAGGCGGATTACCCGGAAGGGCCGCCGGCTCATTTAAGGTTATATACCTAATATAGATTTATTTTTAATTTGCAATAAAAGATGGAGGGGGCCCCGTTATTATTTGTGCCTAGAGGCCCCGAAGGGTCTTAATCCGCCATTGCATCGAACAGAGTTGTCAAGTAAGAATAACGTTGTCAATTATGCGTGAACAAAGACGGAAATCATTTCGTAATGTTTTGTATTTTTATTTTTTAAATCAGCTATCGAAAATGTTTGTTAATTTCCACCATTCAAGCTTTGTGGTTGAAAGTTTTAATAAAAACAGTTGAATAGCGCGAGAACGGTACATTTTAGACATATAGTACGTTACATAAAGTCACTCTAAAATTGAGCGAGGAATTAAAAAATGACACAATATACAGAGTATTCTATTTAAAATAACGAACTTTGGTTCGGTACAGTCTTAACGGAACACTTTGTATAATAAAATGTAATTTAAAAAGATACATGTATTCAATTGGTGAAACTTTTATTTAAAACATTTTATTCTAAAATCGATAATAAAGAAGATATTGTATGGTCAGTTTTTATAAGGCATCCTGTATAATGGTTGCACAGTTTTGTATTCAAGTAAAACGATGTTTTTACATTTGTAAAAAAGAGATTTCTTAAAAAAATTGCAAATATTTTTAAAACTATTTCACACTAGAGGGAATAATGTACTCCCAATAAAAAATATTCAGGATATGCTGCAGAATCTAAAAATGATATAATATACAGGATGTTATATTAAAAGAAATTACTAAACTGGTGAATCGTCCTGTATACCAGATGTAAATTGCTTTTCAAATAGACAACATGTGTAGATAGGATAAATCAATCACTTAATGTAAGAAGTGTCAAAGTTCTAGAACGTAGCTATAACACTTCTTCTTTTTCCTAGTCTAATTGAATGAAACTCAATGGGTAGTCATGCTACTAATGATTTATGTCTAACATTCTTTAATATTTGGAAATAAAATTGGATGAATGATGTTATCTAAAGTCCAAACTTACATATGTACAAACAAAATATTTCACATATCCGAAGTACCATACACAAAGTCAGGATTACAATAACAAATTAGACTACAAAAGGATGTACATTTCTGGTTAAAATGAACGCTTTAAGATATTAAATTACGAAAAGAAAGGTATTGCTTAGCTTAATAATTGTCAAAGAAGTATAATTTGTTTATAGAATTGCCAAAAAAGGTCTAAAACCTTCTATTAACATTCTTCATAGACATATACAAGAATCAAAATATAAATTTTGGAATTTATTATATTGTGGGGTTAATTTTGTCTAGGAGTGTATGTACATAGGTTAAGATTTGCTAGTGTAATAGTAACAAGTTTATTTCTGTCAGATTTCCTATCCCTCTTACATTTTTAATTTAAACGCCAAATTTAAACGTCTATTTCCAAATTTTATTTTTAAATTTTTTTCAATTTCAAATTTTCACACTTTTACTTTTATCAGCTTCAATTTTCGCACATTCAACTTCAAATTTAAATTCAACTCTAACAGGAACACTCTGTATATTGGAAAATTCCATTTTCAAAGGTGAATAACCTTAACTTAAAATATTTTGCTGCGTTTTGCTGTAATACTGACAAAACCACAAATTCGTTAACTTTCGAAAAGGTATTTCTCCTATTCAAATGAAATTTCGGCAATTTGACGCCTGGAAACCTTAAAATACATAAAAAAGAAGAAACATTTTCACGGAAAGTCGACAGATGGAGCTTATATCTGCAATTTTATCAGCAATTTTTTTATTATCTAAGCAACAATATACACCCAACCGCCATGTTTATTGCGATATGAGTGTGACAACAATAACGAACTTACCAGTGATCCGGTGCTGTGTCTCTTCGTTCTGGATAAGGGGTATTCGGGGTAGCATATCGGAGGGTTGTACACCACCAAAGGGTAGTGTTCGTAACCTGCAATAAGCAAGAGAGAAAATAAGCGAGGATATTGCTGTTCATTTTGGAGATAAGTGAAAAATTGAAGGTAAAGAATTTTTAAAATGTTTAAGTGCTGCTTTAAACTGTTCAAAAAGATGATGATATGTTATTATACTCCATTTTGAGAGTGTTTATTTCTACAAATATAAATTAAGAAAGATCTACACGGCTATCTTGTTTTATCTCTAACAAGCTTTCGCGGATTATTGATTTCAAAGATCAAGTTTTATGACATTATCAATGATTTGTATGAATTAAACTTTGCTCAGTTGGAAAAAGAACAGCATATAGAAAATAACGAGCATGTAAAATAAATCGTTTTAGGGGATTACAATTATACAGCGTATTCTGAAACTAACCACTAAGATTCATGCTTGTTTTCCAAAAAAGGAAAAACAGGCTAATTGGTATTTTATAATTGGTTATGTCTATGTACAATTTCCACAATTATATTTTTTTATGTTCAGTAGCTTTTGGAATACCAGATATAGTATTCTTCTCAAATATTTCGTAGTGACTCCATTTTCTGGTGTTGTCTTTTTTTTTAATAGAGAGAGAAGGGATACCATTTTATTTTCGAGAAAAGCCAAGTCTGTATGTAACAATCCAAACAATAACATTATCAATCCATTGTTTAATCTTATTTTTCCTCATTTCAGCTGGAAAAGAAAAGATGTCTGGTAGAGGCAATCAACAGATGCGACGAAAGATCCAAACCCAACGCGACAGGAACGAAATTCAACGCACAAAACTACGTCAAGAACGACAGAAAGTTGCCAAACAAAAGAAAGCTATTGCAGACAGGAAAAGAGCATTGAATCAGCAGAAAATCCGCAATGAACGGCAGACCAGCGACAAATTGCGAAGACGCTTACAGGTTGAGAAGGTGGAACAGCGAAAAATTAAGAAATCCTTAAGTAAGACTCAGCGAGACAAGAACGAGTTAGTTCTCCGAGAGAAGAGAATTAAACAGCAACAAAGGAAAGCGGTTTCAGCAGCTAGAGCAAGTTCTAGCGTGAGAAGGGGAAGTAAAAGTAATTCCGGAAGTTCTAGAAGTTCTGGGACTTATGGAACCTATTCCTGTTTCTATTACTGCGGGTAGTTCTGAAAGATTCTAAAGCTTTGCCGTTGTCAGTTAGAATAATACCTATAAGGCGATGAAGCAAGATTGTGTAAATTTAGTTCAATATCGCAGCATTTTTTGTATTTTCAAATTAATGTAATTAATTTAATACAAGGTATGTGGATTCAGGAAAAAACTGTTGTTCATTTGAAAGAATCTTTGCCATGAAATATATTTTGCATTGTATGTACTGTTTGTTTATCTATAAATAAATTATTACTTCCTAATTTATTAATTTTGCTCAGTATTTTTGGTATTTGTTGAACCATATTTGAAAAAGTAAATAACATGGAGGTACGGAATTCCAGCAATCGATTCTATAGGTTTGTAGAAAAGTGCACGCGAAGAAGCAGAGCCATTACGTCATATCCATCTACTGGGAAATGCTGAAAACATGGTCTGTATCACACCTAGGAACATCTAATAATTATAGCAGAGTGTTTTGAGGAAAACCTAAATAATTTTCACTTGTCATTCGAAGTGGAAGAAAGTGTGGCCCAACAAAGATACTATTTTGTAGACCACTCCTAACATTAACTGAAAATCTGTGCTGAAAATTGTTTCTTTTCATAGCATGCTGGTTTTCTAGTGCCCAAGCATGTTATTGAGTCAAACAGCGAAGGGTAGTGTTGAGCTTGGGATGTTTTACATCCGCCAGTGGGCGATTGGTCAACTAAGATAGTTACCATTGTTCTTACACTAGATCGATCTATAAACCTACAAAGTTTCATTTAAATCGGTGAGATGCACTTACTTGTGTTTCCTAGTTAGTCTTCATCTGTTTTATTTAATTTATAGTCTGTGCTATTTAAAATAATAGACGTGTTGCCATTTCCGCTCAAAGCGGAAGTTATACCACGTTATAATGTAAGTAAAAAAAATAGCAAACCAAAATCATAAATTGACGTGTCAGAGTATTTTTGCTCACGGAAAGTTGGTAGAATGTTACTGAATGTATTCCCTTCATCGTGAACGCAATGTATATTCGAAAATTAAGGTAAATGTTATAATTTCAGGGTAAAATACGGCCCTGGTTAGCGAACAAACTTCTTACACATACAAATTTTCCATAATCAAAAGAATCCCATGACTAATTCTAGCAATAACTACGTATGACTATTAGAAAAGGTTGAAAAAACACTTACTGTTTATGTAATAAATTCCATTTTGGTCCACGAAGGCATTTGGGAAGACAAATTGCGACTCATATTCCAGATCCGTACCTTCTGTCCCATCTGAAAGTCAAATATAAACGTTTTAAGAATTTAGCATTGAAAACATTCTCAATTTTGAAAGATATGTAAATTATAGCACGCGAGGGTAGTCTGAAAAGTTTCAAGCTTCAACGTGAAAATGGCGTTACTTGTCAAAAATATTCTGGTAGTATAATTGTGCATGCGTTGAAAGAAAGATGTTGCTGTGGGCATCTCGATAGGACGTGCATGTCATATCTTGACTGAAGATTTGGGCATGGAAAAGCTCATTCAGGACCAACAATGTGTTCGAATGCACATTTCCCAAGCCCTCTTGAAGCAGTTTAAGGAAATAAGTCGGAGTTTTGGCGTCGACTAATAACTGTAGATGAAACTTGGTTCACTAGTACACTCCTGAAACCAAGGCACAATCGAAGCAGTGCACTGCGAAGGGTGAATCAGCTCCGAGAATGGCGAAGACCGTTCCGTCGGCTGGGAAAGTGAGTGTCTTTTGGAATAGTCATGGAGTTGTGTGAACTGACTATTTTGAAAAAGGAAAAACAATACCGAGAGTATAGTACGCGGGGTCTAGGACATTTGGGCGCGACCGTCTGGGCGCGAGGACATTTAAAATCATTTAAAGTCACAGAGAATCCCAGTTCGTGAATTTTTTCCATGGCGACCATTGCAGCGTGAGACGGTGTCTTGGTAGAAGAAAACTTTTTTCTTTCTTCAAATACGGCCGTCTTTCCGCTATTTTTGCCTTGGGAATTAACTTTAAAGAATGTTGAATCGTTGAGTGAGTTGGAACTCTGTTTAATGCAATATAGAAACACATCCCTTCCTGATTTAGGTGTATCCCCAGCTCAACTACTGATGAGTAGAAGATTGAAAGATAAATTACCGAAAATTTGTGGTTTCCAAAAGCTCTAGATCTCTAGATTAAAATTGCATGTTTTGCGAAAATTCAAAATACTCAAAAATACTATCATAACAAGAATTCAAACGATTTAAAAGAATTGAGGGTAGAAGATAACATAGTGTTTAAATTGAGGAATTCTTGGGTACAAGGGAAAACAATAGAGAAATGCAAAGAACCTAGAACCACTTTCTCGACTGATGCTGATTGCTTTTTTCGGAGCCGATTTAATAGATCTTCGGAAATGTTCATTGGAATGCGTTTTTTGCCCTCAGTGAACAGGTGCAGTACCCGACGCGCTGCTAGCTTTTTCATGCTCAAATCTTCCATTAATATATGACAAATACATTCTTTCGAGATGCCCACAGCCTCTGCTGTCTATATAACCACCATTAGGTGAACTTTTCCGATGTTTACTGATGATTTATTGAAAAAATTCCGCTCAGTACTCATTAAAAAACAACCTTAAAATACCAGAAAAAATATGACTTGAACCAAAAATTTCAATCCATCATATTTTGAAACGCATAACATCAACATGACACGAATGATTTATTTTTTTTTCCTCAAAAAAAAACAATTTTTATCACATTTTGTTTGTTTATTTTGGCCATAACGGTGTCATCGTAAATAATATTTATTTCCTAATAATTTAAAAAATTTGTCTTTCCATTTAATACCTGGGCCGGCTGATTCATTGGCGTTGATACTATTAATTTTAATGTGATCTTTTTTAAGTTGGCACAGGTCAAAATTTTTGGGCAAGGTCTTGCGGCATATGTTATTATTTACTATTTGGCGAATGTTCATTGCTCTATTCTTGTAATCGATTTCTATATTTTTGGAAGGTATTATCGGATTGTAAATATGATTTTATCACCAAAATGCTGCCAACAAAGAATTTTTAGAGTTCGTCGTTTAAAATTTAGAACTCATGTAATGATGCATTACAAGCAAATGACATTTTATTATACACACAGTTTAAAAGGAGCTCTAGAACAATGTCATTGATAGATTGCGTTTAATTTTATCAATTGAGCTTGCCTATATTTATGAATAGGATAGAATTAAATGGGTATTAAAATTCTTAGAGATGTCTTATCATATAATGTACGGTTTTTCCCATATAATATTGAGCTTATTATATAATTTACCTCCTGAAAATAATTTATCATTAATTTATTGTATGGGTTGTCGACATAATGTGTAATCTCATTGCAATTTAGATAACGCAAAAATATGTCATGTATTACTTATAGTTTATAGTATTATGTAATGTAACATGCCCTCTTTTGTAAATTAAATATAAATCGAAGCTATACAACCTTGAGGAATAATAACAATAAGAAATGCTTAGCAAGGTACCTAGAGAAGGATCAGAAGTAATAAAAATAGAAGAATTTTACGACCAATTACAACAAAAAATAGACATAGTACGAGAGAAAGAAAGAGATGTAGTTATAATGGGGGATTGGAATGGAAAAATAGGGAACGACAACACCAGAGGAATAGGATGTATAGCAACTTATGGAATGGAGAAAGAAATTAACAAAAATGGAAGGATGTGCTAATAGGAAATACATCTTAGAATCGCGAGACGAAACCACAGTATACATTTGAGTCTAAAGATGGACTACTAGAAAGCATAGTGGACTATGTGACATATACAAAAGGACTAGAAGAATGTCCAAGTGGATAAAGAAGCAGAACTAAGTACAAACCATAAACTCAAAGCAATGGAGATCAATATATTCCAATTAAAAGAACGAGAAGTTAAAACATACACCAAAATTAATACAGAAAAATTTAAAATTGAAGAAATGAGATTCAAATTCACATCAAGAAAAAAACAAGAACAAGTAAAGGAAGGAGGCATAGAGGAACGCTGGGGAATCTTTAAAAATATAATACTAGACACAGTAAAAGAAGTACATGGTATAAAAATAATAAAAAAAAAACAAATAAAAGTACATTTTGGAAAACAATACGAGGCTTAAAAGTAAAAGACAATAGACATGGAATACGAGGGTGGCTCAATATGTCTGTATGTGACTTTTTGAATGAGAGAGTTTTGGCAAAAAAAACGTTTTCCTTTTCAACATAGTCTCCTTTTAGCTCAATACATTTCATCCAACCTCTCTCCAATTTTTTGATCCCTTCCAAATAATACGATGATTTCATCGTTGGGGCCAAATCTCTTTCCGCCGAGCCATTTCTTCAGATTTGGAAATATAAAATAGTCACTGAGGGCTAAATCCGTAGAATATGACGAATGGGGGAACAATTGGTACCGCAGTTTATGAAATTTGCACCTGTACATTGTCTTGATGGAAGAGCGCTTTCTTCTTGGACAAATGCGCTTCTTCAAATCGTCATTGAACCTGTTCAATAAGTTGCCGTAATATTCGTTGTTGATTGTTTTTCCCTTCTGAAGGTAATTCATGTGGATTATGCCGCGTGCATCCTAAAAAAACTATCGCCATGACCTTGTTGGTTAACAGACACACCTTGGCCTTCTTCGGTGCCGATTTGCTCGGAGAAATCCACTGATTCGACTGCTGTTTGGTCTCCGGTGTGTTAAGATGTATCCATGTTTCGTCAGCGGTTATGAAACGGCGCAAAAATTTGTCCATTCTTTTTCCATTCTTGCCAAAATGCGCGACGTTGTCTGCTTTCAGTGGTTGTACAACTTTAACTAAAAGACGCAGCTTTCTCAAACTTTGACTGTAGTGTATTAACAGATGGTGATGAAATTCAAAAAGTTACGGACATATTAATCCACACTCGTATATAGAAAATACAGACAATAATTTTAAAACAGGAGGAAATATTACAAGTATGGAGAGACTATTACGAAACGAAATTTCGGAGGGAAGAGACGCAAATACTGGAAATAGTTACAGAAGAGGAACGTGCCGAACTCGAGATAACGGCGAAGAAATTTCAGAATCTATAAGAAGGATCACAATAAGAAAAGCAGAGGGGAGTGACAGAATACGGCCAGGGGTGATAAAACGTGGAGGTACCAAGACAGAAAGATGTTTGGGATACATATTCACCCCCATAACGACAGAGAACCAGACAAAGCATGGGAAGAAAACAGAATGCCAAAGAAATGCGCAACCTATAAAGCAATAAGCCTGGTATCAGTAGTCTTTAAAACATATACAAGGATAATAGAAACAAAGATAAGAAGAGACATAGAAAGCAAATTGGAGGAAGAACAAGATGCTTTTAAAAAATTGAGATAAACCCACAATCAGATTAGTTTAATAAAAAAGGTAATATAAAGAGATAATATAAAGAGCAGAAAAAGGAAACATATCTGGTATTTATACTAATACTGTTCAGTTTTACTGCTGATGATGATAGCTTAGCTACTGAAACATGCGTCTAGTGCGAGTGACGTATTGTGGTAAAGGTTTTAGTATTCCAGGTATTTCCAGGCTTTATTTCGTAAATGAATAGTCGGATGCAGTGTTGTATATTTTTGTGTTGTTTGAGTGGTAGATACACCAGTATACTCCTGAAGCCAAGGCGCAGTCGAAACAATGGACTGCGATGGATGAATCGGCTCCGAAAAAGGCAAAGACCATTCCATCGGCCGCGAAAGTGCGATGGTTTTTTTGTGATAGTCATGGAAACTTTTTAGACTACGTTCGTAGCATGTCCGCTACATGATCTAAATTGTTTCAAATGGAAAAGAATATTGTTTGAAATGTATTTTTTATATTTCATTGCGCAAATAATAAATTTCACAAGGTTTAAATACTGCAATATAAAAATTGTCATCTCTGTTCTAAGGAGGATGGTTTTAATAATAAATAATTCAGAAATTAATTAATTGG
Organism: Dynastes maya; assembly: GCA_029619315.2. NCBI lineage: Eukaryota > Metazoa > Arthropoda > Insecta > Coleoptera > Scarabaeidae > Dynastes > Dynastes maya. The sequence goes on from JAROYE020000014.1 coordinate 13,237,724, forward strand.
GAATGGTCTTACCTGCAGACTGGTGGTCTGGTGTACCATTTCCTGTTGAGTTGCCTGTGGAAGCAGTGGAATTACCCGTGGAAGTCTGCGTTTGGTAATTCTTCGGCTTACTCAGGTAACCTTTCTTGAATAGTACGTCTTGTCTCGGAGTTGTGATTTTGGTGTATTCGTCTGAAACAATTGGATGATAATTTGATACTCTTGTTTAAATTTTATTTGTTAATATTATTATTTATTTTGTTCCTTTTAACCTTATCTTAAAATTTTTCATTAAAATGTGGAATCTCATGTATTTGAAAGATTTATTACACTTTCCCAAGGAAATATCCTCTATACCAAGGTTCCTAGTCCCCAGGTGTTTTACCTCCTTTTAAAAGCTTGCGCACTTACTACGGTGCGATATTAAAAAGCCAAAACGAAGATGATATATCGAGGTAATATTAAATGGGATTCTCTCGATACGTCACAGACAGTAGTAGAGTGGAAGCCGCACCGAGAAGCACTTATTGATTTTCAGGAATTTCTCCAATGTTCCACGGCATTCCTTTCACGGATCCAAGGGACCCTTCTATGTATACGAATGTGTATTGTGTCTAGTCGATGTCTGGCAATTATTCTTGGTAAATCCAAGGTCGAATTTTGTGCTTGCAAAACAGTTTTCTTGAATTTCATATGTGGCTGGTTTACGTTGATGAAATTCTTTCTAAATTAGTGGTGTGGATGTTTTTCGTTTTTAAAGTGGAAGAAATATTATCTGATAAGTAACACAAGCTAAAATATAGGATGTGAAATTTGAAGGAGTAATTATAATCGAAGGCTAAAACTTTGTAATATAATAAGGGTTCTGTATAATTGCTTTTTCAATAAAAATATTTACGCTTTGCCATTTTGCTTCTGATGATACCGGAAATGAATAGGATACTTATTTTAAGTAGAATACTTGTACATTAAGATTTCCCTTGTATATCAAGGTTCTTTTGTCAACAAGTATGAATGAAATTCGATATGATATTGATATCGTAGTGGTCAAGAAAATTATTTTCTTGTATTATACATTTTTATAGTCTTAAAGTAAAAATATCTTCTTGAATAGAGACTGATTTTTGCAAGAAAATCTATCTTCTTGATGCAAGAAACCATTTCTCTGCATTGTTTACTTAAGATACCGAAGACAGGAAAGAGCGTGAGACCATTGTTTCCAACACCAACTGGTCAAATTACTTGTTTTCCAGGCGGTTATTTTGGCAAATTGAACAAGTTACCAGTACGGAATCCTGATTTGGCAATTGAAAATGCATACGAGTTCATTGACAAAATTAAGGACATTGATTTTTCTGAAAACGGAGCTGTAGCCTCGTTTGATGCAAGTTTATTGTTTCCTAGCTAGCGTTCCGGACGATTTAACTTTATTAAATTTACGCACGAAGAGGAAAAAGACAAGATAATTTCCTTCCTCGAGCGCGCAACCTTGAGGTGTTATGGAGACACGGCCCCTGAATGCAGGATGCAAATGGCGAAGGGAAACTCGCGAATTACAGAATTAACCTTAATGCAAACTCCATGACCATGTCCTCAATGGAGGATTGCTGGATCAAAAATTAGACAGCAACTTGAGGAAGGAGAAGATTAACCGGGTCTAGGTTCATCTAGGAGTTACTTTGTTAAATTTGCGGAGGCAACATCCTTCTGATGGTGTTTCTCTAGAAATATAAATTAGATTCTCTTCTACCGAGGAGGATAGTTGGAACTCAAACTGAAGTGTTTTAGAAGCAAATACGAGTGAAATCAAAATTGTTGCTTGGTGACCAATACTCGAAAGTTTATTTCAAAATATCCAGACTTCAAATGCGATGATAAAAATGGCGACTGACCGTATATGAATCAAGGCATTCAAAGAAAAACTCAGTGGTTATAGTTCAAACATTAAGACCAAGTGGATCGTCACCTTCATATTGAATAGCCACTACAAGACTTCAAACTTGTACTGGTAAAACCATTAAAACCGTGATATTAGCACCTTTACGAAAGTTCAAAATTTCAGCAACTTAAGCTATTGTTTGATAGCGGATCAGCTTTGCTTCGTGCTGACCGCTTGCTTAAACTTACTTTCCCTAATTTGTTACATATAACCATATTTCGTAACTAAAACTATTCGTCACTGCTAGCCAGATGTAAATGAACTAATAGCCCAGACTATAGCAGCATTTGTTAAATCATCCAAACGAATTCGGCAATTTCATGAACAACATCCTAATATCCTAGTTTCCCAGAACGATTGGGAACGTCTATAAAGTTAAAATTGATTTACAAACTATTTTCAATAACTGCCAAGTAACAACGAATACCATCGCAGCATAAAAAAGGTCTTCATTACCGTTGGTTGAATCCTTGCAAATACTAGATAACGTACAAAAGGCTAGAAACCTTAAGTGACGAGAACAGCTCTGTGTTAGAGTAAAATTTAATAGTGTGCTACAAAAAAAAATGCAGATTTAGTTAGATTAAGGCAGATTTATAATAACAGTGCTTCTACAAATACGTTTACGAGTTTCAAAGACCATTATAATCAAGTAAATATTACATCATTACATGTCGAAGGGTTTTCATTATATAAAAATATTTTTTCGTCGCTGCCAGCAAGGCTCAAGGAAACGACGCCATGATTCGGATGTTAAGTCGAACACATTCCGTATTTCAATATTTACCAGATAAGTGTCTTTCGATAATTATAACTTATAAATTCTTACTTAAACAAAGTTACTCTTTTCCCAATCGGATGCCTATTATCAGGAACCGTGATTTGCGAACCTTACTACCCATCATCAACGTGATATATATTTAATTAAAGACCTGCATGAACCTATATATCATACAATCAATACTAAGATATTACACACATATTTATCAACCTGTAATCAACATCTAAACAAACCAAGCCTTTTTGTTTGCTCTTTAGCACCATATATCCTAGGTATTTGAGTATATTTGTACATTTACAGTTGTCACATTGTCCACATAAAGGTGTCAGCGTGATTAATAGAAGTACCACCACGATAATCAACGTTTAGATTCAGTATTTAAATAAGGTTTAGGCAAAGCAGGAAGATAAGATAAAGGGTTGCGTAATTGGTGTCGTTTGATACGGAGAGCACGTCCATCTCAGATGTTATGATTTTCATACGCCTCTAACTCGTACCAAGAGTTATTATGTGAGATGCGAATGCGAGATCTGCGAGAGTCCTGACATCTGAGATGGACATTGCTGTACACATGTTTAACATACACTTGATGTGTATACGATTTGAGCTTTTTGAATAGCAAAAAAAAAGGTTAAGTAAATAAAGCACTCTTTTACAAAGTTTTATTGTACGCTTCTTTGCGCTCTATCTATGCAATGAATTGGTTATTTATGTTTTCTTCTTTTTAATTTGCATCTAAAAATAATTTGCTATATTTAAGGTTGTTTATGGTTTGTCACGCCGGGTAAAGTTCATAGGTCCGACTTACTAAAAAAGCTTAATATTTGATCAAAAAGAGATATAATAAAATGATGAAAAAAATGGAAAAAGAGTTTAATAAAATAAGTAATACGTTACGACGTACGAGGGTAGATTGACAAGTTTCCAGAACTGCTAGTGGGTTGCTTTCTTCCAAATACTTTGTGTCGTTGTGATGGCAACTCTTTCATATCAATTGACTGCAAATGTCGAATCAATCTATCAAATAGTCCGGTTTTGGCAAGCATTGAAGTCAGGTACCTTTTTGTGTTTTCAATTATGGATAAAAACGAAGTTCGAGCGGTTATCAAATCTTTCTATTTGGAAGGGAAAACCGCAACGGAAATCTAATCAAAGCTAGATGCCGTTCTTGAGGATTCATTACCTTCATTTTCCACCGTGGGGAAAACGGCTACCACGCCAGAAATTGTGGATAAAATCCATGACATGGTTTTGGCAGATCGCCGAATACGAACGAGTAGTTTTTACATTTACATAATGGATTGGGTTTAAAAAAGCTTTCTGCAACATGGCTGCCCCATTTGTTCAATTCGGAGCAAAAACGCATTCGAGCTCGAACCTCAGCCGATTGTTTGGAAGTGTTTACGGGGAATCCAACGGATTTGAAGATTCGTGATCATGGATGAGACCTGGATTCATCACTACACACCAGAAACAAAAATGCAATCAAAACAGTGGATTGAACGCGGTGAACCGGTTCCGAAGAAGGCAAAGACCATTCACTCGGCTGGAAAGGTGATGGCATCGATTTTTTGGGACGCAAAAGGAATTTTGCTAATTGATTACCTTGCGCTCAGCAAAAATTGACAGAATTAAAGTTCCCCTGATTTGGCTCCGTTGAACTTCCACCTGTTCTTGAAACTCAAAACATTTCTGAGTGGAAAGAGATTTTGGTCGAATGAAAGACTGACAGGGGGAACCTCGAAGAAAATCATCTCCGGGAGGGAATCGAGAAGCTAGAGAAACGTTGGACCAAGCGTGTTGAACATCGAGGGGATTATATTGAAAAATAAAATATAACTTGGATCCGATTTATTTTGTTTTCATTGTCATTCCGGAAACTTTTCAATCTACCCTCGTATGAATTCAAAATTACCAAAATATAATTTTGCGATCGATACCAGGAAAGCTAATGTATATTGCTATTAACATTAAATTTAAAAAAATGCTGTTAAAGACGATCTTAATATGCTGGAAGTGGTATATAATATAGATACAAACTATCCAATTTCAAAGAGATCCAAGGAAAGACGAATGATATTATTTTAAAGAAAGTTATAGTTCTAGGATTTTGTAAGACGGGATGGCTTGAAAATATGAAAGAAACGGAAGATAAGGATGTAAAATTTGATTTCAAATTACAAGATAATATATGTTAGAGATGGACTGTTATTTTTAAATGATTAATGTTAGAGAGACTTCACAAATCACATTTTGGAATGGAAAAAGACCAAAGAAAGGGTTAGGAAAATATTTTACTGGCTAGGAATGACCGCTGACATAGAAGAACATTTCTGAAAATGTGCTTACAGTTTGCCAATAACAAAGAGCCATTAATACCAGATAAGCGACCAAAAATACCATGTCAGCCATTGCATGTGGATATAGGAGTCGACATATTTAGTAACTGTAGATGATTGTAGCAACTGGATAGAACTACTAAGCTGCAACGGAAATAATTGATCAGCTAACAACTGTGTTCGCAAGAGTTGACATGCAATTGTTTCATTACAAGTACAAGCAACGATGAAAAGTGAATAATATTAAAAGTTTACTCTATTAGGACTGGACTTGGAACTACTCTAGCTTGAGTTGCATTTGTTTATAATATTTACTTCACACCGCATTGTTATAATAACTTTGCATGTAGGTAATTCAATTCCAATTAAATTACTAGAAGCGAATGTTTTTACATAACATTTCCCATACATCGTCATGATCATCATCCGGTCTAAAACCTTAACCCACTCATTTCATAAATATTTCAAATTACGCCATTCAATAGCAATCAGAAGGTTTCTCGTTCGGCGCTAATAGCTGCCCAGGCGCTAGCCTGTCAGGGTACTTAACAATTAACGGGCTAAAATAGACCTCGCAAATGATAGGTAAGCCTACATTTATATTTAAGTTTCTATAGGGCTAAAAATAGAAGATGGGATAACATCAAGTCTGCTCTCGAACTATATAGGAAAACAAGACCTTCCGGATTAGTAGTAACGTCATGAAACAATATTTTGAAGGTATTTTTTTTTAATAAAATATCACGTAAGAAAAGTTTGGTTGTAAAAATAAATATTCTGGCATTTTTAAAGAATTTGAAGTTTTTGATGTTTTAAATTACTTATAGAAAGTTAAAATAGTCAGATTTATCATATGATGCTTTAAGGTAATAACACTTTTATGTTAGTAATTTAGTAAGGTCAATATAACAAGATGATTTTTGTGGATGGAAATATTATAGTGAACATGAACGCAAGCATATTACTCAATACGATAAATAGAAGATAATTTACACCCCATCAGAAAACAATGCAGGCGAAGTTGAGGAAATGGAGTAAAACTATTGACAGTGTCTATGACAAAACGTCAAAAACTTGCTTAATTTTATTTCAAAGCCTATCTGGGTGTTCACGAATTGAGGGGTTTCCGGGAAAAAACACATTTGTCAAAATAATCGTATTTATCAGAGAAATGTTTACTTCTACAACAACTGTTTTAAATCAAAAGAAATATATTCTTAGCGTTTCTTTCTTCGCTTAAGAGAAGTATATACTTGTAATGAAATAATTCTATTTCTTTGTTGGTCATTTATTAACTTGATTCAAGAAAATCTTGCAGAAATTTTCTTAAAATAAAGCATTTATCTACTTAGAATTCTTGAAATGCATACTATTTATATCCACATTATTAATTGTATTTAGTAAATAATGATAGCAAGGACTGTGGGGTGGTATGGTAAAACAAAATATTCACGGTACATTCCGCACCACACAATTTATTAATTAACTCGGGAAAGCCTTTTCGAAAACACATGGGTCAACATCATCAGCCACGTACCGATTGCTAATTGCACTTAGCTTGTTTAAAACAGTACGACATATCCGTACATACGCAGTAAATTATTCTCATTGCTTGTGATTTTAAAAAGATTAAGGTAGGTTATTTACAAGATAATGTTCAAACAAAAGTGAACTTTAATGTAGAAGTACAAATGAAAAGATGCCTAGAAACAATAACCAAGATAATAATAATTAAAATTAGTGCTGGTATTGCAAGAATCAAACTAGAATGGTGTATTGTTTAATAGTGCTTTAATATAATTACATTACTGGAGTGGACTGTATATATTGGTGTTACCACTGGCGCGGCTAGAACGCAACTCAACATAAAAAAGGGTATACATGCAGTTTTGTTCGTATAATTAAATAAATAAATTCCTTGATACTTCTAGTTTGTACGTCACATAAATTGTCAGTCATAAACTTGTCACTCCGTTGAGAATAGGTCTTTTTAACGACCATTCTTAGAAGAGAATTTATTAGTTCTAACACTAAGTATTATCTAACCTAAAATGCATGAACAATTTCCTTTTTAACATTCTGAAATATGTTTCGGAACCAATTTTTAAAATCCGAACTGATTGCTTCTATCACTGACTGCAATTGGTTTCATGACCAGTATCTTCTTGGTATTACAATTGATCTACAAATAAACGTCAAAGTCTGTCAGAACTTGTAAATCCATTTTGTCTTCATACCATTGCAACTTTAAATATAGAAATGTTAATTTTGGAAGTCGGAACGGTTATTTACATTCATCCAATAAGACCATTTCCGTTTCTAACATCACTACACTTATCAAAACTTATTTATGGTTCATTTCTAAACTCTGTTTCTTTTCTTTTTCTTTTACTTGTTAGCTAGAGTTCTAATTTAGAAATAAGGCCGGGACGTTAGTGTTCGGAAAATAGCTTCTGCTAATTCACTAACAAACGACAGCCGCATCTAATTTACAACTCCACTTCACAGAGGAATATATTTAAACATTTAAACACAGGAGTTGACTTCTTCTGACAACAGTTCGTTAGTAAGAATAATGTTGTATTAGTTTATTTGACAGGGCGGATTCTATTCAGCTCCATTATTCAACATTATTTTACGATATTTTATTACTTTCACGTTCATACAACATTGCAACAGTTGTTCATATTTAATTTTCTTTAAATTATTAGCACGTCCAGACGTACTGTTATCGTAATTTTCAATGTATATACGAAGTAAGCGGCTAGTCCAGAAAATAGATCAAGAAATCATGGCCCGTAATATCTGGATGGATGCCAACTATGTCCAACGGGGCGTATCGCGATTGTGAATAAAATATAACACAAATCACTCTGACGACGATGTGCGCATTCTTCAAGATGCTAAGAGTCTGGAAGCAATAGATAGACTTTTAATGTTTGTGTGGCGATGCGATTTCGTATTATTAAAGCATAGTTTTGTAGTTAAATGTCTCTAATAAAAAATGTTTGTAATTTATTTCCTATTATATCGCTTCATGTTTTAAAAGATGGAATGATGTAATTTCTTATCGTTCGATCACATTTGAATTTAATGCATAAATACTGCAAAGCATAAGAGTTTGATTCAATTAAAGCTATGTCAATAATTTGCACAAAAATTAGATTCAGATGTATGTAAGTCTACTTTTCGATGTAGAGGAAATTGTCGAAAATTTGGTTTCTTCAATTTTGCCTGAAGAATCTGGTCGCCTGTACAATTTCATGTGTACTCGTTATGAAGATTGGTGTACTTGTAAGAATGTGAAGACTATAACTAAGGAGAAAGTACTGCTGGCTTATTTTGAAGAACTATCTAAAAGTAAAAGATCATTTTCCCTTTGGTAATATTACTCAATGTTGCAAAATATTTTGTCCGTTAAATGTATGTACAAAGGTGGATCATTAATTAGTGAGCCTAGACAAAGAAAACACAAACTTTTTGGCAAAAAATTATTTTAGCTTTCCACGTAGTTTCCTTGTAACTCGTCACAGATTCAAAGAACTTTTACTCAAAGAAAGAGACAATTTATTATTAGGATAATAACTTTGTATTCACTCTTTGAATCATATTTAGTTGAATAAACTTTTGGAAAAAAAAAGTTTCTTTTGTTTGAAGTAATTCCAGAGAATCCACTACGGTATAAAAGGTTCGCTCCTTCAAAGCATTTGCACCAGCGTCAGTCTACTGCTTTGATTGTTGGTTTCATGATATCCGAATGGTGCATCCAAGTTTAATCAACCGTTATTATTCGGTGCCAAAAGTCTTTCGGATCATGTCTTATCTTCGCTAAACTGAGGGCTGAAAGGTTTTCTTGTTCACGTTTGTGGTCAATCGTCAACAAACACGGTATACCTTGTATTCATCATGCAAAATCGAAACCACTGATCCATATTTGGAAAAATATAATATTCTAACAGAACAACAAGACTTTCCCCGTATTCTAGGTCTGTGTCTCTTCAATTTGCCTCCGCATTTCAAAATCAATTGTAAGAGTATCGTCTTTTAAGTGTAGAGTCAAAGTCTTGTAGTTGAGTAGTTGCATACATATATTCCTTTGAGGAATACTTTGTGTTAGTTGATGGTTTATGCCTTGTATTTGTTTACACTGTATATATCCTTCTTTTCAAACGTTAAATTAATTCTTCCAAACACTCTTGGCTGCAATAAATGAAACATTAATGGCAAGTAAATAATTGCTTGGACCAGAAACCCTGGCATTGATCGTATCTAGAAGGTTGTAATAACAGATATTTTAACATGTTACTGATAGTGCTTATACATCTAAGCGCAGTATTCTAATTAACTGGTGTTTAACTAAATGGTCAATTAGTCAAGCTATTTAGTACATATTACTATTATGATCGTAGCTGGATTTATGCCAGCTATTGTTTGCGCGCATGACAATAAGCTACTAATAAAGCGGTTGGAAATGTATCGCGCATGTTCATAGATCAATAAATGTGGGACTAAAAATTAACATGTTCTCGATCTTCCACATCGTTAAAACTGATTTAAATTTAAATATAAACGAAGCCTTAGTGCGGAGTTGGACTTTACTAGATTGTAGTTTATTGTTATTTAATCTATTCAAGATTCGATTGGTGCTATACGGTAAAATATTTCTTTAGAGGAATCATAAATTCTACATTTTAGCATCTATAACTTATCACCATGCATGGAGTTAGGATGGAATTGTTATACACGTTGGTCTAGGTCTTACCGGGGTGCCAGATATATCGTACGTAGCGCGATTCGGCATCCTTGCATTTATCCCAGCTAGCCAGCCTGGCCGCGCGCACTGCCCTAGCTCTGAGAGGCCTATCTGACGCATTCTTTGTTTGTCTGTGCTCTCGTAAGGTTCTAACAAGTGATCGTGGATTTTGAATACATTATGTTAGCTTTACAATCGCATAGAAGATACAGATCATTAAATGGTATTTTGCCGGAAATTCCTACCAAATCACGGCCGATCTATTTGCCGTGGAATACGTGGATCGTCCTATTCTTTCGCATTCAACGATTGAAAGGATCGTCAAAGTGTTTGGGAAACCTGGCCGCATGATCAGGAATTGCTGTAAATGCCGACAAATAGACGAACAGCCTCAAATTCCTTGCTTTAGCCGGAAAATTGCAGACGAAATCGGTGTTAGTAGAAGTACTGTGATACGTATTTTGAAACGCAATAAATAAAGTTACAGAGTTCAAAATTGCCAGGAGATTTTTCCCCTTAATAAAGTAACATTATTAGAATTTTAATTTATTTTGTATAAATATCGAATTTATTTTTCTTTAGTTTAATTTTATAAGAATCAATGTTTATTTTCCTATCTTTTAGTAATAGTTTAAATAAACAAGCGTAACGGTTCAGTGACTGAGTGGTAAAGAGACCCAGCAGGGAATGTTTTATACACACAATCTGCAGATTAACAGCTCTTCTGGGTATAACAATCTGATTAGATTGTAAACTCCGTTGGGCCGCCTACCACACATACTAAAAGATTTACACAAGCCTATTTTTGACCAAAAAAAGATTTTTTTGTATGTCGTAAGTTTTTAGGGAACAAGATATGAACGCGCGTTTCATTTTGCAAAATACACCTTCTAGGGAATCCGAAAGATAAATCGGATACGGAGGAAAGGTCAGGAATTTATAAAATCGCAGTGGCTGTGATAAAACATATATTCGACAAATGAAACGGACGAAAGGCACCAGATTCAAAGAACACAGCTCATTACCGCTATGGAAGAATTGAATCACAACACATAAACAAAACCGGGCATAATATTAAATTAGAAAACTTCAAATTAATCAAGAACATAACTTTTCCGCGAGAATTAGACGCTTACGAAACCATTTATATTAAAAAGAATGCAAATCTGTTAAACAGGGAAAGGGGTCCACTTAGTCAAATCAGTTCTGATGGATTTATTGTTACAACACGGACATGTTTACGTTTTGTATGTAGAAGCAAGAATTTATTCTTTTAGTTTTTAGTTTAGTTTCGAATTTTACATATTAATATAAATGCTTTAACTTTGAGAACAGCCCTGTATAATTCGAAATACTCTGTTATTGTTATTTGTACCAAACATAGAATGTCATCAGAAATACCTTTTGCACAATCTCATACAAAAATATTGTCTTTAAGAAATAAAATTAAGTAACCATCGGGCGTCATAATCATTGTCCAAATCGCGGACATAGCAAAATAACATCGCCACAAGACCCCTGACCTTGATATTGCGATCGGTGAGTAGTGTCGTCACCGTTTACCGCGATTAATATCTCGAATAGCGTGGTTCTGCTCCCAAACATCACATGTGCAATCCGTTTCGCGTAAATTGGTAATTTATAACGCGACGAATATTATGTCACAGTGTTACGTTCGTTTCGTCTGCCAGATTGTAGTAAATCATAAAATAAGTCAGTTTAGTGGATATTTTATTTCGAGTTTGTTTCTGAAAATATTGACAGCGAATTCATTATGATAGAACATAGATTTCACTGCAACTTCAAGTCTTTATTGTTGCTGTTAATCATGTGTATGTTACCGTTTTTTTTTGAGATGTAGCAGTATAACCCGTTCTCGAAGGAAATGTGCGATTTCAATTTGAGATAGGTGACTGTATCTTACGACATCCAAACAAGCTTGCTGTTGATAAGTTTTTTTGGGCATTCTGTTTGTATAAAAGTGTCTTCAGTTTGTATGTGTTTCTTAAATTTGCAACGTACATTGTATGTATAATTGTGCATTATTAGGGCCAGTACCAAACCTTACAGGAGCTGGAACGTCAAGTCGCGGAGACGGTAGCAGAATATAGCCGAAGACAGCTACCCAGACGTTGTATGTATGCTCCAACTACTACCTCCTATAGAAGCGGAAAAGTTAAAGACCAGACATCGTGCGTGTCCGAGCGTTGCGTTGCATTGCGCATAGGCGAAGGAGCGACGGATGGCGCTAAGCTCTGTCTCGCATGCGTCTTACCTCTGGATTTGCAATATAAGAGCTTGCCGAAGTTGCGTTTTTTTGATTTAACAGCAATTGACGTCGAATTTTACTTTGTATGCGAATGGTTCTGTTACATTTGTGTATATTAAATGAACTTATGTAAGTTAATATAAATGCAATATATATGAGTTTATGAGAACTAAAATAAATAGAATTATGAATTTTCAAGTAAGACGAAGGAAACATTAAATTTACAAAATAAAACAATAGAATGATGGATTTACGAAATAGAATAAATGCAGTAACGAATTTCTTAGTATAAAAAATAAAAATAAAATGTTAAGAAGCCTTAACACTTTCATTGGTTAAAGTGTTACGAAAAAACTGAAAAATGAGTTTTTTATCTAAAGCAACAAACTTAAATAAACCTACTATCATTAACTAGTCAGTAATAAAGTTCGATAAATCAAAGAAATAACAACAATTAACAAAGCAAAGCAGAACGAAGAGTGAAGATATAAAACAATAAATCACAAAAATAATTTGCGCTTTTAGAATTGAACAGTTTGACAAATTGTTGTGATTACGTGGCCTGGCAATTATCTCTTTGGAGGAACCTGGCGTCATAAGAGACAATTTGGCGCTCTTTCCTGGCTTACTTTGTATAAAAATAAAAACAGTTAATTTCAACACTGATACGCTCCACTTATTTCATTTATTATAAATATACATGGTGGGGCAATGGTGCGAGGTTCTTCGATAGCACAATATGAAATAACTTCCCACACGAAAATCGTCACAATTTGAAATTATTTTGAAGCAAAAAAAAAACATATCAAAGGTATGTTTTTTTGAATGGAACAACCTGTATACGAGTGTTATCCTTTTAGTTTTACATATACGCATAACAGCAAACAGTAGATCTACTTAAATTGCCTTATTATTAGAGTAACCTAAACTTGCGGACTCGCATAGGCGTCGGTATTACGGGTTAATATAAGAATACGAAAAATTCATAAATAAACTAAACCGATAGAGAAGCAGGCATGTAGTGTCGACCTTGAATATAAATCATGTTAAACCGCGCTGAGAGAGATTTCGTTTTAGTACCGGTTGTGCTGTTGCAGAGATTAGTCGAACGGTCAAGGTTATGTACTTACGTGTCGCTTTTGAAAATATAGCTGGTGTTTTTTGTGTGTTGTAGTATTATACCAAGTACATAATTGGTGTATCGTTTCATACAGAACTAATATTTACATACCTAAGAAAACAATGCCTCGTAATAGATTTGCTACTAATGTACATAAGTATGTGTCACTTTTTCCCCATTTAAAATATGACGGCAGTGCAGTTTTTTGCTTAATATGCAATGTTCGTTTGGCTGCATTGGACAGAACTGATTGCCAGAGGCATGTCAATGGTATTAAGCATATGAGAAATGCAAGAACTGAAATACCTTATACACTATTCCTCATACATTTATTAATTATGTTTACCTCTTGTAATCTTCCGTTGTCGTTGGTGAGAAAAGCAGCTTTTAAAACGTTTTGGCGACAATACAATAAAATTGAATTTGGCTGGAAAGTTACTATATCTCGTATATCGTTTAGTCGGTCAAGATAAAAATATCTTGCAAACAAATTCAACAAACATACAACACATTAAGCGTATTTTTCAGATTTTCAACTGCGCTAATGAGAATGGTAATTATTTGGAAGTATATGGACATGTTTTCGAAATTACAACATACAACATACAATGTTGCCCTAGTCACACCGCATAGTTACAATATTTACTCTAACAAAAACATCTAATTACATCATTTCGTATTGAATTTAATCTCAAGCGTCGGCACGACAATAATCCAACGATTTGAGCGTTTGTTGATGAAATATCTCTATATATAAGCATAGTATCTTCCCCATACAAAATACAACCATATAGATGTTATCTATGTCCACAAGGAATTAATTTCGAAGATTTTAGGCGCGATCTTGAACTGTAATAATCTTAGTTAGGACCGATTAGTGTCGTCACAATACTACGGAATTGAATGCCGATTAGATTTACTAGGAGATGTGGAATTTTATCGATATATTAGCTACATTAAGTGTTAATGATGTATGATAATTTTTTTTTCGATTTTGCCGAATTTATCTGGCTGGTTTAACTTAAACGGTATACTTGTAAAGTATAGAATGAAATAAAGTTTGAAAAACTTTACGAAAATTACTTTGGACGTTAGCTATGTTGTTTTTATTCTATACAGCGTGTCTAAGAAGAAGTAAAGAACGATACATTTTACGTATAGGGAAATGTTTAAAAAGAAGAAATTCTAGAATAGTTTCTCTATCGGATTCTGGAAAAATATACAGGATGTTCCACTGAAAATATTGAAATAGTATAAATCAAACATTGCAGCGATTTCGCTAGTTGATATAAAAAAAATGGCAATATACTTCCGAAAGTGTGGATACACTAACAAAAGTACACAAAGAATAAATATAATACCGAAAATTAATCTACATTTTGTAGTGACGTGGTGCTTGTATTCTTATAAATAAACCCCAATTCCCTAAAATACCATTAACTTTCTCCATTACGTTAAGGTGATATCAAGACCTTCCTAAAGATCTACGTGGCCGCAAACAAAAACGGCGAACCTTAAATCTTACAAGATTTCCTTCAAGATTCTTCCAGATTACTCACATGTTAATGTAAAAATTTGATTGTTTCTAATTGTAATTTCCTTTATATCGCGCCCAATTTAAAAACATTGATCGTTTGAATAAAAACCAATAAAATTTTTATCACATTTTGCGTGATTCATTAAACGTTATTTTCATCTCATAGATTCAATAGCTCCAAGCTAATTTATTCATTATACACTGTAGGTACTAGAGAAGAATGCTATAATAACAAAAATATTTCATTATTTACTTTATTTTCAATTTCTTTTGAATTTATAACTGTAATGATTATACATACCTATACAAGATCAAAACAAATAAATTACAATAGCATTTGAATGCTTTATATATTTTAATTTTACCTTCGAATGATGTGTAGAAAAGGTCAATTGAAACATTGTATGTTTTTATGTCCTTTACATAACTTTATGGACAAAAATGTTAACATAATATTTTGACAACCAACTTGTGTCGTTGTGAATAATTTCCGAAGGTGAAGTGATCTTTTACATATTTTATGAGTGTACTTTACTCTTTATAATAATTACATAAGCTGAATAATTATTAAAAAAAAAATATTTTAACTTTTAAATACAATATCTACCCAAGCAATGTTGTGGTTGTTAAAAATAAAAGAAACAAACAAAGAAACATATAATCATAATCAAGTAATTCATGTAATGTGGTTGGAAATTCGATGTTTTTTTTTTGTTTCACAAGTATTGTATTTTCTTCACACAGTACAGTCACTTTTTTTTAGAACAACCGGTGTTTCCTGGTATATACACGATGTTGGTTATGTAAAGTGGTGATATTTACAATACAGGAATTTAAAATTAAATTTAGATAAAAAAAAACGAAAATAACCTCTAACAACAAGTGCAACACATTTAATATTTAATTTTGACGCGTACTCAAGGAAAAATTCTAACGATATATTAAAAATATATCAGTAATTGGCAACGTTTCAAGTCCAAGTTATTATCACGTTACAATATTATCGTGTTGTTGCATTTTAGACGTTTTTTTTTTTTTTAGACGTACAATACAATGTAATCAAAAAGTACTAATTGTGTTGATGGACCTAAAAGATTAGCATTAAAATTGAAGTTCACAGCTGTTTTGGCTTTTTCAGTGATGTATTTATATAATTACTTAATTTGTTGAGTATATGTGTATATAATATTAGGCAAACGATTTGTATTTATCTACAAACACTAAAGGTGCTAAAGGTGTATAAGTAGAAAACCTGAAATCTACATTAAAGAGTAGGCAAAATTCTTTTTTTCCTTCGTAAACTTTCTGATTTATTTACACTTATTAATCGACAATCACCTTCGTATAGTCGGTTTACTTTAATGTGTTTATATTACGTAATATGTCTGTGTGCAATTGATAGTTAATATTTATATAAGTAAAAGGTACCTGACGAATGCATTTTCTGAAGAGTGTAAGTGTAAGAATGTATTTAGTTTAAAATCTGCTCATTGAAAGAAGGTAATTTTGTAAATACTACTATAATACTTTCATATTTTGCTGCCTCATAATTATAATCCAAAAGCAATATGTTTTTTTGGAGTATAGTGATAAGGTTATCTTGTCGAATTATCTACCGGTATTAAATTGGGGACATTTTTTTTTATATGGCGTTATTTTGAAACTGTTGAGAAGATGCTCAATCATTTATAAATCAGCTTTTTTAAACGTGATTCCGTGCAAGTGTTCAAGAATACCGCAATTGACTTTTAAACATTTTATGAAGATCACCTGTTGCACTCCTGATTACTTCATGTCTTTTTTTAATATCTGCAGTATTTCTAGTAAGTTGAATTAGTGCACTTCGAGTGTGGACCTTGTAAACTTCTTTTTTGAACCAGCTCCATAAACAATAGGTGTAAGGAAGAGAAAGTATATTTAAACCAACAATAGGGAATCACGATAAACATGACATCACAAATGGAAATGGCAGGTTCCTAATAGACTTCGCGAAAGAGAAGGATATGATGATAAAAAGCATATTATTCCAACAAAAAGAAATCCACAAAGGTACATGGAGATCTCCGGATGATCAACATGTAATCCAGATAGACCATGTACTGATTGAGAGGAATGGAAATAAACGTATTACGAATATTCATAGCTGCAGAGCACCAGACACGGATACAGATCATATTTTGGTAGGCATACAAATGAAACAAGATATACCAAGCAAAAGCAATCAGAAGTGCTGGCAAACTAGAAGAAAATTTAGGCTAGATATGTATGTTAAAAAAGGGAACAGAAGAAATGAAAAAAGCGTATGAAAACTAAAGAAGGAAATGTAAAAAAGTTTTGCCACAAAAGAAAAGGACATGCAATGAAAATGTTATAAAAGATATTGAAGAAAACTATAAAAATAAAGAAATAGTGAATTTATATGGGATTGAAGAAGGAAAGAAATGGATACCAACCAAATGCATCATTCTATAAGAACAAAATAGGACAATTAGTTGGGGTCGAATAGATGGAAGAGCTATTTTGAAGAATTATTAAACGGAACAGAGAACCAAAGTGAAAAAAATATAAGTGATACAGAAATAGTGGAAATGATAGAAGAAAGTAGCATAGAAGAAGAAGAAAATCCTCCAACAACAGCAAATATAGAAGAAATAATGAAAAAACTTAAAAATAATAAGCCCAGGTCAGGATAGAATTACGGCAGAGTTACTGAAGTATGGAGTGGACATGTTGAGGAGGCACATAACAGAGTTGATTGGCGAGATATAGAGAAAAGAACAAATGCCAGAAAGTTGGAGTGATGCCGAGATAATACTCATCTACAAAAAGAAGGGAGACATTATGGAGTGTGCACAGTTATAGGGGAATATCATTACAAAATATAGTATACAAAATATTAGCTACAAGTAAAGAATAAATTAATAGGAAAATTAGAAAATCAAATGGGAGAATATCAGAGTGGTTTTAGGAAGGGAAGGTTTGTGACCGATCACTTACATATGTTATTGCGTGAAATACAAGCTGAAAGATACAAACATAATCTGGAAATCTTCATTGCTTCCATAGATTTTCAACAAACTTACGACCTGATAAAAAGAAAAGATTTATATACAATTCCAACTTATTTATGAGTGAAAGGGAGGAGTGTTAAAATTAATAAAGATGGTGTTGGGTACAACCTATAATCAGGTCCAAATTAATGGGTAGCCCACAGAGAAATTTGAGGTTAGAGGAGGGTTGAAACAAAGAGGTCCCCAATCCTCAATATTATTTAATGCTGCTTCAGAATATGTTATAAAAAAGCAACAAATGAACAGGGCTGAGTTGATATATCGTAACCAGCATCAATGTTTAGTTTTTGCTGATGATATAGTTATAATTTCAAGAAACAAAAGACACCTACAGGAAAAAACAATGAATTTAGAAGAAACACAAGCACAATAAATAGGCTACAGAATAAACGAACACAAAAGAAAAGTTATGAAATAGCCAAACGATGGGTACAAAAAGAAGTACTCGAAAATAAAAACGAGAAGTGGAAAAGATACAGACTTTTACAGACAACTAGAAATTAGAAAAGAAACACAACAACGTTTGATGCTAGGAAACCGTGCTGTATATGCTCTTAAACGGATTTTGAATAACAAAACGGCATCGAAGAATGTGAAAATAGGAGTGTACAAAACAGTAATTCGCCCAGTTTAACAACGAAGTATGAACTGTCGGAGGGATGGAAAAGCGAATGTTAGGTGTATGGGAAAGAAAAATCCTGAGAAAAGTTTATGGTGGGCGAAACGTAGATGGAAGATGGGAGAGAAGACCAAACAATGAGCTAAGTGAATTATACGGAGAACCAAATATGATAGGAATAGTAAAAAGTCAAAGGCTGGGCCATGTCTGGAGCATACAGGGTACCGAGACTGTTGTGAGAGTGTAGACTAGCTGGAGGAAAAAGGAAAGGAGTACCTAGAGCCAGGTGGAAGGAAGAAGTGCTCAGGGACATAGGAGAATGCGAAATGGACGACTGGAAGGATTTGGAAAAGGATAGAGAAAAGTGGAAACAAAAAATAAATCAAGCCATGGGTATACTAGGCCTGTAGAGCTCATCAAAAAATCGGACGTATATGAGTTTTTTTACATTATTTTCACGTGTACAATCCACTTCTGGAGTTTGGTCAGTTCCTCCTGGCTCACTCTGTACATTTTTCCTTTGACTAAAGATAGGTATCAAAATGAGCCAAAAGAAGTCATCAAAATTGTAACCGTCCTCCCCCTTACAGGACAGCGAACAAGTTTTATGAGGCAAAGACCGAGTAGATAACATAGATAAATCAAGAATTTATAAATTATCGTGTAAAGATTACGATTAAGTGCATGTTAGGTAAACCAAGAGGCCAATCAAAGAGCGATACAAAAGGCGCCTAGTTCAACTTAAATTTAGGAAGCTTAACAAATCTAGTATCATCCTACATATGTCTGAAACGAACCATAAAACTTAAAACAAAATGCACCACATCACCGATAGAAGATCCAACTTCGATGAAATGAAAGGTTTCAGTTTCACAACAAATTGAAGATATTCAACAAAGATTAATGATTATTATTGGTTGCTTGTTGAATGGCGGACATATTCAAACTCAATCCAATGGACCAGAAGTTCAAAACGGGGACGGTATCGACCTTTCGGGGGTTGGCAAAATGTCAAAAATTGCGCTAGCCGAATATGCAAGACAATCACAGATTGAATATTTTTGAAGGAGGTGATTTAAAAATTATGTTACACAATTTTAGCCTAAATATTTAAAAAAAGTGCAGCAATACATCAAGCTTAACCATTTTTGCGCAATTACAATCTATGATTCTGTTTGTGAAAACTTGTTGATATTTGTAAAATTAAAAATGAGTATAAAGTATAATAAGGCAAATTTAATACAATTTATTTCTAAATTTTGGCTCATATACAGATGCAATGAACCGTTCTTTTAAAAGGGGTCAGTGCAAGAAGAAGGTTGGGAATCCCTGCATGACTCAATAAAACCCACTCCTGTACGAATTCAATCTTATTTTTATTTGGTTTTTCCTTCAATCTTTTAAAAATCCATCCCAGTAATTTCCAGAATACAATTCTCTCTTGATTAACCTTATCTAATATTGACTGCTTACCTTCGTTGAACGTAATCTTATTCTCGCTGGCTGTACTACTGGAACGGGTCGATTTTGGTTCATATTGGAACCGTCTAGTGGGCGTTGATTGACTAGAATACGAAAGCTTCGAATAGAACGGTCTGTGGTGGTAGCTCTTCGAGGTTGGTTGGTGTGATCCGGATAGGGCGTTTGATTCTTCGCTGTCGCTTTCATCTAGAACAAAAATTCAAAGGTTTATTCAAGATGAAATTTTGGGGAAGGATTATTTATTTTATGTAGCTACAGTATAGTTTTCTGTAAATTTTCAAAGTTAAGTTAATTATTAAAGTTAGCGTAGCTAAAATCGTCCTGGAACTATTTAAATCTTAACATATACGAATTGCCTTGATGAATGAACAACTTTTGTTGGATTCGGTTCATTTGTCTCCCTGCTGTGGAAACTGCTAGCGTTTTGGTTACCCTCTTTGAGAGTTTGTTTCTGGGTGAGGTGGATATACCACAGCTACGACTTGCATGTTCTTGCTTTACCGCAAGTATTGAGCATATGTCATTTGCCGCAGATATCGCACGTTCGCAGTTAGAAAAACTTTCTGTAACTTCAGCCCCTGGACTTGATAACATATCCTGCACTGTACTGAAAAGCAACGCCTCTTCCATTGCAGGGCCTTTGGTGAGCATTATGTTGGCATCATTTCTGACTGGTACACTACCAGACTGTTGACTGATTCCTTTGGCAATACCTATGAGCCTGGTGTATGTGTGTCTAAAAGTAATGGAGTAGATTATCATCCAAGATTTTATAAAGTTCATCTGCGAAAACAACATCGTACCATCGTCTCAACATAGGTTTATCCCTAACAGATCTACAGTCACTAACATGATTGTGTGCCTAAACAAATGGACGTCCTTTCTCGAGAGTGAAACAGCAATGGATATTGTATATCTAGACTTTCCTAAGGTCTTTGGTAACACCAACACGTTATTGGTAGCAACCTGTTCAGGTGAATTGAAGCTTCTGTAACGAACAGAACGTATTCCGTGAGGGCGGGGTCATCCCTTTTGGACCCACATTGTGTATTATCTGGTGTTCCTGTCAAATATCAATAGTGTAGTGGTCGTTTGTAAAAACTTAAGACGGCACCCCCGTATCAATAAATCCCTCGAACAAATCTTGTAAATACATGATCACGTAACATCTACAGAACTAACAACAAAAAATTTACGTGTTTCAAAGTCAGAGACTTTCAAGGCTAGCCTATTCTCTGTTCTTGTTACAATTGTTGCCACTATAAATATACCTATATCTAGATACACGTTCTTTATGTAGACACTTACCGATCTTTCAAGGTTAATTGAATTTGTTAGTCGAGAACATCAGCCACGTGCTTTGTGGCCAATAAAGCTATTTGGTTCGATGAAGACAACGAAAAGAGCGAATATGGTTACGGTTGCTGTTGTACGGTATAGAATTGCGTGAGCACTTTGAAATAATTGGTTTTCCAACTGCTTGATTATCAGAAAGCCCGTATCGAATATAGGATATAGTTTACATGATGTGGACTTAAACATCAATTCGTTCTCCCTAGTTTCCTTTAATAATTATTGCTCATTTGCTTCATTAGCTAATTGTGAATGCAAGAGAGGAAAAATAATTTCTGTTCCACCTTTGATACGTGCTGTTAGTGGTGGTTTTTTTGCGGTCTAATGGCCTAATGTTTACAGTATAATATTACTTATTTCTCATATATTAATAGAAGACATTATCATGCTTCATTTGAGCCAAAGATGTTCCAAAAATTTGATTCCACTTGTGATGATGGATTAACAAAAACGAAGGCCCAAGTTCTATATGTCTCTATTTTTTATCAAATGTAGTGTTGAATAAAAAAGGAAGAAAGTTGTTTACACCCTGTTTTTAATTAGGTGGAGCTCTTTTTAAATCGGACGTTAAAACTTTGACTCGTGATTGGCTATTTTTAGTAGTCCTTATAATAATTATTATAAAAGAAACAATGTCTTCTTTATTAAATTTTTAATAACGTTTACAACTAGAGTTGCTCAATTTGCGCCAGTGGCGGGCGCATAAAAGTTTACACAAAATAAATGGTCAGCAATAAAATATAATACGTGCTCAAACATTTACCGTCTTAAGAGTCTTCCGAGAGATCACAAAGTGAATAATGTCTGCTAAATATCTGCAACATTAGATATGTTTCCACAGTTGTTTCGGCAAACCGAGTGCGGCGTGAGGAAAAAGCGTGTCTATATGCAGAAAACGAACGTTCTATATCTAGTGACGTTATATTTGCGTAATTAAAATAATTTTTGGAACAACTTAACGGTTCTGTTGACGCACTTTCACAAATTTGTCTTAATGTGCCAAAATCAGAATCTTTCTCTAAAACACTTTCAAACCTTTCTAGAACACAAACATTTTTTGCGTCTTCTATCGCGCATAGCTGTGCGTGAACATTTCCACAGATTCCACTAACGACACCGAAGGATTTTGTAATTTTTGTATTGCTTCCACTAGTCCGAAGTAATTGTTCTAAATAGTTTTTAAATCCGCTTTAACCTGACTATCTTGAAATTTCGACTGGCTTTCCTTGATAGCCGCAGCTCCCTTTGGATCGAATTGTAAAACCACGTTCTTAATATTCTCAAAATATTTATGGTAATAAAACGCGGCCTGCAACCATGTTCCCCAACGTATAAGAATAGGTTCTGGTGGCTCAGGCATACGGGGGCACAGTCTGTGAAATTTGCGAATACGTTTTGGGGATTTGACAAACACTGCTTTTGTATGCGCTATTAAAGCGTCTACCTCAGGATAACATTTTCTAATACTATCTGCCACTTGACTGTAAGCATGAATTTTACAAGTAATATGTAACCAGTTAACACAATGTTTTTTAAAAGACCGGCCTACAGAAAGCATGTTTGCAGCACCATCACTCATAAACATCAACAGTTGGTTTGTTGAAAGTTCAAACTTTTCCAATGTATTTAACACTAATTTTGAAATCGTCTGGAAGCTAATAGAATTGAAGGTGACGATTGATGTGGTTCCATTGTACGTACCATTACATTAACCACAGAATGTTTCTTACGATCTGTTGTTTCGTCCACACATAATCACAGCTTTTTTATCTTTCAACTCCGATTTAATTCTTTTTTCAACATGTTCACGAGCAGATGGCACAATCTTTGTAACGATGCCCGACTTGGTAATTTGCAGTCCGAATATTTATTCCAAAAGAAGACATATGCTTCCTTGTCTAGTAAATTAAACGGTAGATTACATGCAATAAAGGTAACACATAAATTAAATTTAAATTTGCCATAGTGTCGTGTGCAATTTTTACTGTTTACTATTTACGTGACGTAGACAAAATTTCTGAATAATCACTGGCATTATGCAGGTAGTAGTGTTATTGTTTGTGGTTAAAAAACAGATAATATGGTGTACTATAAAATTGTATAACGCTGTATTAGGTGGTATTAGCCGATTCATCCCCTCTAATCGGACAACTGAATTTTCTCGAAAGAATTGACCAATGGTGTTATTCTTATATATTTTAATGCTAGTAATCTGAATCTAGTACAATCTTTAATGTAAGGATTTAATAAAAATTACTAACAAAAACAGATTATAAACATATTTTAGCTGATATTTTAAAATGTGATTGTCCCTATATATGTAGGAGCTAGAAAATATATTACCATCTATTAGATTTTTCTATTCAAGGTTACAATCTATTGTTCTTATTGTAACAAAAAGTCGTAGCAAAAATATTTACTGCCGTATTGTACTGAAGGTAATAAATTTTATTTTAATACTGGAAATTTAATCTTCAAGTAATCCATGTCCCCAAACACAATCTTTGTTAAGAAAGTCCTAGAAAAATGACGTGCTGTAATCTTGTATGTAAGAAACGAACATAATGCGGTCTCTTAGAAGTATTTACATATTGCGTAGCCACAGTCTTGTGAAATTCCTACAGCTTCTAGGAAATATCGTAAGGACGGTTTCAAATTAATTCGTATAATTCATAGTTCAATTTACAAGATCGTATGGATATGTAAATAAAGAGAATTTATAATAGAGAAAATTATCGCGGATTACGTCAAGGAGTGTTAAATTTCACTTGTTACCTTTGCTTTAAATAACAATTATGTGATTATTTAGTGCATTACATAATAGATAATAATGTTAAAAATCAATTTTTGCATTTTCATTGATCGATATATTTTTTTTTGTTCCATTGATTAAATGAATTTGAAAACGTGGTCAAGGTCAACTTATATTACCGTATTGTTTACTACTCGAGACCAAACAACTTTTGTATGAGACATTTTTTTCTAAAATCAAATGTTCTAGAGTTACTTCGAGTAGAATGGATGTTTCACCATTTATGTATGTACCTAACGTGTTTTATATAGTAGCTATATAGTTAATTATCAATCAATTATAACATCATTTATCATTCATAAGATTCATATTTTGTATGTAAATTGGCTTAAAATTTCCCAGCGTGACGTTAATCAGCAGCTCGTCACAAACACACCTTCCTGTTGTAATCTGTAAGTGTATAACAAGCCGGTATAGTAGCCCATTTTAATGAGATACAGGTTATTTAAAATAAATTGTATAATCTAAAATTCCCAAAAATCTAGCATAAACTCGATACTTAATTTAATAATTCTTTTTTTTTTTATTATTACTCTGAGAGAAATGAAAATGTTATTTCAACAAATCTTGCAGTTTCAAAAAATACCATTTTCTTATTGGTTGACTTAACTAGAATATTGAAATGTGCTTAACGATTTTATTTATTGGCTTACTCTTACAGATCTTCGCTTCAAGCCCGTTTAAAATACTTTTCCAACGTTTTTATTCGTAAAGGGAGAAAGACTTTTTATTGTAAAATAAAACACATGTTCCATAAGAAATTTATTATGTTGAATTCGGCGTAAACTACATTTAATACCATTATTTATGGAATGCAATATCATTTAAATGTCCCCCTAGGAAGCGCTGGCAGGAATGAATCCGTTAAATACAATTTTCCATGACCTTTTCACAGAAATCGGGTCGAATGCCAGAAATGACAAATTCAATGTTGGTCTGCAAGTCGTGTAATGTTGCTGACCTGTTGCCGTAAACACTTTAGTTCCAAATGGCTTAAAGGGTTTATTTTTGAAAAGATAAAATTGAAATTCGAGATTTGTAATATTTGAGTGTTTTACTGGAATCATTTTTTTTCATTTCTTTTAATTTCATCGAAAGGAAGGGGCCGGAGTGAAGGGAGCACTATAATCCCAAACGACCTAAAGGGTTTATCCTTCAAAATATAAACTAGAAATTCAAGATTTGTAATATTTGAGTATTTTGCAACAATTGTTACTGGAATCTTTTTTTTTTTAATTTCTGAGAAAAGAGGGGGCCGGACTAAAGGGAGCACTTTAGTCCCAAACGACCTAAAGGGATTATTTTTGAAAATATAAACTAGAAATTCGAGATTTGTAATATTTGAGTGTTTTACAACAACTTTTACTAGAATCATTTTTTTTCTGTGTCTTTTAATTTCGGAGAAAGGAGGGGGCCCATGTGAACGTATCACTTCAGGCCCAAACGGCCTAGAGGGTTTATTTTTGAAAATAGAAATTTGAAATTCGAGATTTGTAATATTTGAGCGTTTTGCTACAATTTTTAATTGGGTAATTTTTTCCGTATATACTTTAATTAGGAAGATATTGCATTATTATGCCGGCTAATCCCAAGTTTCTGTTTATATAGTTTTCGTAGTTGCTCTGTTATTTTATTTATACAGCTTTTAAATCAGTTCGAAGCACTTGTACGTAAGAAATCGCCATAACCTCAAACATAGTGTTAATTTATGTACATGTATAATGACTACATTTTCCATTTCTATCGGGAAAGCTTGCGGAGCTATCTCCTAATACGATGTAGATTCTACGATTACGAGACCGGTACCGGAGGATAGCTCGATCTTTCGTGAGTTCATTGTGGCATATTTGGTTCCATTGGGTCGTACATAAGTCAAGATCTGTTAATTTTGTCGGTGATATAATGAGAAGGATATTTCCCGAGCATTTATTTTACTCAGGGATATTAATCCTAACATTTTCAGCCTTGTAACAATTTCTACTGAGAATAACAACTTAGTTTATAAACCATACGAGTGTGAAGAATTAATTTAAGTAATATTTCACTGTACCTGATCAATCACCTATATTTTATCTTGTTAATGACGTAATGAAACTCTGTTGCTTTGTTTTATAGTTTACTCCACCAACTAAATACAATAATCTATCATGCATAACTAAAGTATCTGACACGAATGTTCACGCAAATACCTCCTGTCTTTCATGTAAAATAGAACAATCATATCCTTTCGCATATCGAAAAGAAATTAAATCAAATCGCTTATTTTGATAATCTCTATATACCACCGGTAATTTTCCGCTTAGCCGTTACAAAATAGCCATTACGAAGTGGGTAATTTATCGTTTGGCAGAATGAAATGCGAGTTTAACGACGCATGATATTCAAGGACCGTTAAAACTGCGTATACGGAAAATACCAAACACTATAGTAATTGTAAATTTTTCCTAAAAATAAAGAATAGGATTCAAAAGTAGTATAAATTGTAAACACTAGTTCAAGTTGTGTGAAAATAAATCAGAAATAAATCTGAAATGAAATATGAATTATTTCCGCTATTGACAAGGTTGGCAAGAATATTACAGATCAGTAAGCCGGGCACAATCGGTCTTCGCAACAGAATCGGATCAGTCGCATGAGCCGCGGGTTATAAATTGTGTATCTGTGACTCACAGCCGACGGAATTGATATTTTGACATCAATACCCCAGTGTAAAAAATAAAAACTGACGCAATAAAAAAATTTGGTAAAGAAAACGAATATATGCATACGTTGAAATGTTTTTATTGCCATTATTTGTTTCTTTTTTTTGTTTGAAAACGGTATTTGTTGTACAGGGTGACCGACGGGAACCTGACGTTTTTGGGATGGCTAGTACTCTGCCGGTAGGAGGAGTAGGGAGTCGAATTACCAAGCATTAATCTCGCCATTCCATGCCGTTTCCCTATTTTTTCGAGGACGAGAATGGCACAACTGTTACAGTGAATGCCGAACGTTACTGCCGGATGCTGAACACTTTCTTGCGTCCCGAACTGCGCAGACTGCAACTGGATTTGGAAAATGTTTTTTTTTCAACAGGATGGTGCCACCGCACACACTGCTCGTGTGTCCATGCAAGTGGTTCGAGGCATGTTCCCAGAAAGGTTCATTTCACGTTTCGGCGACATCCAATGGCCCCCGAGATCACCTGACTTAAGCACTTGTGACTTTTTTTTGTTGGGGTATCTGAAATCACGTGTATACTCTCCCAGACCCCGCACATTGTCAGAACTGAAGGAGGCAATCAGGGAAGAAGTGGCTACAATCGATGGTGAACTGATGATTCGTGTGATGGCCGATTTTCCGCGAAGGCTGGAAAATTGCATTCAGGAGGATGGACACCACTTACCCGACGCTATCTTCCACAAGTGATATTCAACTCCAAATGGCATGTAATGACAAACGATTTTGTGTATTAAAATAAAAATTTCCGTAAAAAATAACTGTGTGCTGTTTATTTCAAAAACGTTAGATTCCCGTCGGTCACCCTGTATATGTAATGTAATAACCGTAAAAAATAAACAAAGTAGTTTCTTGAAAAATCTGTTGTAATTAATACCGTAACAATAAATAATAATATAATAAATAAACGTAACTTTTAAACAGTGTGGATAGGATTGTTGAAAAACTAACACCATCAGGTATGTATCCGCATTTGTCCCGGTGAAAGTTGTTCGCTGTGATAAAAGAAATATATAAAAATATATATACGTATGTACTTCGAGAAAGACCGTTCAATATCTATGGAAGTAACATAGGCATAATTAAAATAATCCTTAGTGTTAGTTAATTTCGTATAATCGGAGCTCAGTATTTTGCAATTTTTCTATTGCGTCTAGTAATCGTTTATAATTCTCGCTAATACTTTTTAAATCTGTTTCAACAGAAGTAATTAGAAATCCTTTCTGGCTCTCCTTAGTAGCTGTAGCTTCGTCAGGGTCGAATTGTAAAATCACAGATTTTATTTCCTGGAAATGTTCAGAATAATAAAAAGCCGCTTGCAATCATATTCCCCAACGCGTAAGAATCGGCTGTGATGGTTCGCGAATACCGGGACAAAACCTGAGAAATGCTCTAACCCGTTTGCGAAATGTGAGAAGCACGTTTTCGTATTTGCTATTAATGCATCCACCTCCGGGTAACATTCTGGAATAGTTTGTTCCACAAGATGTTTTTTCTACCTTTTCCTATCTTACAACTGTTTATCTTTTAATTCTGTTTTGATCCTATTTTCGATATCTTTACGTATAGTTGGTAGCTCTTTTCGTAACATTGTCCGTGATGGTAAGATCCACTCGGGATTGTATATACGTCAAAACTGTCGAAACGGTTCTTTATCGAATAAGCGAAGCGGTAGACCACAAACAAAAAACATCAAAAGCAAACCCAACTGAACTTGGGTTTGAGGTGGTACACCATTTTTCTCATGCTTATGCTGTATACTATTTATTTGTCCTTTACAGTTGCTTTTATGAATTAAACACCGCGTGTTTACATCCGTTTGAATCTTTTGTTTCTGTTCTTAAAACGTAATTCTATCTCGATAATCCTATATCTTTCCTCATATGGTAGCTTACCTTATACATATTTGAATTGAAGCTAATAATCTTAAACCAAGTGAATAACTTTTCCTTTTTTCTAATCAAGGAAATTCTGTGTTATAAATATTTCTATTTCTAAAAGAAGATTCGCAGAACATAAAGCTATGATTTATTTATAACACTGCTAAACGATCATTTCCGAAAGTGACTAAATAGTCCATAATTCTCATCAGACATCGCTCTTAATGCCTATCACCTCTTTCGCTCCGTATTATTTTCTCGTTTTCCAGAATTACGCAACGTGATTTTGGGTCGCCGAAGTGCCTAAAATTAGTAATCACGTGAATTTTTTACAACGCTGCTAGAACGTCAGGTCAGACGTATGATTGCGATGAGCGGTAGCACCAAGGCTCGTGACCACCAGTGACACACATATTCTCGGCCAGGCGATGTAGATGCCGGCCGGCTTTTCGCTACTGGAGTTTCAATATCCTTCCCGGTTATATATACACTACCCGCCATAATTATTTGCCCACCTACATTTTTGCCTGGATTTTAGAATATTATTTATTTAGATGGTATAACTATTCACCTACAAGTAAAAGAAAGATATGACAGTAAATATTCCGCAAAAGGCTCCTTTCATACTTAGTTATCGATTGAATCTCCTTAACCCGATAATTAGGGGTCCAGGTAGGGCAATAAAAAAACCCCTTCACAGTTCCCTATTTACTCGAACCAGAATTATGAATAACCTGGGCAAATATGCGGTAATAGCCAGAGGCGTGGCGAGCGCATAAAAGTTTACACATAAAATAGAAGGTAAGAAATAAATTATAAAACGTGCTGAAACACTTACCGTTTTAAAAGTCTTCCATGAAATCACAAACTGGGTAACATCTGTTAAATATTCGAATCATTAGATATGTTTCCACAGCTGTTTCAGTCAAGTGAGTACGACGTGCGGAATAAATGTTTTTTAATGCCGAAAACGACCGTTCGACATCTAGCGATGTTATATTTGCATATTTAATTTTTGGAAGCAAGTAAGAAGGAGGATGACGGTCAATGTGGTTCCATTGTACGTACCATTACATTAACCACAGAATGTTTTTAACGATCTGTTGTTTCGTCCACGCACAACCACAGTTTTTTATCTTTTAATTCCGTTTTCATTCTGTTTTCTATATGTTCACGAGCAAATGGCACTACATTTCGTATCGATGTGCTACTAGGTAATTTACAGTCCGCATATTTATTCCAGAAGGAGACAAATGCTTCTGTGTCTACTAAACGAAACGATAGATTACATAAAATAAGAGTAACACATAAATCAAATGTAAATTTTTCTTGGTCTCGTATGCCACTTTTTGCAGAAGAATGCCGTTTGCTTTCGATGTGACGTTGACAATGGCTTCTGGACCAACACATTAAAGGGATTTTACAAACTAGATCAACTCAACAAATACATCGGTGAAATTGTTAATATTCGTCGGTACCAGTTTAAAAATCACTAGAATAGTAAAAAATTTCGATTCACTTCCGCCGAAGAGTAATTTTAAATGTCACTGACCTTTGAAATATTCTATTTTTCAAACATGCCAGAATTTCTAGTAAAAGAAAAATAAAAAATACATGTATCTATTCATTATTATTATTCTTAGGTTGTGAAAATAATATCTAATTCCTACATGTGTATGGCGATAATATGTAGGAATTAAAAAAAAGCCACGCATATATTGTTGGCTAATCCGCACCTGCCAAATCTAATATCGCAAAATACGCGCGGCTGTAACAAAAAATAGAGCAAGCACGAGACCGTGTCACCCACGTGAAAAGCGTATTTCTACCGCGAAAACGCCAAGCATGTGATTATGTTATTGGGACGTCTAGAACTCCTGATCCGTTCATATCGTCGTATGTATAATAACTCGGAAGAAAACCTTGAATATAAAAAAAAACGATGTTTTTTTTTTGTCTTGTGGTGGTTAGTGATCTAGGTCTGTGATCGTAAATTCTAATTGAAAAGTATCATTTGACGATATTAAGGAGTGTCTAAGAAGAAATTAAATTGGTGAAATCATAATTTTTCTCCGTGGTACTGATATTTACATTTCTTCCTATTTCTAGCATGAGTTATATGCTTAAATTATTATTTAATATACAGGTCTTGTAAAGCGAATACGTACAGCAAAAAATAGTGAGTTATCCGCTCCCTCTCAGCGATTGGAGATCACTAGAGCGGGCCAAGAGCGCCACGCGCCAGGTTCGCAATCAGGCTGCCGGGCGCATATATGTATGTAAACATAGGTAATTTAAATATGTAATTATTAGGACGAGGACCAAAACCACTGTCTATTACGTCGTGAAGACGCGCAAATATACACCTGCAGTTTGGGTGTTCGTTGATAAATAGGGGCGTTGTTCACAGTGGGCCACTACAAAAAAAAAGTTCATTCATCGACGGCTACGAACTAACAGCGCGCTTATTCATTTACGGATGACGCGCTCTATTCATCAACAAATGACGAGTCTGCAGACGTTACGTTTGCACCACTTCGTGGCATACTAGAAACAAGCGTCGGTGTGCTCGCTTTAGTGATTATGTCTAACGTAACTATTACAAATAAACGGCCATTACCTACGAAAGTTAATAAATTTCTTAGTGAATTTTTGGATTTACACTACAATGGGAGTACAATTTTCTGTAAAGTTTGTAAAAAGAAACTACTGTGCTGGAGCAAACGTGATTGTGAAAGACATATAAATAGCGCACACCACAGAAATAAAAGAAATGGTGTGTCACAACAACGTCAATTTCAATTAGAATTGCTTTTAACGTTTATGGTACGTGGTCTACCACTTCGTATACTTGATAAAAAAACATTTCGAAAATTCTGGGGTACATACAATACCGAGTGGATACTACCATCTCGGACAGTGTTACGGAGAGGTATTCCACGAATACGTGAGGACATTGAAAATCGAATTAAAGCCGAATTAAAAGATAAACAGCTGTGGCTATGTCTTGATGAGACGACAGATTGCAAAAAAAATTCTATTTTGAATATAATAGTGCGCGTATTAGATCCTATTAAACCAAATTTTGCAATTCTATAGCCAGCAGAAGATTAAAACAGTGTACTAGTAAAGCAATTACGGCCGTAGTTCTCGAAACGTTACAAAAATTTCAAGTGTCAACCAGTCAACTGTTGTTGTTCATGAGCGATGGTGCAGCAACAATGTGTAGTGTAGGCCGTTCCCTTAAAGAAAAGTGTGAAGGACTTTTACATGTTACGTGTAAAGTCCATGCTTTACATCTTGTGGCACAAACTATTCGAGAGTGTTACCCGGAGGTGGATGCATTAATAGCAAACACAAAAAAAAGTGTTTCTCAAAAGTCCTAAGAGGGACTAGGGCATTCCACAGGTTATGCCCTGGTATTCGAGAACCACCACAGCCCATTCTTACGCGTTGGGGAACGTGGTTAAAAGCCGCTTTTTATTATAATGAACATTTTCAAGAAGTCAAATCCGTTATTTTGCAATTCGTCCCTGCCGAAGCTAGAGCTATTAGGATGAGCCAGAAGGGATTTCTCGATATTTTTGTTGAAACACATCTAAAGAATATTAGCAACAATTACAAAGGGTTAGTAGACGCGATAGAAAATTTGCAAAATTCTGGATTGTCGTTGGTAGAATCAGTGCAAGTCGTGGACGAAGTTAGTACATTGTTACACAGTATAAACGATGCAACAAGTGGACGAGTTTTAGCTAAGTTCGATAGTGTTTTAAAAAAGAATCCGGACTACACGAGATTAAGACAAATGTGCGATGGGGCATCTGCAGATTCCTTGACTAAGTCTAAAGATTATTTTAATTACGCCTGTCTTACTTCGGTAGACGTGGAACGGTCGTTTTCGAAGTATAAGAACATTTTTTCGTCTCGGCGAACATCCTTCACCGAGGCAAATGTGGAAACTTATCTGATGGTGCAACTTTTTAAACAAGCCTATCCGCATTATTAAGAAGGATAGAATTTATTTATTATATCTTTATTTACAGTTACATTATTAAGTACAACAGAATAAAAAAAGCGTTCAGTTTCTCAGTTATTTCCTTATTACATCCCATTTACAACGCATACCGTTTTCAATCAAATAAAAAATCATAATGAAAATAAAAACACTCAGCGTGTACATATATATATATATATATCCGCTCTAATTACTAAACATTATTATTGCGTCAGCTTTTATTTTTTACTCTTGTGTATTAATTTCGAAATATCACATATCTGCTGTGACTCACATATACGCTATTTACAATAAGCGGCCGTTGCGCCTGATTCCGATTCTGTTGGATGGCGCAATTTGGCCCGCTCTAGTTATATCTGTTTAGATTATTTTAAATGTTAAAAAAGAATGGTTAAAAAAAATATTCATGAGGAATATTAAACAGAGTTTAAACGAATGATAGCTTTATAATGAAAACATAAAATAAGGTACTAAAAATGTTGTTAAGCTACATATGTCCAGATTACAACAAAATTTGTTACTCTGAAAATATATTTTAAAACGTCTATAAAATATGATCAAAATATGAACCAACTACATTTATACATATTATATACTAATTGATTTGTTTACCTTGTCAAAAAAACCAGAATAAATAGCTGTGAAATGATACTATAAATAACAGCAATTTGTGAGGCGAAATTATGTAATAAATTTATTAAATTTGAAGCCAAAAACTCGTAATTCATAATAACACCTTTTTTTTTAAGCTAAGTATGAATCATTTAAATGAATCTCAGCGCATAGAACTTTTAATTCTTGTTGGACGCAGCGATAAAACCAGAACTCAGCAAGAAGTGTGCAATTTGTTTAAT
Source organism: Dynastes maya (assembly GCA_029619315.2). Taxonomy (NCBI): domain Eukaryota; kingdom Metazoa; phylum Arthropoda; class Insecta; order Coleoptera; family Scarabaeidae; genus Dynastes; species Dynastes maya. Next base: position 13,271,245 of record JAROYE020000014.1, read on the forward strand.
GCGAAATATCCAGATAGAAATATCAGCCAATCCATAGTGAATAAAATCCATAGAAAATTTTGAGAAACTGGGCATATCAAACACATTTCAAATGCAGGGCGTCTTCAGCAAATAAATGAAGATGTGAAACTAGATATTTTGTTAAGTGTGGATGAGAATCCTAATGGTGTATCTCGATCAATTGCAGCAGACAATGAAGTTTCTCAACGAACAGTATTACGTATTTTAAAAACAGAAAAATACGATCCTTAAAAATACAACTACTGCGCAAGATGATTTATGCAAGCGTAATCCAGGTTTCACTCGCCAAATTCTCTTTTCGGATGAAGCCTTATTTTGCCTAAGTGGAACAGTAAATCGACAAAATTGCAGGTACTGGAGTAGAGACAATCTTCACCGGATTACTAAAGCACATACTGAACACCGTCGCAATAGAATCATTGGTCCTTTCTTCTTTGACGAACCTCTCACGGAGCAGCGATATTTGGATCTTTTGAGGGATGCATTTGTATGTACCTGCTTTTGAAGAAACGCTTCCAAATAAAGCAAGATGGTGCACTTCAGCACTTTGCACGTTCTGGTCGCGAGTTTTAAAACAAATGCTTTCCTGGGAGGTGGATCGGTAGTACTCATAGAGTGGCCCCCAAGTCCGCAGATCTTACATCCCTTGATCTTTTTTCTTATGGAGGTATTTAAAATCAAAAATCTACGTTTATAGACTACAAGATATTTGAAAAATGAATGAGTTGATTCAGTCAATCGCATGATAGATTTCAAACATTCTGATTCAAAGGAAGTAATCATTTTATTTCTTGGATCGTTCTGCGTCCCTTCCCACATAAATAACCATCTTCAAATTAATATTTCAAAGTATAATATTTGCAATGGACAAATATAAAACGTATTCTGGCTTCAAGTTAATCCCTTACGCCGAGATTCCTCATTTTTTGTGGCACCTTAACGTTATCAAAGATTGCCGAGACGAACCATTGAATCCAGTCGATTGCGAATTTTCTGACGGATTTATAATCCGAGAAGTAAACAACCTGGAAGCGTTGGAACAATATTTACAGTCAACAAGAGATAATACCACCTTATCGTTGTTAGATGTTAGATTGAGCGTTTTTTAATCATCAAAAAGAAGGTTGAACGCAACTTTGTACATCATCAAAATAGATGTATCTGTACCTTAATCGCACAGCTTTAAATCCCGTGTACATTTCGAAATATTACTACGAGAAAGATAAGTACTACTATATAAGACACATATATCCTAGTAGATAGTAGTCTTTCTTTGAGAGCATAAATCATATATGTTGATCTATTTATTTCGATCCGATATGGTGCTCGTATCTGGTCTAATAAGTTTTAGATTTTTTCTCTGATCTCCTTTAAATTTCGAGATCCGAAAAGGTTATTTGGTGTCTAACGCTAGTTGGAGGAGTTGTAAATCACTCACTGGATCGATACAAATAAGATTAACTGAACTAATGTGTTGATAAATGTATGTATAATATATAAATCAATCTGTATATAAATAGCGATTTGATACTTTGAAATATCACGCTTTACACTTTAATAACTTGAAATGAAAAGAATAAGGCAGCAATAAGTTTAATTGCACTACTAATTCAAAGCAATATTTTCACTCAATTTCCTGTTTTTGCAAAATTTGATACTTTTATGCGCTAGTTTTTTAATTCACTTCATCATAAGCTTGTATTACAGTTGATAAGTACATTGAATACACGAAAAAGAAGTTGTTTTATATATCCCGCGAAAAAGAAAAGTTATTTTATATTTCTCACATCCGATTTTATGAAATGCGTTCGAATTCGAAGGTGTTTGCATCTTTGCAAGTTATTTTGTTTTATAATTAAGAAGAGTAAAAGCCATATTTATTTAACTAATTTTAAGCGGGAAATTTGAAAAATGCAATGATTTTAATGTACCGACGAAAATATATCGCAAAATGAGGGGAACAGGATCACTAAGGCAAATAGGATCAAAACTTTACCATGATATCCAAAAATTGCTAAAGTTACATTTAAACCAAACTCAAACGGCTGCATTAATTTACAGTTAGGTTAGGGTATATAAGACAAGAGGTTTCGGTAACATTGCAGTTGGTAGCATTGAAATAGACTGCTTAACCTAGCAGGTCCCTCCATAGTAACTTATTACTATTACTGTGTGCATAAACATACCAAAAGTAAATATTTTCTTTTAAATTGTTATATGTTACTAATTGCTGCAGCAAGAGTACTACAGCTTAAGAGAATATTTACTTGGAAATTTATTTCTAAGAATATGCATCTACTGTGGGGAATATGCAGTAATGACACTTGGTCTATTTATGAATGAAATCTGTCAGCCAATTTTAATTACCTTGAGATGCTGTTGCTACCGCAACACTGATCCTAAACCAATGGAAGACCGTTTTCTGCTGTATGTAGGAGGTATCTCCTATCCTTTTTTGTCATAATACCTAGCTAGCACCCTTCCAGCACCTAACCATACAGTTAAGAAACTTGGAGGAAATTTGTAAGGTTTAAGGTTCACCGGTTTTGTTTGCGACCACGTAGATCTTTTGGAAGGCCCTGATATCATCTTAACGTAATGGAGGAAGTTAATGGTATTTCATGGAGCAGGGGATTATTTACAAGAATAATTTTCGGCATTATACTTATTTTTATACTTATTTTTTATGTATTTTTATGTACAATGTTAATAAAATTTTTCAAAAGATTTTAGTAGTATTTTTAATACATTGTTATCCGATGTGCTCGTAAATGGATGCTTTCTTCTCTAAAAAGAAGAAAGCATTTATCGTACTTACCATTTTAGTGGAGTAATAATACCAACGCACACAGAAATATTTTGTTAAACACAAATTTATTTAAGTCAAATAAATGGTAAAGAGAAATATATTTGTTTCAAACTGACGAAGTTCTTTGAAAAAAAGAACTGAATTGTTAGATCAAACATATCACGTATATTAAATCAAATAGATATATTTCCAAATCAAATTGATGAGGTTATTTGTTTCAAGAGATCAAATTTTTGAATCAAATAATGAACAAAAATATTTCTTTAAATTAAAAAATTTCTTTGCTGACATTTAGAATTACGATTTGGTTGAATGAACTTTTTTTTCTCTGTATGCCGACTGGGGTTACTCATTATTGTTCAGGCCACTAAAAGTGACTTGCAGACAAATTCTAATTAGCTGGAAACAAGCTCCAGGTCGTCAAGAACTGTCTCTTCCTTAAAACACTTTTCTTCGATTTTTCAACCGATTACTGGAAAAAATAAAAAATAGTGCAGAACAAGCTATAATATTAGAATTTGTGAAAGCAGATATTGTAATCATCAAATCGACATATGCTTCCTCAAGCCCCTCAGGACCAGTTAGAAAATTCCAATAAAGGTATTGATAACGTATTCTGCGATCTTTTAAAAGACATGCGATATGGAGAAAGATCACAAGATAGCCACCAAGAAAAAACTTAAAAGTCAAACAGAGTAAAGTATAATTCTCGGAGAAAATCAAGATACCGAAAGCGCAATTGTCACCGAAGAACAAGTAGAAGACGTTTCGGATATCATCGAAGACGAGGGAGAAAGCTCCAGAGAAGTAGACTGTGCAAGAGTTCACAAATTTGGCAGAACCCTCAGCAATGTTTTCGTTCCTGACACAAATGCAATAAATCCTGGGGATTGACTATTTATGGGTTTCACTCCATCAATCAAGAAAAGTAGAACAAGTAAAATACAGTGTCACAGTGGTCAAGACTTGTGAGGTAGGCGGAAAGGAATACGAAATAAGTTTGTTGAGATTTAAAAAGACGAGAAGTTTCTAGTGAAAATATATCCATTAAGACTTTAATATTACACATATTCCGAAGTAAAAGATTTATCCTTAATCCATGCGGATCAAGTAGTAGGCAAAGTAAACATTCCACAGTCATACCTCAGAGGAAGTCTCAAGTTTGATATTAATTCAAATGACCTTCGAAAACTAAAGAATGTGATTTTATATTAATTTATCCTTTCGGATAGCTTATTAACAGGATCTTTGTTATAAGAACTAGAATTTACTTTTGTTTATTTATATTTGCCCTTTTATTATAAATGCCAAATAGGTATCTTGGGTTTCCTATCTATTGTTCCATTATACTTAGATGTAAAAAGCATTTTTTTTTTAAATATATTTCATTGATTCTCCTCACCTTACACAGAAATATAATGGGAGTATCTGCATAGCACACAGCTGACTCTAAATGATAACAAAATCATCACCCTCAACAACCTCCCTTTTTTGAGAACACAGCAACAATGTCTGCCTCTTGCCCTCTTCTCCATATATTATACAAATTACACGGGACCAATGATGACTCGGCATTGTTACGTACCCCAAGAGACCGTTTACCTTTAATGTTCTCAAGCGAACTTCCCCCTCTTTTCCACCCCATTCCCCCACCCCGAATCGGAGATCTCCATGTAGTGAATCGTAGTAGTAATCACAGAAACCAATCTTCGATTAAAATTTCAAACCATTTGGTCTAGAGCAGTGGGTAAACGGAATATTGTCACGGAAGGGTTTCGTATGGAGGTGGGATTATTTCGGTTGGATACTGCTAGGGGGAATGAGAGGGGAGCCTACGTAAGAGATTTGTGACGTAATATGATAGTGGAGCTTTGTATAAGCGTGGCTGTAGCCACGTCAAGATGCATACTGTGTATTAGGGTGAAGCATTTGGGGTGGAATGAGATATTCGGCATTGATTCTCTTCAGTTTGGGGGGGTAGCGAGTTGAAATCAATAGCGTTTTAGGTGCCTGTTTGTTCCGATAGTTACATTTTAAAGATTTAACACTTATTTGTGTCATTGGAACCTACTTGTTTAAAAGAATAAGTTCCCTTATTCTTTTAAATGTTACTCGAGGTTACAAAGCAGTGTTTATTGAATTCGCCGTTCGATTAATATGCATTATTCACCTCATGAATGGTACACGTAAACTTTTTTTCAATTTTTGTGTACTATTTTATTGTATTTCTACTTTTTATATCATATTTTGCAATTATTATTATTGCAATTGTAGGTTTGTTATCGCGTAATAATCACTCAATTGATAAGACTTATGTCTTAGCGGATTTTCATTACAGAATGTGATTTTTTCCAGAAAAAGTGTGAGTAATGGGAAACTATACAAATGTAATACAAAATAAAAATAAATAAACGATAATAGGAATACATACAAATACATCCATACCATATTCAGCGTATGCGGCACCTACAACCGGAAGAGTATGCTAAGCGAACTCTGGATAGAGATGTATTTATCAGAGACTTCAACAAAGTGTGTGAGACCAGAATGCTTCCCAATACTAACATCATTTCTGAACATGCCACTCGAGAAGGTTTATACGAAGTAGAAGACGTTTTAAATCTAATAGAAGATGCACCAAGAGATGCATGAATGCTTAAGTGGCCTTTCTCAAACAACAGTAATTCCCACACTCCACAAAGAAGGCATTTATATCCATCCACAGCGTCACCTGAAACTAGAAGATTATGCCAGCTGCATACAATTTTGTTAGTGGATAAATCAATAATATCATTCCATGTTGTGTGGGACAGTCGACAATTTCCACGCAACAGTGGAATTGTCGATTGTCAGTGGCATTTTCAACACAAGTTTTTGGCAAACGTGTGGTCTTGTCTGGTTGATAATTATTTAATTGGGTCTTTCATTTTAGATCATCGTCTTATAGCAGGATAATACTCCAATTTGTTGCAAAATGAATTTCAAGGAACACTAGAAGATGTTCCTCTAAACACCATAGTGCATATGTATTATCAGCATAATGGACCTTCTGCACAGTTCGCTTGTCAAGTCATATAACATTTGGAAGCAAACTTTCCTAGACGTTGAATTGGCTGTGGTGGTTACATTACTTAATCTCCAAGGTCTCACACCGTTGAACTATTCTCTATGGAGCTGATGGTACACAAAGTAAAAGTCGATACTCGGGATGCATTACTTCGACATGTTAGAAATGTTAGAGCCGATATTTAAAAAAAGCAGGAATTAATGAAAAGGACAATGGCTACCCTTCGTAGACTAAGCAGAAGAACTCCAGAAGTCAAGGGCAAAGTTAATTTAAAAAACCTCAAGCTTGGATAATAATATTTGGGTTTTTTGAATTATTTTTACGTATAGTGACGTTTGATGCGTTCCTCTCAAGTGATCTTGTACAATATATTGACATTGGGAATTGAAAACAAAACTTTTAATTCTCAATTCCCAAACAACCAAGATATAACCATAAAAATAAATGTACCAATTCCCTTTTTCGAACTTCATCCTTAAATATGCAAACAATAAACTTCAGCTTAAGCCGGTCCTGGACCCGCGTCACCCATTCACTATTGATTCCTCCACGAGACCGTGGAGTTGGAAGCAGCGTCATATGGTTGTTATAGAAATCGATGCTGTGGCGAATATAACCAGACGCCTCTTCCTTTGCTGTGAAGCTAACTGCAGGAACGGCGTGGGAGATAAGCGCTTTAATATTACGGAGGATGAAATTTTGATAGGCAATTAGATGATATGGAAACAGGCTATTGTATTGAAGGTATTGAAGGTAAATGGATATTACCGCTCTTAATACGTACTTTACTAAGTAGTTGAGGAAGAAGATGTTAGAGGGTTGGAGGAATTGAAGTGGAAAGTTCTTCAAGAAACAAGTGGATGATTCTGTTTATAAGTGGTTCCTTTTTTACTGGATGGATATTGAATTACATAAACTTTTGGACAGCATCATTGGTATACTACTTTGTTGAAGGATGTGGCTTGTAATAGGCTACATCTCTCTGGTTGCTTAATATTTAAATGGAGAATTCTTTTTTTCCCCAAGAGAGTGGAGTTTTTATGTTCTTCGTATGCCAATTCTCGGAAATCATTTGTAGATTTTCCTTAACACATTTCTCAGCCTCTTAAAATTGGTATGTGATAGAAAAATTCTGAGTTTACATTTCGATTCTTTTCATTCACGACAACTAAAATGAGTCTAATTCAGAAGACAGAACTACTGTTTACTGGACTATCTCCTCCATAGCTCGAAGCATATTGGTTCATTTTATTTTGTATATAAATGGGTTTTTAGTTCAAAATTAAAAAGACACTGAAATTAGGAGTGTACTGGTTCATCTACAGTTATTAATCGAGGTCAAAACTTATTTCTAGAGTTGCTCAATTTGCGCCAACAGCCAGTGACGGGCGCATTAAAATATACACAAAATAAATGGTCAGAAATAAAATATAATACGTGCTCAAACACTTACAGTCTTAAGAGTCTTCCGTGAAATCACAAAGTGAATAATGTCTGTTAAATATCTGCAACATTAGATATGTTTCCACAGTTATTTCGGCAAACCGAGTGCGGCGTGAGGAAAAAGTGTGTTTATATGCAGAAAACGAACGTTCTACATCTAGTGACGTTATATTTGCGTAAGTAAAATAATCTTTGGAACAACTTAACGGTTCTGTTGACGCACCTTCACAAATTTGTCTTAATGTGCCAAAATCAGAATCTTTCTCTAAAACACTTTCAAACCTTTCTAGAACACAAACATTTTTTGCGTCTTCTACCGCGCATAGCTGTGCGTGCACATGTTGTACAATTTGCAGAGATCCCACTAACGACACCGAAGGATTTTGTAATTTTTCTATTGCCTTCACTAGTCCGAGGTAATTGTTCTGAATGGTTTTTAATTCCGTTTTAACTTGGCTATCTTGAAATTTCGACTGGCTTTCCTTGATAGCCGCAGCTTCCTTTGGATCGAATTGTAAAACCACGCTCTTAATACTCTCAAAATATTTATAATAATAAAACGCGGCCTGTAACCATGTTCCCCAAGGTGTAGGAATAGGTTCTGGTGGCTCAGGCATACGGGGGCACAGTCTGTGAAATTTGCGAGTACGTTTTGGGAATTTGACAAACACTGCTTTTGTATACGCTATTAAAGCGTCTACCTCAGGATAACATTTTCTAATACCATCTGCTGCATGAGTGAAAGCATGAATTTTACTCGTAATATATAACAAGTTAGCACAATGAGCACAAGAGACCGGCCTACAGAAAGCATGTTTGTGGCAACATCACTCATAAACATCAACAGTTGGTTTGTTGAAAGTTCAAATTTTTCCAATGTATTTAACACTAACTTTGAAATTACTTCGGCAGTACATTGTTGTATTCGTCTGGAAGTTAATAGAATTGAAGGTGACGGTCGATGTGGTTCCATTGTACGTACCACTACATTAACCACAGAATGTTTTTTACGATCTGTTGTTTCGTCTACACATAACCACAGCTTTTTATCTTTCAACTCCGATTTAATTTTTTTTTCAACATGTTCACGAGCAGATGGTACAATTCTTTGTAACGATACCCAACCTGGTAATTTGCAGTCCGAATATTTATTCCAAAAGAAAACATGCTTCCTTGTCTAGTAAATTAAACGGCAGATTACATGCAATAAAGGTAACACATAAATTAAATTTAAATTTGTCATAGTATCGTGTACAATTTTTTTTTTAAGAATCCTGTTTACTATTTACGTGACGTAGACAATCCCTTTTGGACCAACACATTAAAGGGATATTACAAACTACACATTGAATTTTATCGCCATCATAATTTAGGTCAGGCATTTCTGCTATAAATTCTGTAACTTTGTCCAACATTGGTCCTTTTCGCGACGTAGGCAATATTTTTAAAACAAACGTAGAACTACGAAATAGTATTTACGGCAGCGTACATGTATACACAACAGATCTGGTTGAGACTCGCAGTTATACTGAGGGTTGTACCGAACCACCGCCACTGCCCGTTGGTGCTAGTGAGTAACTCTACTTATTTCACTTAAACTGCCCGTTTACTGCTTTTACTACTCTTAAATATTTTGTATTTACTTTAGAAAAAAAAGTGTCCTACAATATATTTTTCCACACCCAAAATAAATCATTTAAGTTCCGAAATATTGCGCAGAATTTTAAAAATAACTCAGCAAGTACATGTACCAACTTTGCCGTTTAAAAAAAGCAAAAAAACATGTGCAAGGTACTACATAGATTATTTGAAGGTTGCTATTTTTATTCCAACTATAATCAATGCCAAAAAAACAACACGTCTGTTTAAAGACGTTGTAATCCATCATAGATTTGTACAAAATAGATAATCTACCATATCAAATTGTGTCAAAATACCAGGCTTATATACTACAATATATATGTATTTGTTTAACAGTAATAGCTTGAATATGCAGCAATTGTATTATTTGAACAAATGACTAGTTGCATCGGTTATTTTTAGATATATTTATACGTAGATTCGTGTAGAAGTTTTATTGTTTGCCTTGACCGAAGTGTTTTTAAAAGAAAACTATTCTTTTTGTTACATACACGTCTTTATTTAATGGATTATTAAATCGGAATGAATTACAAAAGCATTTCTAACTACACATCTACTATTTCTTTGTGTTTCAATACTGAGAAGAAGATAAGCTATCTGCATATGTGGTATCCTACAACCCACTTCTCTGTATTGCATCACCTTTCTGCATACTTTATACATCTAAACATCATTATGGGAATAAAATATATATTATATAATTAATACAAGGTGGATCCATATAACTCCTCCCTGATTAGAACGGCTCCAAGGGTTGCACAGCTTCAGATTGGGTAACCATTGGGACGTCTTCTTTTTTCTCAAGTTTAACAAACGTTGGATAAAACTTATATAAAACGTACAATAAAACGCATACAATAATAATGCATAATATAGTATAGTTAAAATAGCTATGTTTTACATTTGATATTTGTAAGTCATTAATCTTCATGTTTTTAATTTCATGACCTATGTTCTCTATGTCTTTGAACGACAATTTACTAATTGTTACTCTAGGATTGTCCTGGTTTTCTAAATTCAAATTAATAAATTTTAAATTTGGTAAATTGTAAACTTCACCATTTATAACATTTGACTTATAATAGAATTTCTCATTATTGACCATTACAGTACAATTAGGTTTTAATTGAATTAATACATTATCATTGATTTCTAATAAACCCATTTCTATACATTTATATTGAATTTTCATAGTGACTGGAGTAAATATTAATAATTGGTTCATCTCAATTTCCTGAATTAATGTTTCGTTCAATTTTACATTTATTTTATCACATACTTCTTTTGTTTCCATCAAATTTACTAAACAACTATTATCTTTTGACAGTAAATATTCATGGCACACAAAAGTTTCTTCTATCTTTTCACATGGTGATGTCCTCGTTGCGTAAGTATTATCGTTCACTACCAAATACGTATCAGTCATAGGGATCATTTGATTTTTATAAGGAATTGGATATATATGAAAGAGTGAATGTATTGACTCGTAAAGGATTGGTACTAATATTTTAAATAATATTACTTCTTCGTCTACGAAGCTTTGTATCTTAAAATAATTATAATAGTGGTAATGGTTCCTTAACGCTAAGATTCTATTTTTTCCATACATTATTTGCAACTGATTATTTATTTCTTCTATTTGATTAACTGATATGATAAATGGATGAATTTTCTTAATATTTGTAAATAGAATAGCATCTGTTAATTGGTCTACCATATTTGCTATTCGTCTTATGTCTCTACCAACGTATGCCGTTGCTTGAATTAAATTCTGATAGAATTTTATTTGTCCGATAATTGTTGAGAGTGCATTCATTTTATTTTTCACTTCCTCTTGATTTTTCCTAATTTCTTTAAATGTTTCTGTTATGTGTTCAGTTAATTTCTTTAACATTGATAATCCTAATTTTGTTGTAAGTGTATATCTTCTTGATTCTTACTTAGGGTTTCTAGTGCATCATTAATTCTTTCTTTTTCTTTATTGTCCATAATGCCAAATGCCCAATTTGCAACATTACCGACGATATCCAAGGGAGATCGTTTTGTTCTTTTATAATTTGGAAAATATTAATTATTTTACCTTTGAGTGATTTTGTATCCTCAAACATGTGTTCTATCGTTATATCAATTAATCGATTACTTTCTACTCTAGGTATGGTTCTATTATAGTTAACTATCGGCGAACGAATTGTATACTTATAATTTGTGTTATTAACACTTTCTATTTGTGATTCTAAAATACTGACATAATCGAATAATGTTCTGGCTTCTAATTTAAATACAAAATTATGAAATTGTTGAGTGCACTTTGCATTTCCTAACTTTAAAGGTAATATTAAATTATTTATTTGTTTTATCGATAGTTGTCCCGACGTCATCCCGGTTAATATTACTAGAAGTACCAGTTTGAGGTTCTTCATCTTGTACCTGTAATAAAGATTTATTAAATTTTCGTTTCTTTTTAATAGCATCTTTGGATAGTTTTGTCGATTTACTTGTAACAAATGTTTTCTCATTTACTTTTGCTACGATTTCTTTTTGATATCTAGGTTTAAGTTTTTTTCTCTGTAGGTTTCTCTTTACAAAAACCTCCTGTTTTTCTTCTATAGGTTCATTTTCATGTCTATTTTTGTTTACTTTTTCGCAAAACTTATCTTTTGACTTTTCTATGTTTTCACGTACTCGTTTATAAATCTTTTTACTTAAATCTTCCCTGTCTTGAATGTATTGATTTATAATACGTTCTTCGTTATTATCGAAAGGTAAATTATTCGAATTATTATTGATTATTTCGAAGGGTGTAAATTTAGTACTCGAATGTAAACTATTGTTGTATCCTAATACTGCTGTTACCAAGCTCGTTTCGAATGACTTTGTTTTATTTAACATAATACATCTTATTGATTCTTGGATAGTGTTATTAAATTTTTCTACTACTCCATTAGATTTAGAGTTTTCTACTGTGGTTATATGATGATCTATTTTATGTAATTTGCAAAATTCTTTGAATATTTGATTCTTAAACTCACCGCCTCCATCTGTAATTATTATTGAGGGAATTCCGTGATGGCTAATAAATTTTATTACATTTTCTAAAACCGTTTGTGAATTTTTATCCGATAATAAATAAGCTTGCGCATATTTCGAAAAATGATCTACTACTGTTAAAATAACTTTCTGATTTAAGTATAACAAATCTAAATGCAATTGTTCGAATGGTCTCTTAGGCGTTGGTGTATGTGAGATAGGTTGTTTTTGTGGATTTCTTTCGTATTTTGCTAATTGACAAATTTCACAATTATTTATATAAATTGTAATATCTTTTTCTAAATTTGGCCAATAATATTTTTGTTTCAAAGATTGTGTTACTTCATTAATTCCTCTATGACAAGTTTTACCTTCATGATAGTACTTAATCTTTTCTTGTTGATCATCTTTTTCCGTTACATCTTCTAAAATTTTGTTTACAATTTCGCATTTAACATTTGTAAAATTATCTTGAATTAAAACTATAATATCTCTTTCAATGTTTTTAATTTTGAAATAGATAGTATTTTTCTGTTCAGTAGTTACATATTCTCTTAGAACTTTAACAATACTAGCGTTATTATAGGAAATAGGTAATGTAATTATAAATCTATTTTTATTAAAAATTGTTTTCTTTTGTACGTAGTGTTGTTCAATGTTCCTACTCAAGTCTAAAATAATTTGTCTATTCGCTATGTTTAAACATTTTTCCGAATAAGGCAAATTAATTCCTACTTCACCAATACTCGTGTGAATAGTGTTTGCGTCTGCATTTTCTTGTAAATCTCTTAATACATCATCAAGTTCTGTTAAAAGTGATTCATTGTCATTATTCACAATAAGTGACTCGTTATCTTCTACATTCTGATTAATTGAATTTACGTACATTTCTGTTAATTTAATTCTGGATAAAGGATCCGCCTGATTAGTTTTTCCTTTTTGATATTGTATTTCGTAATCATACTCTTCAAGTTTTAATCGCCATCTCATTAATCTACTATTGGGTTCTTTGATTGAAAATAACCATGTAAGTGGTTTGTGATCAGTTTTTTATTACAAATTTGTTTCCGTACAAATATGGTCTAAAATGTTTACATGACCAAACAATGGCTAACATTTCTTTTTCGATTGTTGAATAATTGACTTCGGCAGAATTTAGTGTACGTGAAGCGTACGCAATTGGATGTCCATTTTGTGATAATATACTCCCGATTGCAAAGTTACTAGCATCTGTTGTTAATTCAAATTGTTTATCGAAATCTGGATATTTCAATATAGGATCATTGCAAAGAAGTGATTTACATTTTTCAAATGATTCAATAAATTCTGTTGTGTGTTTGACACTTTGATTTTTCCTTAGACATTTCGTCATTGGTTTGGTTATTTTTGCAAAGTTTTCTATAAATTTTCTGTAATATCCTAATAAACCTAGGAATGATTTTATTTCCTTTTGGGTTTTCGGAATGGGGAAATCTCGTATGGCTGCAATCTTTTTTGGATTTGGTTTTATTCCATCTGCGGTAATGACATGACCTAAATATTCTGTTTCTTTTCTTAGAAATTCACACTTATCTAACTGTAATTTTAAGTTACTGACTCTTATTTTATCGAATACCTGTTTTATGTGTTTGATGTGTTCTTCCAATGAAGATGAAAATATAATAATGTCATCTAAATATACTAAACAAAAGTTATTTAATAGATCTTTTAAAATATCATCCATAATACGTTGAAATGTAGCTGGTGCATTTTTGAGACCAAAAGGCATTCTTTTAAATTCATAATGCCCGTTTTCCGCATTAAAAGCTGTTTTTGGTATTGAATCTTCGTGCATCTGAATTTGGTGATATCCAGAGCATAAATCTAATGTTGTAAAGTATTGACATCGTCCTAATTTGTCTAATATGTCTTCAATGTTTGGTATCGGATACCTATCATCTATAGTTTTTTTCGTTAATTTTCCTATAGTCGATCACTAAGCGAGTTTTGGGTATGCCACTGGCATCTAATTTTTTACTTACAATATTTACGGGTGAACCCCATGGACTTTGACTGGGTTTGATTATATCATCATCTAATAATTTTTGAATGTGATCTCTTATTTCAAATTTTTGCTTAAAAGGAAATCGTCTAGCTCTAATAAATACCGGTGTTTCATCTTTCAATTTTATTTCATGTTTAACATTACTATTAAAAGTTAATTTCGACTCGGGTTGTTTGAAAATATCTACATAGTTCTTACATAAGTGGATAATTTTACTCTTTTCTTCAAAATTTAAATGATCTGTTCTCAGCATATTATTTAATCTTTTCACACCATGCTCTTCATTTACTTGATAATTATAAACATAAAATTGTTCCAAAGGAATTACATTTAAGGGTTGTATTTTTATATTATTATCTTTTCCGTTATAATTTTGAATCTCTACAATAGCTTCGCCTTTGTGTGCTCGTGTAATACAACTAGGAATCATAATATTTTCTATCTTTTGTTCTTGAATTAAAATATCTCCGTCTAAAAAATTAACTGATAGTTTTGTTAATAATTTTGATTGGCTTGGAATTTTTCTCTCATCATATTTTTTAAATCTCAAAGGAATTCTACTATCGTCTCTAACTAATTGTTCGTTAATTAAATCAATATTATACTGCATCGCTTTTAAATCGTCTAATCCTAAAATACCATTATAAAAGTTATGGAATTTGTGCATTACCATTTGTAAATTTCCGTAAGATTTCAATTCATTAAAACAAGGTATTAAAGCGTATTTGTCTAATTTTGAAATACCATTAGCTGTTTTTAATTCTAAATTATCATAATAGATGCAATTTTGAAAATATTTGTAAACAACATCGGGATCGATCATTGATATAGTACTACCTGTATCAATCAAAAGTCTAATAGGTGGGTTGCTTATTTGGATATAGGGTAAAGTATCTAGGGCTATTCTTTTGAGGTGGTTTGTGAGGCATTGGACTGAAAATTTCCGTCCTCTTCTGGTTCTTGTACTATCGGCTCTTCGTTTGGTAGCATTGGGATGTACCATATACCGTTTTCCTCGTTAAATATTGGCTCTATGTCATTTGTTTGATTATCCATTTGAATACCATCTTCTTCTGAATTATTCTCTTGATACATGATCCTTTTCGGGATCGTTGTCGATACTCCGCTCATCGGTGTTGGTTTACTTTGTGCTTGATTTGTCGGTTTCCACACATTACTTTGCCCAAATTGCCGATAAGGTGGTTTAAATACATTTGATCGGTCTGCAGGGAATTTCATGGGTGGTATATTCGGTAAGGTACGAATTTCTTTTGGATAGGGATTACTGTTAAAAGGATTCGAATTATTTTGAAACGGATTATAATTGTTGGGTTTGTATGTAAAATGTGGATACTGGTATTTAGGTGTGTTATAAAATTGTTTTGTCTGCTGCATGTTTCTATCCGGTGGTTGCAATGATTTCGAACTCAATCTGTTATTCTTAATATAATTTGAACGATTTTTAAAATTTTCCGCATCTTGCGCTTGACCTATTGCTTCTTCTAATGTATCGGGTTTTAATGGTTTAACAAATAATTGCATGTCTTCTGGCAAGTTTAATAAGTAAACGTCTAACGCTGTTTGTGCATAAATTTCTGCCCGTTCCTGTTTATTCGTAATTCCGGGTGATTGTGCTAATTTTGTCATAAGCTGGGATAACAAGTCTTGTAATCTATGCCCGAATGTTATAGGGTTTTCTTTTGGAAGTATTTTAGTATTATTAAATTCTTGGGCTAACTGTCCGAAATCTCTTTTGTCCGCAAAATAACTAAGTATCGCGTTTTTCACACTCTCCCATGTATTTAACTCGTTTCGTGAACATATTAACGTTTTCGCACGATCTTTGAGTCGGCCTAATATTGTTTGAAAGATAACGTCTTTTATTTCTACTCTACCACTGTACTTTGTACAAATTCTATCGCACGTTCTAATGAATAAATTTATGCCGCTACTCTCTCCTCCGAAGTATGGAATTGAATCTAGCTCTATTCTGAATAGTTGATAGTTTATTTCCGCTTGCATTTTCGTTATATCGTTTTCTATTCTAAGGTTGCCTAACTCTAATATTAATTCGTCCAGTTCGTTCTCTCTTAAATCTAGTACCAACAAGGGTTTTCTTATTTAAAGAAAGGTTCAACTTAAGGAAATGGTTCCAATAACCAAGGGACTCCGTATTTAATAATGAACAAAACAATGACTTACGTAAATTGGTGGTTCCAATACGCTGTATGCTCTTCTAGGTCCTTGTGTGTCTAGGGTATGGAAATACGCCAAGTCTCCGATGGACCAGGAACTTGTGACACGGCTTTCTTGAATCGATTGCACCAATTTCACTCTTTAGTCGAACGATTAATTAATTCAATTAACTCGATCGACGGAATTTTACTGATATAATCGTTTTCTTTCAAGTAGAAATCATCCTACTGACTGCGCCAGTTTTATTGTTTGCCTTGACCGAAGTGTTTTTAAAAGAAAACTATTCTTTTTGTTACATACACGTCTTTATTTAATGGATTATTAAATCGGAATGAATTACAAAAGCATTTCTAACTACACATCTACTATTTCTTTGTGTTTCAATACTGAGAAGAAGATAAGCTATCTGCATATGTGGTATCCTACAACCCACTTCTCTGTATTGCATCACCTTTCTGCATACTTTATACATCTAAACATCATTATGGGAATAAAATATATATTATATAATTAATACAAGGTGGATCCATATAACTTAGATAGCTCAATATGATGCAATGTATGGAGATTTTTTTACCGTAGTTGGGATCATAGGTCACCTGTGTCTAAGACCCTGCCTGTTTTTTTCCCGAGATAGATAAGATAAAGGGGACAACAAGCTGTGACTGTTTTGTGTTACCTATTACATGTCTAATATTATACATAATACGTACGAACGTATTTTTCTATAGCCGTTTCCTGTTTAAGAGGTGTATGAATATATTTTTATAATAGGTTCTCTTGTGTTAGAAACTCAAATTGTTCGGAAGTATAATAGAAGAAATAAAATTCTAAATCTCAAAACAATGGTTTAAGAATATATTTCTATATGACAAGTATAACGTAAGAACTTCTATAGTAGTAAGCTGGCGTTGCTGGACGGCCTCTCGTCCGCGATACCACAAACCGACCGCATCTCTCTCCGTCGCCGAAGAACATCAGTGTCAGCATTTTCTTTCATTTGCTTGTCTGCTATTGCTTCTTAGGGAATTTTGGGAACATCCTGTATATCGATAAGTTGTATCTGTAATTTGTTCTTAGTGAAGTGAGTTGTAAGCATATATTTCTCTTAAAAAATTAATTTGTGATGTTTCTATGAGAATATTTCCAAATGCCACAAGATACAATTTTGGTTTTAAGCAATTTTACCAAAGAAGTATGATCTGCCATAGTTAATGGTATACTCTGGATACCTGAACAATGTTAATACAAATTATTTATCAAAAATATCTTCAGGTTCAGCTCGATTCTTGATTGGCGTTCCTTATTGTGGTTCTTCTAGATATTGTTTTCTATATTATACTCTGTAGTGCTTTATAATTTTGGAAAAAACTACAGATGATCGAAAAGTTCTAATGGAAACAGATGATATTCGAGAACTGAGATGTAGGCAGGTATACGCGAGCAGTTACAAAGTATCATTTACATTTGAAAACATAGATTTAAAATAACGTATTATGTATATGGATATCTTTAGATGAAGCTTATCTTCATGCAAGCCATACCACGCCTTACAAATGAGTTCACTACTCTAATTCAGGTCTTAAAAGCCCCATATCTAAAAGGAAGCGTTTGTTAATTGCATATGCTGGTATAAAATGAAGCTAAATGCTGTAATAATGTTATGTAGATAATATATTTTTAGGTGGTGAACAAAGCTTTGTGGATAATGCGCTACTAATATTTAATACGGGCCAAAAAACTGATGTGTGATTATCACAACGACAGGAATTTAATGAATCATAAAAGATTACCTGAAAAACAACCAATACCAAATCTTCCACCTCGATCAGTAATTATTATCGATAAAAAGATGGTTATACAAACTCTTAAAGTTTGGCAAAATATGCTGTTCTATATTTTCTTTCATTTTATAGAAAAAGAACAAAAACAATTTACACGATGTACAACAGCCTTTACAGTGTAGGTTTTATACATTTTCTTTGTTTGGTCATTCTACATCAATATTAGATACATGTAAATTTATGGCTTTGTAATGAAATGACCGGAATTTGTTTACGTTTTGACGGGGCTGGAATAGCTAATAAATTGATAAGTTATTGTTTGAATAGTGTACACTAATCTTAAAATGTTCTGAAAACCTAAATTGTTCCCTTTGTATTAATCTATTTTTCGAAATAACTTAAGAATGCTTACAATTAAATATATGAAAGTTCACAGGAAGATATTCTATTTTAAAATATAAAATACCCACTAGAATTTTCCGTTTTTTCGTGGCATTTTGAAATTCATTTAACATTACATCTTACGAGTGTACCCTGTATAATAAAAAAATATAGTGCTCATAATGATATATCGAAACCTATGTAGTACCAAATATCAAGAATGCATAGAAACATATGAGAACGCTTGTGAGAGAGACATGTTTCATCTGAATTGTACATCTCAATGTTTTTCAAAAGTTTTTAATAACTCAAAACCAACCGTATATAAACGTCAAGATTTACTCCAGCGGATGCGCGTTATATTATAAATCTGGCGTAGATATAAGTTGCAACCAGAAATTTAATGATTTCACTGTGCTCGAACTGGAGACTTTTTTTGCAACAAGTTGGGCATCCGGGGGGTGCACCTAATTCGTGTATGCTGAATCCAATGGTGGTTAATCGTTTTTAAAAGTTATCTCGTGTTTTCGAGCAAATTCAATTTAAAAATTTTACAAAAGAGATTAAAGCAGTAAACAATCAAATAAACACTCTATTTCACCAACACACATTTTACCTACATTTACATGTTCATAGAAAATAATGTTTAATTATAAATGAATACATGCCATTCAATCCATAATTTTTAAAATTTTAAAATATTCTTATCTGGGCTGACGCAGCGATAAGCTTTAAGAACGCATCCCTTCAGTATTCTAGTTTAACTCTGCCGTGAATTTCGAGACGACTACTCCAATACAAAACATATGAGGGGTGATAAGCAACTGTGTTGCTGCGAGAAATTTAAATTAAATGACGTAGACAACTCGCAAGAAGAGAATTTTCAAATGTATATCGTAGAAGATTGAGCGAATGTGTGTCATCAACATGTAATAAATACCGAAAAAAGAATATCATAATGAGATTCTTTTGAAATATGAATGAACTTCTCAGGGATACACGTTACACAGGGAAAAATTTTGCTTTTTTAAAATAAGAACAGATTATACTAAGAACTACAACACGTTTATTTAATCCAACAAAGTATATACTTGCCCTAATAAAAATTATAGTTAGATTAAAGATAAAATGTTGCTGTCACATATTTTACTGTAAAATATGTGATAGCAATTTAGAATTATTTTTAGGGTAACTATATATTTTATAAGATTAAATAAATCTTGGTAATTCTTAAATAAATTGTTATTATTTTTGTTATATTTATTATAGTTAAATCAAAATCAAACAATTTGACAGCCCACATAAATTTATTTCATTAAATGTTTTAAATTTTTTGTGTTTATTGGCCAAATTTATGAATTTTTAATTACACACTGTAGTTCTTCAAGTGACAATGTTGTTAGATGTCCTCAACGAAAG
Source organism: Dynastes maya (assembly GCA_029619315.2). Lineage (NCBI taxonomy): Eukaryota > Metazoa > Arthropoda > Insecta > Coleoptera > Scarabaeidae > Dynastes > Dynastes maya. The sequence goes on from JAROYE020000014.1 coordinate 13,291,077, forward strand.
TCGTGCCCTGTCATTGTATCTAAATCCTGTTCAAAATGTATTCGTTCTTCAAATCTTGTTTATAATTCCCTAATTTACAAATTAAAGGATTCAAACACATTCAACATGCAATATTTATACTATAATGTAATTTTTATATTTATTTGTAGCCGTAAATCATTCGAAGAATTTTAAAATTTGTTTTTTTTTAATAAGGACAAAAATTGATATAGGGGAAATTCAGCATTGATTCGGCTCCCAATCTTGCAACCAATTAAAACCATAATGTATGTATTCATTACCATACATGGGTTTTATTAAAAAATATATTGATATACAACTTATTTAGACAACGTTTTAGATCTGTACCCCAAAAAAACTGGTCCGCTAGCATCTAGTGCTTTTTTTACCTGTAGACCACACCCAAATTCCGAATTTCTTTCTTCCTAAATTTCGCAACAACAATTTGCCTGTCTCAAAATCAGGTTTTGTTTTTGTAATGATTTCTTCTGGTGTATTTCAACGTATAAACGCCACAGATAAAGGTGTCTAAATCATAAGATCGATCATATTCAAGAGCTGAAGCAGAGGTGATTGAACTCGATTCTATAACCGGACCCATCGTATCTATAGTCGTAAATAAGATCATATGTACTTTGTGCAGCAATTAACTTGAAGGCATATACGATTTCTTTTTAGACAGATCCCATCTTTTATTTGGACAAATATATCGGACAATAGGTGTTAATCTTTAACGGTGTTCCAAATTGATGAAATTGACATATTTAACGGTTAACAAATGATTTTCAATTCTAAGGTATTGATTGGGAATTGTTAATGTGATCCAGGTCAAACGAATTTGAAGCATAATAACGTTTTAGCATTAATTGTGGGTTTCATTTTAGCTTAACCCAAAACATTCACTAATACTTAGATATCTTAAAAGATTTTTTTAAAAATACATCGATTTAATACGTAATATTAAGTATAGAAACCTACGTTCTCATTGAAATCTATTTCAGCCAAGAAAAATGCGATTCTTTGAAATTCAAATACAGGAAATTAGACATTCTTTCCTATGTCTTCTACGAGTTCAACGAAAGTATGTTTTGGTTCGATTGCGGTTTCTAGTTTACTGTTGAATCGACAATAACATATGTGTGTATCCGATGTTGGGAATCCCGTGTAAATTTACACACGTAAAAATACATTCTTAGGTTAAATGAATCTGTTATAATTTAAGAAAATCTCTATTTTGCATTGTAAAGGAAGTCTTAGCGAATATTTTGGCTTAGACTAAAATGAAGTCCAAAATTAATGCTAAAATGTCATTCTACTTCAAGTTCGTTTGACCCGGATCACATTAACAATTACTTATCATCAGCCTAGAATTGAAAATCGTCTGGTAACCGTTCAATATGTCAATTTACGAGGATAGTCTGAAAAGTTTCCAATCTAACACAGAAGCAAGTATTTTCTTGCGAAATTCAGTTTTATTTCTCAACATAGTCTTGCATTGCAAGTCTATAGATTTTTCCCTGCATTGCCCCCATCAATATTCATTTTTTTTCTATTTTTCCAGAAACACTAACATCGACTGACACAAACAACTGAGCATCCAACATGGCTGAATTTTTCAAAAGTATCTTTCGACGCATGCACGAGTATATTACCAGAATATTTTTGACAAGTAACGCCATCTTCATGTTGAAGCTTTAATTTAATTTATAATTAACCATAATTCAAAAATATATATATTTTAAAGGATGATTCACTGCCCCTCCAGTGGTTGGGGTCAGGATTTCTCTGCTTTCAGTGGCGAGAGTGGGGAGGCGGCTGCGGTGACGGGCCCCAATAAACGCCTGTATTGGACTGTTTAATAAAATAAATAAAACAATAACACTGTATATAATTTCTTGAAACAATAATTCATTTTCTGAGTATAAATAATACTGTTTTTAACCTTTCCTAAAACAATTACAATAAAAAAAAAAAATTAAAAAATCCTTATATATTAGATAAATATTTTTCACATTTTTCAGTCTAAATACTAAAAATCATAAAAGTAGTGATTTATTTCCTGAAAATTTAAAATAAATTACTACAATTGGCCAATTCTAGGCTGCATAGAACACTTTCAGAGTAACTGGAAGACCTACGAGATTCCCGATATCAGACTTGAACATCACTGTACATATGAACATACAAATCTAGCCGTCTATTCTGAATGAAGTTATAATAACATTAGGTAGATCATCCTTTTTAACATGGGCAATTTTTTTACGTCAAGGTCATTGATGCATTATAATAGCTTTACGATGAAGCATTTACATTTAAAATTTATTCATGTATTCGCAAAGTTTAAATATATGCATCATGTATGTTCGCAAAATATGTACATATGTAAAAGAAAATGATCCGAAAACTATGAATAAATCTGAATGACAAATATAAGTGAAATTATTTTTATCTTTAACTTCGTAGAAACCTTAATAGATGGAATTTTGTTTGAAATAAGCTAATACAAGAATAAAATATCACCAACGATGACTTTGAATATCATAGGTGGAATAATTGGTAAATTCAAGAGTTATATATGTAAATAAAAAATAAACGTACAAATCATTTCTACGTTCTCACATTCGAAAAAGATCTCCGAGAAATTATTAATGATAACAAAACATATTGATTGCATTTTTTTTGGTGCTAAGCGTGAATTGGTTATCTAATACGTTGAAAGTTTGATTAGTACAATCCGTCAAGTGGTATTTGTTGTTTGTTACTTGTTTAGAGTAAAGTATTGCGCAATATTGCAGTACTCTTACGTCGTACATCATGAAAGTATTATCAACGTTATACAGAACATTGGAAGCAATACAATGCGATACATACATACTAACATTAAAGAATCGTACATACTATAGATACATACCAATACAAACATATATTTTTTTGATGTATCACTCTTGATTCGACCAGAAATGTATACGAAATCGCTTGTTTCAAAATGTAATATTCTGTACATTATGGATTTCCGAACGAAAAGGAAAATGTTGATAAAACTTTACAGCTAATCAATATCTAAAGTTTGTTAAAAAGGTGGTACCGGATGGCAGTAGCGGCGTGGGTAGGGGTAATTTTCAACTCGTAGTCGATCTCGACAGTACCGCGAGAGAGTTCAAAGCGACAGTACGTTGCACGCTGCACGCCAAATAAGTACGCGGAGATGGGACGTCCAAAGGGTGTAACGTTCTCTTCGAATGTGAATAAATATCTCAGGCATTTCCCTGGATTAGAATATAGAAGTCCGCATATTTATTGCACAATATGCAATAGCGAATTGCTAAGTCGCGATAGGTTTGAATGTAGAAAACGTTGTAAAAGTAAACGTCATGTATTGAATATAAGAAACAGTATTCCACACTGGCAATTTTTATATGATTTTATTTTTATGTTAAGTGTGTACAACATCCCACAACATCTAGTCTCTAATGAACACCTTCGTCTTTTTTGGGCTAAGTACGTTCCCTCATGGAAGCATGGAACATCTATGCAATTACGATACAATTTGCCACGTGTGCAAGGTACAGTAAAGGAATGTATAAAAGACGAGTTGAGGCATAAGAAAATCTGCCTATGTGTGGATGAAATAATTGATGCTCAGAAACACAGCGTCATTCATGTTGTAACGCGTCCTTTAAAACGTGATGGTCTACCAGCTTCATTGTTGTTATCCAGTAAAAGGATTCAGAAAACTAACGCAGAAACCGTTGTCAAGACAATAAAAGATTCGTTGAGAGAATTTTGTATCACAGGAACCCAAGTCATAATGTTCGTTACTGACGGAGCCGCAAGAATGCTGAGTGTTGTTAGGATGTTGAAAATATGCTTTCCGACTCTTCTTCACATAACATGCCTCATACACGCATGTCACCTCGTAGCAGAAACCATTCGAAAGAAGCATCCGATGGTGGATAAGTTAATAGCATCTACCAAAAAAGTGTTCATCAAATCTCCCAAACACATCCGTGTATTCAAACAATTGTGTTCGAAATTACCACCACCACCTCAGCCTGTAATAACGCGATGGGGCACATGGCTCCAGGCAGTATCTTACTATCAGGAATATTTTTCACAAGTGAAAAATGTCATCTTGAAACTTGATTCAAATGATTCCGCAGCAATTCGAGATAGTCAGCAACTTTTTTCCAATTCGGAGTGAAGTTTCCATGAACTATTCTGAAGTTGCACAAGCTATTGTGCAATTAGAAAACGGTCACTACGTTTCTCTGCGTGCAGTAACCTCAGTTTAGGTTCAGTTGGATCAACTAAATATCCCTTGATTTAATATTCTTTTCTCTCAATATACTTTAGCAACTAAATTTAAATTTAAAATTTATTAAGATCATCTTATAATCTCCACGGATTCAGAAATGATTTAGTGTTTTGTTATATTCAAAACAAGTGAAAAATTGGATGCTATTAACTGTCTGCGCGGTTGTTTTTTCGGCGAGGATGGACATCATTTGAAATTCAATTAGACATACAAGCACGTGGCTTCTAATGAAGCAAGGTTTTCTACTAAATAAATAGATATTATCCACTACTTAACATAGCTGGAACATGGAACGGAATTGTGCAACGCGCCTTAAATTACGCATACGCACAGTTCATGTCATTATTAAACGTTGGTACTTTACCTTGAGGAATTTATGACAACATAATTCACGTTAGCCTATTATATGTTTAGGTTATTTACATGGTTTTGTGCGTAAGAGAAAAAAAAGCAAATTAAAATGCATAAAAGTTAAATATGTATAGGTTTAATTGTATTTTCTTTCTATAGCATTTATTTTATACACTACCGGCCATAATTATTTGCCCACCTACATTTTTGTTTGGATTTTAGAAAATTATTTATTTATTATTGTTATTTAGGGGGTATAATTATTTACCTACAAGCAACTATGCAAAACTACAATTTCTTTTTCAATTAACACTTTCTTTAATTATGAGCATTTCTTTGGGCGGGCAAATAATTTTGGCTGGTAGTGTATATTTGTGAAGTAATACAGCACATTATATATTTCAAATACAAATTAACAACAATGGTATAAATTTTTCGGAGTACCCCCCAGACTAGCCATAGCTAACCCGAGAATTCAGATTTAAACGAAGCTTTATGAATTGGGATGTCTTTTATAATGTTTTTTTTTTTAATTTTGGCATTTTAAAATCTTATAAATAGAAGATTTCCTCAAATATTTTCGTTATGCTTACTTACCAATGATTTAAACTTTTAAGGTGATGTCGTTTGTAAATAAATAAAAATCGGACTATAACTTTTGAATTTTTTTACCTTGTATTTCCTTGTAAAATATATTTCCAATTAGTATGGATGAGAGTATCTAATTAAAGATACTCTAATCAATGAAAATGTCGAAATTAATAGCTATATCGATCTCTTCGGAAGTGAGCAAGTGAGGATTACAGCCACAGAGGTACGCTGATGAGCCGTAAGGCGGCGAAACGCGCGCCCGTACTTGGTAGTTGGTTTCATTATTATTTAATTACCTCTGGCAGGTTAAGTCATCAGTCAAGCTGCTACCCTCATATAAAAGGGGAGCATTACGAGGTGGTCACTTCTGTAGAGGTCGATATACCTATTAATTTCGGCATTTTCAATGAGTAGAGTATCTTTAATTAGATACTATCATCCATACTAGTATTCACTATCTTCGTATATATACGACAATTTCAAATATATCTACCATCTTCCACAGTGGTACGCTGATGAGCCGTAAGACGACGAAACATGCGTCCATATATGGTAGTTGTTGGTAGTTGGTTTCATTATTATATTCCCAACGTTTAATAAGCACTTTCCGATTCATCTTGTATAACAAATCAATTCTAAATAATTGGCAGCATTGATTACCTTATATTTACATTAAACATATCCTCATCGTATCAATTATATGTATAGCTTCCTTATATATTCTCCGCGTGAGACCCCGTTATCACATCACAACGTCATATTTGTTTCATTTTTATCACATTCGCATGCAAAACAATCTTATAGAATCAGCATGCGGACAGTCTATTACATAACTAGAAGATGGGATGCGCGTATTCAGCGTGTGAAAGCGTGCAATATACGCACTACGTTCTAATTCGACGAGATTTAGAGAAATGAGCAGTAATATCTTGTCAAATGTGTTAATATTGGAAGCAAATATATAAACCTGGTGAAACGCACTTCAATAAATAAAACTATTACAGGCTGTTGTTTGATGTCTCAATTTACGCGTTGCGTTTGTTAATTGGTTGATTTGTGTAAGTTTGTTTCGTTGACGACACAGTTATATCGAAATGAAATTTCGGCTTTGATAAGTGGAACTTGATTATCGTTCATTAGGATGTATGTACATTGGAAGGTTCTCTAATAGTTACGATAGTGAAGACAGATTCATTAAAATTGTGTCTCTGTGAATAAGGAATTATGTTGGTTAAACTGGAAGAGTCGAAGTTGGTACAATTTGAGTTGTAAACCTATTAAAATATAGTATAGTAGTCTCAAATACGCTCAGAGAAATGTTTACTTGTATCAAAGCTCTCCGCCTTATTAATTCAAGACAATTATCGTTTCAATTATTCCCAATACAATAACTGTTTAAATCAAAAGAAATATTTTTTTACCGTTTCTTTCACTGCATAAGAGAAGTATATACTTGTAATGAAATAATTGTATTTCTTTGTTTAAGACATTTTTTAACTTGATTCAAGAAAATCTTGCAGAAACTTTGAAGAAAGCGATTCTTAGTATAAGTTATAACACAAAACAATATTTTCTTAAGGATAGTAAACGTTCTCTTAATTCTAGAAAGTGTTCAGGTATTGTTTATAAATCAATAGTTTCATTTTCTTAAAATAGAGCATTTTTAATTAGAATTCTTGAAATGCACATTATTTATATCCACATTATTAATTGCACTTACTTTGTTTAAAACAGTGCAATATATCCGTACATAATGTAGTAAATTATTCACATTGCTTGTGATTTTAAAACAGGCTAAGATAGAGATTATCTACAGAATAGTGTTCAAACAATAGTGAACTTGTATAAGAATGTAGAAATACATATGAAAAAAGTGCTTAGAAACAATAATCAAGATAATGGTATTGATAGAATTACTACCGGTAAAACAATATGAGACATTGACGAACGATTTAGCTGGGCCTTAGCCTCGTTTTCCTCCCGTTCTACCCCCTTGGTGAGGTCATCCTGGGGTCTATCTAAAACATAAATCAGAATTAGTGGGGGGGGGGACTTCTTGTCGACTCCCGTGCGGTTGTCCTGACATAGGTGTGGGTCGATATGCTTTCTTTTTGGGATGTTCGCGGCCCTGTCGCGGAATTCCGACGGCAGTGCCGCGATGGTCTCGATACGTAATAGTAGTCCACAGTCCTGTCGCGGAAATCCAACGGCAGTACTGTGGCCGGTAGGTACCTCTATGAAACATTGCTCGTACATCTCTTACTTTATGCCATTAATCTTCAAAACAGCAACTGAAATATTTTCTGGCGCCACCTAGTGCCAATAGTTATAGTCATGCCGTCCTAGATAGTACCAATGGAACCAGAATACAGATACCATACTTATCCATATAATGATATAACCCTTAATGTACAACGTTTCATAAACATTTTCAAAAGATATCGGTTAATATAATTTGTTTCTTTTTATTACGACTTACCGCGCATACTAATTTAACTATAGTTTTTTTTTAAGTATATAAAAGAAAATATTTGTCCATCATTACAAACAAGAAAACCAAAAAAATGTATTGCATATCGCTCCCTCCTATTTAGGTAACTTCAAATTAATGATATCTAGGAAGTCTTCTATCGGTATGGTAGACATCGGACTTTTTTACAATTACATTTTGTGCTTTAAAATCACCTAATTTCTGCATTAAATAGATCCTAAAAAAATGAAAGAGTACAATATTCAAAATTCAAGTTACTTAATTGTTAAGGGCATGACATGTAATAAATTTTAAATTTAATTTCTTGTGAATACAAAAACATCGTTTTAACAAAGTCATATCCCCAATTTTTTTTTTGTTCAAACTGTATATGTTATACATATTTCAAGTGCATGGAAATACCAGTAGAGGCAAAATCGTATATACCAAAGTATCACAAATTCTATTTATATCGACTCTATGCTGCTATTGATTTCTTTCTTTACTGCCGTCTTTATCGGTAAAATAGCTTTTGGTCACGAGCAAGGAATCGCAGGCTTACTCAAGAATAGGAAATACCTTCCTTTGTATAGTTGTATATATACCAGATGATTCTTAGTGTACAAAAGGGACGAATTCAAAAGCTAGAAAGATGGAGCAAATCTGTATAAATTAACATTATTATTGGAAAAAGCTTTTATTAACGAGAAAGAATATCAATGTTTCTGATTTCCAAATAAACTTGCTTTACGATGTGGACAGCCACCCGTCAAAAATCTGTTGTAAACAATTGGTAGAATTATAGTCTTTGTACATGGTATAAACATTTTTTTCTTTCAATGTGTGCCAAACCAAGGATTGTGAAACAAGTTAACATCTGAATAAATCGATACTAAAGAAAACTTCTACACTTTTACTATTTTTTATTTCTTCATTCAGGGTTGGATTGATGCAGTGCACAGCAATTTGATGTAACTGGGTCCCTTTCTAAGGTTTTGTAACTCATTTGTATCTATTTTTTTTATTTTTCACATTTTACTGTAAATTTAGAATATCTACACAATAAAGGTATTTATTATTATTATTATTGTTATTATTATTATTATTATTATTAATATTATTCTTATTTATTATTAATATTATTATTATTTATTATTATTATTATTATTATTATTATCATCTAGGACGGCATGACTATAACTGTTAGCACTAGGTGGCGCTAGGAAATATTTCAGTTGCTGTTTTTGAAAATTAGTGGCATAAAATGAAAGACGTAAGAGCGATGAGGCCAGGAGCAAGAAGCTTTAACGTTTTTCTCTTCTCATATTGTTTCTGTCGGTAATGATTCCATCAATACCAGGAGCTATTTATTAGCATTATTTTGGTTATTGTTTCTAGGCACTTTTTTCATATATACTTCTACATTAAATTCACTTTTGTTTGAATATTATTCTCTAAATAACCTCTACTTTAGCCTTTTTTAAATCACAAGCAATGTGAATAATTTACAGCATTATGTACGAATATGTCGTACTGTTTTAAACAAGATAAGCGCAATTAATAAGTGCATGTATGTTGTTTTGATGGTGTGCTGGAGCTAAAACCCTTAGCTTGATGGACTGTAGAACTGACTACTCCAACACTAATTTTATTCAGTTGTTGTCGAAGGACCAGCGTTGTATTTTCTTAAGTAAAAGACTTGGTGGACCTAGCGTATTTTAATATAACTAACACTTAAACGTACACTATATACACTTGCGATGAAATTGAATGTTACACTTAAGAGTGCATCGAAGACAAGACTGATTATATTATTTGGAATTGCTTCTTTTAACCCTTATTCCCCACTCAAAAAACTACCTCCAAGCTGCGTTATTTTTGACAAGATGACACTAGGAATTCTAGCAATTTTATTGGTTGGACATTTATTGCAATTTTCAGAAAGTGAATTATAGATTCTTGCTAGCTGTAAAGTTGTATCTATGGTAACATCAACATCAACTTGTTTCATTCCTGATTCCAAAAAAAACGATGTTTTTTAATATTTTACAATGGCAAAGATGTAGTCTCCCCATAATAATTGGTATTACATTTGATAAGAAAACATCAAAATCCATAGTTTTTCAATAAATTAAATTATTAGATAAAGTGCTCGTGTTTTATTCAAGACGTGTGAATGATGAATAATTTAGAAGCGATTTGATGGAAATGTAGTGACATATCTCTGATATAAATTTGAATAGTTTATAAAACTTGTACGCGAAATCTATTTCTCCATATACATACGTGTATTATCTCGTGCCAGTTTAACACCCAACAAATGCGGCGTGTAAACAACGTAAATGTGCATGAAAAAGCGTATCATAATTCCGCGAAACGCGTCGCGTAAATTGAATAAACGCTGCGACCTTTGATCGGGCTACATTTATGTAATAGGAGAAGCGGTGACTCTAAGACATGTGTATCAATCCAATCACATTGAATAGAATATACGATCGGCCGGACGAACGTTTTCCGAAAGATATCCATCCAAAATACATGTGTGTAAATGCTTATGGCTCCTATACAGGCTATCTAGCGAGGAACTGCATCTATCAATATACGGAAAATTCTGAAAACTTAACAATATACTAACAACTACATAAAGATCAAAACTTCCTTCAATATCATCACATTCATCACTGACGAACTTGAGGCAGGAAACGTGATGATGGGCTCCTTCTTGGATTTAATCAAGGCGTTCGATTGTGTATCTCGTTGTATATTACTGGACAATTTAAGAAATTATGGCATTAGATGCCATGCGTTAGGATTTGTTGAAAGTTAGGATTTGTTGAAAGAAAAAATCGATATCATTGTGTTAATAATGGATATCAAAATTCATCGTTGTTGCCGATTAAACGCGGAGTCCCTCAAGGCTCAATATTAGGGCCAATACTTTTTATCTCAAATACAGTGTGTTCATTTGAAAACTTCCCATGCGGCCTACATCCGAAATTAATAAAATTATTAAAAAATGCAAAGACTGGTCAATTTTCGTTTCCGGGCGGAACCATTTTGATTAATATACTATGATACTAAACTTACCCCCTTAAGCTTCCCCACCCCCAACATAAGAATCTTAAATGAGATGATCATTTGTGATACATCGTTGGAAAGGCATTTTCATTGCGAATTCAATAGTATATCTTACATTCGACATTTGGTCAAGTTCTGGGGATTATAACAGAAAAAATATCATGCTAAGCAAGAAGTGTAAAATTATAAACTTTTATTCCAAAAAAATATTCAAATTGTGCACCATTTTATTGAAGACAATAATATAGCCTATTTTCAAATTCTCTTCTGACCCTTTCATATGTTTCTGGTAATATACGTCTGCATTCTTCGGTAAGTTTTCGTTCGCCAATATTCTGCGGTTGTGTTTGGTACACAACTGCTTTCAGGTGACCTCACAAGAAATAAATCAACAGGGATCAAATCTAGAGAGCGGGCAAGCCATTCAATTGATCCTCGCCGCCCTATCCAATGATTTGGAAAATTATTATATGTGGATTTTATTTAACATTAAACCTTAATTACCCCGTCTTCTCCCACCTTCTTTTATTAATGAGAGCGAGAGGGTCAGCAGTTTACGCGAACAACCTCCTAACCCACACAACCAAATTTCATAACTGAAAAAAAAAAATTGAAATTTAATTAATATTCTGACTATCCTAAAAGAATTTCCAAAATAAAATTTCAATTTTTTTTATAAAGAATGATTTTTTCTGTAAAAATTAAAAGTACAAATATATACATACCGTAGGCAAGATATAATAATCATTGCGTAAAATTGTGTAATAGGCGTTTTTGCCTTTAACTGATGATAGACGGATACCAAGTTATGTAATTTGAGTTATAAATAATCTCTGAACTACTATAATTACGTTGCTTATGTCTACATGTATTTGCTATGTAGATATGTCGAGATATCAACGTACTGTACTTTCTTAATGTTACGTTAATATCAGAGCGTAAATATGGTATTTTAGATAAGAGTTGATATGCCAAGACGTTATATATATCTAAGTATATACCTTGATTATATATATATATAGATATTGTTCAGATATATGCTTGGGTTTGATACTAATATTAAAATGGAAGGATTATCCCCACGAGAATTTAAAAAATTAAATTTGTGAGGTAGATGTTAAGAACTTTTATGTGTTTTAAATCCCAGTTGCAAGAGTTATTGATTGTAGAACACCAAAATGTTTGAATATTTGAGCAGTATTTTAAAGAAATTAAGTTTGAGAAAAGGTAGAAAAAAGCATTTTTTAAATATATTTATATATGCAATATTAAAACAGCCGATTAAGTAAAAATGTGTATTTTCAATTAAACATATCGTATCCACCTTACTTCTCGTATTTACTTCAATACGAATTTGTTTTAACTAAAATAACAATTGCAAATTTAAATACTTTAAAATGGTTGTAAGACGTTATTTAATATTACAAGGAAAATATTTCAAAATTTTCATTGAATAAATTGTGATCATAAATGTAAAATAAAGCTAAATAAGCAATAAAGATTTCAAATTTTGTGTTTTGAAGGTATCATACATTATTTTACGTTTCTAAATGGAAATCCTGTATATTTTTGTTTAAATCATAATTTGCTTCATTGTGTCCATAAAAATTAACTTCAAACAAGCCTACTACGTCCGTTCCAACATTTTTATAATTCTAAGTATAATATTCCGAAATTTTAAGTGTGCTAGGAATTTTTATAATCATGAGATTCCTGTTGATGACGTTGTACGTTTTCTATACTAAAGAGCGGCTTAAAAAACAATTTCCATGTCCGTTTTTTTGCTTTTGCGGTTATATAAAGAATATAAGACATTTAAAAGGCAATACGAACATATAAATAATTTGTAATATATTGTTCATGAGATAAATCAGATTGACATGCAAATATTTTCATAAGTAACCAGAAGCAAAGTAGTGAATTGTTCTAGAACAGTGATTCCCAACTAGTTGAACAGTTAGTTGAGATAAATTAATGAAACAAAAATTACAAATATTTTCAAGATTCTGAAAAGATTAAGAACCCCTGATCTATGGAAGGAAAAATATTTTAACATTTGATTTAGAGAATTTTATAAATTTTTCCAGGACGCTTATTTTATTTACTTTATTTATTTAAAATTTTGTAGAAATAAAATAAATAATAAAAACTTATAATGAAACAAAGCAGGCTTATTTCAAATATTTTAGTTTGGGAAAAAAATAGACAGGGCGTTTCATTCAAAGGTGTAAAGTAATATGATATCTTGGTAATGCATCTTTTATTTTTTTCTATTTTCATTGCTAAAATACTGCATTTAACAATATAGTTTATTTAGATACAATTGATTGACAGAACCAATAAAATTCTCGAAAAATTTTGTAAATGAAAAGAATGATTGTAAATTTATAGCATTTGTAGGATCTTGGAAATAAACCATATATTATTATTATTAGCAATTTTTTTAGGAAAAAAAAAGAATCATCAAATAAGTTTTTAATTCCCAATACCACAAAAATTCTCATTACTATTTTGGAAAAAATATATAAAATTTATTTAATATTAGAGTGATATCTTTCGACCAAATAGGGCAATTTGAATTTGACGAGGTGGCGAAATTCAGAAATCTAGGAGTAATGTCAGCAAATGATGGGGAAAGAGAAATGGAAATCAAAGAAAAAATAATGATTACAAATAACATTTTCTATGCGAATAAGAAACTATTAAAGAGTAATTTCCTTGGGAAAAAAGCGAAAATGAATATATATATATATAAAATAATAATTCGACCATCGCTAATGTATGCTGCTGAAACACTTACTGTACAAAAAAAAAAACAGGAAGAAGACCTAAGAATATTGGAAAGGAAAATTCTAAGGACAATATTGGGACCGATAAGAGTGGGCGAGAATGAATACCGACAAAGAATGAACCATGAAATACTACAGGAAATAGGCGAAGATGTGATAAGGAAAATAAAACAGCAAAGAGTAAAGTGGCTGGGGCACATATGGAGATCAGGACCAGGCACAGTAGTATATTCTATATTAGAGTGGGAGCCAGGAAGAAGGAGAAGACGAGGAAGACCAAGATCGAAATGGTTACAGGAAGTGAAAGAAGAGCTCAATAGGGCTGGAATTAACTACTGGCGAGAAAAGACAGGGGACAGACAGCTGTGGAGAACCATAATCAGAAGGATATAATATTTGGAAAGGGGACTGATCTACCCCGATAAACAGATCTAGAGAGCTGAAAAGCGGCGTTACCTCTTCATAGGGTGTTTAGCCACCATATATATAGATATATATATCTTTCGATCAAAGTTCTAAAGAAAAATATTGTTAAAAATAATTTATGCATGGTATAGGCTCTTATCTACTAAAACTTTTCCATTACTCCAAGAAACAAGATCATTCTACTAATTATATATGTATGTATATAATTATTGATTAAGTATATGAAAAAAAAATACTTTTTTTCTAAAAGAAGAGAAAAAAAATTGTAAATATTTGTAATTTCCGTAATATCTTGAGCAATTTCAATTTTATCAAATATAACCAGTTCATAAGCTATCACGTGCTTTTTTTTTCAGGAAAAAAAAAATCGTACGTCTCACTTTAACTTGCACCGTTTTTCGTAAGCTAATGACAATGACGGATTTATACACACCGGTATTTTTATTACAAAACACGTGCTTTTCGACGTCGTAGTAGGCTGCGCCGGTCTACGCCCACTTATTTTAATAATTAACCTTTATATTTTATGCAACGGAAATCCATAATACATTAAGAAATATTTTTTTATAAAAAAAAAAAAATTTTAAGCAAAGAAAAGGGGACCCTTTTCGAATATGGGATATTTTAAATATTTGCGAGAGAGATTTAACTGACCTGCAATCGGTAAAGTTCGCCATCTAGTCTTCCTGGTCTTCTTACCCATATTTCCCAACGACACTATGATCACCACGGATTACACACCCTTTTCTTTCCGAGAATTATTTTCGAAGGCTCGCATAGGGTTATTTTTTTTAATATCGCGATTTTAACGCATTTTTTCTAGTTGATTGGGATTTTTAGAATTTTTTCCTGATTTATCCCGATTTTGTTAAAAAGAATTTTTCGGTTAAAATGAGTAGGGGGTCGCTCACTTTAATCTGTATTATTTTTTGATTTTATTATTTTTTTAGGACGTAAAAATATTGAGATTGATTGGTGCTTTAAAGATCGTTGGCGTGACCCCCTTTTTTATTATTTTTTTTTTAATTTGGTAAAAGGGGCATTTTCTTTTTCACTCTCCGATTTAAATTAGAATACAAAAATTGTTAATGTTTGTTGTTCACGTTAATTTAAACGTATAAAACACTCATTGATTAACATCGAAAATTTCCGATTTTTCCTCGGGAAAACTATTGAAAAATTCTTCGAGACACTTCTTCGACCCCCTTGGCCCTTGCCCGCCTCAGCACTTACTTAACTGGCCGCGCTTTTCGTGTTAGCCCCCTTTGCAACTCGTTCCGGTCCTCACATGCTACTGTCCAGAGTAGTCTACTGTACCGGAGCGGCTATTGCCGTCTATCATAGTCGGCTACGTTACGTAACATCTGAGAATCTGATACCCTGCGTTCGGTTTTATCGACTATACTACAGGTGTCGGCCTTTGCGATGCGCGTTTACCGATCTATAGGACCAAGGATCGGCGATATTTTCAGACGTCTTCGCTGTAAAGCTTATATTGAACTCGCTTCGTGCCTCGAGCCGATGTGATCCGAGTATAATCGATGTTTGGCGACCGACGCCGCGTCGGGACGCCGAGGCACGGCTGATAGATGCGAGTTTTTGGCGGGTTAACTAGATTGCGCGCGCATTGTAAAGAAGTAGTAGTGGTGGGGATTAACGTAGCAATGAACAGCGTTGTCATGGATATTACGGTCGTGTCTAAAGTCACGGCAAATATAAAGTGTGAATGATATTAAAGGTTACAGGTTTTCCATGTAGCATCTTACTTGTGCTCTCATTTGAAATGTTATGAAAATATTTTTCTTTTTACTACAATTAGATCATTGTGGGGGTCGCTCACTTTAATTTATATCATTTGCTATAGTTTTATTTTTTCAGGTTGGGGTTGATTAATTTTTTTGGCGTTTCAAAAATCGTTGGTGTAGTCCCCTTTTTTATTATTTTTTTTAATTTAATTTTTTACTCCGCGATTTATAATAACAAAAAAAATGTTTATTGTTCACGCTCATTTAGATTTATAAAACACTCATTGATTAGTATTGAAAATTTCCGATTTTCCTCGAGAAAATTACTGAAAAATTATTCTTTGCGACACCATTTCGACCCCCTTGGTCCTTGCCCGATGTCAGTATTTCAACAAAGCTCTCTAGCAACGTTAATATTAAAAATAATCATATAGTTGCTTATATAGAATGCAGTTATTTTTTAGCGTAGAATTAGAAAATGAAACAATATACAGGGTGTTCCGTTTAAAATAATGAAGTAAGTACGAGTTCACCTACTTCTTATACACCCTGTATACTCGAAAATATTTTTAAGATACACACCATTTTAAACTAAATAATTTTTATTCATAACATTTTTCTCTAAAATGAAAGATAAAGCAGTAATCGAAGAACCCCACTAACTTGGAGCACCCTGTATAATATGGCATTTTTCTAGTTGATTGGGGTTTTTAGAATTCCTTCCTGATTTATCGTGATTTTTTTAAGAAAATTTCTCGGTTAAAATAAGTAGGGGGTCGCTCACTATAATTCATATTTTTTCTTTGGTTTTATTTTTTTTCAGGGTGAAAAAGTATTGGAATTCATTAATTTTTTTGGTGTTTTAGAAATTGTTGGGGTGACCCCCTTTTCTAGACATTCTGTAGAGTCAAAAATATTTTTAAGTTATACACCATCTTAAAGTAAATAACTTCTATTCAAAACATTTTTCTCTAAAATGAAAAATGAAGCAATAATCAAGAAACGCCGCTTCCTTGGCGCACCCTGTACAATATTGCGTTTTTCTAGTTGATCGGGATTTTTAGAATTTTTTCGTGATTTATTGCGATTTTTTTTAAAGAATTTCTCGGTTAAAACCAGTAGGGGGTCGTCCACTTTAATTGATACTACATGTTTTGGTTTTACTATTTTTTTTAAATATAAAAGTATTGGGATATATTTATTTTTTTTTTGTGTTTTAAACATCGTTGGCGTGATCCCCGTTTTTATTTATTTTTTAATTTAATCACTTCGTGATGGGAATAAAAAACTGTTTATCATCCACTTTAATTTAAATATATAAAGCACTCATTCATTAGTATCGAAAATTTCCGATTTTTCCTTGGGAAAATTACATTTTTAGTTCATATGCGTATTTAAACAATTTCTCATATTATCCCAATCTTATTCCATATTTCGCAACATTCTTAATTATGAATAAATACTGTTGCTTTAGACACCACTATGGAAATTAATATCCGGCTCTTTAATATTTTGCAACGTGATTTCGAAGTTATGTATGTGCATTGACAAGTAATAGATAATGCGTTTAATAGATAAGTGACAAGTTTTAAGTGAAGGAGTTGAATTTATCATTTTTGATTCTAAAGTAATGGACATTTTTTATAATGAAGAAGACCTATTTATTAAGATGTTATTATGTTAAATGTTCCTTTGATAAAGAATAAGTTTATGTTTAAAATAACAAGAAATGAAATTAGTTATTGGGAAAGGTTCTCTCACTGCCATCTAGTAGACAATCGAGTAATATATTCAATTATAAGAGGAAGAAAACGGTATTCACGCTGCCAAAGTTAACGTTTATGTTACTGGTTCGATTTTTAATAAGTTTTGTGTTAATTTGAACGACTCTAGAATCTTGTATCTAAATATAAATACATACAACAATATTCTACTTAGCAAAAAAGAAAATTACACAAATTGGATTAGAACTATAACGTAAGAGGTCAGCAGATTCATCAATGTAAACAAGCCAGAATAATCGATAATGAAGAAACCTGCAGCCGTAAAAATCGGTGAATAACTGCTGGTTTTTCTGATCAATAAAATTATATTTTCGATCAATAATTTCTCTTCATCGTAATCTTTTTTTTGATTCAAGTTCAAGAGCAAGGAATATGCCAAAGAAGCTGTTTTCTTAGCTTCCTTGGTGGTTCTGTTGCAGATCGAAGAAATACTGACAGCTCCAGTCTGCAAATTAAAAAAAATTACAATTTTTGAATCAAATACAATAAAATAAATCCTACCACAGCTATTAAAATTAACATCGACAGCCAAACCGAGGAGACCCAACTAATTTCTCTGTAGGTCTTCATTCGTAACGCTGTGCTAAATGCAAGCAAGCACAATAGTAAATAATTGACTATCAAAACTAAGAGCAACCATCCAAAAATTCTATTGAAGACCTCAACGATTTCCAAGATGATACCATAAGCTTTTGAAGCCTTCTTCGTCATTTCCGGAATCTGGCAAAGGTGTAACGTAGTACTAGCTATGGAATGTTGTCTTTTACCTATGTGATCATCGATTAAATACGTTGCAGCATTCTTCAATGTTCGATTAATGAATTTGATCCTCTGATGTAGATCTTTAATAAAGAAATATATATTAGCGACAAAGATATTGAGACGGTATCTCAATATATTGTCCCAGATATGGTAATGCATTAGATCCGCTGTGTCAAAAGCATCCCCGACGTAAATTTCAATGAAAAGCATTGAAAAACAAAGAATATGTATCAATAAAATCATCAGAATCTTCATCGTGGTATTTTCTGATGGATTTCTTTGCGAATTCTTGCAAATTTCCTTATCAAATTCTTCAATTTTTTCCGATATCGTCACACAACCATCTTTAGCATTCATTAGTAACGATATTGATATGCTAACATTAGCTAATCCTAGCAATATAGTTTCGAGGAAACCAATAAGAGCGCTGGTATTGGCATTTATTCCATGATCATACCGGGTCCGGCCATGTAATTCGAAATATACCCCGTACGCGATGACCAAATTCAAGAAAATCACGTAAGCTGCGTAAATTATATTTTTAATTGCATTTTCGAAGAAACTATGAGGTATTGCGAGGAAATATTGTAGGAAATTGATGTAGAATGAATTTTTTGCAGTAATTTTCAACATGATTCTTTATTATTCACTAGATGATAAGGGAATGGTGTCTAAAGCAGTTTAAATTTGTTGTTCTATTTCTTGTGTTATGTGCATTAGACAGCAATCAATTCCTTAATCGTTGTTTAGGAAAGTGGATTGCTTCAATTACTTAGAATATAGCCTAGACAGAAGGAAATTAAGTATGATGATATGATGATAAATAATCTAAATGTACAGGGTGGGGTAGTGGTGTTGAATTGTCTTCTAAAGCAAATCCAATATAATACGAAATTATTTTTATTCTACAAGAGAAAAGGTGACGAAAACATATTCAAGGAGTCTTAATTAAGCTGTAGTAACATGATGACGTAAGATGTTAACAAATTCATCAGCAAGAACAAGGTTGAGTAACTTATGGAGAAAAATCCAGCCGCAGAAAATAATGGACGTTGACTGGTGCTTTGGCTGATCAACAGGACCAGTTCTTCCGTTAATATCTTGCGTTCTTCGTGATTCCATTTGGGATGTAAGTGGTGTAGTATTGAATAAGCTAATGTGGACACCTTAAGAGACTGTTTGATGGTTCTGTTGCAGATGGAAGCCAGGCAGACAGCGCATATCTAAATAGGAAACAAGATATTGGCGAAGAAGGATTTCTTTTAATTAAAACACACTTACTGAACAATATATAATTAAGGACGTGTTCCAACAAACCATGCTCCATCTCATCTTATTTCTTGCCTCGAACACGGTGATTATATTGACTGGTGTTATGAATGCCAATATCAACGATATATGAACGCTCAACAGAATATAGCCGAAGGTTTTGTTGAAGAACTTGAAGGCCTCGCATATCTCACTATAGGATAATCCCACGTGTTTCAATATAATTTTGTACTCCTTAAATTGATCTTTCTTCCGGGATTTGTTCAGAAAACTTGTATTCGTTTGCTGTTGTGACAATAATATATTCTTCAGCATGGAATTTATCATCTTTAGCTTATTATGGATATCAGATATGATTGTATGTAACACTAGAATTATAACTCCAATTCTGTAGCGTAAAAAGACATCGAAAAGGTAATAGAAATAGTTGCTGATGCCAATACAATCATACCAAGTCCACAGATCGAGTAGAAAAGCAAGTGTGGAGAGGAAATGTAAGATTATCAAAGGAACATCGCTGGATTCTACATCCATTTTGACACCATAATTTATATAAAGGATATAATCCAGTTGCAAAAGGCTTCCAACGAAGGATTCGTAAAATTTCAATTTGATGAAGTTCAATTCCAGACTAGCAAGGCAATTTGTTACAAGTAGACAGATAGTATTTAAGGATAACATGACATTTGCTGTAGTTGGTAGATTCTTGAAGGAGAATTTGCTCCTTTTAATCATCTGAAATGCATTCACTATTTGGAAACCAATTAATACTAGCAAAATGTAACCTTTTCGAAAGTATTTCCATCTTTTAGATGATTTATCGTTCTGCTCACTTTTACAGAATGAGGTTATACCTAAAATGTTTGTTAATAACCATAAATGTTTAAATTTTTTATAGTGCAAAATGTCGTTTAACGTTCTCATGTCTATCTTTAAAATATGTGTAAACAGGTTGAAATGGTATAATATGATGGTTTCATATTTAATCAAAGAAAAGTATGTAATATCGTTATGACACTCTATTTTTACAGAGTAACTCATTATTGAAATTATTACTTCAATGATTAATGTTTTCACAGCAGGAAATGTAATACATTATAACGACAGCTGTCTAATTCATTCAAAGGATGGTAAGAGTGATATTAATAAAAATTGTATCTGTTTCAATAGGTACATTAAAGAGATAATCCGTAATAAAAATAGTTATCTATAAAAGTTAAAAAAGAACTTATTTTCAAAGTCTACTCGTTGTTCAAATTTTTAAAATTCACGTCCAAATATCTTCGACCACCAATTTATATTTCTACCAACTTTAAATCCCCATAACTGCCTGAGTAATTTAGAGCAAAACCCCTCAAATAAAAGCTTAAAATATCGAATCAACAGTTAATAAGAACACCAATGTCAGTATGTTTTGTTTACTGTTGTCAAGGTAACCAAACAATATTAATACTATGAACCACTTGGATGCAACATCCAAATGCATTCCCTTTCAATTTCAGACATGTACATCATTATACAAAAACGTTAGACATAAATTTGTTATACAGTGGATACAGAAAAAATATACAGGTTGTTCGAAGTTATTGGACCACTATTGCTAACTTTCTTATTATTGCGGCTATGGTGTTGGTTAAATTAGCAAAAATGTAGTGATTTTTCCGCTGATCACAATGGCGTTGAGAATAAAACAATTGCACATCGCACTTCAACGCTAACTTGGATTGTTTATATTTTTCAAATTGAACACCCAGTATATTTTTCAATTATTCGATAGGAAATGAACCTCTGTGTAAAATATCCTAATAGTACTATAGCATTAAAATGAAAAACAAAAGAAAAACGATGAAATTTATATTGGACAATTGAAACTGTAATAAATTCATTATTAGAGCAGCTATTCAGATAATTGAAATATGAAAAATATGTAATTTATTCCGCCCAATAGAATGGCGAAATCAAAAAAATTGCACATCGTATTTCAGTGTTTGTTTAAATAACTCGCTTTTTTATTACACACCTTGCATATTTTTAAGCAGTACAAAATTATCTCTCGAAATCTATTAGAAATAGATATATGAAACCCGTATTATATTGATTTATTTCTAAATAAAGAAACCAAAAGTGTAGTAATATACAGGGCAATCAGCATGGAATAACAAAGTTGGTTTGCCACTTGTCGATCATCCTGTATGTACGGAAATAATTTAGAAAGATGCTCTATGATGAATATTACGTTTTCAGAAAATACAAGGAAACGGGTAAGTGCATCTCACCGATTTAAATGAAACTTTGTGGGTCTGTAGACTGATCTAGTGTAAGAACAACAGTAACTATCTTAGCTGTCCAATCGCAAACTGGCGGGGTGTAAAGCATCCCTAGCTCAATACTATCTTTCGCCGTTTTACTCAATAACTCAGAAACTTCTTTTCTCAGCAATATTGATATCCGAAATGCTCTTGTTTTAGACCCCTTTTGATCATTTTCTTGAATCAAATTTATTTTACTTCTTTTACTTCTTAAAATTCCTTGATTGATGTAATACTCTTGATAATTGTTCGCGATTGTTTATACTTTACTTTAACAGCTTTTCAATGCATTAGAATTAATAATTTCGACGAGATTTAATTTTTATAGTACAATTTCTAAATACATCAGTCAAAAGATGTTTGTTTTTTTGTCAGAATGTTTACGTTGCTAACTTCCGTTTTTCGGTCGTTCCTGGCATTGCCAATCTAACGACTCGATATTTAATTTTGATGTTTTGAAGATCGAATTCGGTATCGCAAGTGACTTAAGGGATTTTGATGGTTATTTCCAAATACAGTGTGTTTTTTGTGTGTGTACATGTCATTTTTACAAGCAGCGTTTTCAAAATGTAAATAACTTAAAATAACCTGGAATTTTGATTATCCCCTGTAACATATCATTAACTGAGTCTTTTTTTTAAGAATAAAAGATTAATAATATAAATAATCAAAATGTCAGAACTCGAATATTAATCGAAAATAATTCAATTTCCGCATAAAACTCTATTAAAACCTAATATCAGCGAATTTTGATATAATATTGATTAGTTAGTTTCCTGTGTTTCCTTGTTAGTACTGTTTACACAATATGCGCAATTTTACAATTCCGGAAGGTTGGGACATCCTGTATGGCGTACTTTAAAAGACTAAAATTGAAATAATGTTTTTATTATTCGACTTGTATGTATGTATGTATATTGATCACCATTAAACGCGTTGAATTCCGCTTAAAGTAAGCTAATTTGACGCATTTCATGCGTGTTGATTGAAGAAGATAATCACATTTTATAGAATTAAGTACGATATGCTGTCAACGATCAATATTCTAACATACGAAATGTTTATTTTAATTTACATGACGTAGAACGCATATAATGTAATTGCAAACGATATAACACTTGTTCGCGCGTGTTTACGAGGAGACATGTACCGGCCAACTTCGAAAAAATTGAAATTTTTAAAATGGTTTATGAATTTCATGATAGTATCACCTTTGTCAAAGACTACCTCTTTTTCCAAAATTTACGGAGTTTGTGGTTTGGTGCTTGTGATATGGGGCTTCTACTTTGAGATATCCGGGAGGTTTGAAGGTGGATTTCAGGACGACATCAAACTGACTCGAGTTGGAATCATCTTGAGTGCCTTGAACACCATCGTAGAAATGTCGTTTAATTCTTTAATAATCCTGAGCGCCGTCTTCTTCGGAAATAGGACGAAGGACAATTTGCTGAAGGAAATTGAAGAATTGGATGGTTTAACTGAGAAATATGAACCGAATTTACGTCATCAAGAAAATTCTTTAGTAAGAACTATGATTGTGGTTCACGTAATTGATCTTTCAATACTCATCAACGATGTCATCTTAATTTTATTAACAAAAGATGAGCTTTACCTGGCCTACTATTATGTCGATCAATTCTATAGATATCGCATTGGTCTATTCGTCCTCTACCTTTACTGTTTCATCAAAGAACTCTTGCAGAAGATCAGTATTATTAATCAAACATTGGTGAAAACCTTCGGAAATTTTGGTCCTGGCGAATTACTTCAACAATCGGTGGAAGTTTTAAATCAATTGGATCTTATCATCCAGGACATCTCGAAATGCCACGCGAAATTCGCCCAGATTATAGCCGATGTCAACAGTATCTTTGGCTGGTTACTTCTTAGCTTATTTATTAATTATTTATGCCTGTTTCTGGTCGGCTTTGATATGGCGCTGCGGATCAAATGTACCACAGATATAATAGGAGAGCAAGAGCTATATTTCTGGGTGATTTGGTTAATGGTGTATGCTTTGGTAGGTATCAAAAAAACGTGTTTGAGTATTTTGTTTTGCTTTTGGTACCGTCTATTTACTTAGTGTATATAAGGACTTCATCCAGGCCATTCAGGCCTATTGCCTAGAACCTCATGGCTTTGTTTCTTCTTTCCATCTCTTCCGATCTTTCGCTTTATCTTTCCAGTTTGTTATATTATTTTCTCTGTCTTTCCTTACTACTTCCCTCCATTCTTTTTGCGGCCTTCCTCGTTTTTTCTTGCCATCCGGTCTTGTTCTTACTGTTCTTGAGACGACCATTCTTTCCATATGCCCCAGCCATTGCAACCTTCTCGACCTTACCAGTTCGTCTATCCTGGGCTCATCAAACAGCTCGTATATTTCGGCATTTGACAGGTTTCAATTTGATAAACGTAGTTCATTGTTTTAATAAATTTATTAATTATTTTTTTTTATGCTTTAACATAACGAAGTCAAGGAACACAATTTATTGAATTAATTTTCTCAGTGTAAATGAACACGATGTATACTTCACTAACACAATATTTAAAATTAATTACATCAGCACCTACTTCCGAAATTTCCTAATTGAATCGCTATTGGAAATCGATGTTCTTACATCAAATTAAGCTGCGGAAATGTTTCTAAAAGCATCACATTGTATCTGTCCACGCTATAAAATGGTCAACCAATATCGTCAAACGTCCAAACCTAAAAGGGTCCATTGGTTTATCAGATTATTCGCCATATCTCCTTTAGAAAAAAGCACTGCGTTGACGAATTTTTATGCTATCTTCGTGTTGATGGTGACCCTGATTTCCTTCACCGCTCAGTTTTATGGTAGAGTCCTGAGCAATTTCCGCATACGGACAGGAGTTTCAACCAGAAGGACAATTGTCGTTGGATCACTGAACACAATAACCGATATGATTTGCAATGTTGTAGTGACAGTGCCTCCTTTGATGTTTAGTGAATTGTTTAAGAGGGATGTATTACAAGAGAGAGACGAAATAGATGATATATTGACGAAATATACTCGGAATAAAATCAGAAGGGAATACTCTTGTATACATTTAATCGGTTTAAGCATATTTTACGTGC
Organism: Dynastes maya; assembly: GCA_029619315.2. Classification (NCBI taxonomy): domain Eukaryota; kingdom Metazoa; phylum Arthropoda; class Insecta; order Coleoptera; family Scarabaeidae; genus Dynastes; species Dynastes maya. Next base: position 13,316,066 of record JAROYE020000014.1, read on the forward strand.
TTTTATTAACAAACGATATATCCCATATGATTTTATTGAAAGCTGAGGACAATTATTACTTTTATTTCTTTGATCAACTCTATAGGTACCGTTTAAGCGTCTTGATGATATACGTTTATTCTTTAGTGACCGATTTGCACCACAAAATCATTTCGATGAACGCTGTACTAATTGAATCTTTCGGGCAAAGTTATTTCTGCAACTTACTGCATCCAGTGAAGATAGCTGATTTAACGGAAGTAGTCGACGACATATCAAAAGCGTATGCTAAATTTACCCATCTTGTTCGTCATTTTAACTCAATGTTTGGTTGGCAAATGCTGGCGATCTTCTTCAACTACATCCTCTTGTTTATGATTGCCTACGAGACTGGACTGAGACTTAGAACCTTGCCAGTTTCAGAGTATCTACAAATATCATTGTGGACCGGCATATCCATGGTCTATGCACTGGTATGGTTTTTGATTTTATATTGTTTGCTTATGAAATGTTAAATCAAATAACCATGATGAAATAAGAGTTGAATCTCATTTTGGTACAACACAAAAGATTATTTTCAAAAGTTTTTAAATAAGCTCGTGATAAACTCAACGCTATATATATCTAACTGCTAATACTCTTTATCATGTCAGAGTTAGCGGCCAAAATTTTATATCTATTTTAGTTTTTTTTTACAAGTGGTGACGGCCCAACGGGGTATACAAGCTTAAAACTTGTCATAACCTCAGCAAACCAACACCGGGCAAACAGGGTGTCTCACGAGGAAATGCATCATCGCAACATATTATAAAGTTTTATTGAAAGATATCTAAAAGAACTTATGTTTATTGGGAGTCTAAGGTGTGGGTGTGCAAATGTTCTAGTATCATATAGTGATTGACAATGATATGAATTTAAATTTTCTCTACCGCAGATTAAACATTCTTAAGGGGGTAAGTTTAGTATCATGATATGTTAATCAAAATGGTTCCCCCTCGAAACAAAAATTGACCTGCATTTTTTAATAATTTTATTTATATAATAGTTTTAGATGGCCCGGGTAGTTTTCAAATGAACACACTGTATATACACACTGTAAAAATATTGGCCCTAATATTGAGCCTTGAGGGACTCCGCGTTTAATCGGTAACAACGATGAATTTTGATATCTATTATTAACACAATGATATCGACTTTTTACAAAACTTTCAACAAACCCTAACGCATGGCATTTAATGCCATAATTTGTTAACTTATCTGGTGATATACAATGAGATACACAATCGAGTGTCTTGGTTAAATCCAAGAAGCAGCCCATTATCACGTTTTCCGCCTCAAGCTCGTCAGTGATGAATGTGATGATATCGATTAAGGAAGTTTTGTAGTCGTTAGTGTATTGCCAAGAATTTTTGATGGATGCAGTTCTTCGTTAGACACCCTGTACAGGCACCATAAGCATTTACAAACAATTTCTGCATGGCACACACAATTAACATGGACTCTTGACAAGTAGAGACATTTTTTTTTTCTGCTTTCTACGTATTGCATACGTATCAGTAAAAATGGTTCAACCACTGCAATTTGTAACAAAAAGTTGTTTGAATCAACAACTGGCCTTTTCTCATTGCAATCATTGTAGGAACTAATCCAGTGAAATATTTTCATATCCTCAGCAATTAACGATGAGATTAATATAGATTGAAAAGGGCAAAGGCATGATTCTTGAGGGACGCCAGATTTTGGGTGAAATATGTGGGATTTACACGACAATCCGTTTGCTGGAAAATAAATATGATTTCAATAGTTTCAACAATTGAGGGACAAAACCAACAATTTTAGTAAAATATAGTAATCCATTTGATAGAATCAACTAGTCTTTGTTTGTCCAAAACATCAGTTGTACAATGAGAAAAACATGCCATCTTTCACAATATTGCATTTTTACAACAAATTTATTCTTTTGAGAAAATTTTACCTAGAAATAAATAAGCGTTGTTATCCATCACGTTGTATTTTACATATTTATAAAATCGATGCTACCTGCACAAGAAGCTATTACATTTTTTAGTTAATATTGATTATTTTAAGTGGATTGGCGTATGGTAGTTAAGCAGAAAAGCAATGTAATAAATTTTATTTAATGAAATTACCAATCAGTTAAATTCAAACGAACAAGAACCCATTTCCCACTTAATTCCCAATATGAACGTCTTGAATTTCCAACAACATCCCAGCAAATTTATAAATGACTTCATTAAATTTTTGGCAATTTCTCCATTCGAGAAGAGCTCCTCAAGCGTAAAAGTTTGCGCAATATCAATGTTGGTGGTAATTTTAGGGACATTTTGCTTCGAGATTTATGGGAGGTGGAGCACTAACTTTAGTATTGATCCAACGGTAACGGAAAGAAGCGTCATTGTTGGTACATTGAATACTCTGGTCGTCGTACTTTGCAATGTTGTGGTAACATTACATGTTTTTGTTATTAATGAGAAATTCAAGGTAGATTTCCTCGAGGAGATAAATCAGATAGATTCAACGCTAAGGAGATACGTTGAAGTGAATCAGAAAAGAAAATCCTTCTCTTTCCATCTGGTCATCCTTAATATATATTACGTTTGTATCCTTTGTAATGACCTAATTGTATGGTTCTTCGCAATGAAACAGAGGCATCTGTTCCTTTACTATTGGTTTGATCAGTTCTTCAGATACCGTATCAGCATCTTAGTCCTTTATATTTATCACCTAACGTTTAGGTTGTTGGAGATGATCACAGCAATCAATATAATATTGAGGAATACTTTTGAAGAGGTTCACAGAAAATCTGAAGATTTAGACTACTCACAAACTCTGGTATATCTGCAAGACGTCACCGAAAACGTATCAGCGTCATACGCGGCATATATCGATGTTATCAATTGTTTCAACCGAGCATTTGGTTGGCAAATTTTGTTTATCTTTTTAAACTACATCTGCTTATTTCTGGTAACTTACGAAGTTGCATTAAGGAATATTGCAAAACTTGACGATATACCAACAGGGGCTTATGCATGGGTTACCTTGAACATGATTTACGTTATGGTAAAAGAACTTTTAGCAGGATTATTTTTTCATTTCCCAGCATAATCTACTAACTGAGGGATATTTTGTTTCAGGTTGGAGCAGCTATGGTGACTTCGATCTGCAACAAGACCTCTAACGAAGCTCGCAAGACTGCTGATCTCTCCTTCTATTATTACTACAATTTGAACATCAGCAAGTACCATTCCGGGCAAGCTTGTTTGGCGAAAAATTTAAGCTTGCTGGTCCGTCAGACCCGTACTAGCCCGACAACATTTTCGGCTGCAGGGTTTTTTCCTATAAATTATTCTACTTTATTTTTATTAATCAATCTATTAACTTCATATTTGATTGTTTTAATACAGTTTGAATAATTGAATGTAATAGATAGTTGTAAGTAAATACTTTTTCTCTAGTTATATTGCGTTAAACGAATATATTTTGTTGTTTTTGATTAGTCTACATCTTCTGCCCTTAAAAAATCTAATTTCTTCTCCCGAATGAACTATTTTTCATTGTAAATTGCACGCCGATAACGATTACAGTATGAAGGTAGAGTTTAATGAATATAGCGTGCATTTCAGATCACACTGGCCATAGATACAGGGTGGGGTAATACTTCCGTTATGATTTCAGGGAGGCCAAAACAAACAAAAGTAAGATAACTGAAACAGTTCACTAAAACCCTTACCACAACACTTAATTCGTACTGGACGCACGTTTCGATAGCCAAGCTATCATCATCAGCAGCAAGACAGTCTTGCTGTGTTTGTAGATTTCAGCCTTGAGATAACCCCAGAGGATGAAGTCACAAGGGATTACAAGAGGTCTGGTGATCGAGTCGGCCAATGAACGTCACCCGTCATTGAAATGAGCTTCCGAAGAAACATCTGCCTTAAAACCTCCATCGTTCGCAGGGCAGTGTGAGCTGCCGCTTCGCCTTGTTGGAACCAAACATTGGCAAGGCGAAGATCATTCAGGATTGGTCCCAATAAGTTCTGTAACATGTCAATGTACCGACCAGATGCGACTGTGACCGTCATTTCTCCCTCTTCGAAAAAATAGGGACCAATGATTACATGATTGCTTATAGCACACCACGTGGTTACCTTAGGACTGTGTAGTGGCCTTTCGTGCAACTCCCTTGAGTTTGCGTCACTCCAATAGCGAAAGTTTTGGCGATTTACAGTGCCGCAGAGGTTTATTAGAAAAGCTTCAATAATAAACGCACGTTGTTCACCCGGCCACATCTTCTCTACTAAGTAACTTTAGGTTCCCTCGAGTCAAACGCTTCCGTCCCCACTCTTCGCGGACCACCCCTCTCGACGCTAGCTCTCCTTGAAATCATAACGGAAATATTGCCCTACCCTGTATTTGCATTGTAAAACCTTTATGTGATGTTAATGGTTTTCCTACAGGAAGTGTTTGGTTTATTTTTTTGACCACGCATAGTTGAGGTTTCATGAGGTTTTGAGACATTTTATGACTTGCAATAGAAGAGTAAAGTCGAAATTAAAGAAAAAAAGCAGCTTTAGCTGTACTTTTAGGAATTTTTAGCAGGGGTAATGAGACACAATTTTGCAGCTGGAAATCTCAGCCCGTGTTGTATCAATCAAAGCTACAGCTAGTGTTATTCAAGCAATTTACTACAAGCAGGCATGTAATCCAGAATGGCTGTTATTTGTTTAAACAAAAAATACATTCTTAACATCAAAGGAAACAAACAACTATGAACAAAGTTTTATCAAAAATTAATTACCTACCTAAACAACAAAAAATACCTTCTTAACACAAAAAGGTAGCAGACAATAAATTATGAAAAGAATTGCAACAAATTTGTTCTTTTGGGAAAATTTTACCTAGAAAGAAATGAAGGTTAAAATCTACCACCTTGTCCATTTTACATATTTATAAAATCGATGTTATCTATACAAGAAATCATTTCATTTTTTAGTTACCACTATTTAATTTCTTTTTTCATTACTATAAGTGCATTTGCGTATGATAGTTAAGCAGCAAAATTAAATACTTTTCTAGTACATTAACATATGTAAAACAATTATTCTTTTGTGTAATAATCATTTTCAATGACATTACCAATAAGTAAAATTCAAATGAAGTAGACAAGAATTCATTTCCCACTAGTGCATTTCATTCCCGATATGGATGTCTTGAGTTACCAGCAACGTACCAGCAAATTTCTAAATGGCTTCATGAAATTCATGGCAATTTCTCCATTGGAGAAGAGCTCCCTAGCCTTAAAATTTTGCGCAATATCAATTTTGGTGGTAATTTTAGGGACATTTTGCTTCGAGATTTATGGGAGATGGAACACAAACTTTAACGTTGATCCAACGGCAACGAAGAGGACCGCTATTATTAACACATTGAATACGATCGTCGCCGTACTTTGCAATGTTGTGGTAACATTGCATGTTTTTGTTTTTAATGAGAAATTCGGGGCAGATTTCCTCGAGGAGATAAATCAGATAGATACAACGCTAAGGAGATACGTTAAAGTCAATCAGAAAAGAAAATCCTTCTCGTTCCATTTGATGATCCTTAATATATTTTACGTTGGTATCCTTTGTAATGACCTACCTATGTTGTTCTTTTCAATCAAACTGAAGCATCAGTACCTTTACTACTGTTTTGATCAGTTCTACAGATACCGCATCAGTATCCTAGTCCTTTATATCTATCACCTAATGTCGAGGTTGTTGGAGATGATCACAGCAATCAATATGATATTGAGGAACACTTTTGAAGAGATCCGCAGAAAATCTGAAGATTTAAACTGCTCAGAAACTCTGGTGTATTTACAAAATTTCACCAGAGACGTATCAGGGTCGTACGCAGCGTTTGTTAATGTTATCTACTGTTTCAATCGAGCATTTGGTTGGCAAATTTTGTTTATTTTTTTAAACTACATCTGCCTATTGATGGTAACTTATGAAGCTGGATTAAGGAAAATTGCAACTTATGATGGTACACCAATTGGCCTTTGTATATGGTTTACCTTCACCATGACTTACGCAATGGTAAAAGTGCTATAGCAGGATTGTTTTTAAACTTCCCAACATAATTTACTAACTGATAGATGTTTTGTTACAGGTTGGCGCAGCAGTGGTGACCTCGATCTGCGACAAGACCTCTAACGAAGCTCGCAAAACTGCTGACCTCTCCTTCTATTACTACTACAATCTGAACATCAGCAAGTACCATCCCGGGCAAGCTTGTTTGGCGAAGAATTTGACTTTGCTGGTTCGCCAAACGCGTAATAGCCTAACGACATTTTCGGCTGCAGAGTTTTTTCCTGTAAATTATTCCACTTTGTTTCTACTAATTAATCTATTGACTACGTATTTGATTGTTCTAATACAGTTTGGATAATTAAATTTAGTGGGTTTTTTCAAGTTACATGAAGTAAAACATTCACAGTTTGGGTATTAGAAGAGAAACCTTGATTTGGGCTCACAAATTCGTTAAAAGGCTATAAGTTAGGTAATTGCACGATTTGTTGTTTGTGTTATATTTGATATTGTTAGTAAGCAATTGTAAAATTCCAGTCGAAATAAAAATAAATAAAAAAGTTGAAAATTGTACTGATTGTAATGGGTGATTCATTAAGAAACTTTTTTTAAAAAATAAAAAAATTCAATTTTATCGGGTAATCTTTATTATCATACAAAAGAACCATTCTTTACGTTAATTTTTTGAAGAGTATTTCTTCCAAATGTTGGTCCATTCTGAAGTTCCAATCTTCGATGACGCGTTCGAGCATTTCGAGTGGTATTTGGGCAATGACGCCAGTAATGTTGGCTTCCAATGCCTCAATCGTAGCCGGTTTATTCATGTAGACTTTGGACTTTACTTAGCCTCAAAGGAAAAAGTCTAGAGGTGTGATATCATACGATCTAGGCGGCCAATTCGCCGGTCCGAAGCGTGAAATTATATAACTGTTCACCGAATTGTTCTCGCAATAAAGCCATGGTTTCACGGGCTGTGTAACAAGTAGCGCCGTTTTGCTGGAACCAAATGTCATCGAGATCACGGGTTTCGATTTCAGGCAGCAAATAGTCCGTTATTATGGCGCGATAACGGGCGCCATTCACAGTTACGTTCCGGCCGGCCTCATTTTTGAAGAAATATGGACCGATGATTCCACTAGCCCATAAACCACACCAAACTGTTGTTTTGTCTGCATCTAATGGCAGCTTTTAAACCTCTGTGGGTTGCTCTTTGGCCCAAATACGGCAATTTTGCATATTGACGTAGCTGAACAAAATTTTGGTCGAAAACAGTGGAGCCTAAACACTGAAACGATGGTCGGCCGGCCGGCTTCAATTCTTGCACGAGTTGAATTTTGTATGCTTTTAAACCAAGATCCTTACGCAAAATACGCCAACTTGTTGTATACGACAAGCCAAGCTGTTGAGAACGGAGCCGAATCGATTCATCACGGTCATTGCGTGCACTCTCGGCTACCGCCGCTATATTTTCTTCACTACGTGCTGGATGTGGTCTATTTGGTCGCGTATTATCCAATAATGAGAATTGGGTTTCAAAGTTTTGGATGGTATAGCATTCGGTAGGCCGATTAAGTGGACCATGAGTTGCTCTAAGCGCACGGAACACATTCCCTGTAGAACGCTGATTTTCGTAATACAGCTGAATAATTTGTAAACGCTGTGCCGGCTTAAGTTTTTACATGATTTACAGTTTGACACGACTCACGCATGATCTGTCATAAAATCCCTACTGGAAAAAGTATTATAACGACAGTTATAGACACTGAGCGGCTATACATACGGACTTTCAATTGCAACAGTGGAATACTATGTATGTACGTATGTGCATCGTGGCGATTGTGACTCAGCGCCCGCATCCCCCTACTACAGTTACACTCGTCTCACTCAGCAGCAGTGCCTTCAGTGCGTTAACAGAGGCAGTAGGCATAACTTCGTTGGGACAGAGAACGATTACGGAACTTATTGCGTATTCGCAAATTATGTTGAAAATGACTTCTCATATTTATGTTGTTGCTGCTAGGAGGCGTATACGAAACCAAAAAGTAATTCTAAATAAGAAATGAGAAGTATTCTGATGAAATAAAAGAAAAGAAAAATAAATACTCTACATAACTATGTACTAAATAAATAAGATTTCTAAACCGCTCTACGACAACGTTACTAGCTGTATCTCCTCTCGCATCCGCCCTGGCTCTGTCGAACGAACTCGTGCTGGCGAATATAATCGATGCGTTGTTGTCGAACTGTGTTGTTTTCTGCATGTTGTATGTACAGCCGTTCTGTGTCGCAACGTGTATATTTAAGGAAACAACGCGGGGCGCCAAATACTGTAAGAATATTTCGCGGCAGGGGATGGGGCGCTGCCCTATTTTTTTTTTAATTCGGGAAAAGAAACAGTTACAGTAAATCGTGGGTACTTATTTGTGGGTACAATGAGGGTTTAATAACTACATGTTAATGAACTGTTATGATCTATAATCTAGTATGATCAACAGAGTTTAATTGGACAATTTTCCTCAGTGTAATTTCGAGAACATCACGTATTCTATGGTTTTTCCACAAATTTCTGAAAAAAATATGTTCCGAATTAGTTATAATAAATATATTGGGTGGTGCGAAGTGTACAGATACCATTTATATTTGAATCCTTAATGCCCAAGTTTGTATAAAGTATATTACTACGTAATTTTGTTTTTACTAGTATGACACAAAATTTCTTATTTATATAAGCACCAATTAATCTAATGAATTAACGGTAATAGAAATCAATAAAATCATTCTGCGGGACACATTTTTTACTTCAATATCATTGTTAGAATAGCTTTGGACACAGTCATGACTAGAGTAAGAGCAATTTTATCGAAATTCAAATTCTGCAATTATTTTCTAAAACTACTGGCGGTTGTCCCATTGGAAAAAGATGTCATCGCATGGAAACTCCACGCAGTATTACTTTTAGCGTTAATTGTATGGTCATTCTATATAGAGATGGATGGCAGAATCAAAACAAAATTTTCTCATCGATTGGGTGTGAAACCTAGGACAATTTTCATTGGAACAATCAACACGGTTACTGATGTAATTTGCAATTTTATCGTAACATTTCCAACTTTCTACCGAACTAGATCTGGAAGTCATTTCTTTCATGAAATGGAAAAGATTGACGTGGTCTTATCAAGACATATTGGCGAGTACAAAAAAGACAAACATTCATATATCTATTTTGTTTGCATACACTTGTTATACATCGTGATAATTTCTAACGACATCTCTCAATATATCTACACTAGCATGTGGTATGTAGAATTCACGTACTACGCCTTCGATCAACTCTATAGATACCGCATAAGTATAACCGTATTCTATCTCAATTCTTTGATCAAAAGATTGCTAAGGAAAATTAGATTGATCAACAAAATTCTCTCTGACGCATTCGAAGAGGAATCTCTAGATGTTCAAGATCCAGAGGTGCTAAACGCTTTGGAAAACAGCGTAAAAGGAGTGTTAGAATCTTATACCGCCGTAATCCATGTAATTAGCCACTTCAATACCATGTTTGGCTGGCAAATGCTCGCCATTTTCTTCAATTATATATTTCTCTTCATGGTTACGTATGAGGCTGGATTAAGACTACTGGATTTTTCCCAAGCCTTTGAAACGCAGGCCTATATTTGGTTTGTATGTTCTATTACGTATGCTGTGGTAAGTAATTAGTTGTTTAATAAGTGTATTAAGTTTGTAAATCTTTCGATTTAAGGCTTACGTATATTTGTATAACTCGCATTCTAAACATTTTAATTTTTCTCTATTTTACCTAGTAAACGGAGTTTTTTGTGATTATTTCTTCAAGCACCTGTTATCATCTAGACTTGATTTACTACTATATAACTATAAATAATTCTTTTCCATTTGTTGCCAACTTTTTGGCGTTCACTGTCTATTTATGATTTTACCTCCATTTTCTGTGGAGGTTTGTTCGATGTCAATTGATGTGATTCTTTGAAAGATCCTTGTTAGTAGCATCCTTTATGTTCCCTGTGATGATCTACAATCGCTGGCTATCGAATTAGGACCACTTAGAAATATTATCATTTTGGGGCAACATTTTATTAATATTTAATTACATATAACATGCAGACGTCTGGCAAAGAAGCCAAGACTAATATCTAAAATGAAAGTGGCACGATTTCAATGGGCTAAAGCATATATGGGCAAACCCCGGGCCGGATCCGGCTCTCCACCAGTTTCAATCCGGCCCGCGAGAGAAATTCAAATAACGCGCAAAAAAAATTTAAGATTGTAATTACCGTCAACCAACCTAAAACTGTATTTATTCAAATCATAAAGACTAAAATCGATAAATAATATTATTAAGCGTACGCAATGGAACGCCGCAGATCGAGTCAGAAATAGTCGTTAGAAAGAGACAAACAGATAAACATTCGGGAAGCCGCCCGATGACCTCGAAGCGCTCCAGAGCCGACTGTTATTCATAACGCGCATAATATATAAACCGCTCAGCGCGCGTGTCAACTCATTACTTCTTAACAACTGATACGAAAAGACGCGGGAAATATTCAAGCAAATTCAGCTCAGAAGAAAAAAATCTATCAAGATGTCTGGTTTAAAAAAGCGGAAAGTCGACACAGAATGTCGTCAATTCCAAAACAAATGGACTGAAGAGTACTTTCTTATCACGCACAGTGGTAAACCTATGTGTTTGCTGTGCAATGAAACAATTTCTGTTTTAAAAGAATACAATATGAAGCGGCATTACTCCAGCAAGCATTTCGCTCAATATAAATTACTTACGGGCCAGTTAAGAAAGGATAAAATTAAAAAACTCATTACCGATTTAGCGAAACAACAAGAAATGTTCCATTCACAAAGATCAAATCTAGACAGTGTTGTTAAAGCTAGTTTTACAGTTAGTTCCAAAATAGCGAAAACATCGAAGTCGTATTCTGAGGGAGAATTTGTTAAAGAGTGCCTAGTAGATGTTGCAGAACTTTTGTGTCCAGAAAAGAAAAAAGAGTTTGAGAAAGTGAGCTTATCGCGACGTACTGTTGTTCGACGTATAGATATGGTGGCTAGTGATATCAAAAAAACATTGACTGATAGACTGGCTGGTTTTCAAGCATTTTCGATTGCTTTGGATGAGAGTACAGATTTATCTGACACAGCCCAGTTAGCTATTTTTATACGAGGTGTTGACGAAGAGTTTGTAGTGACAGAGGAATTACTGGCTTTACAGCCGCTACAAGGGACCACTACTGGAAAAGATATTTTTGCCGAGGTGCAAAGTACTTTTGAGCAATATGGTTTGCAGTGGTGTAAATTAGTTGGAGTGTGCACAGATGGTGAGCCTTCAATGGTTGGTCCACGAAAACGTTTTATCGGAATTCTGAAGGAAAGAGCAACCGTTATGAATGTGATTTAATAATTCTGCATTGCATTATTCACCAACAAAACTTGTGGTCTAAGTCCATTCGACTGAAGAACGTTATGGATGTGGTAGTAAATACCATCAATTTTATTATATCCCGCGGTCTTAACCATCGCCAGTTTAAAGCATTTTTGGATGAACTCTCTTCAGAACACGATGATGTGACATACTATTGCGAGGTAAGGTGGCCAAGCAAAGGCAAAATGCTAAAAAGATTTTATTACCTTAGAAAAGGAATAGCTGATTTTATGGAAATGAAAGAGAAAACATTGCCGCAAATTTGTGATCCAACATGGCTTTGTGACTTGGGATTTCTGGTAGACATCACAGGACACTTAAACGACCTGAACTTGAAGCTTCAAAAACAAGGGCAATTGGTAAATCAGCTGTACAGTCATCTTAAAGCTTTTCAAAACAATATTCGCTTGTGGGAAACACAAATGAGAAGTAAAAAGTGTTTTCATTTTGTAACATTATCCAGTCACGAAAACATTGATTACGGTCGCTATGCTGAAGAACTGAAACTACTGTCAGAGCAATTCACTGATCGGTTTTCCGATTTTAGGAATATGGATAGCACTTTCAATATTTTTGCAAATTCGTGTAAGTGTAATGTGGAAGATGCTCCGCTTCACCTACAAATGGAGTTGATCGAGCTTCAAGAAGACTAAATTTGATGATGTGGAACTATGCGAATTTTACAGAACATACGTTTCCGAAGAAAAGTATCCACAGCTGAGAGTTTTCGCAAGAAAAATAATTTGCACGGAAGCACGTATAAATGTGAGCAGTTTTTTTCAATCATGAAAATTAATAAAAATAAGCATCGTACTCGGCTTACAGATGTTAATTTAGAAAACACTTTGCGCCTATGTACTAGCGATATTGACCCCAATATTGATCATCTTGTTTCTCAGCTTCAAACTCAAGTCTCTCATTGATTTTCATTTGATTTTTCTATCTTTTTTTGTTAATTTTCCTTTTATATGTTTGATTATGCTACTATAATTCTAATAAATAAAAAAATGTGTGAATTTTTATTGCCTTTTTATTCACTACTACCTACTTATTTCTTACCTACGGCCCGCGACCTGATTAAGTCCCGAAATTACGCCCTCAGCTAAGCAAAGGTTGCTCATACCTGGGCTAAAGGATATAAAAAACATACAGTTGAAGATTGCGGAAAGGTCAGTTTCATTTATCATCTGTATTTTTGGTCAAATTCATCCTCATAGTTCGCTTAAAGGTTCTCTACATTTTTTACTAGATGTACGCGATGTCTCGCATGTACGGCAAGAGAGCGAAAAAGGAATATCAATATAGCAATATAGCTAATTGGCAACGATTGGTGGCCGATGTGAACATCAAGTTCATGATGTTTTTGATCTGTCATGTTAATTAATTGCTGATCATAATTAATAAAATTTATATTAGTACATAGTTGTGCACACTTACATCATTTTATGATGTGTTTAATCCTATTTATGTAAGCACTTTACGAATAATTGCATAAAGTGATGAATTAACCTAAATAATGACTTTTCAAAATCGATATAGAGTGAATTATTGTAATATGCGCCTAGCAAAGAATATTAACCGTTTAATCAAACTTAACCATGGATCGAATACGTCATGCTTGTTCAAAGCTGAAGCTCTACGAGTGTTTTTTAAAACTTTTCGGAATTTTCCCGTTAGAAAACGACATGGTCGGATGGAGAATATATTCTATGTTCCTTCTGGTGTTTATAGTATGGTCATTTTGCTACGAAATGTATGGGAGGGCTTGCACAAGCTTTATTCACCAACTCGGGGCCACGCCTAGATCAGTTTTTATCGGTACCATGAACACTGTCACCGATCTTTTTTGCAATATCATTATAACGATATCAGTAACGTTTTTCCAAGGTAAATTCAGGACAAGCATGATGAAGGAATTCGAGAAAATCGATTCGGTGATAACTAATCAGAAAGTAGGATACCCCTACGTCTATTTCGTAAGCATACACATCTTATATTTGGTATTAATTCTGAACGAGATAAGTATGGGGTTTCCGAAATCGAAAGAGAGCTTTTTTGAATTCTACGCTTTTGACCAATTATATAGGTACCGCGTAAGTTTAACCGTACTTCACATCAATTACCTCATCAAGGAACTATTGCAAAGATCCAAATCAATCAATGAAATCCTGATAAACGCTTTTGAAGAGACCATTTTGCACCATCAAGATTCCAATAGGCTGAAACCTTTGGAAAATGTCGTCAATGACGTATTAGAATCATATACCAGCGTGGTGCAACTCATCTCTCATTTTAATCATCTGTTCGGATGGCAAATCTTGGCTATCTTCTTTAATTATATATCACTCTTCATGGTGACTTACGAATGTGGATTGAAGATCATAGATCCCATAGTTGAATGTATTGATGTTCAGATGTATATTTGGGTTTTCTGTTCTATTACGTACTCAGTGGTAAGCTTTTGAAACGAAGTGAATTTCAGAATTACGCAACAAGATCTTTTAAAGTCATCTAATCTTTGTTTCAGTTTGGTGCTATATTAGTCACCTCTATCTGCCACAGGACCTCAAAGGAAGCCCGCAAGACAGCCGATCTATCGTATTTCTACTACTATAATCTAAATATTAGCGAATATAACTACGGACAAGAGACACTGGCCAGGTATATGCTGACTTTGATTCGGCAAACAAGAATTAGCATGACCACTTTCTCAGCAGCTGGATTCTTTCCTATAGATTATTCAACATTGTTTATATTGATGAATCTGTTGATTTCTTATTTGATTGTACTTATTCAGTTTGAATAAAATGTTTCTGTAATATACAATCTTGTTGTTATTTAAAAGTAATTAATTTCAATTACACAATGTTGGTAATGCAGAAATCCCTATATTAAGGACTAACCTGGACAAATATGCGGTAGCAGCCAGAGGCGTGGCGAGCGCATTAAAGTTTACACATAAAATGCAAGGTAAGAAATAAATTATAAAACGTGCTGAAACACTTACCGTTTTAAAAGTCTTCCGTGAAATCACAAACTGGGTAACATCTGTTAAATATTTGAATCATTAGATATGTTTCCACAGCTGTTTCAGTCAAGTGAGTACGACGTGCGGAATAAATGTTTTTTAATGCCGAAAACGACCGTTCGACATTTAGCGATGTTATATTCGCATATTTAAAATAATCTTTGAAACAACTTAATGCATCTTCACACGCACCTTCACAAATTTGTCTTAATATAAGAAAATCGGAGTCTTTCTCTAAAACACTTTCAAATTTTCGTATTACACACCAATTTGTTTCGCCTTCTACAGCGCATAACTGTGCGTGAACATCATTCATAATTTGAACAGAATCCACTAGCGACATCGAAACATTTTGTAACTTTTCTATTCCCTCCGCTAGTCCGAAGTAATTGTTGTGAATAGTTTGTAGATCTCTTTTAACCTGACTATCTTAAAATATTTCCTGGCTTTTCCTGATTGGTGCAGCTTCTGTCGGATTGAATTTTAAAACTACCTTCTTTATTTGATCAAAATATTTGTTGTAGTAAAACGCAGCCTGCAACCATATTCCCCAACGTGTAACAATCGGCTGTGGTGGTTCAGGTAAATCAGGACACAGTTTGTGAAATAGTCGGGTACGTTCCGGGGACTTTAGAAACACTGCCTTTGTACTAGCAATCAATGCATTTACTAGTGGAAAACATGTAGGAATCGTTTGTGCCGCAAGATTTAGAGTATGGATTTTACACGTTACATGTAAGAAGTTACCACTGTGTTCTTTAAGAGATCCTCCCAAAGAACGCATGTTTGCGGCACCATCACTCATAAACATTAAAATTTGCTTAGTTGAAACTTCAAATTTGTTCAATGAGTTCAACACTACCTTTAAAATCTCATCAGCAGTGCAATTTATAATTCTTTTGGAGGCAAGTAAGAAGGAGGATGACGGTCGATGTGGTTCCATTGTACGTACCATTACATTAACCACAGAATGTTTTTGACGATCTGTTGTTTCGTTCACACACAACCACAGTTTTTATCTTTCAATTCCGTTTTCATTCTTTTTTCTATATGTTCACGAGCAAATGGCACTACATTTCGTATCGATGTCCGACTAGGTAATTTACAGTCCGCATATTTATTCCAGAAGGAGACAAATGCTTCTTTGTCTAGTAAACGAAACGGTAGATTACATAAAATAAGAGTACACATAAATCAAATGTAAATTTTTCTTGGTCTTGTATGCCACTTTTTGCAGAAGAATGCTGTTTGCTGTCGATGTGACGTTGACAATGGCTTCTAGACCAACACATTAAAGGAATTTTACAAACTAGACATTGAATTTTAGCGCCATCAAAAATAAAGTCCGGCATGTCCACTATAAAATTTTTAACTGCGTCTGCCATTGGTCGTTTTCGCGACGTACCTAACTGCGACATCTTTAAAGCAAACATAAGCGAACAATTACGAAATAAGTTACGACAGCCTACATGTACACAGAACTACTCGCATACAGCATCGATTTAGTACTGACGCTGTGAACGCGTGAAATAAATAATCGCCGACTCCGCACCACACATCTACTACACTGACTGTTACCGCTGTTTGCTCAGACTATTAATGACCTTATATTTGATAGCTGGTCAATCTTTGTTATAAAGAAATCACATTTTATTTTGCTGTTTTAATATCTTTTTTAATCTGTTCATTCAGCGTGACCATACAATAATCATAACTTTGTAATTAAGTGGTTTTTTTTAAACTGTTTGAGTATAAATTTTGTTGCAAATAAAATGTAAACATAGTGACAACTCAGATCTGTTATTTATTCATATGTACCAACTTAAACCGAGTAAGAATTTTGATCGATCTGTGAAAACCATTTACAGATAATGTACCCATATAATTTTGATAGTTATTTAATACAAAAGAAAAGAAATTAAAGGATATTGCGCCAAGTTTTCCTTCGACGTAACTTTGAACACATTAAATATACATATAATAGATTAAGTAACATATAAAAAGGCTACATTTTCATTCTGACCTACATAAAACATAAACTCTTTAAAAGTGTAGTAGATCGAAATACAGTGATACCAAAATATTCTATTTCTAAGCTTTTAAAGATGGAATATCCCACTCTACAAGAGCGATTATCAAAAAAGCAAGCGTTTAACATCGTAAACACATACATGCAAATCTTAGGCATGTCATCAAGACAAAATAGATTCTGCAATTTAAACCATAAAGTGTATAACATTTTCTTCTTCATACTGTTGATCTGTGTTACCGTTTTCGAAGTAAATGGCAGAATTGTGCAAGGGTTTATAAGGACGTCAATCAAGAATAATTTCGTCACCTTTTTAACGTCTATAATAACATGTTTCAACAATATAATAGTCACTTTGATCGTAGGTTTATTAAAGGCCAAAGAACATCAAAGTGTGGAGACGAAAACTGAAGGATGTCATTCTATATTGGCTGATTATTTTGACAAAATTTATAAAGGAGAAAACAGGAATATATTTACAATACTTGCAGCAATTCATATATTGTATACCCTCTGTATAGTTAGTGATATTTCAATTGTCCTTGAAGGAACTTTCCAGAGCTACCAATACTTTATTCTCGATAACTTCCTGAGATTTCGTATAAGTATATTCTTGACTTACTACTATTACTCGATCAAAAGGCTATTGCACAAAATGAAATGCTTGAATAAGATACTGAAGTGCTTTACATCTAAGAGAAAATATCGAAAAGGTCTGGTTAATTTTGTTTGGAATAAAGATAGTTCCGTATATCGTAAATTTGACACCTTGCTGATATTCTCACGCGGGATTTACGAAGCTTACGCGGAATTTAATGCAATTCTGGACGAGTTGAATGATGTCTACGGATGGATAATACTTATATTGGTTTTTCAACTATTTTTTGTGTATTTGCAGGTGTTTAATGAGATGTTGTTGAGTATATTATCTAAGGATGAGTCTCAAGTTAGTTGGACTGTCATGGCTACAATATGGCTGTGTTTAATCTACGCAAGTGTAAGTGAAATATTTGTTTTCATGTTTTTGTCAAATTAGTTAAAACAGAATTATTATCGGTTGTTTCCTGTAGAAACTAACACACGCTTCTTTTTTAACAATTTTAATACATACCAATTGGGAAAATGCGAAATTAGCCATATCGCTATCCCTTCCTCGCTCTCAAGCGGAGGAGTTAGCGGCAGTAGACGGCTCAAGGTTACCGATGTGGTTAGTTACGAAGTAGACTGTGCGGACGATCTTAGAGAGAATTTCTGGAGTATTTATTTTTCTTTTCTTTTATTTCATCAAAATCTATTTTTATTTTCGTCGTTAGAATTTCTTATTAATTTCGTCTAAACTACGCAGCAACAACAAAATAAATATGCGAAACTCTCATTTCCAGGCGACTATGACTTCAATTTATTACGTGCGCTCTTCACACAGTAGATCTACATCCCAACATTATTCGAAGTGTACTAGCACGTCCTGCATTGAATTGCTTGGCGAGAAAGGGAGGAGGGGATATCGATATAGCTAAATTCTCATTTTTCCAATCGGTATTACACATTACAAAAACATGATTTTATGACAACCATGATCACTTGTTCTTGTTGGATTCTATTACCAATACACAATATCTAACGCCCGAATTTATTTATTATTTATTGTCCTTTACTGTATATCCATTAGCATTAAATATGCATTAATATATACGAAAAAATATATTTTAAATCCCCACATTATGAGAATGTCTTTTTAATGACTTCTGGAATATCTAGCATGACTTAATACTACTTCTAACATACACCATTTAATCAGAACAAACCAAGACAACTTCTACAATGAATTTTTCAAGATTTCCCAAAATAATTGATGTAAATCTTATCGACATCCTAATGAAATTATTTGCTATGACTCCCTTGACGCTAACTAAAACAATTTGGTGCAAAATTTTGGCTAGATCTTACGGACTAGTATATAGTTTGGCATTAGTTTATATCTTTTACTATCAAGTACAATTGAGATTAGTATTCGGCTTCCCCAGGAAATCCCAGAAAACGAATTTTGTCTCAGTTCTAAGTACTTCTATATTATTCGCTACTAATATCCTCATCAGCTTAGCAGTGGTTGTTTTTAAGATGAAGAAATATGCTTACATGGTGGAAAAAATCAACGACTTACGAAAGATAACTTCAAAATACTCTGGTGGGGATAAAAACCAAAAATATCTAGCGATGATGACGTTGCTAGTTCATTTTTGGTATGGCATAGTGACCTCTGGAGATGTAGCTCTTGGTGCTTCAGGTTGGATCCGCACAATCCAGTACTACATCTATGATAGCCATTTGAGATATCGCCTGCTGGTCTTCACGGTATATCTCTATTTCCTAATCAAAGAAGTCCATGATGATTTGAGGTTCTTTAACAATTTACTCAAAGAATACAGCGGTAAAAGAAAGATGGTAATTTGTAACCGTTTTGGGGATGATATGAGGGTAACTTTGCAAGATATTTGTGATGCTTTCGTCCAATTCAACGAAATTGTTTTAAATTTCAACGATATTTTTGGATGGATATTACTGTTGCTGCTGCTACAGTATTTCTATATCTTTTTGGTGCTGTCGAATTCCATTACTAGTTTAATGGCAGGGTATAAAGTCCATTGGGCGTATCCAATGAATGTTGCAATTCTTCTGGTGTATGCGACGGTATTTCTTTTAAATATCTTTTTTTAATTTGAACAATCTTTAGCGTATATTTCAAATTATAAAAAGTGCCAATTGACAAGATATAACTTGTCATAATCATTTTTTATCCGTAGATTCCTTATATTTCAGGTTGGAGCAGTTTCCGTTGCCTCCATCTGCGATAGGACTACTAAGGAAGCACGTAAAACCTCTGTTTTGGCTTACAATTTATTGATCAGCTTAAATCTCAAAAAGAACAACCAAGAGCAACATGTTCTAAGTGAATATTTAACGCTGTTGATCAAGCAAAGCATTCATCGTTGTCCAGGCTTTTCTGCATCTGATTTCTTTCCTGTGGACTACTCAACACTATTCGTATTGATGAATTTGCTAGCGTCTTATGTTGTAGTGCTGATACAGTTCCAATAATTTATGTATTTTGAATTTTTGACGTATTAATATATTTTTCCTTCTTGTTGTTGTGGTGGCTTATCAAGTAGTTTTCTTTACTTTTTCGTATTTGAATAAACGAAAGAGATAGTAGAGCTCGGAATGAGTTTTTTTTTCAATATTTCCTAAATGTATATCCCAATCCATTGTATTTATGCATTAAACAGACTAAACAATCAGAAAAATTTAGAAGTGAAGAAAAGTAGGGGAGACATTTTGGACATTTTTTTATGTTTATGTATTGTTCATAAATCAAGTTTTATTTTCTTAAAATAAAGCAAGTGTGGGCAATGAGAGAGGATGACAAAGGAAGGTTATTGGTTGTTGAGATGGAGTACCTTAGAAGGAGTGCCAGAGTGTCAAGAAGGGAAAGAATTACTAACGAAGAAATCAGAACCAGAATGCGACGGAAACAGTTGTAGACAGGATCGAAGCTAAGGGGTTAAAATGGTTTGACCACTTACTGAGAATGCCAGAATCGAGATGGTCGAAGCAGCTGTTTGTATGGAAACCACCAGGAGCACGAAAAAAAGGAAGACCGCGAATGTCGTGGTATGATGGGATACGCAAAAGCATAGCAGAAAGGAAACTAGTGTTTGTAATTTTGGGAAGTGTCAATTTTGACTTATACTGAAAATAAATCATTATTTTTAGAGAATTATATCGCCTGATTTGAATTGAAACCCGTTTAAATCGTTACATTTGGTGTTAGAAGTGGGATAGGGCGGATATCAGCGAGGAGGCTGGCTATACAATCCTCAGTGACGTCGTGGCTTCTCCCCTAAGTTACAACGAACGTGGAAAGGACTTTATGAAGTAGTCGAAAGAATTAATGACGTTATCTACCGGATCAAAAGAAAATCTAATAGGAAGCCGAGAATAATTCATTTTAATCGACCGGCGCTATTCCTCGGAAACAACCGTAGTGATGAACACGAATAATTGGTACAACAGTGCAACGTTCCCAAGCAAGAACTTACTTACGAGGAGGCAAACTACGGAAATAGTCGTAAAATCCGTCATGGTGTTACGACCGAGATTCAACAAAACCTATTGTAGACTCCTGGCAATTATGCACTGACACACTGCGTGGCTCAAGATCTGAGAATGGAGAAAGGGGTAGCCAGAGTATTTCGCCAGAAATTTGGGGGCGTTGAAAATCTTCGACACCAGGATCCTGAAATCGGAAAGACTCTGTACCTGCATACTAGAGAACGACATTTGTTCTATTTGGTGACTAAAGAACTGTCACATCGAAAGCCAACTTATCGCACAAGCTTGAGACAATACATATTGCAGCTGGAAATCCGCAAGTGAAGCATACCGAAGCTGGGCTGCGGACTAGATGGTTTGAACTGGAGGGTCGTAAGGAATATGATTGAGGAGTTGTTCCTGTATACAGGCATCGACATTCAGATATGCTGTTACAACCCACGAAGACCAGACGATGTAAAGAAGTCCATACTCTGTTTAGTGGAAATTTGTACAAGATTAAATGGCATTCCTGGCTTTACCTAGACATGGAGTAAAAAACGTTATTAAAATATACAGGATGTCTAGTATTGAATACCAAATTTTATCAAATTCAATCACTGGATTTCTTAAACACCATCGTATATTTTGTTGCATATGACTAACATTTAACGCAAACGAGATGTTCACAATCAAAACACTCGCATTCAGGTGTTGCATCTAAATGATTTCTGGTGTGAGTATTGTTTAGTTACCATGACAATAGTAAATAAAACACAGCGACGTTGACGTTTCTAAGCTGTGTACCTCAAAGTTGGGTCGCTTATATATTAGAATTGTCAATAGAATCTAAAAATGAGATGCTTATCAGTAACCTTATAGATAACACTTAGCCTAGCTATTTAGAATTGAAGTATATTGAATTATTTATTTGCTTGCAGACACATATACATCTAAATTTGCACTGGCGATAACACAGAAAAGCAACTATAAACATGTTATTATCTAAATTACCATACTATAACTAAAACCAGGTCAATGTTTAGAAACCACTAGAGAGATCTAAGTTGCGTAAAACTTACCGAACAATAAAATATGTAGTAGATGTAACAATAAAGATCATTTTTTATAAATAAGGAAGTAAGATAAGTAATAACAATCGACAATTACGATTTTTAATGTTATGAGGTATTCGTTTGTTTCTTTACTACCCGGTAGAAACTTAAAGAAGTCTTATATTTATTGTTGTAATGTTATTCACCTTTTTGAGCAGTTAATATTGGATTCAGAGCATGGTTTTCAATGCAAATATCGTATTTGTTCAAAAAATTGTGAAAAATACATTCTGCGATCTATTTGCTTTAATATTCAAAGATTCAACATGTATAGTATAACTGAATACAATTACATCTTATTATATTCTAGATATACATTCCCTCTCACAACACAACGATAACAAGACTAGGTAATGTTGGGATTAAGACTTTGGGTTGGCAAAGTAACTTGGAACACCTTCCACGGGTTACTGTTCATTACAATTACAGCAGAGTCTATACGGATCAAACCAATCAACCTCAAAGCTATGGTTATTCCTACAATGGGAGTTATACAAACTAACGAAGTAATAGGGCTCCTAAAACAAGCTCAAACTTAACCCAAATTGTAGACCAACACCCTCACCTTCAGCAATTTTCTAATTATCAACAAGGAATTAACGATCAACTGGGAGCATTTAGTAGCTATCACGAGGATCTTGTCCAGAATGTAAATGAGAATCTTCAAAATCAATATGGAAGTCTCGAACATGAAGGTCATCGTGTTTCACCTGTAACAGTCATTCGAGATCTTCCAAAAATAGTAGAACCTGAAACCAGTGTGGATATCCATCTTAACCCTCAAGAAATAAAATTTGTAGAAGAGTTCCAGGTTCACAAAGTATGTCCACCGGGTGCTATTGGGCAATTCGTGACTGAATTCTCTTCTAATCAATTATTGAATTGTTGGAAAGGACGTGGTTTCGTGCAAAATTGCGCTCCGGATACTTTATTCAATTCAAAAACCTTAGAACGTAAATTCGAAGATAAAGTTACTTGTATTACCGAACCACGTGAGGTTGCGTTGAATGAAAGGGAACCATTGAGTGAAGCCTTACAAGCTAGATGTCCACAAGGATTCTCCGGGATAATTCCACAGTATACAGATTGTTCTAAATTCATAAATGGCGATAATGGCGCCGAATTTGTCATGGATTGCGTCCCGAGAACTTTATTTGATATCAAGAACAATATGTGCGATTATCCTTACGAGGTTTTGTGTGTTGGAATTGAAAATATGGGATCAAGATATGGTGGAGATCATGGTCAAAGTTCTTCGAACAAATTGGTCACTATTCAAGGTTATAAGAGTAACATCACTTATCAAATACCCGCCCAAAATATCAACGATCAACTTCAAGAATTTCAATCGTATGCAAACAGTTATGGTGGAAGGGATAGTAAGTATTACTAGGTTGGTATTAATAATCATCCTCCAATCAGCAATTCCGATATAACCAATTGCAAGGACAAACACCAATTTACATTGGGAATCTTAGTGATAATTCTAAAACGATTTATTCTGAACAAAATCAATCACATCATAAACGCCCTCAACCCAATCAATCGGAGCGACCTCCAAAATGTTCCGAACGTACATAAGTCCTTAAATTGTGACCATGGGAGAAATTTCGTTCAAGATTGCGGCCCTGGAATAGTTTGCGACCATCCCTACAATGTAGATTGTCAAAATGAAGACGATTTGGACGAAGATTGTTGCACCATTGAAAACTACGATCAATACATTCACATCAACAGAAATTCCAGGATGGTGGCCGCTTTAAATGATGCATATTCCATGTGGTTGAATCAAAATTTTCAAAATAAAGCTAAAAGATATATAATTACATTTAATCCGACTGAGCTTTAACAATAAACAATCACCTACAAGTGAACCCCCAACACTTCCATTAACGACTTCATGGCGTGAACCGCATTTTTAAACATTCTAGGTCTTTTTTTGTAACCCAACCCATAATCAGGCTCTGTAGACGGCATTGGTAAATGCTTATAAGCGGCGAAAATATCCACATTCATATGGTGTACTTTAGAAGACATTTTTTGCTTTCTTTCGCATAGTTGTTTTATCTTCGCTAATTTGTGAGAAATATTTCGGATTCCCATGATGTAACACTTGCGCTGCGCATCACGGGCCAAATGCCAAACTAGAGTGCAAAGATTCAAGAATAATGGATAGTCCTTGTCACAATAGTGCATCATTACGGTGAAAACACTGTCCATGAATTGAGGATGCCAGCAGTTTGAAATAATGGACGAATGTTTGCAGAAATTAACTAAAATGCTAGCGGCCGCAGCGCAGGATTGTATTTCCGGGATGGATCTGCTTGAAGTGGTGATCATCATATATAACTCCTCTGGAAGGCATTCGCTTAACTTTAGACAGCTTTCTTTGAAAAGTCTAGTTTCATAATCTGTCAAATAAACAATTTCATAAATAATAAACATCGCGATGATAAGCAAGAGATAATAACTAAAGCGATATAATGTCTCTGCGAAGCATGGCGTGGGTTTCCTTCAGTAAGTACAATACCAACAAATTAGTAATAAATCGAATAATAATAACAGAACCAATCAAGAATTATAATATCTGAAAGGTTGTGAAACGTACTGTAACATTTAGAATAGAATTTCTTTTACAATCTGTTGTCAACACAACCAAAGCAATTGATTTTTTAATGTAGATTTGATTTCCACGTCTTCGCGTAAAAATAAAACATACTTACATGCTTTTTCGTAATTGGCAACTTAAACTCGGGGTTGTACTTATACCAAAAGTTCTGAAGCGGTTGTTTTTCGAGTAAGCGATGTGATAATTTCCAGGTTATCATTGTGACAAGTAAATCGAAAATAAAGGCAGTTCTCGTTGTCACGTCCTTTTTTCTATTTCTGTGTTCTTCGGTATTTACATGTTTGTTACAGTCCGCCTTGTCTCAGCACATCAAATGTTTCTCGCACACTTTACAAACTATTTTGCCACCGTCGTCGAACAAAATTAAACGAAAAATAAACAAGCGGCCGTTGACAAAACGAGAATCGATTTTTGCACACAGCCCGCTACCTCGGTGAAACGCCTATGTATCGCAGAGACGATTACCTCGCTTTAATAATAGCTCACCTAGATCTTGCAAAGCTGATATGATCTGATCGAGTGTAGAACCGTTACTAACGAGAATGTCGAGAGCCTTCTCTTTCCTGTACGCCAAGGTTTTGTGGGGCGAAACCTTATGGGAAACGATCTTCACTTTTACGCGAATATTTTTCAACTCGGGTTGGTTCTCCAAAGATCTCGTTCTGTATCCTTTCCAGCAAGCCTAGACATAGCGAATTCGAAATGAATACGTTGGAAGGAAACAAAATTACAATTTGAGTACCTGGATCTTTACGGCGGCACTTGTTTGAATTGCCAATCGTTTCTTCTTTTCCACCAGCACGGGTAAGTACTCCCGACTGAATATTTTCCTTGCTAAGAATCCTCTAACGTAAGCCTGGACGATGACAATATTGTGCTTAGTTTTCCTCAAAGTTCTTTTGGCTCTCCACAATCTCTGTATTAAAACTACCGATTTCGTCAATTCTAGATATTCCTTCCTCCGTTTTTTAGCTTCGCGACTCACTCTAAACCGTGTCTGCATCAGAATCACCGATTTCCTTAAACTTAAATAATCCCTTCTCAGTCTTCGCATCACCAAGGCATTTCTAATGAAATTCTGGATGACAATCGCTGCTCTATTCGCTTTTAGAGCTATATAACGAGCCTTTTCCAATTCCATCGCTTTTTTAGCTCTATAACGCCTTTGTAGTAGTATAGCAGCTTTCCGAAGAATTTGGTAATCGTGACGAGATTGTCTCATCATTCTAATAGCTCTATATCGCCTTTGCAAAGTTAAACTAGCTTTTCTAATAGCTCTAAACCGTTCGCGTTCAATCCTCATCAATGTATTAGCCCTATATTTCCTTTGTATTAGAATCGCATTGTTTCTATGATTCTGGTAGCGATCTCTAATATCTTTCATTAGCCTATTAGCTCTAAATCTCCTCTGAATAACCACAGCAGCTTGTTTTAGCTTTGAAAACCTATTACGTTCGATTCTCATTGAAATATTAGCCCTAATTGCACGTTGAATTAACACTGTAGCTCGCCGTAACGAATTATAGCTAGTCATTTGTTTCCGAGCTAATATATTAGCTTCGTATCGCCGTTCTATAGTTGCAATAGCCCTTTTTAGCCTTAAATATTTAAACCTGCATTGGACGAATGTAGCAGCTTGTCGTAATTGTTGGAATTGCGATTTTTGAGTTAACATCAATTTTCGAGCTATGTATCGACGTTGTATTACAATAGCAGCCTTCCTCAGCTTTAGGTAGTTATTTCTTTGGAATCTAGCTAATCTATTAGCTCTAAATTTCACCTGAATTAGCTTAATAGCGTATTGGAGCGTTAGATAATTACTCTGCTCAATTCTCATCAATCTGTTAGCTCTAAATCTTTTCTGTACGAATATTGTACATTGCTTCAAAGTCTGGAACGTTTCGAATTGCTTTTGAGCTAATTTCTTAGCTCTGAATCGTTCTTGTATAGTCTGAACAGCGTTGTTAATTTTAAAATACTCAGATCTAACTTCGCGGCCGCGTTTAATAGCTCTAAACCAACTTTGAATGGTAACAGCGGCCCTTTTTAGCCTCAAGAACTCATTACGGTGTATCCTCATCAATTTCAAAGCTTTGTATCTCCTTTGTATAATAACAGTCGAATTTTTTAGCTCTGTGTACTGCGATAGTTGTATTTTCCTCGACCTATTAGCTCTAAATTTGCGTTGAATCAAAGTCGTGCTCCTTAGCAATTTTAAATACAGTTGACGTTGATTTCTGCCAATAATTCTAGCTCTAAATCGCCTCTGAATAACAATTGTCGCTTGTTTTATCGTAATATATTTAGCATATTGTTTTTGAGCTAAAATTTTTGCTTGATAATGTTGTTCGATGATGGTCACAGATTGTTTCAATCTTAAAAATTCCCTCCTATATAAGCTAGTTAATCTATTAGCTCTAAAACGTTGCTGGATGATTATAGTCGCTTTCTTTAATTCCGTATACTTGCTTGCCTCAATTAACATCAGCTTACGTGCTCTGAATCTAGCTTGAATTATTTCAGTGGCTTGTTTAATTTCCAAATAGTTCTTTCTCTGTATTTTGGTCATTTGATTAGCTCTATATCGCCTTTGTATACTTACTGTAGCTTTCTTTAGAGCTACGTAATGTGACTGCGCTGTAATCAACTGTTTCTTAGCTCTAAATTTGTGTTGAATCAATGTAGCGGCTTGCTTTAGAGTTCTATAGTTTTGGTATTGTTTTTGGGCTAATTTCATAGCTAAATAACGTTCTTCAATGATTTTAATCGCCCTCTTCGTGTTCAAAAATATAGCTCGTTGCTCTTTCATCAATTTGTAGGCTATAAAATGCTGCTCTATAACTCTAACGGCATTCCTTAACTCTAAATAGCGTTTTCTGATAGCTTTTCCCAATGTCTGAGCTCTAAATCGTCTTTGTACAATTACAGCAGCATTTCTCAGGTTTTGGTAGTAATCCCGTCGAATTTCCATTAGTTTGATAGCTCTAAATCTATTTTGTACTACAATTGTCGCTTTTCTAAGCTCTACAAAGGTGACGCGTTGAAGTTTCATAGCTCTATTCGCCTTAAATTTTGCTTGAATAAATTCGACGTTATATTTTAGCTCTAAATATTCCTTACGTTGCCGTTTCGCCAATACATTAGCTCTAAAACGCGCTTGAATAATCATCGTCGATTGCCTTAGGTGTATGTAACCGTCTCTTGCAAGTATCATTTGTTTTTGAGCTCTAAATCTTTGCTGAATCATAACAGTTGATCTTCTTAGGGATTGGTAGTAGTTTCGTTGCGGTATCATTTGTTTTTGACCTCTGTACCATTGCTGGATTAAATTTGTAGATTGCACTAATTGTCTGTAGTAGGTTCTTATGAATTGCATTTGTTTTTTAGCTCTGTATTTTTGCTGAATGTATATTACGCTTGTCTTAAGCCGCAGATAATAATTTCTTTCATTTTCCATCAATTTCTTAGCTTTAAAACGATTCTGTATGACTAGGGTAGCTTCTCTTAGTTCCATAAACGATTGCCGTTGACATTTCATAGCTCTATAAGCTCTAAATTTCTCCTGAATTAATATAGTAGATTGGAGAAGCTGCAGATAGGCTGCACGTTGCTGTTTCATGTTCCTATTAGCTCTAAATTGCCTCTGTATAACAAGAGAAACACGTTTTAGTGATTCATAATTGTTTTTGTCGACGATCATTTGTTTTTGAGCTCTAAATCGACGTTGAATCAAGATGGCGGAGGATCTTAACAGTTGGTATTCAATGTGGGCGATCTTCATCTGTTTATTAGCTCTGTATCTTTGTTGCATGAATATTGTGGAGGTTTTTAGAGCTAAGAAATTGTTTCTTTCGATGATCATGAGTCTGTTAGCTCTAAATCTGCGTTGGATAAGGATCGTGGAGGATTGTAGCTTAATATAAGTTTCCAAATCGCGTCTAGCGGATAATTTAGCTCTAATTTTGGTTTGGATGAAAAGGGTTGCCGATTTGAGGCGTTGATATTGGTCGAGTTGGTGTCTCATTGCTTTTTTAGCAAGGTAATTCTGTTCTACTAACGTAACTGCGGCTTTTAGCTCTAAGAAACGTTTTTTTTGAATGTACATCTTGAAATATGATTGGATCTTCACAGCCGCACTAGCTCTATTATTTATGGTGTCTAAAACGAGGTACCTTCGCGAGTAACTTTGTAATTTTATGATCGTCTTTCTAAGTTTTAAATAACTCCTTCTCATGAGTATCATTCTAAAATTACTTTGTATGGTGATGGTAGCCTTTTCGCGTCTGATTTCGATGAGGACTCTTTCGATTGTTGGGATGATTTGGTTTAATTTACGCGATAATACCATTCTACGATACCAATTTTGGATTTTGATGGCAGCCAGTTCCTTTCTAAGCCTTTCTCTCTGAAGAATTCTTCGTTTGATGATGACGCGTAAGCTTCTCCAGAAGGTTTGAATGGTGGTGATAGCTTTATTGATCCTGGGTGCTTGGAATTTATAAATGATCTGCCACAAAAATGAAAGAGTCTTCTCCTTATGTCCATCTACGATATCCTTCGGTTCTATCTCGTGAAGAATGATGAATCCAGAAGACTGTAAGGCATCAAACACTATCTTCATGTTATGAACTTTCTGCAAGCGGGAAATCGCGGGAACTCTTAGCTTACTCGTCAACCCATCTAAGATCAAAATAATCTCCATGACTCTCGTAAGTCTAACGCCATCTCTTAGATCAGCTCCCAAATTGTTAACGGCATAATCAAATTCGTGAATGTAAGTTTGTTTATGACTTACAACGTAGCCAGTGTGTTTAATAACTTTGGTAACATCACCAATTGAAGACAATAGCTCTCGAGAGAATCTTAGTATGATATCCCTGCTTTCCTTGAATGGGGCATTCTTGCAGAATAGACAGGGGTCGTGCGGAATCAATTTCGACTCCTTAGCTTTATCGAGAAGGAAGATTAACATCAAAAACTTCTTGAGGACCATTTTCTTGATATCTACAGCATATTTCTTCGAGTGGATACTCTTATATTTCTTTAGCAAGTATTGATCTTTGAAAAAATGCTCTGATAAGAACATTACCAACCCCATAATATCAGAATTCGAATTTAAAGCAATCGTTGTATTATAGACAGTCTCCAAACCGATTCTCATCCATAATGGATTGTAACTTATAAATAATGAGACAATTTCGGCTTGCAGTCCTAAATCCAAATGAATATCTTTATCTTCTCGAATGACAAGCTTCTTATGTTCGACCATCATACAGATCTTTGAGAGGACTCCACTAATTGCTGGAGATCTAAAAAACGTTCCAGCAGTTCTTCGGAGGGACTCCAATCTACCTTTCGTGTGGTATTTGTTCGATACAACTTCTTTAGTTGGTGCTCTCGATACTTCGCGTTTCCTGCAATCTTGCCACAATTTCACTACGTCTAATTGAGTGCCTTCAACGTTAGAATTCAGTTCCTCTGGGGGTGTTAGAAGGGCGTTTAACCATTTTTTGAAACTGTTCTCTTGTTCGTCAACCCATTTCGGATCGTAGTACATCGTACTTGACATGAATGGGTCTATTGAGTTGATTGCTGTCAAGATGAAGGGATTGTGGATTGTGAACGATTCGGATTCATGTCTGACGGTCTTGGTTGTTTGCGATTGGACTTTGAAAGAAAGAAAATTTATTAGTACTTGGATATAAAACCATATTACAAATTACTGAAATCATATTTTGAGGGGAGGAATCAATGCTTCTTAGCAATTCGGAAAATATATACGAGGTGTGGCTATGAATAAACGGGACTTCCTCTCTGTCTCAGTTGGGTATAGCTGGACGGAGGATTGAGAGAGGATGTTGTTGATCTTGAATCTACAGGAACGCAGGCGGTTTTGTCCCGCTGTTTTGTTTGCCTGCTATTGAGCTCAATTTGAAGTGAAGGCTATCTGCTTCGGTTGCCAGAAATCATGCCCTGTTTATTGAGCAGCGCGCGAATTTGAAAAAAATTCAGTCAGTAGTTTGTGAAATAACGTCGAATGTTTGAGAAATCATTGAATACGAAAAGGATCGAACATTATCCCGTTATAAAGCTCCTGACTAAGCAAGTAACGCCCTCACAAAGCATTCTAGAAAAGATGCCATTGGTTTACGGGAAATCTTGCTTCTGAAGCACCATGGTGTGCAAGTCGTATAATTTATTTAAGCA
The DNA here is from genome assembly GCA_029619315.2 of Dynastes maya. Taxonomy (NCBI): domain Eukaryota; kingdom Metazoa; phylum Arthropoda; class Insecta; order Coleoptera; family Scarabaeidae; genus Dynastes; species Dynastes maya. The sequence continues at coordinate 13,346,698 of JAROYE020000014.1, forward strand.
AGGCAGAGAATTACTTGAAACCCATATCAGAACTTATCCGAAAAGTCTAAAATTTAGTACTGGAAACAGCTTGCGGGAATAGTTGGCGTATCTGATGCAATCATTTCCAAGGTCCTTCGCGACCACGTTGACGTGGCAAAGATCAGTGCTAAAGCACCAAGGGGCATGGCAGTAACACGTGATTTGATGTCGGAATGACGATTAGAATTTTAAAATTAAAAAAAAGTAAAAGAAACAAAAAAAATAAATCGAAAATTTATGAAGGAGGTTTACAGGGATCATTTTATCGACACGTACACTAGTTTTTCAACGACACAAAAGGTTCAGGGAGTCACATCAAACATAAACGAAAACACTCAGAAAATTGTGCGCAGAGATAGAAGATTGAGCTTCAGAATGATAGAAAATATGGCGAACATTAATAAAGAGACTGTAGGACAAACGTTGCATGACAAATTGAAGACAAAGAGGTGTGTAAGAAGGCGATCCCTAGAAATCTCAGTCAAGAACAAACAAGAAAACAATTTCCTCCGACATCGTGCAGCACGTCCTAGAGGAATCAAACTTTCTGGAAAATGTCATAATATGGGTCTTTCGATATGATCCTGAAACAGGGAGGCAATCAATATAGTGGAAGAGTTGCGAGTCTCCAAGAATAAGAGTCGAACAGTTAACCAAGGCTATTACAGAGAGGTTTGGGAAGACTCAGAGAACGAGAGAAGAAGCGGCCAGATCTCTTAAAAAAGCAACAATATCTTAAGCTCCAATTAAAATAACAACGAGAACATGATTAAAAGGTCTTAAAATTATTTCAGGGGAATACAGCAAAATTAATATTACAAAATTACCTGGGTTTGTAGTAGGAGCTAAGTCTTAAATACTTATTTGTCACCTTATATGAAATATACAGGGTGAGTTTGAAAGACTCAAAGAATTTATTTAAATGTAATTAGTACTTACCGACACTCTCCTCGACAGCAGCAAGGCACTCCTTTGATTTCCTCATAACTTCCTTCAAATTCAACCCTTTAAGTGGCTTGAACGTCCTTTTAGATGACAAAATCGATGAATTCGTCGCACTTTGCAATCTCTGCTCGTAATTATTGAAAATTTGACTTTTCCTCTTCGGTGACGTAACCTGCAAGCTGCAATTGCTTCTTCGTTTCCTAGATTCCGCTCGACTCAACTGGCTGACATCCAAAGACACGTACGACTCCTCCAAAATCTGCTCGAGATATTGCTTAGTTCGTACCACTTCCGTTTGATATGTATATTCCGTTTGCGTCACACTTTCTTGGCATCGTCTTTCTTCTGTTGAAATCGGAGATGGTGATCGGCTTGAGAAATTCAATTCCGCTTGGATACCTTCCTTCGTGTAAGTGCTCGAGCTTATATTTCCTTTAATGTAAGTATCGGAGCTTATATTCAATAAACGATCATCGGTATTCAATTCCGGACTGCGCCTATCGATATTAAAGGTTGCCGATGATAAATCCCCCCTATCTGAGTTTTTGATATAAGTATCGGAGCTTATATTAGCTAATTTATCTTCAAAATTCAATTCTGATCTTGGTTTTCCAACGGTATAAGTTGCTGTTGAAGTATTGCTATAATTCATCTCCTCCGATGTTAAAATTCGTGTTTTTTCACCAGTCGAACATAAACTCGGTTGAAAATTAGTAATGGCAGGTGTCAGTACTAAAGCGTTTAATTTATCTTCATGCGAGTGTGTGCATTATGGACCGATTAAATGGGTGTAAGTACTAAGGTTATTCGTCTCTAACATCTTCGAATTTTGAATTTCGTTAAATTATTCGAATCATTGCTCACCGGCATTATTTTCGGAATATCACAAAGGCTCGTAAGACTTAAATTCTCAATCCCCGAGATTTCAAAATTCTCCTTATTACTTTTAACATACGTACTTTCATTAATAACTTTGACATTTCGAACGGATAAATTATATTTCGGAGGCTCGATATTAATCTGAGGAATATTTGTGATATCAGGAAGAACTACGCGTGATTTCGGAGACTTTTGTTTTGGTGAAAACCACTTCCTTGGGGATTTGACTTTCGTACTGACACATTTGACGACTTCTAGGTTAGCTTAATTTCTAAATAACAATGTAAATACATGAAGTTTTAAACAAATATCTTTACCCGGTTATAGCCTTAAAAATGACAGCGACATCCTTTTTGATACGACCACCGTCTTCAAATATTAACGAATCTTTCCAGCCACCTTTATTTATTGGTTTCCAAAATAATTCTAATTCGACTTTCTCCTGCGATCGTATTAAGTATTCTACCCAACTTAATTCGAAACATCTTTCTTCTGGAGGTGCTTTTGTAATATGTAGCTAATAAAAGAAAATAAATACTAAAAATATACTGATTAACAATAAAATCTTACCATGATATCGTTGGGTGTGGGGTTGTGAATGACTAAGGTCTTTGAAGCTTGCGTTCCTACAAGCACATCGTCAAAAAATACCTTTGGAATAGAGGTGAAGGGTGCTAAAGATAATATGGGTACTTCCTCGGGTTCAACCGTAGGCTTTTTAATAACTTTTGGTTTGTGTACGGGTGAAATTTCAACCTTCAAAAACAAATTTTAGTTAACTAAGCGTTTATTATCAGAAATCGTATTTCTACTTACTTGGAAGAACATCTTTTTTAGTACTATTGATTAGACAAAAAACACTGTGTAAAATTAACTTCTTTCGGTATTTAGAAGGATACCTTGCCGATTATTGCTACTATATCATTATTACACTAAATAAATACACAATTTAACTAAAATTATTACTTAATATCTCACTAAATTAGAAGAATCCTTGATTTAAAAGACGTTTGTTAAAATTTTCTGTTAGAAATTTAAATCCTTTAAAAAATCGACCAATCCAAATCGTTGCCTACCAATTAAAATGCTGCATATGGATCGGTAAGTAAGAACATCTTTTTTCGCATATTATGTATTCAACCAAACAGAAATGTGAGCGAATTTCCTCAGCATTAATTTACTTAAACATTCTATAATTGCCTTTATAATGCAATCAAAATTACTTTTAAACGGATAATTTAATTTTGAAATTTAATACATTAATCCTTTACAATTCGTTTGGATTTGATTATGATGTATGTGCGTTGAGCAATTCTTAACGATGCATCTACATATAATAAAAGCGCTAGCTGAAGATAAGTATTTATTTAAATAGAGTTAGGATTGATGTAGTTTGTTAATAAATCTTAATTTGTATTTATTTGTTTAAAATAAACTTGCAAAACATGGGATATTTAAACGGCAATTCGTCGTATGATATATCGATTTTGAAGATACCAGTGACTGTTATTTGCATTGTGACGCTTTCATAAGGGTTATACATGGGTTACAAAACACTGTTTAATCCTGAGTTAAGATAATCTCAAAAAAAAAAAAAATGACAATTAGGATGATTAGTAACACAAAAATATGTTAACGACTGTATTTAGTTGAATATTTAGTTCCAACAAAAATCATGTCAGACGCAATACAATTGGTTAAAATGAATCCGAAACAGTTTTCTGGCCGATTTCACAGTGTGTAATTGGCCCTGACTTGTTTGTGATTTCTGTCGGAACAGCGCCTATGACATTTGATTTTGAATCTCTACCAGGTATTTCAAAAATTCGCGGGGAACTTGAATTGGCAATTCCGGGCGTGTGGGACTCCATGAAATTAGCGAAGGTGTCCTTTATTACCGAAACTACCATCCTAAATTGTTTGGGAAATTTAAAAATCTCAAGCAGAGATAGCTTTAGATAAAGAATGAATTAATATTTAATAGTATTTAGTGACGTCAGAGATTTTCATGTTAATCTGTAATTAAATTTTTTTCAATTCTATTCCTTTTAATTAATTTCAACGCAAAATAAAAACTCAAAATTTGCTTTTCATTACGTAATGCTTTATTTCGATAATAAAAATACTTTTAAATAATAAATTACAGTACGTACAATACAGTAAACATAATCTCATAAATCTATAATCTCAATAACACCGTATTCGGGAAATATATTAAAATTTTATATAATAATTTTTATCATGCAAAAATAATATAAATTAATTAACGTTTCTAGAAGGGGCAACGTATAATATAGATATATTTAAGTATATATAAAATATGTGATATTTCAATACTTATAATTTCCATTTATTACATATAATTTTTTTTATAATGATTATGGCACAAAAGGAAATGGTATACGCTTTAAATATATTAGGGATATCCTTTAAAACCATATTCGAAAGTGAAGATGTTAAGCATAGTCATAAAAGCCTGTGTCCCCATTGAATACCTACCTTGGGTAGTTCTTGCAAATAAAATACTTTGTACTAAAGTAATGGCAAACATAATACTTAAGAAATAAAAGGTACGTGTTCGAAAGAAGAGGTTTACAATATAACCCGACCTCATTTCGTTGCAAAAACATTTTACCCCTGGCAAAAACAACGATCATTGTGTAATAGTTAAATTTCCAGAGTCATATAAGGAAAATAACAGAAAATAACTTTGAGACGGCCACTAGAAACAGCTTTAGCTTACACATAAGAAAAGTACAATGGGATTTAAGTAAAATCTCCGAATAATACTTAACGATAACTTAAGAATGTATAAATCGATGATGTGTTTAAACTTGAGCCTCGTAGGAATGTCGAACTCTAGAAATACGAATGTGGAATAGTAAACGAGTGGAATGAAATGATGTCGTACATGAGTATGTATACAGTACGTTCAAAATGATTATGATTTCTTTTCGAATGATTAAAAGTTATTCAATTTATCAATCGATTAGTACAAAATAGGATAAAAATATTGCACTTTATAATACTTTTGGCACACACTGTATACACAATATTTTCCTCAAGAACTATTATTCTAACTATATTCTTTTCTATTAAAAGACACAGAAATACAACGATATCATTACACTATAACTTCTAATTTTTTTTTTTATTTTAATTTACGAATATATTCAAAATAAAAACGCTGCTAAACAACAAACATCCCTCCATCAAGAAAACACTCGGAAAAACACCTTTTTTGTTAACATGTAACTAAGACGACATCTATTGAACAATCACATCAATTAATCTACTAACGGCAAATGCAGATCTTCTCTTTCAAAAACTACCAACAGAATTTATAGCAAATATGGCTGTCGCGAATACCAACAGCTGCTTTTTTTTCGATTTCATAATTGGAATACTGTTATTTTGAGAATCATAGTAAACCAGCCAATCCCATTTGATTATTTCGAATCTACCGCCAATTGGAAAGCTTCCGATAGGCTGCGCTCGAACTGTCACAAATTAGGATCCAATAGAATGTCTTTAATCTGCCTTATCAAAGGATAAGTTTGCGACGGATCATTTTTGACATCCGCACAATCCCCTGTATAATCATCCGAGTTTAAACTGTAAACCATGGCGCCCCCAAAGTTGTTTTCACGAATATATTCCGCCTGTAAATAAAAAAGTTATCGTAGAAACTTAAAAGCGACACCTATTTTAATATTAATACAACAAAATGATATTTTAAAGGTGAAAATAACATTTGAAAACCGATTGACAAGAAAATTATCTTAGAACAGCGGTTTTCAGCCAGGGTTCTGTAAAAGCAGTCAGACTTAAAATGGAAAAAACGTAATCATAACAAAACAGTTCACGAAATTCTTAACTCAACTATCTCAAGCTTACAACATTTATGGCTTTTGGTGAAAACTAATTTCAGCGAAAAAAGAAAGTCCTCGATAAGGTTCTATGACCCAAAAAGTTTGAGAACCGCTGTCTTAGAGAATTAAAAGCGACATCTATTACCACATTAACAAAACATAAATGACATTTCATGTTGGAAACATTTTTTTCTCAAAAAGATCTTGTTACCTTGAAACTTAGACTTTTAATATCATCGTAGGAGATCCAATCTTGATAGTGGGTGGCATAAGGACTCTTCGAGACATCATCGAAGTTGGGTAAAACCTTCGAATTGGATAGAAATGCACAAACTTCACTGTAATCGATGAATCCGTTGTGCCCTAAGTTACCAAAACCAATTGCAGGGGCACTGATACCGTTATTATTAGGATTTATTAATCTAAAATAATTGAATCGGGGAAAATACAATTAATGACATAACCTTATTTCAGCAATTTTAGTCAAATTTGACAGAATCTCATAACCTAAATGTTAGAAATAAATTGACATTGACATTAAATTGACATTTGACAGGTACATAAAATCACCGCACTCTTGTTTTATTAAATTTAAATGTAATTAAAAACAATATTGAAATATATTTTGGCTTCCGTCAGTGAATTATTATTATTTTTTTAATACTAAAATAATTTTAGACTTACTTATAGGTATGTCCATACGTTGGTAGTCCAATATTGATCTTATTTTTCTCCATTCCTTGCGACATCCAAAAATGAGCCGAATAATTAATATTTAACGTACCAAAAATGCCAACATCATGCGGTAAAGAATACAACGGAGAATTAATACCAGTAAATGGTGTCCATTTAGTGTAAAAATGAAAATCATACGTCATTAAGTTAATAAAATCAACATAACTGAAAACGAAATAGATTTAGTATCGTTAAAAACAAAAATAAAGATTCGCTTACTCATTCATGTACGAAATATCGTAGGAATTCATCGCAATAAAATACGGTGAAGCTACAGCTACCGTTAATAGGAATTTATGCTTCTTTTGCCTGTTAATCTCTTCCCTAATCTCATGTAAGAGTTGCGTAAAATGCATGCGCTCTTTTGAATTGTAAACATCTGCGTTCGGGAATTCCCAATCTAAATCGATACCGTCAAGTTTAAATTCTCGAATGTACGATAACATGGATTTAATAAACCTACAAAAATTAAATCGGCTTCACCACAAAGTCAAAATAAAAGAAATAACACCCTACATTTTACGATTAGCATGATTCTGTACCATTTCCGTAAATCCACTAACGGAAAGACCACTAATCGATAGTAACACTTTCAGATTTTTATTTTTAGCTTTTAGAGCGGAAACATTTCTTGTTACATTCCTGTTATAGTCGCTTAAGTAAATCGTATTATTTTGTACGCTTCCGAAGCCGACGTTTACATGCGTACACAAGTTAGGATCTAATCTTTTATGTGTGAGTTGCCTTTCTAAGTTGAAACTTCTATCCGGGAAGTTATAATAACAAACTAACCTGTAATTCTCGATCTCGGGACTTTTTATTGGTCTATTACTAATTTTCGGGATTGTAATATTATTTTCTGGTAACTTACTATAGCTGACAGCTCTATAGAAGCTGTGATCGTGAAATTCTAGAACAAAGAATGTGGTTTCTAAGATATAAAAGAGATGGGATTGCGAAATGTCACTATTGACCTGATTAGCCAACAAAGAGCATTGGTAATCAACAAATTCTTTGTTCGCATGTATTATATATAATTTCCATCTGGCACCTTTTAATTACGCAACAAATATGGTTAAAAAAAGATTCTAATACCTTTATAATATGTATAGCTGTGTTTTCTTGTAAAACTAAATCCATTTCGCAATAACAAAATTCCAAATGCACAAACTGCAGAAGCTATCAATAAGCTAGCTAAAAAGAATACTAACAACGTCTTTTTTATGTATTTTACTCTGGAAATTATTAATTATAAGTAAATAATATAACCTACAATAATAATTAGAATATCTTTGGATATCTATGTAATGACTCACCCATTTTTCTCTCGCAAGAGAAAATACCTTGCTTGAGGTACTGAATTATCGACCATCGTCTGGATTAGCACAAACTGCGTCTTTGTTTCGAATGGAATTTATGTTTTGATCGTTTTGATTTTGACGTCTTTATGACGCCATTTTCTTATCACTGGGTGTTTTAATTTTTATGGAAGGGATGTGGTTGCATTGTGGGTAAATTGCGGATTGATTTTTTAAAAGTATTTTTTTTTTGTAAATATTGCGAAACTCATTAAAATAATGTATTAATAAATAGGAATTCCGCTTAAAGTGTAAATTTGAATGTTAACAAGCTGAAGGAAGCATCGAAATGCTTAAATTGATTGAAATATTCCTCCAATTTGCTTATAGTTTTTAGGTTGGTATTGGTCTTCTCACTAGAGATTTTATTTTCCACCGTAACGATATTGGCCAACTTGAGAAATCCAAAATGAATTGTTTTTGAAAAGCAAAAGATAATTTATTGTTTATATTGAGTGTGTGTGTGTGTGAGAGTTTTTAATTCAAGCATTCTACTGAGGGAAATGAAGAGAGAAATGGGATTTCGTATACAGAGCTGTTCGCTGGGAATTGGAATTGTCAAATAGGTATGTTTCATTGGCTTGATGATAACAATTTTGATTGCATTATTTTTATATCACGGCAAAATTATTGTATCGCTATAAAATATAGGCAGACAACTAATTAGTTTAACCATATTATAGTTGATTTAATCCAGCTGTTTATAATTAAAGTATTCCATATATACAGCACGTTCCAAAAAAGAAAAATGCCAAAAAATATGTCTATATGTATAATAAGCTGTTTACACAGGACGGGACAAAACATTCGCGTCGGTTTATATACGAAAAATGGCAAAATATGTTTAAAATATTTTTGTTAGGTGCTATGTAGGTTCGTTGGGAGCAAGTTTTAAAATTGTTTTGAAATATACAGGATGACTCAAAAAGAAGTTACACACCAAAGTTGTGAAAATTTAAATTGAATATCCTATATATTATTGCATATTTTGATAGTACGGGCTAAATAAAGGCAAGTTACTGTTATGTTCCCTATACCTAACTCAAGCCGTTCTTGAGACATTTAACAATTCTTGAAAATGTAGACCAAAATTTAAGAGGCACGCCTGTATTACGTATGTGAGCTAGATATTTTCTAATTGTATTTACTTTTAGTCGAAGCATTAGACTTGATGATAAAATAAAAATGATCGCTAAAAATTATACAGGATGGACGAAAATATGCTTTTGATTTGGACTATCATTAAGGTCAAATAACTTTCTTATATTAAATGGAACAGCCTGTATTCATTAGCGTATTTAGATTCTAATTTTAACCAATTATAAAATTGTATTAAGGTTTCCTATACTTATATCTCAAATATGTATCTCAAGAACGGCTTGAGTTAGGTATAGGGAACATAACAGTAACTTGCCTTTATTTAGCCCGCATCAAAATATACAGTAATATACAAGATATTCAATTTAAATTTTCACAACTTTGGTGTGTAATTTCTTTTTGAGTTACCTGTATATTTCAAAACAATTTTAAAACTTGCTCCCCTATATAGCACCTAACAAAAATGTTTTGCCGTTTTTCGTATATAAACCGACGCGAATGTGTTGCTCCACCCTGTATATAATATGATAAAATAGGATTATGCAGCTATTTCTAGTAGTTTGTTCTCAATTTGTGGGCGTTTAAAAAACCCCTACTATTTTCCAATAAAAAGATATTGGTGTATTCCTAAATAGGCGTGTTATTTCAGAAATAAGGTTGAAAATATTAATGTGTTTTTAATATTATATTATATTTAAACACCTCTTTTATCTACCAAATAAATATATAAAATAGAAAATACTGAAAAGTGTCTTGAAGATCTTTTAACTGTTTTCATTGGTTTATTTTTATGTGGGCGTATTGAAATAGGTGATATAATATAAAACCTTAATGTCTTTTTAATAACATACATTTTTAACATGTATTTATGTAAACGAATAACGCTTGTTATTGGTCGATATTAAAAAAAAAAGGCACCTATTATAAATGTGTATTTATCCAATGTCGTTTCAATACCATTTAGAGTGTGATGTTTTTATTAGTTAATATTTAAAAATAAGGCGTATTATAAATCTATAGGAGGGACTATAGCGATTTATCTGCAATATTCATTTGCTTTAATTTTAGGAAATCGCTTAAAAGATACATTTCTTTTTAATATGTAAAAATTACTTACCATACGAGAAATATCTGAAATTATATTTCGCACTCAAGGAAATTATCTCAAATAGGTAGGAAATAAAACGATATCTGATATAAATACTGAATTCTTTTTAAAAAAAAACCCACTCATCACAGAAATGATAATAATTCATAATTATAATTACAGAAATAATATAATAAAACATAAAATTCGTTCACACATTCACAAAAGTAAAAATAACATACTTAGGTATCGAATTATAAGATGTACATCAACACCATCTTACAATCTTACATTTTTCACTTATGTACGTAAATATGTATAGCGTGTATAGATTACTTTGTAAATTAATTATTAATTTATTCATTAATACAATGCACAAAAGAAACAGTAATTTATTTTTGTTATACAGAAATGATTTCACAGAATCATTATGTCGGTTTTTTTTTTTTTTTAATTTTTAAATCATATTTTATGATTATACATCCTTTTTTTAATAGTATTATTATATGTATAAATTATTTATTTTTCCTGGTTTTAATATATGTATAGTACACAATATTTAGAGGCCACTCAAAAAAAAACGTTCTCGTATTTTTAATTTTTTTTTAACTATATATTTTCTTGAGGATACATAGTTCTTTTAAAATAGTGATAATATTAATTTATATTTTTGTTCGTTTATACATCATCAGAATTAAAACGAAGAAAATAACGCAAGAAATAGAATAGAAGAAGTAGCAAGAAAACAAAAAGGACTAGCTAAAAAATAAAAACTAAAAAAAAAAATAAAATAAAAAAATTCCGATTTTTTTTTAATTAAAAAAAAACGAAATAATTTAAATTTTCTTTACATCATTAAAAAAAAGTACGATAGTTAATAGTTATGGCAATCGATTCACATGTTTATATGTATAACTACCTTATATACAAGGGATACCAATTTAATATATGAATAATAATTTAGATTTATTGATTTATTTTGAATGGGAAGTTATTTTTTATTTGTATATTTAATCGGACCCCCTTGATATATTGAAACGCAAAATAATAAAAACAAAAATAATGATTACAAAAAAATGAATTAAATAAATAACATTGAGCTTATATGAAGTAACTGAAATAATTCTTAATAATTATATAATTAAAGGGGGAAAAACGGGGTGGTAGCAATTGTTGGGGGGCGAGGGATTTCTTAAGAATTATATTAATTAATTAAAAAAGAAGGTGAAGTAATGTACACATTAATCTAAAAAAAAATATTATATAATATGTATATATATATAATATATGACACGTTTTATTTTTTTAAAATATCATTACGCTCATACCGCTCCTTAAAACGTACAATTTTATATAATTTTTAATATCTATCATACCATTCATAATAATTATATTGTAAACTATCTTCTAGAATATGATCATCATTTAATATAATTATTTTTTTTTGGTTTACCATTTGGATTATCCCATGCTTTTAATAATTTCTAGTAATTTTTGGTATCCCTGTAATTGTGTAATAAAAAAAAAATTATACAGGGGTACCGAAAAAATTCGAAATTTCATTTTGTTTATAAACATGGAATTTACGATAAACCAAAATTTATACAACGTATAGCTTACATATGTATATGGCACTTTTTGGAATGATTTTATTATTTTAATTTTTTTGTTCTCTTAAGAATTTTTGTAGGTTATCTAGGTTCCATAATTTTTTTTTTTACCTGATATATTCTTAAATTGCCGCGTGTGACACCGTTTATATGGGTGGGGGGGTTATTCACATTTACCAATTTCTTTTTTTAGTGAATTTTGAAGATTAAAAAAAAAATTAAAATAGTAATACATTTTTTTTTTCGATGGACTTGTGTATTCACGAAAATTTGGCGAAATAAAAGATATTTAATTTCAAATTGGCAAGGATGAATTGCAATCCCCACCACATTCTTTTGGTGTCAACAGAAAGGCACAGATTATATTATAATTTTTTTTATATGTCAATTACTAAGGCACTAAACTATTAAATTGTGGAAGGCCTGTTGCAAAAACTACCGCTATTACGTAATTTTCAAAAGAAAACAAATCTACAAAATGTCTTTTACGAGAATGAATATACACAAAATTTGTTCCCTCTATTTCTTTCATTTTTTATATAAATATAATACTAAAATCACTACGTATACATAATATACCCTACGTTTTATCAAATTTTTTCGTAAAATTTTAAAACCACTCGAAATTCTGTTAGGGTTCCTTACCATTTTTTCTCTGATTCATAAAGCTACGATATATAATTTCTTTCTTGTATATAATAGTATATATTACAAAGTATATATGTATATCTCGATATCTCACTAAAAATTACAAAATAGACGTATTTTAATGGTGTTTCAAGTTTTGTCTGTTGCTATAGCAACCATTTTAAACGTTTTATAAACCGTCAATTTCTGTACGCAATTGTTACATTATCTGCGATCTTCAGTCTGTATAAATCTTAAACCCTTAAATTCTAAGCTACTTTAAAAAGGTCTAGCAAAAAAGGGGAAAGGGATACACTGTGTCCAAAGATTTCACTTTGGACACAGTGTAATATATACACGTCGAAAGTAATCGAACGCAATTTCAATTAAATCGAAATTCGTAAAAATGACTTTTTTTTTAACGCGCCTAGTATACTATAAAATTCTTCGCCATTTAGTGTTTGATATACGAATTAAATCACGGAGAAACTTCTTTGTACATTGAGATACGGCGTTGCCACATTTCTTAGTAAACTTTTCTTCCATTCTACGCAAAATCTGTCCATTTTTAACACATATTTACTTCGTAAAACAGTGCGATATGTACAAAAGTAATTCGTTATTTTTAAACGATTAGATTTACGTTACCCAAAAAAAAAATATCGCATGCTAGCACATATTTAGAAATTAAATTAATCATTTATTACATCATTTCAAAGACAAATAAACCTTATTTGTTCGTCTTAGACTTTATACAACTATGTACAATTGGAAAAATTGGGAAAATCTACATTTTAATTCCTCTCGAACAAAACCTGGTTCTTTTTTGGAAAAGTCATCCTTCCATATGTCTGTATTTATGCGCTGACATCTGTGCTAACCCAAGAACTGCGTACTGACAAGATAAACAGTGGTAATGGGTCTGTTTGCCGCTATGCTGGCAATTGCCAGATCTGCAATGTTGACTGGGGGTGAATTTCTCGAACCCAGCTGCTTGAATCGAGTCTAATTTTTGATGCTGGCGTCTATGTGCAACTACTTTATTGGTGTCAGTGCAGACGAAGTCACATTTAAGACAATGGAAGTGGGATGCTTTGTTTTGAGTTGATCCTGCAAAGAAATCTTGTGTTCAATGTTGGATTCGGAATGTATAATAAGTAATTGTAAATCATTGTTTTTACATTTCGCGCCCAAATTTTAAAATTACAACCTCATAGTGTGAAAATTGAGAGTATGTTTGTATCGTGTAGAACGTTCAAAATAGAAAGGCAGAGATGTAAAGCTTTAACACTAAACGACAAACAACGATGATATTATTCAAAAGATAGAAAATGGTGTTAAAAAACAGAGCGACATCTGTCGCGGTATTAGCTTGCCTAAATCTAAGGTTTCCGTAACTTGAGAAAAAAAGAGAAAAGATTTTATCGTATGGTAAACTTAACGTAATGAGAAAAAAGTTGAAATCGGCTCACGAAGAGGTTAACAAAACAGTGGTTTACTCAAAAAAAAACGAAATAAACTTACCTAAATTCGACGTGTATGCACAATCTGGCCTTCCACAAGCTACATTAGCCCTATACTGTTGAAAATCGCCACCCATTAGCGTATCCAGCCGTTCGTGACGCGCCGTATGTTGCACGAATCTCGTCTTATCACAAAAGCTATAACCACAATCCGGCCTTTGACAATGGAAGTGAGTTTGGTGCTCCCGATAGCCGCAATGCTGGTATTGACAATCCTCGTTAAACCTGGAAGACCACCCGCATACATTAGCTAGAAAGAAGGAATGTTTTAAAAAGCTCCAAACCTTACCTAAACCTCAAATAACCCTCGGGCACCGGCTCGTCTTTTAAGATCCTCATCGAACTCTGAATCCTCGCCTTTTTCTGGTCTGGGGACAGTTCATGAGGACTCAAAGGCCTCTTATTCAAGCTAGCCATCGCAGCTAGAGGTGAGGTGATATTCTCCGCGGAGTAAGCACTTTGCGGCCCCAATAGAGGGCTCTGCATCAATCCCGAATGCTGGAACATCAATTGGGCTGGGATTCCAGCATTGGGATATAAGCTTTGGTGCAAGAAGGAGTTCTGCATGCTCTGCTGCTGGGTTATTAATGCGAATTGCGTGGCTAGATTCGCTGGGAAGCTAGTAAAATGATTATAGGCGTCAAATGTTGGTGTCAAATATGGTGTTTCATGTTCCGATTTTGGTACCAATGGATTCTGAAGTGATTGAAGTGGAGCTACGCTGATTTTAGATTCGGTTTTGATGGGGGATGAGATTTGATTGGGTTGAGTAGGCGATTGTCTTTGATTATTGTTGTCTTCTTGTAATTGACTATTGAGGGCGCCACTGCTGTGTTTCGCCACGTGTACCACTAGTTTGTCAGCTTCGGAAAACGCCTGTAAAATGAAATAAGCCATCAGAAATAATATCGTTCCGTATTTTTGAAAGGAAAATAAACTTACTTGATTGCAAGCATTGCAATGGTAATGATACTTCCTCTTCAATTTGCAAAACGGTCTACTGCAACTAATTTCAGGTCCGTATAACGTATTACTGCCGCTTATATCAGTGGCTGGTGTATCTGCAAAGTAAAATAAGAAATAAATCACATCTCCATTTAATTTCAATTAATTTTATGTTAGAAAATGTTTTGCCTTTCAAATCTACTCCATCACCTTTACTTACGAATTAAACTAAGTACATATATTTACAAAACTCTTTTACTGGATTAAAAATAATCAAAATCAACTAGGAAACAATTAGAGAGAAACAATTTAGCGTGAGAAAAGGTTTTTGGACAATTACCTGTTAGAACTGAATTTTTAGTACTTTCTTGTGTATTGAATCGCTCAGTTGGTACTGTTGAAAGAGGATAAAAAGTACCCGAAGCCTTAACAACTAAAAGAGAAGATAGATAATAGGTCTATATACATATACAAACAAACAATAAACTATACAAAAAAAATACAAATCGATTATTACATATATTTATATTACAGAATACAAGCCACCCACCAAAAGGTTTACTTTAATTTAATTTCTAAAAGTTATTATAAATTTAGACAGTCGTAGTGATAATGAGAATTCCCCTAGAAGTTACTAGATGTCAAATTTTCAGGGAAATTTTGTGCAGGCTCTTCTCAAAGTTGATGAATCTATCTTAAGAGGTTGTAGGACTCATAAAAATCAATCATTTTACCAAGAATTGTCTATTAAATGTTGAAAAATAACAGATATTGAACACAGTATTATAAATAATAAATCAATTCTCTATTGCGTGCTTCAGATGGCCTTACATGAAAAATGAAATCTCAAATGTGTTGGATTTGGCGAATGTACAGGAACTGCTTCATTGGGTCATATCCATTTATTGAGAAATGTTGTGAATTTCCCGCATTGTATTAATAAACGCGTGCCATTTTTTTTGTGTTATTGCACGTACCATTTAAGATTCAATCGATAATCCTGTGGATTTGCTAACGACTTCACTGCTAAAATCTAACAAATTTATTATGAAACAGTTGTAAGCAACTAAACAAAAAAGTATACGATAAAACAAGAATGGCTCTTAAAATACCCATTATTTTGCAACTTTTATGTAGGCATTTTTGGCAAAATGATTTTGTATGAGTTCTACAATCTTTTAATGTAATTGCCTCAACTTTGAGGACACCCCCTATCTTAATATAATCGCCAGCCTTTTGTCTTTTATAGCGTCGAAACAATATAACAAAAACAATATCAACAATCTAATATGGCGTAATTTATAAAGACTAAATAATTCTAAAAATATATCTATTGATTCGTAATAAAAAATGAAATTAAAATAACAAGTATATTTTTGAAAATTAGCATGCACTACGTATTTATAAGTTGGTCAAAACCACTTTTAATACTGAATAAAATATTCCACCCCCTCTTATATTTTTTTATTAAAAAAAAGTGTATTTCGTATAGAAATCTTTTCCCATTTCACATCAAATTTTGTTACATAATTTCTTTTGAAACTAAATAATCTTTGTCTGGGGAAATATTTCTACAATCTACACTCGAAATTCTTTATTTACACAAACAAAAAACAACCCACCTACATACTTCTAAAGACTTCAAAAGGAAGACTCACCTGATACTTTATTATCTTGTCCCACCATTGAGCTTTGGCTTAAATTTATAGCTTTAAATTGGTGTTGGCTATCATTTTCAGGTTTCTCATCCATTGGTTCACTTTTAACAACTACGACATCGTTATTTTCACATTCCTCGAGATGTTTCTGATTATGCAAAGCCATGGTCGAGTATTGGACGAAACTATAGTTGCAATTCGGTCGCGTGCAATGAAAATGCCTATTGATCTTGTTACTTGGGCAATTCGCCAATCTGCAATCTACGTTTCGGTCATAGAACTCAAAGCCGTCCAGGATATCGATGTTATCGTGAAAATCCTTGCTGTGCATCAGTAGTACGTCTTCTTTGTCGGTAACATAGAGACATCGGTTCTGATTGCAATGGTAATGGATGCTGCCCAGGTAAGGGCAAAGGGAATCCGGACATTTTGAGTTCTCGCTGTAGATGTCGAAACCTTGCAAGCTATAATCTTGGAGCTGTGAGGAGGAAAAAGTTGTGAATGTTTCGTGAAATCAAAATTGTATGAATATTTCTAAGTAAAATCTTGTGCAACTTACACTTGCTGGTGGACTGCAAGACCTCTCATCGTTAGAATCATGCTGTTCAATTTCTTTTGTACTCGACAAGGCAACTGTTGACGGCTTAGGTAGCTTGAAACTGGTGAAAATTGCTTGTGGCGAATCCATCAGACTCTGTCCTCCCATTGGTGCCTGTTTTTCAAAATTATTAGATTTCATATCAAAATCTTTGAAGATTACTTACATAATCGTTCCAAACCTCAATCACACGGTTCTTTGGGGGCCTCCCTCGTTTCCTGCAGAACATACCATCAATTGAGGTGGCTAGATGGGTCATCGTCAAAGGATCCTTGGTTAAGCTGAGTTTGCGGGAGTACTCATGCATCTTATAGTGTTCCAAACGGCGAAATGGCTTGTCGTTTGGTAGGATAACTTCTCGACAGTTCTCCTGGAATGGAAATTGATCTTAGTGAAGCTGGACTTTGATAAAATGTAAGGTAAAACTTACCCAATTGCAATGGTAGTGTTTTTCTCGATCTTCGTAGATACAACCATCTTCACAGCCGCCATTTTGAGCAGTTACCGTGTTGAAAAAGTTATCGGTTATTTGTTCTTGTTGTTCGTGGTTTCTCGCGTGTTCTCTGACGCCGTCTCTGCAACTAAATGTTCTATTTTGAAGTTATAGATAAATAAGCAATAAATCTGCAGCAATAAGTTTATGTGATTTAAAAGAACTTACTTGAAAACCATATTACAATGCTCAGCAAAACAATGGTAATGATCACTGTAGGAATATTCACAACTTTCCGTACAGCTTTCTTGGTGATTGAAGAACTGACAGTATTTCTTCCAAAAATCTTCACTATTCCAATTATTTTGACTTTCCTCCTGGACCGTTTGATTGGAATCATTCGCCGATAGATCAATAACAGACGCATTCTCCCCATCATCGTAACTAACAGGCGAATTTCTCTCACTTAAAGTCTCCGAAGTCGATAGATTCGAGGCTGAATTCTGGTTGAACATCGACAAATTCAAGCCTTCGTATTGGTGTTCGTACTCTCTGGAAAAAGGCAGATTTATGCCCCCGTCCTGTAACGTTTTCATCATACTTTGAGCTAGTTTGTACTTGCGATAGGCCAGTTCTGAGTCTTTTCTTTCGTGCTTTCGTTTATGGGAGAATAGCTGGCCGGAACTGTGCAGGACGTAATTGCATTGCGGTCGGATGCAGTGGATGTGATTGCAGACTTTCGAGAACCGGCAATTTTCGTACGGGCAGACTTCGTTTTTCATGAATTTCTTGAAGCCGTCTCTGGAGAGTTGTTCGTCTTTGATGTGGTACGATTTGTGCTTTTCTGAAACGTTAAAATTGATCGTTTTGATGGAGGAAAGCACTGAGTGAACGTGTTGTTATTTAGGAATTAAATTAAGCAAAAATTTTGCTAACCAAAGAAGACCATGGGTGGAGAATTGTCCATAGATAAATAAATTTGGAACAAGTAAAAAAGAGATTTTCAAGAAGATGAATTTTGAAGAAGCTAAACAATTTGGAATAATTCAAAGTCTAAACTACTGGTTGTAAGCAAGATCCGTTGAAAATACATAGACCATGCTGAAGAATTTTGTGCCATAATTTGGACATTAAAATCTTTTTTTTTTTTACATATTAAAATACCAAATTCCTCGCTATATATGATTTATTAAATTGAACTCTTTATATCTTATTGCATATTTAAAAATTATTTCTGGGAAAGGTTAAGACTTCAATTTATACCAAGAAATTTATGGATATCATCTTCTCTTTTGAAATGTGGAAGGTATTTTTTTGTAACAAAGAACAGTCCTACATTCTTAGAAATTGCATTCTTTTGCATAGAGAATTGTTTGAAATATCTATTGTAGAATCCAAATTCAGCGCCAGAATGGGTTAATTTCTATTCAAGAAGAAGATTTGTTGCTTCTTGAATCTTACAAAATTGCTTTATTCACATATCAAGTTAATATATTAAAATCCTAACAATTTAAATTGATTTTCCCTTACAAGAATAAGAAATCGGCAGAATCTTACCCATGTCCGATTTATTCTTAAAAGTATATCTACAACCAGGTCTCCTGCAATGGAAATGCGTAGTTCTTTGCCCAAAAAAAGCACAGTACGAAGCCCCACATTCCTCTGTAGCCCGGTACCTCTGAAATCCCTCTTGGATGATAGCCGAATCCTTTCGATGATAATTGGCGTGCATCTGAACATCTGACGTCGATATGTAAACTTTATCACAGCCTTCTTTAATGCAGTGATAGTGCGTTTGTTTTTTATTGTGCGTACAATTGGTATATCTATCGGAACAATCATCTAAAGGACTGTAACGCATGAAACCATGCTGGAGAGATTCGTCACGCTTCTTGTGCCATTTAAAATGCCGGATCATCTCCTCCTTCTTGATGAAAACTCTCGAATTACAGTCTAAGCAATGGAAATGTTCCCTATACGAAAGAAATTCGAGATTTACACATGGGATTTAAAGAAGGAGTTAAGATATATGTAATTTACCTATAGTTTAAGTCTTTACAGTAGGAACTCCCGCATTCTAACGATGAGGAGAACTTTCTGACGTATTTGGAATAGTCCGTTTGGCTTTGGGTCTTGTTCAGGAGCATGGTGGCTGTTTGTGAGTCTCTGGATTGCGTTGGTGCTAGAGATTGGGCCATCATCGCTGTAAGAGGATTAAAAAACATTAATCTGATTAATCTTAGATTAATATTTCCTCCTAGTTTTAATTATTTACTTTAGGTTGTTTTCCAGTATTGTAATTTTTCTTTTATTGGATATTCTTATAGCTGGCTGATGATATGTTTTTTGAACACGAAACTGGCCGCCTAATTTCTCAATGGAACTTTGTGAGATCTAGCCGATTTTTTTATTCCTACCTCTAATATGAATATTTCCTTAATTTAAAACTAAATGATTTGCTTGGAAGAAACATCTTTCTGTCTTGGATTTTCTTGATTATCTAACCTTAAGATTCAATACATTACAACCAGGTGTAAATTTACCATTTACACTGGTAAATCTATCTAATTTTTTACAATATTTCCTTTATCTATAATAATATTTGCTACCTTTAACACCTTTTCTATTTGATTTCACGAAAAACCTTTCCATATAAAGAAAAAAAACCTTCTTCTTCTTTTCCCCTTAATGCCCTTTCAGGCGTCGGAGTTAGAAAAAAAAAAAAAAAACAAAAGACATCAATTCGCGGTCACACATTTCGAGAGTCTTTCCCAGCTTATTGTTAGAGGAAGAGATTTTGCGGTCTTCAGTTTATGTCGAGGGTTATTTTATGCGTTTTCGAGTGTTCCACTGCGTTCTTAGATTCGACGAACCAATACATCTACAGCCTAAGAACGCACGGAGTCGGTAGACTGCTACTCAAACGGCAAAACCCTCCGTCTTTTATGGAATAATAAACGTTTTACATCTTAGTAATTGACGCATGCGGTCGCCTTGCTCGGCTTCTCGAAGAAATCAAATAAAACCACGCGAAACAAAGGCCAAACAGCGCGACATCCGTCATAATGCACGGTTTAAAAGCTCCACAGCAGAAGATATTGCGTACAGAATGCTACGAGAAAAGGAAGAGTGGGGATAGGCAGTGGAAAAGAGAAGATGGGAGAGAGTTGAGGCGAATGAGTTGGTAATAGCAACGAATGTAATTCTAGAAACTGAAAAATGGAATGACAGAAAGAGGAAGATGCATAAGGAACAAAAAAACTGGGAAGCATATGATGGTAATGATGATGGTGATGTGGTAACCGACATCCGTCAGGTTTTTGCTCTTATTTTTGGCTCTCATGTACGCGTATTTATATTTACGAATATATATATTCATTCTTGTTTTGCGTGTATGAATGGAAGAAATGGAATGTTTCGATAGTGAAATGAGTGTGATATACGTTGCAATCGTTTTATTTTACGTCATTCTCGTACAGAAATCAAACATTTTTAAAGTAAAAAACATTTAAAATACTTAATGACATCTGAGTGTCACCTCTGGAAATTAGCCACCGCGAAGAATTTAAAATGTTTTGAACAACAAATAAAGCTAAGATTGTAAATTTTTTCAGATCAGACCCCTTGAGCATTCACGAGTTATTTTATGGTCTTGAATCAAACAAATATATATGTTTGAAATTATTTGTTTAATTCAACAAAGGATAATTTGAGTGAAAGCACATTTTTCAAAAACAATAGATTGAATTTGTTTGAATGTACAAACGTTTTTATTTGATATAATTTTATTGAGTTAAACAAATATATGTTAGAATCGGCGACTTCGCGCATCGTCGGCAATTTCCGTTGGGTGAACGCAGTGCAATCCCAATCGTAGTCTTAGTTTAGGTTATGTGAGATGTTGGGCGGTGAGATGTAAATGAAGAAAATAATAGGTAAGTAGGATAATGGATTTATATATTTTTACCATTGGATAACTAACGTTAAAATTTCTGTATAAAAAAAATAATAAAATGATTGTCACAGATTGGCGAATATCAGAATTCCTGTTTGTAATAAGGATTAGCGAAAATTACAAAAATCTCGCCGATATCGTCTTCAAGGTCAGCAACATCAGGCAGTTTAAATAAATTGCGATTGAATTCACCACACATTTAATGCTTTGATCTTTCCGCTTTCTTATTTTGTAACTCATTGTTAGTATGTTTCCTCCTTTCTTTGATATAATAGGTATTTCAGCAAAGATAAGTGATAAGACATGCTTGCATGCAAGTCCGTTAACGTATCTACTGTTCTATCTCCTACACTTTTTGTCATACGATTTGATTGACTGAATTGTATGAATCAAGAATTTTTATTTCTCTGTGCATATCTAAGTGAAAATTTGTCCACAGAATTGATCCCTATAGGTGCCATCCAGTATCTTCCTCATTTTCAGGGTTAAGAGCTACTTCTTCACTCTGAAGTCCTATAGTTAAGTAGAGGACGAGTGCTGAAACGTTTTAATGATATCCTATCTGCCATGGTTCAAATTTTCAAACAACGCGATGAACCAATTCCGGAACTGGAAAATTCAATCTAGCTTAGAGATTTTGGTTTTCTTGTGGACATTACAGAAAAATTAAATGATCTTGATTTGCAGCTTCAGGGAAGAGACAAAGAACTAGTGGGAATGATTTCTGATATACAAGCATTTATCAAAAAGCTTGAGTTTTGGGAACAAAACCTAATCAACCGCGATACGAAGCATTTTCCTATTCTTTCAGAAAAGATATCTGAAAATCATATGATGTAGAAATAGTTTCTAACTTGAAGGATAACTTCAAAAATCGTTTTAAGGATTTCAACGAAATTGATTTAGTGGCGCAATTTGTTGTTTCACCCTTCATAGAAATTGATATCCAACAGTTTGCAACTTGTGTTATGCAGAACTTTGGCGAAAACATCCCTGTCTCAAATACAAAATGTATCTGGTCTTTAATAAGCAAAGACAAATATTCAGTTCTAGGTCGTGAAAGCGTTATTTAGTTCAACCTATTTGTGTATATCTTCTTTCTCCAATATGAAGTTAATTAAGAACAAATACCGCAATCGACTTACAGATGAACATTTTGATAATTGTATTCGAATGGTTGTATCAAACTATACTGCAAACGTTAAAAAAATTATCGATGAGTCTCATTGAACATGCATTTTTTAACTGCACATGTTTTTGTTTAAAATAGTGCGTTACTTTTTTGTTATTTTTATTCACTTTTATTAAATCGTATGTAACATGTCATTGTGGCACCTACGATTGGTAGGTATGGATTTAGTTACGTAGTATGTATTAGTTACTAGTTTATTTGTATTAGTATGTATTAGTAAAATAAATACATGTATGTCGAATATAATATGTGCATTATTTCATTTAGGTTGGCTTACGTCGCTTACGACTAGATAGCTCACTGTTTGTTCCAAAATTATCAAAGTAGCTCAACGCATTGAAAAGGTTGGCGACCACTGTTCTAGTAGATATCAAATCGTTGAATACGATTATTTATTCGATATAAGGATGTCTCTAACAATTTTCCAGATATCACCAATTGAAAATTGATTTCCATTTTAACAATTATAGCTGAAAATTGATTAACTTATTTTTGATACAAAGCTGATTGTTTTTTTTCCTTCTCACTGTAGGCACCCAAAACACGGATTAATAATAATACTAATAGTAGTAACACATCATTATGTAAAACCCTGAACACCTCATTAGCAGAGTAATTATTTGATATTATCAATCGACATAGAATGGAATAAAACCCAAATTCCAATTATGCTTGTTATTAGGATTAAAATATTCAACTAAATCCGGATTTTCTTTGATAACTGAATGTCGTAAATTGGTGATATTTCGATAACTACGTTGTTAGAAGCTAACACTGCAATTAAATTTATTAATTTTAATATCTACGCTGTGAGTATACAGCGTGATGCGTAAATAGTCTCGATAACGTGAACAGTTTATGTACCTTGATGTCCACGTTTTCGAGAAGTTCACGTTATTGGATAGGTAGACTGCAAGGCATGCTCTGGATGTCTGTGCAATCAATGATGTTTTAGAAATATATAAAAAATGGTTAAAGTATTTATTCATTTAAAAAAATATACTGTACGTATATAAACAAATACATAAAAGGTGTTTCTTTTGAAAATATCAACAATGCATATCTTATGTAAGTACATATGTACCTGCGTATGTATGTATGTATGTAGTATCATTTTTTAAAGAAAAAGTCAGACAATTTTGTTTGCCTAAATGCTTTGAGCACTTGATAGTAGAGTGGCCTTTTCGCGCAAAATTCGCAGTGCTTGAAGATCTTCAAAATCAGCATTATTTTGTTCTGCCCACTCTAGACCTCGATTGAAAATCTTGATTGCTGCTACATGACTGACTCGAGTAGCCCTACTGAGATCCATTTCGTCTCCAGTCTCAATTTCATTACCAGAAGAGATTTCATGTACTATATGAAATGTTTCTTCATTGGCATCTCTGTTGCAATTTTGTTAGTCTTATTACATTCTGGTTCATCCGTTGGATCAGTGGTGTAACATTAGGTGGGATATATATAACTATTATTTGACCATCATCTGATATCAGTTCATCTTCAGGAGGGTGGCTTGGGGCGTTATCCACGAGAAGAAGAGCTTGTTCTGGAAGTCCTTGTTGTCTGAGAAAACTTCTGACGTATAATTTTTTGTTATGGTTAATGTAAGTTTTTAAAGTAAAAAGTGTGCTTTCCTCAGCAACAAACATTTGATTAAACCATTCCTTGAAAATATTTGAGGTCATCCATGCCGATTTCGAATTTCTGTAGTGTACAGGAATATGAAAATCTTTAAAACTACGTGGCTTTTTTGCTTTCCCTATGATTAAGTTTCAGTTTATGCAAGCCAGTCGCATTAGTGCATGCTAAAAACGTTACACGGTCTTTTGCTGTTTTCCTGCCAGGGGCAGTTTTTCCTTCACCCTGGGAAAAGCTTCCAGTGCAACCCGGTTTCATCCGCATTGTGTATTTGGTTGTGATCTAAATCCTTAATTTTACTGGCAAGCTTTTGCAGAAATGGCGACACGAGCGCTGGATATGAAGATAGTTTCTCACCAATTATTGTTAAAAATCTTATCCCAAATCTTTTCTTGAATTTTTGAAATCACCCCGAGCTAGCAGAGAATGTGTGCTGATTGTCTTGTAATTTCTCATGAAAATATTTGGCCTTTTCCTTCAATATGGTACCACTCACGGGAGCCACCCGGAAAGCGGGAGATGTGAGATTCGATTCCTTGCCGGTGACATGATTTTAATTTCTTTAATTAATTACGTCGCAAATTCCAAGGAAAATTATAAATTTTCATAATTCACCGACCGTATTGTCTAGAATAATAAGTCGTTAATTGTCAAGTGATTAAATTGCGAGCATGTCGAGAAGATGGCAGCATTTAGAGAGTGCCAAAAACGCTAATTTGCAACAAATGGTTGATTTCAACTGCATATTTTACTGTAAAGCAATTTTTAAATCAACAGAAAAGAAACATGAACTGAAAAACAACATATAACATCAAATAATCCACATGTTACTCACATCATTACACAGAAATACTTAATAGAGGATATGGGTACTTCCTTTGATCTTCCAAAACCAAACACTTAGTGGGACCGCATGCACGTCTCCAAAATTATAATTCAAGATGTGCTTGATCGCGTCGTCTTTTTAATTTCTTCTAGCTATGTTCTAAATTTACATATGTACATATACAAATTACATATCCCGGATTACTAATTCCCAAATGATTTTTTGTTTGAATCCACCGAATTGCCAAAACAGATGTTTGGCTGGACGGAACAGAAATGTTTTTGGTAATAAATGAGTGTATATATGTAAATAAAATGCGTTCATTGGAACGTAATTATAATTAAAGCAAGAATCATGAAGTCTTACATACCGTGCACGAAAGATAAGTCTTACAAATACATCGAAAGGGTTGAGAAACTCGTGTATTCCATCCTTTAATACAGCCAGTTCAAATTGTATGGAATTATTAGATTTCATTCGAGGATATAACTAGATTAAGTGTACTAGGTGTGGTCCACATCTAAGCGTCAGGTATCTTGTAGGAAGGTTGAAGATGGTAATCAAAAACAAATATTGCTACCATTTGACAGATCTGTCTTTAGTTAACATTCAAATAATAATTTGGCAGTTTATAGCCATGTTCGATTAAGTGAGATATGGTAAGTTTTCAAAATGTCAAAAATTGAACATCGTACAGTGACAAGATTTTTCACCTTGGAAGGAAAGACACCGTCCGAAATCAAAGAGCAAATGGACACGGCTCATAAAGACTCTGAACCATCGTATGCCATAGCTAAATGTTGATCAAAATTGCTTCGTTGGGGCAGAGAATCTCTTAAAGAAGATCAATGCGAAGGAAGGCTTGTCACTGTAGTGAAACCAGAAAATATCAAATTAGTCGTATTGAGGCAGTCGTATTGAGTGATCGATGGGTGAAGGTTAAGGAGATAGGGGAAGAAAAGGAAACTTCAAAAACTAGTGTTTTGAAGATCTTGTACGACCATTTGGGTATGACAGAAATTACCACAAAATTGTTCAACGCAGTTCAGAAGGAACAATGTTACTTGAACTGTCCGAAGTCGACAACATGACCATTAACCAAATAGTGACTGGGGATGAAACAATGATTCTATACCACAATCCTTTATCTAAAAGAGGAACGATGAAGTTGCATCCGAAAGGCGCACCCATCCCTAAGAAGGCCAAGATCAAGGGATTGAGGATTGAAACAAAAATAGGTTATTTGGGGGGTGAAGATCTGTTTTGTATCTTTTTTTTTTATCTTGACCCGAAGATTTGTTAGCAGCAAAAGGAGACAGGATTCCGTTCATGGACTAGGTATTAGGCTGCTATTTGGATAGAAAAGGTTGCGAGAATTTCTTGTTGAGAGATTATTTGGGGGGATAAGATTTCAGCTCCAGGATTCGGACCTATTTTCCTGGGCCGAGACAGAGGATTGAAACAAACAGAGGTTATTTGGGGGGTAAGGATCTGTTTTGTGCCTTTTTTTTATCTTGGCCCAAAGAAAAGCAGGGTTATTTTGTTAGCAGCAGAAGGAGACAGGATTCCGTTCATGGACTAGGTATTAGGCTGCAATTTGGATAGAAAAGGTTGCGAGAATTTCTTGTTGAGAGATTATTTGGGGGATAAGATTTCAGCTTTAGGATTCAGGCCTATTTTCCTGGACTGAGACAAAGGACTGAAACAAACAGAGGTTATTTGGGGGGGGGGTATGGATATGTTTTGTCTTTTTTTTGTCTTGGCCCAAAGAAAAGCAGGGTTTCTTTGTTAGCAGCAAAAGGAGACAGGATTCCGTTCATGGACTAGGTATTAGGCTGCGATTTGGATAGAAAAGGTTGCAAGAATTTCGAGCTGAGAGATTATTTGGGGGATAAGATTTCAGCTCTAGGATTCAGACCTATTTTCCTGGACTGAGACAGAGGATTGAAACAAACATAGGTTATTTGGGGGGCAACTTTTAAGAACGCCGACTTACGATGCCAGTTAAGACAAGCCATCATCGATAAACGCCGAAGAAAGCTAGGATAAGGTGTTTGGCACTTGCACGACAATACTTGTGTTCACACAGCTGCAATTTGGATGGCTACTATGTACCGACTTTGCCTCAAAATATTATTTTCAATTTTCGAAATTAAAATCGAAGCTAAGAGGGCGAAAATTTCACACCAGCGAAGAGATCTATGTGTCTCATGGATTTTAGAGCATTTTGAGGTCAAATAGCCATCATATTTTTTTAGATCCAGAAGATTTTTCTTCTACACGTCAACAAAGGTAATTTAACTGGATTAAACTTTGTAGTAGCATTGTAGTTCTTAACTTTCGCATACGGTACAACCCATTCATTCATTTGTTTTAGAGGCCGATATCCATATTTAAAATACATTTTCCTGGCTTCAATACACAAATTTCGACAAGCAATTCGGTCCCAATCGTTTCACGTAATATAGAAGTGCTTTTTTAAATTAACAATAAAAAAAAACGAACGCGTATGTTAGACGAGAGACCAGATGTTTTTTTTTTCGTGAAAGGGTCAAAAGCGTATTGAGAGAAGGAGCGTTGGGAGTTCGTCCGAGCACTCGCCCTACTCACAGCCGACATTTAAGCTTAAAATCGGGCAGTACTGAATAACCGGAGCTTTTTTGTTTGTTCAAGTGTTCCGTGCTGCTCTTGGATTATTCGAGTGTGCTATGGATGTATGTCTGTCTTCTGCGTTTCGTGCGTGTGTACGCGTTTTCTTTCTTTTTCTCTCTTATTTTTTTGGTCGTCGCTTTCATCTGAAGATCAAATCCAAATCCAGAAATTATATTTACATTCATGATTTTTATTATTCCGTTCTACTTCTATGTGTTTTTTTTTATTTCTTGTCGTAGTAGTCGTCGTAAACGTCGTAGTATCCCATGAAAGCTTTCTGCGTTTTAGTAATAGTAGGCTGTGCGTATGTGTTTTAAACTAGAATATCTATAACTTTTAAAAGGCTGTTTTACCACGTCGAACATATTGTTGATAAGAATTTCACAAACATATTTACGGAATGTTAAAAACGAAACAGAAAACGATCAATAACAGAGCACATCAAAATAATATTTATAAGAACAATATGTTCTTGTGGTTTAGTGTAATATTCGATTTTGGCCTCTCAACATTGCATGCGTGGATAAGATTCAATTGATTTCGCATTATTATTAAAATTATCATAAATTAACATTTTTTAAGCAAACAATCGTAAATTTCTTGTAGAGAATTTTGTATTCATTTGAGATCTTAGATATTTCTGTACATGTCCGCCAAATTTCACTGTTATATTTCTATTAATAAGAAAGCTGCAGATTTTTGACCATCGCAAAGCAGTTTAGCCCCATAGTGCGCTCCTCTGGTAGTGGGCGTCTTAAAACCGTTTACATTTCTTATCAGATGTTTACTCTTCGATTTTTATTTAGGAACTGAACTGGTTCGCCGAAGTGGTGCCGTATTTATACTAGCCCAGCTATTTAGAACTTTCGCGAAACTTCGGCAATGTCCCATAGTACGCTATATAAGTCTACTAGCTCTAGAAAGCTCTATAAACTTCACGAAAGTTCCACTTTTCTGGGATATTCTATGTGCTTCTAGGAAGTTCCATTCATTCTATGTTTCACACCGCTATGTCTACCTGCGTTCGCAGGAGTGCCTTGCGGCGCCCCTGTTTACTTTCTACGGCGCACACTTAGGGAACCCCTGACGTAGGGTGATTCTTTCATTAATTCTGAGTCGACAATCTTAATTCAGAAAAGTTGTCTGGTTATTTATTATGGCACACGAGGTCATCAAAGTTGAAAATGTGCGACAAAAAATAATTTAAAACTTTTGAAATCTTCTATGGTAAGCCATGTCCTTACAGTCAAATAGAATTATGTAACACTATGGTGGTGTAATTACTCGTGTTATGCATAATTTCATATTTTGAACGTTTCTTTAAACTGCTTTTTTATCTTAAAGTTACCTTGAATGATTGGTTATAATTTAAAGATAGTTAATGTTTGTCAGTGTAACGTTCACGAACAATTATTATTATTCTTTTTTAATGGATTTAAATAAGATTTGTATCTTGTTATGTCATTCCCAACGATCAATTACTGGTTTTATACGGTGTTGCCAAATCTACACTTCTTTTAAGTAATCCGTATGGCTTAACTAACGACCATACAGCTTTTCTGAATTAGGATTGTCGACTCAGAATTAATCATAGAATCGCACTACCTAACGATGTTCCGTGAATTTCTGATAATCCTGTATATGACAACTTCAAATACACTTACCACCTTCGTAAGGTACGTAGACGGTGAAACGCGCGTCTGTAGATGGTGGATGTTGGTAGCTTGTTTCATTATTTAGTGCGAGACAAAGATACAATAAATGTATAAAGATATTTAAAAAATAAATAATAATTTTATGCCATACACTTAGAATTGATTTAATTTTTTTTTGTGCTTTTTTCCTTTAAATAAAGGTTTAAAAAAGAGCAAAATAACTAGTCCATACAATAGTCCACAAAAAATTCGGTCTTTATATGCCAACTAGATATAAGTATAACCAGTTTAGTCAAAATATTACGGATACATTAGAGCAAATATTAAAGTTTATTTGTATGAAAAACGAAGGTCTACCGCTTTTGCTAAAACTAGTTCATGTCACATGTTTTCTTAATAGGTAGATTACTTCACCTTACTGAAATTATTTCGGTATTACAACTAATCTTTACATCTCCTACGACTTTTAATGATAGCTTGTGCATTAATAATGTTTAATATTTAAAAAAATATAAAACCAACAATTAATATAGATATTTATTAATATAAAAATTGGAACACACATCGTTAATAGTTAATATTGATCACGTTTTAGAAATTAAAACATATTGCTTGGGTTACATCTATGGATTTACCAGAAAAAAATGACCTTTTCATCCAAAAGGTACCTACTTACAGATCATATATGGATAGTATATACTAATAAGTCAATAAAATTTTATGTACCATGAACAACGATGATGAATTTCCTACGTTACAGAGATAATTTAGGGTTTTTATTATAATAGATCTATTTTCTAGTCAAATGGGCTTCATTTCTCCTTCCATACAAAAAAAATGAAGATCGAATTAAACGAAAACATCCGTTTGGCATATGTTTGACAGCAAACTCATGCTATCGAAGTCTTACAAAATGGATCAAATGAAGCTTGTAAAATCTAATAAAGCGTCTCTCCTCTTTTCGTATAGGCGCATTATTTTGACTATGAATGCTGTAAAATCCCTATGAGGCACAAAACAGTAACCCTTTCATAAAAAAATCACCCTATTTTCCGCATATATAAGGGCGCCCCTATATTCGAGTAGATTACGTATATTTAAAATAACCCTCCTAGCACTAAAAAGTGCTTTTTTAAACTCCACAATCGACCATTTCGAATACTCCTCGTTGAGAATCACGATTTTCAACCTCTCAATACCGTCGACCCACTATTTAAATCTGAAATTAAGTTGGCCGTGTCCTTTGTGCGAGCTGCTGCAGTTCAGCCCGCTTCAAAAGGGTTAAAAAATATAAATAGGACTAGTATTTAGTTTCTCTATCTTTCTTGCGTCTTTCGCTGTCTTTCTTCCTTCATTCAAGGCTCGGAAACCTGGCCTCCTTTGTTAATTTTTTCGAAATTCTATACTCTTTTATTTTGATCGTCGTCTGGACAACAAAAAAAAAGAATTCCGACCGAAATGCACGTGCAAATTTTCGACTACCACCGCATCTACGTGCTGCTAGGGGGAGGGGGTGTTTCGTATTTTAAAAAACGGGCAAAGGAAAGGGGGCGAGAGGGTTTGAATTATAATAACGTATTTATTTGCTAGCGAAGGAAAGAAGGGTCGATTTTGTCTCTCCTGTATAAAGTGAAATTAAAGGGCGAATCTCCTTTTTTGTAACACTTGAGATGGGGTATTAAAAAAAGAAAAAAAAATGTCATGTCCATAATCTCGGAAGATCGTGCAGATGTGAATGGAGGTTGTTAAAAACGGTTTTCTTTTCTTGTTACAAGGAGGTCTTACATCAAAACCAAATTTTATACGCTGTAAAAATTGTAAATTTTATAAAATCACGTCTATACCATGAGCTTTGAGAGAACTTTGGAAGTCTACGTTTTTTTACTTCTTCATTTAGGAGTTAGATGGCTGTCTCGTGCCAAAGTTTTAACCCACTTGCTTGAATTGAAGTTTGAAATTTAAGCATATTTCGTTGAACATCTATTACATTTGTCATCTTGTACAAATATTTCATATTTAGCTGCAAAACCTTGCATATTTAGCTGACATTTTTTTCTAAACTAAATGATCTATAACCGTCGCACAGGTTACAACGCTCGGGTGTCACCATCTTCAGTGTACATGATAGAATAAAAGCAATGCTGTTTCTATGTTACGCTTGAAACTTTTCGGGTTACTTTCGTACATGTCTTCTCCTCAAACAATGTTGAATTCATTTATTCATCAATATTTTTCACATTCAATTTTAATTGCAATCTACTGGGTTTATTTACGAGGCAAAACTAAACACTTTGCGCGTATCGATTGGTAAGTAGGTTTATAATTGCATAGGATTTTATTGCTTGGAGCGCGTAAACCGCTTACGCTCTTACCACGACGTTTACAATGGGAAAAAGCGATGCATTTATGGTGTTTTCCACTATAAAACGCTTGATGAACGTTTTGCAGATAGTGTAAATATGTACGTATGCGTTAGCTTCTTCTTTTTTAACTTTTGCGTTTGCTGGAGATCCGTTGTAAACCTAAATTTCGTATTCGCAAACAATAAAATTTCTAAAGCCATCAATTTATAATTATTCCTACACCTTGGTTAACCTGCGTCGTTTCTAAAACGTAAAAATTCATACTTTGCTCGTGGAAATATGTATGAAACCGATGTATTTACAGTTTATTCCTTGGAGCTCGACTATCAAGTCATCAATTTTCATGTATAGGAATCAAACCGGTACTTCATAGTCAATTGAGCTGTTAGAAAAATGCACTTTCATACCAAATGTGAATTTCAATACAGCTGATGGTTTTATATACAATTGTAACCTGTTGAAGTAGTTCCAATCCCTGTTAAAGTACTTTATGTGAAATAAGTGAAGGATTTTAGCGTCGGTTTTATAACTGTAGATGACATTTGGATACACCAGTGCATTCCTGAACCCAATGCGCAGTCGAAATAGTAGATTTCGAAGGAAAAGTGATGGCGACTGTTTTTTGGAATGGTCACGCTGTTTTAATCGACTATCTCGAAAAAGGGAAAACAATAACGGAGGCATACGACTGCGAAAAAACTGTCTCATTTGCAGAAAAAGGGTGTTGTTCCACGAAGACAACGCACCGTTTCACACTTCAGTGGTCGCCATGGCAAAAATTCACCAGATCTGTTTCTCAGTGACTTCTTTCTGTCTTCTAAGTTCGAAGTTTTGCTCTTGCTTGTAGTTTTAACAAGCCAAAATGCGGTTATCCAATGTTGATTGCATCACTAAAACACTATCTTTTTTCTCTTTTTTGGAAATAGTTTGTCCAACTTACGTGACTCAGTGACAAGATATGTACCAAACATATGGGAGATTTAGTTTAAAAGAGTTTAGAATTAATACCTTCACCTTTAGATGTGATTCTTATTACTGGAGATCAAATTAAATCAATTTGGGGGTGTTTATATTAAGCCTAGAGTGTATTGATCAACAACTGCCACTCGTTTTTGCTTCAACAATAGATTTGACTTTTAAACTGGGTTTTGGGCCAATAGTAAAGTTTGATAAGAGGAAAGTCTTCAGCGTTGTTCAGCATGAAATACTGCACATAGTATTCTCCGGGTTAAATATTCCTCCAGAAATTGCAAAACATATGAGTGCTGTGAAAAAAAATATGGATCGATCAACTAGTCTCCTAATTTTCCACTCCAGACATTTATGCTCCACCTTCTTTGGAAATTAATTTCTCTCATCCATTGTGGATCTTCAGACGACCAGCAATGTGGATTATGCCGATTGACTGACTTAGGAGAATTTTAAACACAGAAGCGTCATGAAATTTTTATCGAAAGAAGGCAGTAGCAAGAGAAATATCAATGAGAGAATGGTGGTAGTGTATAGAGAAAGTAGTCCGGCCTATTTCCAAGTCTAATATTGATGCAAGCATTTCAAATGGACCAACAAATTCATTCATGATGACCAAAAGTGTGGAAGTCCTCTGTAAGAACAAACTGAAGAAATCATCAACAAAGTTGAAGATTTGGCGTCGACTGACTTGTTGGAAATTAATTTCTCTCATCCATTGTGGATCTTCAGACGACCAGCAATGTGAATTATGACGATTGACTGAGTTAGGAGAATCTTGAACACAGAAGCGTCATGAAACTTCTATCGAAAGAAGGCAGTATCGCGAAGAATATCCATGAGAGGATGGTGGCAGTGTATGCGGGCTTCATTTGTTGATGTTCTTCTTCGATTTTCAGATTTATTTTTAGGAAAATGGCCAGCATGTTTTAGTATACGGCGTTGATGAAGAAATCTAGTACATTCCTGCATTTAATTAAAGGAATTGCTATGAAATATAGATTAGATTAAATATTTAGGTGGTTCTTGACCTATTCCACTGCGACCTTTTCAGATCTATTGTGGTTTCTCTATCATTAGATCAATTACGCTAGCTTTTTGACCAGACCTAGCAGTCTTGTGAGCGATCTCTCTGCATAGGTTTCGCCTTTTGGATATTCGGATCCCACTTCTAAGAGCCGTATTCCTGGTAGTGCTGTACGATCGCACATAGCTGCTATTTCCGCTTGAAATATTGTGGCGCTTTGAGTGAGACTTAGCGACTTAGTTATTTTTGGTCTAATCCCGAAAATTCCGGCTCCGACTCCAGTCTCTGTCTTTGAGCCGTCTGTGTAACAGATAGGATTCGGCTTTGATAGGCTGCCCTTTTTTCCATTGCTATGAAATATATGTTGCTGCCGTAAATTTATAAAAAAATTTTAAAAATTTCAAAATCTGCAATCGTTCCCGAGATATCGTGCTTTCCTATTATTTGTTAATCACGCCGTATATTTCTTTACCAATACTTTTTTAAGACTGTACCGATTCCAAAGCTTCGCTTCTTTTCAATTTTCTACATTATTGCCTACGTTACCATCATTTCTCTTTCCAACGCGGTCCTCAAAGAACGAAAGAGGAACAGCATCGAAACGGACAACGCTTGTATGTTACATACATAAGCGTAACATGTCTACCCATATCCCAATATCCCAATGCTAAATAATAAATACGGGCGGACGGCATACCTGTTTCGTGGAAGGCTTGAGCGAGAGAGCGCAGCGTAAAAAATAATGAGCTGAAACACGAATAGTCATAAAATATTCGCTAAAATCCAACAAAATACGTTCACGGGGGTATATACAACATTACCGAATTTATGGAATGCGCGTACCGTTATCCGTAGCGAGCGGCAAAGACGATCGGCGCAGAGGATCGTAGTCGGTGCTTCGGATGTTTCGGCGAGCGGATGGGATCGTAGGCGGCCGAGAGGGACGAAATTTATTGGTCGATCGTAACTTTTGTAATGTAAAATAAATGAATAGTAATGGCGATTTAAGAAGTGCTCGTGACGAAACACGGTAGCGGTCTCTGTGTCAATGAAAACATTAATAATTTTTGTATAATCTTCGTCTGCGATGCCTTTAGAATATCACTTGTTTTTTTGCCAGAATTTTTGATCAAAATGGGAATTACTTTTCAAAAACTTTTCTGAAACAAGGCATAGATCAGATCTGTATCTACTATCCCAGTCTGTTCCGCTTTCTTCTTTTTTTAAAAAATCTATATTTAAAAACAAAGTTTTAATGCAAATTCCATTGTTTTGGCTTCCGTTGGTGAATTATGAAAATCTGTAACTTTCTTGGAATTTTCGACGTAATTAAATACTTGAAAAAATCCTAACACCTCCCGCTTGCCGGACGGGTTCAATTACGCTGGAAATTCCTTCTTTCTAAAAGGTTTTACATACGAGCACCATTGCAAAGTCGTTATGGTCTCCAAATGAAAACTCATAACTGAAATTTTTTCATAGAAGTGAATAAGAAAAAGCGTAAAAATGGAGAACGCCATCTTTCCAAATGGAAAGACATTCTTTAAGCTTGAATATAGCATGAAATACAAGACACAATGTGGAAAACATATTGGGGATGGATACCACCTCATGGTCCGGGAGATTTGGTAACGATATACAAAGCGTGACAATTTTAAAAGTTGCAATGGAGTATATGCCAGGAACAAGTTATTAAAAATAAAACACCAAGGAATATGGCAGTTGTTGGGAACTAACACTAAACGATGAATTCCTTCAACAGTCAACGCTGCTAACATAGATATCTTTGAATCCTTATGTTCGCGAGTCTGGCTATCTACTTTAACTCATTTATGACTTTTATTCTTTAAAGCTTCACCAGGGAAGCTTTAGTAAATAAAAGCGAAGTATTGGTGAAATTTTGGAGGTTTCAACCATGAGACATTAAAAATGTCTCAAAACCGTTTCTGTAATATGAAGTGGGAACCAAAGTGAAGCCACAGCCTACCTACCCCCCTGCCCTCTAAGTCCCAGTCACCACAATTAACAAAATGTAAATTACAACCCCTTGCTTGTGGACACCAATTTAGTATATTGAGCGTCTTTTTTTGAACTTCTTGATTCAACAACCATCGCTCAAAGATACGCTAAATTTGCATCAAAATTTTATGGGGTCATGTTCATCTTCAAGTATCTCAGAAACTATTTGTCAAAGAAGCTTAAAATTTGAAACAGTTAAAAACAACTATCTTTTCACTAGTTGTACAGAAGATGAGCTTTCTGCATTGATTTCCCTGGAATACAGACTTTCCAGAAATTAGGATTTTTTTGTCGTGACAAATTTTCGGCCAAGTTTGAGGACCAAAAGTAAGAGGACTAGTTGACTATTTTTGTTAAAATTTGGAATTTTGGGACACTGATAACTACTAAGCAATCGCAGCAATTTCCGGGCAAATATCTCTCTTACTTACAGAATAACAGCTTCACAAAGATGGCAAAAAGTGTCCGTGAGCATCTGCGATATTTTACCAGTCATCACATCAGAAGCCCTTGCAAGTCATGTATTGCTTATCAGGAGCTAAGAATTTCGGGAATCACCTTTAATCGGTTGTGGAACCTACTCACAAAATTTGAAAGAAATCTGAGATGGTCGAGCGTGGGGACTTGATCACTTGACATGGAATAATCCAAATATGTTTTGAGAATTGGTTGGAACGTATGCAAAAGTGCGATTTGAACGATTTGTACTAACAATTTTTTTCTTTTATTGTCTTTGTAAGAACTGAAAATATATTCCTCGTATTCAAAACGAATTACCAGTTTGGAAAACAAACATTTCCATACAAAAATAAACGATCATCTAATAATTACGTCTAATACTTTAGCAAAAAGAACAAAAAAACATTCGAATTCGTAAAGTTATGACCTCAGTGATCCAGCCATTCTAAGCAGTTCTACGGAGAATCAGATCTAACAAAAAAAAAACTCGACCCGATCCATTCTACACAATACAACAATCGTCCGAATTCCAACATTTGTCGGACAAATCATTTCTTTGCCCAATAAATTTTAATAACAATCATTACCGCGCCGAAAAAAGCCCCCCAATTTAAAAACTAAAACGTTCGTCGCTCCACGCCGCTCCCAACCTTCTCTTTCTACCCCACAGCCTTCGCGCTATATCTCCATCTCGATCCCTCTCGTATTTCCAGTAAGGACGAAAACAAACGCCGCTCACTACAGACGGCGCAGCCTACTACGAAATATGTGAGCCCATAATTCATATAATTTTTTTGTTATTCATTTTCGATTGAATTTTTAAGACGATACTTGAGGATCGCGTTGGCTGTACGAGTCTCGACCGTTTGTATAGCGACGGTTAGTTCGGGAATTGCTCGCGAGATGGCATTTCGGTTTTCGTACATCTA
The DNA here is from genome assembly GCA_029619315.2 of Dynastes maya. Taxonomy (NCBI): domain Eukaryota; kingdom Metazoa; phylum Arthropoda; class Insecta; order Coleoptera; family Scarabaeidae; genus Dynastes; species Dynastes maya. Next base: position 13,383,771 of record JAROYE020000014.1, read on the forward strand.
CGTATTTATTTTTATAGGTTTATATTGAAGTTATTGTGTTGTTATATTAAAAATTGGTCTGGTCGATTTCTTTAAACGGGCGGCGTGTTTTCGTCTCTTTCTAATACTCTTTTTTCCTTGGAAAAGGAACGAGTGTAGGTCGGTTTTGTGCGTGCTGCGTTCTCTCGGACTCTCGGCTTTTGTTTCTTTGTTTTTTTTCTTTCCTCGTTTTAATTTTATCTAAGGAATCACTCATATTTATTGCTATTGTTTCTTTCTACAGAAAAATATAAATTATGCGTGTCTTTTTTTCGAAATGCTACACGGACAGGGCAGAACGTATAGTCTGCAGGTTTTTGGGTTGTTCCCTTTTCCTTGAAACATATAACAGTCGAAGAACGATCTATAACGTCATGACTGTCATGAGATATGTTGTGGTTTTTTTTTAAATTTCACTTTACTCATTTTTTTTCTCTAGGCTCACCTTTTTTTCTTTTGTTTTCATTTTGAGTGGTTATTTCTATAGTTATTTTTTTCAATTGTTGGCAACGATGGGGTTAGTGTTTTTAGAGAGAATTAGATGGAAATATCTCCTCATTATTTTTGATTAATTCCTTTTACAAGGGGAGCTTTTTATATTATCTATCTAGTTATGAAAACGATATCCTATCGCACCAATTTTCTTAACATTTTGTAGTGTCACCTCCAAGTTTAGTTCAATTTTGAAGAGTTTAGGGCACTCCATTTTATTGGCCAAGACTATATTATAAGTATATTGCTTAATACTAAAAAAATATTCATGATTTCTTTTGATTGGTGTTACTCTTTGTTGAAGATTTTGCCTTATTTTTTTGGTCAATAATTGATTATAAAATATGCGTTTGTCGTTTGAAAAAAGTATGAAAGATATCGAGGTATTGACCAACAAACACCAAGTAAAATATCGCAGCATATTTATAAAAATCAGGCAAGCGAGTGAGAAGTTAATTAACAAAAACAAAGAAATGCACATATGTTATGTATGATAATTTCTGGTTCGAAGAAAACACATGAAATAAGATTGGCCGGAAAGCAAATAGAACAAGTAGAGTACTTTAAATACTTAGGAGCGATTATAGAAGAAAACGGTAAACAGGACAGGGAAATAAATGAAAGATTGGGAAGAGCCGGAAACATTTAATGCAATGAAAACAACATTCCTAGGAAAAAGAAAGGTACCAAAAAAAAAAAAATAAGAACAGAAGTGGTCAAAAAAGTAGTTAGGCCAGCGGTCATATATAGTAGTGAGACATGGTCATTGACAGAAACCCAGAAACCTCGAAATGAGGTTCATGAGAAAAACAGAAAATAAAAAAAGGACGGACAGAATAAGAAATGAAACATTTAGGCAAAACCTTCAAATAGAACCAATTAACGAAAAAATTGTAGAAGGACAACTCCAATGGTTCGGGCACGTGTGTCGAATGTCGGACGAAAAGTGCACGGAAAAAACGAGAGGGGCAGACCAAGAACTAGGAATGGCATAGGAAGAAATATGAAACCTAACATAAGATAGGAAAGGATGGAGACAGAAATGCAGGACTCAACCCCAACGGCCTTACACCTAAAGGTAGAAAGGGTAGAAAGGGAAAAGATCCACTGGATATCCATAAAAAATATTGAATGTTGGTATTCTAAACGGTCGCGTTGTTTGTAACCATAATCAGTTTAGGCGCCAATAATAATTCTAGTTTGTTCAGACAGTCCATTGTATTGTAGAGTTTAGATGGTTTAGTATCGTTAGTATCGTTCAATGTTTTCTTGGTTTTGGAAGTGTTTGCCATCAAACGCCCCCTGATAGACCCAAGGCTTTAGCAAAATAAACAATTTTTTGTAGGTTTATCATACGGAAGTTGTTCATGCAGCAATACGGAAGCAATCATACTTTCATCTATAAGTGATTGCAGTTTATCCATTACTTCCACAAGATTTTAATGGACGAATGAATAACGATGACATTTTAGAGAAGACATTCTTTACTGATCAAGCATACTTTCACTTGTAGGGCTATTATGAACTTACAAAATTCTAGAACTCGATCAACTGAAAATTATAATGTTTTTGTTGAACAAATTTACATACGATTAATCTTGGTGTGTAGATAGCAATGTGTCCAAGAAGAATTATAGGACCCATTAAGAAAATGTATAGATTATTGGATAATTTTCACATTCCATAGATATTCTATATTTAAACCATTAAAATCAATAGATTGAAGTTATTTATTTTCCTGGTTATTGATAATTAATTAAGCAAAATTTGAAATACCAACAAAATTCTTTGATTATAATCTATTATACACCTATTTAGATTATTTCCGCATAAAAGGCACTTTATTTGGGATCCATCTATCCAATCAAGGTTGCCATTTTTAAAAAGTCAAATCTACAAATCGTCTACGTTTCATAGTCGTTAATGATTTTGGTAATTGAGCGATTTCGCAAGAATATTTTCAAAAGGAGACGTATACGTAACATTCGAAAAAGTCACGTTAATAAAATGGGATTAATCTGAATCCAATTTGCGGCTAATTACCGGCTAAAATATCGATGAAATAGTTGATGAAGATGAATTGGCGAGCAAGGTTAAATCATGTATCGCGCCAAAAAGAGAAATCGAGTTGTACTCCTACGCTATGCGCAAGTGGAATTTGGCAATCTAGTAATTAGAGGCGAAATATATTGGTTCTACGTATGTATATGTTGGAATTCTGATAATTGGACGATTTAAATTGTAAAGCAAATTATTACTTACAATTAATTACAATCTGTTCACTTATTCAAATATAGACTTCTTCACTATGACAACCATATTCAACTTGTAATTCAATGTAATTCAATGAATCAAAATTCATGTAAAAATATTCTTTTTTTTTTATTAGATTTCGATTAAGAATATATTCCTATTTATCTGTAGGTGTATATATCAGGTTAGGTATATCGATTTCCAGCTGATGTCTGTAGAGGGTGTAGAGTGTTGAAATTATTGATTCTTCGGCCCATGATACCCCAAGGATGTTCAATAGGTGATAGGTAGAGCAACGCAACTGCGCTGAAAGCCAGTGGCGGACGCATAAAGGTTTACACAAAATAAATTAAATGTGATACGTGCTCAAACACTTACCGTTTTAAGAGTCCTCCGTGAAATCACAAAGTGGATAATGTCTATTTAATATTTGTAACATTAGATATGTTTCCAAAGTTGTTTCGGCAAAGTGAGTGCGGCGTGAAGAAAAAGTATTTTGTATGCCGAAAACGAACGTTCTACATCTAGGATGTTATATTTGCGTAAGTAAAATAATCTTTCAAATAACTTAACGGTTCTGTGACGCACCTTCACGAATTTGTCTTAATGTGCCAAAATCAGAGACTTTATCTAAAACACTTTCAAACCTTTCTAAAACACAAACATTTCGTGCGTCTTCTATCGCGCATAGCTGTGCGTGAACATGTTGCACTATTTGCAAAGATTCCACTAACGACACCGAAGAATTTCGTAGTTTTTCTATCGCATCCGCTAGTCCCACGTAATTGTTCTGAATAGTTTTCAAATCTGTTTTAACTTGACTATCCTGAAATTTCAAGCGGCTTACCTTGACAGCCGCAGCTTCCTTTGGGTCGAATTCTAAAATCACGTTCTTTATATTCTCAAAATATTTAAGATAATAAAATGCAGCCTCTAACCATGTTCCCCAACGAGTAAGAATAGGTTGTGGTGCTTCAGGAATACCGGGGCATAGTCTATGAAATTCCCGAATACGTTTTGGGGATTTTACAAACACAGCTTTTGTATGTGCTATTAGAGCGTCTACCTCGGGATAACATTTTCTGATACTATCTGCCACGAGACTGAGAGTATGAATTTTACATGTAATATGCAACAAGTTGGCACAATGTTTTTTAAGAGATCGACCTACAGCAAGCATGTTTGCGGCACCATCACTCATAAACATCAACAGTTGATTTGTTGAAAGTTCAAACTTTTCCAATGTATTTAACACCAACATTGAAATTACTTCGGCAGTGCATTGTTGTATTCGTCTGGAAGCTAGTAAAATTGAGGGTGACGGTCGATGTGGTTCCATTGTGCGTACCATTACATTAACCACAGAATGTTTTTTACGATCTGGTGTTTCGTCAACACATAACCACAGTTTTTTATCTTGCAACTCCGATTTAATTCTTTTCTCGACATGCTCACGAGCAGACGGCACAACTCTCTGTAATGTTCTCTCACTTGGTAACTTAAAGTCCGAATATTCATTCCAAAACGAGACGTATGCTTTCTTCCTTAGTAAATGAAATGGCAAACTACATGCAATAAACACATAATTTTCTGGACAATAGAGGTACTATTAAATATTTCCATAACTTCTTTGTTAATCCTTCTTATACATTATTTGTTCTATTTATAGGACGATAAGGTGAGAAATGGCTAAAAGTGATTCAGTGGCTATAAGCGGTACCACTACCCTTGTTCTCCACCGCCTTATATACTAGGCTAAATTGCAAATATAAACAAGCCATTCCTTCTTTGTTATTGAAGAGGTAATTGCACGATTCAAATTTAGAATTAGAAATCTACAAGTTTACAATTTAAAAATAAAACAGACTTAAAACTTCTTTCCAATTTTATCACCTTGCAGTAAGCAACTTTTCGAAAGCGTAGGTGAAACCCGGCCGATTATATTATTAGCAAAACGAAGAAGCAATCAAGCTGACTCTAGCAAATATAATTTAGACCGTACGAGATACGTAGATAATAATAGCGGTCGAAGATAGCCGGTCGATCGTATATTGGAAGTGAAAAAATCGCCTCTAGTTATAGTTCTTTCATGGATTGATCAAGAGATTGAATTAAGTTATTAGTATTTATGCCTATAGATGGAAACGAGTGTTGAAAGACTGTCCAATCATAAAAAAATATCCCTCTATATACAAATAAACGGACGGAAAGAGATAGAAATAATTTGGTATTGAGAAATTTCGGTATGTGTAGTCGTATAGACAACATTAATGATAATGATAATAATCCTTAAAAAAACGCTTCTGGTGATTAAATGGGACTAATAAGGAAGTTATTCTATAAGTAGAGGAGTATGAAACGGTTTTCATGTAAATTGTGAACGTGTTTGTTTTGTATTTAAGGCTAATTTACTCAAAAATAGTGTGAGAACAGTAAATCTTCTAACTTGACGTCGTTTCACGGACTGCGTTTCCATGGTAACGCATCTTTTGTTTTCGTCTGTAACGTCACCTGTCAATTTTGGTTGGTAATTTGTCGTTTCCTTCTAATTTAACTCACGATAAAAAAGGCAATTTCTCTGAGAATTATTACCATCAATTCCGAGATATAAATTCAGTAATTGAAGGTTGATAATATGTATTAGAAAATTTAAAGAAACAGTTGGTAATGTTGGCAATATTAGTATTTAATTACATACAACATGCAGGTAAGTATAATTTGAATATATATTTACTAATATTTCCTTACTCCTCCTCTGTGTTTTATTATTTCCTCGATCCTTTTTAGCATTCCACCAATGCAGCTTTTTATTGTTTTTTTTTTAAATTTCGTCGCTATTATGCCATACATCTTCAATATATTGTTGTAATTCTACCTTTCTAGTTGAGTTTCGTGTATTTACAATGGTTTTCAAGACGTTTTACACATTTTCAATTAGATTTATGTCTGGTGAATTGCTTGGCCAAGGTAGTACACTCAGATTTTTTGCCTTATGACACGGTGCATTGTCTTGCATGAAAGTGTGTGGTCCTTGAATGAACTACTATAAGGTATTAAATCGCTTTGTAAAACTTTTTTATATTGTTTTTGTTCCATTGTTCCGTTAACGAAATATAGTGGTCCTGGTCCTTCTGTCGTAATACACGAGCAAACCGTTAGAGATGGGGGGTGTTTAATGGATTTGATCGAACATGCTTCTTTATAATGCTCCAAAGGACGTCGACGAACAAATTGGCTTCTTTCAGTTAGCACTTCTAGCCGCCATTAAGCGAACCACCATTAAGCGAACTATGAGGATGAATTTCTTCTCTGTGGTTATGTACTTCTTCTTTCCCATTATGTTAATAATTGACCACGAGACGCATACAAAAAAAATTAAAACTCTATACTCTTGGTTTCCGGGTTGGAATCGCGTCGTTGTCGTAGCTTTGAAATATAATCGAAAATGTGTGGAATATCTTGAGAAACATCGTAAGTACACGAAACTCAATTACAAAGGAAGAATTACAACAACATATTGAAGATGTGTGGCATAATAGCGACGAAATTAAAACAAAAACAATAAAAAGCTACATTGGCAGTATGCCAAAAAGGATTGAGAAAATAAAACATAGAGGAGAAACAAACAAATATTAGTAAATATATGTTCTTAATGTGGTCTTAATTCGATGATCAGGTACTGTACATACATCTTTTAGTTGGGTAGCATAATAAATTGGAAGAAGTGAAAGTTTTCACTGTATCTAAACATTGCGGAGCTTGACGGACGTGCCTAATATTAGGAAAATTAGCGTTAAAATACCTTCGAATTTATGTATGTAGAATGAAATTTACCGTTATTAATTTGACCGTTGAAAAAAGGTATTTTTCGAAGCTTAATTACAGATGATTGGTAGCTCTCGTCCATCGACATGTATAAGAGATAATGCGGATCAAGTCACGTCTGCTAGGCGCTCTATTCACATTTTATATAATTTCTTTTTTGACTGGGTTGATTTACGAGTTCGAATTATGTACAAATTGTGTCAGAAATTTTATTTTTAAATATAATTACATGAATGTGATAAATTTTGAGGTTAGCAAAATAAAATGTTGACAGAGGTTATACATATAGGGTGTTTAGAAAAGTTTTCCTTTTACAAACTTAATTTAAACTCTAAATTTAAAAAATCAAAAATATAGTTCTAGAACTTCTTTAATACCCTGTATATCGCTTATCTTTCAGTCTTTTCTTGTATTATGTCAAAGTTTTATTGTCTTAACCTCAAAAACGTTTAATAAATAATTTCTTTCAATATCATACGTTTTAAAATACTTGACACCTAGAGAATGTGCAAACGTTCATGCCAAAGTGCATTTTCTAAAAACCAATCGTATCTATGCATATCCAATTGCTTCAAGTCAACAAAACAAAAGCCATAATCGGTTCTACAACTCCTCATTGTACAAGTACAAAAGCCACAATCAGCGGCATGGCTTTCTCCTTTCAAACAACGCCATCGCGCAAAATATTCATTTGCTTACGTTGGCGACACTGTCAACGACGTTACGGCCAATAAAATTATAACCTGTTCAATCGCTTCAAGTCGCAGAAAAAATCCTTCCCAAATGATCCGGTACAATGCCACGGCATTGTTAAGCTATTGTGGCGGTGTTCTGGTGGTGTGCGTTAGCTTTTAATTCTCTCTGAGCATAGAAGAGGTGGCTGGGTCTGGTCTTTATTATTATTAAAGACACGCAATAAGCACTTCTGCAAGAGGTGCATGAGTCCAACGACACCTGTACGGGCATAAATAACAATCAATGCAGAAAATCGCCATTTTATGTTTTCGAGCTTTAACAGTCGTTTCTTCTGGGAATATGGGGTTCTGTTCTTTTTTTTCGATTTTTAAAGTTGCTGGAAATGAGAGACGTCTCAGACGCGGTTGTGGAAGAAGTATGTTGAAAGATTCGGATTTATGGTTCTTTTGTTAAAAATGATTATCAAATGGTAACGCATTTTAGTATGGTTTTATATAGGAAAGAAACACATGCAGTCTGGCATACTTTAGGAAAGGAACACATTGCAACTGGAATTGAAGAATGAGTTACAGTTATCCTTCTACTATTGAATTTTCCAGTTGATCTAGGTAAATTATTATTAAAAAGTTACAGTAGCAATTGTTTAATTGAGTATTAGAGCGAGATAATCGTCCCTGCGATACATAGGCGTTTCACTGAAGTAGCGGGCTGTGTGCAAAAATCGATTCTCGCTTTGTCAGCGTACGCTTGTTTATTTTTCGCTCAGTTTAGGAAGCGAGAACGTGCGTTGTGTTTTATGTTACGTGTCATTCGTTATAAATATATAATTATTGATTCAAAATTTGTAATCCGGGCAATGTTAAAAAACGACCCTTTGCTGGCACAGTAAATAAGTTTATCCGTTACTTTCCGGATTTGTTCTATGACGGTGCTAAAATAGTTTGTAAAGTGTGAGAAATATTTGATATGCTGGGACAAGGCGGATTGTAGCAAACACATAAGCACCGAAGAACACAGAAATAGAAAAAGGGCGTGCCAACGAGAATTGCCTTTTTATTTTCGATTTACTTGTCGTGATGACAACTTGTAATTTGTCATTTCGCTTACTCGATAAAGAACCGTTTCAGAACTTTTGGTATAAGTACAACCCCGAGTTGAAGCTGCTAACAACGAAAACACGTAAGCAAGTTCTATTTGTATGCGAAGACGTGGAAAAGAAAACCAAATCTACATTAAAAAATCAGTTGCTTTGGTTATGTGTTGACGAGACAAGAGATTGTAGAAGAAATTCTATGCTAAATTTTATAGTTCGTCTACTGGACCTTCATAAACGGACATTTTCACTGTTACTAGCTAGCAAAAGATTGTAAAAGTGTACTGGGACCGTTAGAAGACTTTCAAGTCTTATCACGTCAAGTGTTGATGTTCATGGGGGATGGTGCCGCGATAATGCGTTAGGTAGGCCGTCCTCTTCTTGAACATGGTTGCAAGCGTTTACATGTTACATGTAACGTGCATAATATACTATTGGAAAATAGAGCGTTGTCGTTAGTGGTGTCACTGCAAATAGTAGACGAAGTACATACCTTACTACAATCGCATTTTAAAAAAGTTCCACAGTGTGTTAAAGAAAAATTCGGATTTTATCACATTAAAACAAATTTGTGATGGTGCATCGACTAATCCATTAACTGAATTCAAAGGAGTGTTCTAATCATGCATTTATTACATCTGTAGATGTCGAACGATCTTTTTCAAAATATGAACACATTTTTTCACCACGGCGAACATCGTTCAGCGGGACAACGGTGGAAACATATTTAATGCTGTCAACTTTTTACGATTGTTATCCAGTGGGTAATAATAATGATAATGGTGCTTCTACTTTTAATGTTCGGTAATTCCCTTGCAGCCCGCCAACCTACTCGATAACGCTGCTTAAGAGGGTGAGTGTTTCACAACTTTTCAGATATAATTCTTGATTGGTTCTGTTATTATTCGATTCATTACTTATTTTTTGGTGTTGCACTTACTGAAGGAAACCGACGCCTATGTCGCGCAGAGACATTACCTCGTTTTATTAATCATTAAACAAATTTTTCCACATCTATATGAGATTGAAATAAAGGTTATATTTCTGATTTATGAATCATAACCTAAAAAAAAATAATTTCGCTTGAATTTTGATCATCATTCGAACGTCTAAATTTGACGATAATTTATCATCCCGTATATTTTACGCATACATACACGAAACGCGAAGAGACGTATAATTTTCAAAGCACACGCGTCCAAGAGATTCCAAATCGCTTTTTTGTGTGAACCTAATAAAAGCCGGGTAATTGTTGTTTAGACACCTGTTCCTTTATGTCCACCAAAATATCCGAGAACCTCAAATATTTGCCGCCGGTAAACATCAGCGGACTCTCGACTGTGGCGGGTCCAGACTGGTCCCCTGTCGAAAGGACGGCGGGATCTGGCAACAGGGGGCGTTGCCGTTGAATTGATTGACTTGAGTTGAATATTTTTTCGAGTCTTCAGTTTATATTGATGATATTTTTGAATTGGAAAAATTACAGTGAGAATATGAGTGTAATTTTGAAATTACGATGGATTTTGTGAAATATAAGGTACTTCTTACAGAAATCTTGGCGCCAATTTCAACCTTAATTTGGTCACGGAAACAGTGTGCTGCTGTAAATAGAGCAGGTAACTGTATTCATGTTAAAAATAGTATTATAGAAGTAGATGTTTACTCTCAATTTCTAAAATTAAACTTAAATTTTCTCAAATTAAAAAATGTACATCACAAGTGTTAACACAGAAATGGTAAAAGGCACCAAACATCATCAATTAGCCCTTCTAATTCACACATGGGTTATTCCATGTCAAGTGATCAAGTCCTCACGCTCGATCATCTCACATTTTTTTCAAATTTTGTGAAGTAGGTTCCACAACTGACTAGAGGTAATTCCCCAAATTCTTAGCTCCTGATATGCAATACATTGACCTGCAAGAGCCTCTTAAGTGATGGCTGGTAAAATGTCGCGGATGCTCCCCGACACTTTTTGCCATCTTTGTCAAGCTTTCATTCTGTAAGTAAGAAAGATATTTGGCTGGAAATTGCTGTGTTTGCTTAGTAGTTATCACTGTCCCAAACTTCCAAAATTTAACAAAAACAGTCAACTAGTACACTTTTTTTTGGTACTTAAACTTGGCTGAAAATTTGTCGCGACAAAAAAAAATCCTAATTCCTGGGAAATCTATATGCCAGGGAAATCAATGTAGAAAGCTCATCTTCTGTATAACTAGTGAAACAATAGTTGTTTTTAACTGTTTCGAATTTTAAGCTTTGACAAATAGTTTCTGAGATACTTGAAGATGTACGTGATCCCAAAAAATTTTGATGTAAATTTAGCATATCTTTGAGCGTCTATATCTCAACCGGAAAACCTAAGACCTTCTTGACTCAACAATCATTCAAAAGAGCTTGTTTTTCTCTACAACATACTTGGTTTCTGTGTTATGGTCTTTTCTTATAAGACTAAGAAAAGGAGACAAAGTAGCTGCATGAAAGGACACTCATTAAAATCACAAAAAAAATCCATTATATCACTTACCACCAGAAAAAGAAATCTTAAAAACTAGAAAAATACGTAAAACAAAAGAAAAAATTCAACAAACGCCTTCTGCCTATTCGGATTCTCCGAGAATTTCGCGACGTGCCGTTTCGCTACCGCGACGAATAATTTACAGAGGTCCTGCATTACCGATCGAGCGGCAATAAAGCGGTTTACGTCCAACAATATCCGTTAAACCGCGTTTAGCCGGCGATTACTTGTTAAAGAACGCATTTTTACCGGCGGAATTCCTCGGAAAACAGCGCTAAGGGGCGATTAAAAGCTGGGAGCGGTGAGATTATGCCTCCGTTTTGATGCGTCTTTGGCCGGTGCTCATGCTTAAGAATACATTTTACGATTAGCAAAGCCGTTTTATGATTTATGAGTTTCTGCGAAAGTTTGGCGAGTTGTATATTTGAAAGGGATTCGTTTTTGAATGATTTTTGAAGAGATCTTTACAAATTTAAAAAGATTTAGATGGTAAATAAGACCAACTTTAAGCTTCTAACTGCTGCATTCTTTTTTAAACTAGATTCGCAACTAATTTTAAAAGTAGTTGCACTTGACAGGAGAGAATAGGAAAAATTTGCCAACACGAACCCAGACATATGGTCACACCCTCATAAAATACGGGCGAGAACAACGGTTGTGTTCTTTCTGTTCGTCAAATTTGTGTTCTTTCCTTCTCTCTCTTACACTAGAGATGCATGCGGAAAAAGTGCGGGAAGATCGAAGCCTATCATAGCACAACCATAAATCAAAAAGGCCTCTACTGTAATACATCGAGCAAACATGAGAAACATAGCGGTCCTTTTTCTTTATTGACCAGATTTGCGTTCTTATTTATGTAAATAGTCTCATAGACGTCCAGTTCGCGAGGCGAAATCACGTTTTTAATTAATTTTAAGTTTTCTAATTTAATACTATGGCCTGTATCGCTTATGGATTGTGCGACACTTGACGCTTCTATCTTCCCGTACCTGTAACACCTGATGTGTTCATTGAATCTAATACCTATCGCTCGTTTCGTTTGACCAATATAGGCTTTGTCACAATCACCACATGTAATTTTGTAAATTCCCGATCTTTCTCTCATTTCAGGTTTATCTTTTGGATTGCCAAAAAGGTTTTTAAGTGTATTTCGTGAACTGAAACACTGCTTTCTAACCGGGACTTTTAAATTTCGTCGTAAAAACCGATGTCGTTATATCTCAGATGTCGTTATAATCGATATCCACTATATTTACTATCTTTTTTATCCTATTTCTTCAGCATAGCTTCTTTGCATGGCATTTTAATAATTCCATAACGAGACACCTGACAAATTAAGAAATTATGTGCGTGGAAGATTGCCTAAATTACGCAGTCAGAAGATTTTCTTTATAAACGCTGTCGTTCTGTTTAGAATTGAATTAACATCGAAAGGACATTATTTAAAAGCTCCGTTTCTTTCTCAGATCCATCGAAATATGGCGTTCAAGAAGAATACCGCACGGGACAGTAAAAAATTAAGTGTTAAATGCAATTAGTTACGCATTAATCAGAAGGGTACGATTTAAATAATTTTCTGTTTGAGTCTGGAGTTGTATGACGTGATATATTTTTGTTAAGTTGGTATTTTAATTCGAGACGATGCATATTCAAAATATGTGAGATATAGTGTAACCTCTATAATTTGAACATGCGACAATCCGATCATCCAGTTATACTGCTTTTACTAAAATTTACATTAATAGAAGAACTTAAAACTGGAGTTATCGTAGTTATTAACAAAAAGGGTAAAAAGGCCGAAAGTGTTGATTGGTGGGTTGAGAGTTATCGCCATCTTCCTGAGTGGCAATAAGGGTTTAGACGAGGATTTAGTACACAACATGCGCGATCACATTTAGTTATGGATATCCAATCATCAAGACCGTCAAAAATGTCGAAAATTAAATAATATTCTTCGTATAATTAATAGCATGTCTTTTGGTGCAGATTTGCATACTTCTACACTTACATACAGACCAATGATCATATCGACATTGGATTATGGATGCATGCAACATGGTTCGGCATGCAAATCTTTGCTAAATTGTTTAGATATGGTTAATAATAGCTCAATTCGAATATGTCGTGGGGTTATAAACTCAACGCCTGTAGATGCCATATATGTTGCAATAGGAGATCCTCCGCTAACACTCAGAAGGAAATATCTTAGTGAAAAATTCATTTTGAAAAATGGAGCTCATGGAACAAAGATCATTACGAAATGTTCAAAATTAAATCCCCAAATTTTAATATACCCATACTGGAAAATGAAAACATTTCCTCCACTTACATCGGCCTTTATAGATCTGCAAAATTTGACAAGATGAAAAAAAATATACCGCGATGTTACATACGGATTTCCAACTATTTAAGACATGTACTTCTTATATTGTTCCCAGATTTTACATAAGATGTCCTTTTAAACAAAATAGAGTTTAATCGTACAATTCTTCAGTTTAAAGGATTCAAATACAAATCTTTACGGACGGTGGTAAAAATGAGATGGGCACTGGTTTTGCAGTTCTTAGAAACCAGTATCTTTATTGCAGAAGCTACCGCTATAAAAAAAGGCTTTTGAATATATACTTACCACCAACCATACTAATTTCTGCATTTTTAGTGATGTCAGAAGTGTATTCATGAGTCTCCGAAACTTTAGTCATAAGTCGTCATTCAATTTGACGCAAAGGGTAACAAAATTCTGAAATCTTAATTGGTTGAGTCCGGTCTCGGAGTTCATGAATGGATAACCTTTCACATTTAACCTTGGCCAACTTTGATGGGCCAATCAATGAGACTTAATTTAGGGTTATTCCATGTCAAGTGATCAAGTCCCCACGCTCGACCATCTCAGATTTTTTTCAAATTTTGTGAGTAGGTTCCACAACTGACTAAAGGTAATTCCCCAAATTCTTAGCTTCTGATATGCAATACATGACCGCAAGAGCTTCTTAAGTGATGACGTAAATGTCGACAGTATGCTACTTTTTGCCATTTTTCAGCTATTATTTATGTAAGTAAGAGAGATATTTGCTGAAATTACTGTGCTTTGCCTTTAGTAGTAATCAGTTTTCCAAAACTGTCCAATTTTAACAAAAACAAGTAAATTTAGTCCTCTTGCTTTTGAGTCCTCAAACTTGGCGTTGTCACGACAAAAAAAATCTAACTTCTAGATCTTATTCCAGGAATCAATGCAGAAGCTCTTTTCTGTGTAACTAGTGAAAAATAGTTGTTTTTAACTGTTTTAAATTGTGACGCTTTTGACAAAAGTTTGAGATACTTGAAGATGAACGTGATCCCAAAAAATTTTGATGCAAATTTAGCATATCTTTGAGCGTCTATATCTCAACTTTTTTTAGTCTTATATGAAAGGACCCCAACACAGAAACCAAGTATGTTGTAGAGAAAATTGAGCGCTTTTAAATGATTGTTAAGTCAAAAAGCTCTTAGGCTTTCTAGTTGAGATATAGACGCTCAAAGATATGCAAAATTTGTATCAAAATTTTTTTCATGTTCATCTTAGTATCTTAGTATCTCAGAAACTATTTATCAAAAAAGCTTGAAATTTGAAACAGTTAAAAACAACTATTTTTTCACTGGTTACACAGAAGATGAGCTTTCTATATTGATTTCCTTGGAATATAGACTTCCCAGAAATTGGGATTTTTTTTTGTCGCGACAAATTTGCAGCCAAGTTTGAGTACCAAAAGCAAGAGGACTAGTTGACTGCTTTTGTTGAAATTTGGAAGTTTGGGACACTGATAATTACTAAGCAATTTCCAGCCAAATATCTTTCTTATTTACAGAATGACAGATTGACAAAGATGGCAAAAAGTGTCGGGGCACCGCGCATTTACCAGCCATCACTTAAGAGGCTCTTGCAGGTCATATATTGCATATCAAGAGCTAAGAATTTGGGGAATTACCTTTAGTCAGTTGTGGAACCTACTCACAAAATTTGAAAAAAATCTAAGATGGTCGAGTGTGGGGACTTGATCACTTGACATGGAATAACTCCTTAGTAAACAATAAGCTGTTAACTTCTCGTTATCAAACGAAAATGGTAGATGGCCAGGTTAGGCCTAAGTACCTTTTAATATATATTTTTGTAATCTTTACTGTTCTGCAGCGTAATATATTATCAAAACTTTGTTAGAGGTTCTTCTATTTTGTTTTATCTTTCTGAATTTCTCCAGAGAATAATTTTTATAACCTTATATTTGTATTTTTTCATGTTTTTTCACCTTCACTGTCGAACTCTGGCCCAAAAAAATGTATTAGTAAATGCGTTTGTGTAGCTAAATATTCAATTTGCGAAACAGCAACTCGTTTTAAATTTGGGAAAACGCATCATGGAGATATACAAGGTGTTTCATTTTAAAAAGATCGAAAAAATATGAATTAAACGTTGCGCAGCGAGAAAAACAAAATTTAAATCATTACATTCTACCGTGTAAGACATCCACGAGATATTGTGTGTTAATGAAACATTCAGATATCGGAAAGATCTCAAATAATCTTAATTATTTAAAAAATTATGCTATAGTCAGGAATTGGAAAATGTTAATTTAGGAGGGGCATCTAAAAACGCGATAATGTACAGCGTATTCCATTACGAAATTAAGCCAATTTCTTTCGTGCGCCTTGTATACTTGATTACAATTTTATATTATACAATTTGTGGATAATTTTTTTAACTATAGCCATGAATTTCACATAAAATTAAATTAAAGACAATAAAATGTTACTTTTCAAAAAAAATAATAAAAAAAAAAACAGATCGTTTTTTTTCTTATTCGTTCACTATTAGTTCACCGTGCCATCCACTTATAGTTCTAAACTGGGCCTTCACTATATGTCTGTTAGCCTGTTTTTCTTGAGACCATTCCGAAAACATCAGGCTCCCGGGTGTATATCATTTATCATAATTAATTGACGTTTTAGAAAAGTGTTTTGCGGAAGAAAGAATAGATATAAGTCGTCTTGAAATATTGAATATAACATCCATTTTTTAAGCAAGAAGATTACAGTTTTTATACAAATACAATGACTATACATATATCTTAAATAACATGTATATGTAGAGCAATTAAATCGGTAATTTCAATTCGTAACACTGGCATCCCCACAGGCTACTATAGAATATGTATATCCGGCGTCCGGCCTACTCTGACAATCCCCAAGTCCCTATAACACCGGAGCATACCCGGCCAAGTCAGGCAGTCAATATCTTACCTATACATACGCATATTTCCATGCCTATCTACGGCGATTGCTGTTTTTGATCGATAGCGCGTGCAACAGCTTCAATCGGGGACCTAATAGGAATTTTTGAAACTATACGGGGGCAACGGTGGCACGTTCAAATTGACCCAAATTCCGCGCATTCCTGAATAGCAACAATACGCTGTTGTGTTATTTGTCGTCGGTAATACTCGCGTTTTATACATGCACCGCGGTGACAAGTTAAGACGTCACGTCATTTTGCCAAAAATGTATGCGTTTCCACTGCTGATGGACGGCTCGAGTTCAACAGGATGTTCCTTTTTCGATAACTCAATGGTTACGACATGCATAAATTCTTACGTTCTCAAGTTCCGTTTGAATTTTTTTTTTCCGAGGTAAAAATGTTGTGCATATAAAGAAGACAAAGGTTTGAATATATACAGCGTGTTCAGTGAGGAATGGAACAACGCGAGATCTCGGGAAAGAATGAGGATTTTAAAATTCTGAAAACTTGTATAGTAGAGGCACATATCTTGTGATCATTTTTTTTTAACTAAATATTTTACTTTTTATTCGATTTTGGAATCTGCAACGCATTTGTGATAACTTTCCTTATAACTGTTACCAACCTATCTCTTGTACTTGGAAAATAAGAAATTTTACGAAGATATAAGAGACTGTATTCTGTAGAGATAAGATTAATTTAAGAAAAATTTTAATAAAACCTAAACGACAAGCGAAAACCAACCACAAAATCAAATCGAACATGTTACATTAAGTGCTCAAAATTTAAGACAAATACGAAAACAAAATTCTTCAAAGTAAAAGCGAAATTAAATGCTCAAAAGTTCTTCCATCAAATTCTACACATTTTTGATAACGTTTAACTAAGGTTGTACTGGTTACGTTTATAATTTTTAAGATGAAGGCTAATAAGATCTTTCAAACTTACTGTGGCAGTGAGAAATACCTGAATTAAGTGATCTTTTCAACAATATTCATTCGAATCAACAAATATTACATTCGCTGATTACAAAGAGTTTGCAAGGGTACAACACAAATAGCACAATCGGCAATTTACCGAAAAGTGGAGGCACAGACACCGCCACAAATGAAGAAGTAACTCAAAGTATTGCTATATCTTTAGAGAAGAATCCTCAGTAGCCAAACAATATCTGGTTTAAGCAAGACGGGGTAACACCTCATTGTGCCTGTATTGCACGTGTGATCGCTTAATTACTTGTTTCATCTCTATTTGTACTTCTAAAACTTTGGACTTACGACATGGTGTAGATTGACACTCGTATCCATTAAAAGGTATCAGTCAACTGACCTTTTTTTTTTGCATTTCGCCAACAAACGAGGAACGACATTTTTGATTAAAAAATTTGTGGTCGATAATCGAAGAGATATTTAGTGTCTTGTGTTTATTTTTGACGTTAGACATTTTGACAGTTAAAAAGTGTTTGAAGTGGGAAGCTTGTCGAGTTTTCTTTCTAAAAAATGTCTTTAACTCCAACGGATTCAATCCAAAGAACCGTTTTGCGTTTTAATGAAACCGGTAGCTATACTAGAAGATCAGGATCAGGTCGTAAAAGAGCAACATTTGAACGAGACGATCGATTTGTGATTTCCTCAGTTTTGAGGAGTAGGCATCTGACTTCGATTAAGGTGGCAAATCGGCTGAGGGAAGTAAGAAATGTGCATGTAAGCAGGTGGACAGTTCGTTGACGACTAGCTGAGGCTAATTTAATGTTTGGAAAACCAATCCAATGATCACAGTTACCTGTGGAACATCGTAGAGCTCGAATAGCTTTTGCACAAGATCGCGAAAACTGGAATTTCGCCGATTGGAGCAACGTATTATTCTCGGATGAATCCAGATGGCCGGGAAAGGATTTGAAGGAAGAAGACAAGGACAGCGATTTGCTCAATCCAATATTGTAGAAAGAATTAGCTGCTGAGGAGGCTCCGTTATGGTTTGGGTTGGCATAAGTAGCGAAGCCTGTACTGAATTGATGGTGGCTGATAGAGGTTAACAAAGTTTAACAAATACCCAATATCTAGTGGTCAAGGACAGTACGAATTTTAACATTCAAATCAATCACAATGTATATGTTGAACAAGTTGATTCATTTAAATATCTTGCAGCCATAGATCAGGACTGAATGATCAAGAGAAAAAATTTTGGATTTACAGCGCGAAGAGAGTAATTGGTTGTCTTAATTCTTGTTGGTGAGACAATAAAGTAAAAAAGAGACTCGGATAGTTCTTGGTAGAGTCTGTTCTGTGATACGGCTGCGAAGGTGTGGACGCTGACAGCGGAGACGAGACGGAGGCTTACAGCAGTAGGAGATGAATTACTTAAGAAGAACAGACAGAATTAGAAATGATGTGATAAGGAGTAGAATGGATGCTTAGGAGACTGTAACGAACCGAATTGAGAAAAAAAGTCTTAAGTGGTTCCACCATTTACTCAGAATGCCTGAAGATCGCTGGCCAAAGGCACTGTTTCAGTGGAGACCAATGCATAGGAAAAAAGGAGGAAAACTGCGACGCTCCTAGAATGAGGGAATGGAAGGATCATGATGAAGAGGCGATTCGAAGAAGAAGATGCTCACGACAAAGAAGCTTGGAAAAGGGGAACGAGATGATGGCTGTTAGCTGTAATTTGGCAGGTTTTGTGAAATACCATGTATCTTTCGAAATGATAGAGGGTCTATGATAGCTGTAAGGTACATACATCCTTTCAGAAGAGCACGTGGTTCTTTTTGCTCCATTTATACGGGCTAATTTCACTTTTATGGACGATAACGCGCAAATCCGCATCGTGCTCGGATCGTTAACGAATATTTAGTTGAGATTGTGCGTATGAATTGGCCAGCTTGCACTCCCGACCTCAATCTAACAGAACATCTCAGGGACGCACTAGGAAAAGATTCGAGCACGTGTACTCTATCCAAGCAACTTGGTTGAATTTGATGCGACGCTTCAGGTAGAATGGGAGCAATTGGATCAAAATAATGTCAAAAATTTAATCAATCAGTTCCATGCCGAGACGGATGCAAGCTGTCAAAAGTGCCCGAGGTGGAAATACTTGGTATTAGACGGAATAAATACTCTAAAATGTTATTACTGTTTTTTCTATAATCTCATATAATTCAATAAATTAACTTGTTTTTTCTTGGAAATGTGTTTTTCATTGAATTTTATCCGTTCTTCTTAAATTTATCATCAACCTTAAGATCATGTCCCAAAAACATTTTTTTCTCTACGAAGAACAATTCAAATAGATCGAATTTTTTGGAATTGGAAGAACACTTTACTGTTGTAAGAGAATTTACAAACAGACTAGCCTTTTGTCTGAGTGTAATTTTGCTAAGTCTATAAAAAGGTAATGTTATAATAAAGCGCTTCTCTCTCCTGCTATTATTGTCGCTATTGTTATTGTTGTTGTATAATATCTGCAGCAATCGTCTCAATTAATTTCAGCGTTAATATCCGTGTATGCTTGTAGATACCTACATATACACATTGCGGCATGCTATTGCCTAGATTACGTCCAATATAGCTTGTATATACATAATTATGTACGTAGAGTGTATCCATACATTAGTGCATATACATAGACATACGTGTTACCATTCGTTCGTTAAGTGCTTATATGTACATTTGAAAAAGGAAATACTAAATAAAGACGAACTCTCCAGTAACAACCGAACGAGAACCGTCCATCCAGCCAGCCAGCCAGCATGAACATCTCTCGGGTCCGCCGGTCCCATTCTATTCCTAAATTACCATAATCACGCCAATTGAAGCAAATGAAAATCTCCACACATATTGTCCCACGGCAATTGCCCTCCAATTTATCCAATTTAAATCTTTTTATTATTCATAAAATTTTATTTCTTCACTCGTGACGGGGGCCTATGCGTTCGGTGTTGAGAGAGAGGTGGCTCCCTCTGGGTCCCCGATGACCCCTCGTCGCGGTCCTCTCTTGTTTTCCACCACAAACGCCGTATTATACGTATATGTATATGCATGTAATATGGCCTATATGCGATGTACTTCTTCATTTATTGCTGCTACTCTTTCGCTGGTCATGTATGTACATATATAATGGTAACAGTAGATGTAAGTACATTATGTACAATTAGGATGGTGTGGTATACGCTAGCGTTCGTAAGTTTTGAAACTACTTTGGAAAAGTAAGAAGATATATATATGCTTCGAACTTCTATAAGTTGAATAGGTAGTTGTCAGCAAAAGAGTTCGAGATATAGAGGCTTCCAGTTATAGAGAAAAACACTAGTAGTTAGAAACTTAACAAGTTGTGCAATATAAAATAATATAATTCAATATTTCTTTAAAAAATCCACTAAGAATAGTCCTTTGATTTAATTTAAAAGGACTGTTATTAAAATTTCTTCTGAAGTATTATTCTGCGTCTCCAAAAATCTCTGAATATTTCCAGTCCAACACAGAAATAAGTACTTTTCTGTCAAATTCACTCTTTTCAGCTATGCTCCTATCTCTTCAAGCCGTCCAAACAGTAGTTGGCATCTTTTTCTACAAAATACGCGTCTATGGATGTGATGGCCTCCTCATTCGATGAAAATCTCTATCTTCCCAAGCGAAACTTTTGAGTCTAGGAAGCAATTCGAACCCCAATTTGTGAATTTTTGCCATAGCAACCACTAAAATGTGAGACGTTGCGTTGACTTGGTGGAATAAAGCTTTCTTTTTGTTCAAATGCGACCACCTTTCTACAATTTCTGCCTTGAGCCTGTCAAGTAATGGTGCGTAGTATACCTTCGTTATTGTTTTTCCTTTTCCAAGATTTTCGATGAATACAACTCCATCATTATCCCAAAAAGCAGTCGCCATCACGTTTCCAGCTTATGGAACAGTTTTCGCACTTTTTGGAGCCGATTCACCTTTCGCAAGTCCACTGTTTCGACTGTGTTTTGGGTTCAGGAGTATCCAAGCTCCATCTACGCCAAAAATCCGACATATTTCACTTAAATTGCTTGAACAGGGCTTTGGAAATCTTCATTTGAATATGTTTTTGATCAGACCACCCTCGTAAGATACTTAATGTTGAAGTAACATTCGCATTTGTCGGTTCTTTGGCAACTACTACTTCCTCTTCATTAGTTATATCATCCTCCACTCCACTTAGGTTAACATTGGAGACTAATCTAGGATTATTTATGGTTGTCGAAAAGTCCCACGTCAAAATCAGTTCGGTTATAGTAATTAATTTATCATATTGAGTTTGCAGCTTATCTTTGTCTTCGATTTCTCAATTTGAAATGATTTTTGTCAAATGAATGGAAGAATATCACCTTCTCCGTTCCCGAAGAAGTGCGATCCAAATCTAGCTCCATTAATGATTTTCAACGATTTTCTCTGAAACTGATGGTCTTCCGCTCCGCTCTTCATCGTGAATTTCCGTCCGACCTCCAGTGAATTCCCTACACCATTTGCGGACGTGTTGAACAGCTATGCACTTTTCTCCATAAACTTCGGTTAATTGACGATGAATAGGTGAAACCCCTTTCGCGTTTAAAAAACGTATCACAGCGCAAATTTCGCACCTGGCGGTAACGGCGATCGGGAGTTCCATCTCCGACGGCTGCTTAGCCAACACCGACCGGCGTAGCGAGACGGGAGTGGTACGTATATAGAGTGGGAGAGCTGCTGCACACGCCAATGTTGCCGGATTTCGCCTAACACGTCTTATTGTTGCTGTAGGGCTTTGGGAACCTTATTTTACGATCATCCCTCGTAGATTAAACAGAAGCACTTCCCGAATACACAGAAAAAGTGATAAAATTTCGAAAATAAATATAGAGGGTTATGGTACGTTTCCTAAAATTTTAAATGACTAATAATATGTTAAAATTCTCATGCTATAAAATGAATTATGAATTTTGCAATATGTATACCTACATAAGCTATCACCAAGTAAATTGTTGATAATATTTAATTTCTTTAATCATTTACTTAGCTTAATATATTCTAGTTTTACTTGGTCTAAAACTAGTAAACAATAGTGTATATGAAACAATAAGAGTAAACTTGTGCATCACATAGAAATTCATCCCATTATTTGCTTATTCACTCCTCTCGCATTGCGTTCTTGTCTTAAGCTCCTATTTCCTAATAAGATCTTTCTATGAAACTGTGACGCACGCAGAATGCCTCCTTCCCTCCCCACTACCCTGATTTTCAATGGATGGGTCGTCTAATTTAAGTGACTATCTTGATTCGTAAACGTGATTGTGTGACGTACTTATTAGAGTAAAACATGCATAGATATGTATGCCGTATTGTTTTAAACGAGAGAAAAATTAAAAAAAATTAATTTTTCGAAATAAATTAAGGTCTGGGAATGTTCCTAAACACTCTTTCGGCAATTAAACTTGATATCAACTAATGAAATTTTACGAGTATTAAATCTTGAGAAAAGAGAATATAAATATAAAATGTTTATTTGTTTCGTACTGGAAGCTTGCGTATTCTTAAACTACCTTTTACATGATATTTATGGTAGAATTTAAACGATGAAGACTTAGAAAATGGGAACACAGTCAAGCACGTACTACCTGGATGGATATTTTGACTAAAAGCGAGAAATTGATTAGTGGTCCCTTCATTCCTTTGTTTAATTCGCGATAGCGATTGTTTACTTACGAGTAATCTAAATAACTATGCTATTCGAAATATAATTTGATAATAGATTTCAATGGAATATTATTTTTTAAAAATAGCGTAATGCATGCCATGCAGGGACGCAACTGAAGACTGAATCTATGTATCTTCTGACATTTAACACCACCAATAACTGTACAACATTAAAGTTTACTGACAAGACGATTACTTGACGAACGATATTTAATTTTTAAAATTATGCTAAAGATACAACCGAATTTATGCTGTTAATTGTTGTAAAATTGTAAAAAATTGAAGATTTAGGGTGTGAAAAAAAATGAACAGAAGAGAAGTTATAAAATAAAGCACACAATGGATTTTGTTAAATTAACTTATCATCCTTCTTGAATGTAGCAACAGAGCTCTTTCATAGCCCTAAAGAACTTAAAAAAAAATAAAGAATTAGTTCCTTCTTTTTCATCTTTCCTCTCGTTTACTAAATTTAATCGTATTTCCTGATCCAACCTCTTCTTCAAAAAGCTATTACGTCGGATACAACGGACTGGCTGCAGATCGCAGCGCTGACTATTAATTTCATTTGTCGCACGCATATTATTAATGACCCGATCATCTGTTGTTTCTGCCACCGTTCGCGCAGCCCGCGTCTGTGGCACTTGTTTCCACTCGGATTCCGCAGACGACTGGATCCCATCTTGCAAATACACGCTAGCACGTAATAGTCAGGTATTTCGAAATGAACCGCGTCTTGGGGACCGTTTTTCACGCGTCTGAGGAAAACACTTCAAAGGACAAGCCTCATTAGCGCCAAATTACCGTATTTTTAGCCGGAGGAACTAATGAAAAGTTGGCTTTTGACGCGATTTGCGGTATTTGATCAAAAGAGCACGTGGGATCGGAAGCTGTTTTACTTCAATGGGAATTTGTGGTTTGGAGATTTTTGACAAAACGGTGTGTTTTCGTTCTGACGGATTTTTTGTAGCATTAAATTGTTTTTTTTTGTGTATTTTCTAAATGGATTCTCTCGTGAGAGGTTTTTTGCATTTAGTATGATTAAAAGTGCAATTTATCGAAGTTGCTTCAAGTCGTAGTCTTATACAGTAGACATTGCTTATTTTAATCACGGTTAATGTTATCAATCGGTTATTACCATCAAAATGGCAAGTACGAAAGTACGGAACGGTTATATACGAATGCATCATGACTTCGATTAATGTTATGAATATTTTTTAAAGACCTTTCGTAAATGGTCACAATGATTGTTGGCAGAGGAACGTTTATTCTCATTGCTTGTGACTTTAAAAAGGCTAAAGTAGAAATTATCTACAGAATAATGTTCAAAGAAAAATGAACTTAATGCAGAAGTACACATGAAAAATGTGCCTAGAAATAATAACTAAGGATAATGCTAGTAAATAGCTTCTGGTATTGATGGAATCATTACCGGCAGAAACAATATAAGAAGAGAAAAGCATTAAAGCTAGTTGCTCCTGGCCACATTGCTCGTACGTTTATGCCACTAATCTTCAAAAACAGCAACTGAAATATTTCCTGGCGCCACCTAGTGCCAGTAGTTATAATAATGCCGTCTTAGCGAACTAGAATACAGATACCATACTTACCCATACAATTATATAACCTTTAACGTACAACGTTTCATAAACATTTTCAAAAGATTAATGTTTGTGTGATTAATGTAATATTTCTTCTTTTTATTACTATTTACAACTATAGTTTTTTTTTAATATATAATAAATAATAATAATCTCGAAAGAGAGAATTACAGTTTTGTGTCGTGCCAATATGAATGGCAAGAGAAATCAACTTCTTCTGTGATCGGCAAAAGCAAAAATCCGCGATGTTTTAAAGGAATAAAGAAGTTACCCGTTGATTATTTTGCATGGATGACATCTTCAATTTTTAATGAATGGTTAAAGAAACGGAATAGCCAGCTTCATCAGAACATCATTCTGCCGATAGATAATTGCACTGCACATGTTGTATCGTGTGAATTAAAACACATCAAAGTCTTTTCCTTATTTGCCAATACCATTGTCCGTATACAGCTCTGTGATCAAGAAATTATTCGTACATTAAAAGTATATTATCGCCGAGAAATGCATGCCAAAATACTGGAACATATGGAAAATGGAAGCAGTATGAATTCAGGCGAGTTAGTTAAAAAATTTAATTGATTGCGATGGCTTGGGAGGATGTTTCAGAAAAAAAACGATAACGAATTGCTTCAAACACAGTGGGTTTATAAAACCGTCAACTGAAGAAATTCTTTAAGAAGATTTTGGTGTCTCCAGTGTGCATATTCGTCCACTTGACATAACAGCCACAGATTTTGAACAAGGGATGGAAATTAACAATCAATATTCCAACTACTGGATCAATAATAGAAGACGACGTTTGTCAGGCTATTTCCACCAACCTTTCGGTCATCGAGGAAGTAAATATGGAAGAGGAAGATGAAGAAATTCAGTGCCCTACAGCGATATACCTTTTCAACAAAGTACATTTACAAATTCTGTAATTTCAGCATTGTTTCCAAACCGGGTTATATCGATGGCTGAATAATTCATCTTCAGAAACCATAGAATGTGTAAACGAGTTGCTAAGATTATATGTCCAGCAAATCTTCATAAATTATTAAGTTACTAAATACAGAACTAAGAAAGCAAGTGATCAGGATTGAATTGATCAAAATGAGATTCCCAAGCACTTACTTTATACTTATTAACCTTTTCTAAATTATCTTCTTTAATAATCTTTTCAGTCTTTCGCTTTATAATTTCGTAATTCTAATATATTCTGTTTTAAGCATGTATTTCCTAAAAAATCTATTATCGGTATGAATCTGCTGATGCACTTTTTAATCTTCATTAACAAATTTAAAATTTGAACAAGCATTTTGATTTTGGCCATTTTCATTTTGAAGAAACCTTCAATTTGGTTCCAAATACTTAATAACGGCCATTGCATATTACAAGGAAATGAATTGCATTCCAGAATTACATTATAGGAATTTATCTCCAACGACAAGGAAGACGTTCTTTTTTCGGTATTCAGAAGAGCTTGGAGTGTAACCGGGAATAGCTTTCCAACCTTAATTACCTCTGCAAATTAATCGCTTACCGCATTATCTATTTTGAACGGCGTAAAACGGATTTTCACTCTAACGGAATTTTATTGGTCGCTACTGCCGCAGCTCGCCAAAAATTTGCCATTTGCCAAATTAAAAATCCCAACGAATGGCCCGCAAATAAATATCCGAATGCAAAAACGGAGCATCGTTCTGGATCCTTTGAGGGTTTCGATTCGTGTTCGCTACGATCTTCGTCCTTTTCCTGCGAGTATATTGCAGATATCGTTCCATCTTGCTTTCCTATATTACATGCTGAGTATTTCCGCTTCTTTTGTGTTATATGTATGGGTATGCCTCTATGTGTGTATGCGATTGGGATCGAGATATATGTTTGTCTGATGATCGAAAATAACACAGCGACATTTTCTATAGTTAGTAAGGTCGATTGTCTGATTAATTGTTTTGTTTCGTCAGCGTTACGTGGTGTTCGGGAATTTGCTATTTTTGATGAAATGGTCTCCTTATCTTTTTGTTGCGATTATATAAATACCGTTGGATAAATTTGATCGATCCTAATCTGGTGATGAGTGGTCACATTGAAATTGAGTCAAATTAGATGTATTTCGGTAACAATAAACTTTAATTGCGAAAAATTTGTTTTAATTTTTGACAGATTTAGTCGCTCCTCACTAGAGTAACCAAAACTTGCGGACTCGCATAGGCGTCGGTATTACGGGTTAATATAAGAATACGAAAAATTCATAAATAAACTTACCTGCTAATTATTCAACAAATTAGAGGCATCAGGATGTGAACTACTGTAAACTTGCACCATTGCATATGTTTCCACAGTTACTTCTTTAAACCTTGTGCGTCGACAAGAAAAAATATTCTTATACATAGAAAACGATCTCTCCACATCTAAGGAAGTTACATTTGCATGTAGAAACCGTTTTTCAAAATTACTTAAAAGTTCACTATTCTTACACTTATATAAACGGCCTCTAAAGTATTAAAATCGGTTTTTTCCTTAAAACATCTGCCAACTTTTGACTAGCGCATAATCCTGGCGTATCATTTAATGTGTGTAATTTATTTTTTACACTCTCCACTATGTCTAATGATTCCTGCAATGACAATTCAGTAGATTGTAGTTTTCTGATGGCATCTAGTAATACTGTATAATTGGTACATATTGTTGTTAAATCTTCTAAAAGTTGAGGAATTTGAAATTCTCTTCGACTTTCTCTAATTGCTTTGGATTCATTCCGATTAAATCGCATTATAACTGATTGAATTGTTGAAAATGGAGCAATAGTAAGAAGCTGCTGTTAGCCAAGTACCCCATCGCGTTAAAATTGGTTCAGGAGATTCTGGAATACCTGGACAAAATTTACGAAATTCTTTTAAACGTTTAGGAGATTTACGAAACACTGCTTTAGTACTTCCAATCATCCGATCAACGTTTCCGTAATGTTGTCGAACAACTTTACCAACTAAATGCAAAGCATGCAGCACGCAGGTTATATGTATTAAGTTAGGAAATATATGTTTTAACACAACTTGATCTTGGGCAATTTGAAATTTTTTCAAAGCGTTCATTATCACTTTTTGAATATTTTCCACGGTACATTGGTGAACACATTTTCTTCAGATCCATAGAGGTTGTAGAGCGATGAACTGAGAATGTGTCGTCTGCAAACATCACTGTAAGATCTTTTGTATATGTTGGTAAATCGTTCACGTAGAAAAGGAACATAGTTGGACCCAATATTGTCCCCTGAGCTACACCTCTGTGGATCACTTCCCAGTCTGATTTAATCCCAATTCATTATTTGCAATGGTATCTGTTTGACAGGAAAGATTCCGGCCAACTACACCGCGAATCCTATTACCTCTAGCTGTTGCAAAAGAATCTGACGATTGACACAATCAAATGTTTTACTTAGGTCCATCAAAACGCACGCTGTTTGTTCTTTTTCACTCATTCCGTGGTTCTGTAGTTATTTTCTCTTCTTCTAATGTAACCAGTTTGGTTATTATTTAGAATTTCCTATTTGTGCATGATCCTTTTATTTGATACCTTCGATATATTCTTTGTACTATTGTACGAAACCATAAGAAATACACTCGATTTCAACTCTTAGCTTCTCTCTAATTTAAGCGTCCAGCGTAAATTACGGAATTACGCCGGCCCGAAATTCCCAGACAATATCTCAATAAATTTAACTATTATTTAAAATAAGACCGTCGCTCTCTGTCTCTTTCTTGTCC
The DNA here is from genome assembly GCA_029619315.2 of Dynastes maya. Taxonomy (NCBI): domain Eukaryota; kingdom Metazoa; phylum Arthropoda; class Insecta; order Coleoptera; family Scarabaeidae; genus Dynastes; species Dynastes maya. The sequence continues at coordinate 13,411,971 of JAROYE020000014.1, forward strand.
TCTCCCATTCTCCTCCGTTTGCCATTACGACACAACGCACGAACTCCACACACGAACGCTGTATGTTTGCCAATTTTCGCTTAAATTTACTTGCTCTTTTGACTCGATTCAATTGTACTTAGAATATGTAAATAGGAGCGGGCTAAAATTAATCCTCTTCTCCGTCTCAACGCGCACTACTGCTTTAAGATCGAGATTTCGCCGATAAGGTTTTGTAACAATGTTAAAATTGACGTATTACGTGCATAGATGCTGAGGTGCAGTTTTGGATTTGCTTTCCCTTTTTGAAATAGTTGAATAACACAACGCCATGACTATTCCAAAAGAACAGTCGCCATCGCTTTCCCGGCTGGTGGAACAGTCTTCACCTTTCTTGGAGCCGATTCACTCTCTGCAATTCGCCGTATCGACTGTGCTTTGATTTCAGGAGTGTATTGGTGTATTCAAGTTTCCTCTATTGTTATTAATCGACGCCAAAACTCCAACAGCCTTAGAAAATAACGTGATGACTAGAGCAACGCAACTGCGCTGAAAGCCAGTGGCGGACGCATAAAAGTTTACACAAAATAAATTAAATGTGGTACCTGCTCAAACACTTACCGTTCTAAGAGTCCTCCGTGAAATCACAAAGTGGATAATGTCTATTTAATATTTGTAACATTAGATATGTTTCCAAAGTTGTTTCGGCAAAGTGAGTGCGGCGTGAAGAAAAAGTGTTTTTGTATGCCGAAAACGAACGTTGTACATCTAGTGACGTTATATTTGCGCAAGTAAAATAATCTTTCAAATAACTTAACGGTTCTGTTGACGCACCTTCACAAATTTGTCTTAATGTGCCAAAATCAGAGACATTATCTAAAACACTTTCAAACCTTTCTAAAACACAAACATTTCTGGCGTCTTCTATCGCGCATAGCTGTGCGTGAACATGTTGCACTATTTGCAAAGATTCCACTAACGACACCGAAGAATTTCGTAGTTTTTCTATCGCATCCGCTAGTCCCACGTAATAGTTCTGAATAATTTCCAAATCTGTTTTAACTTGACTATCCTGAAATTTCAAGCGGCTTACCTTGACAGCCGCAGCTTCCTTTGGGTCGAATTCTAAAATCACGTTCTTTATATTCTCAAAATATTTAAAATAATAAAATGCAGCCTCTAACCATGTTCCCCAACGAGTAAGAATAGGTTGTGGTGGTTCAGGAATACCGGAGCATAGTCTATGAAATTCCCGAATACGTTTTGGGGATTTTACAAACACAGCTTTTGTATGTACTATTAGAGCGTCTACCTCGGGATAACATTTTCTGATACTATCTGCTACGAGACTGAGAGTATGAATTTTACATGTAATATGCAACAAGTTAGCACAATGTTTTTAAGAGATCGACCTACAGCAAGAATGTTTGCGGCACCATCACTCATAAACATCAACAGTTGATTTGTTGAAAGTTCAAACTTTTCGTCCACACATAACCACAGTTTTTTATCTTGCAACTCCGATTTAATTCTTTTCTCGACATGCTCACGAGCAGACGGCACAACTCTCTGTAATGTTCTCTCACTTGGTAATTTAAAGTCCGAATATTCATTCCAAAACGAGACGTATGCTTTCTTCCTTAGTAAATGAAATGGTAAATTACATGCAATAAAGGTAACACATAAATTAAATTTAAATTTGTCATAATCTCGTGTGGAATTTTTTTTTAAAACATGCCCTGCACTATTTACGTGCCGTAGGCAATCACTTTTCGGCCAACACATTACATCTATTTTACACACTACACATTGAATTTTAGCGCCATCACACTTTAAATCAGGCATTTCTGCAATAAATTCTCTTATTGTGTCCAACTTTGGTCGTTTTCGCGACGTAGGAGATTTTCAAAACAAACGTAGAACTACGATATAGTCGCAGTTATACTGACGCTTATACCGAATTGTCCCGGCCGTGTTTATTTTGTGTAAACTTTTATGAGTCCGCCACAGGCTTTCAGCGCAGTTTGCGTTGCTCTAGTGATGACTATAAAATAAGGGAGTCCAACTGTTAAATTGAAGGAACTCTATTTTAATTGTTGTAGTAAAAACATCTATTGACACATTACTTTAAAACCATTAACAATATGGTCTCTTTAATTTGTGCTTGGTTCAAATCTCGCGCTATTAAGCTTTTCAACGTTGCCAATTCTACAGTTTGAAGAAAGAAACGTCTAGCAGCGTCGGATTGTTGATTTACAATATATTTAAGGGGCTTTTATAAAATTGTTCTAACCTGTCAAACTTCTATGAATCTAAATCTTGAATAATAGTCCTTCTTATTAACACCAATATCATATTACCAACTCCACATATCATAGACCATAAATACATGTATATTAAGTCACATGCGGGATGTTAGATATTTGTTACTCATCCTCATCGCTCAGAAGAATATAACAGCATAGCCAACATTAAGATTTCCTCCGAATTATATTCTATAATATCGTGTACGATCAATTAGCGTAAGTGCTGCCCTCTCTGACGGTCCCGAACGAAAATAAACTGGGAACGAGAACAAAAGTGTCCGTAATACTATCGTGCATAAGTTACGTGCACAAACACTTGATTCTAATTAAGTTAGAAGGGACGAAGTTCGCTTCTTGAAAATATTTCGTTCTATATAACGCGTATGGTTGTATGTATTTATGTAGTAGTGCTATAGCGTTGTTTAATAATATACAAATTGCTTTAAATTGACGAAGACAGATTTAAAATTGTACGGGGAGTATTATAGAAGGAACTTATGTGGATCTCGCATGGTACTGATTGTCTTATTACATTTAAATATAAAAAGTTTAAATTATAGTTTCAGTATTTTTAATCTGAATCCTTTCTACGTAGTTGTGACAAGTAGAACTGGCAGGAATACTAAATTGAATTTGTTAGACCTCATTGAAGTTAGAAAAAAATCCCTACCAAAGATATTATAAATAGATTTATAACATCGCTATTTAAGAACAAAGTTGACCATCGCCGTCGTCAAATTCGATGTTAAAAAAAAGACTATTTATACTCCTTGTAGCATCGTCTAAGTTGCAGTTTTTCCATACCTATTTTACTTCAACTTTTTTGTCATTAGAAGTCTTTTTATTTTGTATTTCATATGAGGTAAGCGCCATAAATTTTTGACCTGACAGGCTTATATGTATATATCACATGTTGTCATGATGATAACCTGTAATGTGTCACTACATCTATTGGAAAAAGAATCGTTTCAGAACTTTTGGTATAAATACAACCCCGAGTTGAAGACATGGAAAAGAAAATCAAATCTACATTAAAAAATCAGTTGCTTTGATTATGTGTTTACGAGACAACAGATTGTAAAAGAAATTCTATTCTAAATGCTATAGTGTGTGTACTAGACCCTCATAAACCGACATTTCCACTGTTACTAGCTAGTAAAAAACTGGAAAGGTGTACTGGTGCAGCAATTGTGACAGTGATACTTAGTATCTTAGAAAACTGTCAAATCTCACGTCAACTGTTGATGTTTATGAGCGATGGTGCCGCGACAATGCGTTCGGTAGGCCGTTCTCTTCTTGAACACAGTTGCCAGTGTTTACATGTTACGTGCTGTACACCTTGTGACAGAAACTATTCGACAATGTTCACCCGAGGTGGATGCATTAATAGCAAGTACAAAAAAAGTGTTTCTCAAATCTTCAAAACGTCTTCGATCATTTCACGCACAGTGTTCTGGTATTTGTGAACCACCACAGCCGATTTTTACGTGTTGGGAACATGGTGGCAGACAGGTCTTTATTATGCTGAATATTTCAAACAAGTAGAAGCTGTTATTCTACAATTCAATCCTGCCGAAGCTGCAGCTATTAAGGAGAGTCAGACAAAATTTCAAAATATTTCCGTTGAAATAGAGTTGCAAACTATTCATAACAACTATAAAGGATTACATGACCCAAGAGAACAGTTACAAGATAGAGCGTTGTCGTTGGTGGAGTCACTGCAAATAGTGGGACGAAGTACATTCACAAGAAGGGAGATAGGGATGACATTGGTAATTATAGACCTATTGCATTGGTGTCGAACATCTCCAAGGTTATAGGAAAAGTTTTATATGACAGAATGACAAAATTTATGATCAAACACGACGTCCTGCATTCAAATCAAAATGGATTCATAAAGAAACGATCTACTATGAGAGCGACTTTTCAACTGCTGGAGGAACTATTGATTGGAGTAGTCAACAAGGAAATCACCGCCTGTGTATTTACGGATTTATCGAAAGCGTTTGACTGCGTGCACCAGCAGGCTCTCTTGCACAAATTGGAAGTAATGGGCATCAGAGGCGTGTCTTTAGAATTGCTTGAGTTCTACTTAACAAGTCGGAAACAAACGGTGGTAGCTTACGATACATCTTTTTGGAGAACTATCCAGTTTGGTGTACCACAAAGTTCTATTCTCGGACCGCTCTTGTTTTTGCTATATACCAACGACTTACCGGAAGTCATTGACGGTTTGGCAATTCTTTATGCTGATGACACTTCATGCATCCTTAGAGAGAAAACATGTGAACAAATTAAAAGAACTCTGGAACAAAATCTTAGTTGCATGCACAAATATTCTACTTTTTAAAATAGCGCCAGAAGAACTAGTAATCCAGTGTGGTGAAGAATTAATTTCTTGTGTGGACCATGCTGCATTCGGGATCTCGCTGCAAAGTTAGTTAGTAGTTTCTGCTACAGTCTGCGAGTGATTTCGCGAAGTGTAAGTGTCGATACCGCATTAAATGTTTATCACGCATGTGTCAAATCTCGGCTACAATACGGAATAATATTCAAGGGAAATGCAGCAAATTTCAACAGCATCTTCGTATTACAAAAAGCTTGCATAAGAGCCATCTTCCAACTAAAACCTAGGGACTCATGCAAATCGGTATCTAGAGAAAATAATATACTTACCTTACCGTCTATGTATGTATTAACATCATCAATATGTGTGAAGCAGCACTATAATGACATTTTTAAGAAGTATGAAATAGATCACGAACGCAGCACTAGGTGCAAAGTTAATAATCAATTACTCCCGCCCCAAACACATTTGGCTAACGTTCAGAAACAAGCTGTATGGCAGTGCATTAAAATATACAATCATTTACCACTGGAACTAAAGCAAATGCCATCAGTACAGTTTAAAATAACTTAAAAAAAATACCTGTGTAATCATATATTTTATACTATCAAAGATTTTTCAAACGCACCGTGCAGTAAGATGACGTATTCTACGCTATTGCATTATGGAATAAACGGATTTATTATTATTATTATTATTATTATTATTATTATTATTTTTTATTATTATTATTATTATTACGCAAAATATAATCGCGTTTTAGAAAAGTTCGAAAGTGTGTTAAAGAAAGATTCCGATTTTATCACATTAAAACAAATTTGTGATGGTGCAACGACTAATCCATTAACTGAATTCAAAGAATGTTTTAATCCTACATGCATTACATCCGTAGATGTCGAACGTTCTTTTTCAAAATATAAACACATTTTTTTTCACCACGGCGAACATCATTCAACGAGATAACTATGGAAACGTATCTAATACTGTAAACTTTTCACGACTCTTAACCAGTAGATGATAATACTGATAATGGTGCTTCTACCTTTAATGTTCGGTAATTCGAATGCAGCCCGCCAACCACTTGATAACGCTGCGTAAGAGGGTGAGTGTTTCACAGCTTTTCAGATATTATAATTCTTGATTGGTTCTGTTATTATTATTCGTTTAATTAATTAATTAACGTCCAACATTACTAACAATATTATTAAATAACACATTCCCTTTTTTCAATTAAATCAAGCAACTTATTATCTCACAAAAAGCTAAAGATTATTCCCAAAGAAATAGCACAAAAAGGAAATATTTTAATGCATTTCCTGTAAAATCCTCCTTATTACATCGACAATCCAGACACTCTTTCAGTTTATTTTTGTTCTAATCTAAGACCATAATTATATTTTTAACAGAGCACTATCAAACCCAAAAGCATATTTTTTCCACGAACTTCGGCGACGTCACGCCATACCGTATATAATAGTAGAGCCATCTGTTTTGTAGTCCCCTCCCCACTCTAGCCGTTCTAATAATATTACAAACAAACACAAAATTAATAAAGCAGTACTATACGAGTGTACGTACACCAAATACATATATTGACCCGAGATTGTACGGAGTAAGAAAGAGAAGAAAGATCTGAATAGATTTTATTCTATTGGGTTTTAAAAAGCTTCTATATGTGCAGTGAGGTTGAAGTCTGATGTCTGGAATCTTTTTATTCATGACCATCAAAGAAATAGCTTCTGTGTGTGGTTCTGTGCCGTATATGATATGTCGAGCTGTCAATTAGACTTGCATAAATAACCTTTTCTTTATGTTGGCAATAATCTAATTGATATTTTGTTAGGAAATATTAAATTTTGCTTCAATATATTGATAAATGCGATCGGTATACAGCGTATTCAGCGAGGAATGGGACAGCGCCATATTTCGGGAACGAATGCAAGTTGAAAAATTCTGAAAAGTTTGTTATAAACGTCCGTTATTTTTATAACAAATTGAGGTATTTTTATACTACATTCAGTATATGGAAATAGAACTGGCTAGAAATGAAATATTACTATCAACATTGCACCCATCTCACATTTATATACAAAAATGCTTGCTTTCGAAAACAAAATGTATTTTTGTCTTTACACCGCGGTATGATATTGTACTTAAATCTTAATTGTGACTAATATATTTAATACTGATGATTATGTAAATTTATTTTGTAGAATATTCTTCAAATTATAGTATTGTTACAAATAGGTCTTAAGAAACTAGTGACGTAATGAGTGACGTATGAAAATTCAATTTCGATTGAAGTTGGACTCGTTTGAATTTATGCCCGGTTTAACAGGCCTAAGTCGGGTTAATTTACAATCAAATCCGACTCGTGATTCGCTTTGATTTATATCAGGTTTAATCGAGCTGAGTCATGTCGAGTCGGGCTCATTCGTTACGACAGAAAGAGTCAATTCGCAGGCTTTGGGAATTATTTTACTCATTATTTCTTTAATAGGCGAATAGTTATTCTCTTCTTCTCGTCTATACACTTCTTGATCGCTGAATAATTTGCTACATTAGAGATGGAAATTGCAACACCAAGAAGGGTGCGAATTTTTTTACCAAACTTGGCAGAAACGTATAACTAGATAATCAAAGGTAATAATAGATTATAATTTTGTTGCGATGGATCAAGTGGTCATGACATATTTCTTGCGAGTTTTGATTCAATTTTCAACGTTTTCTCTTGTCTTACTTTTGGTTAATGTGTTTTGAGAGTTTGATTATGCTTGGAGTGGGGCAAAGTGGTTTGTTGGCTTGTGCGAAGGCAGTTTTTCGTTTAGGGAAATTGCAAATCGCCTCAACCGTAACCAATCCACCATCATGCGTTGTTATCATGAACCAAGGGAAGGCCAGGCAAGTTGTTGAAGAGGAACCGGGAACCGAAGAAGAACTAATGAGGTGCAAAACCGCCACCTTTGGTTAATGGCACTAGGAGACCGATTCTCCAGCGCCAGGTCAATTGCTGATTTATGGTTGAGCAATGAAGGTCGTCCTGTGACCCTACGAACCGTTTATCGCCGAATCAGGGCTTTCAGCTTGCAATTCTATCGAGCACTTAGAGCTCAACACCCACAGCAATGTTTGGAATGGTGTAGATTGCAAATGCACTGGAACGTGGAGTGGCATAGGGTGGTGTTCAGTGATAAATCTCGAGTTTCTATAGGGATGCATGATGGCCGCATGAGGGTTAGGCGAAGACGTGAGGACCGTCGCGATACTCAATTTTCTGTTGGCAAGCGCGTGCACCGAGCTGTGGGAGTTATGGTATGGGATGCTATAGCATTTGGAAATAGGTCTTGGTTGGTGTTGCGTTGATAATATCCTTCCGTATCTTCAGCAGTTCAAAGACCCAATTTTCCAGCAGGATAATGTCCGTCCTTAAATAGCGAGAATTTCTCTAAACCGGTTCTAAGAGGCCCATCTTAATATCTTGCCACGGTCACCCAGATTTCCCGATCTTTCGCCAATCAAACACGTGTGGAACATTATGGGAAGAAAACTGAAGAATTTAGCGAATCCTCCGCAAACACTGGAAACTCTTCGGCACGAATTGCAGGTTGCTTGGCACACCATATCCCAAGAGAACATCGAATACTTACACATTATTCGTAAAAATGAAATTAAACTCTGCTAATCTTTTGTTCTTTCTCTTTGAAATTATAATGAATGATTACCCTTGAATAGGTATACTTTTTTACCAAGTGTGGTCAGAAAATTCGCACCCCCTCTTGATGTCGCAATTTCTATGACATTGCGTTAACGAATCCGAGTTGTATCTCAAGTTACAACATTAAAGCGACATCTTTGCTATATGCATACGAGCAGCATTCATACACAACCCAATAAATCAATTTTAAAATAATACCATAGTACGATATGACATCGGACTTGAACACCGCTATACAAAATACAAAGTACAACCAGTCGATGTGTACAATGGAATAAAAAAAGAATCCCTTGCTAATTCCCGAATAATTTGGCGACGTTTTTCGAATGTAAACAACGCCATAGGACTTTTAGGACTTTGGCATAGTAAAAAGAGGGCGTATAAATCTGCAACCTACTTCGTACTACTACTACTCACCATTCAAAGGGTTGCTTGTGTCCATCGGGGGCGGACTACCCTCGTCGGACTTGTGCGACGCGAACTGGATCATGTTGCCGGGGAAGATACCCTGTAACAAGCGTAAAAGTTATGGCAGGTCTGTATTGAACCTTTATTATTAGATTTTTCTCTCATTTTTTCGGGGTGGAGGGAAGGAGACGACAAGGGGTTGCTCGCCCGGACGCATATAGGGGGTGTATTAAGCTTTTGGATCGCAGGAAATGCTAAAGGGGTGCAATATACCGTCCTTTTGGGTAGAATCAAATTAGAGAGGAGATAGATGGGGAGTGTTGTTTGATGACAAAATGGATGACGTGTTGGATTTTCTTTTGTTTTTTTTTTTTAATGGAAAATGGAAGTCGGTAAAATAGACTCATATACAACGAGTCCATTTGAAGAAAAGGTTTATAATAATTATAATTCTTGATTGGTTCTATTATTATTATTCGATTTATTACTAATTTTTTGGCATTGTACTTGCTGAAGGAAGCGCACGTCTATGCCGTGCAGAGACATTAGCTCGCTTTAACAATGGTTTTGGAACAAGAAGATACTTTTTGACGACTATAGAAAGTTTCTCGAAAATGTACTTTTTTTTTTAATGAAGAAAAGGTACCCTATAGTACTTTGTTTAACGTTTTTCTAGTAACAAGTTTCAATATACGAAATTGCTATGCACCCATTTCAAAAAAATAATTAACATTGTCATTTGTCACAAGCCCATTATCTTTTTGGTACACAAAATTGAGTAATTTTGCCAAATTTAAACCTATCTATCGTCAATAATAAGCGAGATCTTCATGGTGAAGGTCGAAAGTGAATCAGCCTGTATACCGCTCTAGATTAACGTTATAAAGTAACAACACCTTAATTAACAACAAAATCCAAGCAAATCTCCTTTCTCATACTCCACACTTTACAGAATATAAAGAAATAATTTGCGTACGTTCCAAATTACACTTCACACAGCACCTCTATTAAAGAATAACCCATCTCAAAAGCAAAACTTAGAAGAATAAGGTAATTTTTTATGTGAAAAACGCTAACAAATTAAACTATTTCAACGCGAAATCTACATATTCAATTCTAGGAAGCTAGAGAATAACGTACGGCCTTTTTCTCATGGTATTTTAAACGAGAAGTGGGTCTCGTATCATTGTTCTTCAAAATTAAACTCGAAAGCTGTTCTATCTCGTTTTGTGGCATTGCACTGCCGACTGCGGTGGTCTTTTTTATTTGGAAACGTGTAATTTTCTTGTTTATCGCTTAATTATAGATAATGAGAGTTAAGAATTTTCAGACAAAACGTCGGGATTCACGAGTTTTTAAGAGATGCCCGCAATACGACCCGAAGTGGTTAATTAACGCTTGTGAGATTAATTTAGGTTTTATGTAAGTTTGTATAACGTTAGCGCGTCATTTTGTATATTCTATGGAAATTATATACATACATATATATGCAAAGAATAAATTTGGAAGAAAAAAAGAAAGTAAAATCTAAAGGAGGATGAATTAACAAAACACTACCGTTATACTTGTTGATGGGAACTTAGATTTATAGCCGTGAAGCTAGTAAAACAGATGCAAATGCTATATACATTCCATGTGTAAAATTTTGTTCGCAATTAAAGAAATATTCTTCAAGTTTTGCATAGCCGAAGTTTACATGAATTTAGTGGGGTTTTTACAAAGTTTTATGCATTAACAACGCGCAATTTCAATTATTCAAGCACTAACACCAAATGATTCTATATGTAGAACTGCATTTTGCAGATAATTTACTAATAAATAAAACGAAATACTGATTTCACTAATTGTGTCTTATGGATTTATTAAACCTACGTTTTTAATTGTGGATTATTTAATCGATACAATGAGTGCCATTACGGTTAGGCGTACTGTTTCCATGGTGTAACCAAATTCGCTTCGGTTACGTTAATGGTGGCATATTGGAAAACCGTTTAGTCCTATAGCATTTGAAGAAAACATAAATGCGCAATAGCATTTGGAAATTCTCCAAACATTCCTTGAAGGATTTTTAAATGACTACTTTTGTCCTTAAATATTAAAATATGGTGCCAACAAGATGGTGCTCCATGCCCAGAAAGGCAATTAATTGTATGAATGATCGTTTTAATAACAAAATAATAGTCACTAATACACTTAAACTGATTAACAACGTTTATTAACAAACTGAGGAAACGGCAATGTGTAAGCAACAGTCGTTTTTGAAGGATTGACAATACTTTTTCGATCTCTTCATTCTCACTTGACCCAGTCTGCAGCTGCGCAGTAGTTAAAAATGTAGGAGCTAGAGCGTCTTTAGATATGACATTTCTGTAAAAAGGACAAATTCCTGTTTTTCTAAAGGAATTCTGGATGTTTTTTGCCGAAAAGCTTGCTAAGTAGGCTGGATTCAAAATAGCGTGAAAGTTCTATTGGGCTTTTCAGTCGGATGCTCCTTCATATAATCATTGAGGCTTTTTGAATTAATGCTACTTAAGGGACTTATAAATACTAACATCTAATGGTTGGAGTAGATGGCTGGTGTGAGCTGGAAAAGTGAACAAGTAAATGTCATTCTCCTTAGCTAGAGAAATAACCTGAATGTTTATATGCGACGCATGAGAATCCATAAACAATACCACAGGTCGAGCTGGGGGAATGGATTTTATAAAAAACTGGAACCATTCCAGAAATATATCGCTATTATTATTATTATTATTATTGATCCACGCTTTTGGAGAGAGTTTAACCTGTGTATTTGGAAGGCAGTCGCGTTTTAAGTTGTCGTTCCATCGAACACCTCTAAAAATAATGAGGGATGGAATCCACGTTCAATTTGCACAAATGCATCCAAGAAGTGTGGAAGAGTTTCTTCTGTTAGCATAAACCCTTTTATAAACATATCTTTTTTCCACGCAAGTTACTACCTTACTTGGTTTTACTACGTAAGAAAAACCAGTCTCATTACAGTTCCAATATCTGTCTGGCATATTTTTGATGCCTAATGTATCGAGCAGGGTTTCTAATTCGGTGAAAAAATCCTCTATTATTTCACAATTGCCCATTGAAGCTCTGTAGGCAGCAAGGTTTTCAGGGACGCGAGGCGTAAGGTTGTATCTGTTCTTAAAATGGGTTCACCACCACTTACTTGCAATATCACCATCTTTATTCAGCAGATAAGCTCTCCCAGCTTTTTCAGCGAGTTGGTATGCTACTTTCTTAATCATCTGAACAGTTAATCCAAATCCCAGTTCTTGCATTTTAATAATGTAATTGAATAATCTTGTTTCCAAATCTGCTGGCAATGCATATGGTTTTCCAAATTTAGATACCAGTCCTCTGTTGCTACCTTCTTCATTTTTATTTAAAAAGTCTTTCAATGTATTTCACGGTATTCCAGGCTGTTTGCTAGCTTTGTATATAGTAAATTTTTGTTCCGAAACGAGTCTAGCCGCTGCCAGAAGTTCTGGAATCTCATACGGTCGATATTTCCTTTTATTTGCAGAAGTTTTGGTTATTTTAAATTGCAGTGACAGGTAATTTCGTGGTACCTCTGCCAACAAAGCAGATGTCGGTTTTTGGAAATACATTATCTCAAGAAACATGTGTGCAAATATTAGCAAAAAAATACAAGCCATAACAGAAATTCATCACTTTGAAAATCCCATTGTATTAGGTTATCAGTGAGTTGCACGAAAAAGGTAAGATAACTGCTTCAAAACTTAAGCTGTTGCTACGTAACTATACCAGCTTTCGCGTTCAAAATCATACAGAGACGCTTGCAAATAAACTGCGTAAAAGTGATCACCACCATGAGCCATACGGTTTGTTTGAGGTCGGGCGAAATGACGCCTCTAGATCCCCTTATCTCATATTGATCGGCGGTGTTCTGCGGTCCCGCGCTGGCTGCGTTTACTCCCCCGATGAAGATCCGACGTCGCGTAAAAGTGATCACCAAACAAGAACATTTCGTATACTGTCAATCGGACAAATAATTTGACAATAGCGACCGTTGCACCATCTACTAGATGTTTGTCGCAACACATACGAAATTTCAGACCTTCAGTTGACTAGGTAAGATCGCGGCATGTTTTATAAAATTTGCCACGAATGTCACGAAAATACTTTACTTGACCCTACCTATTTTTCTCTTTCTTTTCAAATTTCTTTTACAAAAAGACAAAAAAGAATACTATTCATTACGCCTCTAACATAGATACTTTGAAGATGTTTAGGAAAACGTGTACTACAACAACATAAAAATAAGAATGGCTGGAATAAAAATGTACTCTTGGAAGGAGAAAATACCAATTTGATTTTGTCCTAAAATTCATTAATTAAAGTACTTTCTAGATAGGAGACAAAAAAGTCGAATAATTGAAGAATATTAAGAGTAAAGACGCCTTACAAGCAGTTAAAATAACACCTTTTCTTCTTAGATTTAATTTTTTTGTTATATCTCAATTCACTTCTCTATACTTATAATCTTTGGCGCCACTAGTTATAAAACCTGCGTTGTTTATTTTATTTTATAAAAATGAAACGTCAAATGTGCTATGGACAACAGCCCAAAATTATTATTAATGACGAGACCTACGAAATTTAATAGTTGCCCATGCACCAGGCGTACTCACAAAACTTCAGAACAATAACTTATACACCCGATTAGTTCTGGCACTAACCTAACATTTGTCACAGTTCAATTCGTTACGCACTCTTAGTTAGCTTGCACAGCGTAAGAGGTCTCGTTAAATTCCTCTTTAATACGGTAATTTGGATGAAGTTTTACGTATTCTAAATGATTTTGGGTTTAAATTTAGAGAATATTACTTTTTACTTCAAATTTGAAACGATTTCAAGGAAACAGTATCAAAATAACACTTTTAATTCTTATTTCGAACATTTCAAACAATCGTATAGACGATATATCCATCTCTGCTGTTGTAACTTAGTTTTTTCTTCTATTCTGCACGAAGAGCACTGGGAAAGTTCTAATTATATTAATTTAACAGCATGCAATCGACACATTAAGTTAAAAACGCAGCCAGTAATGTTAAAAAAAGAACCATATATTCATATCCACATTCATATAACGAAGATAAACAGAAAAAGTCATCTCCGTATAGTTAATTCGGAGGAAATGTTGATTTTTACGGTAATTTTTGGAGCTCACGCGTTGCAGGATTAATGACGACGCGTGGTAAAAAATGTACTGAAAAACACGGCTATTGTGTATTTGATTGTTGTGGTACCGTTGGATAGAATCGTACATAGGTGTTTTGTTTCTGGAAAAATATTAAGATAAAACCTCACGATGTGAAGCTCACATTTATTGAAATTGAATCACAAGAATCATCAAACGAAAATATGAAAATACAAAAAAATAAGAAATAAATAGTGAAAACCTTCAGCGACAAGTAAGTTAATGTGATGCGGAATAAGGTTTGACACTGCCACTCTCATTTCTCGCTCCACATCGATTTTTGAGCGATATTTGCTTTATTGCGGCTACAGCTGAAAATCCGCCTTCACATAAATAGGTTGTCGCAAATGAAATGAAGATCCTTACTGCCTTTGGATATTCATTTCTAATTGATATTCAAAATTCCACTAAATCGGAAGAAGCAAATTTTTCAGGTTGTCGTAAGAGAGTTCAATTAGACTCCCCTCTTCTTGCGGAGTGAATTCTAGTGGAACTTGAGCACGGAAAGGATCTTGGATCCACACAAATTTTTCGACATTGTCTTCCTCAAAGTATTTCGCAAACCAGTCAGTGAGCTTCGAGAGGTGTTCCTTGAAAAGGGACAGCAAATCTTGTGAAACAACGACTTTATCACAGGCCACGTATTCGTGCAATTCAGGGAAACAATGTTGGCCGCCATCCTCGTTGATTTTTCTTATCCACAACTGCAGCTTTTTCCTAAACGCCGCAACCTTCTCCAAAAGTTTCAAAATGTGCATATTATTGCCTTGCGGAGAGAGATTGAGGGCATTCAGCTTATCAAATATATCGCACAAATACGCTAGTTTCAGCAAAAAGTCGGGTTCGACAAAGTACCTGGAGTTTTCATGACCTTCCACTTGTAGAAAAGTGTGAATTTCTTGAGGTAGCTCGAATGCAGGGGATAACACGTTGCCACGTGAAAGCCATCGTGAATTGCAGCAAAAAACATCAAGAGGCTGACACAATATTAAATAGAAAACGAACAGGACGACGGAAAGTGACAACACCAGCGGAAGGTCGTCGAATAATTATGACGAGTAACCGGAGTAGATGAAAAACTGCACTTAAAATAACGGCTGAAATAAGTATGGAGCGTGAAAAACGAGTTAATATAACCACCGTGAAAAGGAGGTTAAGAGGGGGTGGTTTATTTGGCCGAATAACGTTGTACAAACCACTCTTATGCAAGCAAGATAAAATAAAACGGCTACAGTGAGCTAGGAAGCATCAACATTGGACAGTTGATGAGTAGAAAAATTGATCTAATGCGACTCTGTGTGAGGTATGCAAATTTAAAGGTGGTTGAAAGAAAAGACCACTGTCTCATAATAACGCGATTTAATGAAAATTGAGCGACCGGTTTCGGGACTACTGTCCCATCCTCAGGCTCACTGAAAGAATCCGAAGACACGTTGTAGATTTTCCTCCCAAATTTTGATCATTTATTACTATTACATAGATGAATATTCCTATCAAATTTCAACCCCTTCTAGCTGCTGCAATTTCTATGTCACTGCGTATAATTGTGGAAAAGTATTATTATTATTAAATACTTTCTGAGATGTTTGGTACATACCCTACTATTTTGCAGAGAACTCCCACTATTCCCGATGTTATTCCCACTAGCTCCTCCACTTCCACTAGCCGACGATTTCTGCTCTTTACCTTCAACCATCCTCAGCCGCAAGACATCGATTTCACCTTGGCTTTGATGCTGTTGATATAAGAATTCCGCGCACTGTAAAGAACTCGCATTCGTACTAGTACTATTACTATTACTACCGGCACCTAGTCCACTACCCGAAGCACTTAAACTAACCCCTAAATTCGACGCAGTCCCGTTGGTAAAAGCAGCACCACCAATCTTGCACTTTTTCCCTAAATTCAACGGCGTCTTTTGCTGAAGTAGGTGCTGCTGTTGGTGTTGAATTAACGCACTACTCGAGCACTGTTGCAATTGTTGCTGGTTCTGTTGAGGTAAACACGGACTAGAAGAGGCTTGCGTAATGGTTAGATTCGGAATGTGCGGCAGGGTCGCTGATCTGTGGTGCAATTCGTTGGATTTCGGCGATAAGGGTGTACTGGGAGGTGTCGGCGGTTGTGACGGCGGCGTCGGTTCCTGTTTGGGTGGGCCCAGCGAGAGATTTTCGAGGATTTTACCTGAAAACGACAAAAGAATTACCGTTAGAACGAGAGGGTCTAAATCGAAGCGATTCCCTTATTGGATAAGCTTTAGATTTTGTGCGAAACCAGGTAAATTGTAAGGGGGATATGTAGTAGGGATTGCCATGTATATATAAGGCGAAATTTTTTTGGAATTATGCAGTCTTTTAACATGAATTTGGTGTATTCTTAGGGAAGAATTATTTTGCTAAAATCATTCGTATTTTTCACAATACCTTTACTATCTAAAAAGAATTAAAATTGTGAAAGAATGCGTAGTAGGTAATGGTTTTGATTCTTAAAATACGTTCCAATACACAACATATTTTCGCCTATTAATATCACATAGTTTGTTACTGTGTTATCATGTTTTACGTCTATGATCTCCAATTAGACATTAAAATAATCTTTTTTAATTTATCGAGTTTTACCAGAAAAGATTACTTCTTTTAGAAAAAAATATGATAAATTATACTTAATTTCAGCACATTTGCACATTTTACATCTATAATGACATATTAAAATACAATAACAATAATAATAATAATAATAATAATAATAATAATAATAACAATAATATATTTATTATCCAACAGCATCCAATTACAGGATAACATACAAATACACATAACATTATGAGAGGTTGTATAAAAAAACAAGAAAGAAAAGAAAACATGAATTACATTGCAAAAAGTATAAAAAAAAGAAGAAAGTTATTCAATTATATAATAACATAAAAAGTAAATTAATTAAGGATTTGTTTCAAATTTGTTGTACAAGAGTGTTTTTAAAGAATTCCACGAAACATTAAACATATCAATATCATCACAATATGTATTTACAGTTTAACACATACAAAGAATAGGTGAGAAAGCGTGACGTCTAGTAGCGAATGAGGGAAGATAGAAAACGTTTCTGATGTCGAATACTCAAACGAGGAACGTAACATCCCAAAAGCTCCAATGATTCCGGAGCAAGGAGCATGTTGTTGATCAATTTCTAAATAAAAGAGATTTGTGAAACAATTCTGTGATTGGCATGAATTATAATCGAACTCTGACAGCAATACGCTGTACGAGTAATTATCAGGCAAAAAAAAACGATAGTACAGTGTTTTTAAAAACTTCCTTTGAACTTTTCACTTCGTTATATTTAGTATAACGCAGGCTCCATATGTTAGAGCAATATCCCAGCTTAGGTCTAATAAATGCATTAAAAAAGCAAAAGCGCATATTACCCAAATATTTTGTGTTTCTAATAAAGAAATCAAGCATTTTTAGAGAGTAAGCGCATATGTCATAGACATGTAAAGTGAAATTTAATTTTTCGTCAAAATTTACTCCAAGATCTTTGAAGAAGTCACATCTTTCAATGAAAACGTTATTGTTTGCTGTTTCCCAATAAAGGTCATGCATTTACATTTGTTCGTATTGAAGAATAACATATTATCTGAACTCCATCTCTCGGGAGCATTTAAGTCGCTTTGTAACAATTCACAATCCTTAACATTTTCGACCTTACGAAAAACTTTAAGGTTATCCGCATATAACAAACATCGAGATGAAATACAGTTGGTTATGTCATTGACAAGGATTAGAAAAAGTAACGGTCCTAATAGGGAGCCTTGAGGTACGCCAGTTCGTGATGTATAGGTACTTGTAAGATGTAAAGCCACGGTACTCAACATAATTGGTGCGCTCAGATAAATACGATCGGAAAATGATCAATCAATCAATCAAATATGAAGAAACACCAAAACTATCTAATTTATGTAAGACTAAGTCTTGCTAAACAGTGAACACATCAGATACAAAATGTACAAAGGAGCATAAATTAGTAACAGTTGACCGACCCTTAAAGAAGCCATGCTGGTGAATGGAAAGCTGATTGACAACGTGATCATAAACGGGCTTATAGGCCATAACCTCAAATATTTTCGCAAAATTACAAATTACAAGGGATATTGGTCTATAATTGTTAATTTCGTTTTTGTTTCTGGATTTAAAAATAGGGATTTATCTTAGAGCGTTTCCAGCAATCAGGGAACTTTTTTTGATGTAATATTAAATTAAAAATGTATAAAAGTGAAATTTGTAAAACGTATCTGCAATCTTTAATAATAAACGTAGGAATTGAGTCGAGACCCATTGCCATATTCGATTTTAATGAATTCATTGCGTATAGTACATCATTTTTTGTGAAATGTTGGATTGTCAATCAATTTACGCCAAAGAAGTTGTTATTTTGACATGCATCAACAGTGTTAACAAAACCAGACGAAAAGCGTGTAGCAAAAACACTAGCAATCTGTTGAGGAGAGTCGATATATTGTTCGCCATCCCCAGGGATACGAATTTGACTCTTGCGTTCCTTTATAAATGACCATAACTTATTGGGATCAGTTTGAACAGAGTAATCCACTTCAGTAATATAATTTTGGAAATCACATGCAATATTAGAACTAACGAGTTTTCTGTATTCCTTGAATTTATCCATATAAACCTTAAGCTTACTATATCTAGACATTTTTAAATACTGACGTTTAATTTTAATTAGCTGTCGTGTTTCAAAAGAAAACCATGTTGGAAAGGAACTATTTGACGGAACATATGTACATACGTAGGAATGCACTGAGTGAAATAATTACATAATTACATCACATGCAATATCATGGAACTAATGCAAAATCTCATTTCCCACAGTATGAAAAACATCAGTAATTTTCAGTACCGGTTAATTGTTATCAAAAGCTAGGAATTGGTGCCCCATCTACCATTTTCCCCAGATTTGGTGCCCTGTGACTTTTTGTTTTTCCAAACTTGAGAAGATGGCTTGGCGGAAAGCGGTTTACGTTTAATGAAGAGGTCGTTGCCGAAACAGAGGCCTATTTTGCAGAGTTCGACAAATTCTACTATTTGGATGACTTAAGTTGGAGCATCACTGGACTAAATGTATAGAGCTATAAAGAGATTATGGCGAGAAATAAATTTACTAAGTGCAAAACAAATGTCTTCCTTGACACAGATATTTATCACATCATCCTCGTATATACTTTATACGTAAACTTAGCTTCCTACCTTTCCTTTCTAATTAAAATCTCTAGGCAAATTCTCCCCTATACTCCACACAGCATGGATTTTTATTACCTAATCACCTTATTATTAAAAGATCCAAAGATTGATACCCAAGACGCGTACACCTGAAAAAAAATGACCATCCAGCATCATTAAAAGGTCCAACGACGCCCGAATCGTAAGTCAATACCTACCTGCGAACTAATGAAGTATTTTGAATACCCAAAACGTACGAAGAAGGCTAAAATGTAGCCAAGTGAAAGCAAAAAAGAGTAAGCATCGAAAACAAACGTGTATTGGTGGGAGATACAATAACAGCGGGGTTTTTTATCACCTCAGGAATTAAAAAAAAAGGAATGAGTAACGCCACGGAGAAGTTGAAGAAGAAGAAGAAGACCACGGGCGACCGAAAAAAATCCTTAACCCCCGATGGAATGTGCACAATCATGGTATTTAATATAGAAAAGCATGCTTGTTGTACAAGGAGTATACGCGAGAGGCATCTGATCCTTTCTGAAATACCAATAAGAGGGAATGAGGTGAAAAAAATGAGATATCAAAGAAGAAAAATAGGAAAAAGTCTGGGTATGTATGTATATGAGGTGAATTGAAAGGGAAATGAAGACCAAGAACGCTGAATAAAATTTTGAATGGTGGTAGGATTGCTTTATAAGGTAATTTTCTATTGTCCAAGGTAACAATGCTCATAATTATGAAGAAGATGCATGTTATCTGTTTTTTTTTTATTTGGAGTACTAGAATTGTACAGAAAAGGTTATCTAGACCGAGTGAGCTTTTAAGTAGAACCAATCTTTAGATTCTGGGCTTTTTATAGTTTTAAAATCATTATACATTGTTTTTTAATTACGATTGCGCACGTATTGACAAAGTATTGAGACGTTATCTGTCAATAACATTTGCAATTGCTTCGATAAGTTCTTGTATTGTAGATGATAATTTCATCACAGCTTGTGAGAAATTATTTTGCCTGAGTTCGAAGTGGATGAGATTCTGATTTCTCTAGATGCTCGAAGGGCTCCTGGATCAGACGGTATCCCTACCTGCTTTATTAAGCAAGTTCATGCAAGCTTTTTAATCAATTTCTTTGTTCTGGTATATTTCTTCGCAAATGGAAAATAGTGAAGGTTGTTCCTATGTTTAAAAAAGAGAAATAAAATCGAGGTAACCAGTTACAGACCAATAAGTTTGCTTTGCACATTTGTCAAAATTTTTGCGGCTGCCACATACAAATACCTTTTCAACTCTATTCAAAACATTTAATCAAAAAACATAGATAATGTATAGAAATGTGTTTTCTCGGGGAAATTTTGGTAAAAATTTGAATTTCTAAATTTTTTGGGGGATCGGAAGTATTCCTGAATACTCTCTGGGCAATTTTATATTGAATCTTGAAGTAAATTAATAGAAATTAACGAATTTTAGAATGAAAAATACAAACTATCCTTGAATTCGGATGAAACTGTCACATAAACACTCTGTTTATTATGACATTTACAGAAATCTGCTTCCTCTAACCTCGAACTTTTTCTTCTTTGAAATTATACTCTAATTTCTCTATTATACACTTTAAACTGAGACCGCAGTCAAAACACTTGTTGATTTGACTAAAGCTGAACCAGAATTAATGAAATTTCTAGCGTCCCTCTACTCCCTTATTTAATCGCGATAGTGATTGTTTCATTCCACAGCAAATTTTGACCCTATACGATCTAGATTGACAGCTGATGATCCCGATCTAAATATTGAACATGACAATACAGACCTTACCAAAGCTTTTGACAAAGTCAGTCACGGCTTGTTCCTTAAGAAATTCTCTTGGGCTGGCGTTGGGGGGTGCAGTTCTAAGTTGGATAGAGTCATATTTAGCACGGAGAACGCAATATGTGTCAGTTCACGAATACACCTCAAACAGTTATATAGTAACATCTGGTGTTCTTCAAGGATTCCATTTAGGACCACTATTATTCATAATTTTGATAGATGACGTCTCTCAATATTTAAAATTCGGCAGTTTTCTGCTTTATGATGACGATTTAAAAATATACTCGGCAGTATCATCCACCAATGACAGTACTAGGTTACAAGAAGATTGAAATAGGTTTGTAGATTATTGCACGTTGACCAAAATAATTGTGAACTTGGAAAAATGTTCCACAATCAGTTTCACAAGATGCAGGCGCAACCGTCAACTTGATCATGGATATTCCCGAGCCATTGTCCTTGGTGAGATTTAATATGCCTTTGCGTAGACTTAGATGCCATGCTTTGTTTGTGATTCCCTACAGACGAACGAATATATCCCTGGGATCACCTCTTTGCGGAATAGTTCGTAATTTCAATGAATACTTCAATGACCTTAATCTGTTTGTCATCTCATTATTAAATTACAAAAAGAGACTTAACATTTAATTAGTTCACCTTCAGTAGGATCATAAACCTCCTCTGAAATTCTTTTGCTTTGTATTTCGTTGGCTTAAATTTATTCACTATATTGTTGAAAGAATAATTAAGTAGATTTAAGATCTCTTCAAGAAAAAGATATTGTACTGTTCAGACTACAACCTACAACTACTGAATAAGTTAATATTTCTTTATTGTATAAGTAGATGCTATAGTGGGTATGTTTACTTGTTTATATTTCGAATATCTAAATAAATAAATGTAACCACTATGATTTAACCAGCTTTAGGTAGCCACTGAATGTGATAAGTCTCACTCTCCTCAGCTGCATTCTGTCCTTCAGATGAGATTGGAGATTCTAGCGTGTTTAAAAGTCCACCGTATTGCACGCAATCGAGCGATCGAAAATTGGAAAAGCAAAATAGGAAATCTCTAGCACCTGTAGCAGGTTTAATTAAATCTGGGAGTGAATATATTCTATAATAGTGTAGTAGGTATACTACCTTTAAAAAGGGGGGAATTTTTATTTAATAATAGGGGTTGAAAATAGATAAAATAATAAACTAATAACGGTTTATTTCCCTATATATATTTCTTTAATTACAAACAAAAAAATAAATCATTTCAAAATAAGAACAACTCGGTATCCGTTTTTAATTAATGATCCATTTTAAATCAAGCAGGCCGTCACAACATACATACGTTTTAGGAACGGTTTCGAGAAATGAATAGCGTTCATTTTCCATCCTCTTCTTTCATATACCATAAAACGTTTCCTTTTTTCCATAGACATGGTAGAGAGATGCATATATATACTAAGCTGCCTGGATATTCTAATTTTTTTTTCTGTATTCATATACGCGGGTTTAAATATGGTATTATTAATCATTTCTTGATGCTCGCGTCCTTCTCTAATCTATGGAAATTGAGTATTCCTCGTCCTTGTCCCGCTATCCAACGCCGCGATCAAAGTAAGTTGGGTAAAAATTCATTTGTTTCCAACAATGATAAATGAATGTTTCTAATTTTTAAACAACTCTTTTCATTTCTGTTTTCTGAGGCTTTTTTTCTCTTTTTACGTATTATTATGTATACGTATTGTCTGCCGAACGAACGGAACGAACGGAAAAATGACGAAGATAGACGAGGTACATGCGTTAAATTGAGAAGGATGGAAGATCAGATGCCAGGTTCTTTTTTTAGTCGCCAGGCATTTTTTAATCGATAATGTGAGATATGTTCTTTTTATTTTTGACGTGGAAGAACAAAAGGGGAGTGGGGTGAAAGTGTAATATAGGTTTTAGAATTGAAAGAGCTGTTTTACGTGTTCGTTAGATTTCTGAGTGTGCATAAAATTGTTTTCTAATATACAGGGTGTTCAATTTTCGCTTTACGCGATACAAGTTTTGTATTTTAAACGGAACACCTTGTATACCACAGCGTTTTTGTTTGACGTTCTTCAATTCATGTTAACTTTCTTCAATATCCCCTATACCTAGTGACCAAATAAGTTTGTGTGGTTTTTGTATACATCAGATTGCGAAGAATATTTTTAAAAGTTGTTGATCGATAGCGATATGTTTGTTACCTGTTGTCCTCTAAGGTAGAGGACAACTAATCCTTCTTTCATTGAATATATACATTTTCGGTGAGAATTGCTTAATCCATATTTTAAAATCGCAACGAATAAAACATTAGTTCGAGGTTGTTTACTCTATGAGTACAAACTCAGCATTAGAGCTGCAACGGGGATGCGAAAAATATGTACCACTTTCGGGGATGATGCTGTAAGTGATCGGATAGCAGAGAAGTGGTTCAAGAAATTTCTTTAGGAGATTTCAGCTTGACTGATGGAGTACGCTCTTGGAGATCGAAGATCATTCACAATGAGGTTATTCAACAGGTTGTGGATGCAAGTTCCAGTGCAACGTGCTTAGAGATTGCAGAAAGGTTCAATGTGAGCGATGAAACCATTCATTTGGACCTCCATCAGTCGGGAAAGACGTAAAAGTTAAACAAATGGGTCCCAGATGAATTGTCAGATGATAACAAATTTAGCCGTCTTAGCATTTGTTCGGCAAATATTTCACGCAACGATAATGAACTTTTTCTTCTTAAACAGGATTTTATTGTGTGTTTGGTGAACAGCAGCTGGAATTATCCATTATGAGTTTTAGGAAACAGGTTAAACCATCAGTGCTAACTTGTATTGTGAACAGCTTCAACAAGTGCAAGCAGCACTCGTCTAGAAACAGAACGCTAGATCTCATACCGCAGGAGTGACTCGGGAAAAAATTTCTGAACTTGGTTAGTTGTATAGGGTAAACCGGAGACAATCTGTCACTCAGAATTTGTTTGTTTCTTTGGAAATTGCTTCTTTTAAGATGTATTAACTATAAAATAATAAATGAAAGAAATAATTTCAACGTGTTCCAGCATTTTTCAAGAAATTAAGTTGGGAATATTGTGCGTTGTTTTACTAACACTGTATGAAAACCGGAAGTAAAATTTCTTCGGGTGCGATAGGGTTTATCCTACCGGTCTTGTAGATTAAAACTTCATCTAATTTTAGTTAATCATCCATGAAACAGAGCACTTTACGAGGTTAGTAATAAATAATAATTTCTATCATATTTGAAATAATGCAGCGGTACCCTTCTAACCTGAAACCCATATTTAGAAAGGATTATACCAAAATAGAATCCCAAAAAAAAATCGGCTAAATTAACATAGAAAACGTTGGATGCAAAAAAATTGCATTTAATTGATTTTCTATCTCGTCCTTTTCTGTATTTATTTCCTTTTTTTTCCTCTTAAGATATATCCAACGCTACCATATTAAAATCTAATTAACTAACCGAATACCTCCATAAAAGAGATTACTACGATCAGTAATAAATCGATATATGTTATGTATATTTTCCATTTATGTGCTGGTAAAAGGCAACATGATTGGCATTTCGAAAAAAAGGAGCAAAAAATCCAAATCTACTGATTTTAATAGAGGCGAAACCTAGAAAAAAGTGGAATTTGCACACATGCTGTTTTTGAAAAGATTAATTTTGATACGCGTGAAACTTACGTCAATGGATTAAATTATGTGTTCCTTTATTGTGTTTTATGTACGTATGCGAATTGTATAGTCTGTGACAAAGTAGTACAGTATTTTTTAAGCACGTAATGTTTCTAGAAGTTTGGAAGGATGATTAATTTCGATGATTTGTAAAAATACTATGGTTAATTATCAAAATTTTAAAGAAAAAATATAATACTTCGTTATTCTATTATAATCGCAGCAATTTTCCGCAATATTACTGAAGAATTTTCCTCATTAGATTAGATTAGGTTATATAAGAGATGGTGCCTAGTCTGTATTTGTATTTCCCTGTTTGCTAGATCTTCTTTGGCAGCTTTGTCTTTCTCACCAGACCTAACAGCCCTATGAGTAATCGCTTTGCATAGGTCTTAGGCTTTGTAAAATCGGAACCCATTTCTGAGAGATATGTATTGTCTTTTGCTATCGTACAGTATGAGGATAGTAACAGTGGCGTAACAACACAGTATGTGGCTCTTGGCAAATTTTTAGACTAAAGCAAAAAGCAAAAAAAAAAAGTATGTTTACTAAGTACTCAGTACCAAACAACGCACTGTTAGCATCTTTTAAGGTCGCATACAGAGTAGTAAAGTGCAAAAAACCTCACGCCGTCGCAGAAGAGCTTATTCTAGAGGCTGCTCTTGACATGGTTAATATTATGCTGAATCGGGGGGAAAATTAATTTCAAAGGTACCTTTGTCCAACAACACTATTAGTCAAAAATCCATCATTTAGCTCTGGATCTCAATGATCAATTAATAGAGAAAATGAACGGCACGGAATTTGCTTTGTAACTTGATGACGCTACTGACAGCAACAAAGACGCATACGTTATTTGTTAGGTGCGCTTCCTGGATGATAATATTATCGTTGAAGACCTTCTGTTCTGCGAAAGCATCATTGGAAGCGAAAAGACTCAAGACTTATTTGAGATGTTTGACAAGTTTATAACCGAAAATGATTTGGATTGGGAAAGGGGCATGGGTATGTGTACTGATGGAGTTCGATCAATGTCTGGTCGCTATGGAAAATTACAGGCGCTTATTTGCAGTAAAGCACCGCATGCCATGCGGACCCATTGCATCAGCCATAGGGAACCGCTTGCATCAAAGTGGAAGAGCTCTCGTATTAGAACGTGTCATAGACGTAAACTACATAAACACTAGGTCACTGAGCTATCCATGGACATGGAAGCTGAATACACGGCCCTGCATCCCGTGCATTCGAGCAATGTCAAGAAATTCACACTTTTCTACAACAGGAAGGTTATGAAAACTTCAGGCACTTTGCCGAACCCGACTTTTTGCTGAAACTAGCGTATTTGTGCGATATATTTGACAGGCTACATGCTTTCAATCTGGTTTTTGACAGATTGCGATAAACTTTGTGATTGTTTTTCATTTAAAAAAAGTAATGTCACGATGGTTTTTGTAATTCAACTCCTTAATACTGAATTAATATGTTAGACAGTATTATGGGAATTACATATAGAGTCTTTCTAAAATAAATTTCACCTAATTTTGTTTGGATCCATGTAAGCCTAGTTGATTAAAATGTAACAACAATTAATGTTACTGGTATTTTTTATCACACGTTATTTTACATCGTTAAAAAGAGAATAACAAATTCTATTCAGTAACCTAAAAATCTAATATGGCGTCCATTTAACTTAAAGAAATTGATACGAGTAGCTCAAAAACCGCTATCTTGAATTTTTGTTCGACATCAATTTTAAATTAATAAATCGAAAACAGTGACTTTCATGTGAAAGTTTTTTTGATACCTCGTACTTTTGAAGATATTAGACATACAAGAGGTACTAGGAAAGTTTTGCAATACAGCTTTACTTATTTAATCATTTCAAAATAATTTCCACCACATTCAATACATCTCTCCATCCTTCGAAACCAATCCTTAAACCAGATCTGCCAAGTTCCACTAGGGATCAAGGCACACTCGTTGTCCTAAGCTGTCAGAAGGGCCTCATCACTGGAAAACCGCTTCCCCTTCAGCTTCATTTTCACATGCGAGAATAGTGCAAAGTCGCAGGGAGCAAGGTCTGGACTGTAAGGAGGGTGCTGAAGAAGTTACAGTCCTGTAGTGGTCAAATATTCGGTGCAGGCACCATGTCACACGTTGAATCATCTGCTCTTCAGTCAGGCTATGCGGTACCCAGAGACAACAACGTTTCCTCACGTGCAAATGATCATGGAGAATCGAACGAATTGCTGGTGCATTTAGGCCTAAGGTATCTTCAATCTGCTGGTAGCATTTTCCTCACAGCAGTAAGGTTTTCCTCTGTAACCGACGTTCGTGGCATTCCCGCCCTCTCAGCGTCCTCCAGGGTGAAATTTCCCCTTTGGAATTCTCTGTACCACCTGAATATAGTCGTACGATGTGGACAAACATTACCTAGTGCAAGAGTCATTTCTTCTAAGCACTGGTCTACGTTTAAACCACGCGCGAAGTTATACGGCAAAAGTATCCGTATCTCATTTCGTGACCACGATGCCACTTTATACTATCACTGCTAACGAATAACTGAGCCCACCGACTTGGCGCAACGGTTACTGTGTGAGTATGAACATGTCACAACCTGCACCAACGATCAGACATCTGCGACGTATGGTTGCGTCATATTGCAAAACTTTCCTAGTACCCTTTGTACAAGAAAATTACATTTTTTTCGTTTTTTTGCAATAACTTCTGACGGGTTCGACATTTTGAACCTTATCAAACAGATCTTAAATCAGCACATAAAATTGCTAAACATTCCCCATTTAACCAAATCTCTATCTTCAATGATAAGAAAGTTATCCATGCAATCCCACTCGATCAGGAACACCTGATATTATATACACTTTTAATTTGACATTTCACATCCACTACAATCTAGTGAATCAATGTATTTTATCATTATTAATGTTGGTCTATTCATTTGGATCACTCTATAGGTACATCTATTGCATGGTCCATTTCAACTCCTTTTCCTTCATCTTCAACATTACCATTTGATTCCTCTGCTTCTGTACGCCTATCCACACATGTAGAGATACCTACGTATGCACAAGCATGATATTAATTAATTTTAAAAGAATTTCTGCTGGGCCAGCCACACCCAAATTCTTACTGTCTTGCTCCTTACGGAATTCGGTTTGTTACACCGGGCATACGCAACCGTATAAAACATGTAACATACATAAAGGCTGCTACTCAATCTGCGCCTGTAGTGGTAGAATTTTTATACGCAGCACGTGAGTCGCACCCGCTAAAGAAGGAAAATATAAGGCGCACGAAGTGAAAATACAACTAAATACGGCCAAATAAGCGAGATAGGGAACGTTATGCGAATTCATAATGAAAAAAGAAGGAAACGATTTGTCGTAAAGAAAGCTGAAATACTTCTACACGTACCTTTAACGTTTTTTTTCGTTATTTTTTCGTTTCGCTTTTTAGTTCTTAAAGGTACGAGTTTAATAAACGAGATTTTCCCTTGCCCTACTTTACATCAATCGAGCACGCTTGATTATTGCAAAAAAAATCGCGGTATTTCTTGAAAAGAGCGCGTCCTTGGGTAATAATTTATGTTAATTGGGCGAACTGTTTTAAACGAAATACGCAATTCACAGAGGAACTCCCTAAATTTTTTTGGGCGAGGAGAAATTTTACCCATTTTACGTGAACTGACTTGCAAGATAATTTAATCGAAGAGTCTCCGTTTCTAGAATCAATATTCGGAATTATTACGGTGCCCCTTTCTAATCCAAATTATTTCCACCTGATAAAAAAAATAAACTTTTTTTAATAAGGGTAAATAAAACAAATTGATCCATTTTCCCATAATAATTTTTATTATTAATTTGTTAATTAATAGCTACCGGTTTCGTGTGTACACACATCGTCAGGCCGTACTAGAAAGTACAAGAGGAACAAATCAGTAATCCTATTACCGAAAGGCATTGACAATATTGAATGAAACATTAGCGAAAACAAATCTAAAAAAAAATTTTTTTTAATTTTTTTTCTTTCTTATTAAGAAGTAAATAGGTTACAAAATTGAAAATTTGGAATGTACATATTTAAAGCGAGTTAGTATTTTTACTTTAAATAAATTTTCGATTTTGTTGCCTATAGAAAAAAAAATAAAAAAAAATCTTTTTAATTCTTTAGATTTATTATTGGAATATATCTTTCAATTTTGTCAATGGATTTCGTTAATGACTGGTACATTATTCTTTCTACAATATTGTGGTACATTCTTTCAAGTGATTATTTTCCGTGCATTCATAGCCAGCAAAATCTAGGATCCCACATAGGAATCGGAATAGACAGAAATTAATTTATAACCAGCGATAGTCCATTCAACATATCCACTTCGAATAAAAATAATATTTAACACCTAATAATCGTCACCGGAGATGTCTATCTCTTTAGAGCTCTAACAGATGTTGAAAAAAAAAAGGTTACTGCTATACATATAAACATTCACCATCTTCTGCATAAAATAATCGCTGCTCTCAGCGCACTACAAATTAACATTTTTAGTGGCCATTTACATATGTAATTTAAATGATTTTTATGGAATCTTAATTTATTACGGATGCTCAGATATCGTGCCACCAGTCGTCTGCCCATTATCTGTACAGTACGGTACCATAAGGTATAGTCTGCGCTGTCTGTTCCTCTGTTGTTGTTTTGGAAAGGAAACAAGCAAAGCAGCTCGGGTCAAAACAGGAGTGGTAGACGGAGACATCGTAAATCTAATGCTTGAACGCGACTATTAAAATTTTGTTGAAAATGATTTTGAAATATTGCTCAATTTAGATGGTATGCGATGATTTAAATGTAATTTGTATTGGGTACATTTGTTGAATTAACATTTTGCTTGTTCGTTGAAGATAAAGTCGTTCGCAATTAAGATTATTACTGCATGAAATAATTTAGAAATATTGAAAAAGAAAAAAAAGAAAAAAATTGTTATAGATTGTTCTATTGTTTCTCAAAACATTCGCCATTAAGATTTATACACTTTTGCACATAAAGAAAAAAGTTCTTGAATAAAACAAATATATCTCTATGTCTCAGTTTATTTGTCATGATTAAAAATATGTAACATGTGTAAATATTAAATAAGTAATTAATATTTAGTCCATAGCCCATGATTTTTAATAACATCTTTAATTCTTCGGGGCATACTTTCAATGCGAGATATGATTGTCTCTTTTATATCTTCATCGTTCTCCCATACATCCTTTATGTTCTTCATTAATATTTCCTTTGTAGGGTTTTCTCTTTCATATACCTTACTCTTTAGTCGATTCCATACGTTCTCGATGGGATTGAGGTCCGCTGAATTTCCGGGCCAACGTAAAAGAGGTATGTGATTGTCTTCAAAGAATTACTTAACTATTTTGCCATATGGCAAGGAGCATTATCTTGCATAAATATACGCCCTGTCGGTATGCGACGTCCTGGCTTAAAATACGGTAATAACGTGTTTTTTAACACATTTATGTACTGCTCTTGAGGCATTGTACCTTCTACAAAATACAAAGGGCCGGGTCTGTCTCCATTAATCACTCCCCAAATCATTACCTGCGGAGGGTGTTTTACAGTTTGAAGAACCGTGGACTCTGTGAGACGTTGGCCAGGTCGTCTAGGAACAAATTGTGCTCGCTGCACTAAGACATAGAGCAAGCACTCGTCACTAAAGAAAACCTATTAAATAATGCAAACATTAATTCAGTAAAAATCATGTTGTTAAGTTATTCACCTTTTTCCAATTCTCGTCTGTGAAATGTCGATATTCTCTTGCAAAGTTGAGATGAGTAGATTTCATTTTTTCTGTTAAACGCGGCTCTTTTTACAAGTCTTCGGCCCACTAGGCGATTTTTGCGCAATCGGCGCCTGACAGTTCTGCTCGAAATCTCTATTCCTCTCTCTTGTAAATTTTTTTGAATCATTTTAATTGTAGCAAATCTATTGCTCAAAGCCTGATGAACAATTTCACGGTCAGATCTCTTCGAAGTTTTTCTTTTCCGACCGCACTTTGCCCGTCTTTGGGTCGATGTGCTAGCTCCTTGGTTTAAGTTTCTAGCTAAACGCGATAGAGGAGAAGGAGATACTTTCTGTAATTTTGCAATTTCTCGTTGTGAATGTTTGTTTGATTGTAGAAGAGCTTGTATAACGGCTTTTTGTTCACTTGTTAAATCTTTCCCGGGCATTTTCTACAAAAAACCCCAAATATTTCAATTTTTCTCAAATTCCAAATAATTAATTATTAAGAGAGAGATAGAATAACAATTTTACCTTTGCAATAACGATATATCAACACAAAACACTTAACGATACTCCACAACTTAGCTTCTATACGGTTATGACGAAATATTTAAAAAAATATCGATGCATTCTCTAAACTGTGAACTCGCTAAATGTAAGTTGATAACTGAAATATTTATATATACGTACTTTACTCTTCTAAATATCATTTCTTTGGTATTTTTATTTATTGATACGATAATCTAGTCCCCCTATAAACGATAGGATTCAAGAAGCACAAACACACGTGTGACTTTTCTCATATACATACATAGATACACATAATACCAGGTACTGGTTCCTTTAATAGTCAAGACCACACAATTATATTCCTCTTAGATCATAATGGGCCTCCGGCTGCGTTTTAATTTATACGAAATTATCCCAAATCCACGGAAAAAGAAGGCAAAAACTAGCCGGTCAGCTCTACCAGAACGAGTGATCTGACATGTCTCTTTTATCTCGTGTCTTTTTTCCTATACACTTACATATTTCTTCCTTTTTCTTTTAAACTAACGTCGCTTTAAATTAGTATGAGCGAGTTTCATTAAACTAGGAAACGCCTCAGCACTAAAGTTGATCTGTACTTTCCAAAAAATAACGATTAGAAATTCGTCCAATTTTCGACCGAAGAAAAAAAGTGAATATCTAACGAGCAAGACGGAGATATATCATCATATGTAAGCTGAAATTAAGTTTAGTAAATCTGGTTCTTCTCGCTTTAGTTCTATACATCTTATGAGACGTATATCTGGTGTGCCCTGCGGTTAGCAGGTAATAACTGTTAAAATTAAAATAGATACATACTTAATTATACCATCCAGAGATTATTTATAACGCGCATCATGTAAAACGGTCCTCACCGAATTGCTTGCGTTAGAGAAATCGATTTATTTGGAAAGTGCAGTAGGCCAGACTGGCGTGATTTGAAGGAATTTTAATTCTTAGGAGATTTGGCATTTGAAATAATGGTATGAAATATTAACAATTTTAATTTTTCCAATGTGTAGGTGCTGCCCAAGAAAGAGCAAAGGCGTATTCGACGTATCAAGTCAACTGCATTCGATTGTGTACAAAAATGGCTTAGTTATACAAAAAATTAGAAATTATGAGGATCGGAGATGCTTTCAAATAGCTCATTTCATATTTGCCAGGAAGGTCCCCATTTTTACAAGTATCAGCAGCTTGAAAACAATGGAAAATAGACTTTTAAATCTAGATTACTACCTACAACGATTGGTGTTCCCCAAGAAGTTCTTTCAAAATTTTAAATTAATAATATACGTAGATGATTGAGTAACTTTTATTACAGCGTTTTCTTAAATTTGTGTAGGTTCTGAACTTCAAACACAATTTACAAACATGTAGCTGCATTTTTACAAATTAATATATTCCCTCCGTCCCATAATAGTAGTAACAAATGAAACTTTTTAATAGGAATATTGGTATTTATAATTAGAAATGAGTTTTGGTACAATATTATCAAGTTGTGCTCTAGAATTAAATGCAATAACTCGATTATTGTTTTTGAGGTCTTTTATCAAATTTGGGGCAACAGTAAAGTTGTTTAAATTTTGTGAAATTCAAAGTAGTACCTGCTACCAGAAGGAAATGACCAACAAAAAAAAGAATTTACTAATAATGAGAGAAGAGTGATTGGCGAAGGGGGTCATTGTCTTAGCGGCGAAGAACTTTAAGTGCAACAGAATGACTACATTACGTAACCAAAAATCAATCCTAATATAGCTCATGGTATTGGTGGAATCATTCCCGGCAAAAACAATGTAGCAGAGAAAATAGCGCTAACACATGAACATGTTTCTGCCTAGCCGGCGTCATCAGCATGGTTCTGAGCACAATCTTCTGCTGCTATAATTGCGTTTGCCTCTCGGTTTATGCTGCTAATCTCCAAAACGGCACTGAATATATCTTTCGGCGAAACCTATCGCCAAGAGCCACAGTCACACCGTCCCAGAGGGTAGCAAGACAAACCGGAGTGTAGATGTCCACCACCTATGGGGCAGCCCCTGGGCTGCCAAACGCAAGGGGGCGTTGTGCCTAGGCACAGCGACATCTATACGTGCAAATGATTCCTGGGGCCTACCATGATGTATAGAAATACACGTGGAAAGAATGCCTGGTAACAATAAACAAAAAGCAGCAGAAGATTGTGCTCAGAACCATGCTGATGACGCCGGGTAGGTAGAAACATGTTAATGTGTTGGCGCTACTTTCTGTGCTACATTGTTTTTGTCGGGAATGATTCCACCAATACCATGAGCTATATTAGGATTAATTTTTGGTTATTGTTACTAGGCATTCTTTCCACGTGTATTACTACATTACGTATTTGAAAACGCATCTGTGAAGGAAATAACTGTGGAGGTAATCCTTATTCCAATATCGATTCTTTAATGCACTACTAATCATTAATTGTTATCTTTATTTGTTTGTCAATTTCAATAGTTCCAATATATAACCTAATTTTCAATGCTGTTTTTGTTTGCTACTATTATTATGGGACAAGCTTGAAGTGCAATATGCTACTATTATTAAGAGACAGAGGGAGTAGTTTAATAACTAAATCAGATACTAATATAGCTCATGGTACTAATGGATTATAATTAAATTCAATAAAATTTGCGAAAATGTTAATTTCTGTAATCATTTTCAATAATTCCTACTAATCCATCAATAAAACATATATAATTTACTTCTTATCGTCGAATGAAAACTAAAAGAAAAAAAAAAACTACGATTTGGAAGATTTATATGACACCAGAGACTATACCATCGGCAGTTTAGGACGTGTGGCATTCACTACTACTACTTCGTCTATATCTTGCTTGGCTGTTGAGATTCGAGTGTATGTATATGTATTACGTGTAAGGCTGTGTGTATGTATGTTTATACATTCCCGTTACAAGACATTGGCATGCGTGAATTAGATGGCACACACCGTACCCGACACAAGCAGGCAAGAGCTCGCGGTTGCTGCCGGTATACAATCCAGTGGGTCGCGGTACTCCGAGTGTTCCGTCAGGAGCGACGGAGATGGAAGATCTCTGAAAGCGCTGCGGTGTGACACGTCCGAACGTCAAATTAACGCGGCTAATGTAATAATAAAGGAGGTGGATATAGGTGTAATGGTTAACATGTTCGAATGTCGCTATAACGTTTGCTGTGTTTGTTGTATTGTTTGTTTCTTCCCCGGTGTCGTCTTCAATGACACCAAGACGGTATTTTATTGTTTTAACCGATTGAAGCTGTGAATTAATTGCCTCGAGGTTGTTTATTTATCTTTTTTTAGCTCTATACCGGGTGTTCCAGGTTCAATGTTACAAGCGATATCCTCCAAGCTATTTTTTTTAAATTGCATCCCTCATGTTTTTGAGTTGTTGAGTATCAAGACGATGATGAAGAACTACCATGGTCTTCTTCGATTTTCTTTGGGTTGGGGTATCTCTATGCGTCAACATCAATTTAAAAAAAAAACAAAGGGGTTATACTTTAATTTTGTAAGTTATAGGATAAAGCAATTGTTTCATCTATGGTAGTGACTTCTTCATTCCTCTGGCGTTTGAAAACAGTTAGAGGGAGGTTGTCTTCATCGTCAAATTCTGTATTTCTTAATGATTAATTGTTCCAATTTATTCCATGCAGTTGAGACATTTAATACGGCATCTTTTAAAATCAAATCCTTAAGAATTTCTACCATATTGTCTTCTTGAGAAATGGTAAATATCTACAGAATTTTTCCGTAATGAAGTTCAATTAACCTGGGCACATTTTGGTCCTTGCATTGGATTAATGGTGTAACGTTTGGAGGCATATACATTGGAGAAATGTTGCCATCAGGTGTCTTTAGTATTTCCGCAGAAGGATGAGAAGGCGCGTTGTCAAGGAGTAAAACTGCATGCCGAGAAAGATTTTTATTTTTCAGAAGTACTGTGACCCAAAAATAAGTACATTAAAAGGAACAAAATCTTTAGAAAACCACCTTTTAAAAGTATATAGCGTCATTCACGTGCTTTTATTGCTCCTGTAGATTATTGGATTGTTGAAATTCTTGAAGCATTTGGCTTTAAAAGGAGTGCCGCCATAGTAAAAAATTTATTATTTAAGTACCAAAAGAGATAGATTGACAATTAAAAGAATTTTTTTATTTTGTTGTATATACTAATAGGCTAACTATATTGTTTTATTTTAAAACTATTCCGATATATTTATTTCCAAATATCAAAATAAGATGAAACAGTTCTCTGATAAACTATACGGTACGAGAATTATCTTTTTGAGGCTTCATTGTTATTCAAAGTATCGTTTACAAAGATTAATACACTTTCTCATTCTTTTAAACCAACCGTTAAAGCAGTTATGCCAATCATAAGTTGGAACAGTCAAAAGTGCCACTTTAACCTTTGACCACGCACGTCTTTCTTGATTCTAAGGGTAAAAAAATCAAATTCGATCGTCTTCTGAGTTCTATGTGGACTCACCCTGATGTTTGTAGTGGACCATGATTTATCGTTGTAGGTTGGTTTTTGGGAACAAGTCAATCACTTCTGGTAAACAAACGGTTGTATATCAATCAGCATTAACCATTCTTCGATCTTCTAAAGGAATTGTAGCAAAATTACGCGAAATTGAGACAAAAGTTGACCATTTGATCAATTGACGTTTGGTTTCGGGTTCATAGGAATAATTCCGTGATTCATCACCACTCACGATACTATAAACGTTTTTTTGAGCTTCCGTTGTTGAAACGGTTCAAAGGTTTTCGAGACCAATTAGCGCGAGCTACTTTTTGCTCTTCAGTTAGGAGGTATGGGATCCAACGGGAAACTAATTTTCTCAAAGCCAATTCATCATGCAGAGTGTTTTGGATTGTGGTCTTTGCAATGCTGAACGATGTCTCAATCTCGCGACATGTCGCATATCGTTCTTTCTTGATCCGTTGGTGTACAACAGCGATGTGTTTTTTGAATGACTACTGTTTTTGATGGTCTTGACCTGGGATCGTCGTTTGAGATTAATGCGTCCGCATTGGGAGCAAACCAGAGAGAAATTGTCGATTGATGCGGTGTTTTATTACCAAAACAGAAACCAACACGACGAGACGTTGTTGTTGGGATAATCCTCTCCGGAAGTTATAAAAAGTTATTGTGCAAAAATATTCTCGATTCAATTCCATTTTTCAAGCGATTTGTCAGCTTTAAAAATTTTCTATTGCTGAATCTCCAGCTGGATCTTAATGAGGCTTTAGATTTAAGTTTAATGAACATTGAAATTAATTTTGACAGGCGCCCTTTACGTGGTTATATGCAAAACCAGAAAGACAATCCTTGTACAGATCTATCTGAAGTACTGCATATTATTTAGCACAGAACCCTTTCTTAATGCTAAATCCGCATTTTCGTAAAAAAAACCTAAATTTCACCGTCTTACAGGTTCACATTTTATTACATTTGAAATTTTTGAAGAAAACAGTAAAAAGGGGAATATAAAAAATAACTTTCTACCCAAAATTTACTGACCTACAAAAGTCATGCCAGGTATATATTCTTACAGAGTCGCTAATTAACGTGCTATAAAAGATACAACCGCACCTTTATTTGGTGAAATGGATACTGGGCACTTGGTCAAAGAAATGTAAAACAAAGCAAGGAAAAAAACCGTGGGTTTTCATACTATTACGCGAGAGAAAACGATCAACAATAAATTAATTTGTTTAAGCGTGTTATGGAATTCTGTCGAGTTTAACGATTTACAAATTATAAATTTGTTTACCAATAGAACATTGAGATTTTAAAATTTGTTATAGGAACTTCAAAATGTATTCTTATGAATCATCTAATGCACATCGTGGGTTTACGATACTTAAATCTTATTTGTTTACCGCACGATTGCACTGCTAGTAATCGTCATTTCTTTTGGCCCAAATCCACGTCCTTTTCTCAAGGAAAACAAAGTTGCTTCTAATCCTCAATACTAACGTAACCATACGTATTGTAGACCGTATGAATCAAACGTAGAATTCGATAATCGCAAATCTCCACGTCACGTGCATACACGGCATGCATCTTAGAGTGAGATTTATTTTATTAGGAATACATTAGGGCTTGCCAAAGCGTTTCCGCGATGCTCCTGATGTGCGGTTTCAAAAGCTCGATCGTATGCCAAATTTTACGCAATTAGCGAAGATGAATTTGCTGATGGGTTTTATCGCCACAATAAAATCCTTTGTAAACATGCTTACGAAGCCAAAAAAGCGTATCAGGTGCAGGTTTTGTAGATTTTGGTAAATTTAGTCCCATCTTAGAATGAAAAATGTGTGGTGATTACAAGTTAATAACATAAAGATGGACTATTATTAGTTATTTTTATCTAGTAGTGTTGACTGAATGTACACAGGTAAAAACCTACTCCTGCTTGCTTGAAGTATATCAACACATATGATTAAATTCTTGCATTGCCACAGTGAAATTTTATCCAGTTGAATTTAAAAGCTGAAAGCACACTTTTTAAGAATAACAGATTGAATTTGTTTAAATATACAAACGTTTTTATTTGACATAATCTTGTTGAGTCAAACAAATATACGTTGTTCGAATCGTGCGCCTCGCATCGTCGGCAATTTCCGTTGCGTGAACCCAGGGTCATCGCAATCGTAGTTCTAGTTTAGGTTATGTGAGATAGTGATTCGTAAGCGGTGAGATCCAAATGATGAAAACAATAGGTAAGTAGGATAATGGATTTATATATTTTTACCATTGAATAACAAACGTTAACATTTCTAAAAGAGACACTGGTTCGTTAAACAACCCAGATTCAATCAAATACCTGGGGCTTTTCCTAGAACCTAAACTGGGCTGGGATCTGAAAATGTCTTAAAAACAGCTTATTTTCCCCTTTTTCACACTGTTATGTCCTATATGGTTTTACTATGGGGACATAGCTACTCAAGTTTAAGAATTTTTGGAATGCAAAGGAAAGCCCTGCGCATCCTGAGTAATCTGCCCTTTCGCTCCGACTGTCGTGAAGCATTCATAAAATTAAAGATTTTAACTTTCTCGTGTCAATATATTTTTGAATGTCTTATGTAAGTTAAAAAATATATAAGTAGTTATCCTACAAATGCCACATTCCATTACCTACCTAGAAATAAAAATGATTTAAGTATTAAACATACTCGTCTTAATACCACACAGAAGATGTCTTATCATCAGGGCATAAAATTTTACAATACTCTTCCACAAGATATCAAAGACTTAAGTACGAAATCATTTGAATATTCTATAAAAAAAAGTCTTGTTACACCAAGCTTTTTACACAAAGGACGACTACTTTCGGTACTTTGGCTAGGGGCGCCTCCGCACTCTGTGTCCTAGTTAAATGATTTTGCTATATATGTATATTTGTTTATACTTATTTTGTTATTTTAGACTTGATTTGTTACTGTTATTTGATTTTCTTCTTTTGACTTGTGTAAATACACTTTGTATGGAAACACCAATAAAGTATTATTATTATTAGTCTGGGCAAACAACATGGGTAGCAGTCAGTGTAGTAGATATGTCGGCGATTATTTATTTCACGCATTCACAGCGTCAGTACTAAATCGATGCTGTATGCGAGTAGTTCTGTGTATATGTAGGCTGTCGTAACTTATTTCGTAATTGTACGCTTATGTTTGCTTTAAAAATGTCGCAGTTAGGTACGTCGCGAAAACGACCAAAGGTAGACACAGTTAAAAACTTTATAATGGACATGCCGGACTTAATTTTTGATGGCGCTAAAATTCAATGTCTGGTTTGTAAAATCCCTTTAATGTGATGGTTCAGAAGCCATTGTCAACGTCACATCGAAAGCAAATAGCATTCTTCTGCAAAAAGTGGCATACGAGACCAAGAAAAATTTAGATTTGATGTATGTGTTACTCTTATTTTATGTAATCTATCGTTTCGTTTACTAGACACAGAAGCATTTGTTTCCTTCCGGAGTAAAAATGCGGATTGTAAATTACCTAGTCGGATATCGATACTAAATGTAGTGCCATTTGCTCGTGAACATATAGAAAAAAGAATGAAAACGGAATTGAAAGATAAAAAACTGTGGTGAAGCTGCACCAATCAAGAAAAGCCAAGAAAAATTACAAAATGTTTCGATGTCGCTAGTGGATTCTGTTCAAATTGTGAATGATGTTCACGCACAGTTATGCGCTGTAGAAGGCGAAACAAATTGGTGTGTAATACGAAAATTTGAAAGTGTTTTAGAGAGAGACTCCGATTTTGTTATATTAAGACAAATTTGTGAAGGTGCGTGTGAAGATGCATTAAGTTGTTTCAAAGATTATTTTAAATATGCAAATATAACATCGCTAGATGTCGAACGGTCGTTTTCGGCATTAAAATACATTTATTCCGCACGTCGTACTCACTTGACTGAAACAGCTGTGGAAACGTATCTAATGATTCAAATATTTAACAGATGTTACCCAGTTTGTGATTTCGCGGAAGACTTTTGAAACGGTAAGTGTTTCAGCACGTTTTATAATTTATATCTTACCTTCTATTTTATGTGTAAACTTTTATGCGCTCGCCACGTCTCTAGCTGTTACCGCATATTTGCCCAGGTTAATTATTATTATTATTATTATAGTGGTTTTTTTAGTGCACCCTAAACGTAACCCAACTTCTTGATATTTGCATTAATATCTCTAAAACTATGCGAAATATGAAAAAAATACTATAGACAAGTTTTTAACTGTTTTACTAGTATTAAATGATAGCGTGAGTAGTTTTTCCCTAGCTGCTACCATTTTGCGGGGCCAGACTCCCCCCCCCCCTCCATTTTTTTTTCATTTGTAAGAATTAATCCTTGCTAAAAAAAAATATAAAAATTACGTTTAATTTATA
Organism: Dynastes maya; assembly: GCA_029619315.2. Taxonomy (NCBI): domain Eukaryota; kingdom Metazoa; phylum Arthropoda; class Insecta; order Coleoptera; family Scarabaeidae; genus Dynastes; species Dynastes maya. Next base: position 13,451,974 of record JAROYE020000014.1, read on the forward strand.
TATGTATATTAACTTTGCCGTGATTTATGGCATTAATGGAGAATCACGATTATCTACTTATATAAACAAATTATTTATTACACGAAACAAAATCCGGGTTCTTATATTACAAATTCCTAAAATAAAAATCCTAATTTTTTCAAGGTTAACTGGAATAATGTACATAGTACGTTTCTTTCTTCTAAATAGATTATTTGCATTCCGCAATTTATTTAGAAACAAATTATAGCGGATATATCTTCCTTCAATTTAGGAATTATTTTAAAATAACCCTCTTAAATGTAACACGATATTCCCACAAAGATATTCCTCTCGTAAAAATCCTTGAAAGGTAAAACAAGACACCGTATAAGTCGTTAAAAAAAAACACCCCTAAAAAATCTCGATTTGGCGTATTTACCAAAAACCTAACTACCCTTTCAGCCCTCTCGGAAAAAAAGGGATCCTTACAGTGGATACCCTATTTTTTTTTTTATATTTGCACTTATACCTGCAACTCACACGAGATCGCACAAAAAAAAACGGGTGCCCGAAATATAAAATAAGGATGTTATCCGTCCGTAAGGAGGAATACAAAGAGCGAAAACCACTTCCGATTTCCGAAAAAGGTTAGGCAATTTTTCCGCGCTTTTAAGCAAGAATGAAAGCTCACGAGGTAAGACGATATCCCATGCGAAAAAAAAACGGGAAATCTAGACCGATTAGATTGTAAAAAAATACGAATTGCATGGTACACACTTTTGATCAGTTGGAAGCAATACGTTTCGATCGGAAGTACGTAGGATTGCAAAATTTATTCGATTGATACAAATATACGCATCTAATTTCGTAACGTGTGTAATTCTAGATTAATGGAGACAATATTGTACGTACAAACGCAGTGTATTGACTTTTCATATTTTTTCTTATTTTCAGAAAATTTACTTCTATTGAAAATAAAAACCAGTAAATAGTAATAACAGGAATTTTATTTATAAACATGCTTAATCGCGCATTACAAACAATTTTAAGTAAATTAAATTTTATTGAAAACATATATATCGTTACTTTCATAAATGTGTTAGTATGCATAATAACCGGGTATTATACATAATCAATAAAGGTGGTTAATGTAATAATATGTATGCAATTTACTATTTTACATACAACCCAAACCATCTTGGCTGATGTGATAAATTACAATATTTAGAAAGCACGGAATTTTCATCGGTGCTTGTGAAATAAAAAGACAATGTTTTATTCAATGAAAAAATGTTTTATTCTTATCATTTGTAAACAAACAACCTTCTACTTGTTAGAACATGGCAAACCGTTATGGCATTTCGAATTACAGAGTAACCCATGCTTCTTGCAGCTACATTTTCCTGAAAGACATTTTCCCTCGCAGCTACATTTCTTGAAACCTTGACCACTCGTGATTGAAGATTTCCCGGCACACTCGCGAATAGTCACAACTACATCTGGAACTTCCTCTTGTGAAGTGAAATTCTCCTTACAAATAGCAAACTGGTTCCTAAAATACTTTTGAGCCAATCGTCCTTCCTTAGTGCCAATCTCATACATCTTGCCATCAGCATCCATCTGCAGAATGACCCCAAGAATGTTCCTGGAGCCACTTCTACCCCTGTCGACATCAAGAACCCGTATTTTTACAGTACCTTCAATCTTGCCTCTTGGAAACTTTTTTGCCCGGCACTGCAATGCACTTATGGCATTTTCCCTCTTCTTTTTAATAATGTTGATTTTGTCTGAAATCATATTAAGTAACTAGTCTAATCAACTATTTTTTTGAAAATTTAAGCGCAACAAGCATAGTTTATCAAGACTAGGATCCCATAATTGTGATCTAATCTTGTTACAATTGCAAATAGATAGTCGAAAGGAATTAAAAAAGAAATAAAGATTTTTTAGAGAACAATTAATGAAAAAATTAATTAAATAACTTTTTTGCATTATCTTCACATATACAATACACTTCTAGAGTTTGGTCAATTCTTCCAGGCTCACCCTGTATTTTGTGTATCTTTTTCACTTACACACTCAAAAAATAATTACTTATTTACATGATATTTTCCTACAGAACACAATGTTTGTGTTTCTTGTAAAATGAGAAGATAATCGGTTTTGAAAAACATTTGTAAATACAGCCTTTCGTCTGTAGAGATCTTCAAGTTTTATCCAAATACCACAAAAAAGCTGGAGGTAGATTTCCGGTGTAGTAAGAGAAGGTTCGATTTGTTTTCCAGTGCCATTTGACTCAACTTTTTCTAAATAAAATCCGCATTATAGACATTCTTAAAAGATACTATTAAATAAAAAAGCAAATTTGATCACATAATCTGTTGCTATGTGTAGGAATTAACCTTCTCTTTAAATTCTCAAGACTTAGCTTGAATTAAGACTAGTAAGTGTTAGTAATTCGCGGAAAAAACATGTCCACCGTATCTGATCTTTAGATCAATCATTACCATATTTTATTTACGTCAAAATCGCTTTGACATATCCTTTAGCTACAAACATTTATGCACTGTCATCGATGAATTTCGAATTTCTTGATCCATTGTCGGATTATCACCATCAGAGCCATTCCCAAAAGAGCATTTCACATCGAGTTGTTGCCTTCGAGAAAAAAGGAATTCCTCATCATAGGCGTCATGCGTATATAAGTCTTATATACTTAAGCTATTAGGTATTTATTTACACGTATATTCCTACAATAGATCTCTAATTATTCATATATGTGTATTAGTTATTTGTATTCACCAATACGAAAATTTTCCCTCTCTTTTCGAAGTATGCCTGCGGTATACGGAGTTCCATCCTTGTCGCTTTGGCGTTCGGCTTTCCGATACCATCTCGGGATTATGATAAATTGAAAATACACGCTCTTTTTTTGTTCTCTTCGCATTTTGTTCCCTACACCGCCCATATTTAATAATACAACGGCGACTTGATCTCCTGTGGAAGTATGTGTATATGAGACGTTGTTGTAACTATGTATATGTGTTGCTTATTCTTCAGCCAATCGTAAGAGGAGATGTAAAACGTCATCTATATAACATCGGAGACTAGAAATTTAAAATATCGACACAAACCCATAAGTTATCGGGATGGTGCTTGCTTTATGATTGAATTTTCAATCGATGTCGAGGACTACGCGTTATTTTTATAAGAAGCGTTTTTTTTTCTAAGAGGATTTATAAAAATCGTACATGTTCCACGTGAAAAGCGTATGTTTAAATGTTACTAAATTCATTCTAATCAATATTATATCAAAATTCGCTGATATTAGATTTTAATAAAGTTTTATGCGGAACTTGAATTATTTTCGATTAATATTCGAGTTCTGACATTTTGATTATTTATATTATTAATCTTTTATTAAAAAAAAAAAAAAAACTCAATTAATGATATGATACAGGGGATAATCAAAATTCCAGGTTATTTTAAGTTATTTACATTTTGATTATTTGTAAAAATGACACGTACGCACTCAAAAAAACACAGTGTATTTGGAAATAACCTTCAAAATCCCTTACGTCACCTGCGACACCGAATTCGATCTTCAAAACATCAAAATTAAATATCAAGTCGTTGCATTGGCAATGCCCGGGACGACCGAGAAACAGAAGTTAGCAACGTAAACATTCTGACAGTAAACAAATATCTTTTTACTGCTTTATATCGCATCAAGGAATCTGAAAATGTAACAATATTCAGAATGTTCCACTTAAAATAAGGAACTTGCCTGATGTATCAAAAAAACTGAACATCCTACATACAAGAAAATAATGTCGTAAAGTCGTAGGTTACTTGATCCTATGTAATTTTTGTTTAAAATATTTTTCGACAACGTGAATAGGTAAGTCGGAATTCATTGGTAATTGAAAAAAAATTACGATTATTATCCATTTTAAAGCCAAATTTTATTATTACGCGTAAAAAATACATTAAAACGGAAAAATTCCATCAAATACCCGAATAGATTAGAAAAAAATGAATGAAAAACAGAGCCACACAGCTTACTGGGTCTAAAAATCAATATATTTCAATACACATTAATAAACGAGAATAACAAGAAACTAGGTGTGGTACCCATCGGGCTCCCGTTGTACCAGATAGGAGTATATGTAGAGTAACCGAGTCGATTTACATATTTTGATAAATTTTCAATGTCACACCGCTACATATTGTCCGCTCAAAATTCGAAGTTCAATTACGTCATACCCAAATGAATTCCGGTTGGAAAAAGCGAGACAGACATGCATATATGTAAATTCCAATTACCGCCTTTGGTAGCCCATAGAAATGGAACGCATGAATCAAGAAAGACAAGGACGGAAGAAATAAGGAAAGACAAAAGATGCAGGACAAGAAAAAAACGCTCTAGATTTTAATACGAGTCCTAAAAAAATTCTAACGGGTGACATTTAAAAATTACCCAAAAAAAGAGAAACTCCCGGTTAGCGTTGAGAAAGAAACCTGTGTAATCGAGGAAAAACATGTCGACGGAACAAGAGCTGTATAGATGTTGATCATGTATAATTAGGTATTGACCGAAATATCTTAGTTTGGAAGGCGATCCCTTGCTGGTTGCTGTTGGGTTTTGGTTCTAGACTGTTGCGACGTTGTAAGTAACGTTGTAAATCTGTTGAGGTATCTGCTGTTCCATCTCCTACCCTTTTAGTCATAATACCTAGCACCCTTCTAGCACCTAACTATATAGTTATCCCTGTCACTCGTTCGCGATTCGCAGGATTCCTACGAGATTACCGAGGTATAAGTTTTGTAATATTCTTAACAATTTTTTTGTCGACGTATTTTTATAGCTATATATATTATACATAATTGGACATACTACAGTCTGTTTAAAGTTATCGACGCACTATACCTAACTTCGATGTTATTAATATTATTAAAATCAGGTTACAACTTCGAGACATCGAGACCTAACCTAACCTAACCAGATTCACTTTACAGGTTCCTGGAAAATGTGAGTAATCTCGAAGATACTTGAAGGAAATCTGTAAGATTTAAGCTTCACGGATTTTGTTTGCGACCACATAAATCCTTAACTTAATGGAGGAAGTTAATGGTATTTTAGGGAGCTATGGTTTATTTACAAGAATTACAAAATGGAGATTAATTTTCGGCATTATACTTATTCTTTATGTACCTTTGTTAGTTTATACACAAAGTTGATAAAGTTTTTCAGAAAACTGAGTATTTTAAACACATTGTTACCCTATGTGCTCAGAAATGGATGCTTTCTTCTCTACAAAGAAGAAAATATCTATCGCACTAACCATTTCAGTGGAATAATAATGCCAACAGAATAATATATTTGTCGAAGTAACAGCATACTTTAAACCACAGAAATGTTTGGTTAAGCAAATACATATTCTCTAGACGGCATGTCTATGTTTCTCGACGCTAGGTGGCGTGGGGAGATATATCGTGATTCTATTCGTGGAGAATGGCAACATATATTCGAGAGGTGAAAAACAATAGCGAGGGAGAAGGACACGTACGGAACCGCGCTGATAACGCCGGGTAGGTAGAAACATGTTCGCGGGTTTACGCAGTCCCTTTTCTCTCGCTTTGTTTTTTGCCGGAAATGATTCCATCAATACCATGAGCTATATTAGCATTAATTTTTTGGTTATTGTTACTAGGCAATCTTTTCATGTGTATTTTAAATACATATTTACCTAACCTTTTAATGGCGAACGTTCCCAAAATGAGAACATACTAAAAGATCATTTTTTTATTGAATTAATCATATTATTTGCATAAAATATTTATAACCAACAAACATGTATGTATATTTAAAAGAAAGAATCTATGCAAATAATATGATTAATTCTGTAAAAATTAGACTTCTTTGTAAGTTCCTATTTTGGGAACGTTCGCCATTAGAAGGTGACGTCAAATAAATGGTAAAGAAAAATATATTTGTTTCAAACTGACGAAATTCTTTAAACGTTGAATTAAACATACTACGTATGTATATTAAATCAACTTTTTCTTCTCCGTGTAGGAATAAGAAAAGGTATACGATAAAGAGATTTAAAGGATTAGAATCTTAAACAAGGACGAGAGATATCAAGATATACGTACCTGATTCGCATTACTCAGAAAATAAAAATTAAAACAAAATTGAAAACCTCTACCTGTGTAGATAGTAATGAAATAAGCAATGAAAGAAGAACAAAATCTACATGTCCCAGCATGTATATCCGTATACGTATACATGTAGTCGCATAGCTAAGCCCCTCATATTCAATTGTTGTCCTCATATTTGTAAAAATCGCAAACAAGTAATTTCATATTCATAATGTTCATCTTGGCCGCGGTGCACACAATACAATAATATGACTTTAATAATCCCGCGTGTGTATGCAACGTACCGATTACAGGTATTATACGTTATCCTCCGTCTCTCTCACACTTTTTTGCCCTTTTACCATGCATCCCCTCTTTCCTATTTCTTATCCTTCTCGTAGCTTCGCAATAATATCAAGTTGAAAGGAGATAGGTGAATCTAGTATCTTCGGAGAGAGGAAGAACAATCTCGAGCTCATTTATTAATATTAATACGAGGGAGAAGCAGTAGAGCTGCGCCGCTCGTTTGAAAAAATATTACATTGTCTTTTGTTTCTGAAAACGACTTAAAAATAAGAGAGCAACGCCATACCGCTTCTCCCCCAACCCGCGTTAGGTTCGAACGCCTAAATCCCACCGCTGATAAGTTTAAATTTCCCGCGCCGCGCACAACGGGTGGCGCTTCCCATCGGCCGCCACCCGTAGTCCACGAGAAATTTGAATTTCCAACTATATTAATCATAATGTCATGTTCTATTATTCAAAAATAAGAACAATAGGGTTTCGCTTTTGTTCGTGCGCTCTTCGTTTGTCTTTGGGGCCGTGAGCTCACGGCGTATACGCGTTTGTTTCTGTTCCTTTTTTTTTGTTTTTTTTTTGTTTTCATCTGTTTTCTTCTTTTTTTGTTTTTGTCCTTATTCTTTCGTTTCCATTAAAACCGCGTGTTATAGCTTAGTTCTCTCCTGTTTTTAGGGTAATTCCGTTTTGGGGGTCGGCGTGTTCCCCGGGGTGTCGACTCGTTTTTCTTTAGTGCTTTTCCGCCCTTCGATTCTAATTTAATTTTTTCCAGGGAACAAAACATCAAGTTAACGTGCTATGGTTACCGATTGGTTAGGAGATTTTAATTTTTAGGTAAAAATTTTTTGTTAAAGATGATTAATTACTGACGAAAATGTATTATTATATTATTGCTTTCGGGGAAGATATTTTTGTGCTAATTTTGCAAGTGCGCACATGCACTTGCACAATAGATAACACTGTACAATACAAAAAAAAGATTAAATTTCAAACTAGGTTTTACTAAAGGTAGGTCCTGTGCAGATTATAAAATTAGTATTAGACTTTTTCCAGGGAGATCACGGTACGAAAGTCTACAAAGAAGAAACTTCGAAAACGAAATCTTATTGCAACAGCTGTGAAACCTGTATCATACAGCGAAATTTTATCAATACCAGAAACAAAAGATAGTGGAAGCACTGCACCTACTACACAAATATCGACAAATGCATGAAATTAATAGCGAAAGACTAAATGATTTTATTTGCGTTTTAGAACTTGCAAGGGAACACCGGCAACCTGAGAATTCATGTTTCGATTATACTAGAAATTGAAAGAATACCTTGGTGTAAAGACAACACAATTTTTTAGCAGCTGAATGGCTCAATTTCGATCTACAGCCACTCAGAGAATTTGCACAATTTCAACATTTTTGTAAATATCTCGGGAACCATAATAGATATAATTTTTTTGTTAACAATTCGAAATATATTACATAATTTCAAGTATGATGCAAATTATTTTCGGAAAAAAATATATAACGGGGTACGCGGTCCTCCCGGTTCCCCGCTATATATTTTTGATTCTTGAAACTATGTAATATATGTACTTCATTTCAATTATGTTCTAAAAAATGGCTTCAAATATATTTACAAAAAAATTAAAATTGTGTAGATCTTTGGAGGGAGCTGTACCCCGAAATCAGGAAATTCAGCCGTTAAAAAAATTGTATTGTTCTCATACCAAGGTACCCCTTCAATCACTAGAGCAGGGATTCCCAATGGGGTCGATATCGACTCCTTGGGGGTCAATGAAACTTGAAAGGGGGCCAGTGATGATCAAGAGGTTGATACCGGCGATTGATACGCATTGAACATTACACTATATGACGAATAGGCGTGTGTTTCTGAAACCTTTTTTTATATTTGTAAATAATTAGAAATGATAATAGTACAAAAAATAATATATATTCTTGGTCTAATTGTTATTTTTAACTTATTTACATGCAATTACTTGTATTATGATTATATTCTATGCTATTGACATGTTTCAAAAATGGTAAATTGTTGAAATATTTCAAATTTGGAGCCCAACATGGGGTTCGAACCCACGACCCTACAATCTCAGCGAATGAGCGTGAAGTGTAGAGTTCCCAAGGCTCTGTCCTCGGCCCACTGCTCTTAATCATTACATCAACGATCTTCCAGCTAATGTTATTGATGTTGTTGATACTTTTACTTTTACTGCGACACATCGATGTAAACGAATCTCTTCAAAAATCAATAGATGCCATTAAGGATGCTGAAGATTGGATTGGTGTAAACAAATTAAAAGTAAATATTTGCAAAACAGAAAATCTAGTCTTCTCCACGACATATTCGGGCCATTTCGCATCGGTAACTTTCCGGGGTATTTCAATCTGACTTGGTCTCAATACATGGAAGATCTAACCAGCATGTCATCTGCCCTCTTTGCTATAAAAAGGCTAAAACGTATAGCCACACGTGACGTAGTGAGGACAATATATTTCGGAAACTTCCACTCCTTAATGTGTTACGGTTGCCTTTTCTGGGGAATCTTTTTCTGAGGGATCTTTTTCTGGGGATCTTTTTTATTACAAAAAAAGGCCATCAGATTTCTGTGCAACCTAGAATTTTAGAGATAGCTGCAGAACATATTTTAAAATTGAAGAAATTCTCACCTATCCATCGGCACCTATGCCAATCAGAACAAGGAAGAATTTCTCTTAAATAAAAACCTTCATAGTTACCAAACCAGAGGAAGAAATGAAATTAAAGTGTCGTATCACAGACTAACGTGTTTCCAGAAGACAACTGACTACTGGGTAATAAAATTATACAACACAGTGCCTGAAGGACTTACCTTATAAAAGCTTTAAATTTAAGGTCAAGGCAATGCTTGTAGAGTGAGAGTTTTATGATATCATGTTTATATGTATTCTGTTTGTCAATTATTTATTTACCCGTTGTTGTCCGTGATATTTTTTATTATTTTTCACCTTGTTTTAAATTTTATATAATTTACATTATTGACAATGTACCCTATACACACAAAATAAATCTTGACAATTTTCTGTAAATTTAAAAAAAAATAATTATAAAAATATCGGATATGTATTAAAAATAAAGAAGGAATATCAAGCAGATGCGTGGAGAATGCAGGGAGTATTTTAGGTGAAATAATAATAATAATAATAATAAGTAGTATCATTGACAATTGACATACAGAACAATTGTGAAAATCACAATAAATTTTATTAGGAATACATATACAGGATCAACCCCTACTTAGAGAGGTCTTTAGAGAGAAACATTCTGTAGAGATCTTACGAAATAAGTACATTGGAAAACTATACAAGTAACAATTTATGTGAAAACCTAAAACAATATCCAAAACTCAGAATCAAAGCGAATTTCATCGAATGAATCGAAGACAATCGCCTTACTATATTGACAAGACCCAAACTCTGCATTATAACATTACGTATTGCAAAGAAGTTAAACACATATCTCTAAGGTAGTATCTGCATATTTAAAATAGTACGTGTAGATGATTCTTGCTCATATTTTCATTCCTATCCATACATACAATACATCCATGTAACCCTTTTACATGAAATCTGAAATGGCAGCTGCAGAACGAACGACATGCAACTCACAACCAATGATCCTATTAAAAATGAAGCTTGTCTTGTACGATCGATAGCTGCAAAACGATGATGCATGATGGTTATGTCTTGCTGGTGTAGTGTTGTTAGGAAGAAGACTTGCATCTATACATGTATACGTATTATATATACATGTTTCGAACGGGGAAGTCACTTCAATTAATATTCGTTTGTCTTCATTGGCGGAACGCCAATCATATACTAATGGAAAGGAAGAAGTTATCCTAAATGTTACTATGCAGGCTTGAAGGCAACTCAGTGTATCTACATGCATCTATATAGTTTTACATATACATATTTTATATGAGATATTTTGGTTGCGTGAATGACGATATTGGTCACTGAAACAAATATCGAATAATCTTATCTCATTATGATTAATTTTCTCTGTCATCGTTTCACAAAACTCCATTCTCCTATCAGAATCATCTTCATCGAGCTGCTGAACAATATGCATCTTATAAGGATGGAATTTGTGTAATTTCAGAATTTTGTGCACACGGAACCTATGGAGAGTTGCGTTTGGGAAGCTATTTTCCTACTGGATAGTACGAGGATTTACGCCGAAATGACCTAAAACTTCTATATATCTACCTTCATCAACCATTTTCTTCCTCATGCGTTTCTTAAGTACAGGACCAGCTTCTAGGAATTTTTTAACGAGGTCTGACTTACGTTTTCATCAGGATGTTGAGTGTAAACGAACTCTGAAAGAAAAGGATTAGATCCATCTTAAAGATTTCCCTTTAATTAATATTATTATTATTTTATTAATTTAATAATAAAAAAAATAATTTGTCTAATTCACCCAATTCTAAACCATAATCACACTTAGGAAGATCTGAACTGTATCGTAAGCGATTTTTTTATATATAGATGCAAAATAAATCTAATACAGGATGGTCAAGATGATCACATCAAATTCCAGAAAAGTCTTCCATACGTAAAAATAATTTTTAAAATCTCAAATATTGGTATCCAATTTTGATTTGTTTTGAAATTATAACGTCCTAACAAAATTCCCTTTAAACATTATTTTAATCTAATTGTAACCTTCAATGTCAATGTATTAAAAACAGATTTAACGTTTATTTTCGTAGCCATTTTCTTACATCCTTTATTTTTTGAAAAACGTTAAAAATGCCAGACAATTATCTAAATCTCGAACATGCAAATACAGTGCCACTTCGATAATCCGAATCTTCAGTAAATCGGATTCTTCGACAATCCGGCCAAGCATTTCAATTGCATTGTGTACTTTATAATCCGGATCTGCGTTTTTAGACGAAATCGATCGTGAGGGATTCCCCCAACTTCCTAAATTCGGCGGGTTCTGGTATCTGAGAGTTCACATAAGCAGTGTGTGTCTTTGCTTTGACTGCTGCATATCGTGTATGAGGATTATGTAATTGTTTAGCTGTTTTTTGTTACATTATCTTGTGCTACATAAGTATATGCACATACATACATATAAACATTTTTTTTACATATATACGAGGGATGATCGTAAAATAAGGTTCCCACATTTTTTAAAAATAGAAAGCATTCTTTATTTTCTTAACATTACACATCGTTTTAAAGGTAAAAGCTTAAGCTATTTTTCGACATAATCGCCATTTCTATCCAAGCATTTTTGCAGACGGTGCTCCAACTTCTGTATCCCCATGTCGGAAAATTCTGCCGCCAGTCAAAATCTTTTCAATTGTAGTGTTGGAAATCTCAGGAATCCGAAGAGCGAGTTGACGAATGGTGACCCTCCGATCTTCAAGCAGTATGCTCTCGACCTTCTCAACGATTTTCTTTGAAACTGATGGTCTTCCGCTCCGCTCTTCATCGTGAATTTCCGTCCGACCTCCAATGAATTCCCTACACCATTTGCGGACGTGTTGAGCAGCTATATACTTTTCTCCATAAACTTCGGTTAATTGAATAGCATGTTGCAATCTGATGGTTCACAAAAATTAAAGCTGTTGGTGATAGGAAAGGCAAAAAATCCAAGGGCGTTTAAAAATGTGAACATACCTGTTGAATACAAATCATCTGCCAATGCATGGACTACGGCAATTTTTTTAGATTGGTTTCATTGTTCATTCATTCGTCAAGTTAGAAGTCAGCCCTGTTAATCGTCGATAACTCCTCGAGCCATGGAACTATAGAAGAGCTGACTAGTGAGGATGGACAATTTACAACATTTTTCTTCCACCTAATTGTGCAACCTCTAGATCACAATGCCATTAGACTGACCAAATTATTTCATCGGAAAACTCTTTTAGCCCAGATTTTATCTAATAACGAAGAGAACGTTGGTTAAGTTATTACAAACCATGAACTTGAGGGACGCTGTATGCCTACTATACAATGCTTGGGAAAAAATCTCCCCCGAAGTCTTGCAGAAGTGCTGGCACAATATTATGGCTCATGTAGCAAATAACGACCCAGACACTGAATATGATGCTGAAGATCTAATGTTCTCACTGAGCAAAATATCACGAACGGAAATACGTAACTGGCTTGAAAATGATGAAGATTTGTTACCACTGGAAGACATAGACGCTACGGATGAACACCATGATAGACTGTTAAGAATGACGACGCAGTTAAAAGTTTCAATATGTGCACAAAATTGGGCAGAAGAAAGTAATATCCCACTACATGAGGTTCTTGTACTTCAAAGGTTAAAAGAAACGGCTTTTATAATGAGCCAGAAAAACTTTAAGCAAACAAAAAATTTAGATTACTTTACAAAATAACATAAAATCCAATAAGCATGCTTCTGTTTTACATATTTTTTTGTTTATGTACTATTTTCTAGTTGTTCTGTATTAAATGTTTTACTTTTCAATAAAAAATTGTCCTGTTTCAGGACGATTTTAATTAGTCCGGATTATCGAGGTCGCACTGTATCTGAAATTTTTTAGATTTTCCACGAATTTGTTACTGTACTGGAGCTGTCTGGTTCTTGCACCCACCCCTGTTGTTACGAAATATTACGTCAATGATAAAAAAATGTTGATTCAATCTCGTAACCAAGAAATCCCGCTAATTTATTAAATCTTCACTAATTTTATTAAATCTTCATATTTCCTTCTTACTTCATTTAAGGCCACATCTAATACCTACCTGTGGACACACATGTCATCTTACTAACAGTTATATGACAAATATTGATTTTATACTGAATAAACATTCAAAAATCCAACGCCGGTTGTAGTTTTTATGTAATTTGTTCATTTTGTTCTTTATCCGTTTCTGCCGATTCCCAAATTAATCATTGGTAATAGAAATAATTGTAAATAACGTCGAATTTGAACGTTGAACGTTGTACGAATTTGTGCAAATCATCTTCTGAGGTAATCGAATATAACGATGTCGAAAAATTTGTCTAATTTCGCTGGAAATGAATGTCAAGAGAACAATTGCAAAGTGAAGTTACTCATCAAGGATACCCACCTCTCAAAATATTGACCGTCCTTATTAATTTATTTTTGCAAAGAAAAAAATCGTGCAAAATAAATAAATTAAGCGAAATATAAATGTTTGGCGTTTGTTATGCAATCCTTATTCCATTATTTAGAGGATATTTTCAACGTAATTCGCATGTTCTATCTATAGATTATAAGTAAATAGTTGCTATCGCGTATTTAGTAATAAGGATTTCGTGCATTTAGAACCGGTTGTATACGTGATTAATAATAAAATGATCTAGGTATGACGGTTTATTATTGATGGAATTGAAACGAAATGAATATCTTTGTTGTTATAAAAACAATGAACGAAAAAAAGATATTTTTTTTTGGTACGTAGGCTTACGCGGTTGTTAATCACTGTATACTTTCGGTTTCCGGGTTGAAACCGCGTCGTTGTCGTAGCTTTTGCCGACATTTCGTCCACATTCTTATGGAACATCTTCATGGCTGTTACTGCACACTGGCTATCATCACCTGTTATGGTGTTGCATACGGGTTTTGAAGTTCTTCACATTTTTTGAGCATTTCTTTACACAAATTGACACCTCAGCATTCTTTTTGTCTTGGGCCATATTTTGCGTAATCCATCAGGAAGAGATCTTCTTCAAACCTATACGTTCATGCAAAATCGAATGTAGTCTTCGATATGCCCAGGGATGGATCTCATGGTAAATCATAGCTTTATTACTATTGGACAACCATGAGTCTTTCCACACCGGCCCTAGATTTAGCCAAAATCAACGAGGTGGTTATGCTATCGTTTCCACCATTGTTCTTATAAGCTGCAGTCACTTGATTGAAGTATCTTTGATCCATTAAAACAAAACACAGCTTGCGCCACTTGGATGAAAACCAATCTTGGAAAAAAATAATTTATGATATAGCTGGTATTGTAGGAAATGCATTAGCACCGACAAATATCACTGCACCAACAAGAAGTAGTACACCTGCAATAATTGCAGAAGCCATTCCTAGCATTTCTGGTATATCAATTGCAATTCCCCAGTTACAATTACTTCTCTAGAACAAGTTCGCCCCTTGTGAAAGGCAGGTCAAATAAAGAGTGATCAGAACAACAGGAGAAAACTTAATTCAACTGTTCTTACTAATACTCAGGAAAGAAATTAAATCGCTGCTAGAAAAAAATATGCCATTATGACAAAATCTAAAAGAAAATTATTTATTCAAAAAAAGAGTTTAAAGGAAAATCAGTAGAAGAATATACGATGTGCTGCCCTCAAAAGAAGCTTGACTACAATTCATTAAATGTAAGAGTAATTGGTGTCATGAAGAATGCGCAGATCCCTTTCATATTTGCCATAAATGTAATTCAGATGATGATTTGTAAATAAGTGAAGTGTTTGTGGTTGTTTTATAACTAAAATTTAAATTAAAATCATTATAAAATGTTGATGATTATCTTAATTACCACATTAACTTAATTAGTGACAGGTTACGCCGCTTGGCGTGACAATTTGCCCCAACTTGGGGCATGTTGTCACACCTTGCACTAACAAAAAGAAATTTGTTATGCAAAATCTATAAGGTGGCTTGCAAAACTTTTTCGTTAATATAATTCAGAAAGCATGTAAGAGTATACAATGTAAAACAAATGTTATTTCTAACAACGGGGGATTTCAGAAAACGCAAAAGAGGAAATCTTGTGACAATTAGCCCCGATCTATTACCAAAAAGTAATTAAAAAGTCTATTATTAATATTTCAGTACCAGATTTTGAATACATCCTGTATATGAAGATTATAATTTCTCAATGACCATAAACAAAAACCTTATATCGTAGAAAATTCAAACTTCCGTGAGCATCAGTGCATAAAGCAGACACATAAATCATGAATACATACCATCATCATCTTCGTCTGGTGAGACGGTCTGCTCTACGACGACCCGTGCCTTCGATGACTAGACACATTTCACCGTATACAGCATGCAGACTCCTTGGACAACGTAATCGGCTCTGATTTTGTGCGTAAAGATGGAAAAATATATAGAAACGAGCTAGAAGGCGCGTTAGTATCGTTGTATAGCGCCTCTTCCAGAGTGACATCGATTATTCGAGGTTAAATCGCGTTTAAAATGTCGTTTTACGCTCGTGAAAAGCTCAACTGTAGCGTTGTTGTTGTGTCTGCGAGTCTTAAACGGGTCTCTTTGAAGTATGAAAAGGTATTTGAGGAAATGAGTTAGCAATAGTATGATTAAATGGTTTTTTTTTTCATGGGAAATAATGTTGGAAGTGATTACAAACAAGTATATGTATGTATAGGATTTAGATAAGGCGTATTTTCATTTGAATGGATATGCGAACACCCACAAGTATCGTGTCAGGGTTGCTGAGAATCCCCAGTTATGCACCAGATCTGGCCCTCAGAGGACAAAGATTTTCATGGAACGAGGAGGCCATCACATTCGCAAATGCCTATTTTGCAAAACAAGATACCAACCGCTATTTATAGATTTAGAAGGAGACCATGTTGAAAAATGAAACTGAATTTGACAAAATTTGTGTTAGACTGGAAACTTTTCAGATTACCCACGTGTAGAAACACCTCGTTAACATTTTAATTCCTTTTATTAACTATTCCTCAAATTCAAACGGTTCCAGTACTACCACCACTCATTCGAACCCAACAATATAAACGAATACGTTACTAGATAAGGTGCATCGCAGTTGAACTCCAAGCCACTCAATGCCTGAACAACCGGGCACTCTTCTCATCGACAGCGTTCCGAAGATACCAATCTCTAATTTCGATCTTACTATTCAATAGTCATTATCGCATCTCTTCGAGCATATTTCATAAACGTTATTTCATTGGAGGGAAGGTCTCTTGAAAGGCCATACTGTGGCAGTCTCTCGTTTCGAGAAAGGGTTAAGAAAGATGAAGTTATACTCTTTAAATGCTGTTCTTTTCTCTATTGTGCATGTGTACACTGTTGCTCGTAATGAAAGGTGAGTTTGAGAAAGAATATTATCACCACAATAAAGTGATTTCACTATAGTACAATACAGTAACAAATTTTATCGTGGAATTTTTGTCTAGTGTTTAAGTAGAGTATTTAGTGAATTAAATCCACTTCTTAGTGCTACATATATTCTAAGCATTACGACGTAGGTCTTTATAACGTTAAAACCGACAAAGCACCATCTGTCCGCGTATTCCAATAACTAATAGGTATCGTTCTGTTTATAGTATTGTTCGTTTCATCTTCTCGAGTGGTATGATTGGCGTATTACAAACTCAGAGTAGGTATATCGGGGAGTTAATGCCGGGCAATTGTTACCTTAGTACGTTGACCTGTTCGGAATATTTAATACATGTTGTATGCATGCATGTATGAGGACTCGAAGAACATTGATATATAATATTATTATTACGGATCTATTGAGATAGATACGTTGGAATATTTACATGCACGTCTATGATATGTATACAAGTTGAGCTATGGTATGCGTGAGGATTCTTGTATGTATCTACATACCTTTATTTTTTCTCATTTACACGGGGTATCTTTTAACAGAATCATACGTATCCCGTTGTGTTGGACTATAGTTTTCGAGAGAAGCAAATTTTTTCGATACCCTTATCATGGATCTCCTGTTTTAATTGACTATTTGTATCTTGCATGAGACCTGCTTATTATACTAAGTAAGATGTAAAGAAATACAAACAATAAACTTAAAAAAAAATTATATGTTTGAAGAAAGTTAAAAAGAAGATATGTCTCCATAAAATGCGTTGTAGTTCTTCGACATATGATAAATAGGAGCCTTGTATAGTATATTCGTGTTTGCTCTAGAGATGTTAATGAAATCGTATGACCGAGTGTTATGTCTTGGCACATTGAAGCCCACTTGCGACAGCAACCATGGTGAATCAACTTCGTCTGTTAGTAGCCCATGCAAAACTTTGGCACTATTCGAGGATCGTTCGGAAACTACGTGGCCTAACAAAGAAAACAATTTTTTTTCGACAAAAAACATTTTGTTTTTCAATATAGTCTCCTGCTCGTTCAACACACTTATTCCAACGATATTCCAAATTAGCAATACCTTCCTTGTAGGTCGATGAATCCAAGTTCTCGAAATAGCAATTTACAACAGCGATTACCTCGGAATTAGACGAAAATCTCTTACCGCCGAGCCATTTTTTCAGGTTTGGGAACAGATGATAATCGCTGGGAGCCAAATCTGGGGAATAGGTCCAACGAGGCACTAATTCAAATCCCAATTCATGAATTTTGGCCATTGCAATCGCAGACTTATGGGCAGGTGCATTATCCTGATGGAAAAGCACTTTCTTCTTTACTAAATGAGGCCGTTTCTCTTTGATTTTGTCGCTAAGTTGTTGCAATAAAGTGGCATAATACTCGCCATTTATTGTTTTCCCCTTTTCTAAGTAATCGACCAAGATAATTCCATGAGAATCCCGAAAAACAGTTGCCATAACCTTTCCTGCTAACAAAACCGTTTTTGCCTTCTTTGGTGGCGGAGAACCTTTGTGTGTTCATTGTTTGGACTGTTCTTTGGTTTCGGGAGTATAATGGTGGACTCAGGTTCCATCGACGGTTTTGAAACGGCGTAAAAAGTCCTTCGGATTGTGGCGAAAACGTGCCAAAAGGTCACGATAAACGCTCAAACGATTCAGTTTTTGCTCTGGTGCGAGCAACCGCGGCACCCAACGCGCCAAGTATTTTTTCATTGCCAATTCTTCAGTTAAAGTTCTGAAATTTAATCTATTAAAAGATGATTCTACAGAATGGTAATGAAAATTCCTCCGAATTCGGCCCATATCTGTGTTAGTCCACGTAGTTTCCGATCAATCCTCGTATTTCTTTCTCCGTTCAGAGAGCGATTCGACTTCATGTTGTTGTAGAAGGGCCATGTAGTCTGAACCCCTTAAGGGATAGGTACCAGAAACTGTGAACGATAGGTATTTTAAAAACCGCTTTTGCACTTTTTCAATCGCAAATTTGTGTAGTAGGGATACCAAGGTTAATCTGTAAGCTAATGCCATCCGTAAACGTAGTAATCACTTTAAAAATTTTTAAATAATCCGCATACTCCAAAAGCTCACAACCCAATTTATCTAGATCGTTAATGAATATATTAAATAATAGTGGACCAAGATTTGAGCCTTGTGGAACACCAGAGGAAATGTCAAATGGATCAGATGTATCACAATTATATGGGACATAGCCAAGTCTATCACTAATATATGGTATAAAATTTATTCCTGCTGTTTTAATAAAAATTATCACATCATTCGTAATTTTGAAATTCGCGCGTAATTTTTTAAAGAAGCAAATTTGGATACATGTTTATAGGATTTTTTTTTATAGTTTTGTTCCATACATCACGTTGGTAAAGTTTAGTGAAGCAATTCAGATACACCCTGTACATTAGATAAATTTGCAGTTTTTGTAGTCACGTATTCTATTTTTTCGTAATCGAATATGTGATAAAATTTATTCAATTCTTTCATTGATTATATTTCAAATAAAATTTAGTAATTATAAAAACAGAATATAAACATATTGCGGCTCGTATCGGTCGTGTGTGACACATAAATTTGAACACACAGATGTGGTTCGTTCGGCACAAAATCCGAAGCGAGAGTACAGGAAAAAAAAAACTTTAATTGCTTTATGTTCTACAAATCTAATCTACACGGACAACGTTTCAAAAGAGCCTGAAAGAACATGACTTCTATATATTACTTACGTTGGGTTGTATGAGCATATAAACATATGCTCTCGTATATTTTCTATTTATATACAATATATACATCGATATTATACATATATGAAGCTTGTATGTACATATATATATATACATACAACAAAATAGATTTGTATAAATAAGGTTTGAATTTATTATAATCGTAAAATTCAACACAAATAGATATTTGCCACCGGTCCCCTGCTTCAATATCTATTACGCTATACTAGCAATAATTCAATATCTTAGTTATTTCAAACAGTTTCACAATGCGGCTCAATTTATTGTTACATATGTTTTCGACAAGATCATTTTTCGTATCGGGACTGGCCATGCAAATCGTTCTTTCCTCGTCTGGCGCATTGAATAATATCTAGCGGACGTAGACGTGATGGACAAACTATTCGAATAGCGAAATACAATATTCAAAGTGGCTACTAGATTAAAACTGGTTTACTGGATAGAAAAAATTCGTCCATATAGTAGTAAAATATGAAACCCGCCGCATTGTAACGTATTGCTATTATTTATTCGGAACAATTGTACTTCTATATACATCGCGCATATCCTGGACTTGCTTGAAGCTGGCGATTTTTTCCCTTTGAGCAGCGTATTGAGTATGTTTGAGGTCGGTTCGGTGCCGAGATTAAGTTGATAGGTTTATTTCCACATTGCTTGGGTGATGTATGAGGTTAATTAATGGAGTCTGATATTGTTTTCTTTTTGTACATTTTTAAATACTTCTTACAAGATGTAATACGCTGGATTCCAATATGTAGAGCCCGGTAATAGGGAGCCGTGCCATAGCCGTACCTGCCTAGTATACAAAAAACAGTAGTAAGAAAATAGAAAAGAAATAACAGAACTAATACATAATTATAATATGTGAAAAGTAGTGAAACACTCACCCTTTTAAGCAGCCTTGGCTACGGAACAGTAAAACTAGAAGCACCATTATCAGTATTAACATCATATGGATAAGAGTGGCAAAAAGTTGACACCATTAGATGTGTTTCTACAATTGTCTCGGTGAGCGATGTTCGCCGTGGTGAGAAAATGAGTTTATATTTTGAAAAAGAGCGCTCAACATCTACCGATATTATACATTCATGTTTAAAATACTCTTTGTACTTAGTCAGTGGATTATTCGATACACCATCACAAATTTGTTTTAGTATGCTAAAATCGGGATCTTTCTGCAGCACACTCTCGAACTTTTCTAAAACGCGATTATATTTTGCGTCATGTATAGTCAGTAGCTGTGCATGCACTCCGTCCATAATTTGCAGAGACTCCAATAATGATAACGATCTATTTTGTAATTGGTCTATTGCGTCAGCTAATCCATTGTAGTAGCTAGGAATATTTTTTAAATCCGTTTCAACGGAAATATCTTGAAATTTCGACTGGCTCTCCCTAATAGCTGCAGCTTCGGCAGGATTGAATTGTGCAACAACAGCTTTTACTATTTTGAAATGTTCAGCATAATAAAAAGCTGCCTGCAACCATGTTCCCCAGCAAGCATGTTTTCGAAAACACACAATGAGAATCCAATAAATAACCGAACCATCGAACTCCTCAATGTCTACCGCATTACTGAACTCTGCATCCATATACGTTCACGATAACATTTTGCCGTATACCTCATATTATTCATGGCCGTTTTTTTTTCAATTATACCTATACCTCTACCCGGGGACACACTATATATATATCCAAATAACTCGATTTGCAATTAACTAACCATCTTCCAGCTTTCAGCATAAGTTGTCCAGTACATACGCATATAAAAAAGATCTTCTAGCGGTCACGTTTTTACATTTAGCGTTGGTACGCTTGCAGATACTAGTTCCTTTCAAAGCCGCTTCGTTTTATAAATGAGAAATTAAAAATTCAGACTTCAAATCTTCTAATTTTTCAAAATGTGTCGTTTTTTTTTTCTCCTTCTAAAAGCATAATTATAAATTAAACGCTTCTTCGATAGGGATAGGTTCGAAAGAGGTAAGTGGGGGGCTGAGTGCGTATTGAGCAGCTGTTGTAATTATCGTAAATCGAATTGATCGATTCCGTAGCTGTCAATTTGAACATTTAGAATCCGTTATTTACAATATTCTATTTTATTACTCTTTAGAGACAAGGCAGCATCTTCCCGTTTCCCCTTACGTAAGACGATATCTTTATAAAATACTGTCGAAAACCCCTATAAGTACAACGTTCCCATCCTTCCACTATATCATATAGAAAGGGATATACATAGAAGGGGACCAAAAAAAGCGGAGTCATTACCACATATTAAGAGAAATTACCACAAACGTAGTGAAAACAACCCTAAATCTTTAAAGGCTGCAGCAGCTCAGATAAGTTCTCACATCCGTTCAGGGAGGTATTCACGTTGAGAACCATGCATGGGTGATCTTCCAGACTACCCTACTACGAAACAAAATAAACCTTGACGTTTGAAGGAAGACTATACGGGGTCAAGATACTTTACTGTGTGAAATTTCCCATTTTCTGCTTGTTTTTTACGATAGAACGCAGTGGGGACCACCCTAACGTTCGTATATATATATCTTCCTATCAGCTTAAGAGGGCGCTGTCTACAATAGGAATCCGAGGATTAACGCAGAGGAACATCGTGTCGGGTAAAACGATACCGGTATTAGCGAAAACGATCTCCCCCTATTTTATTTTATTATTTTTTTACCTTAGATCTTATATTCGCAACCCCTACGGTGCTAGCAACCCCTTAAGGAAGATCGGCGTGCGAAATTCACCCCCTTTCTTGTACGAAACTTTAGCGATGCTAAATTGAACAATTTTTCACCGATTTTTTTTTTCCTTTTCATCCTTTTCTTTACAGACTCCTTGTGTATTTAGGTAGATTCCCTTTACGTTTGAGATATTAGATTCTGACCTGCAAGCTCCCATTTCTATATAGGTACATCAAAAAGGTAAAGATAAAAGATGCTGATGCCTTTAACTAGATATTAAAAAAAAGGGAAAATAAAGGAGGAATGAAAGGAAAAGGTTATTTGATTTATTTCTCTGCCCTGAGATGCTCGAATGCTGGCAGAGACGGGCAGGTAACTTGCGAGATATTGTGAGAAAGGATTACGTGTACCTGAATGTTATATATAGTAAACGAATGAAAAATCGTTGATTTTGAAGATTTAATATTATCTCTTTCGCAAACGTTTTTTTCTTATTCTGTTAGGTATTTAAAGTCGCAAAATATGCGGCTGAAATGGGATACCTGTAGGGGTTGGAAAAGGTATATTTTGATGTTTAACGTTGCTCTTAGTTTAGAGGTTATGTTGCTTGGATATGAGCATGTAAAGTTCTCGAAATCGTGTGAAATGAAATATGAGATGCTATATGATGGGATAATAGGTTTCTACTTCAATCTATATGGATCTAATTAATTATACAGTGCATTTCAGATAACACTGGTCATAGTAAAACCTTTATGTAACGTTAATAGTTTTCCTATCGAGCTGTGTGATTTATTTTTTGTCAACACCTAGTTAGAACGATTTTCATGAGGTTTTGAGACATTTTGTGCATTGGAACAAAAAAATAAGGTTGACAATGAAGAAAAAAACAGAAAACCCATATTTTTCTCTAGAAACCAGCATTCTAGGTTCATTGAATGCCCAAAAGCATTTGGAATTGCTGAGAGACAATTCTTCCAGTTATTGGCAATATTCCTGAAACGGGAGGATCATTTACCAGCACGATGGGATACCACCACATAGCACCAAGGAAATTAAAGTATTTTTGAATAATAAGTTTTCAGGTGAATGGATGACAATATTCGACATAGACCCTCTAACATCAACGAATTAAACAGAGAATAGTGGGAGCATTTAGAAAAATAACAGTAAGAAATCTTCAAAATGTGAAACGTCGCTTTCAAGAAAGTTTAAGACACTGTTTAGCAGCCTTTGGTACAACAGTTTGAACACTTGCATAGTTAACTTACTTCATGATACAGTATTTTTCATAATTTATTGTTTGTTATTTTTTTGTTCTCAGAGTATATTTTGTTGTTATTTTAGTCTATGTAGGTAAATAATTTTTGATTTTATTCATAGTTTTTTGTCTCCTTTATGTGTTAAGAGTGTATTTTTTTGTTTAAATAAATAACAGCCATTCTAAATTACATGTCTGCTTGTAATGAATTGCTTGAATAACAGTAGCTGTAGCTTTGATTGATACAACACAGGCTGAGATTTCCACCTGCAAAATTGTGTCTTATTATCTCTTCTACAAATTCCTAAACTGCCGCTGAAGCTGCTACCTTTTTTCTTTAATTTCGACTGTACTCTTTTATTCCAATGCATAAAACGTCCCAAGAGCTGATGAAAATCGTTCCAACTACGTGTGGACAAAAATAAATCAAACACTCCCCGTAGGAAAACCATTAACATCACAAAGGTTTTACTATGTATATAAATACCTATGGCCAATGTTATCTGAAATGCACTGTATATTCTTTTTATGTTATCAACTATTTACTTGATTTTATATAATTAAATCCTTGATGTTTACACCCGTTAAACGCTTATGAGGAAAAACCATCATTTATACAACTTTGTGTTTTATTGATTCTTCAACGGTATTTTAATGTTTGGGTTATATTTCTAAAAATGTCGAAAACTGTTACAAAAAATGGCAAAATAAACAAAAGAAAAAAAAAATTATTGTGAGAAAGTAGATCAATTTGTTTTATTTTCCCTTATAATACGTAGTAATTCTAAATCAATACATTTTTACGGCCGATAGGTCCGGGAGTGTCTCCTAGACACTCTTTAGACAGTTCAAATAGAAATAACTGATAACTAATAATGTTTTACGAAAATTAAATTGATAGAATAAAAGCTAACTTTAAAACTTTGACGTTTATAAAATAAAACAGCGTCTAACAGTAGTCGCCAGGGCAAGAATTCACAAATTCGAGTTCGAATTGATAGACCATCCACCCTGTTCACGATATCTACACCCCAGCGACATTTTTCTATTTCCTAGGCTCAAAGGAGAACACAGATTTTCATTGAATGGGAAAGCCACCTCATTGGTAAGAAGAGTGTTCTGAGGAATAAAACTGAATTTGTCAGAAACTCTTCAGACGACTCTCGTACCTATTGATAGTACGCCAAGTAAAAGAGGAATACAATGAAACAGTTCACTAAAACCCTTACCACCACACTTAATTCGTACAGGACGCACGTTTCGATAGCCAAGCTATCATCATCAGCAGCAAGACTGAACAGTTCAGTCTTGCTGCTGATGATGATAGCTTGGCTATCGAAACGTGCGTCCAGTACGAATTAAGTGTTGTGGTAAGGGTTTTAGTGAACTGTTTCATTGTTCCAGTGCCACAGTTTTAGAGTATCCGTTTAGAGGAATATAATGACAATTTAGACATAATTTTGTGAAATTATATTCACAATACATTATAAAATTACACAAAATCTTTTTAACTTAAAGGGAGTTATTGTAAATTAAAGGAAAGTTAAGTTATAACAGTAGAAGTGTTAAAAGACCATTCATAGTCTTACTAATATCGCCTTAAACAAAAAGGAAGCAAATAAATCATCACGGCAATTAAAATGCTGGGACGTTTCACTATTGTTTTCCCCAATAATCTTAACCTACACCGCTAAGAAATTAACTTTAACAATCTTTTTCTAGGCAATAATCGTCACCGTTGAATACCGCAAGGTGAAAATTTCTTCTTTCTTTTGTTTAAACAACACAATTACACAAAGAACCGATGTACATGCGTCGTGTGGATATTCATATTATGTGTGTATATGTATATATTAACAATGCCCTCTTTAAAACGCGATGTGTCGTACGTTTTTAATTTTTTTTTTTACAGACGTCGTTTTTAACGTTTATGACACCGCAGAAGGTCGCTTTCTATACTCACTGTTCCTCGGCTTTTAAATACTATGGCCTGTGCTTGGCGTATTAATGTGTGCGCGATGTATGTAGGTCCGTTATTTTCGAAAAACAAAAAATAATCGATAAATACATATTTGAACAAGAAGATGAGAAGACGAAGCTTGTAAGAGGAGAAGAAAAAGAGGATTGTGTAAATATAACTGTCCGTTTGAGAAGAAAAAAAAATTAATACGCCTATTTTTCTGTTTGCCAGAAACTCTCCAGTAATTAATTCAAATTTTCACACGTCTTTCAACCGTCCTTTTCTATAGCTCTTAAGCGGCGAGATCGCCCGAGTGACAAGGAGAGAAGATCTCGCTCGACTACTATGAATAAATGAGTAATTACTTCACTTGTTTATTTAATACATACTTGACAACATGTGTTATTTCTGGAGTTATAAAATATTTTTAAGTATATGAAGTCATTAATGGGTCCTTCTTTTCTTCTTTACGGCTCACATATTGGGCTTATGTGTATATGCGTAAATTTATTTTATGCTCTTGTGTGATCGGTCCATCTCTTTCTAGCTTAGTGGATTTTTTATACACTGCCGATTGAGAATATTAGTCCAAATCGGACTTTGAATTGGAGGAATCACATAACTAAATTTATTCGGTATATTCAAAGAAGTAACAAGCAGTAGCATTTGCTTCAATAAGAAATTAACGTGGAATAGTCTGTTTCTTCAAATAAAACAAAACTTAAGAATTTTAAAACTGTGGATGCTGGTTGAATTTAATGCTTATATAAACAAAATACTTAGTTTTGTTAAAGACAAAAATTATCAACATCATCATAATCTGAACTCATGTACTGGCTAATTATGAAATTTCCCAATCGTTTCACATTTTATTTTTCCATTTGATTTTATTCCTCGGTAAAATTTCGGCTTCTCTCCACTCAAGTTCTTTCTCCTTCTGCTATCTGCCAATCTCAACATTCCATTCCATTCGTGGTCTACCCTTTATGTTCTTTTTAGTTTTTCCCATTTTCCGCACGTTCTTGGTCAATCTTGTGTTAGGCATTCAGCTCATTATGACCAAAACATCTCAGTGCATCTTCACTTATTCTTTTCTCTACGTATTTTACCCTTATTTTTTTCCTCATTTCTTTGCTTGGTACCTTGTCTTCCAGTCTTAATCAATTCTTCAGATAAAATTTGTAATAAATCATAATTACCTCTCACCAACATCGCAAATAGGCACGCAAATGTCGCCATATTTTTATATAATAAATCAGCGATTACATTTCAAGGTTTCCTACATTTTGTGTGTGCTGATGATGAAAGGTCATAAAGAATTTGTTAAACAAATGGGTGTTTGAAAACTGAATCAGTCCTTTTTGAAGGTAAATAAACAGTCACATGATTTCGTTCATACAATCGAGAGTCATCTTTATATTAGGTGAACAAGATCGATCTGTGTTAAAGATGAATGAAAATCCTATAAAGTAACCAACACCAAAGGTTGGGGAAGGAATAAAATTCTCAGAAAAGCATTGCAGACTTTTGAAGTGGAAAGGACCTGAAAATCATCAAATAACACCACGTATGTGTAACTTTCTTTTCTTCTTCGAGATTAGGAGATGTCTATCGATGTGGAGGCATAAACTAATGTATGAATAGTGCTTCGTTGTGAACGTGGACTGTATTTTTGTCGTTAGTAATGAAGTAAGAAAACGATTTTTTTGACTTTAAACTATTGATTAAAGAAACACTAACTTTACATTATTCCAGACGTGACCATTTTCTCGCCATCTTATACGTCAGTATAAGACTGTACGTAAAAATATAAAAGCAATAGTTATTAATACAAATATGCAAGACCAGAGGACGGCAAATTTAAATTGAATACACAATCACAACATGGCCCCAACTTTCAAAGACCAAAGTCACACTTCAATATACTTCAATTGGCTTCTGGTAATGGGCGCAACTTGGTGAATGCCCTCTTGAGGATCTCTGATGTGGTCTTGACGTTCATTACTCTGGATATGTTGTCCTTCTCAGGAAATAATCTAATAATTTGGATTTTTGATTAACACTAAGACTCCTCCCTTTACGGAAACAGACAATATCTTCCATTTAGCTCATTGTTGCAGTTCACCGACGTAATCCTTCTTTCACCTTGTCCAAAAATGCTATCTGAGTTGCTCCAGTGTCTAATAGCGTGAAAGTCTTGCTTCTAATATCAGCTGGACATCTAGCTGACATGGCGTAGTCAAAGGACGTCCAAACAAAAAGTGAGCTGGGGTTAAAGGAATAGGATCAAGGGGGTCCATTGACATTGGTGAGATGCCAAGATTGCCACTATTTGCGTTAGCAAAGTACTAAACTAATTGCAAGTCAAATCAGCATTTCCCAAAACTTTTTTCGAATTTAATGGACTTAAATATTTGTTTTCGCTTTGTTTTAAAAATGGTTATGTATATGTACGAGGATGGCACTGTTTCCTGTGCGTCCGGAAGACTAGGATTCAGAGGATGCTACAAGATAGGTTAACCAAGAGGATCTTCGTAGCTCGCGCATGGAACAAACAGAAGACCATGCCGGATATGGCAGGAGGAAGTAGAAAAGACAGCAAAAGAAAGAGGGAACTGGTGGGAAAGGATTGATTACTGGCACAAAATAGGAAAGAATGGAAATGGAAAATGACTCAACTCCCTAGTCCTACACCCTAGGTAGATGAACTTAGGATTAAATAAGTAAAGTATTTGAGTAAAAATAAACAGAAACAATCCTAGGAGAAAGGAACAAATACTCTTGTATCACACTGTGTATCACAACACATCCATACACTCAAAAACAAATTTTAAACGCCCAGAGGTGACGGTCCATCAAAGACCATTCACATTTAGTGAATATATGCAGTTATACTAACTGATGCATATTCAATCGCTTTCTCCAAATATATCAGCGTCCCTAGATCAACTGTGATAGTCCCTACGCCACCTCTTAATTCGAAATTATCACGTCGCCTTTGTAAAACGATTTTCGACAAAAACTCGATAGGACGTAGGCGAAAAATTACATCGAAATACGTGAATAAGCGTTTATGTTCTTCTCCAGAGTCCAACAGAACTGCTTTAGCACTTGAAAACGTATTTTCGTTAGATTTCAAGTGGTTTCTGGCGATGCGTAATATCGCTGCGAAGGAGAATCGTTGCTTTTTAGGATTTTTTGTTTGGTTTCTCTCTGTGTATACAATTTGTTTGGTTTATTTTAAATGTGAACGCGTATGATTATGATTGTAGGATTTCGCTGTGATATTGAAAGTTAAAACTGCTTATTTTTTTAGAGGATATTGTGGCGTTTTATTCAGTTTTTTTCAAAGGTGAAGTGGAATATAATAGTTTCCTTTTCAATGAAAAGTTTTAATTAGGAATTTCTTTAAGAAATTATTATACAATCTTTAACAAATATTAGTTTATTATAATTGAATTAAATATTGCACAAAACGTGTTCTTAAAAACCATCTCTATGAAAAACCAAAATCGATTATACAGAACAAATATCAATATTTCGTGGTTGGCTAATACAACATTTATTTTCGTGGAAGTATACATTATGCGTATACATACCAACATCTACATATGTGGCAGCTTCGCGTATATTCTTTCGGTTAGAATTATGTAATTCATTTCCAAAGAATTCACGAAAATTTGACGGAAATACTTACCGTACACTTGGAGAATATTAATGGTATAATCGATCGAACGTTACGCTTGAAAGCCATGAGGTTCTAAGACTAACATCATGTATTTATTTTGTATTAAAATGAAAGGATATATACTGGTAATGGGATAAAGATACATATAAAGGATTGCTACTAATTGTAAGAAAATAGATTGATCTAATCAATACATATATCAGATTTAGAGTAATGGTTTGCTTATGATCTTAATATTTATAAGTTTTAATTTTAAAACGTTAGGTTTATAAGAATTTTTCGTTTTATGTTGTGCATGTAAATGGAAGATGATCCATCTTCAATAAATCAAAAATGTCAAAGTCTATAAAAAAGCAAAACGAGTCTTTTTTGAGAATAAGCAAATATTGTGGATTGCCTCTTCTAGCCTCCCCAATACCCAACATTCAAATTTCAAATGATGCTATTGCACTTACCATTTTATTTTAAATTTGTCAATTCAACGTTTTGTTTTTGCATTATTTTATAAATTCAACATTTTATGGGTCTTATTTTGTAAAATCTCCCGATTGCCACTACCGCCAGGTGTGAAATTCGCGCTGTGAGACGTTTTTTAAATGCGGAAGGGGTTTCACCTACAAAAATTCATCGTCAATTAACCGAAGTTTATGGAGAAAAGTGTATAGCTGTTCAACACGTCGGCAAATGGTGTAGGGAATTCACTGGAGGTCGGACGGAAATTCACGATGAAGAGCGGAACGGAAGACCATCAGTTTCAGAAGAAATCGTTAAAAAGGTCGAGAGCATACTGCTTGAAGATCGGAGGGTCGCCATTCGTCAACTCGCTCTTCGGATTTCTGAAATTTCCAACACTACAATTGAAAAGATTTTGACTGGCGGCAGAATTTTACGACATTGGGATATAGAAGTTGGAGCACCGTCTGCAAAAATGCTTGGATAGAAATGGCGATTATGTCGAAAAATAGCTTTAAAACGATGTGTAATGTTAAGGAAATAAAGGAAGCTGTCTATTTTTAAAAAATATGTGAACCTTATTTTACGATCATCCATCGTATATTCATTAAAACTTAACGTGTACGCCCTTATTGTAAAAATAAATTTAGTTTCTTGTAATATACGCAAATATTGCAAAATTCGCAATGCACAAATTAAGATCATGGAGCTACCACTAGCACAGGTATCCGAGAGTTAGATGTAGACGAGCGTTAGATAAAGAACTGCCGCCGAGAGACTGCCATCGCACAATTTTTGGTTTCCATCTTTGTGGCATCTGTAGAGGACAGCAGCATATGAAATAACGAGAGCGTCTGGGCAGCTGTGAATTGCATGGCATTTTTGTTATAGTGATTGGTTATTTGTTCAGCATCTCCTGTTCAGCAGGAGATGCTGAACACCTCCTGAACCGGTAGCGTTAGGTGGTGGCCCTAGTACTCTACCTTCAGTTTGTCAAAAAAATGATTAGCTTGCCCCCGTTATTGTGTTTCCTTCTTTGTAACATGTATAAGCTTCTTCCAGTGAAGAATCTCCTTTCGTATTCAGCGGCTACGAGTCACTAATTTATTATGGATAGTATAAGCTAGTACTAAAACCAAAACTAAAACCAAACACTATGATTGTTTTTGATTAAATATTATATCTGACCAACAGATCATCAGGTTTAAACCGTTTTAACTGACCCACTTCATCACTGTTGTGGAACAGTCGCTTCGCAAGTGTATTGGGCTGTGCATTTATTCGCTCACTATATCTGACACTGTAGCTTGTTATTTCTTCTTTGGTTATTGATGAGGATGTAACATACCATGGGGCGTACACTTTATTCTAAAAATGTTGGAGAATTGCAAGATTGAAATTGTTACCGGTACCACACAGCTGAATGCCATAGGTCCAAATCGGTTTGAGAATCGCCTTCTAAGGAAGCAGTTTATTGTCCAATGTTAGCTTAGAGTTTCGACCAATCAGACAGTACATTTGCCTAAATTTAATACCAAATTGTTTTCTTTTGGTAAAGATATGCTTCTTTAATTGCTTGCCGCTGAATGTGATGGTTGGGTGTGTGGTGGATATTCATCTCGTCTTATTGTAGCCAGGATTCAATTTTATTTAAGTTTGCTTGCAAATTTTCTGATGCTTTTGTGGGATTAGAGTGCAGGGCTAGGATTGCGGTCTCACAGGAACTTCTGTGCTGTTGCTAGATCGAGGGTCTGCAGTGTAGATAAGGTATAGGACAAGCACCAGTGCGTTACCTTGCGGCATTCCTGCTTTGATGGGATGCAGCTGGGAGTATTCGTCTTGCTGTTTTACCACGAAGTATCTGTCAGGTAGGACTTGAGGAATAGAAAAAAAGGGCGAGGTAGTTGTTTCTTCACGGCTTCGTTTAACTAGCAGAATGTTTATGTCCGTTAACGTACAAGAGTAATAATTAATATGAAATAATAGTTAACAGTGATATGCTATTATCATCTATAAAATTGAATTGTAAACTCTTAACTTTTAATACATAAATATTAATTATTGTAGACAGATTGTATATTTCTATTATTATCAGAAGGATTAGCAGCTGTTTGTTTAATGTCTTTACTGTTGTTACGGCAAAATCTAGTAGGCGAAATAGACGATTAGGATCGAAAACAAAAGAATTATAGCTTAACAGAAACTTATCCTCCATTCTCGTATGCTGATATCGTTAATAGCTTTTCGAAATCGGTCACATATGCATAGTATACCGATTGTATTGCGAAATATTCGCCACACTTAAAAGTCGTTTTCTATTCTTCCAGACACGCACACATAGAAGAGCGCAGACAGAACGCATAGCCTACTGCTATTTCTACAGTCTTGACGTCTCATTATTTAATTATTAATCGATTGTATTTAAAATCGGGCCTGTGTATTGTAGAATTTCGCAACGCCCCTTACGGCTATTACAGTCAATCGTATACATGCACAACGACACATAGATTTTTACTATTTAAAAATTCATGCAGAAAACAACTGAATAACGTATTGTCGTTCGTCGTTGGTTGTTAAAACGGTTTGAGCAATATCGAGTAGGCCTTACCACATATATACATACGACATTACATTTGTTTGGTATAAATGCGTGTCTAATATCGATTGTTTTAACTAATTAAACGGGCTACTAGATTTTTTCGAGTACGTATATTAGGTAGGCGAATTTCGCTTTTGTTTTCAAAGCCTGGTGCGTGGTTTTTTTTTTTTGTAAGTTGTTTTAGGTGTGAGTCAGGTTTTTTTTTTGTTTGCTTGGGTAAGTTCTACAAAGAACATGAATAATAGCATTTTATTTCTCAATAATTTGCTTGTTCTTTAAAAATAAGCTTTAAGTGCTAATTAAGATTCAATTGAAAGAAAAATAAATTCCAAACAGTTCAGAAATTATTGGGAAAAGAACTTAATATATAAATCGTTTATTTTATTTAAAACCAAATAACTTTGTAATTATAAAAGATACACTTACAACTTACAATAATTGGTAGGAACAGGAAACAAGGTTACATATGTATGTATATACAAATGAAAAAAAAAATAAAAACATAGAATAATTTCAAGATATACGAAAGAGGATTTTGTAACCGATTCTAACCGATATACATACCTAGATTTAAATTGCTAAAACGTCAAATTATGCTACGACCTAGATATTTCCGCTGGAGCTATCATTTTTTTCCCGACGTAAGAGAACTGTTTTTTTTTTCGTTTTGACGTTTGTTCCTTCATCGGCGTGCGGGTTTGAGCGTTGAGACTCAATTTATATGCAAAAGGTTTCGGGTGTGAAATGCGCGAACCGTTCGCCGTTAATAATTTATATCGTCTTGAATGGCGAAGTGATGGGATTGAAGAGGACGCCTTATTCATTCAGGAAAGGAGAGAAGGAACCAAGGACGTTTTATTTTTTGAGAGAGATTTATTTTAAAAGAGCAATGTAATGTTGTTAGTGCGAAATATTCAGTGTTGACGGAAAATGAGATATTTTTCTTAGACTCATTTAATCAAACATGTTGAAGCAAATGGGGAGCTGGTTTAAAAGTCTCATGAGTTCGTAGCTATCCAAAATATATTAGTACATCTTTGGAAGCCTCGTTAAATTCTAATTGTGAAGCAAAGAATTTTCTTGACAATGTCACCATTTACGGTTAAGTTGTTATTTCTCCCCAAATGTGCATTAGAAACATATGATCTTTGGTTCCTTGATTACACGTAAAACTGTTTTTTAGCAAACAGTTTTATCTTACAAACATATATAAAACTGCTTTTTGTAACTGTTTCTAAGTAAACAGTTTTATCTGGTAAACTGAAGAAAACTGTTTTTTGGCAAACAGTTTCACTTGGCAAACAGATATAAAACAGTTTTTTTGGCAAACAGTAAAAAAACTTTTTTTTGGCAAACAGATATAGAACTAATTTTTTGTAACTGTTTTATCTGACAAACAGGTATAACACTGTCTTTAGGCAAACAGTTTTATCTGGCAAACAGATATAAAACTGTTGTTTTTTTTTGGCAAACAGTTTGCCAAAAAAATGTATAGAACCGTTGAGGCACATTCTCACCCCCTTGATGGCACATGTCCACCTCCGTCAACGACAACTTTAAACCATGCTTTCAATCGGCATAACAAGAGAAACATGTGTTTGCAACAAATGAACCTGCAATCGTAGCAAAGTGTCAAAAAGAATATTGTATGGTCTCATACCTGGATGTAGTTGCAGAGTAAAGAAAAAATTCAAGTAGACTTACCACTGCTAAACGCTGCAATCGGTAACTGCCTCGAAATCGACTCCGCCACCTCAGATGTCAACCCGTAGATACTCAATAACTCCCTCATGGTATTGGTGACGTATTCCCTCATATCATGGCTACCATGCCCCAACCCCGAGGATGCCCCATAGTCCGAAACGTGCGGTTTCGCGAGATGTTGAATCGAGAAACTCGACGACACCTTACTATCCGTCTCCGAGCTACCGTTCTCATTATCATCCTCATCGAAATTCTCCATCTCCCCAAACTCCGACTCGTCCGACGGAGAATCGCTTTCGTTCGCCTTGCTGAGGTCCATTGGGGAATACCTTGAATCCGCAACCAATTTTCGCGTGGATAAAGTTTTCCGCCGGCTGATGTTCTTCAGGTTATTGTTGTTGCTGAACTCGGAAAGGTTGAGCGCGACCTCGTTCTCGTTGTCGGAGTACGAGATGTTCGAACATCGCGGCTTGAAGTTCTTCCGTTTGTTTCGTTTAGGGACCTCGTTTTTTGGTGATCTGGTGTAAGCATCTGTCTCCGAGTCACTGGAATTGGTGGCGGTGGTGTTTGTTGTGGTTCGAGCGAACATCGGCACATTTCGGTAACGTTCGTAATCTGAGTCGGCATTGCTAGCAGCCATTGTGGCTGCCACCTTATCTGGAAATGAAAGAGAGAGAAAATTTTGAATTAGTCTTTGAGTATGGATGTTGAGTAATTTTTAACTTCTGGGGTATTTTGGCTACTTTCAAGGAACAGATATTGTTTCCAATACGCAGCGATAGCTTTGTTACTGCTATAGTCTGTTTCTTTGATTAGGAGGAAGGTTTTTAAAATTGGTAAAAGCTATTGTATCAGTTGTTTTGTAGGATTTTCATTCATCCTTAAAGGATTTTCAAGGTCAATCTCCTTCTCCTAACATGAAATTTCAATCTTATAGTCACTAATATTTTATTGCCAATATTTTGATGCTCAAAAGCGTTTTAGCAGCAATTTAATCCAGCAGAAAACCATGAATATTCATCCACGAATTAGCATAATGCATGTTTTCAATTAAAACTCAATATTGGTAAATGCACACATGGAAAAAAAGCTGTGAATTACATGAAATTACACCCAAAAATTCTTCGCTAATTCCACGAAATGCCATACCACACAATTATGCAACACAAACAAATATATTTTTGTGTGTACATAATATATTGCTTTTTTGATATATGAATATCGTACACTCACACTCGTGTACGAGGTGTTAATATGTACTCGAAAATTTTTCTCACTTTAAAAAACTACACACGATTCAAATGACAACGGCAAACATACACAGCACCAATTGCTTCTTTTATGTAATTCAATTTTCGGGCAATTTAGTGTTTAAAATACGTTCAAATGCGATAGCAAATTATTCCTAATTTTCACGTTTAAATTCTCTCCTGAATAGAAGCTTGGTGTTTGGAAGCTCGTGTTTAGTGAAGGAGGCAAAATAACGCTAATATAATAGACAAATTAGATTACAATACCAGATATTGGGTGTATTAGTGGGTTTGTGTTAAAAATATTTCCATTTCTAGATGGGTAAATGAAGAACTTAAGGAATTAAGACGATAATAGCTGGTTTTTTGTTTTATCTATTGGTGTTTATATGTGGTCTTATGGTTATACAGATTTCTGGTGTTATGCTTAGCCATTGGGAATGTTTTACTATTTTACCACTTAGACTAAGACCGACAAATGTAAGAGGGTGTTAATGACAACCCATAGAACAATTGGGAATGTCTCGGGACTCGAACGACGTATGACGTACTGGCTGTATACTGGGGTGGTAGACCCATGATAACGGGTCTAAGATCTAGAGAATTCAGAGACTGGCATGCCTATGTATAACTAGAGCTGCTAACGGCTGCTATGGAAACCATGCTAAACCAACTTCCTCTTGACATCCATATTCGGAAGGAGACTAGAATGGGAGCATACAGACTGAAAAACACTAGTAACTGGGGAACCCACAGTGGGTTGGGACATACCAGAATAGAAACAAACCCTATTTTTGGTATTGGTAGTGACATAATCTCCAGGATCTCCTATGACAAACCTTCCAAAGATTTCTTGAATTGGGAAGAAAGGGGAGAAAACTGAAAAGCCAAATCAGGTATGCAGATGGATCAAGAACGAGTACCAGTTCTGGCGTTGATATTTATGAGGAAAACCAAGGATACAAGGTATGTGTATCGCATGAGCGATACACCACGTCGACAACCACGAAGGGAAACAATCTGCATTCTCTCTGACACTCAGGCAGCCATAAAGGCACTAGCATATTATCATATAGCCTCCAAACTAGTATGACTAGTATAGGACCTGAACCGGGTCTAGGTATTACCAAGAGTCCAGTGCGTGATGTAATTAATGAATGACCGTCGCAACATTTGATTGCTGACCTACTTACACCAAACAAGATTCAGCTTAGGGCCGCAACATGCCTATTAATAAGACATAGTTATTTGAGAGTCCACTTGCACAAGATGGGGATCTATAAAAATGAATCCTTATGTAGATTTTGCAATGAAGAGGAGGAAACAGGCCCTTCATATTACTTTCGAATGCGCGAAGTCAACGCAGATTTGCTATGCAAAGCGCAATTGATCTATCATTAGAAAAAGGGCTACTGCAGAGACTCCTAAACCTGATCGAGGGAACATAACTGTTTAAGTAAAAAGAAACCAAAGCAGGAGTAATACAATAGGCCCCTTGGGCTGCAGTGTTAAGGATGTAAAGATAAACTCTGCTTATGGCAACAATCAATTATTAAATAGTACAATTGCACACCATGTTAATGATCCCGTTCTAAATTCAAAAATCACCTTCTAAGGCTGATCAACATTGTACTGCGCGAGGACCATGTTCTTTGCAATATTGTTAAAATCAGGTTACAACTTCGACATCGAGACCTAACCTAACCAGATTCACTTTACAGGTGCCTGGAAAATGTGAGTAATCTCGAAGAAATTTTACGGAAATCTGTAATGACCACGTAGCTCTTTAGGAATATTACGATTTGGTTGACTGAATGCATATTTGCTTGGATCAAGAACTTTTTTTCTCTGTGTGTGTGAGACGTCACACCAGCAGTGTTGAGATATACAAGCCTCTGGACTTGTTGAAGCTTCCGTAGCGCACAGGCTTCTATGTTGTTTCTCACCACCAAATCAATGAGATGTAGATGATCAAGGTTATTAAGGACTTACAGTTCCAGTTATTATCGAGCAGCCTTTGGCAAAGGATTAATGCCGTGCTAGCTTTCTCCGGTAAGTTAGATATGTGGGAGTTTCATATTAGCATTTTGTCCAATCTAACACCTTCCCTCTATAGAGGGTGATTTAAGACAGACTTTTCTTCTCCTAGTAAAAAACGATCATTATCTTGTGAGAATTTATACGCTGGCTCTGATTTTGATATCATACATACGTGTTGTCCAGCGTTTCTTGTGCAAATTGGGAGTGTATAATGTTAATCAAGTATGGAAAATCCCAAGAAGATAATTTGCAGAAAATCCAGTAAGTGAAATATATAGTGATTTTTCACGTGGAAACCGTTACATGTTAGATTAGATCTTCTGGGTTTCGGATCTTCCAGTTGCTTCTATTCCATTCTTCTTGTGGCCTGTTCTGGCCTGTTGTAGCTATTTATAATAAATTATTGCACCTGGATGATTTTTTGTTGAAATTTTCACTCTTATATTCATTCAACACACAAAAAATGGATAGCATAATTATTGAATTATTAGATTCGGAAAGGAACGTTCGAAATAATTTAGAAATAGACTTTTTATATTTGTTCCATATTGATTTGTAACGAACAGGGCTCCCAACAACAAAATGCCACAGCAAATTATAATCAACTGTATGGATTTCTCCACATTTCCTGTATTGCTAATGGTCAAGCTTAAGATGAACAATCATCATATGTAACTATGCAATATGCCTCGTGTGAGAAACGTTTAATATACGGTATTTTTCATTCGAAAAAACGAGTTTAAGAAGGAGAAAATGATTAACATGTCAGTGTTTTTTTAACGGCATTACGTACTTGCTTCGTTTACCATAAAAAAATCTACGGACTATAGAGTCTATACAGTTTTAGAACCTAATGAATGTAGATTCATACATATCGAATTACCTATGAACTTAACGTAGAATGGGATTTGTTTGCCAGACTTTTTGTACTAAGATGACGTAGTTTAAACTTCTTGATTGGTTCGTTGCTGTTTTCGCTGAATTTTGGCAAGTAAATGAGTTAAAAATAAGAATTACTGTCTGTGACTAATAAATTATTCATTAAGAAATCGTGTATATGTTATTTGAATTACTTATACAGGGTGTTTGTTTAAGTGGATCCGAGCTTTCTTATTTTATAACAGGAATATCGTGTGTGTTAATTCTTTTTTAATTTCTCGCTTGATTTTAGACCAAATTTATATTGCATATAGGGTCTTTTTTGTTAAAAAATTACAGTTGAAAGAAAGTGTTTTGGAAGTTAGTTTCTTTCATCCAATGTTGATCTTCAGACAACCAGTAATGTGAATTTTGACGATTGAGTATTCCGTTGTATGAATAGTTCCTCTCATCAGATCACAGAATATGAGTTAGGACATGTTTGAATTATGTTCTATAAAGTCTACCAATTTCATCGCCATCGTAAAGCACCAAATGAATTTGAAATGGTTTCTATTTATTGGATTTTAATATCTTATGAACTGAACCAACTGATACAGCGTAGTCTTTAGCAATCTCACAGATGTGCGAGGTCATGTATTTTGTTGCTTCTAAACTTGCAAAAATAAAATGTACTTTGTAATTTTGTTATAATTTTTCAAACTGTTGTTCATTCAATTAGAGCATCCTCTTATACAGGATGTCTCAGAGAGTTTCACACTTTTCTTTCTAATTTTGCTCATCATCAATTTTCTCAGCTAACTTTATTTAGAACGTCTTCTTCTTCATCTTTGTTCTTCTGCCTTTTCAGCCGTAGGATTTGGATTCCAAGTCTCCCATAACCCATTTCTTCCATTCCTCCCTTTCAATTGTCAATCTTCTCGTTTCTTCTAGTGTCTTACCATACGAGCTTCCTCTGTTTGTATTTAGAACTTGAAACTATATATATTGTAAATTCGTGTATAAAATCATCTAGATATCGCTGGTTCTCTTCCAAGCGGTGTCTTAGATTTTCCATTACGCTTGTGCGTAACTCAGGAGTAATGGCTTCAATATCTTCCTGGATACGGTTTTTAAGTTGAATCAAATTTGCTGGGGCGTTATTATAAACTCGAGTCTTAAGATAGCCTCACAAAAACATCGTTTAGTGTCGTATGGTTCTTGATATCAACTTATCCGGAAACCATTCTCTTACAGCTTATAATGCAGCAGTTGGTGCGTGGCTAGTAGCCCCATCTTGCTGGAACCACCACTGGTCATTAAAATCATCAAATTCTTGGAGGGCGAAGCCAAAATATTCACGCATAATTGCGGTGTATCTCTCAAAATTTACAGTAACTGTTTGACCCTTCTTATTTTCAAAAAAGTATGGCTCATTACTATTACATACTATTCCCATAGTATCGTCAATGAATTAAGTATTTGTTTAACACGAAAATGATTCACTTGCCCTTTAAATCGTATTGCTTTCGACCAAAATCCTCAAATATAAATTTATGTATCTTGACGCAAAAATCTCCTATTATCTAGTAAGTATACTTTGGATAAAATTGACGATAATATATTTACACCATTAGACTTGCCAAATTTTAGCATTATTTGTATTGTGCATATAACCGGACGTCTAAATTAAGATATGACTCACGAATCTCGATTTTATTTATTTCGATTTTCAAACAAATTTCGAGTACTTACCGCGTGAGGTCTAACGATCGAAAATTTTCGACAGTTAGTGCATAATCACAAGCTAAATGCGTGGGACGCCAATATCGATATACCGTGTCAATATTTGCCTTTGTTATTTAAGTCCTATCGTCTCGATTTTCTTTTTTTTTTTCAGTAAATTGATGAAGTGCAAATATCCGTATAAATATTTTTCCTTTCAATTATACTTTTTATCAAATATTTTCATCGACAATGAATTTCGTAATAATTGGGCGATATGGATTCATCTAAAAAGTTTATTGTGTTTGCGTTTAGAATTTGGTGGACTTATTTGAGTTTGATGTGTTGGTTTTATCATTGCACAGTCGTTATTTTGGCAAAATTTATGGTAACTTTCCTCATAAGTCCTACCAACCTACCTATTGTAATTTTCGGGGAAATGATAATTTTTATAAAATTAACACGAAGATGGACAAGATTGTATTTTGTAAAGATAATAAGCAGAGACTAATTTACAAAAATGTCAATAAAACCCTTAACACTTCTTGCAGATGATTTCATGCAGTTGCAAGAGGTGTTGTGGGAACGCGTGTAACCGGGGTTAAAATGCTTTGCAGTTTGTAGCCATTGCAATCAGATCTTCTACGAAAATGTGTCGGTCCTCGATTTT
Source organism: Dynastes maya (assembly GCA_029619315.2). Lineage (NCBI taxonomy): Eukaryota > Metazoa > Arthropoda > Insecta > Coleoptera > Scarabaeidae > Dynastes > Dynastes maya. Next base: position 13,492,166 of record JAROYE020000014.1, read on the forward strand.
GGAGTCGATTTCCACTTCCCCGAAGAGTACGACCTGTCCAACGATAAGCTGGATGATGAGAGTAAAACTTCATTGAGATGACTTTTTTACACGGTACCTCTTCTTAAAAATATTAACGTACCTAAATTCAAATAAAAATGATTTGTTCATACTTCAGATTTTGTTACAGAGACCATTTTGGTTTTAAATCGTGGGAAATGTAGTCTGCTTTAAAAAAGTACTGAAAAAATAGTCCTTCAGGTTAATTTCGCGGTTTTCTGGATTTTTGACAAAATTGCGTTCGGCTTCCGAGGTCGAAAACCTGAATTGTTCATTGGGCCAACATCATAAACGCCTCAGCAAAAAATCAGAACTGATATAAGATTCGATGTATAGGGTTACTGGATTATATGCCGCTTTCCCTATTGTGTGTAGCAACAGTGTTGCCCTAACACTTTTTCCAACTTATTAGCTCCGCTTGCCTTTATATATAATTCATATTTCTTTTTCCATTTCTTAAAATGTTCGGAAACATTTCCTTCTAATGAGAGTGGCGTTGCCTGTTTTAATGTAGTTTATATAAATTTCTAATAGACTTATATAGCATACTATCGGACATTGTGGAAGTTTCGTGAAATAAATACGGCACCACTTCGGCGAACTAGTTCAGTTCTTAAATAACAATCGAAGTGTAAACATCTGAGAAGAAAAGTAAACGGTTTTAAAACGTAACCAGAGACGCGCCCGCTATGTTTCAGTGTGTCGCTTTGTGTTTTCGTAAAGTCGTAGGAAAATCGGATGATTTTTATTAAATAAGCAAATCGACAGTTCAAGTGAGAGTGGTCAAGTATTGAAAAGTGGTGGAGTAGCAAAGAAACGGAAATATCGTAAATACGATGATAACTATTTGAATTTTGGCTTTACTTCAGTAGAAGTACACAATGAAAAGGGACCGCAGTGCTCTGTTTAAAAGTTCTAGCGACCGAGTGTATGTTCTCAAATAAGCTAAAGCGACATCTCGAGACTAATCACTCTAACATGAAAATCTCAAGAATTCTTTAGTAGCAAGTTGCAAGATTTACAAACGCTAAAAAGTGTGTTCACTAAACAAGCCATAGTACCAAGCAATGCACTGCTAGCATCTTTTAAGGGCGCATACAGAGCGGCGAACAGCAAAAAATCTCACACCATCGCAGAAGAGCTTATTCTACCGGCTGGTCTTAACATGGTTAATATTATGCTGGGAGAATCGGCGAAAAAATTAATTTCAAAGGTATCTTTGTCCAACAAAACTATTAGTCGAAGAATCCACCATGTAACTCGGGATCTCAATGATAAATTAATAGAGAAAATGAAAGGCACGGAATTTGGTTTCCAACTTGATGAGACTTTTTTTTTCTATTTTTTTTTCTACTCAACTAAATGTCTTTAGTTGAGTAGAAAAAAAATTGCAAATAGTTATGTTACTAGATGTATTTACTTTACAATACTATATATTTTATTTACCAATTCGTGCCTAGAATCCAAAAATTTTTGTTTTTGTGTTCAAAGAAATTCTTTAAAGAAGCCAAAAAAAGTATCAGCAATTGGTGTAAACATTGCATTATCAAGCGGTAACAAAATTAAGCATTGAGTATTTGATAAGTATGTTAAGGATACTGCGACATTATATGTCCAGTTGTACGATTGGTACCTATATTGTGTTCGGTAACTCATATATGTTATGTTTAATACGTTCCGTAATTATAATGCTATGGCAGGTGCGATGGCATACAAATATAAAATTTAAAATCGCGTAGGTTTGTAGAAAACAACAAGAACTCTCCCTTAGTTTCTTTGCCAGAATCAATCGTCATAATTCGAATGTCGCCCGAACGAAGTACCAGACAAGAAATTCCCAAAGTACGATCATCGTCTCCCGCCTGAATATAAACTGCATAATTGTTGGGAGTCGTTTAATTTCGAAATTAAAATATGCCGACAGCAACGACCTTCTTGCTACCGAAAGAGAGGAGACGCGGGAGAATCGAAGCAAAGGGGAGTAGAAGAAGAAGAGAGGTGGAGGGGGGAAACACGAGGGGAACGCAAAATCGACGCACTAAATGTCGTGAAGGTCTCTTCCGAAAGCTCTACATCAAGGGAAGCGAAGTGGTTGGATTCGGAGGGGTCGCGGGGGACGAAATTTTAAGTATTTTCAGTTCTCGCATTCTCAGAAATGAAAAATTTAATTGTGCGCCGGTCGAATTCCGGCCACTTTTTGCCATTTCTGTAAAACATGTCACGTTCGACTTTATTTGCAAAAATATTTACGCAAAAACCGTAGCAGACGGATTTTCGAAGGAGCTCGCCGGGATGGTAGGGCGTGAGTGCGTTCAAACGAAAAGGATAGAACGCCTATTGGTCGGAATTGGTAGAAAGAAATAGACGGGATCGCGAAAATAAGTGTTTTTCTGCGTATGGACGCGATCCAGATACATACGATCACCTAAAAACAAAAACAGTACGTATATTTCGATAGACAACGGGTTTTATTAGTCGATAATGAAGTATTCAACGTTGTTATACAATAAAACATATCCTTACGCAGATAGATTTCTTAGAGACATCGTTAAAAAGTCTATTTCCAATTGTCCAAGATTCAGAAGAATTTGAAGTGATTTAGAAAAGAAGCAGTCTATGAATATGATATAAATTTTAAATAAATTTGACTTAAATCAATATTTATTACTTACAACTGCTTCATATCTATCAATATCTTTCCCTTGGGTATCTATACGGTTGGTTGGTTTTTATTTTATTGAATACTTGATCATAGCAACGTTGGCTATAATGTATAGGTTCTGTTTTTATAATTAATATACACAGTAGTCATCTATACAATGTATCTGAGGTTGGAAAAATATAAAATTCAATGAGACAATGCTATGCAATTGGCAAACCTATTTTGGAACTTTTTCCAGCGCGACACCTAACGCGCAGTTAACCTCTAAATCAAAAAATCGTTTGTTAATAAAATTTTTAGATATTTTTTCACATCTTTAAAGATACGATGTGATGATTTCACATCGCTAAAAGCAATGAGACAATGTTTGAGGAATATCTTAAAGTAAAGAATTTAGAAAATCAACTTTGAAAATATGAACATGATTCTTTATGGCCTTGCTTTGAGAAAAAAACTATATATAAGGATATTTGGCATATGTTTATTCTAATTTCAACATATACACAATCTAAGTATTCAATTATATTTAAAAAATAATCATGGGAGTAGCGGAAAAGAGAACTCAAATAATCCAGACAGCAACTCACCCGGGTTTAATCCATACGAATTAGGGGACATCAACCCAGTGGTAACAGTTGTCATAGCCGCCAACATTCAGTCATCCCTGCAATCACAAAAAGAAAAAAAATTAATAGACGAAGATAAGATTAATTAAACAAAAGCGTTATAATCTTATTTTTGCGGGCCGAAATCTTTTAATCAGCTTTAAACAAAAAGAAATTTAAGCGTTATGTTTGAATATAACAATGTTGACAGTTGTGGTGAGTATTTTTTTTTGTTTAAATATTGCTATTGCATTGTTAATTCATATCTTCAAGGTAATATGTCTACAGATCTTTGTAACTTATATACTTTGAGTTGTTAATCGACAATAATATCATGTATATTCATTTGTTTAACACTGAAAATTTCACTTCTTCACAAATATGTTTACTTTGTTCCTTCAAGGATCATCTTGTGTTTTTTTATCATGTTTTATGTCATGGTAAGAACAATCAATACGTGTCTTCTTGTTCCAAATATTTGATATAATCAACACAATAAGAATATATGTATCCTTTTTGTCTTGATTGTATCAAATATTTGGAACAAGGAAACAATACAAAATATAATTGTACAAATGTTAGAATGGAAATAAACGGCAAACAGCGAAGTCTTAAAACCACATTTGCTGCTATTCTACGGTATCGTGATTGCCTAGAAAGATATGCAACAATTACAAAGGGTTCGCGAAAAATAAAATTGAAACATGCAGATGTAATAAAATTGAAATAATCTTGATCGGTCTCGTATGGTTTATGTGGTGTATATGGATAAATTATGCGAAGAAATAGCTTATTTTCTAAGTTATCTTGGTAATAAAGTGCTGCTAATTAATTACCTCATAGCTGATTGCCATTAAAATGGAAATAAGAATTTTTTTTTGCATTTTTGTGTAGGTTAGACCACGTAATTTTATGTCTACGAAAATTTTAAAGGTGGTGTGACCTGACTGGTTGTTCATGATCTATATTATTTATTGGTTTCTCATTCGGAGTAATTCTCCATTACCAACAATCTGACTCACAAGGAACACGCAAGTTTGAAGAAGTTCTTCTTTTTTTATTACTTTAATACTTTTCATATCGTCTAGATATTTTTTGGACCAATAAAGAGTCATTACTCCACGAGATGATCTACTTAACGATTTGTTTTTGCTTTTCCCTAGAATATTTCTCTCTCAGGAATTTACCTTTTGCATTCTACCCCTAAAAAGTATTGCTAAAAGTATTCATAAACGATGTGAGTTATCTTGCAGCTCTACCTGTCAGCAATCTGTTATGATACCCCTTCTTCTGGGCAGCATAGATAGGTGGATATGTTGCAATAAACTTTAGGAACATTTCGAAAAATGAGCCTGTACCTTCCATTTGTTATTATTTTCAAACCAAACTTAATCAAACTTTGAAAAAATAAACACAAAGATATATAATGAAATTAGCAAAATTGAGCAGCAACTGCCAATCAGCTTGCACCAGTTCCAATTCGAAGCGAAATTAAGCACAATAGAAATTGACAATGTATCCATTGCTTTGTCGATCATGCTTTTACACTTTTTGACATTGTTTAGGCATATGAATGAATCTACACGTCTGCTTCAACATTCGGAAAAGGAACTTTTCAGCATTTAAAAGATTGGTTTACAGATGCATTCTTAACAAATACTGCAACTGAAAGTGCCTTGTTATTGAATACCTGGAGTGGACATTGTCCAAGTGTTGTTCAAAATTTGGTACCAACGAACAAAAAAGATATTATCTTCACAATTTCAAGGAAAACAACATCAATGGTGGAGCCCTTAGATGTTTATGGATTTCGAGTATAGAATTACATTACAACTCTTGACAGTTTAATTTTTCCCAAATGTTTTTTCTCGTCAGGACGGTATGACTATAACTACTGGCACTAGGTGGCGCCAGGAAATACTTCAGTTACTGTTTTTGAAGATTAGTGGCATAAACTGAGAGATGTAAAAGCCATGTGGCCAAGAGCAGAAAGCTTTAATGCTTTTCTCTTCTCATATGGTTTTTGCCGGTAATGATTCCATCAATACTAGGAGCTATTTATTAGCATTATCTTGGTTATTATTTCTAGGCACTACTTTAGCCTTTTTAAAATCACAAGCAATGTGAATAATTTACGGATATGTCGTACTGTTTTAAACAAGGCATGTATTTCAAGAATTCGAATTAAAAATGCCTTATTTTAAGAAAACATGATTTATGAACAATAGTTAAACGCTTTCCAGAATTAAGAAAACTATTTACTATTCTTAAGAAAATATTGTTTTGTGTTATAATGGCCATTTATTTATACTAAGAACCGCTTTCTTTAAATTTTCTGCAAGATTTTCTTGAATCAAGTTAATAAATATCTTAAATAAAGAAATAAAATTATTTCATTACAAGTATATACTTCTTTTAAGCGGAAAAAGAGACGCTAAGAAAATATTTTTTTTGATTTAAAACAGTTACTGTATTGCGAATAATTGAAACAGTAACTGTCTTGAATTAAAGCGGTCAGCTTTTGATGCAAGTAAATGTTTCTTTGAGTGCCGATGGATGTTTAAAATAGATCCGTGTTCCTCCTTCTTGAATGCGTTTGTAATTTCCACTACAAATGAAAATCAGAAAGTTCTGTTATTTTCACGGAACCCTTTTGAGGTTTCAACGAAATAATTAACCAAGTTTTCCACTAACTAGAAATATTTGCAAATATTAAAGTAAAACGCATAAATACAAAGACCCAACATAGAAATATAGGTGTGTTATTTAGATGTATTTTATCGCACATGCAGCCTTCTATTACCATACTTAATTTAATCTATTCATATACTTAGATCTAAAAACCCGCGAATAAGCTCGAGTTGGAAGAACACAAACCAGTATGACCATGCAAGAGATACTCACTCGATCTCTAAACAGGCAATGGCAACAATATTAACGCCGATAATTGCTGATCCGCTCTCGCGTTTCTCGGAAATTCTCCAGCAAAAGATTCAGATAATTGTGCATAATGCACACAATATAACGTCGAGATTTGACCTAATTCCGCATAAAGCTGCCTTTCCTCGATGAACATTTACGGTTACCGGCGCGAACAGCAGCTTACAACGTACGTCCGTAGCTCGGAATAAAAATATTAACAATAGCGGTCCATTAGCAGGACCTTGAAGTACGATTAAAGTGTCAATTAACGCCGGTAAAATCGTATTTATGAGTATATTCTTTATGATTTGCGCTGTGGAATGCGATGTATGCGTGTGTAATTATAGAAAAATTGGAAATATTGCGCAATGTTTATTTATTTTGATGTCGAAATGCGGTCCTTGGGTTAAAATATTCGTTGGGTTTTACAAGAAGAACCTTCCTGTATGAACATAAATTATTCAATTACGATTAAGAGAGTTTAACACTAATTTTTTGGTGGATTTCTATTAAGCACAGAAAACTAGAGAAGAATATTTAATTCCTAGTAGGTAGTTTATTAGACAGGATGTCCCATGACATGATTACTACAGCTTAAGGATGTCTTGCTGGTGTCCAAAGTGATTTCAAGTCAAAAGTGATTTCAAGTCAAAAATGTGTAACCATATGTCCAAAACTCTGTCGTAACGAAGCCAGGGTAATTTGAAATCTAAATAAGTACATATTAGGTAAAATCTCATTGAAAATCAGTTAAAAAGAAGTTGCTTTATTGCATTAATTGTTCAAAATGTCCACCCAATTGCTGCAAACACTTTCGAACTCTTCTTAGAACTGAAGACTTAGCTTTGCTAAGAGTCTCAGGATCAGCACGAATATTTTATGAGGCATCCATAATCCTAGCAACAAATTGTTCTCTATTCTAAGGATTTTCTGCGTAAACAAGACCTTTCAACCTTTTCCCCAAAGAAAATAACCGATTGGATTTAGGTCTGGTGACCTTGGTGGCCAAGCAACTGTTGCATCTCTTCCAACCCTATACCTACATACCCTGCATCAATAGGGTTTCCTAAAATTTTAAAAGCTTGTAGCTCAGAAATTTAATTTAACGCTTCTCCAACATGTTTCCATCTTCATTCTATTCTACAGTTACTTTTTCATATCCCACAAAACACTACCAATCCAACTATTTCTAACAGATTCTAAACTGTCACTCCAAAACTGTCAAAATTATCCCTTTCGAATATGTTTAACGCTTTCCATTCCATTTAATTTTTCGAAATTACCGGGGCAAGTAATGGCTCAAAATTTCGTGGGAGGTCGTGCCGTTCGCGCCCTGACTTCTTTAAACCAAGAAGATGCTCGAAACAGGGTGTTGAAGCTGTACAAAGTCTGGGCAAGACGTTTACCTTGGATCGTCCGACGATATGACATCCCCAAGACGCATCAGAATCTTAGGGAGAAACTCAAGGAGGAATTCATGGCTAATAAGGATATTCTTGACATCAGGGTCATCGACATGCTGGTGATCAGAGGTTATATGCTGATGCAAGAGGTGGATGAGTTTTGGTTGCAGAAGACTCATTTGATGAGGATGTACCGGGAGAGTGTGGAACCAAAACCGAAGGCTTTTGTTAAGAGATTTTTGAATGGAATAAATGATTAGTTTTTAGGAGGTACGGTTTAATTCCTTCAAAGGATGTTGAATAAATTTAATGTCCAATAAATGATTTATCAAAGAGAGTGTGATGTTTATGTAGCAATAGGTGTAATCTAGAGTTATTCAAAAGTAAGTTCCCAGTTTGAAAGGACCCTATCGTTTCTACGCTCGCTGACAAGCAGAATGACCGCTCATCCGAGAACTTGATTACAGCCTACGGTGCCGAAATAGGCGTATATTTCCTTGTAGTAGTAGTAGACTGTAATCAGGTGGTCAGATGAGCCGTCATTCATTGTTCAGAACAATGGATTTGGTTCCATATAGATATCAATAGAGTTTAGAGAAATTTGGTATCTTTTTTCAAAATTCTGCATATGACGTTTCTTGTGCTAAAAGTTGCCAAAAGATTGGAGCGCTTTGCAACTTAATGAACTTAAAACTTTGCTTTGCTGAATGGTTAAACAAAATCTTTTAGATGGACGAGGCACATTTTAAATTAAATGAAGGTGTTAATACATACAACTGCAGGATATGGACAGAAAATAATCCAAGTGTGATTCTTCAGCAAGCATCATATAAAAAATACTGACATGACCATATTTCTATGAAGAAATGGAATATGGACAAACGAAAATTGTAACTTTAAATAGGCAGCGATATTTTTGAATGTTACAAGGTTTTGCACTGCCAGCATTACCGAATCTTGGTACTACTAACATTGTTCCTATGCAACACTGTGCTTCACCTAACATAGACAGCAATGTAAAAACATGCAATACATTTTGCAATAGCGAAATTAGAGGTGGCCTTCTATATTACCAGATATAAATCCGGCTGACCATTGGTTGTGAGGTTACCTCAAAGAAAGCGTATTTCTTAATAGACCACTACCTGTGAGGAACTGAGGCAATGTCGTTCAAAATTTAGAAAAACGGGTATTTTTAATTAGTCGCAGTGGTGGTCTCTCTTGTATACCTTTCTAAAAATAAAACTCAGTTCTTTACGAACAATTTGGTGCTTATATTTTTGCAGAATGCAAAGTTACAACCATTTCAAACTCAGAACTTACTTTTGGTTAACCCCATACTTTGTTATTTCATCCAGCATTTACTGGAAATATGTATTTTATTGCAAGTATATAAAAACAATTCCAATGTCAACTTTTTATCCCCAAATAAACGCTAGTCATAAACAATAATTTGAGATGTTTCCTGGCAAGGCAATAGAGTCAGTCTTTATCCAAACCCCTCTCCTCAATTTCTTTGGTCTGTTCAAGCTGAGCCAGCAATGGTTTAGTAAAAATAACATTACGTCATATTTTATTTTTATCTTTATTAACAGAGTAAATAGGCTTTGCCAAACCGTGGTCACACTCTGTATACCAACAGGTCATCTCATGCTAACCCAATAGGTCCTCTTCGCGTCTTGATTACGTACCAAAACAAACATTAACGTTGGTTTTCGGGCCGTTGGAATGCGAGAATCCGTCCTAATTGAGACAATCGGCTGGTAATTGTCGCGTTTGAACGTTATCTGCTGGTGGTTCGAGTAAAGAGAGAGGCAGCAGACGGTCGCGTTTTCCGTGAATCGCTGCCACCAACCGACAGGCCGATCTTTTCGAGCTTCTCGAGCTCGCGTCCGCTGTTTTTATACGGGTATTCTCGTTCTTTCGTGTTTAATTCGATTATATTCAGATCACCGTCAAAAAAATTAGTCTAAGAGGTAGATAGAATTCTACTTAGATTGAAGTTCTAGTTGTTTTCTCTTTGAATTATTGTTGGTTTAGAACTAATGTTTGCTGTGTTAATGTTAAACTAAAAAATGTTATATAAATACAGGTACTATTTTTTCTATTTTATTGATTTAGAAATGTTTAATATTATTATTGCATGCATATATATTATGCCATTTGGTAGCCTGTGTTTAAAAGCTGAACAACATAATTCGAAAATGAATGAGTTTTATGCAGTCTTTAGTTTAGAACAGGTAACGTAGTAGTCTATGTTTAAAACCCCAACAACATAACAAAACGAATTCGACCGTTTTTAAAATTAATGAGTTCAGCGCAGCTGAATATGCAGATATTGTTTATGTGTACGGATACTGTGATGGTAACGGTCTTCAGGTATCTAGAGAGTATCGCCCAAGATTTCTTGACAGACATCAACCTTTCGGCCATACTTATCAATGGCTCAGAGAAACTGGTTCACTTGTTGTTCCACGTAATAATCAAGGTAACCACGATAGAGAAAATAATGAGAACGACGAATTAAAATAATCTATTTGACCTAAATTTGAGATTCGTCTATGTCTATGTCTTTACTTTTAATGACTGCGTCGCATAATCGGGGTATCTTTGCCATTAATTTTAACAATGTTTCCGGAGTTATTCGAGCCCATGCTGTCTGTAGTTTGTTCCACATGTCATCTGCTGAAATTGGAGTAGTTTTTCTTACTTCCCAATGGAGTTCTTCCCATAATAACACGATGGGATTCAAGTCCGAGTTTTGGGGTGGCCATTTCATGATTGTTAGTGTCCCTTCCTCTTTCAACTGTTCTAAATATTGCTTACATAATTTTGAAGTGCGTTTTGGGTCATTGTTTTGTTGGAATACAAAATTCTGACACCAGAGGGTATTGCATTTTCCTCTAAGATGCATTGCTCAAGAATAAATCTAAATCTAATCTAATCTAGATTCATCTATGGGACCTTTTCTTTTAATGACTGCGTCGCATAATAGAGGCATTCTTGCAATTAATTTTAACAATGTTTCCGGAGTTATTCGAGGCCATGCTGCCTATAGTTTGTGCCACATGTCATCTGCAAAAGTTGGGACAGTTTTTCTTACTTCCCAATGGAGTCCTTCCCATAATAACACGATGGGATTCAAGTCCAGATTTTAGTGTCCCTTCCTCTGCTAACTGTTCTAAATATTGATTGCATAATTTTGAAGTGTGTTTTGGGTCATTGTCTTGTTGGAATACAAAATTTTGACCCAAAATTCTTACACCAGAGGGCATTCCGTTTTCCTCTAAGATGCGTTTGTATTGCTCTTTTCTCATTATGCCTTGAATTTTTACGAGATCACCTGCGGACGTACCAGCAAAACAACCCCAAATCGTTACCGAACCACCGACGTGTTTGACGGTAGAGACTGTGCATTGGTCTGGTGTACGTTCAGTCACATATCTTCTTACAAACACTCGTTTTCGCGAACCGAAAATCTCGAATGTCCACAATACCTTGCTCCAATCTTCTACCGTCTAATTTCGATATTCACGTGCTCATTGTAACCTCTTTTTCTTATAAATTTGGCGAAGCAAAAGCTTTCGTATCGCAATTTGTCCGCGAAAGCTGGCTTTTTGGTGACGGCGGTCAACCGTGGCACGCTAATCGGGTTCGGAAATACAGTCTTAATTTCTGCGGCGATTTCTGAAGCTGTTTTTCTTCTATTTCGCTTGCTGGACACCCCGATTGCATTATCTTGAGCTGACGTTGTCTCTCTTGGTCTACCACTTCGTACTTTATTTAGAAAACTGTCACTTTTACTGTATTTTTGATGTTATAATCAACAGTAGATGGATTTAAATGTAATTTTCTAGCAATTTGACGATTGCTTATGCCTAAGTTATCTTGTGCTACTATCAGAGAACGCGTTTCAATACTGATTTCTTTCCTTTTCGGCATGTTTTAAAATTTTAAACGAAATTATAAACACTATTCGTTAGGAGATGTTATCGCTACTAATATGGGACGATAATTAACCGTAATTTAAAAATATTACTTCAAATGGCTTTATTATAGCTTCAAGATTCATAGTAAAATTACCAATTGTTACATTTTTCCTGGAATTTTAAGAAATACGGTCTTTGTTGTCGTTGCTGCCTGCGCTTTTATGACGGTATTACCTCTCATACAGATAAAAGTAAATAGACCCATATTATTTAATGAATTTAAGTGAATCTTATTGATTATTAGCATACTATTCAATAATGCTGGAATGTATTTCCTAAATACATTCTTTGTATACAAAAATCTAAAATCCAAGAGTGCCCGAATACTTATGAGCGGTAGTGTATCTACAAATTTCCAAATTAATAGTTAATAAGAAGTTATTGGAAGCTTCTTATTTTGAATTACCGACATGAGACATGTTGCAATCATTTTCTCGGGGTATACGACCCTTTTTATTGTTATTAACATTATTGGAGCTCTTCAAAAAAAACAGACATGCACAGACATCCATTCAAATTCATCCATAAAAAATAAATACTTATTTAAATTTAAATTATGTTTTGTCCGACGTTCAAAGTAAATACAATATAATAAAAACAGAAAGCGACGTAAAGTAAAATCTTATAGATTTTCATTTTATTATGATCGAATCGCGTGACACGAATAAACCGATTATGTAAATTACGGCCTCTCGTCGAACGAACATCAAATAGAAGGACCGGAGTGACACCTTCGGAAATCCAAGAAAAAAATACACTCGTACACACACACACACACACACAAATGATCGAGGTAAATACAGACACTGAATCTGAATAAAATGATAATCCGAGGAACGTTCAATAGCAAAAAGGAAGAAAAAGAAAAAGTAAATAAAATCGAAAAGGACGCAGTTAAGACGATGAAATCGTTATTTTTTTAAAGGCCGAATTTAAACACATACATAGGTGAGTAAAGAACGTCCTATCAACCCGTGAAAAAGTCGTAAAACGGGGGACACATCAAACCTTCCGATAAAGCCGTGATGTTGATGTAGTTTAAAAACACGGTCGTAAAATCGATACGTATTGGTCATCATGAAATCGTTATGGAATAGACCGTTTTTGTTTTTTTTTTTTTTTTCTGAAACGATAGAAAGTTAATGTGAAAAAAGGGTTGCTTACAGACTATCTAACAATTTAGGTCAAAGTGATAAGGAATTAAATAACTTAAAGACAGGAAATCTGTAGATTGGGATTAAGCTTGGATGAATACCGCAGTAGAGCAACACTTTACGTAATTAAAAAAATATATAAATTTCACATTAAAATTATAAATTATACACGATGTCTCACCGGGAACTGCATCGATCGGTATATGAAAGAGTATACATTGGAAAATTCTGAAAACCTGGTAATATACTATTGCCTATATGTACTATTAAACTAAAATATTTTGAATAATCTGACATATCCGGTTATACCGAAAATATCTGTCAATTTTGTTATTTTAAATGGAACAGCCTATATATTATTACATTTTTGAATTATGCATTAAATTTTAAGGTTTGTTTGATAAGACGAATATGCTGTTATTTCAAACCATATTTGAAATATTTGCATTTTTTTGAAAATTTTTGACAGATGGACGAGTGTATGTGAGCTATTGTAACTGTGAACTGTTTAACTTGGAAAATTGAAATTTTGCAGAACTATTGACCGTGTAGAGTAGTACATATTACAATCTCAATCAATTTTTCGAAAACATTATACAGCGTGTCCGACAATTGCGATTAAAATTTCAAATGGAAAATGTGTCAAAACTATTTTTTTTTAAATACGACTAGCTATTTTTATCTGTCTTATCAAATTGCTCTTACAAAAATACAGAAAAATATCATATTCGTTACGCATCTAAAATTGATACTTTTCAAGATATTTAGGAAAATGTGCAATATAGCACAATTTTTAGTATCCACCAACATATATTCCGTATATCTAAGTTAGTCATGACTAGTCTGGGCAAACAGCGGTAACAGTCAGTGTAGTAATGTGGTGCGGAGTCGGCGATTATTTATTTCACGTGTTCATAGCGTCAGTACTAAATCGATGCTGTATGCGAGTAGTTCTGTGTATATGTAGGCTGTCGTAACTTATTTCGTAATTGCACGCTTTTGTTTGCTTTAAAAATGTCGCAGTTGAGTACGTCGCGAAAACGACTAATGGCAGACATAGTTAAAAACTTTATAGTGGACATGCCGGACTTAATTTTTGATGGCGCTAAAATTCAATGTCTAGTTTGTAAAATCCCTTTAATGTCTTGGTTCAGAAGCCATTTTCAACGTCACATAGAAAGCAAACAGCATTCTTCTGCAAAAAGTGACATACGAGACCAAGAAAAATTTACATTTGATTTATGTGTTACTCTTATTTTATGTAATCTATCGTTTCGTTCACTAGACAAAGAAGCATTTGTCTCCTTCTGGAATAAATATGCGGACTGTAAATTACCTAGTCGAACATCGATACGAAATGTAGTGCCATTTGCTCGTGAACATATAGAAAAAAGAATGAAAACGAAATTGAAAGATAAAAAACTGTGGTTGTGTGTGGACGAAACAACAGATCGTCAAAAACATTCTGTGGTTAATGTAATGGTACGTACAATGGAACCACATCGACCGTCATCCTCCTTCTATACTTGCTTCCCAAAGGGGTAATAAATTGTACTGCCGATGAGATTTTAAAGGTGGTGTTGAACTCATTGAACAAATTTGAAGTTTCAAGTATGCAACTTTTAATGTTTATGAGTGATGGTGCCGCAAACATGCGTTCTTTGGGCCGATCCCTTAAAGAACACAGTGGTAACTTCTTACAGGTAACGTGTAAAATCCATACTCTAAATCTTGCGGCACAAACGATTCCTACATGTTTTCCACTAGCAAATGCATTGATTGCTACTACAAAGGCAATGTATCTAAAGTCCCTGAAACGTACCCGACTATTTCACAAACTGTGTCCTGATTTACTTGAACCACTACAGCCGATTGTTACACGTTGGAGAACATGGTTGCAGGCTGCGTATTACTACAACAAATATTTTGATCAAGTAAAGAAGGTAGTTTTAAAATTCATTCCGACAGAAGCTGCAGCAATCAAGAAAAGCCAGGAAATATTTCAAGATAGTCAGGTTAAAAGAGATTTACAAACTATTCGCAACAATTACTTCGGACTAGCGGAGGGAATAGAAAAATTACAAAATGTTTCGATGTCGCCAGTGGATTCTGTTCAAATTGTGAATGATGTTCACGCACAGTTATGCGCTGTAGAAGGCGAAACAAATTGGTGTGTAATACGAAAATTTGAAAGTGTTTTAGAGAAAGACTCCGATTTTCTTTTATTAAGACAAGTTTGTGAAGGTGCGTGTGAAAATGCATTAAGTTGTTTCAAAGATTATTTTAAATAGGCAAATATAACATCGCTAGATGTCGAACGGTCGTTTTCGGCATTAAAAAACATTTATTCCGCACGTCGTACTCGCTTGACTGAAACAGCTGTGGAAACATATCTAATGATTCAAATATTTAACAGATGTTACCCAGTTTGTGATTTCACGGAAGACTTTTAAAACGGTAAGTGTTTCAGCACGTTTTATAATTTATTTCTTACCTTCTATTTTATGTGTAAACTTTTATGCCCTCGCCAGACTTCTGGCTGTTACCGCATATTTACCGCATATTTACCCCATCAATCCAGCATTGATGGAATGTCACAAAGTGTTCAATTATAAGGAATGTCGGCACCTTGACATTATACGAACAAATATTATTTAAATTTGTTTATTATTTATGGAGAATGCAATAAAGTGATATTAAGAACATTACCAAGTTTTCAGAATTTTTCAATGCATACTTTTTCATATATCGATCGATGTAGTTCCTGGTGAGACATCCCGTATAGAGTTATTCAAAAGTAAGTTCCCAGTTTAAAATGGCGGCAACTTTACCAAATTTTTAGATTTTGTAAAAAGAAAAACACCAAATTGTTCGTAAAGAAAATGTTATTTTTAAAAGGAGAAATAGAAGAAACTTAAGTATGACCACCACAGTACAACCAAGCCTCAAGCTTGCTTGGTTAGCTACGAAACTCATTTATGAATACTTAGCTTAAAGATATGATCAAAAATAATGCTAATACAGCTCGCTGTGAGGCCAGCGGACATGTTTCTGCCTACTCGGCGTCAACAGCGTTGCTCCGAGTGTTTCCTTGCCGCATACCCACTATTTGCCTCTCAGCTTATCTCACTAATTTCTAAAAACGGCAACAAATATATTTCCCGTCGCCATCTAGTGCCATAAGATGTAACTATACCGTTTAATCAATACCATATTAGCATTATTTTCGGTTACTTGTTCAAGACACTTTTTTATGCTTTAAAGCTATGGGTTACGAATCCCACTAAACACAGACATAGCAACAAAAATAATTTGAGATACAATATAGGTTATTGATAAGAAATTTTTTATTTTATAATAAAATAAATGATGTGAACATCTCGATTTTTATTGTCAAGTCGTCATAGTAACGAACGCAGCGCAAGAAAAAACGAACAAGGCAAAGGATATAAAAGAAATGCTCACTATCGCGTTAGCAACTTAGGAAAGGGCATCGCTACCCATCAATTCCATCAATCGATCGTCATATGCGCTTTTTAAATACATTTATTAACGATGTCAATAAAAATAGCTCCGCTATTGAGTTATCCCCGCGTTCGTATCACATAGAAAGGACAATCGTAACGCTGGGAAAATGGGAAATAAAAATCGCTATAGACTTGCCTCGGATTTCTCGACTTGCGTTCGGTCGCGAATAGAAAAAAAAACGCGAAGGCGGATCGACGGGGAAAAGGGAGACGGTGGCCTAGCGAATTGAACAACGAAGATAGACGGCAAAAATGAAGAAATACGAAAATAATTTATAGCAAATATTAAGGCTTATATGGAATAATAGGAAGGCGAGACTGGTTAGCGTTTTATTATTACCTATAAGATAATAAAATCCTATATGCCTACAACACATATCTACTCATGTAAAGAGAGTAAGAGAGAGAGAGAAACAGAGAGGAATATATAGTACTACGATGGACGATAGTAAATCATATTTTCAATAAAATCGATTTTTGCCGCGTTTAAAAGTTATTGCATCTATCTCTTGTACGGCTGCGTATATGCAATAGTAATAAAGTTTTATTCATACATCTACACTGGCGTTCAGAAGTTTCGATCTTTTTACAAAGAAGAGAAAATTTATAAATTAAATTTAACAGTATTTATACATTAACCACCATGCAGTTACCCAAAATAATTCTCAAAACAGGGTGGGATTCACCATTTTTGTTTAAAAAAATAAATTTTTTCTTTTTGGCTTCTTTTTTTATTCTATGTATTCGTACAGTGTATACATAGAGTGTGATTTCTTTAACAAGCCACCTGAAACCAAAACGAAAATAAAAACGTCCAAAAACTCATCTTCTTTTATTCTAAGGGGGCATGCTTTGACTTGCGCCGCCACGAATTTCTCAACCTTCCCCCCGCCGACCCCTCCAATTTTAAATGGAAGTACCCACCGGGTGGTACCTCAAATGAAAGCTTATCTTCTTATAATTATGCTAGTTCACATGCCAATTTTTTTTTATTTAGCATCTTAAAAATGTTACTGTTCTACATTCTCTTCTGCCTTTAGCTTTACTCTTCCAGTTGTTAATGTTCTTTTCTTTCAAATCCTCTAATACCACTTCTCTCCACCTTTTCCTCGGTCCTCCTTTCTTTCTCTTGTATTCTGAAATTCGCCACGCTATTTCCTTCACCGTTCTTTCGTCTGATATTCTTTCTGTGCGGCCTAACCAGTGTAGCCATTTTGTCTTTTTGCTTTATGATCATGTCTACAGTAGGTTCTTTAAATATGCTATAGATTTTTTCATTGATTCTTCTGATATACTCTTTCTCGGTTTTCTTTGCCCTTTTTATTCTTCTGAGTATTTTTCTTTCTCATCCTATCATTATATTGCTGTTGGTCTAATTGGTTGGTCTTACACGTTCTTATCTTGGTACTCCTTAATAGATGTTTCGATCTTATAGCTACCACAGAGCGATTTGCTTAGCTTAACCGTGCTTCTATCTCTTTGCTCTCTTCACATGTATTCGTGACTTTTGTTTGGAACACCTCTGGATTCTGCAAAATTCTAGTGGGATCGGCTAATGATCATAGTAATCGATGCCTAGAAATGCGAGGTGTTTTCCGTAGTTCGACACATCGACCAATACAACAGCAACAACTAAGACAGGCATTTAGTGATACCAATTGTCAATCGTTTTTCTCCATTTTCTCAACATCGCCTGCACTGTTTTCCATGAAAATGGTGTACATTATTGTTGAAAGGCTGAGCAATGTATTCGTGTCACAGCAAGAGCTTTTAATGAGAGACACACAGATAGGAATATGAGAGAACTTGTGCAAGAGTTTGAAAAATACTCAAAATTTAAGATCTTTGAGCATTTTTTTACTAAATGTAACAAGTTTTAACTACCACCATCCTATTAAGAGAACGTTTGAAAAATAAAACATTCATTTCTTTTGTACCGCAATATGTCTAAATCACAACTGTCCTTTTGGAACAACACTACATTATAAAAAAATAACTACAATCTTCTAAAATCGCCTTAATATACTATCTCCTTTTATAATTTGAAAATGGATGCCAAAAAAAGGGTTTTTTTTTTTTAAATCATTTTGGTAATGTCCAGGTTGAAGAATTATATCAATTCCTTTTGAATGATTAACGGTTTATTAATGCAGTTTCCGTATTCTCACAATTGTTCCTCTTGGATGAAGAATTGAATTAATTTCGAAAGCTGACGGCGTTCCTCAATAGTTTCTTTCAATTTTTAATAGGGTTAGGTATTCAATTGAAACGTTTACGTGCATTATACATTAAACCTATTTGATAAAGTCTGATGTTACGAATATTTGGTTTCAGGAATTTCTTAAATCGAGTATTCTGATGATGAGAAATGTAATTTTTATTATAATGAATCAATCTCGATTTTTATAGACAAAATAGCAAATTTCATACGGGTAAAAAGGTGGCAACGTTACGAATACGAACCACGTTAGGCTATAATTAAATAATGGTTCGAAATCATCACAAATGCAAACCCATTCGTTGATAATTTTTAATCTTTTGGAGCTCGCTATAGCTTTTCATCTACCACAATATATAAAAGCATACATTTATGTACACATACAAGAGCTACAGGTATACGTCTTGTATTTCACGGCATATTTAAAACAGAAATGAATAAACAAACGGACAAACTAGCTGAACGAAACCAACAATTGTAAATTTCCTCAAATAATAAAGAATCGTAATCGTCTGTTTTGTCTTGTTTTCGTAGTGCAAAGTAGGCTGTTGCTTGATATATGTAAGTAGGAACGACGTACAACGTTAAAAGGAGTGGTGAGTATTCGTTTGGGGCTTTTCACAAGTAAACGCAGTATTCTTGCCAGAGTATCTTGGTCTTTTCGTTTTGTTCCTACGGCGTTAGTGGTATTTTACTGCTTTTAAATTGCGAGACGTTTTACTTGGGAATTAAAGCAAGTATGTGTTGGGGATCGAATGAAGATTATTTTTTCGTTGAAATTTCATCGGTTTGTTTGTAAATAGTTTTAAAGTCTACAGCCTAACACAGAAGCAACTTTTTTTATAAAACTTTGTTTTATTTCCCAACATAACCTCCTGGTAAGACTTACACTTTTCCCAATTGGCGTATTGTTCTGCAAAATAGGCGTTTACTAATGTGATAGCTTCCTCATTTGATGAAAATCTTTGTCCTACGAGCGAAAGTTTGAGCCTAGGAAACAAAAAAGAGTAGCTAGGGACCAAATCTAGTGAAATCTGGTGAATAGGGTATCAATTCAAACACCAACTCGTTAATTTTTACCATGGCAACCACTGAAATGTGAAACCTTCTATTTCTTCAAACACGGCCGTTTTTTTGCGTAGAAAAGAACGGCAGTATACACCCTCTGACTGGTCCTCAGCCTTCCTTTGGAATCTCTTTGGAGATGATTAAGGCGGAGCTTAAAAAAGAGCTGCATCAGTAGCATGAGAAACATTGAAGAGAAGAAGCAGCAAACGTGCATTCGAAGGCTTCCTTGGTGCTGGCCATGAGCAAATCCGATGTTAGAATATGGACGGCCACTAAAGACGCATCTACACAAAATGGGATTGGTCTCTAAACCAGTATGTAGAGGCTGCGGAGAAGAAGAGGAAATTCCTTTACACTTTATAAGCCATTGTGGCTAGGAGCAAATGCAGAGCAAAAGAAAATTCTGGACTTTGTAAAGATCATGGAACTTCTAGGAAGTTAAGGAGTTATTCAAACAGCACAATAGGTCGTTTTGACCGCAGTACAGGAAATCATTTTGGAACCACCTTACAACAATAACAATAGTATTTTGTTGATAAAAGCATTAGACTTACATCATTCAACCAAAGATAACATACGATTGCCCCAATAGTTTTAAAATTCTTAAATCAAGACAATGTCTTACTTGAAGGAACAAAACATTCCAAGTCAATTTTCCATTCAATCAAATACTATATTTGACTTGAATAGATATTTTAACTAGATAATTTGTTTTATTGAACTCACTAAATTGGTTTGAACAAGGTACAGGAAATCTCCTTCAACGAAATAAATTTAGTAAACTCAAACAGTGTAACCAGTGAGTGGTGAATATTGGAAATCGGATTTAGACTTACTGGCTCTCTTAAAACGATCTTATTTGATTAATTAACATTCGGAAACATTGCACTACTAAGAAGAACAGAATATTTCGTCATTTCCTCAAATTTTCTAGAATTTTCTAAATAAAACAAGACACCAATTGCACCATTTCTGATGATGCAATATCTTTCCCAAACGTTTCGCTAATCAATATACATTATTTAATTCTAAAAAGAGCGAAATTCTCTTTAATTTCGGAATTCCCGAAAATTACCATCGTGCAGCGAGCAATCTAGCGCAACTTGAGTTTCAATTATGCTCTATTCTAATAATAGCATCTTCGTACAATACGCGTATTCCACGTCGTACACATAATATGATCGTATACCCGAAATAACCCAAGTTGTACTATTTCTCGCACTATGCTTCTAATCGAGGACAATATTCCTTTCGACGTATGCGCGTAGATCATATTTACGGAGGAAAGAATGGAAAGAATTAACCTTGATGCCCTGTTTGACGCACAAATCTCGTTTATTCTATTAGAAAACAGATCCAAGTTTGGAATTACGTCAATAAAACCTACATTATGATTACTGGGATACTCGGAGAATGGGCTATGTTATGAATCTTTGAGTAATGAGAGTAAATGGATGTAAAATGTGGAAGATGCATGTGCTGGCTTTAAGCGGAATATTTGAAACAATCTATAGAATCATAAGGAGCAATAAAATATATGAGCATTTAATTATATTTTTATTTGCCCAAAGGGTTTTTTTAATATATTCTAAATTCAGCTGCAAATTATAAACAGAGATAGAAAAAAAATATCAGGTATAGAGAGAAGAAAAGATATAAATTAGCTTTTCACAAAGATATCTTCATAAATTTTATTAGCATTCCTGGAGCTTGCTGAAGAACATTTGTGCGAGCAGTTGGGATGAAGAACCCGTAGAGCTGAAGCGGATTCTTCGCTTCTGCCCCCTCTATTGACAAGGACTGTTTGATCCAATACTATAAGATTTTGGTGTGGGTCTGCTAGTTTCATTATATAGCAACGAGGATCTATCTGTATTCGATAGCTGATCTTTACATGTAGTTCAAGAAGAAGGAAACTGCACAGAGAAAGAAAGTTAGGCAACAAACCGCTCTTAGAGATTTTCCTTTTTATTAAAGGAAAACATTGATCAAAGTACTTTATCAAAACATCATTTTGGAAAACATATTTTGGAGAGCGTGTTAATAGAGGATCCATTGCAACTTATTTATGCAAAACATACATTGTATAAAAGTTAACAACTTTTGAGATATTTTTAATCTTTTGATAATATAATGTTTAAAATTAAAAAAACTAATTAAAAAAAAAAAAAAAAAAACAATAAAGCTCTTAAGGCGCAATTGAGCTCTACTAGCACGCCCTCCTAACATTTTCAATAAGTTCTTTAACAATAAATAACTGAAAATATTCAAGCGGTATAGTTGTTCAAGTGGCAGGTCTCTGAGGGGCCTGTTAAATCCAGTATTTTGAAAATTGTGATCTATTTTGTAATACATTCCTTTGGCAACACATACAGTACCGTTCATGGAAGTTCGGGCAAGCTGACAAATTATATTAACTGTTTAGGAAAAAAATTTAAAATTATATAATATACATTTCTGTGAGGAATTATTAAAACTAACCATTTCTGGAAGCCTTTTACCAATTTCCAGGTAGTATTTGTCTATTATAAGACCGTTATCATAAAATATATAATTATGTTGGAAATCCCCAATAATTACAGCGACAATAAAGCTTTATAATAATCCCTAGGAGGGTTAGCTGATTCACTCGTGTTACCTGGAAATATTCGTATACCCTTTATAAAGTATTATAACATTTGTAAACACAGTAGTTCTGAAGAGATTGTTATTGTGAAAGTATCTATGGTTGTGCAAGTGTAAAATAAAATAATTTCGGTTTGACTGCCTAAAATGCCTCGTGGAAAGCCTTTAGCTGTTTCAAAACGATCTGCTATTATTACCTTGCATCAGGAATGGTACGCAGAAAGACGGATTGCAGATAAATTAAAAATAAAAAAATCTACAGTACATGATACTAGTTCGATTTAAGACAACCGGTGACGTGCAAGATCGTAATCGGCCAGGACCGTCAAGAAAAACGACTCCCGCGGAAAATTTACGAATAAAAATAATTAGTAAGCGCAATAGAAGACTAACAGCATCAGAAATTGCTGCAGAATTCAACAATGAGCGAGATTCCAAAGTTTCTGCGAGTACTGTGAAACGTCGGCTGAAAGAGGCTGGATTGCATGGGCGAGTGGCTTGTCGAAAACCGTTACTCCGAAGAGGAAATAGGCTGAAACGGCTGAAATGGGCACAAGCTCATAGAGATTGGACAGTGGACGATTTTAAAAACGTTTTGTGGACTGACGAATGCAAGTTTGAGGTTTTTGGAAATAGACGGAGAGTTTTCGTACGCAGATCAATAGAGGAAAGAATGTTACGGGAGTGTATAGTTCCTACGGTGAAGCATGAAGACGGATCTGTAATGGTTTGGGGTTGTTTTTCCTTAATTGGAACAGGGGACTGAGGGCATAATGAAAAAAGAAGAATATCGGAAAATCTTGGAGGAAAATGCCATACCGTCAGGAGTCCGATTAATTGGTCGTGGATTTGAATTTATGCAGAACAATGACGCCAAACATAAATCTAAATTGTGCACAGATTACCTGCAGCAAGAAGAAAATGAAAGAACTCTAAAAGTTATGGAATGGCCGCCACAGTCCCCGATCTGAACCCGATAGAGTTGTTATGGGAAGAATTAGACCGATGTGTTAGGAAAAAGTGTCCAAAATCGAAGGAACATTTGTGGACCATTCTCCAGGAGGTATGGACGAGCTTGCCCAATGAAACATTAACAAAATTAGTGAATCGGATGCCGAGAATAGTGGCAGCAATCCTAAAGGCAAAAGGTGGATTTTTCGATGAAAATCGGATTTAAATTATTTGTATTACATTAACTTTTTCTTTTTAATAAATTTGTGTTTGAAAATATGTAAAATCATGTAAGTAAGTATCAAATACATGGCCATTTAATATTTCTCTTATTTTCTTTGACTTCCGTACATTTTTTTACTTGCCCGAACTTCCACGAACGGTAGTGTACATATAGGTATCATATTTTGTCAAAAACCAAGATCACGTTTAAAATATCAAGAACAAATTAAATACCAACAAGAAAAAGAAACAATAGCAAATCACCATTTACGACACCGTTCTTACCGTTCCCAAAAACGTATTCATTAGCAAAAGGTACCTAAATATAAACGGATAACTGGGACAAGCCCATACCCAGTCAAATCCATTGTTACATTCGGAAGATTTCAAAACCGATTGAAGTCGGGCAAAATTTCGATAAGCGTTGCGAAAATGAGCTCCGTCAGTTCGAGACTGGAACGGAGTTGCTTAAGGCGAACTTCTAATTTGTTAAATTTTTATTGTAAAAGTACGGATCTTATATATCGGTATCGAAAAAAACGATCTAAGGCGGACGAGAGAACAATGTTTTCTTGTGTGCTCGATTGCCTGAATATAGAAGTAACCGTTGACCCAAATAAATCCGACAAAGATTAATTTAAAATTAAGAATCGCTTGACTTTTTTTTTCTTTGTGTTCGTTTTTCTATTCCGTTTTATTTTTTTTTTTTTCATTTCAAGTCGAGGCGATGACTTTATGGAAAAAGGAGTAATAATAGATCTATTATTGTATTATTGCTCAATCGCAGAAAAAAATATCAAGTTAATAATACGAATGTAGAATGATACTTGGGTAGAAATAGTACGTTAAGAATTTGGTCAAAATGAAAAAAGGAAACAAAGAAGGAAGATTGAAGAATCTGTGTAATAGTATAAGTGAAATTTGAATGAGATCATTACAAACCACGCTTGGCCAAAACTGGATGCAAATCTCATCATCATTATTCATTGTTAAGTGTTTATTTAACAATCGTAACTTTATTGTTAGCTTCTCCTAACACAAATTTGCTTTCTTGGGGTGTCTCGTCATCAGAAGTGTTGCTGACGAAGACACATGTTTGTAGGTCTTTGTTCTTTCAGTCAAACTTTTCAATCAACGAAAGTTTTCAAAAGCAGAAGCTTCTCATCATCTAACACCATGAATATGTTACTTCCTTACTTAAAAATTTCAGACACAAATCTGCTCAAAGATTCACCCAAAATGATTTGGTTGGACGGATCGGACACGACTAAACACGTAAAGTCATTACGCAATACTGTAATCTGGGGTTACTTGCACACGCCGGGGCAACTTGAACACTTTGCAAATGCTACATTTTTATAATTTCGTCTTGTTTCTTATTTTTTCGTTTGTATGTATGTTGATTATCTTTTGTAATTGATAATTGTTAGTAATAATGGTGCGAAAATACGAGAGAACTCCGGGGTCCCGGTTCTATTCAAATTTTACTAAAGAAAACTAGAAATCTAGGAGATAAGGAAATGTCTAAATTCATTTTTGTTCAAAGTTAAACCATAGCATTTAAATTTACCATACACTATGCAGTTGTTACAGAAAGTCTTTCTCACAATTAGTGATCTCTTTAACGAATATTTTCATTTCGAAACGAACTCTACATGGTACTATAATCGTAATACATTACCAAATACTGTTTGGAGAAGAAAATATCAAGGTAGGATATTTAAAGAAGATAATCAATCGTAAGCAGTTGTGGGATATCCTAAACACTTTCTAATAGATAAAATTAATTTCAAAAACCTTTTCTTTTTTCTAAAAATCATTTACAATCGCCTACTTAGTAATAAACATTTTTCTTATGAAAATTTTTGAATTTTCAATGATCAAAACAAAAGTACCACATGCTTGTCTTCTCCAGTTGAGTGTAAGAGTTATTGTAAATACTACACCCTGATCGACAGCCCTACGTCGGCTATTTTTTATCCTCGTTGTAGTACAGTCGTCCGTAGGCGGGAGCCGGATGGGATATAATTATATAAAATCTATTCGACATTACCGCCATTTCGTGGCATATATCCCAGAAGCCAGAAAATCATCTGTCTTCAACAACAAAATCAGCTCTATGTATTGCGAAGGATTAATCGTATTGCAATAACCATATTTCCATTATTCTAGCTAAAATCTTTTTTTATGTATAATAATGACAATGAATGTACTCTCCATCTCTGTCATCATCTCTTGCGGATCTATCTCTTAATACGGCGTAGATTCTACGATTACGGGATCGGTACCGGAGGATAGCTCGATCTTTCGTGAGTTCATTGTGGCATATTTGGTTCCATTGAGTCGTACATAGGCCAAGAAATTAATTTATTTTTATATAGTAAAAACGCCATCTTCTAGCCGTCTCGAAATTCGCCGCCGAGTCGAACCAGAAGAAGGTTATCGGTGCAGCGATGTTATCGCTGCGTCAGTTCAGTAAAGGATATTTTAAAACTTCAAAAAATTCTTTCTTTATATCGCCTATAACTGCAGAAGAGGTTAGATTATAACTTAACCGATCGTCTTCTCTATTTATTCAATTCATGCATTCAACACGGCACTTTCCCGATAATACTGAAAGTATTATAACATAGTGAATGTATTATAGCACCTCTTTTCAAAAAAAGATCATAATAATCTCAGTAACCATTTACCAATTTGTCATCTGCCTATATCTTTTAAAATTTTCTAATCATAATTGTACCTTCCCAGTACGAATTTCGACCCTACCACTCCACGGATACCGCCTTATTTCAATTCTTAAAAAACATTCTCCTATCATTGGATATTTTTAAATAATTGCACACACATAACTTCTTTCAATATTATACAAAGGTTTTATTTAATTCAGTCTAATTACAAAATTAGATAAAAAAATACGCACAACACAAGATGGCGTTGACTCCTGCCATTTCCCAAAGCAACACTAATAAAGATTAAAATTATACAGGGTAGTAGACAAAAGGGTGATGCAGAAGGCCATGATATAATTCTTCTTTCTTTTTTTTCGAAACGAAATTAAACAAGTTTCGAATATAGGGAGGGTACAAAAGGGTGTTAAAACCATTAAAACGCGAACTAGTAGAGTAGGTAAGTACGAAGACCTATAAGAGCAGACGCGAAACACCCGGCCAGAGGAAAAGGCAATATTTCAAATCGAATAGATCTGCATACGCGTTACAATCCCAAAAGGGATAATTTTTATATCCTATAAAAGAGGGGGAATGAGAATTTCTTTATGTACACGCATTTTATATACATTTACGAAGCACAAAGACAGTATAACATATATATAACCCATATACGCAGCAGCGTAGAGCTCGCACATGTTTGATATGCAAATCTGCAGACCCCAAACGAGGAATTTGAATTTTTCGATGGGATCTAGGCGGCCCTGATCGAATATTACTCGCGTTCATTCCACGGCACACCGTGATACTTCGTTCCGGTCCGCTGTAAGCGAAACAGTTGAAATATAAATCAAGTTTTAGTATAGTTAGTTGGCCGAGGGGTATTAAAAATTGTTTTTTCAGGGCGAACTCTATGATGGCCGTCCGAGTGAGTAAGGAATAAGAAAACAGGGCAGCCACCATTAGGGAAGAAAAAGATGTATTTATACGTAAAAATTAAGCGTAAAAAGGAGAGAAAACCGAATAAGGGGTTAGACCGGATCATAAACGAAATGAGTTTAGGAATTAAAATTCGTATTTCTTTGTTCGCGAGAGTTTTTCGCTCGATATTCTTTCTCCCTACCTTTGCAGCGCCGTTTTTCGCATTATTTGCGTTATGTTTCGCGGTAATTTTGCGATTCATATTCAAATGAGTTTTGGTGGTCGCTTAATATGCCGATGTCGTTAGAATGTATAACCGAAATCGGTGTGTATTTTTCGCTAACTCCTTCGAATTCAGAATCATTAAGTATTAGTGGAACCTGAGCTTCTTAGATATTACGGGATTGTTGTCTCATTCATTTGCAAACAAAACAAATTTTTGCACATATTATTGCGAATGATTTTCGAGAAAAACCGCTACTTAATTGTAAAATGAAGTGTACGATTTACGAAAAGCGCTGGATGATGCAACATTTTAAACGTAAATAGAGTATTGTTCCTAAAAGATGCTCCACTGTTGTATGAAGTGGTTGGGGCTACGTTTTATGAACTGATAAGGTGTATTTTCGATTAAATGATTGTAGGATGTTTTCTGTAAGTCATCCCAATATTATCTCTTATTTGGAACAGAATACGAAGAAATAATCGAAAATAGAGGTTGCTATTTGAAAAAAAAATTTCCTTTCCTAGTTGAATATATTTATGTTCGGAGTGGATTTTCGAAACATCCTGTGAAAATATTTTTCATATTTATTTATACAATAGATATCCTAAGAAATTTTAACATCAACACAGCCCAAAATGAATATATAGCGAAAGAAGAAAAAAAAAAGGTAAAATACGAAACCTCTTATTACAAACACACAGATAACAAAAATATCACAATGGAAATAAACCAGCTGGAGATGGGAACAATTTTTGAACAGCTACCTAAAATTCCATAAAAGATCATAGGAAACAAGTCAAACGGAAACTGTGTTGCCAGTGGATTACAGTGCAGAAGAAGAAACATACAAAAAATACAACCAAAAAGATTAAAACCGAATGTTACCTACGAAAACTTGAAGCCCACCAACATAATCCAAACAAAATATGGAGACTGATAAATCAAGAAACGAGTAAAAGTAGTGAAGAAAATGAACAGAGAATAGCAGGAATAGAAATCAAACGAACAGAAATAATTAAAGGGAAAGAGCTGACAGAAACCAACAAAAACAAAATCCTAAGCCAGTAGCGACTACAAGCAAATATAAAACAGCGATATTAGAATACACAATAGATGAAGAAGTAGGAAAAATCATAAACGAATTTCAAAAAAACAAAGCCCTTGGATTTGATAAAATTACAAGCAAGATATTGAAGAAAACACAAAAAAAAATTAACACCAAAAATTTTCCTACGGTGAAAAATTTTCGAAATACAGACGCCTGGTTAATATACTTGAGGGCGGTCGTTTAGAACGAAATTACGCTTATTTTATAGGAAAAATAGCCCTCTTTTTATCTAACTAGTTCGCAAGCCTTCAGCTGGTTCGCTTTTTCGCAAGTCCCGTACAATTTGCTTCCTTTTGATACTCTTTCCCGTCTCTCTTGCGCCTACGGACGACATATCTATAATCGAAGACGCAAGCGAGGTTACGTGTTTTTCGCAATCACCTCTTATTATATATTAGTTGGTAAACACCTAATGGAAGAAGGTACCCAGATTATCTAAGGAAAGCAATTATAATCCTTATATGCAAGAAAGGTAACAGAAAACAACCATAGAATTACAGACTAGTAGTACTAATGTCAGCATTAAATAAAATCGTAGAAAGAATTGTACAAAAAAATGAATAACAAACCATCTCAACCTATATCAGGTAAACGAAAAATATCACTATGATTTTCGAAAAAAATCAAGCACATTATCAGCAGTTCATAGGGATGGATATTGGGGAGGACAGCAAAAAATAAAACAGTCACACAATTGTTCAGATTCTGAGCTTTCGCAATTAGTTTATTGCTTCATCGGAGGAAACCTAAAAGTGAGTGCCATTTGGCAAAATAAACAGAAAACTGAACATTACACGTACCACAATAACCAATCATCCAAGACAAAATCTTCAAATCATACGTATCAAATTCCTTACATTCTATTAACTACCCAACGTTATCTATCACGAAGATTCAATCTGCCATTTACATATCCTCCAATATCGCAGTTTGAAAGCTCCGACGGATCAACCTAGTCCATCTAGCAGCGTAGAGACGCGTGCTACGGCTCACAATAGATAAAATTTATGCCCGATTTCCGTCTGACTTCAACTCGCTTCTCGAAGAAGCTGTATATGTAGATTCTATTTACACTAATGCACGTAAAATGTGTACCCATTTAATGACTGAAAGTATTTTTACGCGATGAGTGGTGTTTTTTTCCTTTTTATTTAAAACTGTGAAATTTATAATTCAATAGAATTGCAATCAAACATGGAAGATGTAAAATAACAGCTATTAAATAAAAAAAAAACGCTAACTTTAATTACCCAACGCACAGTTAGGTTTTTCATGTACAAATCTTCAGACAACATATGACAAGCACATTCTTTCGAGATGCCCGCAGCCTCTGCTATCTCTCTAACCTGTTTTAAAAATAGCGCCACATTTTGTAATTTTCAGGTCATTTAACTGCTCGTGCGCATGCCATTTGATCTATATTGATTATTAAAGGATTTCCAATATGATAGAGATTCTTCATGTAACACGCACTATTATGAAGTACGATTTCTATGAACGCTAGTGTACCAAACTATACGAGCTAGCTTCTCAGGAAATCGACTCCATAAAGGAAGAACCGCAGAAAAGGAAAAAACTGGGGATTATGCATAAGGCTGTCTGTCGCAGGGCCTATCTGAAATAGCCGTGGCTACGTGTATCAATTGATTAAACCGATCTTGTAAACGGTTGTAACTCGCGATCGCTATCAAATATATCTTCTAGTTGGATCTACATATATACATACATATAAGATACAACTTTACAAGGTTAAGCTTTATACCATGCATAAGCACAAACATACATAGATACCTTGATATATAGTGTATGCAAATAAAGGGAAGAATTAGACTTTTCTTTCGACGTTTCTGCATGTAATTGTTCGACGTATCTACAATCCCTGTTGTTGGCCAAAGACCAAGATCTTCGACATGCGGGCTTCTCTAAAATTGCCTATTTAGAATCTTTGGAAAACCTTCCTAAAGGAATCTACCTAACTGGCTTATATTTGGGAATTCCTATTAGGTTAGAGTGTCAAGAAAATAATATTTTTTCCTAAAATTGCCATTGCAGAAAGAGTTAAAAGACCAAACTAGGACAAGCGATTTTTTCAATGTTTTAATTTATTACCTAATAAATTCTTTAAGCTTTTCTTTGAGAGATAAACAAGATTAATGCTTTGTTTGAAAACAGCACATAATTTTGTAAAATATGCAAACGTCTAATGGTATGGCAGCACAATTCAATTGAATATTTATTACAGATTATGGCGATAATTTAAAAAAAAAAAAATCCAAACCCATTCAGATAGTTTTGTAAATTTTCAGGAATACGATTTGACATTTCATCAAAGAAATTGAAGAGGTTTTGTATAGGAAAAATGTCCAATACCCATTTCTCCTGTAGTATTCTTTAGTGAAATTTATTGACCAATCACCATTTCCTCAAAATGTTGTACTACAACTGCTTTCAACTCACTATCGTCCTTAAAACGACGTCCCCTTGGATAGAGGATCATAATACAGAACCATTGTTTGCTATTCGTGATTGTGTCTCTTGTGACAATGGACTCCAAAAGCAGTTTCGGGTTGTCTCTATGCATGTTTAAAAACGAGCGCGCACATTCGATCCAACGTTCACGTTGGAGAGCAGAAAGAAGATAGGATACCCATGTTGCACTATTCTTATTCATGCCCAAATGGTCTTCAAGGGATTCTTACCCCAAACGGAAACATTTTGCCCACTTTTTTACGATTTAATATCAAGGAGATAAGTCACCATCAACGCCATCTAAACGTTGTTTTTCTTTTGTTAAAAAAGACCGCGCGGTGCTCAATTTTCGTTACCTGAGACATTTTCATGCACTAATCACGTTGTCTGGTTAGCTTCTAAAAACTGTTACTCTTCGAGCTGTAATATATATAATGTGGGCCTCGCACATGTGCAACTATGACACAACAGTTTGTTGGGATGTTTCAAAAGATGTATTCAGGTCTAGAATTTGTTGAGGTTCCAGTATTCTGTGATGTATCAATTTTTGAAAATTCTATTCCGATTCATTCAGACTAAGGCTTACGATGTTAGATCTTTTTCTTTGATCAATGACCAACTACTCATTAAATAACGGTGTTCTAGGAAACTGAAGCGATTTTATGAATCTCCTTCAAAACCGATCATTTCTTGGCCAAAATTTTCGAGCCTTTTGATCAAATAGTTCCCAACGTCATACGGTAACTTAACTTTCATCACTATGATTCTAAAGAAATAACCTTCTTAATGCGTAGCTTCAGCCTTCCTACATTGTTAAATATTGTGTACGTCTTATTTTTGATGCAAAATCTTTAATTTGCGTTAATTTTGTTTGCCTTTTTTAGTATAGCAGATACTTTTGGTTTGTTAAGTTTATAAACTAGAGGATGTATCGTTTGACACTTTTGCTCAATATCAACAACGTATATTGTTGAACAGTCTTTGGACTTTGAAAGTGGACGGCAACGGATGTCTCCTGGTAGACCCAGAATTGTAACAAAGTAAACCACACCGATAACCGTAAGCCGTCGACTGCCGCTAACCTCTCCGCTTGTGGTGAATCACCCATTCGCGTTTACCGTTCTCACATGTACGCTTTTTCGTATAGCTAGACATTTTCTTTCCTTATGTGTATAATAGCACAGAATATAGATAAGTAAAGAAATATACATTTAGTGATTTGGGTTTCATTTCTAGTTCCTGCTTTTAGTAAACAAAATCTCATATCCTTTGGAAATTATATTTAATTTAATGCTTTCCTACTTAATGGTCAAACAAACGATAATACGAGAACAAGAGGTCACCATATACACCGTTAATTTTCCTTCTATTTCTATTATACTCATAAAATTATAGCACTACCTAAGCATAAAAGAGAATTATTCAAAAATACATATGTTTTGGACGATTTCTATAAAGCTTTTTCTATTAGAAAACATAGCCCCAAGGCAATACGAAGGAATACGAGATTCGAGATTGTAGTGTAGAAGAAAAAAAACTCATTATTTCCTACCGAACTTCTTCACAGAACTCCGCGCGTTGGTTAACCATTATCCAAAGTTGCTATTCCTTTTTTAAGACTAATGTATTCGATGTTCTTGTCCGAATTCCGTTACTTAATTTCTCGAGCTATTCGTGATTGTGTTACCCGTATTTTCGCCAAATATGCTAGGTTCCTTGCGGGTCTTTTGATTTAAACTTTATTCCTTACATGGTTATTACGTATGACGTAGAAACCTTAAAAAAACATCATGAACATTTTACATTAAAAGGATATATTCTCTTGCTGACGAGAAAAAGCACAGAAGATTCTAACGCGCATTAGGACCTCAGTTTGATGTGATAAGAAAAAGAAAACGAGAATTTGAAACGAATTAAACAAGAAAATATGTACAAATACGCTTGTTTAAAGAAGGAAGACGAAGCTACGGCATGCGATGACGAGATCGACTATCTGGTATTAATTAGACAAGCTTAAATGATCGTTTGATTGCCTAATAGTCGTTACGGGTCGCGTTTAATCATCTCTGCGCGTTTCCAGCGTAATTTGAAGTCTTTCAAGGCAGGCTATGGTATGCGGAGAAGTGAAAAGAATTTATTTCTTATATGTTATAGAAATATACTTTTGGGCACGGGGAAGATGGATTATTATAAATCAATTAGTATATGTAGGAGTTATAAGGCGTCTTTGAGCTATTCGAAAGTTGAAGAAGTAATTTTGGAGAAATTTGAAGGTGCAGATTGGCGTAAACATGTATGGAGATTCAACTTTTAAGTTAGATGGGAAATTAAATGAAATTATATGTTTCCCTGCCGCGTGGGAGTATTACGAACTCTGAAAGAGAAGGATTAGGTCCATTTTAAAGGTTTCACTTTAATTAATATTAGAATTTTATTACAGATGATTAATACAAAAGAAAATCAGCTTTTGGCTGTTAATATTAAGCGTTTAATTCGCCCAATTTCAAACCATAATCAGACTTAGGAAGATCTGAACTATATCATAAGCGAAACGATTTTTTTTATATATGTAGATGCAAAATACATTTAATACAGGCTGGTCAAGATGATCACATGAAATTCCAAGCAAGTCTTCCATACGTAAAAATAATTTTTAAAATCTCAAATATTGTTATGCAATTTTGATTTGTTTTGAAGTTATAACATCGTAGCAAAATTCCCTTGAAACAACAGATTTAACGTTTATTTTCGTAGCCATTTTCTTACGTATTTTATTTTTTGAAAAATGTTAAAAATGCCAGACAATTATCTAAATCTTGAACATGCAAATATAGCGAATTTGTACTAACAGCATGTCTTTCCGTGTCCTCCGGTTGTAGGCCGTAGTTTTCAAATAGTGTAAGTCAAGACGTACAAATTCAGACTGTCGCCACGGAAGCCTACAGTTGTTTATTTATGGCTTTTGCAATAATAATAATCATTGGAATATATGAAAGATGTCAGCTAAGTAGTATTCCTATTTACTCCAAGAACCCATCATACTTAAGCTATTTATGAAATGCAGTACACTTCATTTCGTTAGTACTGTTTAACAAGGGGTTGTTAAGTGATAATCGCAATGAAATGTACAAATAGGTCATTCAGGTTATTGGACGTCAAAAGAATGTTAAAATCATCTACACAAAGAGTTAAATTATTGGGAAATTCAAATAGTAAAAGTCAATGAAAATCAAGGAAAGGGTTGAACCTAATCCACGTACAGATGATGAAATAAAGGGTAAAAGAACATGTAGAATTTACTAATAATGCGTTTACAGTTACATCTGCGTAACTGGCAAAACATTTTCCGTTTTCTAACATTCTAATCATCAATACAAATTTATCCATAACACTTAACGAATCCTCTACATATAATACATATGTAGATATGGCCTTAGAAATGATTTATCCTTGTCAGTTGATTTCTTACGCGTCAATGCCTCGTATCATTTACCATTCGGCCAAAGCCAACGCTCCGCGTTTTAAAATATTCAAAATTAATTGCATTCACCGTAACAACCCATCAATAGCCTCTCGGAGCAGGCCCATAAACGTACAGAACTCCGGACAAAATCTAAAAAGAGAAAAACTATCTTTCGAGACCATACCAACGGGTTATATAGGGTGGTGGTTAGTATATATATATGCATATACATACTAAAAAGTTAAAAGTTCCATCCGTGTAAAATGTATTGTGTGTAAATCTATGGAGTGTACATATCATTAATCAAAAAGAACACAGAACACAGCAGCAGTACCAGGGTACGCCAGTATTGCCGGGGTGCCTTTCGAACTTTGATGTTCCTGCGATGGGTCCGTCTCTTTCCAATGCCCTCTTCGTTCGATTTACGCAAAGATGCGACTATTAATCAAACGATTTTAACAATACCTTTCTTTTATTAACCTCTTCTTCGCTCAGTTCGTCCAGATATTATATTATATGAGATAGCGAGAGATGGGTGCAGCGTGTGTGAGGTATGTGCCTACCACCACCAGTCAGTTCAGTACCGATCTTGAAATCGTCTTCTGTAGAGGTACCGAAAGATTTAGTCGTGTGATGGCAGCAGTTGTGGTGGCCGAGAGATCATTAAAATTATGGAAATTATTTAATCTGATTTTTGTTCGTTTTTGAGAGGTTATATTTCTGTCTGTTGCCCTTTTTTCTTCTTGTTGTTGTTGATTTGTTTTATATCTTTTCGAAAAGAATTTAATATGTGTATAGAATTGTACGTTTTTAAGTTAAAAGAAATGTATTACTGGTAGATAAATGTAGACAGAATATCTTTTTTTCTTTTCAATACTCAAAAGACACAGAAGGAAAAGCAATACTAAAAAAATTGAATTTTAAATGATTGGTACAATAAAATTAGCCTAACATAACCAGATTCATTTTAGAGATTCCTGGGAAATGCGAGAAATCTCGAAGAAATTTGAAGGAAGATTTAAGGTTCACGGTTTTTGTTTGCGACCACGTAGATCTTTGGGAAGGCCTTGATATCACCTTAACGCAATGGAGGAAGTTAATTTATAAGAATAAAAGCACCACGTCCCTAGAAAATTGAGATTAATTTTCGGCAGTATACTTATTCTTTGTATATTTGTTTCAAACCGACGAAGAAGAAAGAATTGTATTGTTGAATCAAACATATTACGTATACGATGCTTTTCATCTTCAGAGTAACCTTGACTTAGTACGTGCTCGGTGTCAAGCAAACAAATTACTTTGAAATATTAATAAATGTTGTGTTGTGCAGTATGCAAAAAGGACATTTACTACCTACGTATATACATAATATTGATGGATATCCTCTTGAATTTAAGCCTACGTACAAGGACTTGGGCGTGCTTTTTGACAATGATCTTACTTTTGCTGCAAATGTCACAGAAGTTTGTCAATCGGCGGGCAGAACGCTGGGTTTCCTGATGCGGTCAGCTAGTCTTTTCATAGATTCTGATGCGCTCAAATGCTTATTCTCTCTGCCTTGGTCCGTAGCAAATTAGAATATGCATCAGCTATATGGAATCCTATCTATACCTATTATGCTTTTTTGCAACTTGAACGTCTTCAGCGACGTTTTCTAAAATGTTTAAGCTACAAGACGGCCGGAGTGTGTCCCGTGAGGAACACTGACCAGCGGAGTCTTCTACGCGACCACGATATGGTTTCATTGGTTTTCCTCGTTAAATCGCATTGGCTAATTTCTTATACGATGTACATCATGGCAAAGTGGATTGCCGTCGTATTCTGGGAATGATTCCATTCAACGTCCCAAGAATATCATGCAGAAATTCATTGACATTTTATGTTTCTAGATGCAAAACAAACATCTTAAAAGGAAGTGCTCTGCATCAAATGTGTTTGTTTGTTTGGGAATGAACGATTTAATGATTAGAGCCTGGTAACTGGAGAGCAATAGCAGCGGTGGTGTGTTTAGGTGTGCGGGGAGGGCTGGTCGATTATGATACGACACGAGAAATCATCATCAGTCAGTTCAGTTTAGCATTGGATAGCGGATAGGGCGTGTTGATTTTATTGATATAGGCGTAGTTATTAATTGTAGTTCTTAGTGAACATGTCGAAGACTAAAAAACATAGTAAATAAGTTTATTTCTGACTTTCCCGATTTGTTTTACAACGGGAGTAAGATAGTTTGTAAAGTGTGCAAAATACATTTGATGTTAAATAAGAAGTGGAACTGTACAAGACACGTAAATTCCGCACAGCATAGAAAACGAAAATTGGGCATGCCACCGAGAAGTGCATTTGTTTATGTAATTCTTATATTGATAAACTATAATTTGCCACCAGGCTTACTCGATAAACAACCGTTTAAGGACTTTTGGGACAAATACAATCCCGAGTTGCGGTTGCCAACGGAGAAAACAGTACGTAAGTATGTTGCATTTGTACGCGATGACGTGGAAAAGAAAATGAAACGCATATTGAAAAAATAGTTTCTTTGGTTATGTGTTGACGAGACAACAGACTGTAAAAAAAATTCAATTGTAGATATTATGGTAGGCATACTAGACCCTGGTAAACCTACATCACCACTGTTACTAGCTAGCCGAAGACTACAAGGGTATACTGCTGCAGCAATTACGAAGGTTGTACTTAGTACGTTGGAAAAATGTAAAATTTCAAAAGATAAAGCGTTGATGTTTATGAGCGATGGCGCTGCGATAATGCGTTCGGTAGGTCGTTCTCTTCTTGAACATGGTTGCAAGTGTTTACATGTTACGTGCAAAGTGCACGCTTTACATCTTGTGGCAGAAACTATTCGACAATGCTCTCCCGAGGTAGACGCATTAATAGCAAGCACAAAAGAAGTATTTTTGAAATCTCCCAAACGCCTACGATCATTTCACACAGAGTGTTCTGGTATTCGTCAACCACCGGAGCCAATTCTTACACGTCGGGGAACTTGGTTGCAGGCAGCTTTTTATTATGCTGAACATTTCAAAATAGTAAAAGCTGTTGTTGCACAATTCAATCCTGCCGAAGCTGCAGCTATGAAGGAGAGCCAGTCGAAATTTCAAGATATCTCCGTTGAAACAGATTTAAAAAACATTCGTAGCTACTATAAAGGATTAGCTGACGCAATAGACCAATTACAAAATAGATCGTTATCATTATTGGAGTCTCTGCAAATTATGGACGGAGTGCATACACAGCTACTGACTAGACATGACCCAAAATGTAATCGCGTTTTAGAAAAGTTCGAGAGTGTGCTACAGAAAGATCCCGATTTTAGCACACTAAAATAAATTTGTGATGGTGTATCGAATAAACCACTGACTAAGTACAAAGAGTATTTTAATTGGTAGATGTTGAACGCTCTTTTTCAAAATATAAACTCATTTTCTCACCACGGTGAACATCGCTCACCGAGACAACTGTGGAAACACTTCTAATGGTGTCAACTTTTTGCCAGTTATCCATATGATGTTAATACTGATAATGGTGCTTCTAGTTTTACTGTTCCGTAGCCAAGGCTGCTTAAAAGGGTGAGTGTTTCACTACTTTTCACATATTATAATTACGTATTAGTTCTGTTATTTTTTTTCTATTTTCTTACTATTGTTTTTGTATACTAGGCAGGTATATCTATGACACGGCTCCCTGTTACCGAGCTCTAATTATAATAGGTTTTTTGTTTGTATAATGTATTACTTTTGTTGTTGTGTCTGTTTTTGGTTCGCTGTTGGGCGCAATAAGTGACTATTATTATTATTATTAATATATTCAGGTTGGTCACGAGCAATTTTCTATGAAACCCCCAAAATTTTATAAATTTTCGTGTTTATTTCTAAAGAGAAATATGGATAATTTCTTCACAATACTTGCTTTGGTAAAAAACAATTAAACAAGGTTTATTTCATCCTATTAAAACTAATCGATAAATAGAATCAATCGATGTCAAAATAGTAAGCATTATAAATTAATAATCAAAACAAAGCATGGTAATAAAAAGAACAATATTCTAATTCCGGGTATCTATACGAGAATGTAAAACGTTAAACAGAAAAAAAAAACAGACGACTATACAATACAATAAGAGGAAAGTATAGTAACTAGGGATCTCCCCATCTCAGGTATACAATTATTTTTACGAAGCTAATAAATTATCAATTATTCATGAAAACGGGAAAAAAACAACTGTTTTCTTGAAAATCTATTCGATTCTAAATAACTAGATTTGGGTAGAAGTGACAAAGTACAATGATTTAATTCAACATCTGCATTTTTTTTTCATATTCTACGAATTTGATGAATCTAACTGGATATGGTGATCTTGTTCATCGTTCCGAGTAATTTGAATATTGAGCAGATTTGAAAAACAGGACGGGGAACTTATTTCTACATTATAGAGGAAGGAAAACAAAACAATAAGTGACTTCGCGGAAATAAGGAGGTCATATTTACTTTTTAATTTGTATAATTTGCACGTTCAAAATGTGCACTATTGGGGCGGAAATAAGTTTCATAAGGATTTTGCAGATTATTTAACACATTATTGAAGAGTGATTGACGCAGTTGCTGAAAATAGCTTATTATTGCTTGGCGTAGTTCTTCAATATTCACTGGCAGATCTTCTGAACGAAATACTGATTCTTAGTAGTAGAGTAAGCAAGAGTTCGAGTACTATGAGTATACAAAAATAAGGAAGGTAAGTTGTTGAAACAGAAAGAGAAGATTGAAGAGAAGTGGAAACAATTTTTCTGCGAGGTGCTGGAAGGAACAGATGAGAGTTTAGGAGAGGTAGTACAAAGGCAGATTAGGAAATAAACAGAAGGAGAACAGGAATCCAATAATGACGAAATCACGCAAAACGAGTTGAAAGAAGCACTGTGTACACTAAAAAATGGAAAGTCAGCAGGGATAGATAGGATAAAACCTGAGATGTTGATCAATAAGATATGGGAAGAAAGGTGTATTCCAACAAGGTGGGAAACAACTGTAATAATACTCTTACATAAAAGAGGAGATGAAATGAGTAATATAGTAGAATTAACTATGGAGGATACCCAAGCAGGCTTCAGGAAAGGGAGAAATATACAGGAATGGATCTTCACACTAAGGCTAATCTGCGATAAAGTGATAACAAAAGGTGAAACTATTGTAGTAGGATGTTCCATGTGGAAAGCGTATGTTGAAATGTTACTAAATTCATTCTAATCAATATTATA
The DNA here is from genome assembly GCA_029619315.2 of Dynastes maya. Lineage (NCBI taxonomy): Eukaryota > Metazoa > Arthropoda > Insecta > Coleoptera > Scarabaeidae > Dynastes > Dynastes maya. Next base: position 13,531,674 of record JAROYE020000014.1, read on the forward strand.
TCAAAATTCGCCGGTATTCGATTTTAATAGAGTTTTATGCGGAACTTGAATTATTTTCGATTAATATTCAAGTTCTGACATTATGATTATTTATATTATTAACCTTTTATTCAAAAAAAAGACTCAGTTAATGATATGTTACAGGAGATAATCAAAATTCCAGGTTATTTACATTTTGAAAACATAAAAATTACACGTAACAATTACACGTACGCACACAAAAAACACACTGTATTTGGAAATAACCGTCAAAATCGCTTACGTCACCTGCGACACCGAATTCGATCTTCAAAACATCAAAATTAAATATCAAGTCGTTAGATTGGCAACCCCAGGGACGACCGAAAAACACGAGTTAGCAACGTAAACATTCTGACAAAAAAACAAACAACTTTTGACTGATGTAAAGGAATTTTAAGAAGCGATCCAAAGGAATTTCATTCAAGAAGATGATCAAAAGGGGACTAAAACAAGAGGATTTCAAATATCAATATTGCTGAGAAGAGGAAAGAAGGAACCATAAGGATTATATATACACACACATCAAACACCCATCACAACATTAACTGCAAGTAATTTTAGCAGATAAATTTCATTTTTGTAAGTGAAAAACTTAAAATAAACGTAGAAAATGATTATCTGGAGAGTGTTAGAGAGCAAAGAAATTCCCCAGGACCTAATTGATGCAGTGAAAGCATATATAGAAGAACTAGCAATATAATAAGAGTACGACAGTTTAGTACCGGTAATTTAGCAACCAAAAGAGATGTTAGACAAGGTAGCATCCCAAGCCCGTTGTTATTTACATAATTATGGATAAAATAACAAAGGTAATTAAAAGTAGAACCAAAGGAGTAATGATAGGTTACAGGAAATTAAAACCAGTGATTGTAAAAGAGCTGATGTACGCTGATGTGTGCTGAAAACAGAAAAAACCTTGAAAAAAATATAAGAATTTGGAAAGAGGAATTGTTTGTACATGGAATGAAGATTAATATTAAGAATACCGAAATTAGGACAATAGGATCGAAACTAAGTGACACAAATATTAAGATGAATGGTAACAACTTACATGGGGTGGAGGAAACAAAGTATCTAAGATCTAGAATTAGTGGGACGGGTAGTATGTCTGCGGAAATTAAAAATCGAATGTGTATGGCTAACAAGGTATTTTATCTTGGTAAAGTTATTTATAACCAAAAAAGGAGTGAGTAGACAAACAAAGGTCAAAGTTTATAACACAATGTTGGTTCCTATACTGATACGTATATGGAGCCGAATCGTGGAAGCTAACGGAGAGTCACAAAAGCATTTTGAGAGCAATGGGGATGAAATTCCTAACGAGGATAGTAGGAGTATTATTTTCATTATTTAGCAAACGATTTATTGCATATTCTACACGAGATAGCGCAGAATTAGAGATTTGGAAGTTTTTATTCTAGAAAAAAAGCCATCCTAGGAGCTGTCACAGCCGAACGCTATCTTACTTTTTAAACAAGAACGGATGGCAGTTTGGATTTTCGTAGAGGTGCGTACTGCAAATTAAGCAAGAATTGGAGTGTCTATTATGGTGTCTTCGTGTTGTTTAGCGAGGATATCTTTTTTATAAAAAATGCATGCATTGGATGATGTTGATGATGATAATGTCATTTGGACATTTGATCTGCCAATTTGACAAGAATGTGTAAAATGTATTAAAAGTGACAAATTATGTGCTTATATGGAATGGGCAGCTCAAAATATGAAAAAATGAAAATTGCATATAAAAATTTTGCATCCTATTAATCGGCGATATTATTTAAATCAATACCCAGCAATTCTTCAATATTCACTGGCAGATCTTCTGAACGAAATACTGATTCTTAGTAGTAGAGTAAGGATAATGTGCATCTAGCTATATAGGTTGTTGCGCCATTCTCTTGATAATAATCTTCTGTTCACCTGTCAATTCCGTGCGCGGAAAACCACTCTTGAATCTTTTGCAAAAGGCGACAGTAACTAGCCGTTCATAATCGTCGCCCTCAACAAAATTAAGGGTCAATAATACCATGGTCAGATACAGCACACTAAATGATAATTCAAGCACTGTGGAGTGTTTTCTCAACAATAACATCAGGGTGTTCAAACCCAAGGAATCGAGTTGTTTGTTGATATAGAGTTATTAAGGTAAATGTGACTTTCATCTGGAAGCCATACATTTCTCAAGAATTCACGTCCACAAAAGACTTTGCGGTAAGGATAATCACCAATGGATTTCGACATTCTACGTTACGATGTTTCACTAATATGCAGTTTATATGCAGCTCTTCGTTGGCTTCTTTGCGGGAACTGCAAGAGCTGGGTAAGGATGCATCCTTCATTATTATTGGTACACACCGTTCTTCGACGGTCTCAAGAGCCATTGCGCTGACGCAAGGTACAACTAGTGCGATGAAATTTCTCAAAAATTGTTAACATTATACATTCACTGAGCGAATCTTTGTAAAACCGTTCTCAATATTTTTCAGAGACTTTTTTGTAATTTGGACCAGTTGTCAGAACTAATTTCAAGGTTTATTGTAAGCCTAGTAGACCTATCCTTCTCGCGAATGTCAGAATTTCGCTTAGCCTCTCAAACGTTACAAAAGCCCCGCCAAAAAGAGAAAATTTGATTCTGCAGGCGAAAGGGCAGTGGCAGAAGATGCACCACTGTTTCCTCCTCTTCCTAACACAGATGGTACTCCTCCTCTTTAGCGAGCCCCATTCTGCGTAGGTGTTTCTTTAAGCGAGCATGGCCAGTGAGGATTGCTTCTCGCCAAGTTCTATAAGCTTGCTCGCATGAGACAGACCTGTGGAGTTACCCCCAGGGTCGAGTTACTCCTTAATAAATGTGTTTTAACAGTGTTAAAAATATACCCCATAACTAGGGCTCCCTTCCTAGCAAGGTCATCGGCCGCCTCATTGCCGTCAATGCCAATGCGTCCCGGTGTACAGATGAAAGTCACCTTATTGTTCTTACCCAAAGCATTCCTGCTTGAAAGACACTCACGTATCTGCCCAGACTACTTGTCCGTTCAATTAGATGTTTGTAATAGCAGATTCCTGCACCAACTCCTAGGTGGATTATGGAACAAGCTATGTGAAAGCTAATGTCAGCCTTAATCAAACAGTCACAGATGCTGCTCCTACAGTCCCCATCGAAGGAATTTTCCAACGAAGTTGTAGTGCACAACATGTCCGAAGGTATAGACAGAACTTCGTCACCAAGTATCTTGTCAAGGATTTCTGTCTTAGCGCAGGCCATGTCCTGTAACAGTTGTGCTGCAAAATGCGAGTACCTGGAAATAGCTGCCCTGGCTTCCCTTTTCAAAACTATGTGGAGAGGTATAAGATCCAGGAAAATTTCAAGAACCACAAGTGTGGTACTTAACATCCCAGTGATTGTTAGGCTGGCTATTCTCTGCAACGAAGTAAGTTTAACTCTCCCTGGAACTTACTGGGCTTTCCTCCACTAGATAAGCGTAGTATTGGTATGACAGTTAATTACAAAACAAATCAAATATGACAAATGAACATCCTACACACGATATCACATTTCGGTACTGGTAGCAATTACAAAAAAATTAAAAAATAAAGATTTGCTGTATCAATTTCACAAGCATGTTCTATTGTATGAGTTCTACAACCTATTAACATAAATACCTCAACTTTAAGAATACTCTGTATAACTACAATAAGCAAACATAACAATAAACTTGTCCATTTTTTTTCAAATATACATATTAAAAAACGGGTTTCCTTGGCGAAATGAGAATTATCTATTTCTGTCTTTTTCTCTCTCAATTGATAGAGTAACTGTATCTCCGTTGTTTATTTATTTACATAATAGGATATTAAAGCAAAGGAATTTCATATTCATGTAAAAGTATGCATAAATTTAATCAACACGTGCTATATTGTCTAACACTTCACTTATTCCACTTCAATTAAAATAGAAAGGATATAGAAGGAAGTATAGTTGCGCTGTATTAGATGATTTGGACTTATTATTATTGTAGGAAAGTGACAAGGTCTATGTAATTTCTATTCTAGTGCAATTACATAAGAAATTATGCGAAGAATGTTTATTGAATGTCTGTTTTGATCAATATTGTATAAAATTTAGCAACTATTTTTGTGATTTTTAAAAATATTTTGAATTATCTGCTAAATTTCTCTTGGGTTTTCGGAGCGGTAGATTTTAAGGTTTTAACTTGGAATCACCAGCTGTATTCTCGCCAACGTTCGTTCTAAAAAAGGGTTTAGATACCTTAAAGCCTGGAAAGTTTCTTTAGGCACCTTCTTCCAGAACAGGCCAATTTTAACAACGCTAAATCCAGTTTCATTGCAATAGTCGCCTTTTTCTATCATAGCCTTCAGTGTCTCTTCTTTATCGGCATTTACCACCTCTTCACTCTCCGCGATACTGTTGCAATTACAGCGAGTTCTAAATCGGTTTACTAGCTACAAAGTTTTAATTTTTCCCCACTTGCCCAGCTTCTTCTTTCAATCTCTCAAAAATCAGCCTAGTTTAATAGCACACAGTGGACAATTCTTTACTTTTACTTGATTACCACACTATAACTTCAGCATTGTTTCCATCTCAGCAATAATACCATGAAGTTTACGAATTATGCTTGAGTTCAATCTTTTACGATTGGTCTTACTGTGGATTTTAGCAGCGCGAACTTCTTTGCCAATTCACAAATTTTAAGATCACCCAAGTAGGAAATAGGAACTTCTTTTGGACAAGCCCTACAAAATTGATACAAGTAGGAAGCCAAGTTAAAACACCATACTCTAGTCGGGACAGAATCAGAAAAAAAATAATGATAACGCTTTTATGTTAAAGAAATCTAAAATACTACCAGGAAAAAACAAGGATGAATCAATAAGCATCCCCAGACCTCTAATTGACGTAGTGACATATTGGATATGAGGATTTTGAGACGTTTAAGAATAATGTATTTATTCTGAACCACTCAGAGACGTTGTTAATATCTTCTCGAGGTAGTGCATTGGCAACAGGATAGAAAACAGCTCAATATCGTCAGCATACATACATAATAATTTAATTTCTCATACTATTAACAATTCCATCAATAAATAAAAGGAACATTGGAGACTGGAGATTAGATCCTTGTGCTGTACCAGATGTAGCCACATGTTTGGAAGGTGTAAACTTTCTGTAGCATGCCTGAAATCACTTGTTGGTGATGTAACATTCAAGCAAAGAGCATAGAGATTGAGAGCGTAAAAATGTTTGCAATTTTCGAAAGAGAACGAGTGATCGATCTTATCGAAAGCTTTTCGAAAATCCAAATAAACTTTTACCGTCTAAAGCTCCAGATACACATTGCGTAAAGCAGGTAGAAGATACACTTATATCTCCTATCTCAATATGTATTTTATACAACAAATCTCACCTTAACATCCACAATTACTTTGAAAATGCGTAACTTCGTTTTAGCCTAGTTTTTTTAGTCCAGCGTCACTACTGAAGATGACGCCTTGCCTATCGAATTGTACGTCCAATGTTAGTAACGTATACTTGATTCAAAATCTATTCAAAACAATAATATTGAATTTAACATTGTAACTAAAACTTGACGAAAGAAAAAAGAAACAAAACACCACATAAAATATCCACCGATTCCTAGAAACCTCGTCTTATTTCCGTTATAATAAGCACTTACACTACTTCTACTACAATGGATATTTATGACTATGTTAGCACCTCCTAGCACTAAAGAAGTTTATCGCACCTAATTGTCAACTGAAGGAACAATCAACGATTATCTTGTGGCGGCTTTTGAGGCTTACCACAGTACGTTATGGTGGTCGTTATACCGCAACAATTCGTGCCCGTTTTTAATGAAATTAGCAGAAATAACGTTTTGTACCTCGTATGGTAACCAACCGGTGAAGTACTGATGTGAAAATAATATTACCATTAGATAATCAGCTATTAATTAATGCTTTTTATTTCCTAGGATGCTAAAAATATAATAATAAGGAGAATTCCAACGAGATTTGTTTAAAAATACTTCTTTTTTTACAAGGGAAAGCATGTTTTTGATACTTTTGACAAAATAGAGTTTGAATTTGTTAATTTCATGTTCAAAATCGTTTCCTTTACTTTTGAAAGTTGTCAAATTGCGATGATGGAACTCCTGTAATTGACACTAACGTTTTATTTGGTTTTTTTCAAGGAGTGCAAGGCAGTCTAAGAGTCCTTAGAGATTTAACGAAGTTAGGACAATATCTTCCTTTTAATATTGCAATCGAGAACATTAAAACGTTTCTTGTTGTCTTTCAAAGTTATTTATTAATTTGTATCATAATTACCTAACTTCTTCGTTGCCTTTATACATTGGGAAGATGGATTTCAATTACAGACTAGTTCTTTGGCTGAATTTCCAAATACAAGAGAACGGTTAAGTGCTTCTCTTCATTCATTCAAGCACCAATATAAAGAACAGGAACAGTAAGTTGCTTTTCATTATAGGTTGTGATATAGCCACGGTTATCCTCAAAACATTTAATTTTTTATGAAATATGTGTCATTCATTTTGGCTGTGAATTCAAATTTGGGGCCACGACATGGTTTAAATCTAAAAAGTGTTACTTTGAAATATGTAGAATGTAATTTGCTATTAATAGAATCTAGTGATACATGTTCGTACTATCCTTTGATGTAATATTTTATTTTCATGGCGACAATACCGACGACAGCAAAAACAATAACGCGAATCTTGTGAAACAATTCGCATTATGAATAAATATGCATGGTTCTCAATGCGAAATTAAAAAGGAGCTGTAACGTAAATGCACTTATATAACTAAAACAAAGGCGAATTTTAAAAAATACTCGCATTCTTTCAACCTACGCAGCAGTGCCCGTGCTCCGGCAGCTATACGGCGAACCTCTACCTCCACGGAAAGGATGGAGGGGACGAGAGACCGTCGAGATTATTAAACACAACGAACGCAAGTACCAACCAAACTGAAGACCATTCATACTTGCATATGTTGCATATGTGGACATATATTCATGTATAGGCTCCGATATCGAAAAGAGAAAACAGCAAGCTGAATGCGTAATGAAAAGCTTCGAGATAGAATGAGAATTGTATAGGGGATATACAATGGCGTTCACAGAAGTTTGACCAGGAGGAAAATCTTTACAATATTTTCGTGTTGATGGAGGAGAATGCACACTTTCTTCTTGGATTCCCTTCTTCCTAGAAGCCCTTATTCCTTATCGATAAATATGTTTTTGAGTAATTTTACTCTCACATCACAAGATTATTTCCATGTGAGTTACGTTCGTTGATATCAAGAAATAGGAAAATTAGGGGACTGTGTGCGTTCAGGACCATCATGAACAGCAACTACAGCAGATGATCCTTTACTTTAATTGATAATAAAACGAAACGAATGGAAAACAGCACCGGAGTTCGCAAGGGAATTGACTCGCATTGAACAAACAGAAATCGTATTGATTTCTGTCAACATAGTGAAACATTGGCTACGAGAAGGTAATTTAGGTGGTTCTGCGGAGGCTCGTAAACCATGGTAAGAAGACTGTAATGGGCACGAGAAGATCGAAATTGTACGATGGAATAATGCAAAAAAGCTCTGTGGAATGGTGAATCAATCCTTCAAGAGTCTTTGTGAGACGATCGATGAAGAAGAGGAAGCTTCCAGTGTATATTGCATAAATACTCAAGCATGATGGTGGTTCAATTACAGTGTTGGGTTGTTTTTCGAACTCTGGTGTAGGGTTTGGGTATAAGATTGAAAGTGAAACCAAAAAGCCTATGCCAATCCTTCTGGTTTGCAAAATTAATGCCCAGAATTTGATTTTTATGCAGGCCAATGATTCGAAACATAAGGCGAAATTAGGTGTGATTTTGGGGTAACTGTGAATACGTATTATAAATCAACAAGCATAGAATTTTATAGAAAGCAATTTCAGTTATTTCCTAATACATGGGTAAATTTGTGTAATCTGTAATACCGAAAGTGACATAAAGATTTGACAGATTTCAAAAGTTTGCCGTATTCACTTAGCACTCCGTTTCAAAAATAATCGTGGTCATCTACTTTTTTTAGCAGAATTACAGAATCTAGAGGCTAAAATTTACTGTCCAATATCTGAAATTTAAATGTTCCCTCTTTGAATAATTTGTGTCAGACTTGCCTCAATAAAAACATAATTTAGGTTAAGTATGACCGCATTAAATGGAAAAGTGTGATCCTGCTATTTTGGAGTGCTTGGGCTGAGATGAAATGTTCTTTTTAGACGGCGCAATGGTTGGAAACTACGTCCAAAACACAGAGAACCTCGCAATACTCTCAGAATGATCTTCAAGCTATTGTTTTGGATATTAAAAGGGAGACCATTACTATATATTGTGCACACAAATAATGCAAGATCCCTAAAACGATATCATTTTACTACGTGACTGGGGCTCGTGGTCTACAGAGCAAAACTCAAGAAAGAGGTCTAGCCATCCAAATTGAAGAATAAAAACGATTGACTGAAGGTCTTCAAACTCTGGGAAGTTAAGGATTTGGTATTTTTCGCACAGATTTTGCCACTAAGAATAAAATAAGAATCCCATTCAAAAATAATATGTCTGGAAATGAATGGAATTTCAAAAAAAGACACCATCTGGGTATTACGAAACCTCAATCAGTTTAATATTCCAGAAAAAATGATGCATTCCTTTGTCATAAACGAATATTTTGATATACTAGAAAAAACTTTAAGTGACAATCTCCTCGACTAGCCAGAATTAATATGGAATCTTGATGAAACATCTTTGTCACATGATCCCTACATGATCACAACTCTGTGCATGACATATCTTGACATCTGTTAAGTTATATACATAATCTACTACCACCTCTAATAAATTGTATGAATTGGTGAATACCTAGAAAATATTTTACGTATTTATTAACTTCCATGTCATAATGTGAAATTTCATTGTAGTACTGTTTAATGATTTTTGTTTAGAATAGAATAATCACAATTTGTCAAACACTGTTTTTTCTTTATTTCTGTGATAGCGGCGTACTTATCCTTGATTTTCCAGAAAGTGTAAGCGTGTCTTCCAAAGGTTTGGAGTTTCCTAAGATGAGTTTTTTGTGCAATGTCTTACAGTTGAATGCGTTGCTCTTGTTCAATTCTATATATTGTTATTTGACTAATTTATGAGACTGTTTGACATGTTCATGTGTTTATCACTTTTAGCAGAATAAAGATATTCTTCTTTATATTGAAAACATTTGAAATATCATTTCTATTAGATGGTCGTTCTTACACTTATTGTAAGTTGATATGGGGTTTAACATGCCATGTAGCTGGTACAGGGTCACGTGGTTTTATTACATTACCCTCACTTTTAAGTTTGATTTTTATTACTGGAATTTCACTAAGAATAAATTAGTGTGGGGGCACAGTTACCCCAACTTATTTCAGTTAAAAAAATGTCAAAGAAATTTTACTTTTTTGGTAGAACTAGTTCGATGTTAGGTATTTAGATAAAACTCCTTGAATATAAATCTTCAATTACCTTCCTAATCAATGGAAGTAATCTAATTATAAAATAATTAATTATAAAAACTACAAAATCAAATTTAGATTTGGTTTGGTTTAAAATAAACCGAATTTAGACGCCCGTGTATATCGTACACAACCAATAAGGGATACTGTTCGCTACATGGAACGCACATTTTTGGTGTCGCTGGTTTCATTAATAAATATTAATCGCATACTTTGCTTATTGTTCTAGCTTATTTAGGTGTGACCAAATACTAAGCTGTTTTATTCAATAATAATACATATTATTATCCTACGTACACCCAGGTTTGCCGATATACTGAACGATGTTTCATCTCAATTTTCTCTATCTTTTTCTCTCTTAAACGTCGCTGAATGACACTGGTTGTAAAGGGAATTGATTGCTAAATCTCTTCCTCAATACTTTAGTGTACCGTCTGGCTATGTATGTATGTATGTATGACTGTTTATCACGTTGTATGGTTTAATCTCTTTTCGCTGTGATTTCAATAATAGTAATCTGTATAACTAAGAGTGTTTGTATTAGCAAATTAGTAATCTATCTTCAGGAATAGATGCAAATATGATCAACAGAAATAGATCATGTATTAGATTAAAAGAATTGTAGAATATAAAGTTAATATTCTCGTGTTCACCCACTGTATGTGTTTTAGATAATCTTGACAATAAAATACAGGTAGATGCAATCTGTACAGGCTACAGTAAAACTTGGCAAAATAGATGGTTAGATTCTTATTAATAAATTAAGCTTGGGTTTTCGTGGGTTTCAGTAACTACACTTTTATTATTATCCAACAAGTCACAATTTGTTAAATTGGAAGGCTACATATCTCGGACGGCGGCAATCACATCGGATGTTCCGCAGGCATCTCATCTAGGACCATTACTTGCTACTAGTTTAGGTTATGTGAGATGGTGGTCCGTAAGCGGCGAGATGTAATTGAAGAAAACAATAGGGAAGTAGGATAATGGATTTACGTATGTTTATTATTGGATAAATAACGTTAAAATTTCTGTATAAAATAAATTATAAAATAGTTACCACAGAATATCAGAATTCCTGTTTGTTAGGGATTAGCGAAAATTACGAAAATCTCGCCACTAACACCAATGTTAGCAATTTTAAATAAATTGCGATTCAATTTATTTACATTTAACAATGCTAAGATCTTTCCGTTTTCATATTTTGTAACTAATTGTTAGTATATTTCCTCCTATTTTGATGTAAGAGGTATTTCCGCAAAGGAAAGTGATAAGACATGCTTGCATGTATAAGTCCGTTGAGGTATCTGCCGTTCTCCTACCTCTTTAGTCCTAATACGTAGCACCCTTCTAGCACCTAACCATACAGTTATCCTTGTCACTCCTTCGCGATTCTCAGGATTCCTACGAGTTACCGAGGTAGTCAGTTTTGTAATATTTCCATTGAATAAATTGGGTTTTAATACATTTGTTTACAGTTTTAGATGTGAGGAATAGTTCCTTTGTTTGGAATCAATATTTTACTCTTCAATTCAACGATTGCGGTTTGATGACATAATCTTAATAGAGGTCAACTTTAAAGTTAAAATCTAAGAAAGGCGTCTAAATGAAAAAGAAATATATGAACTATAGGAATTGGTACTACATCTATATGTACAAGACTTTACCGAGAATTTTATTGGAATTTATATGTACCTAAGTGATAGAAAACAGTCATAAATCAAACGTTTTGTTGAAATAAAAATAAATTGTTTAACATAATAATAGATCATAAGCACATTATTTTTATTGCGGATTCCATACTTATTGTTAGTCTAATGCAATTGTTTTAATATTCAAGGTACGTGGGCGATCGCATTACCTAACGTTTTCTGCAAGCAAAAACAAGCCGCATTGCTGGGCGATACCTTTTCTAACGAATGCTTGACACTTAAATGTTGAATATTACAAAGATCGCGTTGTCGACTTTCGTAATTTTTAGCATGACAAAATTCTGCTACATATTAAATTAATGTCGTCAAGTATACAAGCAAAAGCATTCGTAATATAAAAGATTGGACCGAATCAAGTAATATATACAGTCGAATACAAATTTGAACTGATCGGTTCTAAACAAAGATAGGATATTCGAAGGAGTCCAGAAGAAACATACAATTCCCAGTGTATTAAACCAATTACCGATTATCACCTCATGCTTACTGGAGCTAGTCTAGAGTCTCTAAGTTCCTTTGTCACACAGATTGTACAGATTCTTTCTCTTTGTTTGAAGGTTGAGAACTAATTTCCTCGAAGAGAAGAGGAAGTAATGGAGGAGACTTGTCATTTCACTGAAAATTTTATCAGACAAGCAGACAACCTTACAAGGAGGTGGAGAACGATCAATGGACACGACTGCTACCTGAGCAACCAACAGGTTCCAAGAGTTTTTTGCTCTCTCATGGGCACTCTTTTCCAGCTCTTTAAGATATAGTTTTATGCTAGGGATCTCCAGGTCTTGTCGTATCCGATCATTTTTGACAAACCAGGGGTCCTGGGCTATTAGTCTAAGAGTCTTGTTTTGTAATACCTCTAGCTTACCAATGTGTGTTAGAACTGGCCTAAGACAGGACTTATAGAGGAGCATCTTTGTCCGCAGATCAAGGAAGTTGTTTTTGCATAACAGAGCAATAATGAAGTTTTTAACTCTGAAGAATTTTGCCCTAATAAATTCAACATGTGATTTCCATCTTAGTCGCTGATCGAGTACCAGACCAAGAAATCTGACGGACGTGCTCCATGGAATCATGGCCTCCTTCTCCTTGTAAACCTAATCGCCAAGCTTTTTTCGCCGTTGACTTGCAATTTCCATCTGGCCAACCACTCAAACAGTTCACTTAGCGCCCAACTACTAAATACGGGGTGTGGTTTTCGTTTGGGATTGCATAACTGTATCTGGTGTCGCTTCTTCGATCAAAATTACAGGAAAATTAACGTGTATCTCATTTTTATTATGCATTTTTTGACAGCTATTGGAGACATTTAAGTTTGTCTGATATGAAGGTTGTTTTAATAAAATAGTTCTCTGTCGTCACAGTCATAGGGGCCCCGTTATCCTAAAGTGCCTAGCGCCTCCAATAGGTTAAAGACGGCCCTGCTGGAAACATTTTATTGGCATATCTTTAAATACAAAGCAAAACGAAGAAGTCTTCTACTTTATGGTCGATGTACTCCATGTTACGTTCATGTCTTAATATTTATAAAAATGTAGACTTATCAAAATACCCAAAAAAGTTTTAATAGTAGGTTACGAACCAAAAAAAATCTAAAATATTAGAGATGAAAGAAAGTTAATAATACAATGTACCTCGCAATAAAAATATGGACAATAGGCTTTAAGTTTCATACAGTTTTAGTTTCACTATATACACTACCGACCATAATTATCTGCCCACACAAAGAAACATTCATAAACAAAGATATTCACTGTTTAAAAGAACAATAACCAGTAAATCTAACTTCATAATTCTAGTTTAGGCCTATAATTGTCATTTTTACCTGTATAATATTAAATATTTATTAGTGAGGGCTAATTGTATTACATTTTTCTGGATCCATAATTATCTGGTTAAGGAGATTCAATCGATAACTACGTATCAGAGGGGTCTTTTGTGGAATTATTTAATGTGATATATTGCTTTTACTTGTAGGTAATAGTTATACCCCCTAAATAACAATAAATAAATAATTTTCTAAAATCCAAGCAAAAAAAGCAAAATTTATTTATGATTGTGGTATCGACTTGTATGGTTTCTCTTCTTTTTTCAACTTGAATTGTGCAAACACATGTAAGTACGTTAACACTCATAGACAGACACATGTTCCTAAATGCGTTTCAGTATGGTTTCTATTATTTTTATCCAATTAGTTGCCTGGCGGCATGCTTTCTCTACTGTTCCGTGGAAAAATTAAAACACGAAATTAAGTTATTTCCATTATCTGCTCCGTTTACCCGGCTCGAATTGCGATTAGGCACTTCCGTGCGTGGGTGGAACGAAGATAAAGCAGTATCGCCTTTCCGTCTTACAATTTATAGAGAATTTCGTCGTTTCTACGCTAAGCATAATATGCTTCTAGTAGCAAGCTATTCGTAATCCTACGTACAGTCTTGGCCATATGTACGAATCGCCTGGAATAATAGAGTACACGCGTAAGAATAAGCCAGAATACGTAAATGACGATTACATTTTATATAACTTATTAAATAATGCGTAAAAAGGGCTAAATTTGGCGTTAAGTACTGAACATTCGGTATATTTCGACGGTATTCTGATACCACGTCTAAATAGAACTAAGTGTGCAATTTAAACCTGTAAAAATTTACGCTAAGATGTATTCGCATTTCGGATTTTTTAAAGGAAATAGGTATATCCATATTTAGACGATTAACGACAAAATTCTCGGTTTTCCGAAGTCCATACAGAATATTCATGAATGAAACCCGTACCATGTTGATTTAGTTTTAAATGAAGACACTAAAAATGTAATAATACATATTGACGTTTCATTTAAAATAAAATACGAAGTGTGGTAATTAAATAACCAGACTGGTGCTATAAAACATTTTATTGATTACCAATTACATTACAAAGTTTATCCCCTTCAATGTACGCCGATCCCTACAACGCTCCATACGAATTTTCCACTGTCGAAAGCAGTGCTGGAAGTCCGTTTCTGTCAGCTTATTGAGAACCTCCGTCGCTTTCGCTTTCACCGCTTCCGCACTGTCAAATCTTGTCCCCTTAAGCTCCGATTTTACCGTGGGAAATAAAAAAAAGTCACAGGGGGCTGGGTCGGGCGAGTACGGTGGGTGGTCCAACACGGTGAGCTGGAGCATTGTCTTGGTGGAGCATCCGGGATTTGCTTTTCCACAAATCGGGCCTTCGTCTTCTCACTCGTTCACGAAGGGTAGTTAGAACCTCGTGTTTCACAAGAAACTTGAGGTTAACTCGTTGCCCGATCTGAACACACTGCACTTTTCCGACGCAAAGCTAGCGTAAGGACTTGAACAGACGATTGCTACAGCGAGACTGAGCGACGTACAACCGTGCCCATCGAGCTCAGGGTGCCACCTGCCGCGGCGTGCTCGCTGTTTGCCAATAGTAGCACCAGTCCACCAGTAGCTGATTCGCTACTTATGGATCACTCTGTATATACATAAATATTTTTGAATGATGTCTTTTATGTTACCGGAAAATTTGAACATCCTCCTATTTGAGAAAGTTGCAGCACCCTGTACATGTCCAAAGCTGTATATTCGTTATTTACTATAAGAACTTAGTCGAATTCCCTTAGCTTGATGTTCGAAAAATGCGTTTTAATTTAAATTCTATAGAGACGAATGCGCATTTGAAACAACATCGAGTCAGCATGCGAAGTATTTATATTCCGCGCAATATCTTTTAAGATTGAAACAATGCGTGGGCGGAAAGTAATATTGCTGCTGGTTATTTCGTTTCTGTATATCAAATCTATTAATGATTACTATGATTAGTTAACGTAGTGTTTGCTGATATCACTGCGTGCGTTATTGAGGTGTGCTTAACCTGAATATAACATCCGGCTTTCCTATCTCACATTACAATTCAGTAAAATATATCTGTTTGTCGTAAAGTTGTTGGCAAATCGATCATTTTAATAATTTCGCTTTTTGCAATATAATTAAATGATCGGGAATTTTATAAAAAGTCAGGAGAATACATGTGAAGTGTAAAATGTAAGTAATATAAGTGGTAACTTGTAGAGGTCGAAAAGGATGATATTTATTAAAGAATGTTCATTTATCTTCTTATATGAAGCATACCTTTCAAAAATCTTAATTAACATGGATTTCTTAGGGAATATAATTTGAGTACATATACTAGTCATACAGGTTACGCCATTATTCAATTTTCTTACACATGTACTGTTTAAGCTCCTTAATTTGGTTTCAAATTTTTTTAATTTTGTGTCTTTCACTGTGTAAGGTTAGCGACAGTGTGCACAGAATCAGTTCCCAAAAAAAAATTCACAACCTAATGGATATCCTCGTTGTTAATGATCTACAGTTTCCTAGAGTGTGCTTCATTGGTTAAGCTGGAATCTCCTGAAGAAAATTCCATGAAGCAATTTCGTGGTGTTCGCCGCTACAGCTTTGATGCCGAGTTTCTATTCAGAGTAAAGAACTTAAATAATTAAAGTTTTATTCGTTGACATTTTAAATTATTTTGAAATATGAATTAAACAATTGTCACCAAAAGTGTATGTATCCAATGAAAGAAGGATTAATGCCAAAGTAGATAACAGGTAACAAACACGTGCTATCGATCAACAACTTAAAAAAAATATTCATGATAATCTGACGTATACCTGATATTTCAAGGAATTTCTTGCTTGAAGCCATATCATCCTAAATATCTAAAGGCATTTTACTCAGGCTGCATAATTTCTTCTTAACATTAGATTTACTTCCCTGTATACACATGGTCTACAGTCTACAGCGTCGTCCCGTCTCAATCATTACGAGCATCCTTCTCCAACGTGACATAATAATAATATAATGGAAAATTGCAAGGTGTCCACCGGTAAATAGTCAGCCTACATGATGTAAGCGCGTATAAGAAACGTGTTATAGCCGCCTTTTACCTTCTTTAATTATCATTAGTCTTGTTTGAAGAGACTCGTATATTTCAGGCCAGCACACAGAGGAAGAACGTCGTCTCGAGGTGGCCACGAAGATCTGGTTCCAACGCGATGCTTCTTGTGAAGCCACGCATACTACATGTGGCCGTGCTTCTATACGTATAGTTCCGAGGTGGTGTTGTTGCAGCTTCTTCTTGCTCCTTCTTGTACTTTACGCAGCGTTTGCAGTAATTGAAATTCAAGTTAGTCTGTCGGCAATAAATTTAAACCGTACATTGACGATAGATTTGTTAACTTCTGCTACTATTACTTATCGTTATTGGAGGAGGATTGTATTTTATAGATTCTATTGATTCGTGGTGTTTATTTTATTTTGTCGTTCTTCTAAATTTTCCTATTGAAAGGCACGCTGAGAGAAGACGAGTGGTTGATTCAACAAAATTGATGTAACATTAAAAAAATAATAATGTAACAAATCGTATAACATAATGGACAAACAAGAGATTAAAGGTATAAATACATAGATCAATAAAAAATGTAAAAAGAAATATAAGAAGAATAAAGAGAGTGAATCAATTTCTATTAAAAAATTTTTAAAAAATTCTTCTACTGTATAACATTCCATCCCCATCAATGATCTCGCAATGTTCGCATATACGAATATCAGTTATACAGGGTGATTTATAATAGGTGTAAGAGACTTTGACATCTTGTTCAGGAAATTATTTAAACCAAACAATGTTATATAAACATAGGCACTATTTTACTTATTTATAGAGCCACAACAGATTAAAATGTTATTGATTTAGAAATGATTAATATTATTATTGCATGCATATACGTATATGTAGATTAGGTCATCTAGTAGCTTATGTTCAAAAGCTGAACAACATAATTTGTGACAAAATTAATTTGACCGTTTTCATAATAATACGCAGATATTGTTTATGTGTATGGGTACTGTGATGGTAACGGTCTTCAAGCATCTAGAGAATATCGTTGAAGATTTCCTAATAGACAAAGAAAATGTAGTTGATACAGTGTTGGACAATCCTACCGTCAGCACTAGAGGCATTGCAGCGCATTTT
The DNA here is from genome assembly GCA_029619315.2 of Dynastes maya. NCBI lineage: Eukaryota > Metazoa > Arthropoda > Insecta > Coleoptera > Scarabaeidae > Dynastes > Dynastes maya. Next base: position 13,549,014 of record JAROYE020000014.1, read on the forward strand.
CGTTTTTATCAAGACTTTGTATGGCGAACATTACGTGAACAGTTACACCCGTATCACATTCATCGCGTCGAAGTATTGCAACTGGAAGATTACTACAAAAAATTGCCCAAGATACAATATTTTTCCATGGATCGTAGGCGTCATGCTTGTATTCGAGTTCAAGGAGGGCATTTTGAACAACTATTATAGGCAGTATTTTCTTACGTAGTCATTTGTTTCTTTTTCTTAATTATTTATTTTTAAAGTTGAATCTTAATAATCATCTCTGTTTTAAACTAAACGGATACTCTAAAACTGTGGCACTGGAACACTGAAACAGTTCACTAAAACCCTTACCACAACACTTAATTCGTACTGGACGCACGTTTCGATAGCCAAGCTATCATCATCAGGGTTTTAGTGAACTGTTTCAGTGACCATCTCTGTTTTAGTTCTGTAAAGAAAAGGACCTATGTTTATTTAACATTTTGTATTTTAAATCACTATTATAAATCACCCTAGACAATGATACCGTAACACACTTCACGTATTTTCTATACTTTGTTAATATAAAACAGTCTCTCAGAATAAACAACCTGCTTTAAATGTGCCCACAGTGAAAAATCCAAAGGTGACAAATCTGATGAACATATAGGCCACCCCATCCCCAATCTATGTACTGAAATGTTTTAAATGTGGTAAATTGTTGAAAAAATTAAATTTTCAAAAATTAATTGATTAATTATTTGAACTGAGAGTTCGGAAGTGTTCTAAAACCCTCTTTCGATGAATCTAAAGATCAACAAATGAGATTTTTAACAAAGCTAATACTAAAATTTAGAACTAACCTGGACTTTATGACGATGTCATATGAACTCTATGTTTATATTACATTTACAGGAAAATTTCCTATTCTTAACCACCAACTTTCTTGAATTTATATTACGATTCGAAATATTAACACTTGAAACTGGAGGCGCAGCCAAAATATGGGTTACCTCGATGACTCAAAGTGAGAAAATCAATCGGCGTCCCCCAACTCTTTTATTTTAATCGCGATGGCGATTGTTTCATCCGCAGCAAATTTTTATAATCCCTTTCCAAACATAAATCGATGTTGAATTTCCGATGAAATGACTCGACTAGACGATTGAATTCATGCCGATGACAACCTAACAATAATAAAACTTACTGACGTTCTACATAAAAACTTTAGGAAATAATGCTTGAAATAGCTCAAAATTTACGCTGTTATCAATTTTAGGAAGATATTCTCTTAATTTTGAGGATTTACGAAGTAAAGAAAATGAACTGAAGAGGGGTTTCTTCCCTGTTACCCCACGTTTGTCGTTGGCTGGACTTAAATTAATTATTTAGTACTCCCGCTCCAAAAATCGGAGGTTCGGCGAGGAGTAGGAGCTATTGAAAAAGAACTAGTAGCCGCCAGAGGGAATTTCACATTGACCGAATGCCCACACTGAATACTACATGCTGGAATGACAGCTGCGTTCGACAATATAAATTTTTACAACACTTCAATGCTTTTCGTCAAATCATAATATAATATCTTAGTATGAGGTGGAACACTACATTGTATGTACAGCAATATTCATCTCAAATGCCAGGACTCTCGCAGATCTCTCACTCACACCTCGCATACTTACGTTTGATGTGAGTGGGAGGCGTAAGAAGTCGTGATATTTGAGATGGACATTGCTGTACATTTTCCGATCAAAGAAATGCCTTCTTCGCCACATTCTTGTTTTATTGCAAGACAATGTATGATGCAATAAATACTATTATACTTTTGATCGTCGCTGTAGGTAATCGCATATGCACAAAACTAATGTCTGTGCATCGACAATGGAATCTAGGTTGGCGTTGAATTCAAGTTTGTAGGACTTGGGGGTAAATAACGCAAATTACAGCGGACTCACGGAGATCCTTAATTAACAATGGGGGGACTTTCAGATCGTTTGTTTTAGATAAACGGATTGAGTAGCTGCTGCATAGGTAACCAAGGCAGCAGAATATGCGGAGTAGAATAAGAGAAACGTATAAACGGAGTTAAAAAATCTTTATGAATAGACGCTTTTAGTTGAGAGTATATGGAACAACAAACAATAGCTTTTGAAGATATATAAAGATATAATATCCTATTTTTACAAAGAAGGAATATTCTCCTTGTTTTATATTTTTAAATAAATAATAATAAAACAAGATAATGCACGGGAGTAAGAATAATAACTTCTCTATCTCCTTCCTAACCAAATTAAGTAATCAATCTTTCGCTGAATTGTTACTAAATGCATGTACCAGAAAGCGAAACAAAAATACTTTACAAACGGATTTTCGACCTTGTTATATTGGTTTAGGCCACTTAAATATTAAAATTACTTCCGGTAGCGACCCGATAATATCTTGATTTTATTAATTAATTGACGATAACAGAAAAATAATTGTTATGGACTAATTTTTTCAACCTACATCTTTCTGACTTCGTAAGCAATTTCTGCTTCGAATTCGCTACGTAGAATACTGGGTGATTCATATACGTATGTGTAAAAAACTTTGATATCTTGCTCGGGAAGTCATTTAATACAAAAAATGTTAAATCAACATATGTAGGTCCTATTTTTTTTATTTAATTAAACGATCAATTTTGGTAGCCTACATTTTCTCCAAATTTGTCCTTTTTAGAGAAGTTGGTTACTGTTTAAGACTAACAAAGTATAAAAAAAATACGTCGAGTGTGCTAAGATATCATAGTCTAGAGGTATACAGAGTGATCTATAATAGATGTAAAAAAATTTTCCATCTTGTTTGGGAAGTTATTCAAAACATAAACATAGGTCCTATTTTTTTATTTACGGAACTAAGACAGATTTAAATTTTAAATAAATTAAAGATGATTATTAGAATACAACGTTAAAAATAAATAACTAGAAAAATAAATAACTAAAAAGAGAAACAAATGATTATGTAAAAATTATTGCCTATAATAGACGATTTTCATTAAATCTAATTGTTACTTGGTGAAGTAATTGTTCGCGCACTGGAAACCAGTTGCTTAAATGGTCTCAAAGAAAAAAATCTAAGGGATTTAAATCAAAAGTTTTTAGGGGCCGAGCAATTAAACCTCTAGGATTAATCCATCGTTCAGGAAAATGTGCATTCAACTATTGAATTACGTGTCTACCGTAGTCAGCTAGAGCGCCATCGTGTTGAAACCACATTTATTGATTAAGAAGCGGAGTACGTTCGACCTTCTCAAAATCGTTTCATCTAGAAAAGTTAGATAGTGTTCTGCATTTAGCCTGCGCGATAAAACTTCTAATTCAAGTAGTTCTCCTTAAAAATACCAGCCCAAGTATTCATACTAAAACGGTGTTGAAATCGCGATTGTCTAACAGCATGTGAATTTTGAAGATTTCAAATGGTAATTGCGAGTGCTGTTAATACCATCTCTAATAGATTGGGCTTCATCTGTCCATAATATTCTAGTTAAAAATATCGGATCTTTAGCAATTTTTTGTAGCAACCAAATACAGAACTCTACACGCTAACCGTAATTTTCCAGTTGTAATGCTTTCACGCGTTGAATGTGATAGGGGTAGCTCTGTAAATAGAAAAAATAGCACCTATGTTTATATAGCATGTTTTTTGGTTGGAATGATTTCCTGAATAGGATGTCAAAGTCTTTTACACCTATTATAAATCACCCTGTATTTATTGAATTAGTCTGTGATAAAAATATTCAAAATTTACAAAAAAAATATCGCACAAAAACATGGAATGTAATGGCTACAGGATTCACAGTAAAAAGGAAAATTACAAATAAATTGAGAAAGAAGATAAAACTATTACTGTAGAAAACCTCTAAGAAAAAATTACGAAATCATTTTTGTAAATGTAGGCAAAGTACTAAAACAAAATGGAATAGCGAGTTCTATGAAACCAGCTGAGATATCTTACAGAATAAGGGCGCCAATCAAATTTTAACAAGTGTGAGAAACAAAATTAAATTAGCATCTATACTTTTAAATGGAACATCCTGTATATTAGGACAAATTTGGTTCCTATTGGAGAATCTCAGGTCACTTCGTACAAGATTACCTATACCTATAGTCAACTGTTTCGGAAATATTTCCAAAAAAAGGGTTTCCGGAGTGCCTTGCAGAAATAACTATAATTGCTACATTTCCATTGATCTGTATTTTCTTTTTTTTTTATGAAGAAAATTGTTTACAATACCCATTTTTCCAAATATCTCGAAAAGTATTGATTTTAGATGAATAATTAATATGATATTTTTCTTTGTTTTTTTGTAAGAGCAATTTGATAAGAAAGCGAAAAGTAGGTAGTTGTATTTAAAGTAATTAAACGTTCACACTTTCTTCATCTGAAAGTTTAATCGTATTTTTCGAACAACCTGTATAATGATTTCGGAAAATTAATTCGGTTTCTAATCTTACCCTATATGGTCAATAATTCTGCAAAATTTCAATTTTTCAAGTTAAACACTTTCACAGTTATAGAAGTTCACATGCACTCGTCCACCTGTCAAAAATTTCCAAAAAATGCAAATATTTCAAATACGTTTAAAAATAGCAACATAGTTGTTTTATTAAACAGCTCTTAAAATTGAAGTAGGAATTCAAAAATGTAATAATATATAGGGTATTTTATTTAAAATAAAAAAGTTAACAGCTACTTCCGGTACAACCGGAAGTCTTAGATAATTGAAAATATTTTAGTTAAATAGTACATGTAGGCTTTGTATTACCAAGTTTTCAAAATGTTCTAATGTATAATCTTTCGTATATCGATCGTGAGACATCCTGTATAACACTTAATTTAGGAATTACATTTAGAATGATTTCATCTTTTCTCATCTAACTCTACACGCCTATTTAAAAAAATATACCTAAAATAGATAGCGAACAATGGATAATACATATAACATTTGCCAGAAAAGGAAAAAGTAATAATGGGGAATGAAAATTATATTTATTTTTGGGCGGGTTCGCAATTTCATTATTCGTAAAAGGTTGAACTTTGAAAATCACCTTCAAGCTAACAATATGCATGTTATATACATCTATAATCTCTTCTAAGAACTTATTGTTATTATTATAATAGTTTTGTAAATATAGGAATCATTTGAATAGGGTTCTTGTAAAGGTGAAGCTGATTATGGTATACCATGGATGTTAGAAAGATTAAAATATAATAAACACAGACAGATTTTCTGTATACTTAGTATATTCTTGGATGATTCAACATTTTGTGTAAAATCTCATGATGCCGGTGATATAACCCTTGATGGTCGACAATCGATTTGTTATCTTTTTAATTACTACTTTTCTTTTGTTTTTATAAACGATTCGATTAACAATACTCCAGCTCCCACTTTCAATCGTAGTGTCTTTATACTGTTTCATTTAATTCGTTTAAGGTTAAGTTTGGACGTACGGAAATATGATGGTCCCAATGGGATTCCATAATTCTTATAATCTTCAATAGATCGTTGCACACAAGTTCTCCCATCCCTTTGGAAAACATTGTTGACAAACAGCAAATCATTTTTAATCCAAAATTTCAACAATCAAGAAGAAGACTGCATTTACTCCATCTCAATTGATAAACAAATGAAAATCATCACCAAGTCATTTAAATAAAACCAGTAAAATTCCCAATAAAAAAAAATAAACCAAAACGATATCAAGCAAATAAAAGAACAAAAGTAACGATATGAACGCGGCTATATCATTTAGGTGCGCTCGTCTTCGAGCTCCACGGCAGCTACTTCTTATTACAGTTTTTTGCCCAGTCGATAATCGCTATACGCGTGTGCGATGCCTGTCGATAACTCGGACACCTTGTTACCCCGGTTAATTTATTTCAACGCACCATCAATAATTAACACCTTTAATATAATTTATAGCAAAAATAAATTAATAATGTTAATAAAATCCTATACGGCCTAGCGTTGTTGTTTGGATATTGAGAAGAGGGCGATGTAGAGAGGGGTAAAAAAACACGAGATAGGATGATACGCAAGCAAACTGGTTCACTCTTTTCCAGCGAGTTTGTGAATGTACTGAATGGATATTATCTGAAGTGTAAAGTAGTAAGAATATTATTGCATCTTAGAAGGGAAGATGTACATATCTTTAAAGGATTATTCATTATTTAATCTTTAAATACAATTATTTTCTAACTGCTAGAACATGAATAAGCAGTTACCAACCCACATGATTCACTTATATTTAGAGTTGCTCAATTTGCGCCAACAACCAGTGGCGGGCGCATAAAAGTTTACTCAAAATAAATGGTCAGAAATAAAATACAATACGTACTCAAACACTTACCGTCTTAAGAGTCTTCCGTGAAATCACAAAGTGAATAATGTCTGTTAAATATCTGCAACATTAGATATGTTTCCACAGTTGTTTCGGCAAACGGAGTGCGGCGTGAGGAAAAAGTTTCTTTATATGCAGAAAACGAACGTTCTACATCTAGTGACGTTATATTTGCGTAATTGAAATAATCTTTGGAACAACTTAACGGTTCTGTTGACGCACCTTCACAAATTTGTCTTGATGTGCCAAAATCAGAATCTTTCTCTAAAACACTTTCATACCTTTCTAGAACGCAAACATTTTTTGCGTCTTCTACCGCGCAACGTGAAACTTGAAAGAAACATGGAGTATATATGGAAGGTGGTTGTATCAGGGGTTAGTTATTTTTCAGATGATGTGTTACACATTATTGCATTTTCAAGAAGAAATAGTCCATTTTCTTTTCTAATATTGTAAAAATTACTTAGTTTCGTACCTTTCCACTGAAATTTATAACAGAGTAAGTTATTTATTTCCCCAGTAAAAAAATACCCGCCTAAACTAGTACTGTCGCGCCTTTCCTACGGAATACCACACCAGACCCAATTTGAACCTGAAGTACCGTCCGAAACAATTGAATTTATTCATATATAATCGGGTGAAAGTTTTTATTCTTTCTCTTTGTCGATGTCGTATTGGTATCAGCTACGCTGTTGCGTTACACATTCCTTACGTTCTGCGTGTCTCAATTTCACTCCAACAGCTCGAATACCATCGATATTGTTCTCTTCTAGCAACAAAAACTTCGATTTCTGTACTGAAAATTGGGTTAGAAGTCCGTTGTTACCTCATTATCAAAGTTTATACTTATTTCTGTTTAATTTTTGCAAATTCTTCCAATTCTTTCTATTTGCATTGAAGCATTTTAAGTTTAAACCACTGTATGTAAAGATATAGCTGCAATTACTACACTTAAATGAACTCCCATCCGTATGGCTTGCTAATATTGGTTTTAAGGACAAGTAAGTCACGATATCGTCGAGATATAATCTAGAGAAAAACTATTCACTAGCGCCAGATCGCTATTATACAGAGCTGCTCATAATTTATTAAAGATAGTAGTGTTATGAAGCAATTTTTTATATTATTTTTATATACATAGTTCACATTTAGAGAAGCATTATGGCTACCATAGAGGAAAAATTGATTCAATACTTTGCCTTCAGAAAGTGGTCCAAATCATTAAAAACAGTATTAAGACTTCTGGCACATATATGAAGACTTCTCTACGCATTACGTAAACTTACATTAGTAATGTACAATAACATGGATCCTTGTGTTTCAAACTTAAGATCCTTAGAATTCCAAGAAATCATATGCAATTGTTTTTGAATTTCGCCCTTTGTCCTCCAACGAATAAGGAATACCAAAAACAATGGAGATATATCAAAAGATTCTATACCATTGCTTTCGGTTAGAAAACCATCAATGATTTTTCTACAGGTTCATGGAAAGGCATCAGAGATTCTTAAAGGATGGAATCAAAACCAGGTTTAAACGCAAGTGCAACACAAAAAGGATTTTCAAATTCAAACTAGCTTTTCCGGAAGTTGGTTTCTGTGTATAGACAATTGCGGTACAATTTACCACATTTGCAGGGTACAGTAAAAAACTGTATAGTAGACGAGTTGAAAAATAATTAAAAAAAAACATACTACATTGAATTGTCTTTGAAATAAATTAATTATAAGTAAAACTGGACCTGATTCCCAAGAAATAGCAGCATATTCGCAATTTGTTAGCCGAAAAAATGTAGATAAAAATTCTGATTTTTTTTTAGAATCTGTTCTGCCTTGTAAATCCCCTAGAAAACTAAAAACTTTATTATCATGATAATGTAACATGTTACATTTTCCCTTATCTTACTTTTTCCCATACGGCTTTTATATTTTATTTCTCTTCAAAAAATTTTTATGTCCATTTTTACGCCGCGTTATTTAAAATTTAAATTTATCTTCCTGGAATACCTCTTCTTATAAAAGTATATACGATTATCGTCACCAAAACGTAATACTGACAAATAACTTCGACTAAGGCAAAGTATTAAAAGATAAAATTTTTTTAGTGCTTTCCTCAGACAGCGAACGTGTCACCCCCTCTATAACAAACGTTAAAACCCAAAACCTCGGATCTTTCTTTCGACGGAATATTTTTGATAAAACGTCCGGATAAAGGAGTCTATAATAAAAGACACACGCATCTTATATGAGACGCCCCCTCGTTCCCCCCTTTTTATATTGAGATTTAAAATAGTATTTCAAGCTAGACGAAGATGGGAGACGAGATAACCCGATTTTAATATCGAAAAAACGCCTCTTTTACGATTAATAATAATAAAATTTATGTTAAACAATAAAAGACGTATAAATGGAAGGCTTTTACTTCAAAATTAAAGCTGTGAGGTCCCCCCTTCGTCCTCGTCGAAGCTCCGAGCCTCCGAGGTTCACGATAAAAATCAGAGAAAACCCTAAAAATATATGAAACGCCGTCGGGTATAAAAAAGACATAAATAGTAAGAATTTGGATTAAAACGTCCGTCTCGCTTTTCTTAATTTTCAATTAGCATCCTGCTATAGCGCGAGAGAGATGGAGAAAGCGATTCGGGTGACTCAGGTAAGTGTGCATACCGATGGGGCAAGGCTGCTGCTGTTGCTGCAACAACACAACAGACGATCTCTTAAAGTCCAACGACACTCCTACAATTTAAGCCGAATTCAATGCAGTTTTTTGGTCATTTTCGTTGTTTTTTTTTGTCTTCCGTTCGGGTCTCTGCGAAGAGCGAGATCCTTCCCGTAAAGGTTGTTCGACATGTTCTCGAGCAACGCAGAGGAACGACGTTTGTGTTTAAAAGAATTTGGCCCTTTCGTAAATTTTTACGTGAAATGGGAGAATTTTTGTTGTGAAATATACAGTGTACCGACTAATGTAATATTCATATTACATTAATCGGTATCTACGTTAAAGGTTATATCATTGTATGGGGAAGTATGGCATCTGTATTCCGGTTTCTGTCCGCTACTTTCTAGGAAGGCATGACTATATCTCTTGGAAACAGGTGGCGCCAGGAAATATTTCAGTGCTGTTTTCGAAGATTAGTGGCATAAACTGAAAGAAGAACAGCAATGTGGGTAGGAGCAAAAAGCGTTAGTGCTTCTCTCTTTTCACATTGTTTTTGCCGGGAGCGATTCCATCAGTACCATGAGCTATTTATTAGCATTATCCTGGTTATTATTTCTAGGCACTGTTTTCATCGCACCGTAAGGAAATAGTTTTACTTAACGAGATTTGGATATATTTAAGAGGACGTGAAAATAAATGATTCTACCAAAAGCGTTCGAAAACCTGAGGATTACATATGGTGAAAGGTATATTACTGTATATAGTGGTTCCGAAAAGAGATTTATTGAGTGTCCAAGCCTATCATTATCATGATAAAAGGAGCATAGCACTAAATTTATTGAATGGTTAAAATCCCAACAAAACATTTAAAGGACTCATTGCTGATAGTTTTAGATAACGCACCTTATCATGGCGTCCAAAAGAATAAAGCACCAACAGCTGCATCCAGCAAAACTGAAATTATGCAATGGATGTCTATGATCTATTTCTCTTTATCAAAGCTAGGCTAGAGACTAAGCTTTCTTAACACTTAGCGACAGATTAATACTTTCTGTCTGGGTTATTATTATATTTATCAACCAAATGAATGCAATGTTTTTGGAGGGGACATATCGTATATTCTCGTACAAGGAACGTCTTGTCAACTATTCGGCCCACTCTGCTACGGAGTAGTTATAGATCCGTGGGCTCCTCGACTATACGCGCCAGCAATGAATCGGAAGAACTAGCTCTTTCAAACGTGCTTCTGGATAGCTCGAGGAGATGCGCTTTGGGTTAGAGAAATTCACCACAAACACGGCAAAAATAGTCACTTTTGTATTTGCATTTGCGCGACTTTTTTTAACGGTGAACACCCTAAGTTAACCTTGTAACAGTCTTTTGACAACTGTGACACTGTAACTTTAAAAATTTGAATTTAGGAATTATTTGCAACAGACTTATGACATCTGTGTCATTACTTTAATGATATTAATGACAAAACCATGTCGATTAATTGTCTCATAAGCCCGCCCGATCTTTGACTATAGTCAATAGAGATTTTTTTGTTATTAAATTAGTCAAGATTGATTATTTACGTATCTGGCACAAAAATATACATGCTCAGTGTAAGGTTTTTCATATATTTCTTGTCCTTCTCATATACATATTACATATAGTTATAAATCATTCCATTTTGTACTTATTATCAAAGCAACATTTTAATGATTTCTTTCCTTCGTTAGCGCAATATTACCCAGCTTATCGTGAAACTTCGAACAATCTCATTTTGTAGGAAACACAGCTTGCGCGATAGTGTAGTTTTCGATAAATAATCGACAATGTGTACGACGAAATTACTTGATGATTGGAGAATTTTATTTAATAATATATTAACATTGGCTGATTATTAGGCAACAAGGCATATCTGCTGATAATCTCAACACAATGCAATAGAAATAATAACGATTCTAAGTTAATATTTCGATATTTTAATCGACTTAGATTATTTTAGTTTAAACAGTTTGATTTATTGAAGATCTTTGCGATTAAAAACGTTTGATTTTTTCCAGTAAGTGATTTGCTTATATCTCAAAACTTCTTAAAGATATAAACAAGTCAGGCATTCTACTACAACCATCAGGTCCGGAAATTATGGGTAACAATCAAGCATGAAAAATAAAATTAATGAATGAATCGAAATTTCAGCAATCGATTCTGTAGATTTAATTTTATCTAGAAACATACCACTATCAACCTTGTATCTGCCTAAAAATGTCCTAACGCACCCATGATGTCCTATTTTACTTTCAAATACAGGTTTGAACTTTGCGTGGCGCTTAATGAGGATGGTAAATGTTCCAGAATTAGAAAGAATGGGGTTACAAACAGAGATTGAAACTGAAAACTGAAAGAGAGAACAAAACTCAAAATAATGAAATACTTTTGGGTTATTCCATGTCAAGTGATCAAGTCACCACGCTCGACCATCTTTTTTTCAAATTTTGTGTGTAGGTTCCACAACTGACTAAAGGTAATTCCCCAAACTCTTTTTTTAGTCTTATAAGAAATGACCCCAACACAGAAACCAAATATATTGTAGAGTAAAACAAGTTCTTTTAAATGGTTGTCAGGTCAAGAAGCTATTGGGTTTTCCAGTTGAGATATAGACGCTCAAAGATATGCTAAATTTGCATCAACATTTTTTGGGGTCATGTTCATCTTCAAGTATCTCAGAAACTATTTGTCAAAGAAACTTAAAATTTGAAACAGTTAAAAACAATAATTTGTTCACTAGTTAGACAGAAGATGAGCTTCCTGCATTGATTTCGCTGGAATACAGACTTCCCAGAAATTAGGATTTTTTTTGTCGCAACAAATTTTCAGCCAAAAGCCAAGCAAGAGGACCAGTTGACTATTTTTGTTAAAATTTGGAACTTTGGGACACTGATAGTTACTAAGCAATCGCAGCAATTCCCAGGCAAATATCTCTCTTACTTACAGAATAACAGCTTTACAAAATTGGCAAAAAATGTCCGTGAGCATCTGCAACATTTTACCAGTCATCACTTAAGAGGCTCAGGCAGGTCATGTATTACATATCAGGAGCTAAAAATTTTAGTTGGTTGTGGAACCTACTCACAAAATTTGAAAGAAATCTGAGATGGTCGAGCGTGGGGACTTGATCACTTGACATGGAATAAGCCTTTTCTAAAATTTCATCAGAAGCAACGCTTTAAAATTTAAGCCATATGCCAAAGATGTAATGCAAACCATTTCATACCTCTCTGAACCAAATAAGATTCATTTGATTCATGAAAATCTTCAGTATGGATACTATTTCTGTTACAAATTATGTTTACAGAACCAAAACGCACCTATTAGTCCTGAAAGATACGTTAAATCATCAACAATCATCTAATGTATCCATCTTCTAACAGAAGAATGTAAAACAACACCGACAACGTCAATTCTCTCCAATAAGAGCCATCTTCCGGTCGCATCGAAAAGCAAAAATTACAAAAAAAAGGAGCAGCAACACATCTAAAATAGTGACGCGTGGTTTATTTGGACCCAAAGGTTTGATTGACACGACCGACGCAATATCTTAAGCAGTTCTCTCACTCTACGGTCTGCACTGCGGTCTGTTGCGAGTTTAAAATGTGTAGGAGAGGAGAAGCAAGAGCAATAACAGCACAAGAACTACAAAAAAAAAAGAACTGAAAAGGAATAGGAGGAGAATGCCAAGACAGACGTGGTGAACGGGTTAAGGAAACAGATGTGAAGTCGTAGAGATGTGCATTATGGAAAGAAGACACGCCTTTTTTTTAAAATTATACGCACATATCCATTATGGTTATGTACGGTTTGAATGCAGGGACGTTGAGTTTAATTTATTCCTGTGAAAATTGTCTGTTTCTTTCTACATCGCTACTACTTAGGAAATGTGTATTTGTTAAAAATCTGAAGAAGGAAAATATTTTGTTTCATGATGGCTAATCTAAAATTGTATTTCTGGCCGCATTATTTTTTAGTCCTAATATTTAAACAGTTTGAAATTTATTTGACCAAAATTTACAAGTAATAAGTCTTTTGGGCTCCATTGAATTGTGAAATAAATCCTGGAGGCATAGGTGAGATAATCCTTCAAAAGCAAAATATCTTTTAGTGGCTTTCTGGAGAAGTTAACAGGCATTTTGAGCAAGATAATAACATATGGAAAATATTTTTGCAATGCATAATAAGAGTGATTATTCCTAAAACAAAATAATTTATTCTAGTGCTTTTATTTTCCCTATAAAAGCCTGTTTCGTAATTATGCGCATTTAAATTTTAATCCGTATTAATTATTGTTTAATCAAAGAATCTTCCAGCAATAATCTAACAATTGACGACGATTTACTTTCAACACAATCAACCCTAAGCTTTACAGTATTAGCGTAGCAAATAATAGCAAATACATTTGCACACAATGAATTCGAAAATTCAAAGCTGGTCATTCGAGTAAATAAAAAATACGGCTTAAATTAATAAATCTACATGATTTAATTATGATTATTAAACAACCTTAGAAGAATCTGAAGAATCAACAGAGTTATAGACTTATAAACATTACCATTAACGCGATAACTCTAGTGGAATAAAGCTGGAAGTAGAGTTGGAGCGTTTTTTGGTAAATACTGTGGACCCGTTATAAGATTTATTGTTTTGCGAAACTCTAGTACAAATACGGCGGCCTGTTTGAAACGGGAACGCAGCGATAAAGTCAGATTGTCTTAATATACAGGGTCACTTACTAACAATAAGGTAATCTATTGGACGCACATATCTCTGAATGTAATTAAAATATTTTTTTTTTAATTTTTGTTGGTGGTATTATGGATTGAGATCTATTTTTTTTTAATTTTCAATTCCATGGCATCTATGATTAAATGAAAAACGAATTAGCTACTATTTTATTTCAAATAAACCATTGACATCTCTTTTCATCAAATCATAATTTTGGACAATTTTGCAATAAAAAGCAACAGAATTAACAAAATAGGTTTTGTAATCAATATATTTCGGCTTCCGTCGGTGAATTTTGAAAATCTGGAATTTGCGACGTAATTAAACACTTGAAAAAATCTTGTCCCGGTATGAAATCGAACAGGTCCTCTTCTACCTTTCAGTGTATAGGATTGGGACTTAAGTTTCGCTTTTTCAAAATTCTTTCCACTTCATTCTGTCCTTACGCCACTATTTCACTCATAACCTTTATTATTTAAAATTCCAGCCAGTTGATTATCTCAAGTTGTTTTAGGACGTCCTCTTCCTCTTTTCCTTACTAAAGTTCCAAAACCTTCCATACTTTCATTGCTGGCCTTGCATCTGGCACTCTCACTATATGTCTCCATCAGTTTAGCTGCCTACTTTCTATCATCTGTTCCAATGACTCTACACCCTCTGATACCCTAATTGTTTCATTTATTATTTTGTCAAGTTTTGATACTCCTAGCACCCTTCTCAGAAATTTTATTTCACACAACAACAAACAATGCCTCGAAACACTTCGTTCAACTTTTGATAATGAAGCACCTTCAGAGACGATTGGTTTGCAGAATTTCCTTGTAGTCGAGCCTCTATCAGTGATGAAATCAGGAAAAACAATCGACAACTTCGCATTATCCTGCATCATGGCAATATCGGCTCTCATACAGTACGTCAAACAATTGATTATTTGAATGAGAAAACCATCGACGTATGCCTATATTCACCTGATTAATCGCCTAACGTTTTTCTTTTTGTTCCGGAATGTGAAACAAAAAATGCCTGGACAGCGATTTTTATCAATTCAGGGAGCTGTTGAAGCCTTCAAAAGCCATGCTTTGGAGGTACCACCTTTAAAATGGAAAAAATGTTTCGAGAACTGGTTCGAACGCATACAAAAATCCCCTTGGTCACCCAAAATCTCTTTCCGCCCAGAAACGTTTTGAGTTTCGGGAACAGGTGGAAGTCCGACGGAGTCAAATCAGGCGAATACGGTGGATGCGAGATTCCTAACTTCAATTCTATCAATTTTTGCTAAGCGATTGCACTTGAATGAGCGGGCGCATTGTTGGGGTGCAAGAACATCTTTTTCTTGACCATTCCTAGGCGTTTTCCCTGAATTGTTGCTTTCAGTTTGTCCAAAAGTGTTGTGCAATATTGACCAGTAACAGTTTTTCCTTTTTCAAAATAATCAATTAGCTAATTTCCTTTTGCGTCCCAAAAAACCGATGCCATTACCTTTCCAGCCGAGTGAATGGTCTTTGCCTCCTTTAGAACCGATTCACCGCGTTCAATCCACTGTTTTGATTGAATCTTTGTTTCTGGTATGCAGTAATGAATCCAGGTCTCATCTACGGTCACGAATTGTCTCTTGAAATCCGTCGGATTCCGCGTAAACACTTCCAAGCAATCGGCTCGAATGCGTTTTTACTCCGAATTGAGCAAATACGGCACCCATCTTGCAGAAAGCTTTTTTAAACTGAATTCATTATGTGAAATATGAATTACTCGTTCATAAGAGATCGCTTCTTCAATTTCACGCACTTCAATTCGAAGATCTGCCAAAACGTCATGAATTTTATGCACAATTTCTGGCGTGGTAGACGTTTTCGGACATTCTGAACGTGGTTTATCACTTGTATGCATGCGGTCACGATTGAATTCCGAAACCTAAAAAGTCACGGTGGAAAATGAAGGTGATGAATCCCCAAGAACGGCATCTAATCTTGATTTGATTTCCGTTGCGATTTTCCCTTCCAAATAGAAAAATTTGATGACCGCTCGAACTTCGTTTTTATCCATAATTGAAAATACAAAAAGGTGACTTGACTTCAATGCTTGCCAAAACTAGACTATTTGACAGATTGATTAGACATTTGCAGTCAACTGATATGAAAGGGTTGTCATCACAACGACATAATGTATTTGGAAAAAAGCAACCCCCTAGCAGCGATTTCGGAAGCTTGTCAATCTACCCTCGTACTTTGTATTTACAGATTTTTGTAGAATAAATCTTTTTTCGTCGTCTTTATTTAATTATAATCATAAAGTGTTAACTTTGAACGTCCTGTACATCTAGCAGACTTTGATACTGTTATCCGGACAATTGAAAAAACCATAACGACGCAAAAATAACCACTTCGCACCGGATCAGCACCAAATGGCTTAGGATCAAACGTAACGCCGACTTATATTATTACCATAAGAACGTTTGTAAATAGTGAAATAAGTGTTTACACTTAGTAGGTTGACACGGTAGTGTGTATATTGTTTGCGGATTGTGGAATTACTTAAAACCTAATCTAGATACCCGACGTAGAGCCGTAAAACGACTTGGGTAAACTTTGGTGCGATAAAACAAAAGGAATATTGTAGATATCGCAATATTACATTTACCGACAAACGCCTATATTAATTTAAAATATTCGGGTTCGTTTTAGGTTTCCCGAAAAAAAAAACACATCGTAAGCTGCTTCGCGTATGTTTAACCTCTACTTCGTTTTTTAACTTTTAATCATTACAAACAAGGCACTACGTAATATTTGTTCTTGGATGATAAAAGACCATATAGTTTTATAATTTTCGGGTTTTCTACAAAAGCTTAGATAGTTTTATTTGTTTGTTGCTGTGTGTGTCATCTACTTACGTCGACGAAGGAAAAAAAATAGAACTGGGATGCAAATACGTACAAACAAATTCTTTGTTACCAATATTTGTGTTGATTTGTTTGTTCGGTATTGTAACAATGTACAGGTTGTTTAAAGTTATCGGCCCACTAATGCTAACTTATTATTATACACGTTGGTCCAGATACGAACGGGGGATTGTGGATGGCAATAGCGCATTCCAGTCTCACAGGGATCCCACCCAGTCGCAGTATTGCATTACAGGGATTTGAGGCTGTTCGTCTATTTGTTGGCATTTATGGCAATTCCCGAAGGAATAGGACGATCCACATGCTCTACGGCAAACAGATCGGCCGTGCTTTGGTAGTCATTTCCGGCAAAATACCATTTAATGATCTGTATCTTCTCTACGTCTGTAAAACTAACATAGTGTATTTCAAATCCACGATCACTTGTTAGAACCTTACGAGCACACAGACAAACAAAGAGTGCGTTCGATGGGCCCCTCAGAGCTACGGCAGTTGCGCGTGGCAAGGATGCCAGATCGCGCTACGTACAATATATCTCGCACTCCAGTCAAAGCTGGGCCGACGTGTATATAAGCTACGATGTTGGTTAAATTATCAAAGATGTAGTGATCTTTCCGCTGATCACAATGATGTTGAGAAGAAAAGATATCGCAACTTGAATTGCTTATATTTTTTAAATTGAACATCCTGTATATTTTTCAATTATTCCATAGGAAATGAATCTTTGCGTCAAATATCCTTATAGTACTATAGCACTAAAATGAAAAACAAAAGACATACGATGACATTTGTATTGGACAAGTGAATCAAAAAAAAATTGCACGTCGTATTTCAGCCTTTGGTTAAATAAGTCGCGTTTTTATTAAACACTCTGTATATTTTTTCACAAATCGATAAAGAGTGATATTTTAAATAAATTACTCTTATAACGTTAAGGCCCCAAAATGAGGGAGAAAAGAGATTTGATCAATTTTAAGATGTATGTGTAGTGGCTAAACACCTCTTGTAAGGTGGCGCTTCCCCTTTAGAGGATTTCTAGATCCATTGTCGTTTATACTTCGTTGCATATCTTTTTCCCTGCTGTTCTGTTCTTCGCTTTCTCTTCCACATTTCTTATTCCTGCCCTCTTTAAGTCCTCTTTCACCTCCTCTATCCATTTTGATCGAGGTCTGCCTCTTCTTCTTCTACTTCTCGCCATCTCCCATTTCGTTATTACTTTGATCGGGTCTTCCTCTCTTGCTCTCCATGCATGCCCTATTCATCTCATTCTTTGTTGCTTTATCTTTCTGACAATATCCTTCCCTTTCATCTCCTCTAGTAGTTCTTTGTTCGTACGTACTCTGTATTCATTCTCCCTTAGCTTCATTGGCCCCAATATAGTTCTTAATATTTTCCGTTCTGCAATCCTTAGCGTTTCTTCATCTGCCTTGGTCATCGACATTATTTTCGCTCGATACATCATTGCTGGTTTTATTATATTTTCGTATATTTTCATTTTTGTTCCTTTTGTGAGTATCTCGCTTTTTGTTAATTTTTTATTGGCTTGGTATGCTCTATTCGTCGCCATTATCTTCTCTTTAATCTCCTCCTCCTTTCCTCCGTCATTGGTTATCATCACACCTAAATAATTAAATTTATTTACTCCTTCAAAGGAGTGACATCCTAATTTAATTTCTTTTTTTCTCGTTTTCATTCCTACCCTCATAATCTTCGCTTTGCTTTCGTTTATGTGCAATCCTATTTTATCTCCTTCTCGTATTATTTAATTTTAAGATGAAAGAATTAAAATACTCGCTAGGGGATTTTTTTTTACTAGGCGGTAATATTGCTAAAAACGTCAAGTTACCTTGATATGGTATAGGTACAGAGGTTACTACACTTAAACAAAATCTTTAATATCTTCAATAAAAGTGAGGTTAGACGTTGAATTTAAAATTTCATTCTAAGCACATGGTTATCCATATATCATTATCTTTATTGAACCAATATATCGCCAACTTAGGATAAATAGTTCGACTTTGTAAATTCGCAGAAGCGTTCCATAAATTTACAGCTAACTCAACTAGTTCCTTTAACGGCAACATTTCAGTGTTCAAAATAATACGCCTTACATTCCCGTTTCTAACAAATAAACCAATTTTTTTGCGGGTACACGTTAATTCTGCTAACAGCTCGCATTCAGAGATCGAGCGTTATGTAAAAAAACCATCCATTATGACATTCTGCTGGCTTTTCTAATTCAATTAGGATTTTTATTTGGATTATTCTCGAATTTGCGAGCCAGTTCTAATCAAATACGCTGCCTAATTCGTTTCGAACGTCAGAAAAATTTTAGCGAGATTAGTATATTAGTTTAGTGTATTTTTGAGAGAATTTTTTAAAGGGTAAGCGCTAAAAACGGAAAAAACAGAGCAAACACTCATAGGTCGAAATATCACCCAAATATCGAACGCAAATAATGTTAGAGTTTGCATTTCGCATTATTTGGTCAAATAAACAGTTACACGGAATGGTATCGAAGATATTCGTTTTATTAAACGAGGAGATGTATAATGGAAGAGAAGAATGGAACATATCTAAAGTGGAGTACACGGATATAATAAAAGATTTTCACAAAATGGTGCGAAATATTTTCGAGATGCTAGGCCCGTTATTTCTCACTTGATTCTAGTGATTACCTTTGTGTTTGCTGATGTAAGATCTTGGTATAACCGTATCATGTGATTCAAAAAAAATGTCACAGTCGTCATTACACAATATGTCGATTTTAAACGAGGAAAAAATAAAAAAAAAAATTTTACAAACTAATTAATTAATTACACAGTCTGTAGGTCGGGGAGTGTTCCTAGACACTCTTTCGGCAATTTAAATTAAACTAGGATTTTGTGGATAACAGAAGTACACAGAGAACACTGACACTTTCTTTAACTTATGCATTTATTCGTAAAGAGAACGGTTTTTGTCTTGTTCATTACAACAACGTTTCCTGTTACTTACTTCTGCCCATAGGTGGCATTTTACAAATAGATGGCCAATAGGTGGTCTTTTACAATAAATAGCCAATAGGCGGCATTTCAGTTAAAGCACCATTTACACTGTAACAACTAGGTATCAATTAATGTATTAAAACTTGAAAAAAGAAAACCAACCTAGAATTGTGACATTCCAATATGAACTCTATTTCTTCTGACATATTATTTATGGTAGAATTTAAACGCTTAGAAAATGGGAACACAACCAAACATGTGTTATCTGGCTGAATATTTTGACTAAAATTGGGAAATTAATTAGTGTTATAATTTGATAATAAATTTCAATCGTATATTCTTATTTTTAAAAATAGCATAATGCATGCCATGCAGTGACGCAACTGGAAGACTGAATCTATGCTAATCTATAACATTTAACACCGCCAACAACTGCACAATATTAAAATTTGCCAATAAACAAGACGATTGCTTTATGAACAATATTTAGTTTTCAAAATTATGCTGAAGATACGAATTTATGCTGTTAATTGTTGTAGAAATATTCCATTAAAATTGAAGATTTAGGATGTGAAGAAAATGAACAGGAGATAAGTTATTTATCTGTTTCACCATGATCGTCTTTAACTGGACTTAAAATAATCACCTAACACCTCCAAGCTCCAGCGGTAAGGGACCATAAAAGAAGTTGGAGCTACTGAGAAGGAGCTTCGATGTTCGATGTTGGAAATTGCAACATTACAATGTGTCAGAAACGTTTAAACTACAAAAAGATGTAAATTCCGCAAAATTAAAATAATGGAATGTCAATTTGCATAAATTCCTAGCAAAATTATAGTCAGCCTTGTTGATTCAATGTTGAAATTAGTTTCAAAATCGACAGTATATTGGACATTCTATTCATCGTTTACTTTTGTTATTAATCACATTTGGGGACGTTTCATACATAAACAAATTTGCTTTCCAAAAAATGCCAACATTTTTGTAAATGTTAAACAAGCATTGTCATTCTCTGATAATGCAGTACTCCTAGGAAACATAAGAATAGAATAAGAGTTAGAAACGTAAGCACGTGTCAAACAAGTGTGAAAACAAAGCTATTACAAATTAGGGACTTTTTCTCAAAATAAAACTGATCTTAACGTAAATTCAAACGAATTAAGCTTAAAAAAATGGAACTGCAAACGAGAATAAGTTTAGTACAATGTTATTATGAATGTGGTAGAAATTACAGTATTGGCTTATGAGAATTTCGTACTAGAATAGGTTTAAGAACAGGCTCCTGTAAAATGAAGACGTACCTTAATTTGATTAGCACTTTAGAAAGAATAGGGTCTGTAATTGATCTCCCAAGATTAGGAAGACCAAGTGATGTCCAAGTTGCAGAAGTTCTTCAAGGAAACCAAAATATAGCCAATACTAATCAGCTAGAAATCAGTGGTGTAAATGCAATATCGAAACAACTGCAAATGCCATAAACCACTGTTTAGAAAATTTAACCCAAAATCCTAAAAATTTATCTTTATAAATTGCAACGTCTGTTTGATTTGAAGGAGGCAGGTTTGGCGATCAGGTCCGATGCTTCTTTGCGAATAATGACTCAGATTGAAATTGAACCCGAATGGTTATCCCGTATTTTATGGACAGATGAGGGCCAATTTTCTCTTCATTATGGAGTCAATACTCAAAACTATTCCACAGAAAATCCACAGGCAATCATTCAGGAAGGTCTTCATAACACTGTTTGGTACCGTTTCACTCGTAATTTCATCATTTGTTCTTATTTTTTCGAGGAAATACATGATGACGAGGTCGTAACTGTAATAATTACTGATGAGCGCAATACTTGCAAATGTTGAAGAGATTCCACAGTTGCAAAACTAGGACGCAATACAGCATAGAAACTATTTAAAGCTTGCTAACTGCTGCTTTTGAAGATCGTGTTATAAGCAGACATTTTCTGAACCTAGTGGATTCTTGGCTTTGGGGTTATTTAAAAAATTTAGTGTTTGGCATACGACCAAAAACATTGGAAGAATTAAAAGACAGAGTTATAGAGCAATTTGCTGCAATTCAATCCGAAATGTTGTATAATGCAGTGTATAACTTGGAGGAAACGTTGGTGCTTTTATACCATTAAAACGGAGGTTATATTGAATAGTTACGGTAAATAGTGTTAGACATAAGAAATATTCTACTGATTTTTATTGTTAGTTTAATTTGTTGAAATATATCCTTTACTTCATTGTACTTGTAAGAATCATAAAGTTAATAGTAGAAGCTTAGTTAAAGACATGTTATGGATACTTGAATATTTGTAAAAATAAACATATTTTAATTAATTCAGATTTAGGATCCTCAAATTCCAACCTTTATCCTTCGTTGCAACATGGACGACCGCGATTAATCTATGCCATGCATTTAAAAATATAAAAATAAGTTAACTATAGATTAGAATGATTGTATAGTTTTACTGCTGAATATCATGAGTCCAGTGTTGGTGTTACAATGTTCCAGTATCACTGTGTTTGAGTGCGTGATTGATTTAATGAAGTTATGGCAAATAAAAACATATATTGTAAAAGATCTTTTGTATGTTGTTTCTTGAGTAAATTTTAATTCTGTTGCTACAATCTACAGTTTTAACATTATTTTTGAAACCAAATTAATCTGAAAATTCTAGAAAATCTTCAGAACTTATCGATATACGAGCACTTCCAATTATTTCCCGATTAAAAAAATCCCATATGATAGCACTATATAATACCGTCACATATACCTATATATCGATGATGTCAACTTATAACTATACGTCAATTAATTTTTTCTAAAAGCAAAAAAAAACAAGAAAAAAGAAGTAATAATAATAATGGCATTCTAATTTTATTTTTAATTAACCATAAACAGGAAGGTTTAATATCAAAAGATAAGTCACACAATATAATACGTATTATATATGTACATATATACATATAACATACATACACATATGTAGAAGAGAATAAATACAAAGAAAATAATTATAATGCAAGAGAAATAAGCTACAGCTTGTCAATGTCAGACGCTTTCTAGATTAGAAAATTATAATTGGATTACATATTACGATTACTAGGTTTTTTACGTTTTTTTTTTTTTAGTGATAATTTGAGGGAAAGTAATAATTTCACTGTTGCGATATGTTTGTGATTTAATTTGATTCAATCCCAAAAGAATTTTATACCAAACGGAGTTAAATCTAGC
The DNA here is from genome assembly GCA_029619315.2 of Dynastes maya. NCBI lineage: Eukaryota > Metazoa > Arthropoda > Insecta > Coleoptera > Scarabaeidae > Dynastes > Dynastes maya. The sequence goes on from JAROYE020000014.1 coordinate 13,571,906, forward strand.
ATGAATCTTTCTAAACAACGATTATGCAGTCGTTCAATTAAATTAGAACCGCTCGAAATAATTTAGGACATCGAGCTCTAAAAGAAGCTGTTTCTCTTCAAACTGTCATGATTTCCTCTTTTGCTAAAGTATTTGAACTGTTTCTTTATAAACGTATTTCTTATGGCACCAGATCTTATCTTTCTCTTTCTCAGAATGGATCTATGTCGTATAGATCTTCCACAACGAACTTAGCAATAATATCCCAAGCCATTACTGAGACTGTTATCTCCACCGAGCTTTCTCGGGCGTTCGATTTAATAAATCATCATATTTGGCATGCAGAACTAAGCTTTTTTGATGCTAGCAAAGCCTTACTCGGTCTTATATGCTAAACAGAGTAAATGACGTTTACTTTAATGGTTATAAATTTCATCTGTTTTATTCCACTTGTGGGATTCCTCAAGGATCAAACCTTGTTCCACTCCTATTTAATATACATACATTGTGTTAATTTGAAAACTTCCCAATTATTAAAAAAATGCAAAGACAGGTCAATTTTTGTTTCGAGAGGGAACCACTTTGATCAATATATCATGATACTAAACTTATCCCCTTAAGCCCCCCCAGCCCCAACATAAAAATCTCCTCCAGATTTGATCCCACTTGACTTTTTCTTGCGGGGTCACCTGAAAACAGTTATGTGCCAAACACAACCGCAGAATATTGGCAAACTTAGACTTAGAATTACTGAAGAATGCAGGCGTATATCACCAGAAACATTTGAAAGGGTCAGAAGAGAATTTTAAAATCGGCTATATTGTTGTCTTCAACAAAATGGTGTAGAATCTCAACTTTTAATTAACTAATTTGAATATTTTTTTTAATAAAAGTTTATATTTTGCAATGTTTGCTTAGCATGATATTTTTTCGGTTATAATCCCCAGAACTTGACCAAATGTCAAAGTAAGATATACCACTGAATTCGTAATTTCGAACGATGTGTCACAAATGGTATCATCCCATTTAACATTTTTATGTTGGGGTGGAGGGATTCAAAGGAGTAGTTTAGTATCAAGATATATTAATCAAAATGGTTCCCCCTCGAAACAAAAATTGGCTTGCCTTTGCATTTTTAAATAATTTTATTAGTTTCCTATGTAGGCCGCCTGGGAAGTTTTCAAATAAACACACTGTCTATATCGAGAATCTTCTTAAATCTATAGACAGTCCTGTATTAGCTTATGGTGACGATATTAAAATTTACTGCATTATTGATTCTTCCTCAGATGTTAACTTTCTACAGGCTAATCTGAACAAAATTAACTGCTGTACACAAAAATTTAAAATCAAATGTAGATAAATTTTTTTTTCTGTCTTTTACTAAAAGGGTATAACATAGTTAATTCACACATTAATTATTAATGGTTTTAAAAGATTACCTTGCCTCTACGTCTGGAATAAACTTAATCCACTGTAAGATTAGGAACTATAATTTGCATTTTTTGAACAAAGAAATTAATGTTACTTGATTGGATTGAGTAATAAAATTTCTTAATTTGAAATAAATAAATTTTCAAACATTATTACTATTATTGAAGCAATTTATTCAATTATCTTAATAAGTGTAACACCTGCATGAAAAAGATCTTATTATTCTATAACAAAAAAGTCTCTTTCGTTCCATTTAACCGAGGTGTCATTTTGATATTTAGGAAATTGAATGAAAACGTCAACTTTGAACGGCAGTTTTTGGAAAATATATTTTATACTTGCTTTATTTACAGAACTGGTCCTAATTTAACAAACAACGACTGTATTACACTTTTCACTTCTTGACACACATTACGTGGATGTATCATAAATACAACTTTTATATTTCATATCACAATATGACTCAGAAGAGCTCATTTCTAACTAGAATCTGCATCAAAAAAATAATCTTTCTACTCAAACAACCATCATATTCGCAGTGCAACAAAATCTGGGACACCCAGTATACTAAAAACCAAATCTAATTTAATTAGGAAACGACAAAGATCACTTAATTGATTGTCTTATTTTTGAGATATTTATTAACTTCTTACAAAAATATTTTTTTTTCGATTATGATCATGATTATTATCGTTATTTTTTTTTTAGAGAAAACCAATTACTTAATTTAATTTAACAATCTGAATTTTAGTATAAGGAAAATAATTTTAGATATCTATATCTAAATTGAAGTAAAATAGGTTCCATCAGATTAAAATGATATTCACGAACACCACAAGAAAGGAATGGAAATATTTCGAATTTTATAATTGACACCTTCATACTATTTGACACAGATTCTACGATTACCACTAGACTCAGCAGTAAAAGAATTGCATGTTTGGGAAATATTTTACAATAAACTAAACATTAGTTTTGCAAGCAGTTGAAAATAACTGACGTCGATGTTCTAGTTTTAAGAAATATTTTAGCCTTACTGTTGTGAATTTGATTAGCCTAGAAGCAACAATATTTTGAGGAGAGAGGAATTCAAATTAGGTTAAATAAATACTCAATATAACAAATAGCAATCACTGTATACGATTTAAAAGGTACTCATTATACAGTATGTCTATTTAAGTTAGAACCATATGGAAAACTTTCTTAGTATTAGTTTTAGGGAAAAAGTTATCCTTCATGAAAGGTTCTGCGTGGTCTAAAACCTAAAATGCAATAATCAGATGTCAAATTTGTTCAGTCATATACCAGGTTTGTTAGAAAATATGAATTTTGCGTAACAGTAAAGTAGGATAATTGTTATCAAGAAAATTTGAATAGAATTAAAAGCTATAGTCTAATATTCAATCACATCCATCTACCCTAAATCCCAATACTGAACATTCTTGGCTGTTAACCTTGCCTCCTGCCAGGTTTCTCTTTTACTATGCAGTATTTTCCCTATTGTGTCTTCCCATGTTTCTTTTGGTCGTCCTCGTCTTCTTCTTGCTCGTACTCTAACTTCCCAAACCTTTTTCACTTGTCTACTGCTTCCCATCCTTTGCAGATGGCCCCACCAGTTCAATTGGCGTTGTTCTATAAATTTCAGGATTTGTTGAACTTCAAAATCCTGTCTTATTTGTTCGTTTCTAAGCCTATCTATTTTTATTACACTTCTCACCATTCTCAGATATTTCATCTCTACTGCTTGTATTCTGCCTTTTTGTTGACGTGTCAGTGACGTCTCACATCCATATGTTAAGATTGGCTTATATACAGTTTGGATGAATGCGTAACATGATCATTCATTTTGCAAATCGGAAAGTACATAAGAAGTCATAATTAATGGATTTAAAAATATCTAAATTTTTGTCTCACTTCACTAATGCTTCGAAAGAATTCCATTATACATTCCTGATCATATCAGGAGTTATTTCCTGGATTGCTTCTGAAATGATCCTCTCGAAATGATCAACACTTTGAAAGGACTTTTAGAGGTAAACTTGCCGTTTTAAGTAACCTCTTAAGAAGTAGCCGAGAGGGGTTACAAATCTAGAGATCTAGCCGGTCAAAAAATATAGTAATATCTATGTATTAATTTTCCATTGAAAATATTTTCACGGTTTTCCCTAACAGCTAATGCACTATTGCTTCTTGTAACCGTGTACGTTGGCGTTCTTCCTTGTCCTTGTCCAGAAAGTCATTGAAATGATTTTGTAAAAAAATTAAATTACGTCCGGAATTCATAGATTACATAAAAAAATACAGTTCAATTTTATCTTTATAAACTCCACACCATACGTTCATTTTAGAAGAATATTGATCGCGAATCTTTATTGTAAATTTGGGATCACTGTCACTCCATCAACGACAATGTTGGGAAATGATAATTCCATTCGAAGAAAATGTTGCTTCATCTGTGAAAACTGTACGTCATCTTCTAACTCTTCTTTGGATGAGAGGATAAAACTCAAACGGTCTATCGTAATCTCTTGCTTTTAATGTGTGAACAAACTGTGGTTTGTACGGATGATATTTTTTACATTTTAAAAATTATTGCTAGGGTATCCTTACTTACCCTATTTGGTATCAAAGTAGTCCTTTTGCGCAATGAAAATTTTGGATTTTCAACGATTTCATTACTGTTGGATGCAGATTATTTCTGTTGGGATATCTATTGTTAAAAAATGACTGCAGCTTCTCGAGATGTTTTATCGTTTTCTCTCACAATCTTAACAATTGTAATTACGTAAAGGTTACACTGGGGCTTTACAGAACCCAATGAAAAATAAATTTTATTACCAATTTTTTCCATCTTTTCTCTCTGTGAATATACTAATAATATTCTCAATAAAAACTTGCCTTATTCCAAATTATTATCTCTTAAATCTTTAAATAAATGGCAAAATAATGGACATCCTAAGAGCAATACTATTACAAATTTGAACAAATTACAGCATATAATGCATTTAAGAAAGAGAATAATAATCTACCTTAGTCTATCCATCTTTTTTCTTATCACAGAAGCTACAGTGAACCTTTCTATGAGTATTATCATTGTTAACGAAGCCCGAAGGTGGTACGTTGAGTATTTCCACAATATTTTGGCGAATTGTTCTTCTTAGCATCGGGCTGTCTCAGAAATAGTGTTACCAATGACATTCCCAAAATTTCCACAAATTCCTCCAGTCCTTTTTTTCGTCCCCAGCTTACTCTGGATTTGCTAAAGATAACAAAATCATATAGTTGATTTCATTTTCATCTGGAATTCCAAGTAACATTCTCAGAGGGCACCTGTTTTGTTTTCTTGGCAGTTGTGTATGAAATGGCAAAGCTGATCAAAGGTGTCTCTGCCACCTTTTGTTGTATTATAGGTTTGAATTATAGGTGATTTTCTAGTTTCTTGATTTAATGTATCGTCGCGATGTAAAGGAAACAAGAGTTTTGTTACCATCAAATGCAAATAGCGACGAACCTATTTCTCTTTTGGCTAAGAACGATGGCGAAAACTCCTTCTAATTTTTTTTTAGGGTACATGTGATTGTTAAAAAGTTTACATAAAGATCTAGTAATCCCAGGCGACACAAAATTCATTTACATGAACCTACCTGTAGGAAGTAAATTGTTGAGACAGCTACAATCAATGTAGACGTTCGCAAAGTAGATTTAAGCTAACCTCAAACTCATCCGCATTAGAAAATAATTTATTATTGGGTTTCTAAGATCCTAGTGTGATCTTTCAAGATTAATAACGCTGCCATTTCCAATGTAAGTATTTAATAAATTCATACTGGAGTTTTGACGGTAATTGTCAGAAATTTTGCGATTGTAAGGGAAAGTTTAAAGTAAAAAATAACAAAAACTGATTTCTCAGGGTAGATGGATGTGATTGCATATTACGATATAGTTAATTCTAGTCAACTTCTCTTTATAACAATTTTGTGTTCTCTAAAATGAGGACACTAATTTACGGATACGCAAAATTCATATTTTCTGACGAACTTTCTATATTCTAATTACCTTTTTTCTTAAAACTAATAGTAAAGAAGTTTTCCATATTGCTCTACCTTAAATAGACACACTATATGGGAAAATTATTACGGATCCTTATTAATATTTTTATTCGAAAAAATCCTCCCGTTTAAATTGAGATGTTCCCGGATATTATTCAAATTATACACATTTTAAATGATACGTCAGAACGAGAGGGGTATTATTATTAATGGTTGAACCTAATCTATATTATAATCAGTTTTACCTTTTCGTTAATAATTTCTTAAGCTCATTTAATATCAAGTTGGTATAAAGCGTGGAGTTTGAGGAAAATTTTCAATAAATATTCAATATTTTCTGATGTAAACAAAAAATAATGTGGCTTATTTTAGGAGTCAGGCGTTGAAACCATTTGAATTTTGATGATATTACAGCTCTTTTAATGTGGAAAAAAGGACTTTAATAACAGCGGTTGTATTATAGATTAAGATTATTTACATAAGTAATTTCTTTGGGATTATAGGCCCGTATAAAATTATTGGTACCCCGTAAGACTAGTCTTTACATATCCAGTAAACTACCAAAGTTAAGTTCATTAGGAATTTAGCACTTGACTTGTATTACGGAAAATTTTACTGGAGTAAAATTAGTACCGTAGCTTAAGCAAACATATACGTATATAATGAAGCAAATTATTCATATTGCTTGTGATTTTAAAAAGGCTAAAAGTAGTAGTTATCTACAGAATAAAGTTCAAACAAAAGTGAACTTACTGCAGAAGTACACATGGAAAAAATTGCCTAGAAACAATAGCCAAGACAGATAATGCTAATATAAACAGCTCCTGGTATTGATGGGAATCACTACCGGTAAAAACAATATTTGAAGAATAAAAACATTAAAGCTTCTTACTCTTTGCCATATTGCTCTTACATCTCTCAATTTATGCCACTAATCTTCAAAGACAACAATTGAAATATTTCCTGGAGCTACATAGTGCGAGTAGTTATAGTCATGCCGTCCTAAAGACCGTATACATATATGTATACTCTTTGCTAGAGAGTAGCGAATATAGAAACCGAAATATAGATTGCATACTTACCCATGCAATGATATAATCTTTAACGTACGACGTTTCATACATTTTCAAATCGGTTAATGCAATATTTTTTTCTTTTTGTTACTATTTACGTGTACTAATTTAACTATAGTTTTTTTTTTAATATATAATAAGGAATAATAATGAAAAAGAGATAAATAAACTTGCCTGTCAGTGCAATGGAGAATCTGCTATAGGAACACCTTTAAAGGGTGCCCTATGCCCGGTAAGGGCGACAGGTGACAGAAGAATTATTAAACTACATAAAAATAATTCCTATTTAATTACATTATTAAAGAAATAATTGAATTAAGGTATAAAAACAATGGTCCAATTTCTCACAAACTTTTATTAACCCTTTCAAGCTTTGTATAAATAAAAATTTTCTGAATTAAAGCGTTGGGGTGTTCTGATGACACCACGGTGTAAATGTAAAGTTTATGGCCCCATCTATCGGGAAAAAAATATTACTGGCTATCGGTCGGTAATTATTTGACATTTGATTGTTTGTTACTAACCTTTGTGGTGTTGTAGTAAGTTAGGAACAATTGTAGTGTACTTTTTTATTATAGTAAATGAAATATCGATAGAATGGAAAGTAAGTAATGTTTTTATTTACTAAGTGAGTTATTATATTACTTTCTATTGTTTTATACGTATAAAATTTATTTGAACTGGAGTATTTCATTTATTTACATGTGGTTTCAATTGACACCACAATGCCGTTAAGTAGATATAATTTAGTATTGTTGCAGAAAAAAGTTGGAGTTATGCTGAGTTAGAAAGTATGGATTACGACGACTATAATATATAAGAGGCGATTCCATCAGGATCTGAATCAGAATATGATTCAGATCTTGAAGAAGATGATATGGTAATGAAGATCGGTGTTTCAGATATTCAATCTGAAAATCACGTCCTTGACATCGTGGGTGATAGTGCTAGTGCATTACTTGTCGATGACAACGATGACTCTCATGAAAAGGACTGGGTACCTACATCCCAGTTATAATCACAATTACAGTCTCTGGCCAGATTACTTGAAACACTCAATATTTTGTAGTTTCTTCATAATAAAATATAAACTATACATGTATTATATTTTTTATTTATAAAATATATTGTAAAAATATGTTAATATTAAATAAGTAATTAATATTTAGTCCATAACCCATGATTTTTAATAACACCCTTAATTCTTCGGGGCATACTTTCAATGCAAGATATGATTGTCTCTTTTATATCTTCATCGTTCTCCCATACATCTTTTATATTTTTCGTTAATATTCCCTTTGTAGGGTTTTCTCTTTCATATACCTTACTTTTTAGTCGATTTCATACGTTCTCGATGGGATTGAGGTCCGGTGAATTTCCGAGCCAACGTAAAAGAGGTATGTGATTGTCTACAAAGAATTTCTCAACCTTTTTTGCCACATGGCAAGGAGCATTATCTTGCATAAATATACGCCCTGTCGGTGTGCGACGTCCTGGCTTAAAATACGGTAATAACGTGTTTTTTAGCACATTTATGTACTGCTCTTGACGCATTGTACCTTCTACAAAATACAAAGGGCCAGGTCTGTCTTCACTAAGCACTCCCCAAATCATTACCTGCGGAGGGTGTTTTACAGTTCGAAGAACCGTGGACTCTGTGAGACGTTCGCCAGGTCGTCTACGAACAAATTGTGCTCGCTGCACTAACACACATTACAGATGAAACTCTTACCCAACTAATTTGAAGTCAATCGGTGCAGACATTATGATACTAAAATTTAAATTGACACTTTGTATAAACTCTAAAACAGAACTTAACACGTGTTACTGTTTAATTAAAATGATTGCAAGAAACAGTAAAAAACGCCATCTCTTTGACACATAGCTAAGGTGCTTTAAAAAAATATTATGTTGGAGCATATATACTGTCCTTATAGAAGGACAGAAGGCATATCTGGGTTAAATGTTAAGAACAAATGGGGAGACATCTGTGGATGGTGGGAAGCACCAACCTAGAAAAATCGTGGAAGTATATTCTAGCCTCAAACCACATACGACAGAAATCAGTAACCCAAGTATTAATTAGGGATTATTGAATAATCCCTAATTAATAATTTAATTTTTCAATAATTTAATTATACTGTAACCTATAGAAAAAACTTTTTCATTAGCTCATTCACTTGTTCCTAATTTTAATTATTAACTTTTTTTCCAATATTGTAATTTTTAATTTATTAGATATCCTTGTAGCCTGGCCTGATGATGTGTTGTTGAACACGAAACTGGTCTCAATAGAACTTTGTGGGACCTGGACCATGTTTCATTCCTATCTTTAATATGAATATTTTCTTAACTGAAAACTAAATAATTTACTTGAAAGAAATATTTTCCTGTTTTGGATCCTAAGAAAATACTTATGAAATTTCAAGAAAATTATTTTCTTGTATTATACATTTTTATTGTCTTGAAATAAAAATATCTTCTTGAATAGAGACTGATTTTTGCAAAAAAATCTATTTTCTTGATGCAAGAAATGGTTTATAAGAACTAACTGATATTTTACATTATTAAAACCATAGAATTATCAAGGTTTCACATTAAAGCGACAATCAACTAAATACTAGAGCACCAATCGTCTAAATCTTTGTACATATGTACTAACTATACCGAACAACATTATGGATTATCATGCAATTCAATTGTAGCATTTAACTAAGATTAGCAGATTCCCAAAAGGATGTAAATGTAATATCTATTTGCTGTGTTGATTAGCAGCATTGTAGGATACTATAAATTAGAACTCAAATATAAGACGAGATTTTAAGTTTATTTAAGATGGTGTCACATTTCCAATTAGCAAAATTTGAGATTGAATTGGTTCTGGTTGGAGTACAAAGCACCAGTCTATTTTTTAAGGAATTAGATATTTTATATATCAGGTAATAATTGAGAGATATTGCAATGGCACATATAAGTGCGATTCATAGCACTAGACACGAGTAATGTGATAATAACTGTTTCTACGGATTCATATTGGAGATGTTGCTAGCAGATTCATTTAAAAAGAGATTGGACACATTAGAAGGTTTCTTAAAGGGATTGAGAGTAATTTAATATTCAAATTTTGGCCCTCATACAAGACTATGTTTGGTCTTGTTAGATAATGAAGAACTATAACGTTTTCTTTCACGATAAATGTCTTGGAATAGATGATTTAATTTGCCCGTTATAAAAATAGTAATAATTTTAGGATTAGAATATCTTCAAAATGTTATTTTGAATATATCCATCAACTTAGATCATAACATTCAATAACATAATACCAACCTCTGTTTGAAATTGACTCAATATTATTTACAGTTACACTTAGCTTCAATTCACACACCCTTTACGTTATACGTAAGTATAGGATATTGTTAGGTATATTATTTCATATTGACTTTAAATATTTAGAAATAAAATAAATAAATAAACATACAATACATTACTTCTAACATATATGTATAAAATACACCGAAATTTAAGCTCTACTTTATACAGTGTGAGTGATTTTCGATATTTAGTATAGAAATCTTGAAAGCCAGCGCAGTTAGAGAGACCGTTAAATAAGAAAAGATTTACTGTTTTATGAGACCAATTTAAAACACTATTTGTTTTTCTAAAAACGATCTTCTACGATTTCATTATTATTTATTTGACAGAAATAAATGTTAAGGTGAAAGTTGTAAATAATTGTAGTCTTTATAAGGTAAACTAATTTCGTTACGTCTGCCATATTGAACTTATGACATAAACCAATTTTGTTTTTAAATGGCAATGATAGTTGGATATTGTCTATGTTTAAAATAACTGTATTAAATGTTAAACAATTGAAAAGGTTATAATGATACTATCGTCAACTACGATTCTCATTTAAAAAACACAAGTTTTGACATATCATAACTCCCACAAGAGAGCTCATATCAACAACTTCACTGGATATCTTGCTAAAACAGTAATTATCTACAACTTCATCCTTAATTTATTTTTCTTTAAAAGTAAAAACAACGAAAATATCTACATTTAAATAAATCAAAGAAAATTAGTCTTTTTTTTCAAAATATCTAATTATGTATAATTAAAAAAAAAGAAATAGGGTTTTTAGTCAGTCCTGCAAAACCCCAAATCTTTTCCCGTTTAATTTTTTCTCTAGCTTCATTACGTTCCGAGATTCTTGAATTAATCATTGAAAATAACTCGCCCTGTATATATTTACTAGATACAACATCAAATTGGAAATAGCTCTCGCTTTAAAGATATCTGAAAAACGTGGTTATTAAAATTCCATTTTATAGTAAAGAATATAACGCATACATCAGCAGCCTGCTCGATATATTCAAGCTTATAGCGTAATACATTAATGGAAAGATGAACAAGAGTCATATTCGTGGAATTTCGACAATGAGCGTTCTTCGAAAGGTACTTGAATCCATGAGTCGCACTTATTCTCATATACGTTCGACTTGGCTCTATAAAATTCTAGTGAAAATTGTAGAAATTGAAGCTGATATTAACAACATTCTTTTCCATTCTAAATGTAAGGTATAATAGTAGATTATAGAAATAGTTTCTTTTTAATGGGGATAACTTTCAAGAATACTGCTTTTATCTATTCTAGGTTTCTTTCCAATTCAATAAATTCGAAGGATGTTTTTCAAGTATATTTTTATTGTTTAAAATTCAAATTCCATTGTTCCAAAATAGCTGCAAATATGTGAATTTTATGGCTTTCAATTGTGGTGCTATTGTTGGTGAATGTGTAATAATACGAGGATCGTTCGGAAACTACGTGGCCTAACAAAGAAAACGCACTTTTTTTTCGACAAAAAACATTTTATTTTTCAATATAGTTCCCTGCTCGGTCAACACACTTATTCTAACGATATTCCAAATTAGCAATACCTTCCTCCTTCTAGGTCGATGAATCCAAGTCCTCGAAATAGCGATTTACAGCAGCGATTACCTCGGAATTAGACGAAAATCTCTCACCGCCGAGCCATTTTTTCAGGTTTGGGAACAGATGATAATCGCTGGGAGCCAAATCTGGGGAATAGGCCGAATGTGGCACTGATTCAAATCCCAATTCATGAATTTTGGCCATTGCAATCGCAGACTTATGGGCAGGTGCATTACCCTGATGGAAAAGCACTTTCTTCTTTACCAAATGAGGCCGTTCCTCTTTGATTTTGTCGCTAAGTTGTTGCAACAAAGTGGCATAATACTCGCCATTTATTGTTTTCCGTTTTTTAAAGTAATCGGCCAAGATAATTCCATGAGAATCCCAAAAAACAGTTGCCACAACCTTTCCTGCTGACAAAACCGTTTTTGCCTTCTTTGGTAGCGGAGAACCTTTGTGTGTCCATTGTTTGGACTGTTCTTTGATTTCGGAAGTATAATGGTGGATCCAGGTTTCATCGACGGTTATGAAACGGCGTAAAAAGCCTTTCGGATTGTGGCGAAAACGTGCCAAAAGGTCGCGAGAAACACTCAAATGATTCAGATTTTGCTCCGGTGTAAGCAACCGCGGCAGTATTTTTTCATTACCAATTCTTCAGTTAAAATTCTGTCCACGCTGTCATTTGAGATACCCACTATGTCTGCTATCTCGCGCACTTTTACTCGATGGTCATCCAATACGATACGGTGGACTTTTTCAATCATATCCGAGGCAGTTGCAATTTTAGGACGTCTATTACGGAGTTCATCATTTGTGCTCGTACGACCACGCTTAAATTCGGCAACCCAGTTTTCAACCATTGAAAACGAAGTGGCGGATTCCAATAGCGTTGAATCTATGCGTTAATTTCGGTTGGTGTTAAGCTTTTCAAATGAAAGTACTTTATCACAGCTCTCAACTCAGACTTTTCCATTGTTTACAAAATCACACGAGACGTTCACTTTGGCGTACTGTCAAAAACATACTAATTGACAGATCGCTCTGTGCTGTCATATTTAATCGACTAAAAGATGATTCTACAGAATGGTAATGAAAATTCCTTCGAATTCGCGCCACCTCTATGTTAGGCCACGTAGTTTCCGAACAATCCTCGTAAATATGATTTTGCTGATAATTTTCAAACAAGGAATAGAATATTTTCGCAGAATCGAAGCTATAGTTGATTAAAAATAATGGCATAAATTTTTTGGAGTAAAACACAAAAGAAAATATCATCTTTTGCAATTTCTGATTAGATCTACCATCTTCAAATTAAATTGATAACACAGTAAATAATTTCTGAAACAAAAAAACCTTAAATTGACTATGATAATTTTTATTTTAAAGAATTAGGCCAATATCTAGTCTCTAAATCGAAATTTTTATACAAGAATTGTGTTCCCTACTAAAAATGAATCAATATTGAGTAAGTGGACAAGTGTTTTTAAAGATTTTTGTCCAGAACTTGTGACAGTTTTGAAAGATGGTTCTCTCATAGGGTATTCATATCTTGATGCCTTCTACATTATATTTGATTGCTGTTGTAAAATTGAGTATTATAGACATTTCAGGCAATACACTGAATTTAGACTGGTATTAGAAAGATTTTTAAATAATTTTCAGAAAGATAAATTGAAGATACATATAGAATTAATATGTATTTATTATTTACTTCCAAATCTATGAAAGAACCAAATCGAACGAAAACTCCCATATCTATCAAATAAAACAATTTTTTCAATATAATAATGACGCAATGATCTCAAACGAGGTCATGTAAGATCTTTAATTTTAAAGATGTCAAGTAGCTTGTGGGAAAAAAGGAAATTATATACAAATTGATGATGTTTTTTATGGCGTTTGAAGCTTGATGAAACCCAAAACGATGTGAGAATGAATTGCTTTTACAAAAGATGAATATGATGTGTTATTTATAAAATAACATCATCGAACACGTTGTTAACTTTCTACTTAATGATGGTACTATTCTTTTTTTTTATTTGGAAATTAGGTGTGAAAACATGTGTTGTATAGTATCGAAAAAAAAAAATAGGTATAATTTGGTAGAAAAAAAAACATTTACAATAGTAAGTAATTTGTATATAATTTTAATTGTGTTTTATTGTATCTGCTTGCTAAACTAATTGATTTGGAGAAGTGAAATTTTGCAGTCTGTGAAATCGAGAAATGAATTCAAACTTTAATGGATTCTTCATCCCCAGTAATACTCCGTATTAGAAAAATTTGTACCAAACGTATTCAAATCAAAGTCAAAGATTGATCGTTAGATTTTGCCATGTTAAGATTTTAATTTGGATTGTATTATCTTTAGTTTCATTTAGAAAATACAATCAGCTTTGGAAATCTTTAAATTTTACATTTTCTAAGAGTTCAAAGCAATGGATTTTATTTGAGAACATGTTCCCCCAGGGAATTATAACAGAAAACACCTTTTTAAAAACCATAGAAATCTCGATTTTTTTCAATTAAGGTAAGTGATTTGGGGAAATCAAATCTTCTTTATTTCTAACATGCTATTGGAAAGAAATCGGAAGATGAATTGTAACTCTAATAGATCTGCCCCTAGATATTTTTGGGGCTGCTTTGTATTCGAAAAATTTAATCCAAGCTTATACAAATTAAAACCAAAAAATTGTTAGATTTTATCGTGTTAAGATTTTGTTTTGGGTTGTATAATCTCTAATTTCATTCAGAAAATATAAACAGCGTTAAGAATCTTTGAATTCTGCGTGTTTTAAGTGTTATACACATAATAATAGCTTGTTTTATTTTAAAAACATTTTTTCCAAAGAACTTTGCAATGTTAAGATTTTCATTTGGATTGTATTACCTCTGATTTCATTCAGGGAATATAAATAGCGTTAGGAATCTTTAAATTTTACGTGTTTTAAGTGTTAGAACACATAGCAATAGATTATTCTATTTTAGAACGTTTTCCTTCAAAGAATTATCAAGAATTATTATAAAATCAATACCAATTTATACAGAAAATACGCAACGGTAATTTCAAAGGACTAAAAACCATAGGGACTCGTTATTTTTTCAATTAAAGTAAATAATTTGGAGAAATCAAATGTTGCGATCTTTATTGAGTCTGTTTTTATTTTTAAGTAGTTAGCTGTTAGAAAGAAACGGAAAAAATGAATTGGAACTCTAATAGTTTCTTTGTCCTTAAATGTTTTGGGGGGTGCTTCGTACTAGAAAAATTTGAACCATGTGCATACATATTCAAGTTAGAAATTGCTAGATTTTGGATTGTATTACCTCTAATTTCATTCAGAGGCTATAAGCAGCTTTAGGAAATTTTAAATTCTATGTTTTTTAAGTGTTAAAAATCATAGCAATACCATTTTAAACAAAAAATGTATAATACCTTTTCTAAAACATTAAAAACCATAATAATCTCGATTGTTTCAACAAAAACATCACTAAAATGAAAAACAAGCTACCTTAATGCATCGAATATATAAGATTGTTAACTCGTCCCATACCTTGCTTCAGTTGTTTTCTTTCCAGAAGCTCGCGCGTGGTCTCGCTCGAAGGATAACGCCACTTTTCCGGACTCCGGGTACACCATGAAACCGGAATAGCTTTCGTTTTAATAACAAGAATAAACAAGAGATTTCTTTTGAGAAGCACCACTGTATTTCTTTTATTCAATCGGAAAAAAAACAGATTAAAAACAATCGACGCACTTATAAAAGCGGTTTTCTTCTTTCGTTTTTGATTCTTTTTGAATATCCAGAGCGCACTTAGATGATGGGAATGGTTTTTGTTCGAAACACTTAGTGTTTGATTTGGGGGATGTCACACTCACAATATTTATATTTTGTTTGTTTAAACAAGTAGGGGAATTAACTTTTTTCTTTTCCGAAGTTGGTCACAAGTGATTTAAAATGTTTAAGAACTGTTTAAAGGGGATCAATCACAGTAATTGTTGATGTTTTGTAGGAAAAGGGTTGAAACACGGTGTTTTTTTTTGTTAATTCTTTCTTTTTCTATCCATACACTTTTATTTAGAACTACGATGAATGAAATGGTTTTATCGTCGTTGAAAATCGAATGTTCACCCCCGGAAATCAAACGTAAGAACGGAAATCAGTCGTTTAGGCGTATAATCCCCCTTATAACCTCTCGAAAACGTCTCTCGTTTCGTTACCACGTTAACGCCAATGCGGTTCAAAACCGACTGGCGACCGTGAAAACTCCAAAACACGTATTCAACCCCCACCACCTCGTCTTTTTCCACGGAGCCGCGGTCCGTAGCTGTCGATTAACAAACCCGCGCCGTAGTAGTAAGAGTAATAGTAGTAGGCCTTTCTGCTGCCCCCACCACCCAATAGCGTGGCGGCGAGACGCGCGTTGCCCCCGAAATTTCAGTTAAATTCTGAAATTACAATTGGTTAATACCGCTGACTGTCCTGCGGTTTATTCCGTATATCCGAAAGGCCCCACACGCGCCTTCGGCGTGGAAAAAAAGCGCGAATTGTGCGGGGGAGGAGCCTATTTCGAAGATAGAGCGGGCGAACACACGTATAGCGTGCAACACGCATCAACGTTGTTGTTGTTGTTGTTGTAATAGTGTTACGATATTGGGCGAGCAAGAGCTGGATGGTTCTATTCGCTGCTTCTACGAATTGGGGTTTCTTTGGGGGGAAAATCTTAATTCAAGCTAATAGTGGCATACATATTTCCATTTTCCACAAAAAAGACATTTGAAATGGAAAAAGATTGAATAAAAGAAACAGTTATCATGTTTAATATTTAAAGTTAAGTTTTTGTAAGTTATAAGGCAACAAAATTAAACTTTTTGCTCTTTCTGGGCTTAGACGACTTCTTGCGCTTTCATATACGTTCACAGCTGAAGAGAATAGCTGTTCACCAGCCACACTACTTGCTGGGAGTGCTAAGTATATTATTGCACATCTATAAAGGGTATGTCACGATAGGCGTCGGTTAAAAGTATATGGGGAAGAGACTAAAATAGAAATTTGAAAATTTACATAAAGAAATTATCCTTTAACATTAGAACCGCCGAGAATTCCTCATACCTCGAACCGCCGCGCGCCGCCCCGGTCAAATTGACCGACTATTTTTATTGCTTAACATAATTTGTTTGCATAAAAGTGTATATTTATTCACAAAATATAAAAATAACTTCTAACTTAACTTTGGTATTTTAAATATCGTTACATTTTTGCAATAAGTTACTTTAAACCCACATTTTCCACATATGTTCTTGTTACAGTTCTTACATCTACCGTAAGTCTTATTGTCACATTTCTTTTCTTGACATGTAGGTCTTTTGCGAAATTGCTTATATGTCTTTGATCCAGCCTGTAAGTTCTTGTTGCATTTTTGATTCGATGTTCCTTCCTGAGGGTTTTCTTCGTTATTATTGGATTGTTGCGAGATTTCTTCTGCCAATTGCAGAATGAAGTCGCGACGTTTTATTTTTTTTGCCAGTGTTGTCTTTGTATACAGCAAACGCATTGATTGCAGCAAGATCCAATATATTATAAACATGGACTGGCCATCTTCTTGAGGGTGCCTTCACGCTGTATTTTCGGGCCATTTGATCTACTACGTCAACGCCATATTTTGTGCTATAATAGTATAAAACTGTTTCTGGCTTTTTCTTTGTACCAGCATCAAGACAGCAAGGCTGAACATGTCGAAACAAGTACGAACAAGTACTAACAAATAGGAACAAGCTCTGCCTCATGCCTTGTTTTATATGTAATAAATGTTTGAAATTATGTATATATTTACATGCGGTACATGCCTAAATGTTTAGTTCTTTCAAATGTTGCAACCAAGAAAAAGAATTGACAAATAAAGTTTGTCAAAAATTTTTTTAACGTACCGGTCAATTTGACCGGGGCGGCCGTTTAAGGTAAAATTTCCGAGAACACCGCTTGGAGTTCTACAAAATATTCAAAATTTTGTGAGAGCATTGCCAAACTAAATTTAGGAAAAGTCACATGATTTCAAGATCATATCAAAATTAATTCCCTTGAAAAAAAACTTTAAAATTGAAAGCTTAGCCAAAATATTTTCAACTGCCGGTATCCCTCCCTTATACCGGAAGTAGTCACCAACTTCTCTATTTTAAACGGAACACTACCATTTTTATGTCAAATTTTAATTCTGTATTAAATTCTAACATTATTTTATGCAACATACCCTATCCTTAGAATTCGCTTTTAAAGAGATATAGCAGCTTTTCGAAAAAGTTTGACAGATGTGGTGCATCACAAGTTATAAAATAATTTACAAATTGTAATACGCCAAAAAAATTATTCTGGATCCTGGTAATGTTCACGAAACGATGTTTCCATAATAACAGATAAATTTGCTAAATTATACAGGGTGTGCCAGAAGGGAGAGGACAACATCAGAGATATTTAAACTGAGAAATCTCGGTTTTTTAAATAGCAACTCCTAATCTTCTATTTAAAATCCATTTAAAATAGGGAAGTTGATGGCTACTTCCGGTATAAGAGAGAGATACCGGCAGTTGAAAATATTTTGGCTGGGCTAGTTTTAAAGGATAATTTGTATATGTAAATTTTCAAATTTCAATTTTACTTTCTTCCCCATATACTTTTAACCGACGCTCATCGTGACACACCCTGTATAGCAGTGGAAAAATGTCTTTTTCGTTTGCTCACCAAGTCACAGGATCTTCATTTTTTGATATTTTAGCTAATGTACATTTTACGTTCACCTTCAGTTTTATTAATCAAATTTACTTGCCGGCGTAGGTGCCGGTAAATTCCTCAAAGGTATTCCACTAAACTATGAAGACAAACTATGAGGAATTGAGTTAGGAACATTGTCTTGGTTTACTTCTTTTGATTTCTTAGCAATTTTTGCTAATGAAGCATCATCATTGTCACTCACATCGGAGCTATCGTTACGCTACCAGGTTTGTTGTGTTGTTGGGTGTATAATGCAACCTTACCGTTAACATGTGCGGGTAAGTCATTAATAAAAATTGTAAAAATGAAAGGACCAAGGACAGAACATTGATCGATTGCACATTCACTTATTGTATTGCCTAATTTGACAGCTATTTTCCCATCGGCCAAATATACCCCAATCACTCAAGTAGTCTATCTTTAATTCCTAATGCGTCTAATTTTTGAAGTACAAAATCAATATTAATTCAATCAAAGGCTTTAGTCATGTCAAAAAAAGACAGCAGCTACTTGAAGCCCTTCATCTACAGGGATACTTTGGATTCATTACGCCTTGACTTGTTAACTAACTGCCACAATGCCTTGGGTAGGTGGAAATAGGATTTTCATAATAATTAAAATTTGTCTGCCTCATTAATCTTATTATTATACTATAATCAGTCTTCATTTGTAATTAATACATTGCAATAAGCTATAATATAATTGCTAAAAATTAAAAATAAAACGGGACCGAGGACACCACCCTGTGGAACACCCGTTTCCACTAATAACCTAAGAGTTAATTGATCGTTTTTCGATGTAGATACTTCGGAGCCACATCTTTTCTTTTTTTGTAGAAAAGAATTCTCTATTTAGAAGACTTACTTAACATACATCTAACCGATTTTTGCAAAATAATTTTATTGTCTATTGTCTACTTGACTTTTCAACATTAAAACTAATAATTTTCGTTTAAAATTATAACTATATCTCTGATCTTCCTGTTTTATAGATATCCAATTGATTGTTTCTATCCAGAAGCAACTCCAAATCAGCTAAGGTGTCTCGGAGCAAGAAACACTGTAAATAATGTTTTAGATTTAGTGATAATGTTTAGTCAAGTTCCCAGAACTTAATTTTTCATACACAACTTATTAATTTGTTCCACCAGGAAGCCACCTAATTTAGAAATACGATCCTTTACAAAAAAATTATTTCAAACCGAAAGAAACAAAATCTAGAAAACCGTTAAAATACATCCTTAAACAAAAACAATCCATATAAATCCATTTTTTCCTTAAGTATGTATATAAAACATACTCCTCTTTCTAACACACTCGTTGCAACCGATGCATATTGCATCCCCATACCTGTTGTATGCTCGCAAATGTTACTGGAATCTTCAAGTACGTACAGAAATTCTCAGCTGTTCCGTCTTGCATTGAATTTACCTTCCATCAAGGCACCCCTTTTTTTCCTTTTGACAAAAGCGGAATATCGTTTAAGCGCAAAAAGAAATGTTCCTAAGGGAAGCTGAAGGGGTTAGAGAATTGAATGTATTAGCCCTTAATATAGGGGTTTCGTTATTATTTATGACTATAAGCGGAAATACCCATTTAGAGTTCAAAATTGTTTATATGATAATTTTAGGTTAAATTATGGAAATGGACCCCTTTTTTTATCGGGAAAAGGGTATCCAGCAAGCTGTTAGTTTCCTTTTTTTATTATTCTAATTTCCAGGGATTAGTAAAGATGTTCCTGTGGGAATCTATTGATGAATCCACGAAATTATTCCTAAATAATAAAACACATTTTAATAGGGAGATTTTATATAAAAAAATAAAAGATTACCACCAGATTTTCAAGTAATTTCAATCCTGTGTCTCTCATATACCATCATCCAGACACAAATCTCATTTTTACCATCATATTTTCCCCCATTGTATCTAGAAAACACTCCTCACATGCTGCACTATAATTGCAATACTTCTGACGTAATACCGTTGAGATACAATAGCTTGTATGTAAAATTTGACATGTGGTTGAGGAGTTAGACACTTAGAAAAGAAGGGGAATATTTGTAGCGATGTATGTATATAGATATATGATTAACAAAAAGAGGTTCGAGATTATTCTGTTCTAATGCTTCATATTTTTTTCTGTTTTCAAACATTTATTGAGTAAAAATCCTTGTTGCAATCTAGAAGACGGCAACATGTGTCATATCTCACAAGGCACTGGCTCTGCCTGTCAAAAGGGTTTCCGATACAAACAGAGTAAAACAACCTAAGTTCGTGTACTGTAGAACGTTTGGTCATAAATCCATGTTGATTGGCTGAAATGAAGATTTTAATTGTATTATAAAAATGTTCGCGTTATAAGTATGGATTCGAAGATTTTTGCAAAATTGCACAGCAATAGCCTGCGGTTGTATATGACATCAGAGCTTCCAGACTTTAGGACAGGACACGCTCTGGCGGTTTTCCATATTTTTGGTATCTCTAATGATTTTAATGTTAAATTGAATAAATGAGATAACGGTTCCACAAGTACTGTAGCACAGTCACGAATAATGAAGCTCAGAATTCCGTTAACGCCAACTAGGAAGCTGTCTTTTGATTTTTTCAGGTGATTTAGTAACAGTTCTTTGGAAATTGGCGGTACGTTAATAATTGATGAATAAAGCAAGGGAATCGCCTCTGCGATACATAGACGTTTCACCGGAGTTGCGGGCTGTGTGCAAAAATCGATTCTCGCTTTGTCAGCGTCCCTTTGTTTATTTTTTGTTCAGTTTAAGAAACGAGAGCGTGCGTTGTATTTTGTGTTACGTGTTATTTGTTATAAATATATAATTATTAATTTAAAATGTGTAATGTGAACAAGGCTAAGAAACCACCCTTTGCTGGCACACCAAATAAGTTTATCTGTGACTTTCCGGATTTGTTCTACGGCGGTGCTAATGTGGCCACGTTTGCTGCTTGTAAAGCGCCATGATTGTCTTGGTTGTTTTGTTACACAATTCTCAATGTTTACAGTATAGTGTTAATATATAGTTCATTTGCAAGTGATGTACAGGATGATCTTAATTTCTGCAAATTTTGATAATGGAAAATAGTTTTATATTTTTTGTAGGTTTTATGAGCATACATTTTTGTTTTGGTATATGGTTCGATCAAATACGTCACATAATGGGTTGGCAAGAAACTAACTTCGGTCTTGTAGTGTGAAACGCAACTCATTTCTTTATACAAAGAATAAACTTTAATCAATTACATATTTTCCATTTTGTTCAATGACCTTTTGCCATCTTTCTTGCAGCTTCATGATTCCGTGCTCATAAAAATGTCGGTCCTTATAAGTAAAAAACTGAAACAAGTGCGATTTAAGGTCATCATCATTTGTGAAAGTTTTACCATTCAAAGAGTTTTGGAAACTTCGAAATAAATGGTAATCAGATGGTACCAGATCAGGGTTGTATGGGGGATGCGACATCACTTCCCAACCAAGCTCCAATAATTTTCCACGAGTTACTAAAGATGTGTGAGACTTTGCATTATCACGATCCTTTGCGATTTGCCAATTCTGGTCGCTTTTCTTTGATTCTGCGATACATTTAACCTCTCTGCAAGCTCTCGAACAGTTATATGACGATTCTTATGGTTTTAATTTCATCATCATCAACTTTAGTAGGTCGACCAGAACGGATTTTTTTTTTGACAAGTGCATTCTGTTATGCAATCAACACCATAAATTTCACATATCTCTTTGTGAGCCTCAGCAGGTTTCTTTCCCTTATGGAAATGAAAACGTAAAATATGCCGAAAATGTTCGTTTCTGCACTCCATGTTAAAATTGACCCTAAACTAACAGCTACAAACAGAATTATGCGCAACTTGCTTCTAAAGTAATCTAAATGTGACTGATGTCAAATGCTAAAAGGAAAAAAACCGTAACACTGACAGATGTCCTTCAAAACAATTACAACGCTGTCTATGTGTGACAATCGAAAATACTTTCTTGCCAACCCAATAAAATATTGCAAAAAGAGTCAGTGCAAGCTTGAACAGGATCGGTAGAAGAAGGAGGTGACCAATCGGTATTGAGAAGCATATTGCACACGATTTGAAAGTCTGCCTTTTAAAGTTATAGTTTTCTCCAAGTTCTACGACAAACAGTTATGGAATTAATCAACAATGCACAATTTGAACTCGATTAAACTATCTTGCTGTTATTCTTTTTAGGTAACGGTGTATATAAAATAATACATATACATATCAAGCAATCTTTCCAATTATAACAAAATAAACATCGTAGTAGTTGATATAACACTTAACCAACACTACTAATAACTAATTCCAATTATATACCATATATCCTCACAGACACATATACAGATAAACACATCAATTCTGTATATAAGATGCTAATAGTTATAGGATATAAATATTGGGACCATTAAATTTAGAACTGTATATAAATCTGGTTGGATTGCTGCTGCATTAAGAGTGTCCATGCCCAAGTCCCAACTGTGAATGTAACGTAACTACGCTGATGTAAATATTGGAATCGAAGAACGCGGACTTGAAAGCGCCAGATTACTTATTTCACTGGATATTAGTCATGCATTCCGATTGATCTATGTAATTAAAGAACGTATACTTAATGTATATATTCATATACATATATACATACATATAACAATATAGATTTATATATTGGAATATATTGAAAGCCTATAGAAGAATAGTGTACTATATGGGATATTATTTCTTGGTGCCAATGTTCAACTTTTTTGTTTGTTTTATACATTATAGTAATATGTAATCTAGGTTATGGTAATTTCTCGGAGACATTGATTAATGGTTATATTTATATTTGAAAATATTAAGCCCATTTGACACTGCATCATATGAATATCAGGTTTCAAATGTTCGAAATGCCATCATAAATTTTACTACTAATAAAAATTCTAGAAAAAAGTAAAGATAAGTTTTTGCAGATCAAGTAGGTATCAATCAAAAGTACAGAATAATCGGTCTTATAACACTGTCATATGCCAGATGTTTGTTATTATTAATTAATTTTTTTTTTTGAAAGTTAAGAATGGATCATTTAAGTGAAATTCAGCGCATAGAAATTGTAATTCTTGTTGGATGTGGTAATAAAACCAGGACTCAGCAAGAAGTGTGGAATTTGTTGAATGCGCAATATCCAGATAGAAATAGCCAATCCACAGAAAGTAAAATTGAGAGAAAATTTAGCGAAAGTGGCCATGTCAAACACATTTTAAATGTAGGGCGTCCTAAGAAAATTAATGAAGATGTGAAACTTAATATTCTGTCAAGTGTAGGTGAGAATCCTTATGATGTATCTTGATTAATTGCTGCAGACAACGAAGTTTCTCAACGATCAATATTACGTATATTAAACATAGAAAAATCCATCCTTACAAAATACAACTACTACAAGAACTCAATGATGCTGACCCTATTCGACGAATGCAGGATTTATGCAACCGTAATCCACGCTACATTTGCCAAATTCTGTTTTGGGATGAAGCCTCATTTTGCCTAGATGGAACAGTAAGTCGATGAAATTGCAGATACTGGAGTACAGAGAATCCTCACTGGATTACCGAAGCACATGCTCAACACCCTCGTAAAGTTAACGTTTGGACAGGGATAGTTGACAATAGAATCATTGGTCCCTTTTTGAGGGATCAACTCGTTCCTGCTAGTGCAGAATTCCTGACTTACCAAATGGCGATTTTTGGTTTCAGCAAGATGGGTGCACCTCCCCATGTTGCATGTGCTGTTCGCGAATTTTTCAACAATTTTTTTCCTGGGAGGTGAGGACCAATAAAGTGGCTCTCCAAGTCTGCAAATCTTATGGTTCTTGATTTTTTCTGATAGGGACATTTAAAATCAAAAATCCTGATGTCATTTGCAAATAGATTTACTTACTGTCAAGGGACTGATGGACGGCATACAAATTTTATTGTTTAAATAACAATATCAGACTTTACACTTCTCTCAGTGTAGAGGAGACTCCTCAAAACTAAAAGACAAATT
Source organism: Dynastes maya (assembly GCA_029619315.2). Lineage (NCBI taxonomy): Eukaryota > Metazoa > Arthropoda > Insecta > Coleoptera > Scarabaeidae > Dynastes > Dynastes maya. The sequence continues at coordinate 13,596,191 of JAROYE020000014.1, forward strand.
GAAGCCTGAACCGATAAAATCATCCAATAAATCTGAATTACGACATTTCAGTTTATAACATGGTAATATGTGCCCGCTATAAAGTACAATGTGTCAAGTCGTATATCATCCCGAAACAATGCCATTTATCATCCAGAATTTTCCCAAAAAACACCTCTTTTCCGCACAGTGCAACGTTAACATGTCACTGGCAACGATAACAAGTCCAACAACATCATTAAAAGCTTCCCAAAAGCTCGAATATGTCATCGACTTCTTTAGCAGCCACAGGATGGTAAATTTAGTTTCTATGTTTGTGGGTATTTATGCAAAACATCGCGACACTCCATTAGATGTCGCTGTTATCGCAACACGATATTTGCCAACTGTACGATGCTATCCAAACGCTTTTTCCAGCTAGTTGATATTCTCGACAAATTACCACAAACCAGCGCTACCAACTGACGATGATGTTCCCCCATATTTGAATACTGTCCATGTCAACAGCGCGCGTTCGCTAAACTAACTAATGGGAGTATTAAATCGACCGTAAAAGGGTGAAGGAAGGGGGAGTGTTGTAAAAAAAACCGCGGATTCGAATCCCTAGAATCGCGATGGCGGAAGTTACAAACCGGAACCGCATTTTGGCGCGTAATCATACATCAGTGTCACGGACACAGTGTTGCCAACATCGGCCGTCCGGCCCAAAACGTGTTATCGCTCTAATTAACATACGAATTAACATAATTTTGAACTCTTCGTGATGGGTTTTTCGGGTCGAACTTCGCGGTTGTCTCCCCGGTTAGAATATGATTCGGTTAAGATGACGCAAAGTCGCTTCTAAGTTGCCGGTTTTTTGCGCGCTTACTGAAGATTTAGGAGCCTAAGAGCTAAGGAAAGTTACCGAATACGAAGCTAATTATGTAGGCGAGTTTTTCGGCGTTTTTGTTTCCATCAGCTCCAGGGAAAAGTTTCTGGTTCGGTGTCTGTCGTTAACAGAATGGTTTTGAGGGTAATTGCATTGCTGGAATGCTTGTTTTAGACGTTTCGGTATGATTAATTGGAATTTGTTTTCGGAATATTTTTCAACGTAACTACAAAAAAAAATGAATTGTGCAGATAGCATTAATTTTTGACCTTTACGCCATCAAAATTAATAGGTGGTAGAATGGATGGGACACTTTTCAAGGGAAATTGAAAATTGCGAAAACGAACAATTTGCTGTTTCGCTTCTTTTGGCTAAACAAGGACATAAACAACTAGGGAAAATGTCAAATGTTTTAAACAATAATTTTGTCAGAAAATCAAGAATTATCATTGGAAATACTACGACCATACCTTGCTAGGAAATGTGTTCTAAAGTAGATATTTATACAAACTAGTATACAATATTGCTATTGCCGATCTTACTTGTGCCTACTGGATCCATAAAAACTAGCAATTTTTAGCGACCGCTTTTAGAGATGTAGCGCATGTATACTATTTAATATCGGTTTATAACTAACCACCTATTGCAGGTTATGATGTTCTATTTCGCTGTACAGAAACTGTCAAATTCTTAGAATGTTTACCCACATTATGCACCACTGTAACATCATCACTGGGTAATATTAGTTCCATCCACATATACAGGGTGTTTGGCACAACGATGTAAAGCTTTGCCGATAGGCGAGGTCTTTAGGAACCATATTAACCACATTTACCTTAGTCCAAAGTCTGATGGATTTTAAGATATTGGAACTTTTAGACAATTTAAATTTTCCGGCAAAAAATCGCCATTAAACATTAATAACACTGGGGAACAATTTGTAACACAATTTCTGTTGTGTTTGGTTTTTGAGCTGTTTTATAGTTGTTATAGTCTGGCGAAGATCAAAGTGACCCCAACGATGAAGATTTTGAAATTAAAGATGATTCCGTTCGTAATGGATTTGACCAGCATGAGTTGAATGATTTGGTACGAGATTTGGGACTATCCAAAAAAGCTTCGGAGCTCTTAGCATCAAGACTGCACGAGAAAAACTTGCTTGAAAAGGGAGCTACGGTATCCTATATTCGATCAAGAGAAAATGCGTTTCTACAATACTTTCGAAGTGATGATGGATTTGTGTATTGCCATATCGTACATGGTTTAATGGAAGAGTTGGGAATTTCAGCCTATAATGCAACTGAATGGCGGCTGTCTATCGATAGCTCAAAGCGGAGCTTGAAGTGTGTTCTCCTCCACAATGGAAATTTATTGGGTTCAGTCCCGATAGGCCATTCAGTTCGTTTGAGTGAAGAATATGAAGACATAAAGAGAGTCATTGATTTGTTGCAATACTACATGCACTAATGGATCATTTGTATTGACCTTAAATGGTTAGCTTCCTTCTTGGCCAGCAACGCGGATATACCAAGTACTCCTGCTTTTTGTGTATATGGGACAGCAGAGCTCGTGAGAAGCATTGAGTGCAGTCGACTTTACATTGGGACTTTATGTAGGGCCTCTAAGCACAGGGGACCTTTCATACCATCCTCGTACATCTGTTGCTAGCTGAGGAGGAACATTTAACTTTTAACAGGATAATTTCATTTATGAAGATGTAACTTGACTATTTTACATTAGTAAGAAACAAATAAGAGTTTTATATTTTTTATTTTAATGTTCTGATCCTTATAACATGAACTATCATGACTATTGTAATATTCATCACAACTTCCGTCTCTACCAAATACGTAGCTGCTTTTAAAGAAGCTAACTATTAAACAGCCAATAAATACATTTAAAACACAAGTCCGTTTCGTAACATTTTGAAAAATTTTCTAAATGGCAAAGCGGCTTCAAAAATACCTTTGAAATGTACTCATTTAATACGCCAATGATAAAATTGACTATAAAGCACGTGAGGGGATATCAAAAGGAGAAGATACGAAGAAAGAAAAAGGAATCCAACCAAAAAAGAAGGAGGGATACGCAGCAGAACAGACTGGCTACAGTCGTGAGGCCAATTTATATTTTTGTCATTCTAAATTGAATTTATTTCGCATGACTTATCGCCGGCGATTATATTTAATGAAAAATTCTTGAAAGGCGTATATCTGCGGGAGAAAATGGAAATGAAAGCGGAAAAAAATGATTGCGCTAGGAAGTAAAGAAAAATTAAGAGAAAAAAGACATGTAGTAAGAGTTACAAGATGTTCTCAAAAAGTATCTAAGTTTTCACGCGGACTCTGAAATCTTTTCCTTGGTCTTATTAAAATGGCTTGATTTTCTGATGATTTGCTTTGTGAAAATTCTTTCTGTTTTGGATAATTAAAGCCGCATGACCGGTATGTGTGTATATTGTATGCGACTCGTTGCATTGTTTCTGGGTGGTCTAGAGGATAAGATTTGTATATTTTGTTTTCGTTCGAGTTTCATCAAGAAATCGCATATAACTCGTATTGTTCTACTTCTCCAATTTTAGCTATACGCCATATGGACACATTTGGTGTTATGTATGTATCTATATACTTTGGGATGAAGCTGCGTTTCAATATTCACTCAACAGATTTCTACTCTCAACTGTAACCCATTAATATATGTATATACTTTATCATTAGAAAGTTAGAATAAAATTAGAGATAGTAACTTCGATGATTTTGATTTCATGAACACACACGAACCAATCTATTTTCAATGTTTTTACGTAACAGTGCCTCGGCAAGGAAAGGTGGGGGGTTATCAAAGTGGGAAGATAAGATCCTGTTGCAAAGATGGTTGTCTAAAATAAAGGTATTATCATTTATAATGTGATAATTTAGTTTAAGATGTCTCTGAATTTCTCATAAATGTCCATTCTTTTTCCATGTAATATTTCTGTGTAGTTCCGTGCAAAAGCAACAAATAGATTTAAGTTAGGTTATGACAAAGCACATCATTGGTCTCAGGTATCAAATTCTTACACTACTTTCGCTACGGCATATTACTCCGTGTAATTTTTATGTATGTATGTATAATACTTTATCTGCAGTCCCGGTAGCTACTCCATTTAACAATTTAATAGCGTTTCCTTTATTGTAAAGCAATAAAGATATTAATGGCTTCGATACAGCAGCGACATCGCGGCCTAAACCTCTCGGACAGCTAAGTTAATTATTTCACCATCCGATACTTGATTCTGGCCGCTGCCAAAAGACACTCGGACTAATTTAAAATTGATAATAATTTTTCGACCATGCGATCGTCGCTTTTTCCTCCGTATATGGACGGCGATCGCGGGCCCTTCTTAACAGAAGCTGAGAACGCAAGGCGAACAAACCAATTAATACGGGACGCTGCACGTACGAGCGGGGAACCGGGGGGACGAAAGGGCGGGAGGGGGACGCTCTCGCTTAACTGACAAAATAGCAAATTAAAATTAATAAACCTATATAAATTCAAGAAACAAAATGGGCCCTAAAACTTTTTATTCCGCCTCGAATTTCGGTTCGGCCGTAGTCGTTCTGCGCGGTTCGACGTCCCACCTCACCCCCTCACCAGTCGCCTACGGAAACGGGTTCATACAAGGGGCAAACAAAAGTATACAACATCCATTACAGGTTTCGTAAAGATAATAATAGGAAGATGTTAAAATGACTGGTGTTGAATACATACTGACACTATGAAATACAAGCAGTGCAGTAAAGTTCAAAGAAATAGTAAGCGAAACCTTCAAAATAGAAATAGGACTATAAGCAGAAAAGAATTGGAGAAGATTATAAGAGCAGCAGAAATGATGGAACATCAATCCAACTTCAATAAAATCAAATTCATGGAACTTAAGAACATCACAATGTCTTATAATTGAAAAAAGTATCAAGGAAAACAAAAATAAGAATATGTAAAACAGTAATACGGCCAACTCTAACCTATGGATGTGAGACATGGATCCTTAACCAGAAAAACTGACAGAAATCCAAGAAAATACTAGGGAGGATTTTTCAGGGAAAGAATACTTGGTTTGGCGAGGAGGATAAACAGAGAACTCTACGAACTATTTGGAGATAAACTTGGAGGTAATTTTGTGAAGGTAAGAAGATTACAACGGTATGGTATGGTATCTATGGACGTGAGACATGGATCCTTAACCAGAAAAACTGACAGAAATCCAAGAAAATACTAGGGAGGGTTTTTCAGGGGAAGAATACTTGGTTGCGGGAGGAGGATGAACAGAGAACTCTACGAACTATTTGGAGATAAACTTGGAGGTAAGAAGATTACAATGGTTAGGATACCTCGCAAGAATGGAGACTAACAGAAAAGTTAAAGGTGTAGCTTGGAAGAAACCAGTAAAATGGGGGAAAATGCGGTAGACCGAGGCAATAGAAGATTTGAAAGAGAAGAAGATTGGTAACTGGAGAGACACAGTAAAGGACAGAAAGGAATAGAAGAGAATCACATATCTCAAGGCCTAAAAGACCTGCTTCTAAGGTGTTATATATTGCATGAAACAGTATAACGAGGTGGTTGCTAAGAGATGTGTACATTCTTTGTGAGTCAATATGCTAAGTGGCACCCATTGTAAGTGGAGACATTCTTTGTCGTGGAGTTACTAAGCTTGTACGGTTTCGTAGGAGGAACTTTTGGGAATTGAAACGACCTCTGATGACCATGTGAATATAGGTAACCAAATATGTTTAACATTGAAAATCTATAATTTCCTTGGAATTTCCGTAATTAAATATTTAATTCTTGTCCCGGTAAGAAATCGAACCTGACACCTCCCGCTTGCCGGATGGGCGTGCTAACCACTACACCACGGGGACCTTGATGCCAGGAACGTTCCCTTTTTAACACCTAGTATTTTATCTACAAATATACCATGATATTTCGACAGACTAATTAATTAATATATTAATTAATATATTTTGGCTTCCGACCCATGGAAAATACAGATTTTCATAAATCCAATATAAAGCCAAGATATATTAACACGTTTAACATTCTTTACCACAAGTAAATGTTCTATCAATTTCTCGTACTCGATTCGAGCTAATTACCTAACATAGTTGGAAAGGGTGGTAAATAATTTCGTACGGGAGTGTATCTCTAAGCCGCGTTTCGACTTTTAAAATGTAATTAAAACTCAGAAGAATCCAGCAACCGTTTCGTCGTTTTTTCGCGGGTCAGCGTAGACGTTCATTTTTCAAATTCCCTCCCGGCCTTTATGATTTATTTTGTCTGCGATTTTCGGGTCGTTTTTTGAATTTTTAACGGATGCACATATATAGCATACATATATATGTATATGGTAGATACATATATAAAAGCAACATAGAAGAACAGGAATAAGAAGAAAGCGAAGGTAGATCGCGTCCGAAAGACGAGCGGAATGGTGTAGGGTGGGGACGAGGGATCCGCGAAAAAGAAGTTGTTCGCCGGTGGACCTTTTCGCTGGTAGAAACAGAAATGCCAATCCATAAACTCGACGTTTTGCCGTGAATGAGAGAACGAAATCAGTTACGGCGTTCTTCTCTGCTTCTTTTCATTCTACTTCGTCGTCTTCTTCTATTCCGTTCGCTTTCTTCTACGTAAGCCCTTTTTGACGTTTAGGACGGCTATAAGACGACTTGTTCACAACCGGAGTTAAGTTTATTGTCGTTGTAGCGAAGGTGGTTTACTAGCGACATCTATGACGTTAAATCGTCGTAAAGTATTCCTGTCAACGTACGCGATTTAATATGAAAGCGTTAAAGTGCATTTTCTGGGTGTCAGAGTTGGCTAACCTACACAGTAAAGTAATTTAGAGTTTTTTCTAACGCTAACTATCGGAAAGTTTGACTACAATAGGAGAATGGGGTATTAACGGAAAAACAAGAAAGGAGATTGCAACGAATACAAATGAAATACCACGGAAAAGTTCTAGGAGTGAAAATTATCGAGAAGAAAAGAAATGAAGACATAAGGGATGAATTGGAAACCAAACCAGTGAAATAAATATTGGAAGAGAAAAGAATAGGATGGTTTGGGCATCTATAACAATAATAATAATAATAATAATATGTATTTCATTGTCCAACAGAAGAGTTCAAAATGGGCAATGTAAGATAATATACAAATTAAATCTAAAGAATGAAAAAGGTAGTACATAGAAAAAAATAGAGATAGTATTGCATAACAATAAAAGAAAAACGTATATTAATCAAAACGTTCCACAAAACAATGAATTGAAGTTTTTGGCAGTTTTTGTACTACTGACGCTTTCCAAAGAATGTTTGTTCTTGGTGTTGGAACCACAATAACGTCAGTTAATCTGGAAGAAGGGCGCGGCACACTGAAATAGGCCTTTGACAATAAATCAGGCGAATCAATTTTGTCAGTCAATATATTGTTTAAAAATGTAGCGCTGATAGTACGCCTTTTTTCAGCGAGTGATTCAAACCCATGCCTATTCAGCAGCAGATCGTAATCTAGGCCGCTAATGGAGCGTTGTAAGGATCGGCAAGGAGAATGCATTGATAAACCCGGTCCCCCGTTATTTTATATATTTTTTAAAATAGTTCGCATCATCCTTGAGACTATGTAATCTACTCAATATTATGTTTTAAAAAAAGTTATTTCTGTGGTAGTTTCCGAGATATTTACGAAAACGTTAAAATCGTACAAATTTTTGGAGGGGGCCATACTCCGGAATCGGGCGATTCAGCCGCCTAAAAAAATTGTACTGTCCTTATACCAAGATACTCATTCAGCCTCTAAAATTTCATCGAAATCTGAATTTTGGGGTGGCCGCTGCTCTCTTATCAGTAGAGTTGCTCAATTTGCGCCAACAGCCAGTGGCGGGCGCATTAAAGTTCACACAAAATAAATGGTCAGAAATAAAATTTAATACGTACTCAAACACTTACCCTCTTAAGAGTCTTCCGCGAAATCACAAAGTGAATAATGTCTGTTAAGTATCTGCAACATCAGATATGTTTCCACAGTTGTTTCGGCAAACAGAGTGCGGCGCGAGGAAAAAGTGTGTCTATATGCAGAAAATTAACGTTCTACATCTAGTGACGTTATATTTGCGTACTTAAAATAATCTTTGGAACAACTTAACGGTTCTGTTGACACACCTTCACAAATTTGTCTTAATGTGCCAAAATTAGAATCGTTCTCTAAAACATTTTCAAACCTTTCTAGAACACCAACATTTTTTGTGTCTTCTACCGCGCATAGCTGTACGTGAACATGTTGCACTATTTGCAGAGATTCCACTAACGACGCCGAAGGATTTTGTAATTTTTCTATTGCCTCCACTAGTCCGAAGTAATTGTTCTGAATAGTTTTTAAATCCGTTTTAACCTGACTATCTTGAAGTTTCGACCGGCTTTCCTTGATAGCCGCAGCTTTTTTTGGATCAAATTGTAAAACCACGTTCTTAATATTCTCAAAATATTTATGACAATAAAACGCGGCCTGTAACCATGTTCCCCAACGTATAAGAATAGGTTGTGGTGGCTCAGGCATACGGGGGCACAGTCTGTGAAATTTGCGAATACGTTTTGGGGATTTGACAAACACTGCTTTTGTATGCGCTTTTAAAGCGTCTACCTCGGGATAACATTTTCTAATACTATTGAATTTTACGCGTAATATGTAACAAGTTAGCACAATGTTTTTTAAGAGACCGGCCTACAGAAAGCATGTTTGCGGCACCGTCACTCATAACTCATAAACATCAACAGTTGGTTTGTTGAAAGTTCAAACTTTTCCAATGTATTTAACACTAACTTTGAAATTACTTCGACAGTACATTGTTGTACTCGTCTGGAAGCTAATAGAATTTAAAGTTACAATTGATGTGGTTCCTTGTACGTACCGTTACATTAACCACAGAATGTTTTTTACGATCTGTTGTTTCGTCCATACATAACCACAGTTTTTTATCTTTCAACTCCGATTTAATTCTTTCTTCAACATGTTCACGAGCAGATGGCACAATTCTTTGTAACGATGCCCAATTTGGTAATTTGCAGTCCGAATATTTATTCCAAAAGAAGACATATGCTTCATTGTCAAGTAAATTAAACGGTAAATTACATGCAATAAAGGTAACACAAATTAAATTTAAATTTGTCGTAGTGTCGTGTGCAATTTTTTTTAAAGAATGCTGTTTACTATTTACGTGACGTAAACAATCCCGTTTGGACCAACACATTAAAGGGATATTACAAACTACACATTGAATTCTAACGCCGTCATAATTTAGGTCAGGCATTTCTGCTATAAATTCTGTAACTTTGTCCAACATTGATCGTTTTCGCGACGTAGGCAACATTTTTAAAACAAACGTAGAACTACGAAATAGTATTTACGGCAGCGTACATGTATACACAACAGATCTGGTTGAGACTCGCAGTTATACTAAAGGATATATCGAACCTCCGCCATTGCCCGTTGGCGCTAGTGAGTAATCAGTCCTAAAATTCCAATTACATTAGCAGTTAATAAAAAAATAATTAAATACAAACCTGACTTTACACCAAAACGTGTTAATAATAACAAATAACTCTTGAAGAGATGAAGAGGTGGGGCAATTGTCTTCTTACTTACTAAAAAAGCTTAAAATAACCCGTCCTTTTTCTTAAATTTAACATATCTGATATAATTTTTACGGCATAAAATTTACTTTATATTAAAAAAAAAACATTTTGGAATTTACTGTAATATTACGTTCAAACTTGTATATAATATTGATAGAATTTTTGTTGTAAAGTTACGAAACGCACAATCATTACACCTAGACTCATTTCTAATTAGAAATGTATCGACAGGTATCGATTTCATATATATCACAGTCACCGACATATTGACAGCGTACACAACATTAATTCACCTAAATATTATATTCTTTTCAATAAGTTATAATAGCCCAATACGTATATAAGGCCGCACCTTGGAAATTTCGATTTTTTTTAATTAAAAGATAATTTACCGAAATAATAATTTAAACCAGCAAAAAAAAATATCGGGCAAGGAAATTCGAGAATTAATAATATAATAAAACCTTCGAAATTTGCTATATGTGTGTCCAATACATGAAAGTTTCGTTTCAGATACAAAACATATATATGTATCAATTATGTATGTATGCACATAAAATAGTTCTATGAATGTCACCTGAGGCATTGGTGAAATGACTAGGCGAGAACAAAATAATTGTATCAAACTTTCCAACTATAAATAAAAAAATATATGTATGTATATATATTGCGTATATGTATAGTACGAGGTTTGTTCGATACACAGACAGAGAAAAAAAAGTTCTTGAATCAAACAGATATATATATTTGAAATTATCCATTTAATTCAAAAAAGGTTTATTTGAGTGAAGGCACACTTTTTCCGAACAACAGATTGAATTTGTTTAAATGTACAACGATTTTATTTGACACGATTTTGTTGAGTCAAACAAATATATGTTAGAATCGTGCGCTTCGCGAGTCGTCGGCAATTTCCGTTGCGTGAACGCAGGCAATCGTTATCGTAGTCCTAGTTTAGGTTATGGGATGGTGGTTCATAGCGGCCAAATGTAAATAAAGAAAATAATAAGTAAGTAGGATGATGGATTTATATATTTTTACCATTGGATAATTAAAGTTAAAATTTCTGTATAAAAAAAATAATAAAATAGTTGCCACAGATTCGGTGAATATCAGAATTCCTGTTTGTATTAGGGATTAAGGAAAATTACAAACACCTCCAATGTTAAGAGTTTAAATAAAATGCGATTCAATTTATCACACATTTAACAATGCTTTGATTTTTTCGTTCCAATATTTGTAAGAGATGTTTCAGCAAAGGCAAGTGATAAGTAACCTTGGCAAATATGCGGTAACAGCCAAAGGCGTGGCGAACGCATAAAAGTTTACACATAAAACAGAAGGTAAGAAATAAATTATAAAACGTGCTGAAACATTTACCGTTTTAAAAGTCTTCCGTGAATCACAACTGGGAACATCTTAAAATTGAATCATTAATGTTCACAGCTTCACATATTTGTCTTAATATATGAAAATCGGAGTCATTCTCTAAAACACTTTCAAATTCTCGTATTACACACCAATTTGTTTCGCCTTCTACAGCGCATAACTGTGCGTGAACATCATTCACAATTTGAACAGAATCCACTAGCGACATTGAAACATTTTGTAATTTTTCTATTCCCTCCGCTAGTCGAAGTAATTGTTGTGAATAGTTTGTAAATCTCTTTTAACCTGAACTATCTTGAATATTTCCTGGCTTTTCTTGATTGCTGCAGCTTTTGTGGGATTGAATTTTAAAACTACCTTCTTTACTTGATCAAAATATTTGTTGTAGTAAAACGCAGCCTGCAACCATGTTCCCCAACGTGTAACAACCGGCTGTGGTGGGGTTCAGGTAAATCAGGACACAGTTTGTGAAATACTCGGGTACGTTTCGGGGACTTTAGAAACACTGCCTTTGTACTAGCAATCAATGCATTTACTAGGAATCGTTTGTGCCGCAAGATTTAGAGTATGGATTCTACACGTTACATGTAAGAAGTTACCACTGTGTTCTTTAAGAGATCGGCCCAAAGAACGCATGTTTGCGGCGTCATCACTCATAAACATTAAAAGTTGCTTAGTTGAAACTTCAAATTTGTTCAATGAGTTCAACACCGCCTTTAAGATCTCATCGGGAGTACAATTTATAACTCTTTTGGAAGCAAGTAAGAAGGAGGATGACGGTCGATGCGGTTCCATTGTACGTACCATTACATTAACCACAGAATGGTTTTGACGATCTGTTGTTTCGTCCACACACAACCACAGTTTTTTATCTTTTAATTCCGTTTTCATTCTTTTTTCTATATGTTCACGAGCAAATGGTACTACATTTCGTATCGATGTCCAACTAGGTAATTTACAGTCCGCATATTTATTCCAGAAGCAGACAAATGCTTCTTTGTCTAGTATAGTAAACGAAACGATAGATTACATAAAATAAGAGTAACACATAAATCAAATGAAAATTTTTCTTGGTCTCGTATGCCACTTTTTGCAGAAGAATGCTGTTTGCTTTCGATGTGACGTTGACAATGGCTTCTGGACCAACACATTAAAGGGGTTTTACAAACTAGTCATTGAATTTTAGCGCCATCAAACATTAAGTCCGGCATGTCTACTATAAAGTTTTTAACTGTATCTGCCATTGGTCGTTTTCGCGACGTACCTAACTGCGAGCAAACATAAGCGTACAATTACAAAATAAGTTACGACAGCTGCCTATCGAATAAAGAGAAAGATACAAAATTTGGAACAAGCCCTAATGAAATTTTCAAAGGAAAAAAATCAGAAACTGCAAACAATTTTAGTACACTTTTCGTAAGCTGTTAGTTATTTCATTATATAGATATGTCCATGGATATAACTGTCATTATTAACTGTATATGTTTTGTGTAAAATTTGTAATCAAAACGCAAGAAGGTTAAGTATGTATTATTACAGGAATCCATTCAATCGAATCATATCGAATGCCTCATTAAGATTCCGAACGTCGTTCGCGTGATTTTTACCGCAAAGGAAGTTGACACACGCACACTCGCCATCGTCACACTAATATATGATGAATTTTGATTTCCAGCGTTTTCAACAAATTCAAGACGCGTCTTGCCGTAACCGGTGTCACCATTTCCAATGTATACGTTGCGTAAATTTTTTAAATAGGAAACGAGGCAGTGAAACTGTACAAGAATAATATTTAATGAAGACAGTGGCAATGGGAAAAATAATACGTATTTTTTTGTTTTTTAAAATTAATATTCAAGGATATTATTAAAACATGCCACTAAAATCCTTACTACCTACTATCTTACTGCTATCATCTGCTGATGATGATACTTGATATTGAAAACTCGCTCAAATGTATCGAAGATGAGTGTGTAAATAAGATATATAACATTTGAGGTTAGAATTGCTTTTAAACTTGGATTCAATTCAAAAGTCATAAAATTATATTCAAAATTACTCGAAACTCAAATTAATCATAGAAATACGAGGTGTGGCAATTAAATAACCGAACTGGTGCTACTATCGACAAACAGCGAGCACGCCACGGCAGGTTTGAACATGTATGTGCTTGTAGATGCTTTCCCCACCCCGAGCTCGATGGATACGGTTGTACGTCGCTCAGTCTCGTTGTATCAAACGTCCGTTCGAATCCTTACGCTAGCGTCACGTCGGATACGCGTGGAATTGTCTATGTCCACTGGGTCCCAGAAGATCAGACAGACAACATAATTACGTCGAGGTATTAGAAAATGTTATCTTGAAGTAGCGCATACAAAAGCAGTATTTGTCAAATCTCCAAAACGTATGCGCAAATTTCACAGACTGCGTCCCCATATGCCTGAGCCACCAGAACCTATTCTTACACGTTGGGGAACATGGTTACAGGCCGCGCTTTATTATCATATATATTTTGAGAATATTAAGAACATGGTTTTACAATTCGATCCAAAGGAAGCTGCGGCTATCAAGGAAAGCCAGTTGAAATTTCAAGATAGTCAGATTAAAACGCATTTAAAAACTATTCAGGACAATTACTTCGGACTAGTGGAGGCAATAGAAAAATTACAAAATCCTTCGGTGTCGTTAGTGGAATCTCTGCAAATAGTGCAACATGTTTACGCACAGCTATGCGCGGCAGAAGACGCAAAAAATGTTTGTGTTCTAGAAAGGTTTGAAAGTGTTTTAGAGAAAGATTCTGATTTTGGCACATTAAGAGAAATTTGTGAAGGTGCGTCAACAGAACCGTTAAGTTGTTCCAAAGATTATTTTAATTACGCAAATATAACGTCACTAGATGTAGAACGTTCGTTTTCTGCAAATAAACATACTTTTTCCTCACGCCGCACTCGGTTTGCCGAAACAACAGTTGAAACATATCTGATGTTGCAGATATTTAACAGACATTCAGTTTGTGATTTCACGGAAGACTCTTAAGACGGTAAGTGTTTGAGCACGTATTATATTTTATTTCTGACCAGTTATTTTGTGTAAACTTTAATGCGCCCGCCACTGGCTGTTGGCGCAAATTGAGCAACTCTAGTCATCAGGTTGAAACTGAATTTGGTGACGCCAAGTTTGCGGTCGTTTCGAAAAGATCTAAAATACACTGGATCAATGCTCATTTCTATAATCACCTTTAATGCCTGGAAATATGAGCTTCCAAGACAGCAGTTTATCAAAAATCTTATCGAACATCAAATCATCATGCAAATAGATATCGGAATTGGCATTCTATAGCATCCTCCATTGTAATCTCCAAATAAGCAAGATTTCATTATCTCTATTGCCGTGGCAGTTGATTTATTTTATCAATTACTGATTTCTTGGTGGCTAATGGGTGTGTGCCCGAGCGATCTTATAAAAAAACTGAGGACGCCTCTGATTTATGTCCGTAATGGTATGTTTACTTAGAGTTATTTCATATTAGAGGTTTATATCGATATACGTACCTCTACGGCAAAATTGACAAGACAACAATAAGCAATATAATGAAATAGCAAAGAATAGAAACTATTAATGATTAAAAAGAAACCGTATTACGTAAGAAAAATTTCCACAAGCTAATTCTATAGCAGCAGATCGTCACTTGAATACCAATTTCATTTTCTACATTTTGCGCGTATCCATTTTGTGTCATATGAGGCAAACGACATTTTCTATGTCAGATTCGCATATAATAACAACGCCAATTCGGATTCCATATCGAACAACGGTCCGTCAATAATAATTAAAACGTCCATATTGGCATTTTATTCTCTTTCATACGACTTACATATTCTTAGTGTTCGTCCGATGGGCATGGTGTTGTCGCTAATATGAAATATGGTTTCAATTTCCTGTTTTTTTAATATCGCCATCGCACCAAGAATACAAATCAGCAAAATATCGATTCATCGTTTATTATTAACGATATCCATCGATAATAATAATATTTATTAATAATTTATTTGCGCTGCGTTCGATTTATGTGGAAGTATGTGTTTTATTGTGTGATGTATGCGCGAGCTCGCGACTTAAAACAAATCATCGCGAATTTCTACGCGTCAAGCGTTGTTCTTGAAATGGATATGTCTCTTTTTTGTTTTGGCATCAACGATGAGCGTTAGTGTTTGTCAAAATGTTAAATTTACAAGGACCAAGGCTTGTAAACGTATGCAAGGCCAATTGTACTCGTAGCATCAATTTCTAAGACGATTAGAGTGGTACGGTCGCATACAAAGGTTACAAGAAAATAGACTATCAAAAAAGATTATGAAGGAAAAGGCAGTAGGAAAAAGGAAAAGAAGCAGACCAAGACACACATGGGAGGAAGGAATTCGCCGAGATAGGAAGAAAAAGAGGAAAGAATATTGCAGAAATTATAAGATTAACAGAAGTCAAGCAAGCATGGATAAAGGGGAGGGAACAAGGGCTGATGTGAAGAAGATGTATGAAATTTTGTTTATTTGTAGTTACGCTATAACTTGAAAATAAATGAAAATCGCATAAGAACATATGAGTTCTTTTTAATTATTTTCACGTGTACAGTACACTGCTAGAGTTTGATCCGTTCCTTCCGATTCACCCTGTATACAGAAAAATCGCGAAACACATTTATGTATAGCATGTTTTTATCAAACAACAATATTCTCGGCACACCACACAAATTATTAATTAACTCGGAACAGCTGTTTCAAAGACACGTGGGTCTTCATCTTCAGCCGCGTACCGATTGATGTGAGAGAACATATATTAAATCTAACGAACCCGTTCTATCCCCACTCTTCAAGAAAAAAACAGGTACTTACTTTTGCCCCTTAGACTAAAAGGCAAGTTAAAATAAGGAGGAAAGGCAGAAAAGGGTCCTGTCGCCACGAAACGCAAGACATGTGGCCATCCCACTCTAATAAAATTAGAAATCGAGTGAGACAACGGTTGTCCTTTCTATACGTCAAATTTGTGTTCTTTCCCCCTTCTTTACCGTAATAAATCGAAAAGACAGGAAAAGTGTAAAGGTCCCGTCTCTTTATTGATTAGATTTGCATTCTTATTTATGTAAACAGTCTCATAGGCGTCCAGTTAAAGCGGCGAAAACACGTTTTTAATCAATTTTAGGTTTTCTAATTTAATATTATGCCCGGTATCGTTTATGTACTGCGCTACACTTGACGCTTCTATCTTCCCGTACCTGCAACATCTGATGTGTTCATTGAATCTAGTACCTATCGCTCGTTTCGTTTGACCAATATAGGCTTTGTCACCACATGCAATTTTATAATTCCGGTTTATCTTTTGGATTGTCAAGAAGGTTCTTTCCGAGTTAATTAATAATTTGTGCGGTGCGGAGTAGGCCGAGAATATTATTGTTTGCCATACTACCCCACAGTCCTTGCTGTCATTATTGAGCATGTTTATGTTTTGACCATCACTAACAATATGACCGTTAGCGCATGCGCCTGGAAATTAGAACTCCAGAGTTTCGCGTACGAACAATCTGTGGTCTAACAGAATCTCCAAACACTCGTTAGGTATGTATTTGTACGCATACAACACACGCTAATATTCAATACATACCTATGTACATGTACATACATACAGGTAAGGTTTCTTTTTCTTTCTCTAATGGAGAGTATATGAAATACAATTTTGCAGGCTTGACACAATAATATCGCTAATTTATTCAACGATCGTCATCTAACGCGCATTATGAATAGAAAAATTAGAATCGCGTAGCTTGAATGTGACCATCCGCCGAGTATAGAAATAATAAAAAGTTTATTGTTTCTCTAAGTCTGTCGATAGCGGCAAAGAAATAGTGTTGCGCATTGCTCTTTTTCGTTTTTCGTTTTCGTAACGAAGGCATATTTGGCAATACTTAATTGTGTTGCGCTATGTCACGTTTTTGTCGCTTATGATTATTTTGCTGGGTATGGGTATCGTGTTTTAGGCACGCCGTGTTATATTGCGTATTTATTCTACTGTTGACGTTGGTATTTATTACATAATATAGAGGTATATACAATATTTGCCCTTTCGGTGATACAATTTAAGAAGATCGATAGAATAAGTCGTAACATGAAGAAAATTTAAATTTTGGTACTATAAATCAACTAAACTCTAGTGCTCATAGTCGGCAATACAGATTTTGACATAAAGCGCCATCTGCCTCTAAGTACGGGTACTTCTCATGCCATCCTCGTAGTAATTCGTATAAAAAACGAATTTTCAAATGAGATTTGAAAATGTCCATGCAAATTTAACCTAAACTAATTCAAGTAAAGGTAACCGTTTATGACGTTAAGCATTTTGACCAATTACAGGAGGCCTGTTATTCGAGTATAGGCGACCGCAGAAAAAACACTAAAATGCGGGTCAAACTTTAATTCAATCCGTCACAATTTCTCTTCCACGTACAGGCCCATCAGTCATCCGAAACTACGCACTTGATTTACCATAAATTACAAAGTAAAGTAATTAGAGATCGCGCAGAAATTTTCGACGATATTAGGCGATGAAGACGAAGAAGAAGGTTACAAAACGTCGAGATATAACTGTACAAAAAAAAAAAACGATCGAACGATTATCGCCAAGCCGCATTCATATATATTGATGTCCGACGAAATTCCGAGGTAAACCTCAGTTCGGCAGAGCTCATTAATTATAGCTTTTAGCGCAGAGAAAATGATTTAGAGAAAACGTCTCACTAACAGCGTATGTGGGAGTTATCTGTAACGAATCTTTTTTTATGTCGTAAAACGGAGCACTTTCTAACGTTTAGATCCGAACGTAGTTTCGCAAATCGGTGGACACGTTTACGATGTATAGACCCAGTTTTTAAATATTATATAGTGTATGTATTTAGATCCATATTTTATATTAAAGAACTCATATTCGGAACGTGGCTGAGTGACAAAGAAGAAAAGCCGTCAAAGATTATTCCATCAAGCACATACCTTTACGTCTTTAAGGGTTGTATTTATAATGTTGCATAGAGGTTTTACTGTCATTTCTAGAGATGATTTTACCAGATATATCGGGATATTATCAATACGTGTGCAGAACCGTTCCTAACCCTTTTGCCGCCCCGTGCAAAAAGCAAATTTTCCGCCCCCTATTTTAAGGTGTTTACAAAATTTGCTTGCCATTTTTAAAAGTAAAGTTAAATAAATTCTGAGTGCAACAGCTAAATTGGAAAAACAAGAAACAATATTGTTTTTTATTATGTAATCTAGAATGTTTTGTGGTTTTCCAAAACTGGGGATAATTTCTTTGAGAGATAATATTTCATTGTAAAGTTCGTCTCCGTCAACATCTTTCTGGAGGTTACCGTTTCCAAAGTGTTGTAAAAAGCTTTTTTAACACGGTTTGTTCCATCCCATCAAACTCATATTTTTCTTAGTGAAACCCATATGTGTTGTCCTATAACCTTGTCAAAAACCTTCTCTATATCGATGAAGCACATATATCATTCTTGATTGTAAGTAATGCATATAATTCATTAATATCCCGATCTTTTCCAAACGTATTACAGTAGAAAGCGTCAAGAGGAGAAGAGGAAATTGACTTTTATATACTCACACGCTTATGCGTGGACATACAGGCATTAGGACATTAGATATTCTTCACAATTTGTGTGTGACGGGTCACCATAAAAAATCTCATCGTTAGTATTCAAGCGCAGGCATCGTTCGAAGTTCATTTCCTATATGAAAAAATATGCAAACGTGATTTTATTCGTTAAAAGACGTTGACAGCCAGCTAGCTCTAACTGATTGCTGGCGAATGCGTGTATGAAGGTAGACGCATGTGCGGCAACCTGTACAGCTGTTTCTAGGTATATCTATAAGGTGGAAATTGTATTTATCGTTAGGCATATTTAAGAGAATATACAGGGGGCATTTCTTGGGTGCAGATTAACATTTAAGCCGTTGGAAAATTAGATAAATGTATCTGGTTATAGAAATCAAATAGGTTGGCGAGCTGCATGGGAATTACCGAACTTTAGAAGTAGAAGCACCATTATTAGTATTACAACCAACTGGATAAGAGTCGTAAAAAGTTGACAGCATTAGGTATGTTTCCACAGTTGTCTCGTTAAGCGATGTTCGCCGTGGTGAAAAAATGTGTTTATATTTTGAAAAAGATTGTTCGACATCTGCGTATATAATACATGCATGATTAAAACACTTTTTAGATTCAGTTAATGGGTTAGTCGACACACCATCACAAATTTGTTTTAATGTGATAAAATCGGAATCTTTTTTTAACACACTCTCATGTATAGCGCGTAGCAGTGTATGTACTTCGTTCACTATTTGCAGTGACTCCACTAACGACAACGCACTATTTTGTAATTGCTCTATTGCATTATGTAATTCTTTATAGTTGTTACGAATAGTTTGTAGCTCCGTTTCAACAGAAATATATATAAATTTTGTCTGGCTCTACTTAATAGCTGCAACTTCGGCAGCATTGAATTGTAGAACAACAGCTTTTACTTATTTGAAATATTCAGCATAACAGAGAGCTGCCTGTAACCATTTTCCCCAACGTGTAGGAATTGGCTGTGATGGTTCACGAATACCAGGACACTGTGCGTGAAGTGATCGAAGACGTTTTGGAGATTTGAGAAACACTTTTTTGTGCTTGCTATTACTGCATCTAACTCGGGTGAATATTTTCGAATAGTTTCTGTCACAAGATGTAAAGCATGCACTTTACACATAACATGTAAACACTTCCAACCGTGTACAAGAAGACAACGGTCTACTGAATGCATTGTCATGGCACCGTCGCTCATAAACATCACAAACACTTGACGTGGTGAGACTTGAAAGTTTTCTACCGTACTATCTCCGTCAAAATTGCTGCACCAGTACACTTTTCCAGTCTTTTGCTAGCTAGTAACAGTGGAAATGTTGGTTTATGAGGGTCCAATACGCGTACTATAACATTTAGAATAGAATTTCTTTTACAATCTCAACACATAACCAAAGCAACTGATTTTTTAATGAAGATTTGATTTTCTTTCCCATGTCTTCGCATACAAATAAAACATGCTCACGTGCCGTTTTCATGATTGGCAACAACTTCAACTCGGGGTTGTACTTATACCAACAGTTTTGAAACGGTTCTTTTTCGAGTAAGCGAAGTGAGAGATTACAGGTTATCATCATGACAAGTAAATCGAAAATAAAGACAGTTCTCGTTGGCACGCCCTTTTTTTTATTTCTGTGTTCTTCGGTATTTACATGTTTGTCGCCTTGTACCTGTACACAAATGCACACAATTTACAAACTATTTTAGCATCGTCGAAGTAGATTGTTTGTATCTCCGAAATAACTGGTTTTAGGACCTAGGTTTACTAAAATCTTTTCGTTTGTCTTGATGAGAACTATAAATGGGCAAAATATCCGAATACCTTTTTTAACACCCTGCAGATTGCTATTTTCTGTGTGTATACTTTTCACAGTTTATATAGGCTATAAAAAAGCATATCTATTGCTAATAGTTAAACTGCCTGTTATTAAAAAAGAAAGTAATTATGTTCAACCTTTATATTGAGGGCGGAGTCCGAAATATATTGGGTTTTAATATGAATATCTCAATACTGTTCAAAACTATTCTGCTAGCGCAATGAGAGTAAAAGTAGTTGCAAAACTGGTTCTGTCAAAAGCAGATATGGTTTATAGACGGTTTTTTTTTACCATCGTTACATTGAACTAACACCATCTTATTCTTTTATTTTCTTTGTGTATGAAAATCCCACAATGCGCCCGCTCATTCGAGTGCAAACGTTCAGCAAAAATTTACAGAATTGAAGTTCGAAATCCTTCCACATCCGCCGTATTCGCCTGATTTGGCTCCGTCGGACTCAAAACATTTCTGGGTGGAAAGAGATTTTGGTCGAATGACGAACTGATAGAGGCTGTAGACGATTATTTTGGGAACCTTGAAAAAAACCACTTTCGGGAGGGAATCGAGAAGCTAGAGAAACGTTTGACCAAGTGTGTTGAAAAATAAAATATATCTTGCGTCCGATTTATTTTGTTTTCATTGTCATTCCGGAAACTTTTCAATCTACCTTCGTAAAATTGCCCCATCGGTGTTAGATTTTCTCCCTCTTGGCTCCGACTTTAATTTTGAAAATAAAAATTAAGCATTTTTGGCTTATTTAATTTAAAATTGCTGAACAGCTAAGCATATAAATTTATAATTTCTTACTATTCAATCAAACGTAAATATAATTGTCGAAAATCATATTTTCCTCAAATGATGATATTCTAACACCTTATCGATGAGAATTATAAATAAATGCACCCTGTATATTCTACGCTGTTCACGCACATCTGTTCCATCGCTTTGCAGAGTTCGAAGTTCGAAATGGAAGCTTGAAGCTGGAGAGAGTACATGTTGTGCACTCGCTTACATACATAATTATGACACGAGGTACACGCATGCGTTTCCAGAAAATCTAGGAAATACC
This sequence comes from Dynastes maya, assembly GCA_029619315.2. NCBI lineage: Eukaryota > Metazoa > Arthropoda > Insecta > Coleoptera > Scarabaeidae > Dynastes > Dynastes maya. Next base: position 13,617,660 of record JAROYE020000014.1, read on the forward strand.
TGCGTTACGCGATGGTTTTGAATGAAATCGTACGGTTTGTTCGGGGTCGATTCGATGTTGGTTGCCGGTATCAGTATTGCTGGTGAATCGCGTGCAGATGACTCTGAAAATGACTGAGGATTATGCGGTTGCTAAATGTGTTAATGAATACTTGCTCAAATTTAAAAATAAGAATACTACGTCTCTGAATATATACAGGGTTAAAATGTACTGTAAAGATATTTACAAGTTCTGTCACCTTCTTCAAAAACTACGTCATCTCCAGTACTATTCATTGCATTATTTTTTCTACATTTCTTAAATGAATTTATAATCTCCTCTTCTTTCACCTCAGCTTCCCTTGAATTTTTCACCCAATTACCTTTGGTCAAAAAATTCGCAGCCTTTCTTTGTGTTGCAATTTCCATATCATGCATTATATGTTGCAATTTGATTCGCACCACATACTTCATAAAACTGGTAATTTTAGCTTACCTCTACAGTCGGCTTCTTACTTATACGACTGTACCTACGTATACCTCGGTCACCGGGCATATTTTGATTTACTACGGCGTCCGTACATTCGATATTAGTCGGTTTACTACTAGGAACAACGCTAACGCACGCTCGACAAATGAATAACAATAGATCGTGAATGGCTTTCGTTCGGCCTGCTGCTGTTGTTGTTGTCTTTCAGTCGGTGTACTACTACGAATGCACGTATATGTATGTTCCTTACGTTCGTTTCATAATTGATAAAGACCTCCATTCAAGAGTGTGATTTAGGAGGGAAAAGTGCCCTATGCATTTATTTTATTTACGGTACGAGCCGGTACTGCCTCTTACTTAGATAATAAATTATTAACTCTAATTTTATTATTGGTACATGTTTCAACTGCTAACCGGCTATAGAAATATGCAGAGAAACGGGATAAACAATAAGGAATTGTCCGTTTGGAAGAATAAAGAGAGGAAAGTTATTTTCAAAATTGTTTTTTGTCTCTTCTTCATTATTATGATCATATGCGGTATTTTAATTTATTACATATGGATGATTATATGCGGTAATGATATCCAGGGAAGTGGTAAACACTCCTCACGATACAAGATATTTGATTAATTCCGAGCAATTGTTTCGGGAAATTCGTGGATTAGTATTGTACAACCGTACGACTGATGTGAGAAAAAGATTGTGCCTTGTTCTTTTCTCTATTCTGAAAGATATTTTACAAGTACCTACTTTTAACACCTATATACCCTAAAACATGCGAAATATATGTAACTAAAAGGAAAGATTCTTGCCTGAAGCATAAAACGTAAATATGTCTTCGTTTTACCCCAATCAATCCATTGAAGCTAAGTAGGTAAGTGGACCCTTCTCCCTGTTTAACAAATCTGCATTTTTTTTTCATATAGATGGTTTTGTAAGCATCTAATTCGGGCGACGAAGTTACGTTCTGTATCAAATTGAGGTTTTCTATTTTAATATGTCCGGTTTCGTTTATGTGTTGCGCTACACTTGACGACTCAATCCTTCCATAGCGCTAATGGCCTATATGTTCTTTGAATCTGGTGCCTATCGCCCGTTTTATTTGTCCAATATAGGCTTTATCACAGTCACGCACAGTTTTGTTGCTTTGAAAAATTTATCTAGAAAACTTTTCTAAATATTTCACTTTACCTAAGGTATGCTATTTTCCATACAACATCTACTGAAGTATTTCAGTATAATAGGATCAAAAATTCTGTGTGCATTTTTATTTTACGTTTTTGATGCGCACACAATATGAAGGGAAAGTGTATTTTTGATGTAATTTTACATTAACTAGTAAATATGCGAATTTTTTATAAAAATATTAACTATGATGTAACAATACTGAATTGATGTAAGAAATAATAATATCCAGCTTCATTTTACGCAGTCTTTTGAGTTTATCTTACGTAAGTTAGTAACTTTACTCTTAAATAACCTTTTCAGACTTAGTGGTATAGCAAGACGTTTTCATATATTTATTTTAAACCTACTTTATGGTTTTTCGTGCGTACTACATAGTAATAGTGTATAGCAGTTATTTTAACATCAACTGAATGTAATTGTATACAATATGTACTAAATTTTGTAGGAAATTTTCTTAGCGTTGTGAAGATGTCATGTTGGCAGCACTCGTAACCATCAAAGAAGAACTAAATGGTACTGCAGTATCTTCTAAAAGATGACCGCTTTGTAGCCTTTCATAAAAATACGTAAGATTGTATTGGAAAAGTGTCTTATAAATATGTTTCTGTTTCTTTTGTTTGGTTTACTTGTTTTCTGCTACACAAGAACATATTAAAATTGACACAGAATCCTTGCCAGCTCTATGATCAAAAGGGGCGTATCTAGAAACGCCCAAATCGAATTATCCTTTTCAATTTGACGTTAGCACATAGTACGATAAAACATCAAGTCAGAAGTAATTACCGCAAAGAAATTGATAAACGGCAGCGTATTTCGCCGACAATCCGTACAAATTGTTCCGTATACACTCGCAAGGCCTTTCGCCTTACTTACCAATGCTGGAACCGACGTATCTATACGAATGTCCTCGTACGGCACATACATAAGCGTCGGAAAAGGTGCTACGCTCCGTAACGAGTTATTAATTTCATACCCATATCTGACCGGTTACAAATAACCTGTCAGATTTCCAATATTGATCTGTTCATTAAACGACAAAACATCTATGTGCGAGGATGAATCGCGTCCAGGGATTACTTCGAATGATTGGATGATAAGCGTTCAGTAAAAATTTCGCTTAGAACGAAGGTAGGTTGAAGAAATGCGATTGGGTTCATTGTAACGAGTGTTGAGCTATTAGGTTTTTTTACATTAAAAAAAAAATTCAAGGAAATTGCCCCAGAGTGTCACATTTCTAAACCTACACTGAGAAGCACTTATTGTAACCAAAACAATAATTGAACCACTGATTTCTGAAAAGTCAAGTTTAGAAAAAATTACAAAAACTGATCAGTTTTCTCAATATCGTGCAAAGAATTCTCATCTTGGACCAGGAATTATGAACATATTGACTCATATAAAATCAAAAAAATCACATTCAATTAAGACAGTTTATTAGGTCAAATTTCACCTGAACATAAGGTGTTTCTGTATTAAATGGAGAAATTCAAGCTTTATTACGAAAACATATAAACACAATGAAACGCAAATTTTAGTAACAAATAAAGTCTAAAGTAAAAAACCATATTTCTTAAGTACCTAAGGAAAATTTTAAAATTTAATTTCCTGTGTTCTGAGGTTTTGCCTATAAGACCTCTTTATATTTTCCAGTTTTTTCGTAGAAACTTTTCCATGAGAAATAGCAAGTTCTACTAACATATCGGTTGTCATTACTCCTGGAAACGTTGTGGAAAGGTGTTGTTAATAAATCCTTCAATAAATTCTTTTGCTACAATAACACCTTTATCGTTTTCCCTACTGAAAACGAAGTACTGGTATTTTGAAATAAAAAGGTGCTCCCTTGCATTTCAGGATATTGATCTGGTTGTAGTCTATCCATCACATGAACTGAAAATTTACTTTTACTGACACTGTTCACTGCTAGTTCAACGTAATGCGCTAGCGTTTACACTCTGCATGTCTATTTCTCTTAAATTGCGCTTTATTAGTTCAAAGTCTTCATCGGAGGGCAAAAATGAGTGGCCGCCTACGGGAAAGTGTAATTGCACCTTTCGAAACCCATAAGTATCTACATAGTAAAATCTTTATATGATGTTAATGATTTTCCTACGGGGAGTGTTTGTTTTATTTTTTGTCCATACCTAATTGGAACGATTTTTATGAGGTTTTGAGACGTTTTATGCCTTCGAACAAAAAAAATAACGTTGAAAATAAAGAAAGAAAAAGAGAAAACCAATATTTTTCTCCAGCAACCCGTATTCAAACTCCTCTGGAGGTCAACATGTGGGCCAGCATTCTAGGTAATCACATTGTTGGTCTATTTTTTATCGACCATTCACTCAATGCCCAAAAGTATTTGGCATTGCTGACACACAATTCTTCCAGCTATTGGCAATATTCCTGTAAACGGGAGGATCATTTACGAGCACGATAGGGCATCGCCACATAGCACTAGAGAAATTACAGAATTTCTGAATAATGAATTTCCAGATGGATGGATGGCCGACAAGAAGCCCTGATTTAAGTCCGTTGGACTTTTCTGTTTGGGGTTACACTGCAGCGAGGGTTTTTGACAATATTGTACACAGACCCTCTAACATCAACGAATTAAGGCAGAGAATAGTGAAAGCATTTAGAGAAGTAGCAGTAAGAAATCTTCAGAATGTGAAACGTCACATTCAAGAAAGATTAGGTAATTAATTTTTGATAAAATGTTGTTCATAGTTATTTGTTTCCTTTATGTGCTAAGAGTGTATTTTTTTGTTTAAATAAATAACAGCAATTCTGAATTACATGTCTGCTTGTAGTGAATAACACTAGCTGTAGCTTTGATTTCCAGCTGCAAAATCATGTCTATTATTATCTCTACTAAAATATCCTAAAATTGCCGCTAAAGCTGCCACTTTTTTTCTTTAATTTCAACTTTACGCCTTTGTTCCAAAGCATAAAATGTTTCAAAACCTCATGAAAATCGTTCCCCCGTAGGATAACCATTAACATCACATAAAGGTTTTACTATGTAGTTTGCAAAATATTATTTTTTTTACACTGGGCTGTTGACTTCAAAATATCACTTCTGTCGGCTGTGAGTCACACTTACACCATTCATAATTCGCGGCCCATGCGACTGATCCGATTCTGTTGCGAAGACCGATTATGCCCGGCTTACTCATAGGTCAAAGCAAATCGCCTCTAAGCAATAAATCTAGATGTGTTTTTGGAAATTTGTATTTTTATTTCAATTTCTCGAGTATTTCATGTAGATCGTTTTCAGAAAATCACACCGTACAAAAAACTAAACATTTTAACCACTGCACCACCTCAAAAATATATTTAATTAATGGTAAAACAAATTTAACATTCACTTGGTACATCGAAAACAGTAATTTAATACCTGTGCGACTATCGTAAAATGGTTTATTTCATTTGACCAGCCACTCACTGCTATACGAGCAATCGTACAGACTGGTTTCAATATACCCCATCTCTTTCCATTCTAACAAACAAATTTTCTGAAATCTGAATTCGATATTGTGTTTATTGAGGGTTTTTTTCTGGTCGTTTTCCGAAGCATTCGGTGCATTAACTCCGATCCCAGTTCTCACGTGATTCATTCCATCTTTATCCATCTTACAACTCTCGTATTTATCCTTTGAGTAGTAGAAAAGGATAGCCTGCTGTACATACGGAGTATTAAATGACATTCTCTCTAGGAGCGTATGTATGTGGAGCAAGGGTGAAATGAAATAACGTAAAAAGGTCTCGGATTTCTGTATAAATGGTAAAGATATGCATACACATATTGGTGTGTATGCATATGTTCTAGAGTGTAGTATGATGTGAACGACCTATAAATATTGGATATCAAGGTATAATATCGTTTGGTAAAAAATATCGCCCTATAGATTTCGAAAAATCATCGGCGTATAATTTTATACTCTGTAAAGTTTATGCAGGTCAAAACGTAAAGGATTTAAATTATATATGATATAGGTAGAAAGTTTCTCATAGAGGGTGACCTAGAGGACTTTTATATTTTGCATTAATTCATTGTAAAATTACGAATTACTTTGAGGAACGAAAATGTTTGATTCCTACCTTACTTGAAATATTCATCTCATTCAATGTTTATTAATTGTTAGGAGAGAGGAATCATCAGAAGATTCTTACTGAAGTTAGTTGTGCAGATTTGAGTGATTGAGTGATTTACAAATTTTCTTTTACCTCTAACAACACTAAGATACCTTTGCATCAGAAAAAAAAACAACTCACGGTCTACATAAAACTACCGCCAAGCCTCTACTTGTTACATGGCACTCAAGGGGTACATATAGCGCCGTGTAAAATTTTTTTTTTCGAAGTGAGAACCAAACGGAAACAGACATTCCTGACTATGGAACAAAGGTTAAAGAAAGCATATATTTTAAGAGCAAAATCTCGCCGATATCGTTTTTAAGGCTAGTAACACCAATGTTTGCAATTCAAATAAATTGCGATTCAATTCACCACACATTTAATAATGCTTTGATTTTTCCGCATTCATATTTTGTAACTAATTATTAGTATATTTCCTCCTTTTTTGATATAACAGGTATTTCAACAAAGGCAAGTGATAAGACATGCATTAGTCCATTGAGGTATCTGCTGTTCTATCTACTTTTTGTGATAATACCTAGCACCCTTCTAGCACCTAACCATAAAGTTGTCCCTGTCACTTGTTCGCGATTCTCAGGATTTCTACGAGAGCATACTTGAAACCACAGAAATATTTTGTTAAGCAAATACATATTTATCTAACCTTTTAATTCCGAACGTTCCCAAAATGGGAATACACTAACAAATCGATTTTTTTATTAAATTAATTATATTATTAAGATTTAGATATGATTCATGCAGGAGCGCCGAGAAAGCACCTATATGATAAGTGGATCATTTTTAAAACAAAGTTCATTTAATTAGCGTTTGTGGTGAAAAATTGTCACCTGACCTATCAGCAGCTAGCGATTAAAAAACAAACCAAATGACATCATTGTTAGTGGAAATCTAAGTCCAGAGCAAGTTTATAATATTGACGAGCCTATAGGTTGAATTTTAAGCTTTTGACCTAGAAACTTCAGCCCCAGGATTGAAAGTCGGTAAAGAGAGAATAACGATGGCTTTATGTTCAAATGCCTCAGGGTCCCACAAACTGATCATATTTGTGATTGGAAAGTCGGTAAAACCCAGAACTTTTACAAACTTAAGCATGCCATCCCTTCCAGTGTATTACAGGACACAAAAATTAGCCTGGATGAATTCGTATTAAGAAGTGGGACCTACCTACCTGGAAGAACTTGGATGTAAAGTTTATCGTGATATGAAACTCTTGTTTCTGCCATCTAACGTAACAACTCTTTCACTACCAATGGACCAAAGCTACTTTCGGAAATTCTTGGTAAATTGGATAATGAAGACGCAGGACTTAGTCAGGCCTTAAAGGCAATTAGCATGAAAGACGTGATCTATATAGTGGCTAAGACATACATATAATGAAATACCGTCATCTACATCCACGAAATATAAAGGCAAGAATACTGAAGCAGAGGAACCTAATCTTCGGGATTCTGAATCAACGACTCTACAACGATTGCCTCACTCTGAGGAGTTTGTTCGGCAAGACGTTGTGGAATGGATTGCTGGTCAAGGTGAGAAGCTTCAAAATGAAGTTCTTGCGAGTACTAATTTGCCACGATGACAAACAAGAAGAAACCGAGATGGAAGAAGGAAATAACGAGTAAAAAATGAACCACGCTGAGGGAGGAGTAACACTGGAATTAGCAATGACTTTCAACGAGTAGCAAACAGAGGCAACTGCATGAGTTTGCATTTAAAAAACAATTGAATAAAAAAAAAAGAGAAGAAGATAACTGATTTAATTTAATTTTTTATTTCTGATTTTTTCACTGTTACATTTTCATATAAAGAATTTGTATTATTTTGGTCAAATAAACTGCGTATAACCTGCAGAAGAGGTTGATGTTTTTATACCACCAAAATTGAGATCATTTTAAACAGCTGTGGTAAACAGTGTTGGACATAAATTGAAATATTTCCGTTGCTTTATGATACCCTTCCATACGAGATAGGCGCCATAAATTCTCGGCCTGACAGGCTTACACAGGTTCGAGCGTTTCAAACCCCGTTGCGTCATAGTTACACATCTACGAGGCCTACTACTACTACTCGAAGAGTAGTAGTAGTTTTTAGTAGTCAGCCAGACAACGTGACTAGTGCATGAAAATGTCACAGATAACGAAGATAGAATATCACGCGGTCATTAAACAACGTTTAAATGGTGTTTATGGTGATTTATCTCCTTTATATTCCACTGTAAGAAAGTGGGCAAAATGATTCCGTTTGGGGCAAGAATCCCTTGAAGATGATGAGCGCACCGGTTTCTTCTTTCTGCTCTCCAACGTGAGCGTCGGAGAGCAGAAAGAAGGATTGCCGGCCACTCGATGGAACCTCGTCCCAGCAAGGCGAAAACCGTTCAATCAACGAAATAGGTGATGACCACAATATTCTGGGATTGTGAGAGTATTTTACGCATTGACTTTAAAAAAGCGCAATACAGCTGTCAACAGCACGTATTGTGCGTCTTCGCTGCATAAATTGAGGAACAATATTCGTGCAAAACGTCGAGGAAAATTGACAAAAGGTATCAATACATTTTTAGGACCCGTAAAACAATACACCTGTCTATACTGCTGCTATTTCACAAGCTACCATCCACGAATGTGGCTTTCAAGAATTGAAACATCCACCGTATAGTCCGAACATGGCTACAAGTAATTATTATTTATTTTCTCGTTTAAAGAAAGAGCTTAAGAGATGTGAGTATTACTGCTGCTTGCACAGTAGATACAAAATATTGAGGGAAAAACTTTAGATTATTTGTACAAGGGTATATAATTATTAATTGATCATTGTAATAAATGTATCGAAGTTAGGGGGGATTATATTGAAAAATGAAAATTGTTATATTTTACAAAGTTTATTTTTTCTATACTAGGCCGAGAATTTGTGATGCCTACCTTGTACGTACTGTACCTTTGAATATCTAGTCTTTACTGTGTAGTAAAAAAACAGAAATATACATTTCATAAGCTTAGACCGGTTATAAAATTTCTGTACTTTTAAGGTACTAGTAGTTTTCTTAATGTAGCAAAACAGTAAGACTTCACCGATTTCGTACAATATGTATACCCTGTTTCTATACCCCTTACAAATTACAAAACCGCACGCACGCACAAAATGCCCAAGTAAAAGTCACATCATCGTATCGGAAACACAATAAACAATCCACTTTCGATACATCTACTTCATACGAATCGCTTAAAGGCCGTAATAAGAACAAGTATACGTATATGTTGAAATTACATCAACATAAATACATATACGCCTTTATACGAAGGTGAATTATTATATTTTCGTAGAACGAAATCATTCCCAGGCGCGGAGCTTTTAATATTTAATAATAACGCGACGTATTTATGCGTTTCTCGAATGTATACGACGGACGGACGACGGGGACCACACGCCGCTACGTTCGGAGCACGTAGGGCAAACAAAACCGCCAATGATGAAAATATCAAATAAATACGAGAAACCGACAACGGCAGCGGGCAACGGTGTCGCGCAATGCGGAGTTTGTGGCGTTTTTCCTCTTCATCTCTACTCGTGTGACCGATTTGTTTAGTCTGCCGTAGATCGCCGAGTTGGGAATATACTTACTCCACATAGATGTAATGCGGCGTATGTTATGAAAGGGTTATTCGAGATTATGGCTTTATAGATGCTTTATTTTATTTGCCGGCCCTTTCTCTCTTATTTGTTTAAATCTCGAGAGAGTCAGCGAATCTTAATATGCCTATATCGACATGAGGAATTTTATTTAAAACATCTACCAACAACAAACAAGCGTAGTCTGAAAAGTTTCTAGCCCAACACAGAAACGAGTAACGCAGAGAAACGACTTGTAGACTATCCGTTTCGCACACAAGGAAACCGCTCCAACCCGGAGACATCGATTTGAATGAAACTCGGCTAAAATGAAGTCCATATAGAACTGTGAAAAACCCCGTTGTCTGTTTCTGCTAAAAAATGCCTTAAAGGGGGTAAAACGGGGCACTGACAATAAGGATGGTTTTGTTTTTTTCTAAATTATTCCACAATTGCTGAAGATAAAAAAATATTGGTGTGTGTGGATGTATTGCGTTACTATTGAAATACGCACAAACAGCATTCGAGGTGAAAAAGTGTCACCTCCTTCTCGTCGCCTCCATCACCGAAACGGAGAAAATGCTTATTTCTTATCGGGTTTGAAGGCCTTGTAAAGCTATTTAGAAGATTATGCCCCGTTTCGACTAAAACACTTTTTAACCCTGGAATGCTACACTTAATTTCTAATGGGGTACGACCGTACTCCAAATAAGAAAGGGCTAAAGGCTATTGTGTATACATTTTTATATGAAAATAAGTACCTAACCAAAGTACACTTAAAATGTTCTTTTGTGCCCTGGCAACTATTTTGCACAAATTAGACAAACTTTCGTCTGATGTTGCAAACAAAAGGTTCTGCAGATAACGCAGCTAACTCTAGATTTTCTATCTGCAGACCTTGGACAAAAAGTGCATCTCCCTGAGCTAGTAGCAGGCTTTCTTCTGGAAGGGATATTTGCAAAATATGGTAGGTATATGGTTTCTCTAAGATCACGCCTCAAAGTTGGAGTTTGCAAACGACTTAGCATATGTGGTCTCATTAAATCAAGGGCGAGTTTTTTTAGATATGACCCTCGATTTTTAACTATTTCCTTATCAGGTGCACTAAATCCTTGTTAAAGGATCGTTGAATTAAGCCCAACAATATTTAGTAGGTTGTAAAATAAACACAAAAAACCATCGACGTGTCTTCTTACCACATGAATAAGTGCAGGAATTTATACAAAATCAACGTGTTCGGTGTCTACAAAGATAATTTTTTCCAAGGTTATTAATCAGCAAATTGAACAACTAATACGTATTACACATTATTTCACCTAATCTATTCAATCTACCGTATTAAGTAGTGTGATTTATTACTTAGATAAGGCATTTTAAACCTAATTTGTAATTGCAGAATTTAGACGATAAGGAAAAATCGTTCAATCTGTTCGATTGCTGCTTTTCACAAAATTAAAAACGTCAACGATTATTTGCACACAAATGATTGAATTAATCAAACAACTAAATGTCTAGTAACGACGTGAATGATGTTTTTTTTTTTTTGTATTATATACAGGGAGAATAATGTACATTGACGTATAACTTGCACCTCACAGCGTTAAGACTGTAAAACTTCTTACATATTGATTTAAGGCTACTGTACACCATACACAGTGTGCCCGCTTAAGTTCTTAAGTTAAGACTTCACAACAATAAGAAATATCCTAAGTAAATTAAGAAATTTTGAAAGTGTAGAAAATAATTTCAACAAGAATTGAAGACACTATTGAGTAAGTATTGCTGTCTGTCATAGAAGATGGAAAAGAATCACTGCGTAAAAGATCTGCAACATTACCAAATAATATATCTAAAACTCAAAAATATTAGAAGAAAACAAATTTTGATCTTACAAACTAAAACTTGTACATGCCTTAAAACCAGGAGATTCTGATCGACTATTTGAGTTTAGCTATTTGATACAAGGAATGTTAGAAGATGCTCCTTTCATGGTGAGAAAAAATATTTTCACCCACGAAGCAACGTTCACTTCCAATGGTACTGGAAGTGCACAAAATTGTAGGCGGTGAAAGAATTTCACGATACAGACACGTGATCAATATTCATTTAAAACAAATGTCAACGTTACCTACATCTTTTCAGTAACTACTCGTACGATTTTATTCATAAACTACAGATATGCTACCAACAGGTTGGTACGCCATGTCATAACACAAGGGATATCGGACAGTACTTAAATATCCTCTTCAATGGAAAATTAATTGATCGGTTCTTTGACATTTTTTGGCCGGTTAGGTCTCCGGGCCTTGGTCCGCTTAATTATTTTTGTGGGTATACTTCAAAGAGAAAGTATATTTGCAAAAACCATTTCAAAATATTGACCATTTGGAGAAAATAACTTGGGAAATAATACAGGGAATAACTCCTGTCATGGTCAGAGATGTATTGAAGAAATTTTCTCCAAGAACAGCTATCTGTATGTTGAGGAAAATGTGCAATGAAAATAAACTAAAAATCCATTTGTGCTTAAATTTTCTTTAAAGATAATGTAACTATAAAAATTGATTTGTTAAAGATTTAAACATTAATTTTAACAGTAAGAGGTAATGAATTTAAATTCAAGCATACGTTTTAATTCTAACCATCTTTTTGTTTTTATATTTTTTTTGAAATAAAAATTAATAGTACTTCTCTCTTAGATCAATTTTGTTTTTTTTTTAATTTTCAATCACCCTGTACGTTGTAAATTAAGTTTGGGTAGCTTAATCATATATTTTGAGGAAGCAGAACTTTTTCAAAGAGTAATTTTTCTCCATAAAATTGTTAATCAAAAAGTTTCACAAATAGAGAGGACACACGATAGATTTATGATTCCCAAGATATTGATTTGTTGTTTAGTTATTAATTTTGTTAATTTAACGATTTAACGATGGCATTTAGCAATAATTTCATTCCCATTTAATAAAAGATGCCGTTCAACACGTATTTCTATTGAAAAATTCTTGTATTAAGCTGAATATTTACTTCACTAAAATAGACATTTCGAAATAAATATATGTAACTATTTGAACCAGAAAAATGGGTTTAACCACTATGACCAGCTGACGAAGGCACCCGTTAGTGTTAGATTACCGTGAGGAACGAGACAATCCAGAAAAATGCCAAGATATACGACTGCATAAAGACGGCAATCTTCCGGCATTAAATTGCAGAATTACTTGCTTTTATAGTAGATGGAAAACAGGCATTTAGTAGTGGCTGTTTTTAACGCAATGTGTCCGTCATTAATTCTATTACAATTTACTCGATGTATACAGTGTCATATTCTAAAGTTTATGGAATGATTTGAAGAGCGAAAGAAAGGTTAACTCTAGATGGAGAATGTCGTCGTATCTCCAGGGCTCGTTAGTTTTTAGGCGCTTAATATAGTTTGCCATTAAATAGTAACACCAAGGAGTATGGCGGTCGTTAGCAACCAACACGTGGCTGAAACTGTCGGGATGACCACCAAGGTTTTAGAAAAAATGTAACTTAAATTTCAGTTTTATAAAAAAAAGCGAAATATTGGTGAAATTTAAAAGAATTACATTTTCTCTAAAACCCTGATTGTCTTCCTGACAGTTTCAATCACGTATTAAATAATAACCACAAAAACCTTCTAAAAAAACTAAGTAAATGACATGGATATATCAGGAATTTATAAAATGTCTTGTAAAGATTGTGGTCAAGTGTATATTGGGCATATAAAAAGATCAATCAGAGTTAGATACAAAGAACATCTGGCACATCTAACATTTTATTTCGGGATATTCGACAGTATCACCACGAACGGTTTGATAACACAACGATAATGTTTCTTATTTAATATAAAAGTCTCTTTTCCGAAAATTCTTTACATACATAGATACCTGAAAGTCAGTATTACATCCATTCAAGAATACATTGCTCAAATTTCACCTCACGCATACCTTCCACGACCCCACTGTTCCAATGTAGGCCGCATAACACGGGTGTGCATTTCAAAAATAATCTTTAAAAATCACAAGCTCCGCTAACAAAGGATATTCGCCCATGGGCGACCGGTTATTGATTATGAAAGTCGGCCGGGAACGACCCTTTTTTGCGTGAAAAGAAGTTAAAGAAAACAGTGAAACCTTTAACACCTAAAAACTGAATAAAACGTAGGAAATATGGAGACCGAACGGTTGTTCTGAACGTTCTGATCTTTTCGGTCTAAATATATCCATTTTGCGAACCGTGTCGAAGCAGATTCTTAACGAAGAATATAAAGAAAGTATTGTAAAGTTATAAGAAATACGTGGGATGAACATCAAGGTAGAAGAGTAGTGGAATAGTTTGTCAATAGGTTTAGGTAAAAAATATGTGACATGTGCTGAATTTCTCGGTGCATTATATTTTCCTTTTTTTGTACGAGAAAAGAATTTAGTGATGACTATCTAGTATTTGTTCAGGAAAGGTGACAAATGTTTATTGTATTATTGCGGAAGAATTACGTATAGGGGTCCTTTATTATTTGACCTTTTGTAGGAGTATTAAAAAAATACTTCTTAATCCTATAAATGTAATATACAAATGTTAAATTATAAAATGTTTTTCCTGTTGTTGTTTACGGATTAGATACGGCATAGCTGTTTGGGGAAGTAGTAGCGATCTCATTCATGTTTCTATACGTCAAAAGAAAATCACGTATCAAGTTACGTCTTAATATTAATCAGTCGTGTGGAAATCACCTTAGAAGTCATAATTTTTTGACAATCTATTTACAAAGTTTTACTTTTTTGTTTCAAAAATAAACATCTTTTTGAACAACACTATTTCGAACATGCTTACAGCAGGAGACACAGAGATCGATACTGCTTCCCCAAATACAGGTCGAGTTTAAGTGAAGTGTTAAATACCCTTCCTTTTCTGTAGTTTAGATTTTATTTTACTTCTTTTAGATTTTAAGTACAAGTGTTCAGCACATTCTACTTTCTTTTTAACATGTGTGCATATTGTAGTTTACGACCCTTTGGATTGTTTTCTGATCTAAAGGATAAGATTTGCATCTTTTGTTATTGTCCGAGTTTCGACCCTTAGAAAGTTATTCTTACCATTGTTCTTAGGACTTAAGAAATCGTATATAACCCATATTGTTTGTACTCGCTCTATTCTAACTATGTAGACATCTGATGTTATGTATACATAACTATATACTGTTATATATCTAACTATATACTAATTTTTGAAGCTGCAATTTCGATATACTCTAGAGGACTCTACTTTCAACTCTCCTAGAAGTAAGACGTACTGTAAACTATTAATACATGTATATATTTTCTCATTAGAATAAAATTAGTGATAGTAACTCTGATGGTTTTGACTTCAAGAAATACACACGAACCAAATCTATCTTTAATGTTTTTACATAACAGAAAGTGGTCCTACTTACACTAGTTTAGGATTTTTTAATAAATTGCCATTCATTATAAAACGAATAAATAATTTAAACTTGTTTAAGAAAAACATCTATAAATACTTACTGGAATTAGAACCTTACAGTTTAGAGGAATATCTGGTGCGATAATTTCCGCCGTATTTCTTTTCAAAAGCAATTACGGATTATAAATATTGTTATTACTATTATTACTATTTCCTCTTCTTACAAATTTAACTATTTATGTAGTTAAAAAATATAAGAATGTCAGCCGCTATCGTACGTTATATGAAGAAAATATGTTACCTAATTTTTTGGATTATGCAAGGAAAAATGTTGTTTGTTAGTTTTGACGTATGAAGTCATCACTCCATTTTTTTAAATAGACAGGTATGGTGGTCTTTAGTTGCTTGATAAATCTATTTTTTCTAAAAATAACTGCTAAAATGATGTTTATTAAAAAAGTTACAAAAAACAAACGGATCGGGAGAATATAAAATGTTAAAATCTACTATAATCCCTACATTTTTATTTAAAAAAATTAAAAATCTAAAGCAAAAATTCAAAATGCCCAAGATTAACAGCCAGACAGTGACCTAGACTGTCACTGAATTCATTATCTGAATTAAATTTCCCAATGAATCTCGAAGCCACAATGCGATTTCCACCTTAATCCATTACCTTGATTTTTTGATGCAACAGGTATTTGCGCAAAGGCAAGTGATAAGACATGCTGGCATGCATAAATCCGAGGTATTTGCTATTCTATCTCCTACCCTTTTTATCATAATATCTAGCACCCTTCTAGCACCTAACCATACAGTTATCCCTGTCACTCGTTCGCGATTCTCATATAATATTCTTTGTAAACAAAAGTACTACAAGTATCACTTTAACCTTTATGTATCTGTATACACATCACATAAATATAATTACAAAATTACGTATACATAGATAATTATTGTTTTTATAGATACCTACACAAAAGTGCATATCTTTTAACAATTTTTTTGTCGACGTATTTTTGTAGCTATGTATATATTATAACAATTTGGACATGCTACAGTCTGTTTAAAGTTATCGGCGCATTATACCTAACTTCGATGTTATTAATATTGTTACAACTTCGACATCGAGACCTAACCTAACCTAACCAGATTCACTTTACAGGTTCCTGCGAAATGTGAATAAATCTTGTGAGGTTTAAGGTTCACCGTTATTGTTTGCGACCACGTAGATCTTTAGGAAGGCCTTGATATCCCCTTAACGTAATGGAGGAAGTTAATGGTATTTTAGGTAGCTGGGGTTTAATTGCAAGAATAAAAGCACGACGTCATTACAAAATGGAGATTAATTTTCGGCATTTCACTTATTTTTTATGTACTTTTGTTAGTTTATCCACAGTGTTAATAAAGTTTTTCAAAAGATTGTGTATTTTTAACACATTGTTAGTTGATCATAAATGGATGCTTTCTTCTCAAGAAACTAACCATTTCAGTGGAGTAATAATACCAACAATTTGAACGGGCGTAACTCCTTTAAATCTAACCTCATTTCTTCATATACCCCGCAACTCTTTTTCTAAAATTGACTGCAAGCCACCTACGCTACAACAATAGAAGCAATCAATCTGTTCACCGTTCTAATAGGTAGTACACAACGTACTAGAAATTAATCAATTAATAAGCAACAAATTTCAACGCATCGAACTACATGCATGGAAAGCAATATCCAGTATATCAAGCCGCTCTATCGTAACTCATTGTCTGTAATGCTATAAATTTCGTTCGATTTCGAAGGTTAAACGCACGAATGTTTCTATATTTTTACTCGGCGGAAATTATATGGAGTACTGAAAATATTTTTGGGAGCACGAAATTAAGCAGCAAGCCAGAGACAGAAAACTATGGAAGAAATTATAGAGAAAAGAAGAAACTTGATTCCAAACCAAGTCTTACACCGAAAGATAGAAAGGCATAGGATTAAACAAACAAACAAGTTTGTAC
Organism: Dynastes maya; assembly: GCA_029619315.2. Taxonomy (NCBI): domain Eukaryota; kingdom Metazoa; phylum Arthropoda; class Insecta; order Coleoptera; family Scarabaeidae; genus Dynastes; species Dynastes maya. Next base: position 13,634,521 of record JAROYE020000014.1, read on the forward strand.
TGATAAAAATGGTGTAAATACGAAATATCTCTTGCAAGTATTTTTGAATGTACTTTCTTGTGTTTCTTTTCTTTCGTTTTTCGAAAGATCGCAAGTCGTTGTCGGCAGTAAAATACCGTAGATGTAAGCTATAATACACCATATTCTCTACCTATTCCATCATATACATACTTAACTTCACTTACCTACCATACAGCCATAATCCAATAACAAGTGTAAATTAGCATACATTTTATTGGCAATAATCTACAGCTAATCACTGTAGAACAATCTTCACGAGAATCTTATCTTTATGGGCAAAAGCTGGCACCGGCTTCCACTTGATATATAACAAGCCATAAACATTTAACAGCGCCTGGTAAATAAATATAAGGTATGCATGGAAGGAGTGAATGTTAACGCTATGATATAGATGGTTGAAAGCAATGCTTTTCCTAGCTTTGGCCAACGTAAAAGTAACCTTTATTAGACGTGGATCTTTGCGGTTTCAACCTATAGGGACTGTGTGGCAATTTTGTCGCCCTATAACTTACTTGCACAAGCAAATTTTCTATTTCCATACATTGATCTTCCCAATTTGACGTGAAAAATTCTTTTTATTCTGTAATGCATCTAAATAACCACTTATTCTCTATTATAAGAACCCCGCAAATGGTAAGAGCCGTCCCTTTTTATGACACATTTTGCCAAGACCGACAAAAGAAACTTCCAACCTTTATTTACTACAAACAATCAGTCCTTATTAGTCAAACATTTACTCGCTATAATAAACGGGTGTCTATTATATTGATAAACATAGTTCATTGATGTAATAAATTTATTAGTTAATATAATAATTTTTTCGTTGCTTTAATGAACACGATTTATTGAATTCATTTTTACAATGTAAGCTGGACTTTCCTGGCCCGTGTATTTAACTTTAATAAGAAGGTAATTTAATATATTTCTTATTGCTAAGCCGGGCACAATCGGTCTTCGCAACAGAAATAAATCCAACTTAAATTGGGTTTGGTAGCACGCCATCCTTCTCATTTTTGTGCTGTACACACACTATTTAATGTAATTTACAGTAAGTCGTCTTTGTTTCAGCAAATTAAAGGTATTTTGTAAACTCTACACAATACTTTAGTTCCACTATAGTTTAAATCCGAAAATTCACTGATAAATTTTGTAACTTTATTAGCCAACGGTCGTTTATTCTCCTTGCGTACGTTAGACACACTTACATAGATATATCTACCTCTATAATTACGACTAACGCTGCGAAAGATTGATGAGAAACTGTTGCAATAAATCAATAATTTCATTCGCTGAGGAAGCCCGTGCCGATTCATCTGCATACATACATCGCGTCGTGAGCGCGGCAACCTCACTTCAAACCTGGCGCGAAGCTCTCTGTGCCCGGCCTACTTATTATGTACTATCATCAATACTTTTTCCCGTATCGCATATTCATTCTCCCTTTGGAAGTATATTCTTACAAAAACCTATCCGCTCTAACAATAAAATCCCATTTCAAATATTCATAAGCGCATAAAATCGAACGTAGTCCTTTTTTGCACCGGTTTTATGGGGCGAACAACAAGAACAAATCCTTTGCCTATACGCTGGTCAACACTAGCTAACACGGCATTCCTTCTTTAGACCTCTTCGTTCTTTATTTTCTATATTTTTTGTTATTTTCTTATGCCTACCTTCCATTCTCGCAGTTTACGGCAAAAACGGACAGCGGAGAAAAAGTGAATGATGTCGGAAAGCAGCGTAGGCTTGTAGGGCAGACGGCAGAGGTCTCTGCATATTCGAGCCATATTGCGCGGGCTTCTTACTTTTGCTCCGGACCTCGTGCGGTAATAAAAATTAATACTTATATTAATATTTATTGCATTGTAAATGCTGACCGATGGCAGCGAAGACCGATGGATGTTATTAAGATATGATAATATCTGACTGGGCTCGTAAAATATAAAAGGTGCATGGGTCCATCCGTAACATACGTATGTAGATATGGATGTATGTGTACAGAAAGTAGTCGTAGAGAGATATTATTTGCTATAAAGCACACCAATTCACAGTTAAGATGAGTAAGTCGTAGAATACACAGAGAAAAAAAGGTTTTTGACCTAAACAAATGTGCATTCAGTCAACCAAATCGTAATTATTAATGGCGACAAAGATTTAATTCAAAGAAATAATATTTTTGAGATCATTATTTAATTCAAACATATGATCTCTTTAAACAAACGACCTCAACAGTTTCACTTGAAAATACATCTGTTTGATTTAATACACGTAATATGCTTGATTAGACTCATGAAAATGACATTGGAGCATACGAAATGTATGGTGTCAGTAGGGGATAACATTTCGGAAAGTTTCGACGTAAACACGGGCTTATGTCAAGGAGATCCATTGTCAATTGTGCTATTTAATATCGTGCTAGAAGTGATAATAAAGAGGAGTGACCTGAAGACAACCAAAGAGTGCAATGTGTAGCCTACGCTGATGGTCTAACTCTCACAACAAGGATTAAAATTACATTAAAAGACGCATTTCAGAAATAAGCAAACGCGGCGAGCGAAGCGGTCTGAAAATTAACCATTCGGAAACAGAAGCTAACATTTATATTTATTTACATAATGTCGTTTATGTATCGTTTTAAATAAATTTTGTTTTTTGAAGACGATATTTGAAAAAATAGGTAAAAAAATGAAATTTGACTTAGATGGCAATGATTTTAAATTTATATATGATTTTTTTAAGGCTAAACAAGGGTACTTTATTCTTAGGACAAAATCTAGTATAATATTAGAAATTGTCCATATTTTACTGGTACATATTTAATTATAGGGGATGCACCAACTTTTATGAAAAATAATTTTTTTTCGAAAAACCCATAACGAAGAAGTTTCCCATATGGTGCGTACTTTATGGATGACTCTGTATAAAAATTATATCAATTTCGTGAGACGATTGATTAAATCAAAAACGGATATTAACTTTCCTATTTCATTTCAACTAAAAAATATCTAAGTGAAGGTAAATAAATAACCACACCATAAAAACCGTGTGAAATCTTATCATTTCACCCTAAAAATTATATATTTTTTCATCAATCTATAAAAGAACCATTCCCTTCCTTTTTTTTAACATTCTTCACAATTTTTTCCTTCTAAAAAAAAGAAAAAAGCCAATCATCTCCTATTCCCATAACGTCCTACCGGACACACGATTCTCCAAACGCGAACAATTCAAATATTTTGACAGGTCCGACAATGATCCGGAGACCGACCGTGGCCGGGGATCATTGTCACCTTAAGTGGTCACATGCTGTCCAGTCCACCGCTTACCATTGTTCGAAAGGGAGCGGGGGATATTTGTACGCATCTATTAGTGACCTCAGAAGCAGGCCGTCTAACGCCTAGAGATAACTGAATCGCTAGTCGAAAGTTACGACTACCTGCTGTGTTGGAGAATCCCGGTAGTAACGGTGGTGATATATTGTTATTATTAGGAGGGTAATTCGCCAAAAAACCACCCCTAAACGAGTCACTAAAGATCTAAAGATGACGAAGAGGTGATGACTCGTATTATGGGCGCCTTTTTCACACTTATACTTTCTCTGTGTGCCGAGGCAAAGGACTTTTTTGTTATTGAGAAGTTATTTCGGACGAAGGGGGACCTAATTTAAATAGAATTAGACTATTGACATTTTTTTTGGATTTTCGATTTATTGTAGATGTAAAAAGCGAATCCTATTAAAAGTATTTTTTTTTTGAAATGTTGCTCTTTTTACTTCTGCAGATAAAAAGGAATTATGCCAATTCTCCTGAATAAGCTTAAAGGGACCACTTGAACTTACCCTAATAAATGTAATTTCATTTTCTTGTATTGACAGATAAGAAATATTATTGGCCATTATTATTATGCGTGGCCTTTCTCAAATTTCACGCTCGTGTGAACTGAATTGAAACAAATTTGTTGAAAGCTAAAGAAGATCTCACATGGGAATCTTTCAATTAGCAAAAAAAACCGTAGAAGATGTATGTGTTTGATTTATTGATATACGAATTGTAAAGGTGATTTTGGTAAAATTGGAAAATGAAAGATGAGTGGTTTTTTGTTAATTTTAGTATAAGTGACAGTCATGGAAATAACAAGTAAAATATTGCTTTTGATGAAGCAAAATACACTTTTTCTCAATTTTGCTCATCTCTTGAACGCTCCAAAGAGATTATAAATCTAAATTTAATCTATTGGCTAAATTATTTTAGCAAAAATATACAAGGCGAGTCGGGAGGAACGGCCCAAACTCCAGGAGCGTATTGTCCACGTGAAAATAATGTAAAAAAACGTTTATTTTGCACATTATTTTCAAATTTAGAATATGCAAATATGGTGTTTGTTTATGGTTTTTGTAAAGGGAATGCTACAGCTGCTGTTAAAGAATATCGTCAACGGTTTCCACATCACAGAAATCCTGGTAAAACGTATTTATCAGAATTTTTAACAAACTGTGCGAGACAGGAATGCTTCCCAGTGCTAACATAACACTTGAACGTGCTACTCGAGAAGGCTTCGGAGAGAAAATATTTTGAATTTGGTGGCAGATGCAACGATCAACTCATGAAGAATTGGTACTCAATTGGGCATTCCACAAAAAAGAGTCCATACTATATTAAGCGTATACAGATTATACAGCGTTTGTACTTACAATTAGTGGGTGAGCGGAAGATAATTCTTTTCCTAAGCAATTAATTATTATTATTATTAAATTGAATAGATTTCCTTAGGGTTGGGGCTATTTTTTTTCTTTAAAGTTTGAATAAGAGAATACGGTACCGTCTGTATATTTCTATCTATCTATCTATCTATACATAAGTAATGTATGGTCTGACGTTATTAAGCTATTACACAATTGTAATCAATACATTAAAGTAATACCAAATGAATAACTTTTTCTGAGTGCCACGAACTATTCAAGTAGTTATGAACGTCTCTTCTAAACACGTTACCTATCGGATAACCCTAGCAGTCGAGATGCGAAAGCAAGAAACCAAGTCGCCGCCTTTTGAGAGACTCGCCAGTCCATAGTACATGCAACTATGGCCTGGACCGACTGCAATAAAATCCGGATGATTTACTATACTTTTGACGTTTATAGTTGAACTTAAAACTGTTTTATTTGCGTGCGCTTTTTCAAAAGCGAAACGTTTCGAACCTTGCGAAAAAATTAAATGAAATTTACCATGTTAGGATATGGCTATGGCTATATTCTACTCCGTAACGTTGGAGCTTGTACCCCGTGTACCTCATGCCCACTACCTACCACCTGGGCGTTTATTTTTTGGCGAGTTTCGCTGCTTTTTGCTTATTTTACAATGCATAATCTGCGTTATGTTTCGTTTAGCGTTTGGGAGAAGCTAGAAGACTATGGAAGAATATACTCCGATAAAATTTATGGAATTGAACAAAATTTATACCGTTTCTCGTATGCTATCATATTTGCAACACCATAGAGTGCTAGCCTTTTTTATTTTCTTTGAAATGGGAACTATCTTTAACGGATTGTATAGTAGAGTAAATATCAGGATACATTTTGGCTTACAAGGGAATACTGGCATGTGATACTTGCCGGTTTAATTTTTACTTTGTTGGTTTATAGAAGAATTTAGTGTGAGAACAGATGGTAGTAATTTTTTTAGGTATCCAATCACTCGTTTTTTTGGGGGTGTAGGGCACCATAAACCGAACACAACTCCGTATAAAAAACAGGCATTCTGATATTCGCTAATCTGTGGCAACTATTTTATTATTTTTTATACAGAAATTTTAACGTTTAACGTTAAATTAGTCTTTTTAAAGCGTTTATCGACAGAAGGTTTCGGTTTTAATTTCAAACATGCTTATAAATTCCATTTCCAATCCTTTGGGAAGATCGAAACGATCTAAAAACAGATCTTCGCTCTCTCTTGCAATACAAATTACCGCACGTTATCTGGTACACTGCCACCAAACGTCTACATATACATTATACATCTGCGACGGGCTACTACTTTAGATTAAGCTTTTGCTTCTTTGCTTCTTCTCTACGGCTTGTCTCAGTGATGCACACGAAGCTCCAGGCCGGGTGTAACCCGATATTAATTGATTCTAATACCAGTAGTCGGTCGGGAAAGGTAAGCGACGTCCATTACTACACACCACCAGCATCAATCAGCCTTGTCGTAGCGGTAGCAAGCAGTATGTAAGGCAATATAGCAGCCACTACGCTTGTCTCGCGAGCTTTAATCGTGTACGTTTACAATGTGGACGACTATCTTTCCGTGTGATGTATGGTATGACGTTGGTACATCACCCAAAAACAAAGAATCGAGGCCAACGCAACCGGTTATTTAAGACTTATCTACGTACAGACAAAGTTTTAATGTGAAATGAGGAACGAGCGTGGAAAGATATAAGAATTAGGTTAGGATTATGGAAGCTTAATAGTAAACTGAGAGAAATGTGCTGTGAAGCTTCTATTGCTAAAGATATGTTGAAAAGTACAAAATATGTAGTAATTTTAATTGTTCGTGTAATGAAATTTAATGCTTTAAGCAACTACGTAATGACTAGATTTCTTTCATGCGTTTTTTCTATATACAGGTGTTGCCAGAGGCGTGGCGAGCGCATAAAAGTTTACACATAAAATAGAAGGTAAGAAATAAATTATAAAGCGTGCTAAAATACTTACCGTTTTAAAAGTCTTCCGTGAAATCACAAAGTGGGTAACATCTGTTAAACATTTGAATCATTAGATATGTTTCCACAGCTGTTTCAGTCAAGTGAGTACGACGTACAGAATAAATGTTTTTTAATGCCGAAAACGACCGTTCGACATCTAGCGATGTTATATTTGCGTATTTAAAACAATCTTTGAAACGACTTAATGCATCTTCACACGTACCTTCGCAAATTTGTCTTAATATAAGAAAATCGGAGTCTTTCTCTAAAACACTTTCAAATTTTCGTATTACACACCAATTTGTTTCGCCTTCTACAGCGCATAACTGTGCGTGAACATCATTCACAATTTGAACAGAATCCACTAGCGACAACTTAAATTGAACACCATTATAACAACTAAAACTATGTGAAAATACATTTTCTAAGTCGTAGAAATGCAAAATAGAAAAAATGTAGATAAAACTCGTTTCATAATGCATTTTATCAAATTTCCAACTCAAAATCCCATAAATTCTGTAGACCTAATTCTAACCAAAATAGTCCAAAACCTAACATATTTTCTTCTTCCAGGCTTTAACTTCTACACATTAAAGTAATTTGATTTAATGAACACTATTTGTAGAATCAGCTTAACATTGTCGTTTCAATCATGCATTTATACGTATGTACATAGATATAGAATTGCTACGGTTAACTTCACCACGGTCAGCAAGAACACCCAACAAACGAATAATTATTCTAATTTGTCTTGAAACGTTTAAGATATTAATGTCAAGATAAACCGAGCAAAAACCGTACGTTTTATAATTACGACATACCTCATTGGCATAGAGTTTATCTGTTGATAGGTAGAGAAGGCGACAAAAGCAAGTTATGCAAAATTCGTCGGTTCAGTATCGAAACGTATGGAAGAAGTAAGAAATGTACGGTTTTTATTAATGTAATCGACGTAGGCTGAGAACAATACTGCTTTGTTTTCTTACTAAATGAAAGTGTGTTATATACATAGTATTTATTAATACAAAGTATGCACATATCTATAAGACTAGCGTATCAAGGTGTATCTACGTGTCGCTATTGCTTTTTAGGCCTATTAATGCTTCAACATCAGGGAAACTAGCTTCCCAGCATTTTTAGAATTAAGAAATGTGAAAAGTATAGCGACAATAACATTAAAGAACCCATGATTCCACCCGATATCCCACAAATTCCATTTTATAAAGTCGCTTGTGATATCTTGAATCTGAGATTGTAGAAATAATTCCTATTTAGTGGTTGTAGACTATTCAACGAAGTTGATAGAATTGGTAAAAGGCTAGTAACACCAATGTTGGCAGCTTAAATAAATTGCGATTCAATTCACAATACATTTAACAAAGCTTTGATTTTTCCATTTTCATATTTTGTAACTAATTGTTAGTATATTTCCTCCTTTTTTGATATAACAGGTATTTCAACAAAAGCAAGTGATAAGACATGCTTGCATAAGTCCGTGGAGGTATCTGCTGTTCTATTTCCTACCATACAGTTATCACTAGTCTGGGCAAAGAGCGGTAACAGTCAGTGTAGTAGATATGTGGTGCGGAGTCGGCGATTATTTATTTCACGGGTTCACAGCGTCAGTACTAAATCGATGCTGTATGCGAGTAGTTCTGTGTATATGTAGGCTGTCGTAACTTATTTCGTAATTGTACGCTTATGTTTGGTTTAAAAATGTCGCAGTTAGGTACGTCGCGAAAACGACGAATGGCAGACACAGTTACAAAATTTATAGTGGACATGCCGGACTTAATTTTTGATGGCGCTAAAATTCAATGTCCAGTTTGTAAAATCCCTTTAATGTGTTGGTCCAGAAGCCATTGTCAACGTCATATCGAAAGCAAACAGCATTCTTCTACAAAAAGTGGCATACGAGACCAAGAAAAATTTACATTTGATTTATGTGTTACTCTTATTTTACGTAATCTATCGTTTCGTTTACTAGACAAACAAGCATTTGTCTCCTTCTGGAATAAATATGTAAATTACCTAGTCGGACATCGATACGAAATGTAGTGCCATTTGCTCGTGAACATATAGAAAAAAGAATGAAAACGGAATTGAAAGATAAAAAACTGTGGTTGTGTGTGGACGAAACAACAGATCGTCAAAAACATTCTGTGTTTAATGTAATGGTACGTACAATGGAACCACATCTACCGTCATCCTCCTTCTTACTTGCATCCAAAAAAGTTATAAATTGTACTGCCGATGAGATTTTAAAGGTGGTGTTGAACTCATTGAACAAATTTGAAGTTTCAACTAAGCAACTTTTAATGTTTATGATTGATGGTGCCGCAAACATGTGTTCTTTGGGCCGATCTCTTAAAGAACATAGTGGTAACTTCTTACATGTAACGTGTAAAATCCATACTCTAAATCTTGCGGCACAAACGATTCCTACATGTTTTGTGAACAATCTCGAAAAGGCTTGAAGGAAATCTGTTAGATTTAAGATTCACCGTTTTTGTTTGCAACCACGTAAATCTTTAGGAAGGCCTCGATATCACCTTAACGTAATGGAGAAAGTTAATGGTATTTTAGGGAGCTGGGGTGTATTTACAAGACTATAGCACCAGGTCACTACGAAATGGAGATTAATTTTCGGCATTACACTTATTCTTTATATACTTTTGTTGGTTTATCCACAATGTTAATAAAGTTTTTCAAAAGATTGTGTATTCTTAACACATTGTTACCCTATGTATCTTTCTTCTCTAAAAAGAAGGCATCTGTCGTAGTAACCATTTCAGTGCAGTAATAATACCAACAAAATAATAGATTTGTCAAAGTAACAGCATACTTTAAACCACAGAAATATTTTGTTAAGCAAATACATATTTATGTAACCTTTTAATGGTGGACGTTCCCAAAATAGGAATGTACCAAAAAATCTAATTTTTATTGAATTAATCATATTATTTACATAAACAGCTGTTACATATTGCAACTATTTCTAAAATTAAATAAGTCGAATCATCGAACTCAAAGCAACATAACTGCCAATCGTATAAGCTGATCTTTACCGATCCCCTAGCCTGCAGATAAACGGTGATGGCGATTTTTATTTTGCGCGAAGTGTAGCTCTATATACTCGTTTATAAAATCAAATTATTATGCAGTAACTAAACCTGTACACATTGGTATAGCATTCTTGACTGTTTAATAGGTTATTACTCACTGAGCTATTAACTGAAAGCAACCCGTGGTGTTTTTCCCAATACATCTGGGCTTAATATGAAGTTGAAACTGCTTCCCACCTATATGAGATGAAGCATTAGAGCGTAGTACGGTCGAAGAAAATTGTAGCAGTATATTCTCAGGTTAATACTGTAACACTAACGCGTTTTATGTTAAAAATTATTGTTAATCGTTAACATAGTTTCTATCAAAAATACATATATAAGTAAGTTAATATGGAAACTTTCTGACAGGCAGTACGTATATAGATACCCTGTATAAATGGGGCTTTTCTTTACTACTTTTTCTATAAAAAGCAGGGTAGGTCCTAATTGAATTCATCAATGCATCTTCCTGAAGCGTATTCGATTATATTCCTATAGATTTCCTACTGTGTTGAACCATCTGTGATCTATAGAGCTATAAACGGTGTAAGTTGCCCGCATAACAGAAATCTAAACATTTATATTGGGTATGTGCGTTACGATACACTAATATAACGCCCATTCAATCCATCTGTACATATACAATTGAAGCGATAAATATATTGTCCGACTTATTTGCTACGAGATTGATGCCCAGACCATTTAAGTAATCTCCAGTTTTTTGCTGTCTGTACTTACATATGTATGTATAAGTTCTATTCCACGTGAGAATAGGTATACGAGGATGGTATGAGATGGGGTTACTGAGGTGTCCAATATCTTCTGTTTTTAGGATCAAAAGGTATTGAAAAAGAAAACAGAATAATTCTTCTTTACGTGGCATCTATTTATTATTTAAGAAAATACGAGGCACGTCCAGGAAATAAGTTCCGTTTGTATTTATTGCCGCGACAACGCTGCAATCGCAGTTCGGCGCATGCGCGGCAGTTGCTCTGAATTAAGGAGGAGATGACGCCATTTCGAGATCGGTGTTTTACCGCGAGATAAAACAGTCAATGCAAATGTTTACTGTGAGATGCTTAAGAAACTACGTCTCGCAGTACACAAAAATCGCCGAGGATTGCTCACAAACGGTATTGTTTTGAGTCATGACAATGCCCGACCTGACCCTGCGAATAAGACACAACAGCTCTTACAGGACTTTGTCTGGACCCAGTTTGACCACTCTCCGTACAGCGCTGACTTCGCCCCTAGCGACTTCCATCTCTTTTTGCACCTGGAAACATTCCTTGGTGGTCAAAAATTCAACAACGATGAAGAGCTCAAAGAACATGTTACCACATGGTTGACAACATAGCCGTCAACGTTTTATGAGGAAGGCATACAAAAGCTTGTGCCACCCTATGACAAGTGCCTAGAAAATGGTGGGAGCTATGCAGAAATATAGTTTAAGGCTTGCAATAAATAGTTTTTCTGTGTCTGTTCTCGTTTTGTTTTTATTACCAAACAGAACTTAGTTTCTGGACGTACCACGTATTGACATGTATGTACATTTCGCTTGTATAGAAACAAAAGGTTTACTTCATCTTGAATTGCTTCTAAAACCTTGCAAATTTCAACGAATTCAACTTCCGCTTCTTCGGAAATCCTCTGCCATTACTACGTTAAAAATATACGTTTTCAAACATGTATAGTATGTAGTTATATCTATGGATCTCCTACTCAGAATATGACGGGAATCAGAGTCAGAAAATAGCCACCTCCGCTTTAAATTTAGAAACCACTATGCTACGCTCGATTAATATCGTTGCTATACCACATCCGTTACCGATTCAGCTTACTTCTCTTCGATATTACCGAGTTCTACTCTCGCTTAGATTAGTGTGGGATTCTCTCTTTGAAAAATCGAATGGGCGCGCAACAAGTTCATCGACGTTTTGTCGTGCTGCAAGATTATTATTGGGGAGATTCCCGGAACGTGAGCGACTTCGTCTCGCAATAAAACTCTTTCTTCGGAACGTACGCTTATACTAGTCTCAGGAGAGTGTTTTTGACCAAATTTTACGACCGTGGTGGATCGGCTTTCGACACGATTTGGCTGGGGATTTGGAACCGGGTGTTTTAGTATAGTTAAGGAGGAATATGAAAGGTCCAATATTAGTTTTTGGTTTCGTTATATTGAAAATCATTTATTACGACATGTGTTCAGAATTAAAATAAGTGTAATAATAGGGTGACCATATTTATTTTCGAAAAGTGACAAAGGAAATGGTAAATTCACTAGTTTAAAAACATAAAATTAAATGTTTTTTGATAAAATATAAAAAATGCTGCAAGGTTCACATATACTAATTTGCGGGACAAGAAAAAGTTTAAATTTTGTTTAACCAGTGTAATTTTATAATAACGTCTTTTTAAAATATACGAAACAGACGTTTTATTAATAATATAAATTTGTCAGTTTTATTAAGATTTCTACAAGAACTTTTATACCAGTTGTTTTTCTTATACAAAAATCTCTTATATTTTCCTATCACTTTAACATTTTAACAATAAGTTGAAACAATCGTTGTCTTTTCGTGCAATCGAACATTATATCATAATAGGCATGTACAGTTGATTCAAGACAGCATTTTAGCGCGTAACACGACCAACCCAACCCATTGATTTAGTTGTTATTCGAGAGGCATAGCTTAGCCGGATGACTAATAGTGTTACAAAGGAATGTCCTAATTTTCAAATTATTTCATACACGTTTTACAAACCCACTATTCCGCGCTTGTGTGTGCCATACACGTGATAGACGATGGAAATTATAAGCGATTTCAGTACAAATTAAACCCTAAAATGTATGAATTCATTAGTAGAAATGTAATTTTATGATAAATGTAATCAAACAAGTTGAGATATGAGCGATCTTTTTATCAAAAAAAAGACTTTTATCGTAACTTCTACTTAATTATAACCAATTAAATTCATAGCACAGCCTTAGCTATGCATTCTCGATCTTATTGGGCATTTATAAATCATCATAATTGTACACAATACGACAATACATGGGTAATATTCAAAGAAATAAGTGTTTATTATTTTAAAGCGTACCTACATAATATGTAGGTTTATTTGAAAAGAGAACCCGTTTGGAAATTGTCACCTGTCATTGAAGGTGTGACTTGTATTGTATGCCCACGTCCGTAAGTATGTTGTACGTAATTACAGAAAGCACACGAACCACGCGAACTTACTAGGTAAAGTCCGCAAATGGTTTCTTATACCTGGATGGCGAAGTATTGGAATATAGGAATTGTGCTGTATGGACAGTCATAGGTGGGTTGTTCGATTTCATAGCCCAACGATTTATAATTAAATAAATCACGCAGGGAAATATATATTTGTCAAAAAGAGAATATTTTACGTAAAAATCAAACATCCCTTTTACGTAAAAAGCAGAGAAGGAAAACAGTAACAATCAACAAAAATATAGCCATCATTTTAAACTACATAACTAACGTAAAACATTTTTCAACACTAGATAATTGATTTTTCTACACTAGTACCTTTTCTTGGGGCACGGTCACATATGTTCATATTCTTTACATAACACTGTGGAACAAAATCTTGAAAAATTCCTGATATTCAAGTATGGGATTTTTGCAAAGTAAGTGTTGATTAAGAATTTAGACAACTGAGTCCCGCCAGGAATCCAATTCCTGTTTGTTGGTTATCAAACAATAAACGATGTGCAAGCGACTTAACTTAGACTGCGTTGGGTGGCTCATAAACGTTTAATGAATTCATACATAAACTTGTATGCTGTGAAGACCGGAAAAAATTGACTGCCATTGTTTGCCGCTCTTAGAAACGTATTCGTTTTAGGTACCCAGAGCACAGCGTTTACGACGTCACATTTGGGTTTATTCAAAGTTTGGCAGCAGAAACGTGGAACGAACGCAATTATTAAGTGTCAACATGTGCAGGATTTTGTTCAAGAGAGATTATAAGTGAATGATGAGTCATTAAGTGAAGAAACTTTAAAAGATATTCGTCAACGCGTCTTTGTTTTTTGCAGTAAAATAGCCCAAAAATGGGCCGACAGTAAAAGAACAATGAGCACGTTTTAAAAAAAAACATTCAGTGGTTCAGCAAACCATTTGTCTTTCCGGTCACAGTTCTTGATGAGTCAACGCCTTCAACTTTCTCTTCATCTGCTGGTCGTCCAAGCGCGCGTTTTTTCCGAAAGCAGTGCACCAAGCAAAAGAAATTATAGAAACGAAGATGACTAAGAATCAATATATGTAAATTAGACTAGGCGCTAAATCAAGACAAGCTGGCATATATTCCAGCTATCATAGACTTACAAGCGCTAAACATGATTGTTGAAAGTAAAGCTGAAGTAAAACTACAGTCACTCATAGACCAGTTTATAGGATATTAAAACTTCAAAAGTACTGCAGACACTTTCTCAAGGCAAACTTGATTTAATTCTCACATGCAAATGGGGCTGTGATGGAAGAACTGGCCACAGTCGGTACAAGCAAACGTCCTTAGAAACCGTGAATGACAATATGTTTATAACTTCTGCGGTTCCTTTGGTATTACATCCCAGAGAGTCTGAAAATATATTACTATGGAAGAATCCAAGACCGTCTTCTGTGCGGTACTGTAGACCAATAAAAATTTAATTCATAAAAGAAACGGCTATTGTTTCTCAAAAAGAGATCGATAAATTTCGAATTTAAAACCTACGGATAAGAAAAGATATAAGTTACCTGCACAATGCCGCTAACGATGGTGGATAGAAAAATCTGCAATGCTGCAACAACAAATTTGTCATCTCAAAAATGTTATATATGCCACGCAACACCAAAAGAGATAAATGATTTAAATAAAGTATCAACAAAAGTCACAGATGAAAATACATTTCGTTTTGATTCATCCACATTGCACGCCTGGATACGTTTTCTTGAATGTATTCTACATATTTCTTATCGACTGGATTTTAAGAAATGGCAGGCTAGAGGCGAATTTTTGAACAAGTTGAAGGAAAAGAAAGTCTCTGTCCAAACGCGACTTAAAGAAGAAGTAGGACTCATAGTTGATCAGGTGCAGCCAGGAGGATCTGGAACCTCTGACGACGGAAACACCGCACGTCGTATCTTTCAAGGCTATAAAAAAACAGCTGAAAACATTGGAGTGGGTGCTTTGGCGTAATTTTACAAGTTTTAGCTTCTGGATTTAAGATTAAGATAGACGAATTTGATAAATACCGTAAAGAAACCGCCCAACTTTACGTAAAAGAATACTGTTGGTTTTACATGCCCAGTATATACAAAATTCTCTTGCATGGGTACTCTGTTATATCTAGTTTTTTTACTGCCAATTATCAGAGGAAGTCCAAGAAGCTAGAAATAAAGACCTCAAAGTCTTCAGAACACATTTCACACGAAAAACATCTAGGGTGGCTACAAATACAGATCTGATACATTTACTTCTTGTGTCTTGAGATCCACTTATTAGCAGTCTGCGTTCCCCTCGTTTAAAAATAAATAACAGCCTCTCTGTTGAAGCCTGTTGATCCAGCAAACTAGCTGGATCAACCGGACATTCCGTCCACAGCGACAGTGGATAACGTCGCTTCAGATGAAGAAAACCTTAGTGATAAAAGTGATTAAATGAGTAATACGAATGGTTAATTGATGTTATTTTTTCAGTAATAATAATTTTTGTTTCGTTTATTTTAAAAATTAGTGTCGTTAAAATTTTTGATCGCGTTTTCGTTACTTCGTCCCACTGTGCATAAGTAAGAAATTCTTACATTAAAACATTATCTTTTATCAAGTTAAAAATGTGTTTCTTTTTTTTGCTATGTACTATATGCAATCGTAATCACATAAGCATTTACCGATTTTTACTTAAAATTGAATGTTTTATTTACTAAAACTTAACAATTATTTCGAACATCAAATCACGTGTTTCTTTCCGCTTTACTTGGAATTACATACTTCAAAAAAAGACGGCAATATATGGCAACGTTAATATACGTATACACGACATTATTCTCGACGTAAATAACAATATTCCGTTCATATACACGAATGTGGATCTGGCTTCTGTCGCGCTAGCATGTTGTAATCAACATCGGGCAACAGCAGCAACAGCAGAAACAGAAACAGTTTCTGGAAATTCAATACACTTGGGAGAAATAATTCCACTCAAGTCACATACTGCACATGGAATACGATAAAAAAAGGAATTCCTATATTTTCGTATTATGTGTAACAGAAATGTATACATACACAACACTCAAATATGCAGGCTCTTAAATTATTATACTCTTAGGCTGGAAGGCCAGACACACATTAAATGCAATACGGTGTTTTAGTCTTTTTTTTGCGTATAGTATGCGACATCTTTAACGCAGATTGGTGAAAACAACTTTACAGTTAGAGTTTTGTAATAAGATATTTTATTCGGATAACATAGAATTTTGTTGCAAATAATTATGAAATTTGCTAGTAACGATATTAAAGAGCATTTAGCTACAAATTAAGCTACAGTATTTGCTTAATTATCCAAAAGAGATTTGTTTTTTTAACAGCATCGCTTTAAATACTAGAGAAAGATGGTAAACTGAAACAGGTGTTAAACAATGCTATATTTAACATTAAGGAGGTTTTCGTAAAATCTCTCCTAGGAAGCAGAAAAATCATTGTCCACAGCTTCTGCTTTCTAAGCTTACTTCCGTAGTCTATTACCATTTGGTGAGCTTTTCCGATGTTATCGGTGCACGTAGAGAAATGGTTTCTTACATCAAGAAAATATTTTTATTTCCAAGACTATAAAAAAGTATAATATAAGAAAATAATTTAATTGAAACTTTATTTGGATTAAGTAACTTATGGGAAATGTGATCATACTTACATACTTATACCATAAATCAGTCTAAGGCGGGTATTCTGCATCCTTTGGATTCTTGCTGAAGCATCCCGCGTTAAACAGTTATAGTTAAACACTATAGAATGAAAAATGAGAAAGCATAAGAGATTCACAGAGGATCGCTTTTGTTTGGATTGAGAGCAAACGTCGATGCGGATAAATTAATTTCAAATTAGCATAGGCTACTCTAACACGTTTGGAGACATGGTTGTTGAACCTAAATATATCATCAATTAAGAGACCAAGATTTTTAGCATCAGTAGAAACAGGTAAAGTAGTGCCATCAATTCTGAGATCAAGCTGCTGACGAACGGAATGTGCTATGTTATTTCCACCAAATACCATAATAAATGATTTCGCAGGATTCATAATTAAGGAATGCCGCCTTGAGATTGTTGAGATATCCCTCTGCACAAGAGCAAAAGCAGTGCGACGCTCTTCAGGTTTAAATGGATAATGCAATCGTCAGCATATATCTGAATTTTACACGATTGGACATATGAGTCTTTCGAGCCGTTAGATGTTCGAGCATTCAGATGTGCCCTACACAGATATTTAAAATCACAGTAGCTAGCTAGCTTGTCATGTTTCTTTTTTCTTGTCATGCTTTTTTCTTTTTTTTGCTAATTGATGGGGAGCAATTGTATTTTTATATTTTTCTTTTGTCAGTTTATGTCAGATTTTAGGTTTAAGCTAATTTAGGCATACAGGCTTTCCTTATTTATTTTTATAAGTTCAAGGGTTCAGTGGCGGAGCAGGGAACAGCAATACATATTCATGTACATCGTTCGTCTGAACTGCCCCTTGAGATTTCCTTTAATTGGCAAAACTTGTATTTTGTTTTATCTTTTTTGTTAACTTATACTTCTGAAAGGGAATAGAGACCAATTTATTTATTTATTTATTTATTTATTTATATTGGTGAAAGCAGGAGGAACGCAGAGAACAACAGGGGGCTGACTATCGACCCCCGCGGCTTTCCACGCAATGAGTTAATATTTAAGTTTATTTATCCCTTTTATTATTATTATTTATTACATATTCAAAAAAAACTATAGTTAACACGTAATAAATAGTAAAACAAGAAAAGAAATACTACATTAACACATTATACATTGTAAAGGTAAGTATGGTATCTACATTCCTGTTTCTATCGCTACTACCTAAGACGGCATGACTACATTTCAGTGCTGCTTTTTAAAGATTAGTGACACAAACTGAGAGATGAACATCAATGAGGACAGGAGCAAGAAGCTTTAAAGCTTTTCCCTTCTCATATTGTTTTTGCTGGGAGTGATTCCATCAATACGATGAGCTATTTATCGGCATTATCTTGGTTACTATTTCTAGACACTTTTTTCATGTGTACTTCTACATTAAGTCCGCTTTTGTTTGCTTTTTAATTGTTATTCGACGAGGAACTGGATCTCGTGGATTTAAATGAAAGTAAAAGCGAAGTAAATGCAGGGTGGTTACAGCAGAATCGTTATTATTAAAATAAGCTCCAACGGCAAAAGAACGTTGAATATTTGACCAACGCTCGATATTCACAACTAAACTGACATTTTTCGCAAACGCATTGGCAACTGTCTTACATTTCCATTCATCTCCAATCCATGCCGCTTTGACTTGAATTATGTTGAATGAATTAACATTGAGAATGGATACTTCATTCTGCCGGACCCTGTATTACTCGAATAATTTTGAGGAGTAACGCCATCTTCATGTTGAGACTTGGAACTTTTCAGACTAGCTTCGTAATACGTGCTTGAGATTTCTCCCAAGTTAAAACTCGTATGCGATCACAAGGAATAAACATCACATCGCACATCCTCTTAGATGTAACAACAGAATAGCCATATATGGTATACGATTCCGCTAGCTTTTCGGAATAGTGTAAATAATATCCGCCCAACAAAACACCTGATTCCTATCCGTGGTATTTTTAAGCCGAGCGCGGAAAAAGCGAAAACAACATATCGAGTTACTTACGCTTATCCACACAAGACGAATATTCATTCATATTTATTACGTACATTCAACACCTTATATACACATAGAATGTGATTATTTTGATACGTTCGTTTACGTAAACGCCTGGAGTGATTTCTTTTTGACTGGCTACGCTGATTAAAACGTTAAGTTATGAGCGGTTTTTTCGTATATTAGACTTATCGTTTTGTATTGTTTAGATTGAATTTCACGGCGTTTGGTGGAATAGTAATCAGCGTGCGATATATAATATTGCAGAAACGAGATATTGTAAGAATTTTATCGCAATGGAAACGGTCAGATTCCCTGGGAATTAGTATAAAATACACAGACGGAAATACGAAAATATTTAGTGATAATCAGTGTTCTTCTATAAATGTATACATATTTTACTAAACTGCATTGAAAGGCACTTTTTATAACTATTTACCACGTGTATTAATTTAACTATAGTTTTTTAATAAATATCGAAATGCGTTTCTCAGAGTATAATTGTGAAAAATTTGAAATTTTCTAAATTAATCTATTTTTTTTTAGCATCGGGAGTATTCCTGAATATTCTTTGGGCAATTTTATCGTAAATTCTAAATTAATAAATTGAAATTAACGAATTTTAGAATTAAAAATATATACTAACCTTGAATTCGAATGAAGCTGATGTCATATAAACACTATGTTTATAATAACCTCTACAGGAATCTGCCTCAGCAATAACCTTTAACCATCTCTTCTTTGAAATTATACTTTAGTTTCAATATCGAACACTTTAAATTGGGATCGTAGTCAAAACACACAAGTTGATTCGACGAAAGCTGAATCAGAATTCATGAAATTTCTGTCGTCCCTATCTTCCTTTATTTTTAATCGCGAAAGATAGCGATTGTTTCACTCCACAGCAAATTTTGATGAATTTTGCCCAAATATAAATTTTCTAATGCATTTCGATGAAAGGAAATTATTTATGGAAATAGCATAAGAGAATGAATGCAGTGACGCTACCAGCTGACAGAAATTAGATAACTCTATGACGAAATTTACTAACAATTTACTTAATAACGTTCGGACAAAGATTTAATTTATAAAATGATGTTTGAAATTCCTTTCAATTTACCCTGTTGTCTGTTTTAGAGGAATTTTACATTAATTTTGACGATCTACAAGATTAGGAGAATACACAGAAGAGTGGATTTGTCCGTGTTACACTACGATCGTCGTTATCTGGACTTAAATAAAATTTGTAACACCCCCGCTCCCAGGCTGGTCGGCCAGGGGAGAAATGGTGACTTGGAAAATTACCTTTTTACCCGCAAGAGGGACTTTTCATTACAAACGGGTGGCTAACCTGAATACTCTGTACGTTCTGAGATTGACAGCCGATGTGGTCATTGTAAATATTGAAAATTTGAACATGAAACCGGTCGCCTAAAAATGCTATTTAGTAACCTATAAATCTAATATGTCGTCAATTTAACTTAAGAAAGTTGATACGAGTACCTGAAAAGCCACTATCTTGATTTTTTGTTCATCACAGTGATTGAAGGAAACAGTGACTTTCATATGGAACTTTTTTTCGTACCTCTTATACTTGGGAAGATATTTGATGTACAAGAAAATGAGTTTTTGGTTTTTCTGAAATAATTTCTGACGGATTCGACATTTCGAACTTTTTCAAACAGATTTTAAACCAATATATAAAACTCCAAAATATATTTAGGCAGTGTCATCTTCTTGAAATTTATTATTTTGATTCAATATACTTTTCTGAACAACTTTTTGACATGACATACGTAGGGCGAGGATCCTAAGGGGTATATAAGCTTAGAAGCTTGCCATAACCTTAGGAACCCTTTTATCGTGAAAACGATATACGTAATGTTTTGTTAATATCACCCCACCATGCACCAGGAGAATTTAAGATTCAAACGCACAACATCTAATTCTACCACAATCAGGGGCAAGTACTCTTACGATCGAATCACCAAGTAATTGTTAAACGATGACACCAATAATAAGATTTTAAATAACGAAATTTAGTGAAAATATGATAGACAATCTATATGCCGTGTATATTCCTTTGAAACAATCTGCGTAATTTGCGTAAGACCTCGCTATACAGCAAAAGAGTTAAAATACATCGTTTAAACAGCCTCCGAAACCGATGAACGATGTATACCATCTCTCACGCGAGACCCAAAGATGGATCTATTAACTGGACATTGCGTATACTGCCTACAACAACATAAGCCGAGCCATGGCGTGCCCGATAATGTCCGTACCGCTGAAACGGTAGTGTTCCGCGGTAGCCGGTAGACCAGACCCGGTTAACCGTGGCCGCCGACGTCTCATCGCCGTCCAAGCCATGCACACCGCTAGATCATAGTGGCCGAGTTACTAAACTTATTGAGAGAGTTGTGGGCGCGCATTTTTCACCTGACTGTACGAGCGCATTCCTGCACAGAACGCAAAGCACACTCGATACACGTGCTACGAATGGACGTGACGGTTTTTTTTTTCTTCTCCACTCCGATGTTCTTTCCTTTCTTTCTTCTACTTTCCGTTGTCTTCCTACCTACTAGATGGGTATGTAAGTACTTATACAACGTCGTTTATCGTAGAAGTTCCTTTTTATATGTGCTTGAGCGCTTAATCGCGGTATTATCGCGAATTTGACACTTATTTTACTCCTTTTTTAGTTAATTATCACAATTAAAATGTAACGCCGTCAAGCGACTTTTTTTTATTAGAAAGGCAAAATCGCCAACATCTTTCGAGTGCTTTTTCGCTATTCATCAGGATGACACCATTGAAAAACAATTAAAGTTAAGACATATATTCAAGATACAAAATTGAACTTACAAGCAGTGTCACCCAGAAAGTACTCACCATCTTTACTACGGGTTTTTCGAAAAAAAAAATTATTCTTGATAAAAATTTGTACATTCCCTAGAATTGAACATGTACCAATAAAATACGGAAAATTTCTAATATTATAAGGGGTACGTCTGAAAACTTGATTTTGTCCCAAGAGTAAAAGCACTCTTATTTTGAGAAATATCAAAAAATACTATTTGAAAAAGTTGTTTAGCATTAAAAATTATACCTAATGAAAGGAAATGCTGACGCTGATGTTCTTCGGCGACGGAGAGAGACGCGGTCGGTTTGTGCTATCGCAGACGGGAGGCGATCCAGCAACGCCAGCTTACTACTATAGATGTTCTTACGTTATACTTGTCATATGGAAATATATTCTTAAACCATTGTTTTGAGATTTAGAGTTTTATTTCTTAACTTAAACTTCGGAACAATTAGAGTTGCTAAACTAAATTTAAAGTCATGGTCATCTAAGTCAAATTTAATTTGTTACCTATTTTTTCAAATATCGTCTTCAAAAAACAAAATTTATTTAAGACGATAAATAAACAACAACATGTTAATAACGTTTGATTTAAAAAGTTATTATCAACTTGGCCAAATGTTATGTTAAATCGAGATACAAATCCTTGACTTGTATCTCATTTGTTCCTTCATTGAAGTCATTTTAAAGCGAACCCTACGTGTTTTCTTCCGTTTGTTTCTTCTCAATGTTTATATCTGTAAATAATCGTTAAATAAAAGAAACTTTCAGGTAAAAGTTATTTGTTTTTTCGTGGACAATAATATACTTATTAAAAAAAAACATAGGTCTCCTTTGGAAGAATCTAACTTAACACCCGATAAACCACGTAAGGGCAGCCTTTGCTTAGCTGAGGGCGTAATTTCGGGACTTAATCAGGTCGCGGGCCGTAGGTAAGAAATAAGTAGGTGGTAGTGAATAAAAAGGCGATAAAAATTTACACATTTTTTTATTTATTAGAATTATAATAGCATAATCAAACATATAAAAAGTAAATTAACAAAAAAAGATAGAAAAATCAAATGAAAATCAATGAGAGACTTGAGTTTGAAGCTGAGAAACAAGATAATCAATATTGGGGTCAATATCACTAGTACATAGACGCAAAGTGTTTTCTAAATTAACATCTGTAAGCCGAGCACGATGCTTATTTTTATTAATTTTCATGATTGAAAAAAACTGCTCACATTTATACGTGCTTCCGAATGTGCAAATTATTTTTCTTGCGAAAACTCTCAGCTGTAGATACTTTTCTTCGGAAAGGTTCTGTAAAATTCGCATAGTTCCACATCATCAAATTTAGACTTCAAATATGAGTCTTCTTGAAGCTCGATCAACTCCATTTGTAGGTGAAGCGGAGCATCTTCCACATTACACTTATACGGATTTGCAAAAATATTGAAAGTGCTATCCATATCCCTAAAATCGGAAAACCGATCAGTGAATTGCTCTGACAGTAGTTTCAGTTCTTCAGCATAGCGACCGTAATCAATGTTATCGTGACTGGATAATGTTACAAAATGAAAACAGTGTTTATTTTTCAGTTGTGTTTCCCACAAGCGAATTTTATTTTGAAAGGCTTTAAGATGACTGTACAGCTGATTTACTAATTGCCCTTGTTTTTGAAGCTTCAAGTTCAGGTCGTTTAAGTGTCCTGTGATGTCTACCAGAAATGCCAAGTCACAAAGCCATGTTGAATCACAAATTTGCGGCAATGTTTTCTCTTTCATTTCCATAAAATCAGCTATTTCTTTTCTAAGGTCATAAAATCTTTTTAGCATTTTGTCTTTGCTTAGCCACCTTACTTCGCAATAGTATGTCACATCTTCGTGTTCTGAAGAGAGTTCATCGAAAAATGCTTTAAACTAGCGATGGTTACGACCGCGGGATCTAATAAAATTGATGGTATTTACTACCACATCCATAGCATTCTTCAGTCGAATGGACTTAGAGCACAAATTTTGTTGGTGAATAATGCAATGCAGAATTATTAAATCACATTCTTGCACATTCATAGCGGTTGCTCTTTCCTTCAGAATTCCGATAAAACTTTTTCGTGGACCGACCATTGAAGGGCACCATCTGTGCACACTCCAATTAATTTGCACCACTGCAAACCATATTGCTCAAAAGTACTTTGCACCTCGGCAAAAATATCTTTTCCAGTAGTGGTCCCTTGTAGCGGCCGTAAAGCCAGTAATTCCTCTGTCACTACAAACTCTTCATCAACACCTCGTATAAAAATAGCTAACTGGGCTGTGTCAGATAAATCTGTACTCTCATCCAAAGCAATCGAAAATGCTTGAAAACCAGCCAGTCTATCAGTTAATGTTTTTTTGATATCACTAGCCATCATATCTATACGTCGAACAACAGTACGTCGCGATAAGCTCACTTTCTCAAACTCTTTTTTCTTTTCTGGACACAAAAGTTCTGCAACATCTACTAGGCACCCTTTAACAAATTCTCCCTCAGAATATGACTTCGATGTTTTCGCTATTTTAGAACTAACTATAAAACTAGCTTTAACAACACTGTCTAGATTTGATCTTTGTGAATGGAACATTTCTTGTTGTTTCGCTAAATCGGTAATGAGTTTTTTAATTTTATCCTTTCTTAACTGGCCCGTAAGTAATTTATATTGAGCGAAATGCTTGCTGGAGTAATGCCGCTTCATATTGTATTCTTTAAAACAGAAATTGTTTCATTGCGCAGCAAACACATAGGTTTACCACTGTGCATGATAAAAAAGTATTCTTCAGTCCATTTGTTTTGGAATTGACGACATTCTGTGTCCACTTTCCGCTTTTTTAAACCAGACATCTTGATAAATTTTTTTTCTTCTGAGCTGAATTTGCCTGAATATTTCCCGCGTCTTTTCTTATCAGTTGTTAAGAAGTAATGAGTTGACAAGCGCGCTGAGCGGTTCATATACTACCCGCAATAAGCAACTAGAATGCTCTCGATCGTACGCGAATATGCGATGCTAGCTGCGTTATGAATAACAGTCGGCTCTGGAGCGCTTCGAGGTCATCGGGCGGCTTCCCGAATGTTTATCTGTTTGTCTTTCTAACGACTATTTCTGACTCGATCTGTGGCGTTCCATTGCGTACGCTTAATAATATTATTTATGGATTTTAGTCTTTATGATTTGAATAAACACAGTTTTAGGTTGGTTGACGGTAATTACAAATCAACTATGTGTGCTAAATCTTTAATTTTTTTGGCGCGTTATTTGAATTTCTCTCGCGGGCCGGATTGAAGCTGGTGGAGGACCGGGGGTTGCCCATATATGCGATAGACACTGATGGTCCTACCTTTAATATATGGTTTACATGGAAGAAACATTTTGCTGTCTTGGACTTTCTAACCCTAAGAAAATATTTATTTAATCCAAATAAAATTTCGAGAAAATTATTTTCTTATATTATACATTTTGAAATAAAAATATTTTTTTAAATAGAGACCGATTTTTGTAAAAAAATCTATATTTTTTTCTTAATGCAAAAAACAATTTCTCTGCGTATAGGAACGCGGACAATCCTTACAGTTAATTTGATAGATAACACTGGATTTCTCCAAATGATTCAGACTGTCTTTAAATTTAGACGAAAATATATTAAGTCATTCTAATTGTGTGAATAATCTTCAATCCTCTTCACATCCGCAATAGTTTCAGCAGTTCTTTTCGCGATCGATACGATGATGTATTTGTAGTTGATCTAAAAATATCATAAGCTGCTTTTAAAACTGTTATCTTTAAGAATAGGCTACATGTACTTCTGCTAACACTATCTAACATTACACTCAAATTCTAAGAATAGCGTATTCTCGCGATAATCTTGTGAAATCTTTGCTTATATGGGACCTTACCTTACACTTGAATCAACGTAACTTTGTGTGTGTGTATCTAACACAATCTTTTTTTGTTAGACACCTGAATGTTTTCCTTTCCCTCAGTATAGCACACGCATTAAGTTTAAACTCGCTAAATTCCGAAACGTACCTACGCGACATGTCAAATTATTAACCCGAAAACATTCAAAAAGAATCGCCTCCTCCTCAACTTGACCACCTATCAATTTTATTTACACAATAACAGTGTCAACCGTGTCCCCGTGCCTGCGATGTATGCTACATATACACCGTATTATGCCCGCTTGAGTCACCAAACTTACCAACGATGAACTGATCGCTGTGCGTGCATGACGTTTTTCTTTCTTTTTTTTTCGTATAGCTTACGCGTCTTCGAACGGCGTGCAAGTTGTCATCCGGGGTTCTGGCGCTCGTGCCAAGCATGGTATACCGTATATACGCATATAGGACATCATGTATAGTATATGGTATGTAGTAGTAGTAAGTAGTGAGGATGTTGGGTATTATTTGCTCAAAGCGTTCCACGCGGTACACCTGTTGAACGGTCGAGGATGGTCACGTCATCGGAAGGACCCGTTAGACAGGCGTATATACGTATAATGTTGCTGAAGCTTCATATCGTTGAATTTTTTGGCTTGCTTTACATACAGTTTGTCTGCAGTTACTAGCTACATAGGGTATTATATTTTTATGCATAAAAATCATGCATCACAAGCAACAATTAATGATAAAGTCATAAGTAATCAATTATTTTCTGACGCTACGTTGTGTTTTTGTTTCAACAGTGGAAGCGTTAAAACGCTTTTTCTGAGTTCCTTACCTAACCTAGATTGTAATCATAATATTGCGAAATAAAAAAAAACATTTTTTATTGCTGTGGTTTAAAATGGCGAATTTTCAACCATCCGAAGAGCATATTCGTCATTGTATGATGTTTAATTTTCAAGCCGAAATGAATGCAACAGTTGCAACTAAGAATATTTGCGATATTTATGGTGACGTAAAAGTAAACAAATGTCAACGTTGGTTCAAACAATTTGCATCAGGTGATTTTGATCTCTCTGATAGATCTCGTAGTGAGAGACCTGCAGAATTTGATAATGAGGCTTTAAAACCACTAGTCGAGACTGATCCAAAATTAAGTATACAGGAATTAGTGGATACACTCCGCTCTACATAGTCGACAGTGCAAGGACATCACCATGAAATTGGTAAGGTCTCCAGACAAGGTAAGACCAGTAAGACCAACTGTTAGATGGGAACAGGGATCATCCATTTCTTAGCAGGATTGTAAGTGGAGCTGAAAAATAAATTCTTTATTCCAATCCCCATCGCTCCAGACAGTGGCTCTCTGTAAATCAACTACCAGCTTCAACCCCTAAACCCACGTTAACGCTGAAAAAGGTCCTACTGTGCGTTAGGTGGAATTCCAACGGCGTAATGTTTTAGGAACTTTTGCAACCAGGTGAATCAATTACTGCTGACATTTATTGTCAACAACTGCAAAGATTAAATGTTGAATTGTTGAAAAAGGGGCCTGCTCTGGTTGACAGAAAGAACATGTTTACATGTTACGTGTAAAGTGCATGTTACGTGTAAAGTGCATAACCATTCGACAATGCTCTCCCGATGTAGATGCATTAATAGCAAGCACAAAAAAGTATTTTTGAAATCTCCCAAACGCCTACGATCATTTCACACAGAGTGTCCTGGTATTCGTCAACCACCGGAGCCAATTCTTACACGTTGGGGAACATGGTTGCAGGCAGCTTTTTATTATGCTGAACATTTCAAAATAGTAAAAGCTGTGTTGCACAATTCCATCCGCGAGCTGCAGCTATAAGGAGAGCCAGTCGAATTTCAGATATTTCCGTTGAAACAGATTTAAAAAATATTCCTAGCTACTACAAAAGATTAGCTGACGCAATAGACCAATTACAAAATAGATCGTTATCATTATTGGAGTCTCTGCAAATTATGGACGGAGTGCATACACAGCTACTGACTATTCATGACGCAAAATATAATCGCGTTTTAGAAAAGTTCGAGAGTGTGCTACAGAAAGATCCCGATTTTAGCGCACTAAAACAAATTTGTGATGGTGTATCGAATAATCCACTGACTAAGTACAAAGAGTATTTTAATCATGCATGTATAACATCGGTAGATGTTGAACGCTCTTTTTCAAAATATAAACTCATTTTCTCACCACGGCGAACATCGCTCACCGAGACAACTGTGGAAACACATCTAATGATGTCAACTTTTTGCCACTCTTATCCATATGATGTTAATACTGGTAATGGCGCTTGTAGTTTTACTGTTCCGTAGCCAAGGCTTTCACATATTATAATTACGTATTAGTTCTGTTATTTTTTTTCTATTTTCTTACTTTTGTTTTTATATACTAGGCAGGTACGGCTATGGCACGGCTCCCTGTTACCGGGCTCTAGTAATATGTCAGGTTCGATTCCTTACTGGGACGAGATTTTTTAAAATTCCGTCGGAAGTATCAAGGGAATTGCCGATTTTCATCATTTACCGACGGAATCCAAAATATATTTAAATATTCTTTCGTCAAATTACTCACTCTGCCGCCAATATCCATTGGAGAATTTCTCCTTACACCAGCTCATATCACACGATACCATACACCATATAACCTTCTTCTCTTCCAAGTATTTAATTTAGCAAACCGCATACGCATATTTTGACGAAACAATCGGTCAGAACGAGGCAGGAACCGACGACAAAGACCACAAATACATACATCTATAAGACAACAGAATCGAAAAAACTGCTCGGAACGCTGGAAAAAACAAAGAAGGAAGACGAGAGCGTCCATTTTTTCTGCCCAGCTCTTCGGGGCCCGGCGAACAATACGAGATTTAAAATTCACAGTTCATATTTTATTGTATGCAAATCGGTGTGAATAAATTTAGCTCTCCTCTACTATATACGTTTCCCTAGCTCGATTTCTCTCTTCTGCAATTGCTATCTTTTTCCGTGTGATGTGTTGTTGCTTGGTTTTGTGCAGCTGCGACTTCGATCGCAGATCTCCTCGTCTATAACGAATTTCTATTTTCGAAATTAACATATTATAAATCTCCTTTATGCGGTAAAAAAATGAAATATGCCGGTGTTTAAGTGCGCTGGAGCTGTGGATTGTTTGCTTGGCGACTGTCTAGCTTTTGAGGATTATGCTCTATTGTTTGTGGATTGGTAATGTAGATTAAGGGTCAAAGTATTGGCAAATAATGGAAGTCTAGGCGCAGTTGCATTAGAGATGTGATTCGATTACACTTTTGAAGATTCCTCATTCGAATTAGAAGCATATCAAAAAACATTAAGTGTGTTCAAAGTAGTTGTTGAAATTGTCCAGACATCTCTGGATCTTCAAAGTTTGCTGGGGTTAGCCTGGTAGCCTTTAACCACCTTTATCTCTTTTAGTACGCAGCATTGATGGTATCCAGGACTTCCTTAGAATCGACGAGGCTCCATTTACTAGGTGTTATCCCCAATACGGACTCTGTTTGCTATTCGTACATGATGACGAGGTCTGGTGGGCGGTCTTGAGGGCATTCGACGACTCTAGCCAGCAACGGGTTGTTGGATAGACAGGCACGTCGCTAGGTTTTCTCAGACACATCTCGCAGGTGTTCCGATAAGCTCGGTATTCTCAGGTTGTGCCGCAATTGTCAATTCCGGACAAACCATGAGACACCAGTAATCATACGAAGTGTTTGCTTTTGCAGGGTCTTTAATTTCTTCAAATGGCTGGGAGTCACCTTTGACTATGCCGGCGCACCATAGGCTATGATTGAGCGTAGACACATTATGTAGAGCAATAACTTGGTTGCGAGATTCATCTGACTTCTTCGGCACATTAGCGAGCACCTCAGTATGATCTCTTGAAACAACTAACCTCAAGTTTGATTTGAAAATGAATCTGTTTGATTTAATATTCGTAATATGTTTGATTCAAAAATACAGTTCCTTCTTTTAAAGAACCTCGTCAGTTTGTAACAAATATACTTTTCTTTGTCACCTTTTAATGGCGAACGTTTCCAAAATGGGAACATACTGAAAAATCTAAATTTTATTGAATTAATCATATTATTTGCATAACATTTTTATATGTTTACGCTTACGAACCATTACCTCACATAACCTAAATTAGGACTACGATTGCGATTGTATTCACGCAACGGAAATTCCTGACGACGCCCGAACATTCAAACAAATTCAATCTGTTGCTCTTAAAAAATGTGCTTTGATGTGCGTTTGATTGATTTTAGCAGAAGTAGAAATATTTCATGATTTTAATACTTTTTTATAAGTTTCTGGTAGCCTATCAGTTATAAAATAGCATAATGGCAAAAACTGTTTCAAAATTTTAAATAATAACATTTCATTTATTTACTTATATCGTATTCAAACGTCAACCAGATTCAGCAATGTACTCTCATACGAATCCACGTCCACACAACCACACACATGGAGAATATAGAGAAAGAATCTTGCTTGCTAGCGAATTGTGAATATAATATTAACGATGATCGATTGCTGCCGTAATACCTCCTCAAAACGTTGAAAACGAAAACTAACATATCAATGACACACAACCATCTCTATCCTTGTCCTTATCCTGAACTCTTGGCCATATACTCCGTCTCTTATGGCCACCTTCCTGATTTAAATATGAATGCCACGTCCCATGTCTAGTTAGCATAATTTAACATGGGTTTTTGGCAACCCTTCTCTTCTCTGCCTCTGAGTTTTCGCTACGCATTACATTCGCTGGATCGATTATTTCCTATACGATATTTGCATAAGGTCTCAACGTCTGCATTAAATGCATGCAAGTCTTTCTTCTGGACGCATAAATCGTGCAGATGAGGTCCTTTTTATGTGTAACTTTTAATATCCAACGCGGAGTGCTTTTTCCTTTTTGCAATCAGGTCATATGAAGCTTGGGGATACGATGAAATGATGTAAGCGATAGGGTTATTTGCACATGAACTAGATCGTAATAGGATACAATTTTAATACCTATATTGCATACATTTCGAAGTAGGTACTGTTTGATTAACAATCCTGTGAAATATGGATCGATTCGAAGGGTTAGAATATACCATTTTATTCTTTGCGAGAAAATATGTAGATGAGTGTTAAATTGATTGGTATAATAACTGGTTTTCCGAGCAGGCATATTTTCTACAATGTGTAAAATATTCGTTAACGTTGAAATAGAAAGCACCTATTCTTTACAACAAGCTGTAATAATTCTTTTTTGAATACGATATGTTTCTGCGTTTACCATTTCATGAAAAGATAATGGAGTAATAATTTTTCTCCGTAAAACTGCTATCCGAATATCAACTTTTTCAAAAGGCGATGGTTTCTGTATCATGACATAAAGGTTTTTACTGGACCATATACGCATGGTTCGTTTGTAAATAAAACCATTAAGGTGGGACCAAGCTTCGTCTGAGGAAAAAGATTTGTCAAGGATACTACCATCACTCATATGTAAGCTTCGACAGACATGTGCTATGGCAGAGCCGCCGAGAGGGTATTTAGGTCGATGCGAAGCCAGTGGAGAGTTTAATCATTCGATAGGCGTGGAAGTGAACGGTCCTTAGATAATTATCGGTTTATCGGAGTGCGCCATTTAAAACATGGGTCGTCGTAAGCGAGGTTTACCTTTAGCATCGCATGTGAATAAATATATTAGCCGTTTCCCTTGGTTGAAATATACAGGTACTATCATTCAGTGCAAAATTTGCAATATACGGTTGATAGATCGCGATACATTTCACTGTATAATACAAACGCCATATACTGAATTTGAGTAACAATATTCCGTACTGGGAGTTTCTGTATGATTTTATTTTTATGCTAAGTGTGTACAACATCCCATAACACTTAGTAGACAATCAACACATTCGTCTTTTTAAATATTTTCCCTCGTGGAAACTACCACCCAATAGACAATTGCGATACAATTTACCACATTTGCAAGGTGCAGTAAAAAACTGTATAGTAGACGAGTTGAAAAATAATAAAATTTGCGTGATGGTAGATAAAACAATTGATGCATAGAAACACAGCGTCATTCATGTTGTAGCGCGTCCTTTAGAACGTGATTGTCCACCAGCTTCATTGTTGTTATCCAGTAAAAGGATTCAGAAAACTAATGCAGAAACCGTTGTCAAGATAATAAAAGATTCGTTGAGAGAATTTTGTATCACAGGAGCTCAAGTCACAATGTTAGTTACTGACGGAACTGCAACAATGCTGAAAGTTGGTAGGATGTTGAAAATATGCTTTCCGACTCTTCTTCACATAACATGTCTCATACACACGTATCATCTTGTTGCAGAAACCATTCGAAAGAAGTATCCAATGGTGAATAACTTAATAGCATGTACCAAAAAAGTGTTTGTGAAATCTCCCAAAGATATTCGCGTTTTCAAACGATTGTGTTTGAAACTTCCACTACCACCTCAGCCTGTAATAACTCGATGGGAAACATGGATCCAAGCAGTATTTTATTATCATAGATACGTATTTCGCAAATGTGAAGGATGTGATTTTAAAATGTAATTCAAATGAATCTACAGCGATTCGAGAGAGTCAGCAATTTTTTTCCAATTCGGGCGTTCAATTACAAATAGATAAAATTTCCGTAAACTACTCTGCAGTTGTACAAGCTATTTCGCAGTTACAAAACAGTCACTTATCTTTACGAGGCTCCTTAAATACCTTAGATAATTTACAAGCCGCTCTAGAAAGCTGGATGGATCCTATAGGACTAGATGTCGCTCAAAAATTTCGTACAGTTTTAAATAAAAATCCCGATTTACAAAAGGTTCGGTCTATTACTGAAAATAAAGAGTGCACAGCAGAGATACTTTCAATAGGCCATCATCGTGAATGACCCTGCATAATTACATAGAATAACACCATTCCCAATTCTGTTGCTTTTGTTCACTACGAATTAATAGTTTTCAATGATAAATGTTTGGTAAGCTGTGGTAAACATGCTTTAACATTTGTAAAATATGTTAATAAACATTAAATCTAATTTGAATTGTCAAACTTGTCAAAAAATTCCAAACGTAATTTGAAGTTTCAATCTCGGATTTCACTGTGTTCCTAAGTTGTAACCAACGAAATTTTATAAAATTTGATTTAATTTTCCCAATATTTACAAATTTTTAGAAATTATGAATTTTGCTCTTTTCCTGCTTCCCAAATTTTAATTAGAATCGTAAAATCTGAAATACCTTGCTTGCACCTGCGGCACACCCGTTTGAAGAATTCAATAAAACAACCTCACAGTCACAAAACGGGGTTTTTCACGTGTCCCCTGTTGTATACATTATATGCGTGCAAAAACCGGATTCTCAACTTTATTATCTTAGCAGAGATAAACTTTAATTTAGCGTTGTCCATTTATTTTACATTAAACACAGTCTCTTTATACACGTTCAGTAGTAAATGAAAATTCTTCAGTCTTACGTCCGCATCTATAAGCTCATCATGCATACACAAGCCGGACAGGCAAATGACAATAAATCCTCGCCGATAAAAATATTTTTTACACCTCGCTCGGTGTGGTATCCTAACTGTTAATGTATATAGTTGGTGATGTGGTATCTGTTAGCAAAGGTCGTGCTATAAATTTACTGTTAGCCGTTGATTATAATGGCAATAAGTGGCAATTACCATGTATTGTAAATCAGTTACAAAGTTTTATTGATAATTTGCTGATGCGGCGAAAGCGAAACGAAAAACTCTTCAGTATTTATTCGTTGAAGACTGGTTATTTGTATTGCTAATCAATTATGAATGTCTTGCGATACTTCATTCTTCTAACAAACCAAAATCAAGTTATCTGTGTCGGTTTGTTTTACAAGATAAGTCAAAATATGACATCAATTAGCATCAACAGTAATAACATGGCGAATTCAACATGATAAAACAGAAATTTAAGCGAATTGATGATCTATCCGACGTAATGAGGGACCGTCTCGGCGGTCAAACGGTTAGCATATACTGATATGATTGTAACTACTGGCACTAGGTGGCGCCAGGAAATATTTCAGTTGCTGTTTTTTAAGATTAGTGGCATACACTGATGAATGTGCTAACAATGTGGACAGGACCAAGAAGCTTCAAGGCTTTTTCCTCATCTCATATTGTTTTTAGATAGTGATTCCATTCATACCAAGAGCAATTTATTAGCATTATCTTGGATATTGTTTCTATGCACTTTTTTCATATGTACTTCTACATTAGGTTCACTTTTGTTTGAACATTATTCTGTAAATATCCTCCACTTTAGCTTTTAAACCAAGCATGTGTACTGCATAGTACGGAATGTCTACGTTAACAGTACGCGCATAAATGTGCAATAAAGTATGCATTTCAAAAATCAAATAAATGCATTTACAAATGAACTACACCTTAATGCTGAAGAATTATCGTTGGGGATAAAGTATACCCCTTTTAAATTGTTGTATTACATCTTATATCAATCAAGGTCAGCGACATGTCAAAACTCTCAATTGAGAGATCTTTTGCTCCTTCTATTTGGGCGATTTAAACGATTATAGCTTTCAGATATGAATAGAACTAACATTGTTCCTTCAACAGTGCTAGCTGCATCCATTCTACACAGTTTGTGTTCAGGAAAATCACAGGATGAACAATTTATTCCTGATGATTTATTACATATTCTACAAGTAAATGGTGAAGAATCAGAAAGGAGAATTTTGACTGTGAGCCATTAACCGATAATTTAATAGAAGCTATGGGAATAAAAGAGAAAATTTCTGCAAAGAAAGACATTGATATTTAATTTTACATATTTTATTGATTCTGACCTTTTTTTTCAGTAAAATGAAATGTTCACTGCATTTAATAAATAAATCTAAAGTTTAAAAATATGGTTATACATACATAAACATACTTAAATTTTTCCCAGTGCAGCTTTATTTTTAATTTCAAGCATTTCATTGTGTCTTTTTTGTCTTACTTCTTCTTTCTGTATGCAGGTTTCTTTAAAGTCATACACACGCAGAGAAACGTTTACTTGTACAAAGACTGTCCGCCTCAATTCAAGACAACCAAAAGCAATATTTTCTTAGTGTTCTTTTCTCCGCTTAAGAGAAATATGTAATGCAATAATTGTATTTCTTTGTTTAAGATATTTATTAACTTGATCCAAGAAAATCTTACAGAAAATTTGAAGAAAGGGCTTCTTAGTATAAGTAAATTGCCATTATAACACAAAACAATATTTCCTTAAGGATAGTAAATTGTTTTCTTAATTCAAGAAAGCGTTTAGATATTGTTCACAAATCAATAATTTCATTTTCTTAAAATAAACAATTCTTGTAATGCATATTATCTATTTATATACACATTATTAATTGCATTTACCTTGTTTAAAACAGTACGACACATCCGTACAAAATTCGGTAAATTACTCTCATTGCTTGTGATTTTAAAAAGGCTAAGATAGGTTATCTACAGAATAATGTTCAAACAAAAGTAAACTTTAATGTAGAAGTACACATGAAAAAAGTGCCTAGAAACAATAACCAAGATAATGCTGGTATATAGGTCATGGTATTAATGGGATCATTCTCGGCAAAAACAATGTGAGGAGAAAAACACTAGCGTTTTTTGCACCTGGCCACATTGTTGTTCATCTCTCAATTTATGCCACTAATCTTCAAAAACAGCAACTGAAATATTTCCTGGCGCCATCTCAGGTCGTGCTGTATGGATGCGCGAAATGTGCGTTGCACACAGGCGGCCAATGTAAAGGGCGGTATCGGTGACAAGTAATCAACAAGGAAAACGAGTCTTTAGGCTGCACGAGCTGAGCAAGCAGGAACCAAAACAGACTGAAGGATATAAATTATTGACTGTTTAGTCGTACGATAAAAAAATGCTTGTAAGGAATTTTACTACTTTTCGCTGTATATTATTTTATATTATTATATCTTTTTGTTGTATGTACTTACCACATGTCATGTAATATAAAGTGAAATTTATTTTTCAAATTAAATTCTAAAGTGAATCACCAGTTAGTGGTTTTTATAACATAATACCTACGCATATAATAACTATTCCCCGAGTATAAAAAATAAGGAGGGGGAGGGGCGGCGGTATATTTTCACACACGGGCGGAAAAATTGTTTGGAATGGCACTGCCGGCCACCTAGTGCTAAGAGTTATAGTCATGCCATCCTAGAAAGTAGTGACAGAAACCGGAATACAGATGCGATACTTACCAATACAACGATTGAACCTTTAACGTACAACGTTTCAAAAACATTTTCAAAAGATACCGGATAATGTAATATGAATATTCTCCTAAAACTAAATGATTTACTTGGAAAAAATATTTTGATGTCTTGTTCTTTTTCTGATTGTTTAACCCCAAGAAAAAACGATTCCTCTGCGTGCAGCATCATCTACTCGTTTAACTTATTTTACTTATTTTATTACGTTTACATAGAGGCTCTACTTTATCATCCAGGATGACAGATTCATCTGAAAAACATTCTGAAAAATCAGAAATAATATCATCAATATATTTTGTTGTGAATCAGGTGCAATTTGCCTATACGGAACCTTTAGAAAATGATATCAAAACTTCTCTGCTGAATTTTGCAGGGATACCTTGGGAAAATATACCCTTGGAAGGAATCGGAAAACCAAAAATCAGCCAAGTTAAAAATGAAAGTTTTGAAATGTTTTGAACGATTTATTGTATATGTATCTTACACACCCATATTATACAGATGAAAATAAATAAATTATTTGAACTATCAATATTTTTATTTCACCCACAGGGGTGAAATTACCCCTATTATAAGAAGTAGAAAGGTTACCATCCTATTTTTGGAATAATTTTCACCCATTTCCTTTCAAGGTGTATTCCATATACCCACAAAATGATTTCTGCTTGATCCATGCCTCTTTAAATAAATGTTTATTTGCAAATTACATACTAAAGATAATTTTAATTTTAAAAAATTAAGAGACATGTAATTATCAAATTTACACCACAGTAAGAGTCATAATTTCTCTAAGAAAAGGAATAAATGTAATACGAAATTGAATTCCTAAATAGAAACTATTTGGAAGGTATAACAATACAAACCTAAAAACAAAACAAAGGAAAAACGTAAATAAAACAATCGAAATCATCCACACTCAAAACAAAAACCAAGATCCCCTCTGAAAAATACTGACAATTTCACTCACCGGCTCTATTATAAAATATAAAATAATACCTTTAAGCTAATATATCAAGGGACGTCGTTCACAATAGTTCAGGCTAGCGAGCACCGTCTCCAATGGGAGGCCCCGCATAGAACGAGGGCGTGGTCAACATAAGCCGCAGGCCAACCAGACACGATCTTGCGTACAGTCGCACATATAATTTTGACGCTAGATAGCGCCCGCTCATCAGAATAGGGAGGACGACCTCTTCTTTCAGATAGAAGATATTAGTATATAGGATTCTGGTAGAAAGTACATGGTAAATGATAATTTGGTAAAAATTTTACTCAATCTAAAATTAATCCATTTGAGATGAGAGAATGACTCATCTTAGTACGTAGTTTTTACCAAGAAATATTCAGTTAATTCCGTAATTAATTATTATTGAAACTTTTTAAAAGCGGTGCATAGATGTAATTTTAAAATTAAAGTTATATTTCGTCGGCTTACTGATTCCAAAACCTGCTGTCATTGTTTAATATCTTTTTAGGATGCAAAAATGTTATGTTTAGGATTTCACTTAAAAAAAAACATTATTTGAGAGATGTTCAACTAAATGACTTAGAAAGAGATCTTTACTACTATTAATAAGTTTATTGACAATTATTTACAGGACTTAGGAGATTTTAGGATCGAAATTCTGAAATACTCAAAGACTATACTTAATGGTTCTTTTTTTATTTTTATTGCAAACGTTACAAGATACAAAATAATATAAAAGTATTAAAAAAAAACCTAAATAGAAATGTAAAATTAACCTTAAAACTATTCAGCCGCTCACAGAGGGAAGAGTTTCATAAAATAAATGATAATCGATAGAGATAACAGCTTTTAACTGTTGAAAATGATCGTACTTTGACTGTTTAATAGTAACTTGCTTCTAATAAAGAGGTTCAATGATCCCAGGGTTTCCATAGTTTCTATTTTTTGTTCTTTTTTTTTCCCAGAACAAGTCAGTAATAGATTCCGTTCTGTTAAGTTAGAGACTACATCCAGAGAAATGGTTTCTTTCATCAAGAAAATAGATTTCCTTGCAAAAATTTAAAAGACTACAAAAATGTATAATACAAGAAAATGTTTGTCGCTATAACTTGCACAATGCAGACGTTTTGGGGTCACATTTGACCCCACCATACCAGTCACGGTGCCGTTTTCTTAAAGGGTATATCACAATAATGTCGCGATATTTGACTCAAGCTGAGTTAGAAGAACTAGCAAACAATTTGTCAGATATAAGTGATGTGGAAATAGAGGATGTGTCTAATTGTGAGACTGATAATGATCTTAGTGATGTAGAACTACAAAGTGTACATTCCCTTCGTGAAATCCCTTTCGGAAATTGAGGGACGTGACGATGACGAGGAATGTGAACAAGGTGGTGAAGAAGAATATAAAAGGGATGCATTTTATGGAAGTAATCGGTACAAGTGGTCTAAAATGCTTCCTTAAAGTTCGAGAGCACGAGCAGAAAATATTGTAATGCAATTGCCCGGACTAAATGGAGCTGCAAGGGAAAATAAACCAACTTCGGTAAT
Source organism: Dynastes maya (assembly GCA_029619315.2). Lineage (NCBI taxonomy): Eukaryota > Metazoa > Arthropoda > Insecta > Coleoptera > Scarabaeidae > Dynastes > Dynastes maya. Next base: position 13,672,893 of record JAROYE020000014.1, read on the forward strand.
TGAAGCTTGGTCTCATTTGATAACAGATGATATCCTAGATATAATTCTCGAACACGCAAACTCCAAAATTACCGAACTTACTGCGAAATACGGACCAACTGCTTATTTCATTCACCACTTGGACAAAACAGAACTAAAAGCATTTATTGGCCTGTTATACTTGACTGGTATCTTCAAATTTTCTCACGAAGATGCAAACTGTTTATGGACTACAGATGGGACTGGAAGAGATTTATTCAGACTGACAATGACTTTGAAAAGATTTATTTTTCTGCTAAGTGCCATACGATTTGATGATACTAGAACAAGGGACCAAAGAAAAGACAATGGGGACAGGTTGGCAGCAGTTTCTGAGGTATTTCAAAAATTTATCGATAACTGCCAAAATAACTATAACTCACATATGTACACAACTGTCGACGAGATGATGGTAGGCTTCAGGGGCAAATGCAGGTTTCGCATTTACATGAAGAGCAAGCCTAAACGATATGGGTTAAAAATACTTTGCCTATGTGACGCAAAGATTCACTATTTGGTCAATGCCATTGGCAGAAACACAAAAGTTGTGAATCCGAAGAAACTTTCAGTTCCAACTTTAACTGTTTTAGACTTGGTAGCTCCTACAGCAAGAAGTAATAGAAATGTAACCGGGGATAACAGGTTCACTTCAATAGAATTGTTGAGTGAGCTTCGTGAGAATGGCCTTACATACGTTGGGACCATTAAGAAAAACAAAAAAGAAACACCACCCGAATTTATGCCAAATAGTTCCCGTAATGTAAATTCGTCATTATTTGGTTTCACAAGAGGAAATACCATCGTTTCGTTTGTTCCCAACAAAAATAGGTGTGTCGATTTAGTTTCGTCCCTTCACCGTACTAATGCTGTTGATAAAGAAACAAGAAAACCCGAAATCATCGGTTTTTATAACTAGACAAAAGGGGGCGTGGACTCCCTTGATCAGAAATGCGTAGTCTACTCATGCAGTCGGAGAATACGTCGTTGGCTACTGGCAATTTTTGATGCCATCCTCGATATATGTGGAGTCAACAGCCATGTTTTGAAGTTATTTGCTAATCTAGATCTACAAATGAGTAGAAGACAATTCATAAAGTCCCTTGGAATGACCCTCACCGAAGACCATATGAGACGACGTTATGAAAATGAACATATACCTCGCGAAATACGCCACAAAATCAAGGAGCTGCTGAAAATTCCCGATGAATCCGTTGCCGAGCACCTACCCCCACCAAAAAGGCGACATTGTCAAGATTGTCGTCGTAATATAGATAGAAAATCCTCCAAAGTGTGTATGAAATGTAAAAATTCATATTGCACATCTTACTTGATTCAAAAGTGTTATTGTGCTTCGTGTGCGAAGAATGAATGAATTAGTGCCCGACTCTTTCAGTGTATAGATCGCCCCAGTTTGTAATTTTTTTTCTTATGTTGAGAAATGTTACTCTTTCCATAAATTGTTCAACTATGAGCCTTTCTGATTAGATTTTCACAATGTTTTTTTCCAGTAAAAAGTAGAAATGTGTATTTTTTTATTTAAAAGAAAGTAAACGTTTTATTGTTCCTCACTTTTTATCTTTGTGTAAAACATTTATATAAACCTATCGAAAAGTTCCCAAAGTGTTACTTTTTATTCTTCTGAGAATAAAGAGTAAGTATTCATCATAAGAATGTCAGAAGTTACGTAACCGTAAAGCCACCATGCCAGTTGATGGTTAAGTTGATTTTTGTTTGAACATTATTCTGTTGATAACGTGGTCCATCTCTCCTAGACTTACCCTACTTAGGAAAATTTAATTCTTTTTTTACCAGATTTATATTGATTTAGATGGCTTATTAGAAGTACTAACAACCTCATCCGAACAAATCTTTTATATCTATAATAACTTCGGAGAAAAACAGTGTTCCCAATTTTTATTTCCATTCTGTACTTCCATTAGGGTATTAAAATTACCGCATTTTTCAAATTTTCCACCTTAAAATTAGTTAACCCTTAGAAAGGACGCACAAAAATGTCAGATATTACACAAGCAAAAAATTAAGTGAAATTATTACTTTCATCGTCAGTTAATGAAATGTTTCGTTCGGTCTTATCTCTTTTAATGCATACTAAAGCTCTGTCTTCCCAAAAGATACCATTTAAACACATAAAATCTTTAATAATACCTATAAAACCACGTGCGTTCAACTGATTCCATCAGACGTCGTTATACCAAGTTAATTTCAAGCGATGTAAGTAAATACAATGGCCAATAAATCGAAAAAGGATATTACGAGAGCCTCTCCGCTTATTTGTGGACAATTACCATCAGGGCGAAATCTCGTATTTACTGAACCAAAAAACCATTTTCATATAATATGATGATTTCCCCACATGTCTGCACGACAAACGCTGCTAGCCGTGTCATAATAACAGGAAGGGTGTGTGCGTATGTCTGCCGTGAGCTCCATACAATCCCTACATATAGTAAGTATTTTGTTGGGTGATGCGTTGAGCATCCGCGTTATTAATTCACATTAAAAAAGAGGAAAGAAAAGAACGACCACGGAACAAAAACGACGCGACGTTATACAGTGACGCTCGATAGAATTTGGACGGTGGTTCTTTCGTAATGTAAAAGTTAATTATTTTAGGGTACACCCTAAAAACTTTTGGTAATTTTACCTGTTAAAAGTAAAACTCTTTCTTCTTCGTAAACAGTAAAGATAATAAAAGATTATTTTCTGAAATTTAGAAATCCTCCTATAATTTCAACGTGCCGACATTTTTTCCATGGAAAAGAGAACGCCCTCTGCTCAATTTTAAAATCTTTCCATTAGAAAGTTTCAAGTCTCAACATGAAGATGGGGTTACTCCTCAAAATCATTCGGGTAGTACAGGGTCCGGCAGAATGAAGTATCCATTTTCTCTTCTTTCTTCTTCATAATTTAAAAATATATTTTTTAAAAGTACCTATACATATGCAAAAAAAATTAAAATCTCCCTTGGTTTAAATCTATTTTTCTTTGAATTAATGAAGTATATTAAAACGTCTATATGCAATTGTTTCGAAAAAAAAGGACACTACGTTCCATTAAAGAAATATATTAAAAAAATACATTTCTTTGAATTGGAAATTCATTTCCATTAGTCCATGTTCTCATTGTTCCCTGTTCTAAAATAAATATTTATTTTTATCTATTTATTTAACGTTCTCAAGCTCATACTCAACTTAACTTAGTCCTATGCCTTTCTATCGTTAGGTGTAAGGCCGTTCTCAAGCTCATACCTGGACTAAGTTTAATTCTCTTGTAATTATTAGTACAAAAGTGTAAAAAATGAAAGCTGACGCAATAAAAATTATTGGTAAATAAAGCGAATATATGTACACATTGAAGTGTTTTTATTGTCATTATTAGTTTGTTTTTTTTGTTTGAAAACGACATTTGTTGTATAGGTAATGTAATAACTAAAGCTGGCCACGAGCGGTACCGCGCAGTAACGTAGGGTCGACCAGGCCTCGCGTTCCACCACACCTTTGTCTTAATCTCGTATAATCGGATTCTTTTTTCTTTAAACACTGTCGAACTCTGCTATAACGCGACCGTTTTTGCGTCGTTTATACCGTGTAGCAATGTATTCACTTCGTCCACAATTTGCACTGATTCTACTAACGACAACCCAGTATTTTACAATTTTTCTATTGCGTCTAATAATCGTTTGTAATTATTGCTAATACTTTTTAAATCTGTTTCAACAGAAGTATCTAGAAATTCTTTCTGGCTCTCCTTAATAGCTGTAGCTTCGTCAGGGTCGAATTGTAAGATCACAGATTTTACTTCTTGAAAATGTTCAGAATAATAAAAAGCTGCTTGCAACCATGCACCCATCGCATAAGAATCGGCTGTGATGGTTCGCGAATACCGGGGCAAAGCCTGTGAAATGCTCGAATCCGTTTAGGAGATTTGAGAAACACTTTCTTTGTATTTGCTATTAATGCAACCACCTCCAGGTAACATTCTCAAATAGTTTGTGCCACAAGATGTAAAGCATGAACTTTGCACGTAACAAGTAAGAGTCCCTCACACTTTTATTTAAGAGAATGGCTTACACTACACATTGTCGGTGCTCCATCGCTCATAAACGTCATCAGTTGACACTTGAAATTGTTGTAACGTATCGAGTACTACGCCCGTAATTGCTTCGACAGTACACTCTTTTAGTCTTTTGCTAGCTAATAAAATTGTAAATTTCGGTTTAACAGGATCTAGAACTCGTACTATAATATTCAAAATTAGATTTCTTTTACAGTCTGTCGTCTCATCAAGACATAGCCACAGCTGCTTATCTTTTAATTCTGCTTTGATCCTATTCTCGATATCTTTACGTATACTTGGCAGCTCTTTACGTAACGCCGTCCCTGATGGTAATGTTATATGTATTTTACAGTCGCCTTGTTCCAGGTACTTTGGAAACTTAACACAATGCTTTAGTTCCATTATAGTTAAAATCCGGAAATTCATTGATAAATTTAGTGACTTTATTGGCCGACGGTCGTTTAATTCGTTTCATTCGTTGAAGTAGCCCGTGTCGATTTATCTGCATACACACGTCGTGTCGTGGGCACGGAAACCTCACTTCTAACCTGACGCGAAGCTCTCTGTGCCCGGCCTATTAATGATTACTCCCGGTATAACGGGAAAACTAACTATTAATTTTCTTAACTAACATTAATTTTACGGTAAAACAAGAATCATTTATGTACATATGTGGGATTACACTATACTTTTCAAAAGACCTGTATCAATTTTCCCGAACAACATTGTACATTCATCAATATCGTCTCGACTCCGTGTGTCATTATTTCATGTTTATACAAAATCGTTTTAATATGTGAAAGCCTATGGATAATGCACCTCTACAACGAAGGGTGTGTCTTGCGACTCATTGTTTTTGCTTCTCCGTGAAGAACGGGCTGACTTTATTACACGTATGAATGTATATGTACAATGGGCTAATACATACACATATACAAGCGTTTATGTGTCTGTAATATAAAATGAGGTGACTGAAGCTTCGATGAAGGAAGGATATGGGCTTTTAGAGTGATTTTTGACGACCGGGTTCCGTAAACCTAACTAACCGGATGTGGTTAAATGGGAACAATTGAGATTGTGAAGTCTATTACGGTTATTTAGCGTTTTGGTAGTTCTGGAAGAAGGTATAAGATTATATTGTTATAAGAATGAATTTCTTTTAGAACTCATTGAGGTACTAAACGTTGTTTTTAGAAAACACGAGAAAGGAAGTGTCTACTTCAAATTTAAGTAAAAGGAAAAGGCTCAATTCTTAATAGCATCTTACTCACACAATAGAGTATTGGTAGTTATTGAAAAATGTTCGATGCAGAATGGTTTGGGTTTACTATTTCACAAAATATGAGAAAAATTGAGACGTTTTAGTACGTTTTGAATTGAAGATTTGCTAATGCTGAGATATCTTTCAAAGAATTTTTGTCATTCGTAGCACATTTTGGCTTTCTCGACCTTGACCTTGCTCTAATATCCCCAGTTTCCTTAAAATACTTCAAAGTTTTAGATACTTTCGACATTGATATTGGTTCTCCATTACGATGGATTTCGTTGAAAAATCTCGCCACTTCAGCACAACTGCGTCTTCTATCTCCATATCCTACCATCATCAAAATTTCAATTCTCCCAGTTTCATTCAAGCAACTCATTTTGCTACAATTATATGAACTTTGACAAATTGGAAATTAATAATTTTCCATTTATTTGATGACTTGATTTGTTTCAAACTGATGTTTTTGAATACTTTTTATCGCACTTTTATTAAACATAACATAACACAATCATATGTCACATTGTTGAATTTAGAAAAAAATGTTCTTTTCTAAAATCATAAAACTGACTTCTCTTTCTATTTAGAGAAAATCAAGGTGCTCAACATTTTGGCAAATCTGAATGTTTTTATTATTATCTGACAAAAATGAAAAAATGATAGAAACAGATCATGCTTAACGCGGTAGCGGGTGGGGTCTGTGAGACCTAGACCAGTTTGTATGTAAAATAAAGCATTTATTTACTTTAGAATTCTTGAAATGCATATTATTTATATCCACATTATTAATTACACTAACCTTGTTTGAAACAGTACGACATATCCGCACATAATGCAGTAAATTACTTACATTGCTTGTGATTTTAAAAAGACTAACGTAGAGGTTATCTACAGAATAATGTTCAAACAGAAGTGAACTTAATGTAGAAGTACACATGAAAAAAGGCCTAGAAACAATAACCAAGATAATACTAATAAATAGCTCATGGTAATGAAGGAATCATTACCGGCAAAAACAATGTGAGAAGAGAAAAGCACTATCGCTCTTTACTTCTGCCCATATTGCTGTTACATCTCTCAGTTTATGCCACTAATCTTCAAAAACAGCAACTGAAATATCTCCTGGCGCCACCTAGTGCCAATAGATATAGTCATGCCGTCCTAGATAGTAGCGACGGAACCGGAATACAGATACCATACTTACCCATGCATTGATATAACCTTAAACGTACAACGTTTTATAAACATTTTCAAAAGATACCGGTTAATGTAATATTTTTTAATGTTTTTTAAATATATAATAAATAATAATAAAATAAGGGATAAATAAACTTAAACTACATAAAAATAATCCCTATTTAATTATATTATTAAAGAAATAATTTAATTATACTGTAACATATAAAAATATACTTTTTCATGAGTTCATTCACTTCCCCTAATGTTATTTATTAACTTTAGGTTTTTTTTTCCATTATTGTAGTTTTTCTTTTATTGGATATCCTTGTAGCTGGCCCGATGATGTATTTTTTGAACATGAAACCGGTCGCCTAATTTCTCAATAGAACTTAGTGAGATCTGGATAATTTTTTCATTCCTACCTAATATGAATATTTTCTTAACTTAAAAAAATTGATTCACTTGGAAAAAACATATTTTGTCTCGGATTTGCCTGATTTTCTAGTCCTAAGAAAATATTTATTTGATCCAAATAACATTTTAGGAAAATTATTTTCTTATATTGTACATTTTTATAGTCTTGAAATAAAACGAAACAATTTCTCTGCCTGTACTAACATTCTATGACATTTTACAAGTTGTCTGGTGGATTAATGACAATTTTCTATCAATGTACAATTGTGGAAATATTCACAACATTTCTATTATTTGAAATAATCTGCCTGATCCATTTTCTAATTTAGGAAATCTTTTGTATGTAACTTTGTACTTGGATGTTGCAATGGTACCCATTTTCAGATGCACCTTGATTCATTTTCAACGTACACCGTCCATGTATGTTACATATTTACCGAAACAGGAAGCAGAAATAGAAAAGCAAATATTAGGTACACGAGTTTCGTTAATTTCCCAATATGAAGAAAAAACAAGGTATAGTATCTCTGTGTTCAATGTGTGCGTCCACGAGACCACGCTTAACGAGGCGTTAATGAAGAACTTCTCGTGTAAAGAATAGAACCGTGTAAAACGGTTTTTATTTATCGAGAAAGATCGAACTTGACTGACGATAATTTTGTCTTAACTTTTACTTCTTGGATGTACAGTTCTGCGCTTAATAAATTAGCCAAAGATAATCTGCATGCCATTATTTAATTTCACTGAACGCCGTCAGCAAATGGAAATTTATACGAGAATTTTAGATATAAGGTGGTCCTAAAATATTCATATTACAGCCCTTATCGGTTTATGTGACCTTCCACGTGTTCCACAATTGTTTCCTAATAATAGAGCAACGCAAACTGCGCTGAAAGCCAGTGGCTGACGCATAAAAGTTTACACAAAATAAACACGGCCGGGACAATTCGGTATAAGCATCAGTATAACTGCGACTCGAAAGCCGATCTGTTGTGTATGCATCTACGCTGTCGTATACTATATCGTAGTTCTACGTTTGTTTTGAAAATGTTCCCTACGTCGCGAAAACGACCAAAGTTGGACACAATAAGAGAATTTATTGCAGAAATGCCTGATTTAAAGTGTGATGGCGCTAAAATTCAATGTGTAGTGTGTAAAATAGATTTAATGTGTTGGTCGAAAAGTGATTGTCTACGGCACATAAATAGTGCAGGGCATGTTTCAAAAAAAAATTCCACACGAGATTATGATAAATTTAAATTTAATTTATGTGTTTATTGCATGTAATTTACCATTTCATCTACTAAGGAAGAAAGCATACGTCTCGTTTTGGAATGAATATTCGGACTTTAAGTTACCAAGTGAGAGAACATTACAGAGAGTTGTGCCGTCTGCTCGTGAGCATGTCGAGAAAAGAATTAAATCGGAGTTGCAAGATAAAAAACTGTGGTTATGTGTGGACGAAACAACAGATCGTAAAAAACATTCTGTGGTTAATGTAATGGTACGCACAATGGAACCACATCGACCGTCATCCTCAATTTTACTAGCTTCCAGACGAATACAACAATGCACTGCCGAAGTAATTTCAATGTTGGTGTTAAATACATTGGAAAAGTTTGAACTTTCAACAAATCAACTGTTGATGCTTATGAGTGATGGTGCCGCAAACATGCTTGCTGTAGGCCGATCTCTTAAAAAACATGGTGCTAACTTGTTGCATATTACATGTAAAATTCATACTCTCAATCTCGTAGCAGATAGTATCAGAAAATGTTATCCCGAGGTAGACGCTCTAATAGCACATACAAAAGCTGTGTTTGTAAAATCCCCAAAACGTATTCGGGAACTTCATAGACTATGCCCCGGTATTCCTGAACCACCACAACCTATTCTTACTCGTTGGGGAACATGGTTAGAGGCTGCATTTTATTATCTTAAATATTTTGAGAATATAAAGAACGTGATTTTAGAATTCGACCCAAAGGAAGCTGGGACTGTCAAGGTAAGCCGCTTGAAATTTCAGGATAGTCAAGTTAAAACAGATTTGGAAATTATTCAGAACAATTACGTGGGACTAGCGGATGCGATAGAAAAACTACCAAATTCTTCGGTGTCGTTAGCGGAATCTTTGCAAATAGTGCAATATGTTCACGCACAGCTATGCGCGATAGAAGACGCAAGAAATGTTTGTGTTTTAGAAAGGTTTGAAAGTGTTTTAGATAAAGACTCTGATTTTGGCACATTAAGACAAATTTGTGAAGGTGCGTCAACAGAACCGTTAAGTTATTTGAAAGATTATTTTACTTACGCAAATATAGATATAGATGTAGAACGTTCGTTTTCGGCATACAAAAACACTTTTTCTTCACGCCGCACTCACTTTGCCGAAACAACTTTGGAAACATATCTAATGTTACAAATATTAAATAGACATTATCCACTTTGTGATTTCACGGAGGACTCTTAAAACGGTACGTGTTTGAGCACGTATCACATTTAATTTATTTTGTGTAAACTTTTATGCGTCCGCCACTGGTTTTCAGCGCAGTTGTGTTGCTCTACCTAATAGTCATGATTAACTTGGCATCTCCAAAGTTGGATGACATTTTAGAGAAGTACATAAACTACATTTTCATTGCCGGGCACTCTGTTTTTTTTTGAAGAAAATTGTGTTATACACATTTTTTTAAATGTCTCCGATAATAAGGGAAAAATAGATAGAAAATTTTTTACACTCTTTCCATTTGAAAGTTTAATCGTAATTGTCGGACACGCTGTATAATGTTTTCGAAAAAATCATTTGGTTTCTAATCCTTCCCTTTACGGTCAACAGTTCTGCAAAATTTCAATTTTTCAAGTTAAACACTTCCACAATTATAAAAGTTCACATACATTCCTCCATCTGTCAAAAATTTTCAAAAAATGCGAATATTTCAAATAAGGTTATAAATAGTAACATAGTTGTCTTATCAAACTACGCTTAAAATTGTACTGGGAATTCAAAAATGCAATAATATACAGGGTGTTGTATTTAAAATAACCAAGTTGATAGCTACTTCCGATATAACCGGAAGTCTTAGATAATTGGAAATATTTTCCTTCAATAGTACATGTAGGTTTTAGTATATCGCCAAGTTTTCAGAATTATCCAATGTATACTCTTTCATATATCGTTCGATGCAAATAATATCTAGACAAGACTGTATATCCCGGTCCCTAGAAAGAAGAAAATATTACGAGTGGCTGCTAGAACGCGTACTTAGCGCGTAGTCATTCTATATAGCCGAAACACCACAGGAATTTGTTTGCTTTATTAGTACGCGTACGCACCTTTTCTTTATTTAACTAAATTTCGAACGCGTTGCTATTGCCCAATATTCTTCCTCGCCCATTCCATTCAAACCCCAATTATTGTCAATTATCCGCTTTTACACGGCGAGATGGAGTTAATGAATTTGGATCAATTGCTTTTTCGAGAATAAAGACGAAAAAAAAAGAGAGGAAAAAGAAGAGGAAATGTTGAAAAGAAAGGAGAATTTAAGATTTGGTACTCTTTGCTTCTCGTTTATGTATTTTTGTAATTTGCTCTATACGTGTGACGGCCACGGGTAGAGTTTTCTTCTTTTCTGACTACTCGAAAACTGGATGTAATTATAACTTGATGTTTGTCTATTAGAAGCAGCAATCTGGACAGTTAACGCTTGAAGATTGTGTAAGAAGTGAGGTGTTTGCTCTCTTTTTTAGGAAACGTTATTTGGGGGCCGTTAATGCTTACTTAGCTGTTCATTTTCACCTAATATTTCAACGTTAAAATGCTACATATTTCGAATGTTAGATTGCTTTCTGAAATGCACAGCATAGTACAATTAAATTTTATTAAATGTTTCTGTCATGTATATAATAAGCAGTATTGTATTAACTTTGTTTAACCTAGGAATGGAAATTTGTTAAATTTGGGTAACAAGGATGTCATAATTAACCAAACGCAAGTTGTTGCCTATGCGGATGACGTAATCATTATTTCAAATACGAGAAAAGACTTAATAAGAGCAACGGAACAACTGGAAAGAAGAGGCTGTCAGAATATATTTTATTGCTTTTTTCGGAAAAAATAAATACTTTTTTAATAATATTTTTTATTTGAGATATGCTCGCGCCCACATTTAATGTTGTTACGTCCCCCCTCCCCCACCGTTGAGGATTGCTGGATTAAATAACAACGGACCCAAATTGGAGTTCTATGGAGCACCGGAAGACGAAGTACACTCAAAGGATTTAAATCCGACATAGTTACTGCTGTTGGACAAATAGGACTCTAAAACTTGACTAAGTGATGGCCTGACACCAAATGCAGAACATTTCTGAAGTAAAACACTATGATCTAATGTATTGAATGCTTTGCTGGGGGGTGGGTAGCCTGAAAAACTTTCCAGCCTAATACAGAAACAAAGATTTCTTGTCAAATTTAGTTTTATTTCTCAACATAAATTTTTCTCCGTGCAAAAAATGTTTTTTGATTTCTCTCGATCTAATCTATTTCTCTTATCAAGGTAAATACTACTTTATCTATCTATGCTTCATTCATTTTGGGAACGTATCGGAATCTTTACATAGGTCTCGACCGTTAAATCTGAAGCGTGGGTTCTTTTTCTGAGGAAATAAATTGCTCTAATCAAACCTTCTGATGTTAAAACTCGAGCGCATTTACTGGGATAATGGGAAAATGCTTACCGCGTGTAATTGTCGGTAAATACGGCAGCTATGTATGTGAATTGAAACGGCAAATATGAACTAGGTATCCGTAAGGAGAGATTGAAAAATTGGAATAATTGAAAAGGTTTCAGATTTTGTATATGTGTATGCGTTACCTTTTATATGGTTACGGTTTGTTTTAGAGTAAAGTTTTTCTTGTACCTTAGACGTTTAACTTTCTTCACATCGAATTTATGGATAACAAACAACAAACACATACTTCTTTTTTTTGTTCTACATTAATATATGTCTTTTTATGTTTTTTTTTTTCAATTTAATCTAATATTCCTATCGTACAGCTTTCGTGTTTTCTACCTATTCCAAACAGGAAGCTATTCCTCATCCAATAAATATGTAAATTGTCCATCACTCGTTATAGGCTCTACGAGAGCGGTGTGTGTTTTTCGAACTTGTTTATCTGGTAGCCGCTTTTTTTTTAATGACTATAATTACCGCATCAATTATGAGTTACTGGGCACGTATTTGGTGTACCTGAGTGACCTATATTATTAGATCAGATGGAAAGGTATGTAGTTCGAACGAGGGCCACATTCTACAATATATGTATATTGAAATGCATTTCTCAGGGGAATTTTTGAAAAAATTTGAAATTTTCTAAATTAATCTAAATTTCTCAATTCTTTGTGGGATCGAAGGTATTCCTGGATACTCTTTGGGCAATTTTCTTGTGAATTTTGAAGTAAATAAATTGAAATTAGCGACTTTTAGAACTAAAAATATGAACTAACCTTGAATTCGTATGATGCTGTCACATAAACACTCTGTTTATGTTAACCTTTACAGGAATCTGCCTGCTGTAGCCTCTAACCTTTTCTTCCTTGAAATTCTACTTTAATTTCACTATCAAACTCTTCAGGGGGAGACCGTAGTCAGAAACAGTAGTTAACTTATCGAAAGTCTAACCAGAATTGATGAAATGTCTGGTGTCCCTCTCTTCCTTTATTTCCTTTGTTTTATCGCTAGATAGCGATTGTCTACTCCCAGAGCTAATTTTGATGAAATGAAACCCAAATATCAACTTTTATAATGCATTCCGATGGAAAGAAGTTATTTATAGAAATAACATACGAGAATGAATGCATTGACGTTACTAGCTAATTGAATTTAGAGGACTCTGTGACTTAAATTCTGACTGACAACATAAATATGACGAAATTCACTAACGATATACTTAACGATATTCGGACAAAGATTTAATTTATGAGCATATATAAAAAATACTTTTTGAGATCCTCTGCCAGCATGGCTAAATGATTTTCAATGGTTACAAAAATAACTTTCACATGTTGTTCTTACCTTGTAGTTTACACAGCCCACATCCTCCCATTGCAAGCTTAACCATAAATTTCCTTAGCCTTATTAAAATTTCATTTGTTCAATATTTTTAATTCGCCGTTGTAGAAATCACGTATAAAGCTTGCTCATTCAGAATCGAATCATCCTTTTCTTATCCTGGACGTTGCAGAAGAGCGATATGGTTTTCAAACGTTTCCTTATTTTGGCAAATTTCGAAATAGTTGACCTTTTCTCATTATTATTCACGACACACTCTTTTACTTTTGTCCCCTTCTCAATCTCTTGTAAAATATTTTAACTTTTTATAAATAAATAAATACTGTCTCTTCTTTTTTTCCATCTTTAACACGGTTATTTTAACAACTGACAGTTGATGTGATTATATCGAATGACAGAGACAAAATTTGTTAACAATATCAAGGGTTGCCTATATCAAATGTTCCTTGTATCAAAGATGTCGTTTTCTAACTACTACGTATGTATTCCCTTCTACGAACAGAAGGATAGTACTGCAATGGGTTCACTAAAATCCAAATATACTACTTCAATGGAAGCCTATATTCATTCAAATTCCAGAATTGTTCCCTCCATTACTATGCTACTTCTTGAAACATTCCATTTCTTAATTCCTTTCTATAATAATAAAGTTCCTTGGTTACATTGTACAGCATACAGGAACTTCCAAAAACCACACGTTAATATAACCTACATATAACGATAGCGTGTCTAAAATTGCAGTTCAGTTTATCCGGCACACGAACCAAAATAACATAAAACAAAGTAAGTACGTAAAACGCGTGTAAGATGAACCTTTTAGCATTTCCCGTATAACATCTCTAACGTATAATTTCCAGCCATCCCATCAGAAATAACGCTTTATCTCAACGATTCTCCGCATCTTTGCAGCGCAGCTCTTCTGATGATCGTACGCGGGCAAACATTGTGGGTTCCGGTCCCGACTTAAGTGGTGTTGGCACGTGGCTTCTGTATAACATTATTTCGTCGATTTTGAAGCCTTTCCGTGCGATGCACGTCTGGTGCTTTCCGTTTTCGAACAGTTCTCGGGATGTTTTTGGTGCAATTACCGTATGTTCTAGAGGATTTATCTCGGCAATATTGAGTAGTGCGTTGACCTTGAACGATTTATCGATGCCTAATATATGTACGAAGTATGAAGCTTCATGCCAATTCGAACACATTGCCCGTATTCTTGATTTAGATGAAGTGGAAGTTTCCGTTTGGTTTTCTACTTTTTTGGAGAAGGAATGTATGGAGATAGGACGAGCTGAACGAGGTTTTTGAACGCTGGGCATTGGGTTATTTTTAGGGATTTAATGGTTTTTGTATCGCGAAGTATTTAATGGAATTTAAAAAGGAAAATAGAACTAAAATAAAAAGTGTATTTATTCCAAACTACAGACTTTTCTTCAATTGGCCAATTGAATTGATATTTTGCGTTACATTTAAGTGTACACATCAATACTGCAACGAAAACATGGACTTTGATTTATGAAGTGCATAGTTTGACGAGTTAGATGAGGGGAGTTGCTGTGGAAAAGGGTTGGTGTAGCGGTTAATGGTAGTTTGAATATCTTTCATAGAATGATTATTGCGGATCAGAGTGTTAGTGAAGTGGTCGAGTTCCTGAGGAAGCGAATTGGGTTCAGATACGGAAATGGTTAAACAAAATTGATGCAATTACTCAAATTGGCATTCATAGTATGAAGGGGAGCTTACAAAAACTTTTTAACAAACATCTTTAAATTTTAAATTTCAATATATATATTCTGACGATAATGTAGTATATATATTTTTTCTCAACGACTAAATAGCCTGACGATAACATCTGTCGAAATCGATCGCTAAAAGTAAAATAAAAAATCCACTTGGTATTGAGCTGAACTAGATTAATTTACTCTTCATGGAAATGGTCCTTTGGACAAGAGAATTGATAACACCCCGTTTTTGGGCTGGATGACGGTGTGAGAGACCATTGAGATATCTATCCGTGTACGTGGGTTTTCGATAACGAGAACATCTAGGAAAGGAAGACAACCGGCCGATTCGATCTCCATGGTGAAGCGTATGGAATCATGTTAGGAATTCAAAAACGATAGGAAATTGAAAGATTCGTGTCTATGTGGCCAGATTACAAAGGTATCATCAACGTACCTATACCAACACTTTAGCTTAAGGTTATAAGATAAGCTTTTCTTTCCTATTTCAAGTTTCATGGTAAATACTACGAATCTTAGACGCATCTATAGGATCTCATAAATGTAAGTAGAAAAATCCGTGAATCTATAGAGATTTTCAAACATCCCAACAATTTAAATCACGAAGATGGCTACCCCTTACATCACACGCGGAAATCCCAATTGATTAAGCCTCTTAGCAACCACCACGCTTCACTGATCGATAAGGCAGCCTTATATAAACTCCTCCGGAATGAATAGTCTCCAGTCAGTGTGCAGTAACAGCCTTGAAGATGTCCCATGAGAGTGTCGGTAGAAGCTACGACAACGACCAGGTTTCAACCTGGAAACTAAGAGTATAGTGTTATTGACGACCGCAGAAGCCTGCGTACCAGATCCTAATTTACGTCCGCCGAAATTTTTACAACCATCTGGGATGTTGTTTAGCTCAAGAAGGCGTCCTTTTTGAGTATTTGTTGCAAAATTTTGCTCTAATTTTGTATTATTCTAAAAAGTAGTTATTTCTCACCTTTACAACAATATTTTACTATTAGTTGTTAAAATTATGTATTCCTTATTCGCTGTGATAACTTCATTAAAAAATAAAATATTGTTTATTTGTGGTTTGTTTGTTGTATATTTTGTAAGGAGTAATTTCCTAACTGCCTTGGATATATGGAACAGGATTAGTACCTAAATCAGTACCTGTGTAATTAGTAACTTCAGAGAGAGTGTATAGAATCTTATAGAAAAACCTTTAGATAGATTTTTTAACACAAATGTTAGTTTTCCAACTTAGGCACATTTAGGGATAAGGAAACAGCAAGGAGTACAATTGATAGACGCGCCAGTACGGAAATTATGAAAAAGAACACATTTAGAATCAAATTAAATCCGCTTCTTATCTTCCAAACACAACAAATTTATTCTACGGTTTTCCCCTCGAATTGAACAACGTTTTTAATTGGCACCTTTTAAATTTTTCGCGTTAAAAAACCGTATAATCTCGCCTTCTTCGATTCGGACTGGATCGTCTTCTTTCTCGCCTCTATCCTCTCTCTTGGAGCGACTGTACTCACCTAATACAACAGGGCAACAACAGGTTTTTAACATTTTTTCGACCAATAGCCTAAAACATAATTCAAAATTTCAAATAAAGAATTATTAGATCCTCTCTTATAATTACTATCTGTGCTTTGTCAGGTCGATGATATACGAGTGGATTGAACGCGACCGAAAATCCGTACGCCGTTGTTAGTTGGACGGAGATGGAGCGCGTATCGGTAAAAAATTTGTAGTTCATTATTTTAAATTTATAAAAAAGCACCACGAACTTATGCGCTGCCTCATATATTGGTGTGTGAGAAGGAATTTCGTAGCCTCTAATAATAAGCGAGCGCGTCGTTAGGGTATATAGAGGTATGGAGGAGATTCTTCGAAACATCAGATAAATAAAATGGGAATAATTTGAAATTTTCGATATAATCGATAATAATGGTTGATTATAGTTCTAGAATTGCGTTGATTTTTTACACGACACTAGTGGACAAGGTTTCGAGTTATCGAAGGTGAAGATTCCAAGCGAGTTTGTCTGAGTTTTTATTTTTAAAACAACAGTCAGAGCAAAAGTTTTCGATTCCAAGTCGAGTGGGAATTCGAAAAAATGGGTTACATAATTACATGAAAACTAGTTTTTGTTGTTAATATTTGGAATAATTTGTTTATAAAACCTAGAATATTTGAAGAAAAACAAAAAAAATATTTTGATGATTCAAGGCGATTCTGCGTGAGATTCATATTGGGGAAAAAGAGGGGTAATAATGGTCAAATCTCACAAACATTCTTTAATAATAATTCGCCACCGGCTTCGAGCAAAATTTAGCTCATTTTCAGGCAAGCTAAAAGCAATCCGTAAAACAGTCAACAACATGTGTGACCCATTTCAAATGGAGGCACCCCCGTAAAACCTATATTTTACATTAAAATGAAACCATTTTTTTCTAATACATAGTGGATTAAAATGTCTACTTCCACACAAAATTTTAGAAGTTCATCTCAATTTTCAAGGCACACTATGATTATTTTTCAAGCTCGAAAATAGCAAAATTTTGTTAGCGATTTTTTTATTAAAAGTCTGATTACGCCACTGAATTCAGAAGGTCCTAAAATGGAAAAAATCATTACAGAGCATTTCATAAATCCACTTCTTACAACATCCAAGGCAGATCAAAATTTATAAAAAGAAAACAACTAAAAATTTACTAAACTTATTATTAAATGCTACAAAATTGCAAAAGACCATCTTTTAAAAATCTAACTACAATTACAAAAGTGAATGTAATAATACATTTACCAAATTACAAATTTTAAAGAAATATGTAATACCTACCAGCTTGGTTTTTTAAATGATCTCGCTTTACTTTTATTTAGTGCATTTTTATATTGCAATATATTAAAAAAATGTTTCAATTGCTAATGGTAATTGTTATTTCATCCAAAAAAATACGTGCAATTTAAGTAAAATCCAAAGTAGGCTATTAGGAGTAGGAGTAGGAGATTACTTATTACAAAATTAGTGTTAAAAATTATAAAATTTGTTGTAAATGGGGACGAACAGAACATAATTAAATGACGGCTGGCGTTTTTATGAAAAATTGTTAGTGACATCTATCGTCTAAAATGGGCAACATATAACAAAAGAATATGTGCCAAGAAAAAAACGACCTATAACATGATTATGTATTAAACAAAACCTCAAAGGTAGGAATCGTATCAAAAATTAGCTGGGCATTAAGAGAAAGTTGTTTATTTGACAGCTGCTGACGTAAAATCTCAAGAGATTCCAGGTTATGGATGAAATGTTCTAAAGAATTGCTGCACGGATAAGAAGCTCTTCACCATTGAACAGGACATCAATTCCTGGAATGTTCGAATTCTTGCTCCAGACACCTCAACAGCTATTCAACGTGGTCCATCGGTTGGGTGACCAGGCTTCTCTCATGGTTTGGGCTGGAGTTTGCGCTGGCGGTAGGACTCACCTTATCTTCATCGATTCTGGAGTCAAGATGAATGCAAATTATTACCAATAGGAGATTCTGGAGAAGGAGGTGACACAAATTTCCACTACTGGAATTTGAATTGGATCTACCAGCAATACAGTGCACCCTCCCAGAAGGCAAGAGTCGCCCAATCATGGCTGCAGACCCACATTCCCTTATTTATCTCTATCTCGGAATGGTCCCCGTATTCGTGCACCTGAACCCTATGGATGCAGAAGCTTGTGCTACATCTCGTCTAAATTCGGAGTCACTCAAAGCATCCTTTGTCAAGGAACGAGACGATTTTGACCAAAGCTATCTCTTCATCGTTGTATCCTCATACCCTAACGATCTCAACGCTGTCATTATAATCAATGGAGATAGTATTGCAAATCTTTGATTGTTTTTTTCTTTGAGCTTTGATCGAGAAAAGTGGTTTTTGCCGTGGAGCCGTACTTTTTCCCCCATCTTGTACATAAGATATAGACATTTACATTAAAAAATAACGATTAAAATTTCATGTACTGAAGAAGTGAACAATCATTAAAAGAATATATTTCTTAGGATAAACATAATAATTAATTATAAACACTAGTGTACGCTAATCCAACAATACCATTTAATTTTCCACTTTCTCAAAACATCGCCGTTCTATATTCACTGAAAAGCAGAAGGATGTACAGAGGTAGATTTGTTGAGAAAAACTCGCTACTATAAAAACAACCACCCTGTCAACGCCGATCTCTAAATCATTAGCAACTCGCTATCATTTTCTTCGTTCGCAGTTTACAGAATAACGTTTTTCTGCTTCTCGAATCTATCACCAGACGTTCGGGCATCATCCTCCGCCTAAGGAACTCCATACGCAGCTCATATAATCGTTTCGTGTCGTCGCATAAGACAATATTTACACCGAAAGTAAAGGGGACCCGTCAAGGCGTGACGCTTTCCCGTAAATAAACCCATCCAGCGCGCTACGGACTCGGTCTTATGCGCGCTCGGAGGCAACTCGCAATTGAGACAACCACTCTGTACGTAGCGAAATGTTTATTTTGAACGTCTCGGCGTTGACGCGCCGTTTATTTTCGCCTGTCAACCGATCTAGTTAGCGATTATTTACTGGGTGAATATCGGTGATTTTGGCCGTCACGATAGATGTCACCACGTATATACGTCGTCTGCGCCGCGGAAAAACGTTTTATTTATATTCTTACGGTGCGTAGAGTCTAGCCGGAATGATTTAAATGAAATCCTCGAAATTGGAGATAAATAAATATGTGCATTTACCGCAGGATATTTGAGAAAATATTGACGGTAATGTTTCCGTATGTTTTCAAAGATTTGAAGGTTTTATTTTGTATTAAAAATGTTTAAAAGATAGATTCGTTGCAGGAAGCATTTGATGAATTTAGTTATACTTTAATCCCTATTGATAAATATCTACTTTTACGAGCAGAGATGTATTTTGACTACAATACACAATATAAAATATACAAAAAAGAAACAATTTTCTTTCTGAGAGGTTATGATGTTTATTATCATAAGTTGAAAAAAACAAAGACATTGTCAACATGATAAATGCAATAAAATATAAATAAGAAAATATAGTATATGTGTGTAAAACAAGAAACATCATCAATACAATTAGAAGTACAAAAAAACATACCAACAATAGAATTATTGAAACTCACTATGTCAAGTGCTCACCAACGCTATAAAATGAATGTTCATGAATTTAAGATTTCAATAATTGTTTAAATAAGCTGCTAACCATTTTAATATGTCCTGGTAGCGCATTGAAGTAAACAACACATTTACAATATGATCTACGTTCACATAGAGTTTTTCCGTGAACTGGCACCCTTATGTGATTATGTGAACGAGTTGTTATGTTGCTATACAGGGTGAGTCATAATTAACTGTAAAAAAATTAACTGTACGTTCTTCAGCTCGAAATAAAACAATTAACTCAATATAACTTGGTACCAAAATGCTTCCTTCAGAAGATACAGAGTGTTACAGTAACTGGTTACTCACGTGTTTTGCCATAACTTCAATTTATCATTTAAAGATAATTTTTTTTTTATCTAAAGAAACATATTGAGTTAATTGTTTTGTTTCGGGCTGAAGAACGTACCAGTAAATTTTTTACAGTTAATTGTGACTCACTCTGTATACATCTGCGTTTCTAATAAAGTGATTTCCTTTGTGCTAATAAAATATTAATAATGTATACAAATACAGCGACGCTTGTGCAATTTACTTACAAGTGACGAACAACGTTGCTCAAATCTGATTTAACAAGCCGCAATCAATCCCAGAAACCCAACATGCCCACCAACGGGAACAGCCCGTTACCGTTGCACCACGCACACATATCCAATAACACCGTATTTGTGCCAACAGACACTAAATGTACAGCAAAATCGGCAATAACGCAGCTCGTACCATCAGCATACTGTGACAAATGATGGCAAAGACAAGCACAAGTCGTTAACATATACACTTCCCTCAAAAGGTTTGGAAGCAGTTATACAATTTAAGATTTTATAAATGTTTATTAATTTTTTTGGCTTTATAATACAAAAACATTTAAGTGTTTAATAAGCAAATATGTTACTTACAAGGTTCAAACAAAATAATGGTTATTAAAATTTGTTGTTCGATTGTTAATTACTTGCGCGTCGGCATTATTTAAAAAAATACATTGGAATTCGTTCTTTTTTATACTCAAACCAAATTCACACGAAACCACAATTTAAAACAAATCTAAATAACGAACTGAATATTGCAAGAACTAAAACACCTACTGAGACAGAATTCTTTCATAATACCCTCCTTAGAAGTGGATGCTTCCAAACTTTATGAAGGTAGTGTATAACAAAGAGAGTAGGGCCAAGTATAGAGCCCTGAGGGACACTACAGGTAATGTTTGCAGCCAGAGAAGCATGCTGCTCTCTCAAATTCTCAGCACAGGTTTGAATGGTTATGTGTAATTGACGGTTAGTAAGATATGCCCTAAACGAAAACGAAATAAAACGAAAAAATCCCGTAAACATTACGAACCTAAATTCCCAGAACTTAAAATATATGGATAAAAACAATTTCATATTGAACGTGACATGAATATGATCATAAAAATTATTACGAATTATTTTTTATGTTGGTTACAACTACATCTGACATTTAAATCGAAGATAGAAACTTCAAATTACGTTTGATACTTTTATTGACTAGCTTGACAATTCAAATTACATTAGATATCTATTCACGTATCTTTTAAATTTTAAAGCATGTTTACTATTGCATGTCATGGAGCTGTGCATTAAGCGGTTGAACTACACATACAACGGGTAACTATAATGCCACAGAGTTCTGGATTTTGATCAATCATTTGATACATTTAGTTGTTGTGGTGGCAGCGTACGAGGTGTGGCAATTAAATAACCGGACTGGTGCTACTATCGGCAAACAGCGAGCACGCCACGGCAGGTTTGAACATGTCTATGCTTGTAGATGCTTCCTCCACCCTGAGCTCGATGGACACGGTTGTACGTCGCTCAGTCTCGCTGTAGCAATTGTCCGTTCAAGTCCTTACGCTAGCGCCGTGTCGGAAAAATGCAGAGTGTTCAGATCGAGCAACAAGTTAACCTCAAGTTTCTTGTGAAAAACTGGGGTTCTAATTACCCTTCGTGAATGAGTGAGAAGACTAAGACCCGATTTGTGGAAGAGCTAATCCTGGATGCTCCACCGAGACAATACGCCAGCCCATTCCGCCTTGTCTGTGAATGCGGCATCCCCGTGTTGGACCAGCCACCGTACTCGCCCGACCTGGCCCCCTGTGACTTTTTTTTATTTCCTAAGGTAAAATCGGAGCTTAAGGGGACAAGATTTGACAGTGTGGAAGCGGTGAAAGCGAAAGCGACGGAGGTTCTCAACAAGCTGACAGAAACGGACAGCCAGCACTGCTTTTGATAGTGGAAAATTCCTATGGAGCATTGTAGGGATCTTTGTAATGTAATTGGTGATCAATAAAATGTTTTGTAGCACCAGTCCAGTTATTTAATTGCCACACCTCGTAAATATCTTAAATTCACATAAAGAAATTTGACAGAAAATAATCAATTTTTGAAGTGTAATAACGTCAAATTCTTTTTATTGCATTTTCGTTAAGTGATGATGCATGGTATGCTTCCGTCGTTGTCTTTCCTCTTTCAAGACAGTCGAATTACACAATTCCATGAGTATCCCAAAAGACGCTATCACTTTCTTGACAGAAAGAATAGTTTTCGCCTTTTTCTGGGCTGATTCACCCTTCACGGTCCACTGTACCGACTGCGCCTTGGTTTTAGGAGTTTACTGGTATATCAAAGTTTCATCAACAGTTATTAATCGACGCTAAAACTCAGACTTATTTCGGTTAAACTGCTCCAACAGGGTTTGGGAAGTGTTAGTTCGAATGCGTTTTCTGGTCTTGCGTAAGCAGGGGTAGTTTGATGTCCAATTCCTCAGTCAACATATGAAACGTTCCTTCGAGATACCCACAGCCTCTCTAACCTTAATTTGGCGGACGTCTTGGCAAATGATGATGCCTTCGCCTTGGCAAATGATGATGCAGAGTCCCCGTAAATAACGCCCATCTCAAACACAAACGACTGTTAAACAACAACTGACTGTCCAACATGTTTGAAATTTTCAGAAGAATCTTTCAACGCATGCGCAATTATATCACCGGAATATTTTTGACGAGAAACGCCATCTTCATGTTAAGGCTTGACATTTTCAAGATGTATTCTATAGGCGTAAGCATTGCGACCAACTTTAGAGAAGTTTTTTTGAAGATTTTGAATGTAACACTTCTTATCCAATCCAATCCTTTCTCTTTTCAAAACCTCGAACATTTTAGGCGTTGCAACACCCTCAGAAAACCGTAAATTTACCATCCAGCACAAGCACAATACAAAAAGAAAATAGTTGAAGTTAGCATATTGCACAGGTACTGGACGGTAAATTCATGGTTTTCTGAGGATGTTGGAACAAAGCTTTTATTGAAGTTTTCCGCCCAAAAACATGACAAACCAATGCATTTATACTCCAACAGAAACATTAGTGAATCTCCGAACCCAAGCATTCTGTATTCTGCGAGAGTCTCTCTCGTTGGAACAGCCAGCGCTCTTGGAAGTGATAGAGTGCGATAACTTAATTAAGATTAAATGCGGCCGAGTGAGAGATAAGCCCGCACTCGATGGATGCGGCCCGTAGTATAACGTCCGTCCGTATCGTTACGCCGTAACGACCGAGAACGGGACGGATTTATTGCGTCAACAATTGGCTAGATAGGAAAAAAATCGCCTCGTCCAGATTTGCATCCGAGTCCGATGCAAGCCGCGTCTCACCTCCCATTCACCCGCAGCGTTCCTGGATACGCTTCGAGATGGTAAAGGAGGGTATACGTTAAGATGGGAGCGAGCGAGATAGCGATACACGCGGGGAATGACTACATGCGGCCACCTAAGTCGACACGACATGATTTCATTATATAGTTTGTGCAGCGCGCGAATGGGTTATTTAAATTTACTATGGCTTAATGAGGAGAGCAACACACAGTTTTCCTCTTCTTCTATATACAAGATAGGTTAGGTTGTTGCTGTATGTATTTTACGTACGTGGTTGCATATCTGTATTGCGTTTCGCGTTTTGAGATGGTAGATGAGGACGGTTTTCAATCGACTAACATTACACACTAACAAGTTGTGGATACAGAGTGTATTCAAAATATGGAATGGTAATACAATGAAATGATATGCCTATAAAGAACGTCCCAACAATAAAATACCGTCGTTTTTGAGAAAATACGGAAATTTTGATTTAATCAAAAGTAGACATTTGGGAATTATCTATAGAACTAGCTGAAAAACCCAAACCTCAAGGGTTTAGGTGAGAAACAATTTTTGGGTACGCACATAGGGATACCAGCTACAATTTAACCACCCAAATAAATTTTCTAGATCTATAATCATAAGGATACCAGCTGCAGTTTACCACCCCAGTACATTTTCTAGGTCTATACTCATAGGAATACCAACTGCGGTTTACACACCCCCAGCAAATTTTCTAGGTTTATATTCATAGGGATACCAGCTGCAGTTTACCCACCCCCAGCAAATTTTCTAGATCTATAATCATAAGGATACCAGCTGGAGTTTACCACCCCAGTACATTTTCTAGGTCTATACTCATACGAATACCAGCTGCAATGTACCCACCCCAGCAAATTTTCTAGATCTATAATCATAGGGATACCAGCTGCAGTTTACCCACTCCAGTAAATTTTCTAGGTCTGTATCTATAGGAATATCAGCTGCAGTTTACCCATCCCAACAAATATTCCAGGTCTATACTCATAGGAATACCAACTGCGGTTTACACACCCCGAGCAAATTTTCTAGGTTTATACTCATAGGGATACCAGCTGCAGTTTACCCACCCCCAGCAAATTTTCTAGATCTATAATCATAAGGATACCAGCTGCAGTTTACCACCCCAGTACATTTTCTAGGTCTATACTCATACGAATACCAGCTGCAATGTACCCACCCCCAGCAAATTTTCTAGGTTTATACTCATAGGGATACCAGCTGCAGTTTACCCACCCCAGTAAATTTTCTAGATTTATAATCATAAGGATACCAGCTGCAGTTTACCACCCCACTACATTTTCTAGGTCTATAGTCATACGAATACCAGCTGCAATGTACCCACCCCAGCAAATTTTCTAGATCTATAATCATAGGGATACCAGCTGCAGTTTACCCACTCCAGCAAATTTTCTAGGTCTGTACTTATAGGAATATCAGCTGCAGTTTACCCACCCCAATAAATATTCCAGGTCTATACTCATAGGAATACCAACTGCGGTTTACACACCCCCAGCAAATTTTCTAGGTTTATACTCATAAGGATACCAGCTGCAGTTACCCACCCAATAAAATTTCTAGGTCTATACTCATAGGGATACCAACTGCGGTTTACCCACCCCCGGCAAATTTTCTAGGTTTATACTCATAGGGATACCAGCTGCAGTTTACCCACCCCAGTAAAATCTCTAGGTCTGTACTTATAGGAATATCAGCTGCAGTTTACCCATCCCAATAAATATTCCAGGTCTATACTCATAGGAATACCAACTGCGGTTTACACACCCCCAGCAAATTTTCTAGGTTTATACTCATAAGGATACCAGCTGCAGTTTACCCACCCCAATAAAATTTCTAGGTCTATACTCATAGGGATACCAACTGCGGTTTACCCACCCCCGGCAAATTTTCTAGGTTTATACTCATAGGGATACCAGCTGCAGTTTACCCACCCCAGTAAAATCTCTAGGTCTATACACATAGAGATTCACCGATTTTTCAAGCGAGCATCCTTCCTTTGCTACAACAACACATGTACAAAAGGTACATGCGTAAGGTACATTCTTTACACTTGACATTTAAAACTACTTTCTTCTTGCTTCATTTGACAACACATCTGATAAATGCCATCCTTGGTTTTGCCGGCACATTTGCGTTCTTTTGACAAAGTTTTCAATCACGATTTGGCGTAAATATGGCTGGATTTCAGTCATACAGCGTCTAATTTCCTCCTTTAAAGCTTAGGCGGCCGTGGACGTGTTGACATAAACTTTTGACATCAAAAGACCCCAGAGAAAAAGGCCTAAGATCCAGGCGGCCAATTCTGGTCGCCCAAATGAGAGATTACACAACCAGGGAATGTCTCGTGCAACAATGTCATTGTTTCACGTGACGTGTGGCACAAAAAACTATGTTATTATGCCTTGATACCGTTCGCCATTGACTGTTCGTGCATTTCCAGCAGTGTCTTCGAAGAAAAGTGGTCCAATGATGCCTCCAGCCCAAAATCCACACCAAACAGTGACACGTTTGAGATGCAATTCCTTTTCATGAAACACATGTGGGTTTACCTTATTCCAAATGAGGCAAGTTTGCTTGTTTACGAAGCCATCAACGTGAAAATGGGTCTCATCGCTGAAGATGATTTTGTTGGAAAATTCAACATTCACTTGTTGTTCAATAACCCAACTGATGAACTTTCTTCGCTGTGCACGGTTTGTAGGCTTGAATTGTTGAATCGGTTGAATTTTATAGACATGAAGATGCAAATCTTTCGTGAAAATACGCTTGAAATGTTCAATTCTTAAGTACGATATCGAATGGATTTTTGCGAACCCTTGGCTACATTCTGGCGAACGGCCGTGATGTTTTCTGCTGAAAGACCCGAAGGAACAAGTGTCAGTGGTCTGACATCAGTAATCGAGCGTGTCTCCTAGAAGTTTGCAATTATTCTCTTTACAGAACTTGGAACATTTTGCAAATTGGACCCAATTTGCGAATCGTTGCAGTCATTTTTGAAATAATGTTTAACAATAAGAATGCGTTGTGGTATCGAATTGCGGTCCATTTTTGATAATGGTTGTTAAACAACAGAGTGTCCAACGTGGTTGAAATTTTAAAAGTAAACCTATATGAATTTGGACATTAGCCACTGCTTTTCTAATCTATGGCGTATATCTTCACAAAAGCAATTTCAATTTATAAATTTAGCATTCGTTTAAAAACAAGGGCAATAATAGTCGCTGCGTTTGTTCTTATGTTGTCTTTGAAATCAATCAGTTGTAATTACATTGTACAGTAAATTGATTTAGATTTTATCGATTTCAAATAATTCTTGGTACTCTTAAACCTTATCACGTTTAAATGCTTCAAGTTTAAGAGCATTTCTAACGCTTGAAGAACAGATGACTAAAATACTGTGTGAAAATATTCAGTACCACTTTCCCATTTTTAGCAACTACACCCAGAGACACGTTTATTTGTATGAATACCGTCCGCCTCAATTCAAGACAATCACTGCTTCAATTATCCCCAATACCATAATTGTTTTAAATCAAAAGGAATATTTTCTTAGCGTCTCTTTTCCCGCTTAAAAGAAGTATATACTTGTAATAAAATAATTGTATTTCTTTGTTTAAGAAATTTGTTAACTTGATTCAAGAAAATCTTGTAGGAAATTATATATTTGAACATAGAAAAACTCCTTTCTACGTCGAGTGATGTTATAGGACAATGTTTGGATTTTTGACATATTCGTGGATCAGTGTAGGGTATAATTTAACAATTTTTTTATTAGTACTAGTATTATAAAAGGGTTAAAAAACTTTATATTAATCATTAATTATTAAATCATAAAAATACCTATTTTTGTTCTAGGATTTTAATTATAATGACTTAAAAATTTTTTATTATTCATTACTTGCGTAATTAAATTATTAACTTAGTTTTTTTCTTTTTAATTTTCCTTTTATGGATAGCTTGTAGTTGCTGAGATATTTTGTGAAACAAACCGGTACGCTTAATTTCTCAATAGAACTTTGTGATGAATGACCATTTTGCATCACTACCCTTTAACTAGAATATTTTTCAACTAAGAGAAAATTTTGCTATTATTATTTTTACCCTAAGTTATTATTGAAAAACATTTGTTATATAGAATTTTTTATAATCCTAGACGAATTTTTTTCAAAAAATTATTTTCGATTCATGCAAAAACATCTCCCGATAAACCGAATAAGTTAGCATTAAATTTCGGTTTGTCTTGTTAACAACTAAGCATATCAATCTGTGTTTCTGAATGCTTCCCATATACGAAAGCATGATCAAACAATACTAAAAGAAGGATACGTTACGTTAAAATGAGAATTAGACATGACAGTTCCACTAAGAAATGGAAGAAATAAGGCACGATGATTATTTAAATCACAAATCTTATGTTTGATTGTAGAGTACTAGCAAACTAAAATACCCCTATTGTTAACTTAGGTGCCTTTAAAGTAAGAACTTTTCACGATAATCAAACAATTTTTACATTAATTTATTATTCCAAGTAAAGCGAAATCTTGTTTGCAACTTTACAGCGTAACAAGCAATCAAATATAACGTAAATGTACTTCGACTTTACTTACGTCAACTCCATATAGTTTTCTCATTGTTCTTGTTTACTAAGATTGTTCATACTCGTTTTTCTTATTAGTGTCAAAATTTCTTGTTCTAGTATCGATGGCCCGAAATTTACTCGCGTTAATACTCCTCGAATGTGGTCTCCTATTTTTTGTTTTTTATATTTGCTTGCTAATAAACTTCGTTGTACAATGACATCACGGCGAATTCGAAGCGATTCATTCTGAATTGGCTAGAATCTCTTTTCCAGGTCAAGATTAACGTCGGAGATAAACCTCAATAGTAAACTATGAATAAATACAATAAATTCATGCAACATGATCATGAAAATGATACCTAAATTCATGCCATTTTAAAGCTTATTTTTATAATGTACCATATCAAAAAAACGACTTTTTATTAGTTCATTCACTTGCTCCTAATTTTAATTATTAACTTTAGCTTTTTTTCCATTATTGTAATTTTTCTTTTATTGGATACGCTTGTAGCTGGCCTGATATATGTTTTTTGAACACAAAACCGGTCGCTTAATTTCTCAATAGAACTTTGTGAGATCTGGACCATTTTACATTCCTACCTTTAATATGAATATTTTTAACTTAAAGCGAAGAAACATTTTTCTGCCTTGGATTTTGTTGATTTTCTAACCCTAAGGAATTAATACAAATAAAATTCCGAAAAAAAAACATTTTGTTATATTAGAAATTCTTATAATCTTGAACAGAGACTTATTTTTGCAAGAAAATCTATTTTCTTCATCCAAGAAACCATCTCTCTGCGTATAACTACAGATATATATTGATGCAATGCTAAGTTTCAGAATATAAAAGTGATCACTTGATTCAATTCAAAATTCTAAAGCATATCCAGATCTCTTCGTTACATCTGTAATTGCTAAGTCCATATACGATATCTAGCATCGATCAAACAAAGAACTTAAAAGAAGGATACGTTAACGTAATACATCGAGAAGAATTCAGATCATGACAGTTCCGATGACGAAAGAACAATGAATAAAAGAAGAAAAAAGGGACGATGATTAGTTAAATTCCACCAAATCTTATGTATATGAGGGTATAGTAGCGTACTAGCACTAATATATATTACATTATTACTGTATCTCTTAGGCTTGCCTTTAAAGTTAGCTTTTTCATCCTTCTCCAACAATCTTCACCATTAATATTATTATTACGACCCAGTTATAAGCGATATCTCTTCGAGATATTCAAATAATACCAGCGAACAACACGCATATCTCAAATATATACGTAGAATGTGACTTTCGACTGTTTTTTTTATCCTTCGTCTCCTATATAGTCTTCTCCTTTCTTTTTCCTTTGTTTCTCCTACTGCATTTGTTCTATTACTCGCTTGTTTCTTTTTGTTGTTCATATTTCTTTTTCCTATTCGATGATCTTTTTTTAATTTCTACTTTGTTCGTCTGTTTTATACTTCTTCGATGTGTTCTCGCTTTTATTTTTGTTGCTTTTTTTATTTTGCTTCGTTAATATCTCCGGATTGGTACAATGACATGACAGGCGCTTTCGAAGGATCTATTAGCGGGTGAATCTGGTTCTAGAATCTTTTTTCCAGGTAAGATGTGATCGTTTTCGGATGATAATCCATCAATAAGTAACTATATGCATATAGATATACAATACTTGCATGCAGACATGAATGTTCTAGGTGGAGATAGATGGATATGCTCCTGAAGTCACTGGCATTCATTTCAAACGCCTTCTATTTTTTTATTACATGTTTATTCCAATCAGAGGATAAGCGGTATTCTTTTGTTGTACTTATGGACACATGTACATATATTTCGATATTTCCGTTTCCGTAAAAGTATCAATTATTCGCCAAAATCTATGAAAACCTTCTCGTTTAAGTTCCAGATTTTTCCAGAACCTTCTAAATGAAAAATTAACAAAAACATTTAATTTTAAGGAAGTACAAGGTTATCATCAAGTAAGGAGTACATTTTAATTCATTACACAGCTTCAATTAAACCAATCTCAATTCAGAAGAACAGTTTTAGGTGTAACATATTTAGGAAAAGCGCACATGCTGATAACTACATCTGCAACTTCTCTTACACCTTTCATAAACATAAAGAAGCAACTTATTTACTTTTTGCTGAATGGACTAAAATGTCCCACTTACAAATAAAAAGTACGACGAGAAATTAGGCAGAAATCCTACCAATATCTGCGAAAATCTATGCTTCTACATTCATAAGTACGTGTGTGCAAATTGAACGTCTATACATTGCACGTATAAGTATAAATACACATAGGTTTTCAAAAGCGGAAATGACGTCACCGCGCCAACTGTTAATATATTATAAAAACCACTCCTTATAGAAAACAATCGGCAGTTTCTTCAGATTATTAACAACGCGTGAGAATTTTATTAAAAGCGCCCGCTAACCGAAACGTAAGTAATACAGAAGAACCCAAGCGCAGGCACATAATATCGAATGTAATAGTAATGATGGCTTGTGTATGTGTGGTTGTGTCAAAAAGTGTACAGTGGTGAACAAAAATATCCCCAAAAACCATCCTGCTTAGAACGTAAACAGTTGAGGAAGTTCATGCCTTTTCTTTCAACAAAATGGATGCCGCTACGTGATGAGATGGTCAAATTGTTCTAAAACAACGGAAGAGGAGCTTGTTGCTTCTGCACTGTTTATGTTGCTTTTGTCCATTACGAAAATAGCTTTGATCAATGTTTGGTGATGTGTAGTAAACATGCTTTAAAATTTATAAGATACGTCAATAAACGTCAAATATAATCTGAATTGTCAAACTTGTCAATATATGTTAAACCTAATTTGAAGTATTAATCTTGAATTTAACTGCCAGATGTAGTCCTAACCAACATAAAAAATAATTTTAAAAAACATGGCCCTCTCGGTTACGCTTTTTTATGATCATATTGTACTTCTTTTCCACTAATTTTCTTACATTCTTCAAATGACATGCAAATTCTAAAAATGTATTTGTGTTATTATTCTTTGTAGAAGCACACACTTTAGCTATTTTGTTTTATTACGCTGCATGTAGAGTACATTTCATTTTGTTACATTTTTGCATGGTTTCATAAATATGCAGAGTGTTTCAAGTGGAAAATTAAAATATGAAATATAAACCAATATGTTAAAAACCGATTCTCAACCACTGAGGAAATAATTGATCATTTCTACAAAATCAATCTCGAACAGGTATAGGTTTACTTCTGGGTCGTTTATGTGCTTTTTTTAAAACTGTTATATTCCCATGATAGCACATCTTCAAATAAGCAACTTTCATCATAAAGTTTCATCTTTTCTCGGTCATTTTCGAAAAACAAAAGAGAAACCACTTTTGCTCCATACTGCACATCAATACCAAACAATAATTCACATACCTTTAAACGCATTTAAAACCAATGCCAATTACAAGACGAATACGGTTAAAATTATTGATTAAAATGCGCGTTGCGAAAAAGAAATTCCAACTTGATGGTATTATATGGTCAAAAACTTATATAAAAACGCGAACGAACGTTTTTAGCGGACCGGTAAAGTGAAAACGGGCTGGAATTATTAATGCTAGTCAATGGTCGGAAAGGAGCTCCCATACCATAACGGAAAACGCGGCTTAAACGTCGACTATCACGAGTTTGTTGTAAATATTCAGATTGGGCAGTGAATATTTTACAGTTAATTGAAAACAGAGAGCTACAAACTTTGTTGTAAATACGGAAGTAGTCTGAAAAGTGTCAAAAAATGTTCTGGCAATATAAAGGCATATTCGTTGAAAGACATGTTTGAAAATTTCAGCCACGTTGGACGCTCGTTTGTTGTTTAACAGTCGTTTATGTCAGTCGATGGTAGTGTTTCTGTAAAAATTCCTGCATACGCAAGGGCACTGTTTACTGGGATTCTGCACAATGATTCATCACAATGAACTTTTGGATAGTTGAATTTAAATGTAGTTATACCAGCTTGATTAACGATGAACGTTCTGGACGGCCAAACATTGAAACTACTACCGATAACATCGGAAAAGTTCACCAAATTGTGTTAGACGACCGTCGAATTAAGGTTAGAGAAGTAGAAGAGGCTGTAGGTCGAAAGAACGTGTTGGTCATATATTGACTGCAGATTTGGGCATGAAAAAGTTGGGTACAGTGCTTGCTCGTTTAAGACCAAAAACGCATTTGAATTAATATTTCCAAAGCCATACTGCGCGTCATTACTTGACAAGTTGAAAGCAAAAATTGGGGAAGAACGGTCGCATTTGAAGAAAAGCTCAAAGTTTTGCTCGGGGGAGATTTTCATCGAATGAGGAGGTCATCACATTCGTAGATGTCTATTTCGCAGAACAAGATGCCTATTTCACAGAACAAGATGCCAAGAACTATTTGGACTATTAAAGAGGCGGAGCATCATTGACAGAATTTGACAAAAGAAATACTTATTTCTGTGCCAGGCTGGAAACTACCATCGTACAAATTAATTACAGATATCTCCACCAGAAGACCAATACATAGAAAAAATACGAACATATTCTTATGAATTCCACTGTATCTCATCAGAGCTGAAACCTTGCTTTCTCCAGCCAATACAGTCCACAATCCATCCACATTCGACTTACTTAATATTAATCATCTTCCCATCTCCCCAATATTCCCAAGCGTTATTACTTTTATTTCTTTTTCTCGATCGTACAATACATGAAATTTTTCGAATAACTTCTTTCGATCTTATTGGCCGGTCCGATCGACCGACTCCTTACACATGCCCTCATATATATATCCATAAATACTTTGCTAGAAGAAGATGAAAACGAAGAAATACCGCGGAGCAAGCGTTAATATCGGGCGAAGTGACAGGGCAATCTGCTCTTTAGGAACGCGTCAGATAAGGCCAAGAAGAAGAAGAAGAAGAAAGCCTTCTTCGATCTCGTAGAATAGGTCGAGAGCACATCAGAGATTTAAATAAGAAACGGAATATTGGATCTCAGCGTGGCGTCAATTGTTTAAAATAATTATTATTATTCGAATGGAGAGCCTCACTCGCTGCACGCACACACAGACGCAGGTATTGGACGCGAGCCCGTTCCACCGCTACGATCGCGGTCTAAACGCATCCGAGATACCTTTTAGAAAAATGAGCTAGGTCATGCCGTTTGAATTTGAAAAATCATTGGGTTTATTTTAATAAATATACGGATGGGGTTAGCTACGAAATACGTAGCGTTATGAATATAAAATGCAATATACAGTATGATTTTTTTTAAAGCGATCCACTCGAAATGTTACAGAAACTAAAACCAAAATAAAAAATTCCAAAAGCACTCCTTTTATTACAATGGGGACATGCTTGGACCTATAAATTACATTTATGACGTTTACGCCCCACATAAATACATCGGCCCCTCAAAATTTTACCTCCCTCTGGTATCTCAAATAAAAGCCCATCTTTTTATGATTAGGTTGGTGTACTACTTGCTCTTTTTTATTTATTTAGCATCTTAAAAATGAACAAGGTAGATGTACGTCATAATCCGAAATTTGTGAACACTTAGGTTTTGGATCAAAATAACAGTTTTGACGTTTTGTCATAACAACTGTCAATAACTTTTGTCCATTTCCTCAGCTTCACCTGGAATGTTTTCCATCAAAATGAGGTAGATTGTTGTTGAAAAAGTAGAAATTGTCTTCATTTAAGGTGATGAGTAATCTGCTTGTATCACAACAAAAGTTTTTAATGAAAAACATCTAAATAAGGATATGGAGCATAGATACGTACGAGAACTTGCGCAGCGAACAGGAGAAGGCATGATAATAAAGCAGTAGATGAGGCTGCGGAAATTGAAGTAATTGGAAATTTTACCATGGCTCCAACAAGCTCTTTGCTTCTGGTTACAGCACCCACTGGAGTTTCTTACTCACCACACGATGGATCATACCATTTAACATTTTGGAGGGTATTCGTGAGGGCCCCGGCGTAAACGTCATGTGACGTAAAGTCGACGTATTTTTGGAAATTCTTATTTTCGTTTTAGTTTCTGAAATATTTTACGCCTATCATTTTCAAAATTATGGAATAAACTCATTGAATTTGAAGCAATTTGTTTTTCCAGGAAATGCCCGGACGGGTCAATTTTTTTTTTTTTAATAAAGATATTTCCATCTACTTTAAGCTTTCCCCACTTCTGATTTTGAACTAATAACATCATCGACAATTTTTTTAAATAACTCCCGATTTTTTATTTTATTTTGATAGGTCATTTAATTGTCTAAATGATATTAAAATTTTAATTTCCAATATAACAAAATTTTCGAATAAAAGTTATTTAAAGAGTGGAAACAAATTTTAACACCTACAAATGTTCTTTTTTCTTGTTTTTCTTTTTTCTTGTTTTCTTCTTCCCTTTTGTTTTCTTCTTTTTTTCTTGCTTTCTTCTTCTTTCTTGTTTTCATCTTTTTTCCTGTATTTTTCTTTGTTCTTGTTCTTTTCTTTCTTCTTTTTTCTTGTTTTCTTTTTCTGGTTTTATTCTTTTTTCGTTTTCTTCTCAATAAGAAATAAAATGTTCGAAATGCTATCCACCTGTTCATAAATTTTACTACTAACAAAAAACTTAGTAAAAAGTTAAGGTAGATTTTTACAGATCAAGCAAATATCAACAAAAAATACAGAACAATCACTTTTATAGACTATCATATGCCAAATACTCGTTATTCTTAATAAAAAAATGTTCTTTCCAGAAATGATTTCAACAATATCGCAAATAATATGGAAAAAAGGGATAGATCCATAGATAGGTCCCTGCAAATAATATGGAGAAAAGGGATAGGTCCATAGATAGGTCCCTGCAGCACACTTATTTATAATAGCAAAAATAATAGTTTACCAACCAATTAACCTTGGCCACCTTATATTGTGACCCCTGTACATCATATAATGTTCCACACAAATAAAATAGAACGAGATAGAACTAGTTTTATACATAAGAACCTCTTAGTTGGGGATTCTCGATTGAAATGCGAGATTACCGGAATGATATTTACTTTTTCGTTATGCCAGCGCTATTCTAAACCGTTCAGTGAGTTCGAACAGCTCGAAGAAAGAAATTGTTCGAGTTTAATTTTTTTTTCCGAACAATCGGACGAATTCTACGTTTTTAAAAAGACTTCATCTTCAAAGGTGGTTTCGTTGGACCCCTCCCACGCCTCTCGCATTTATCGAAGAATATTATATTCCATCTTCTTCTCATAAGCTTCTTCGTCATCAGCATCCTTTAGCTTTCTGAATAGAATTATTGTCGAATGAAAAATTACTGGTTTTTTCAACGTGGCATATGAATTATACTACCAACCGTCCAGGCATTATATTTCCCTCTCTCTCTCCATATATATGGTATGTATATTTAGGTATGTTGTTTAATATTGATGACTTGAATGTCAAAAAGTTCGTAGTCGTCCTTAAAGAAATCCCAGTTTTATACAAAAAGGTATTCTAGACCTTCATCCTTTTTTTTTTCTTTCATTAATATCCTTTAAGCCAATTCCTTTTTTCTTCTTCATTCTTATATCCTATACATTCCGAGATTTCTTTCTTGTCCTTTTTTCTTATTTTACTTCTTTTCTTGCCGCAAGGTTTCTTCATTTATTCGACTCGAAGAAGAAAGAATATATACTTATTAAGAAAGGAAAAATAACAAAGATGAATGAGATTCATTAAAATAATAAATATCCATGTTTCGCTGTTGCTGTAAACATAGAAATAGCTTTGGGGAGATAGGATGATATCCCCATAGATAAAGGAGGGAATGATAATTTTCTGGATTCGTTTTAAAGACGCTTTAGGTGTTTTGAGAGGGATTTTAGGAAAATCCATAATATTTTATCGCATATTTTTGGGGTATCAGATATCAGGTTTGTAATCAGTATGTAGTGATTTGTTTTTGGACAAATAGACATTCGGTGAAAAATATTTCATATTCAAAACATATACAGGGTGAGTTTTTTCCGATGTTTAGTATGGAGATCTCGGAAATTAACGGAGATAGAAAGACGATCAAATGGGGAAAGAATTGCAGTTTAATGAGCTCAAATGAATAAGCCTTTTGCCTAACTGGTATATCTTGAAAAAATTGTTTTTTTATTTCATTCGGGGTTCATAGCTCTGCTATTGGCAAGAAGAAGAAGAATAATAAGAAGAAAAAAGAATAAGAAGAAGAAAAAAGAATAATAAGAAGAAAAAAGAATAAGAAGAAGAAAAAAGAATAAGAATGAGAATAAGAGGAAGAACATGAACAAGAAGAAGAAGAAAACAACAACAAGAAGAAGAACAAGAAGAAGAAGAAAAGAAGAAGAAAGGAATAACAAGAAGA
This sequence comes from Dynastes maya, assembly GCA_029619315.2. Taxonomy (NCBI): domain Eukaryota; kingdom Metazoa; phylum Arthropoda; class Insecta; order Coleoptera; family Scarabaeidae; genus Dynastes; species Dynastes maya. The sequence continues at coordinate 13,709,574 of JAROYE020000014.1, forward strand.
AGCTATTACTGACTTTAGAAACAGAGTGTAAAGGTGTGTATGTATCTATGCGAACTTTTTATTTAAGCTATAATTTTTAAACAAAAGAAATAAATTTATTTATTTATTTATGTTCAGTAATTGTTAATAACCAATATTCATTTTGATTGACTTAGAAAGGGCAGCAAATTGGGGACCGCCCCGGGTGGCATTTTTTTCCAAAAATTAAAGATAGAAATATGGAAAAATAAACATTTTAATTCTTCTTTAACATCCTTACATTTCTTCTATTTTCGTATTTCATCCCGATATGCTCAAATTCGTTAAATTTATGACCTCATATATACAAAAGCAGATATCTACATCTACTATTTTCATGCCAGTAAAGTACTAAGTGCGAACGTGATAATGAACTTGAATTCGCAACCGTGTGCTAACGTCCGGTTTAAGCTAAATATCTCGCGGGCTTACGATGTTCAATAAGCAACCGGCCGACGTAGGCGCTGTAATACATCTTTACGTCCGTACCATAGAAGTTTCATCTCATATCCAACCTGGAATACGCCGTGAGTGATTGCTCAGTTCGAGATAGGGTGTTATTAAGTGTGTAATGATAGAGATTTGGTCTGAATAACCTCGCTAGTAAAACGATTGAGATATTATAGTATGAGATAGTGGTCTTTTTGCGTTAATTTCTATATCAGCGAATTGTTTTTTATCTAAATATGCTCAAAATACTTTAAAATAACTTATTTTAGTCATTATGGCTTAATATATATACATTTTACTACATTTTTATGTCGATAAATAATTTTTCACTTGAACATTAACCGAGTACTATTTTTTTTTAAAACGCTTTATTCCTCGTGGTCAGCCTGTATGTTTATAATTCTTTGATATATTCTTTATTTGATTTTCTAATTACGTACATTTCACAATTCTTTTTGGATAAACATTAGCCATTTTTACTGCAACTACCATTTATATTTTTACTATGAAAGTAAATAGAAAAAAATTTAAATAAACTGTTTTTCTTTTGTGTTCAAGTTTTCTTATAATTGTAATATAAAGAGCCAGAATTGTTAGGTTGTTTTATATGTATGTGCATGCCTTTTATTGGACCAATTGGGAGACTGCCTCTTGTTGGTAAGTAGTAGAGAGGCTAGTACAGTCCACAGCTTCAAATGTTTCTCGAAATATTTGACAGACCTTTGATTAACTATTTTTTTCAAAAAAATTTCAAATAAATCAACATTCATTCCTGTATATAAGAAAAAGGAATCAGAATCATGATTTAAGATTTCCTGAATCAAATTTAAATAGTCCACTTGTTTCTTTTGAGTGTTGATGGGACGTACCCGCCAACCTCTTCTCTTTTTACATTTATTTTTAAATTTCTTAGTCATGATTATTGTAAAAATTGTTAATAAACACAGTATATAACGTGTCTGTGTCATTCCATCCATTACAAAAGACATCATTAACAGATAAATTAGGGTTATGATTAGAGCAACGCAACTGCGCTGAAAGCCAGTGGCGGACGCATAAAAGTTTACACAAAATAAATTAAATGTGATACGTGCTCAAACACTTACCGTTTTAAGAGTCCTCCGTGAAATCACAAAGTGGATAATGTCTATTTAATATTTGTAACATTAGATATGTTTCCAAAGTTGTTTCGGCAAAGTGAGTGCGGCGTGAAGAAAAAGTGTTTTTGTATGCCGAAAACGAACGTTCTACATCTAGTAACGTTATATTTGCGTAAGTAAAATAATCTTTCAAATAACTTAACGGTTCTGTTGACGCACCTTCACAAATTTGTCTTAATGTGCCAAAATCAGAGTCTTTATCCAAAACACTTTCAAACCTTTCTAAAACACAAACATTTCTTGCGTCTTCTAACATGTTGCACTATCTGCAAAAATTCCACTAACGACACCGAAGAATTTTGTAGTTTTTCTATCGCATCCGCTAGTCCCACGTAATTGTTCTGAATAATTTCCAAATCTGTTTTAACTTGACTATCCTGAAATTTCAAGCGGCTTACCTTGACAGCCGCAGCTTCCTTTGGGTCGAATTCTAAAATCACGTTCTTTATATTCTCAAAATATTTAAGATAATAAAATGCATCCTCTAACCATGTTCCCTAACGAGTAAGAATAGGTTGTGGTGGTTCAGGAATACCGGGGCATAGTCTATGAAATTCCCGAATACGTTTTGGGGATTTTACAAACACAGCTTCTGTATGTATTTATTGTATTGTATTAGAGCGTCTACCTCGGGATAACATTTTCTGATACTATCTGCTACGAAATTGAGAGTATGAATTTTACATGTAATATGCAACAAGTTAGCACAATGTTTTTTAAGAGATCGACTACAGCAAGATGTTTGCGGCACCATCGCTCATAAACACACAGTTGATTTGTTAAAGTTCAAACTTTTCCAATGTATTTAACACCAACATTGAAATTACTTCGGCAGTGCATTGTTGTATTCGTCTGGAAGCTAGTAAAATTGAGGGTGGCGGTCGATGTGGTTCCATTGTGCGTACCATTACATTAACCACAGAATGTTTTTTACGATCTGTTGTTTCGTCCACACTAACCACAGTTTTTTTATCTTGCAACTCCGATTTAATTCTTTTCTCGACATGCTCACGAGCAGACGGCACAACTCTCTGTAATGTTCTCTCACTTGGTAACTTAAAGTCCGAATATTCATTCCAAAACGAGACGTATGCTTTCTTCCTTAGTAAATGAAATGGTAAATTACATGCAATAAACACATAAATTAAATTTAAATTTGTCATAATCTCATGTGGAATTTTTTTTAAACATGCCCTGCACTATTTACGTGCCGTAGACAATCACTTTTCGACCAACATATTAGATCTATTTTACACACTACACATTGAATTTTAGCGCCATCACACTTTAAATCAGGCATTTCTGCAATGAATTCTCTTATTGTATCCAACTTTGGTCGTTTTCGCGACGTAGGAAACATTTTCAAAGCAAACGTAGAACTACGATGTAGTATACGACAGCGTAGATGCATACACAACAGATCGGCTTTCGAGTCGCAGTTATACTGACGCTTATACCGAATTGTCCCGGCCATGTTTATTTTGTGTAAACTTTTATGCGTCAGCCACTGGCTTTCAGCGCAGTTTGCGTTGCTCTAGTTATGATACGACAAAGTAAACCGCGATGTCAGTTGTCATTATCCCCCGAAATTATTTTGAGAATTACCGCAGAATATTGCAAATAATTTCACACTGCCTTACATATGTCTAATAAATTTGTCCAGGGCTGTACTTTATAATGCGAATTATATCCATTTGTATTGCCTTGTAAGCTATAAATCAAACAATTATTAATATCTATTGGTGGATTAAGGTATTACCGTAGTCATCGTAAATTTAACGATTAAAAATTTCGCCAGTTTCAAGAGAATCTATCTTATCTCGAAATTTTTGGGTCATATGATCGAAGAATGCTATTAAACAAACGATACATTTTACCAAATCTCCGCTCGGTAGTGAAACTTCCTTTTTTTTAATTTGCAAACTTTAAACCCTTTCACACCGTTACAGAAAAATAAATATAAGCACTATCAAGTTCGTTCGAATGGTAGTAACATGTTTTAAGCACACGTAACAAATTATATCGAAGTTCTACGAATCTTAAATTGTTATTAAATAGCCTGCCGGTTATTATTTGCCAGTGAGGTCAAGATCCCAAATCTTGATATCTAGTATTTTCGAGGATGACCGGCAAAATGAATCTGTTTTTTTTTTTCGTTTTATTTTATTTATTCCAGAAATGGAAATGAAAATAGCAAGGTTTTTGTTTTATAAAAGAAAACAAATCAAACACACTTCTTTATATGGTTACTATAAAACCCAGTCATGGAAGACGTTTATAATATAAATTCTTTCCCGATTCAAGCTTATTTAGAGCAATTTAGTTTGAGATTTTTTACATCTGTATATACAGGATGAACCATTTAACTTGGAAACATAATCGAGGTACTAAACGAGAGAATAAAGAATACAATTTAAGACTGTAATTTTCAAAATATAACGCATATTAATAAAATTTATTATATAATTGTTATTGGACGATGTCAGTTTTAAAAAAATTCAAATATACATGAATTTTTAGTTTACTTTCAACTATTCAAGCTGGTTGCTTCAAAGAAGCTCAGATCAAATTTTATTGTAGGGTAGTCTGAAAAGTTTCAAATTCCAACTTGAAGATGGTGTTATTCATCAAAAATATTCTGGTTATATAATTGCGTATGCGTCGAAAGCTAGTTTTGAAAATTTTTGCCATGTTGGACGCTCACTTGCTATTTAACGGTCGTTTGTTTATTACCCTTTCCTCAATTACCTACTAAAATAGGCGTAGAGGTTTGAGTTGAGATTCCATTCATTCCTATTCTTGGCATTGATCCCTGCAGTTCTCCAATCGCTACGCCTCTCCGTCAACAGTGCGGCCAATTGTTCCTCACACGTTTTTCGAAGCGTCCCTCTTCCTTTTTTCGCTGTATTTGTTTTCTATATTGCTTTGGCGACTCTTCTATCCGGCATTCTCATCATATGAGTTGCCTCATTTCAAACCTCATCTCGCAGGCCCTCAACATATTCTTGTGCTTCCTCGTTAGGGTCCAGGTTTTGGCCCCGTATATCAAGATTGGTGCAAACAGGGCGTTATATATCCTGATCTTAGTCTTCCTGCTTACTTTTTTTTCTATTTAGGAAAATATGCCCAATTGCGTAGTATACTCTATTCGCCAAATTTATTCTATTGCTGATGTACGCATCCATATCACCATTTCCACTGATTATTGCTCCCAAGTACTTTATCTTATCTACTTGCTTCACCATAGTTCCGTCAGTGTCCATTTGTAATTCTTCTGTTTCCTTTCCCATTACCATTACTCACAGTTTTGTCCTGATTTATTTTTGTTCCAAATTTAAGTAATTCAGCTGACCAAGCGGATATCTTTCCTTCCAAGTCCTTTGCTGTAGTTGCGCATAGCATCAAGTCGTTTGTGTCAGTCTTAATGTTTCCGCGACTTCTCCCAGCAAATATATCTTCTCTGCTGATTCGAGCAACATTTTCAAATAAGGTTTCATCGTCAGCAACTAGTTTGTTGAAAAACTCTTCCTGGGATTCTCGACTTCCAACAAATAACTCCCTTATCTGCCATCTCGGCTTTTTTCACTTTTTTCTTCTCCTTCTACTGGAGTCTGTTACCAAATACGAAGCTGCTGTTACAGTTTCCAAAGACATGACGAATGATGGAATGAAGGCGCATGCTATACTAGGCGAAAGGTTTCCGTGCAACATCGAATTTATAGCACGGTTTGAAATCATCTACCAAAAGTAGGCGACACTAGAAGACTTGTAACATGCTACACATCGCTTATCGTTGCTTCGATGGAATTGCACCTTAACAATTCAAATTGTGAAGCAAAAGATGCAATCTTCTGGATATATGGGGATATCCAAAAGTAAGTTCTCAGTTTGAAAGGGCCTTTATGTCTTGTACATATTAACAGTTTGGTGTCATATAGATATCATTATGATCTAGAGGGATGGGTTTTTTTTGTATATAATTGTTTAATTTTTGTTGCTAAGGACAAGGGCCTCGACAGCAAAACAGCATTTATGTTCCTTGTAACATAAATGACTATTAATATCAATTTCAAATATTTTGCAGGTGTGTAAAAACATTTTAGATAAAAATACGAAATATTATATTTTATTGTTTTCCATTACTTTTTTATTTTCAATTAGCCGTTTTTGAAGTAAATTTATCTCGATTAATAGCATTATTAATACAATAAAGGAATCTGCATAGATACTATTTCAACGATAATTCCTAATAACTACACATTATGGAGACGTTATCTTGGTACATATCCAAACTTTCATCAATAAAAACCGGTAGTTTTTTGGTATGCGGGATAGGCAAATTTTGACAGGCCAGATATGAAAATTTGATTTGATTGAATTGTGTTAAATCGAGATTTTTTTCGGTCCTCGTGTAATGTATTAGCTTACGTTTTTGTTTTTTCATTTTCAATGTTTATGGGATCTACATTATTATGTATGTATATTGTTTTGATGTTTGATTGACAACCATAAAGGTTATCGCAATCTTAGCATTTTGGAAATTTGGTTTCTATGAAAAAATTATTGTTGGAATTGATGCCTGATCTGCATGCCAACTTGATATAGTATAGTTCGAAGGTTTTTGCGCAAGGGTTCTAAATAATATTTGGATGCACATCACAAACAAAAACGATGCGTTTTTGTTCTTTTTAGAGCAACATATATGTAACACCAAACAGATCCTGGCAAGTTTTCTAAATTATAATTTGCTTGTGATTTCTTTGAACACTTATTGAAAGATTAGAATTACAAAATTCCCGGCAAACGTCTTCGCCCATGTCTCCCACAATTGATTTATCAGTTATTACAATATGCCCAATTAGAGCAGAAAAGAAACGATCGCATGATATTCTTTGAGGCTGCTCAACAGACAAAAATATAATATATTTTTTTTTATATTAAAGCAAATGCACACAGAATTATTTGCAGAGACTTTGTCAAAATAAATGTCAAACGAAGGAAAGAAACGGATTCTTTGCCCAGTACCTCAGGTGCAAGTTACCAGTCAAAAATGATGGCTAAAACATGTAATATGCCAGAGCGAATTCAAATATAGATCTCGCCAAAGTTATTTATGAGATGTACAAGTAGAATAAATAAATATTAACCATATATATTCATTTTCCACATTCTATTTCTTTTTTATAAAAAACCTTCTCATATTGAAGCCTCTTCCAAAGCTGTTGGAGGCCAGAAACATATTACACCTCAGTATTTCATCGCTGCAACGTCTCCTTAAATATTTAGGATTTCAAAAAACACTTTGTGATATTATTTTTTCGAAACTGGACGATTAGTTAATAGTAAGAATAAAGAGGACGATATTAGTATTAAACATGAGAAACGAAATGGAGAAAACGATTGGAGACAAATGCAGAGATAGAGGAACAACTGTAAGACATATAAAAACACAAATATTATAATGGGGAGAAAACCAGGAGAAATGATACGAAGAATAAAACAATAGATACCCCTATGGTCAAGAAGAAGAGGAAGACCAAAAAAAAGATGGAGCGATGGCGTGGAAGAGAATTTGAAAATAACGAGAAAGAGATATTGAAAGACAATGTGTAAAGACCGAAAACAGTTGAAGGAAATTATAGAAGCGATTAGGACCCACAGAAACCTTTAAAATGAAAAATGGATAATTCAGCCCAATAAGTGGATTTTAAAGGCGCCAGCGTCAGCCATAATCCTACGAAGGCTTGATGATGGTGACGATAATTAGATGAAACCTAGATTATCAGGAAGCGAAGTAAAACAATCTCTTCGCAAAAATGATGATATTATAAGTGTTATAGAAAAGCAGAAGGGTACGATGGGAAACGTTTTATCGTTCTTCATGCAAACACAAAAAAATGCATTTGTTCTTCAGTCAAAAGGTTCTTCAATCTATTTAAATACGCATGGTATAAAAGTGGATACATTGCCGAACGACTACCGCATTTTAAAGATTCTGTAAGATTCTGCTTCCCGAAGGATGCACAAAATACACAATAATGAGCTATTTGCGCCAAGCCTACGTTTATTCATCGTGCATGGTGTAAGCAGTTCCTTCGTTCTCAACATTTCTACACGGATTACCTATCATTCTTACTATGTATACGCAATATGCATCTTAATGTATTTTTTAACTTACTTTTTAAGCAATTGTCAGTAAATTCTATATTCACATTTGATTAATAAAATCATTTGATAACCACCTGCGTGTTTTCTTCATCACTGTAAATATAGCACATCAGTTGAATTCTTTTACACAAATACGAATATTTCCTGACAGATGTGTTTATATATGCAGATTCTACGTAGCTTCTATATTTTCGTTGTATATAAAAGTTCTGATATTTGCAAAAAGATAAGCGGATGGAGGGTTGTTTCCCTAAATAAATATTGGCTATAGAGAAAATATTTACGTCAGCGTTAAGAGCATGTAAAACAGTTTAAATTCTGTCTTAACTTTTTTTTTATATCTCTCACAGTTTCTGAGCTATTGGGTCAAACAGCAAAGAGTACTGTTGAGCTTGGAGTGGTTTACACCCCGCCAGTGGGCGATTGGGCAGCTAAGATAGTTACCGTTGTTCTTATCGGTCTATAAAGTCACAAGGTTTCATTTAAATCGGTGAGATGCACTTACCTGTATTTCCTTGTAAGTGTAATTGGATGAACAGAAATAAAATTTACTTGGAAGAAGACATAAACAAGAGCGTCACAAGATCATGCAGATTCCCCTATATCATTGTGATATCAATGCAAGTGAAATGACTTAGACGCATGCTAATGCTATTGTAATAAACATATGGTGACCAAGAAGAAGTCTTAAGGTTTCAATCTGGTTTAAAACTGTATTGATGGTTATTTAAACTATTTTTTCATCAACAATACCAAGTAAGTTTTTACAAACTTGGCAATTGGTTCCATGAAAAATTGTATGCAGACTGCATGGTCCCTGTCTTCAATAATTTTCGTATTGCTCCTAAATTGTCCTAATGTATTCCCAGAAAAACCTTCAACAAAATATACTCCATATACGATCTATAATCTACACAACTCGATATCCCACTATCGCGTTGCAGTATCTCGTTTCCTAATTCGAGAACTATGTTGCACGGTAGCACAAACATAGAAATTAATTTAAAAAGAGCTCCCATCTCAAGTGGATCGCGCATTCTCAATTACCTACTTGCTGTTTACAATGAACTATGAGCTGAGGCGAAGATATTTCGCGCGGTTTCTCTTTAAATAGCGACACGAAAACCCAGTAAAACGATGCGAGATTAAGATCGCTGCCGAATTTAAAACTGATCGTGCGATAAGCGAGACCGAAAAAACAACCTGAAATGAGTGCGATAGAACGGAACGATAAGACTTAATTTGCACGAGCATTATCTGCAATAATCGGACGTTTCAATAATAAGCGCTAAATTGTTTCGAACACCGTTAATTTAATAAATAAGTCGTGTATTAGGAAATGTAATAATAAGTATGTACTACAAACTATACAAACACTATGTCTTTCTCGCTTTTCGTCAGAGATGCAATGAAGGATTTCCGAGAATTTGAAAATGGTAAAAATAGAATCATATATGTGGAAACAAAATAAAATACAAGGAACAGTATATTAACAGATAGTAGAACCAGATACATGTATGTTTGTACACACGAAATTTCAGTCCCGTGACACCACTTATAAGGGAGATTATTATCATAATCAATCATTAAATTACTAGAAAATTACATTTAAATCCGTCTGCTGTGCTTATAACATCAAAAGATACAGTGGAAGTGGCAGTTTCCTAAATAAAGTACCAAGTGGTAGACCAAGGGTTACAACATCAGCTCAATGTATTGCAATCGTGGTATCCAGCAAGCGAAATACAACAAAAATACAATACTGTACTTCCGAAGCCGACTAGCATGTCCACGGTTGAATGCCATCTGCAAAAAGCCGGCCTTAGCGGACGAATTGCGATGCGAAAGCCCTTGCTTCGCCAAATTAATAAGAGAAATAGGTTACAATGGGCACGTGAACATCGAAATTGGACGGTAGAAGATTGGAGCAAGGTATTGTGGACCGATGATTCCAAATTCGAGATTTTCGGTTCGCAAAGACGAGCGTTTGTAAGAAGATCAGTAGGCGAACGTGCACTAGAGCAATGCACAGTCTGTACCGTCAAACACGGCGGTGGTTCGGTCATGATTTGAAGTTGTTTTGCTGGTACATCCGGAAGTGATTTTGTAAAAATTCAAAGCATAATGAAAAAAGAGCAATACAAATGCATCCTAAAAGAAATTGCAATACCCTCTGGTGTAAGAATTTTGGGTCAGAATTTTGTATTCCAACAAAACAATGACCCAAAACACACTTCAAAATTATGCAAGCAATATTCAGAACAGTTGGAAGAGGAAGGGACACTAACAATCATGAAATGGCCATTCCAAGGCCCGGCCTTGAATTCTATCGAGTTATTATGGAAAGGACTCGATCGGGAAGTAAGAAAAAGTGCTTCAACTTCAGCAGATGACATGTGAAACAAACTACAGGCAGCATGGGCTCGAATAACTCCATGAAACATTGTCAAAATTAATTGCTATAATGCCCCGTTTATGTCACGCAATCATTAAAAGTAAAGGAGGTCACATAGACGAATCTAAAATTTAGGTCAAATAAGTAATTTTAATTTTTAAAGTTGTATATTTGTGCATAATTGAATACCAATGAATTACCCTGAAATTTTAAGTACCCAAATATTTATGAGCGGTAGTGTATATTTTTTCTATAAATTTTACTCAGTTCTAAGGGGGCCTAAAATAATATGTTTTTGAGATCAGCAGGTATAGTGGTATTAACCAAAAAGATCATGAATAATCATCTACTAGTTACCTATTATTACAAGATTATAGTAATAGGACGCCTTTGAAATATACAGGCTGTTCTGTATTGAGCATCAAACAATAACAAATTCAAACGCCAGAAACGTTAATTTTTTAAATAGTACCGTATATTTTTATATATCCATCAAATAGCAAATTTATACCTCTAACGTTTTTATACAATGATGTATATGTCTAACATTGAAAGTAAAACAGATATTTGCAGATAAAAACCACATTTGGGTATTGTGATCAAAGGTATTGTTTGGCCACCATGACAACAGTAAACAAAACATACTGACGTTGTTTTTAGAGTTGATTTAAAATGTTAAGCCTAAGCCTTATTTTCTTATTTCAAGCTAAATGCAGAAATGAAGTCTACTGAAGATCTTTTAAAAATGAAAATTTTATAAACTGAAATTCATTAAAGTATATAATATTTGTTGAATTGACACCTTTCGCATGAATGTGTATGTATTTGGCTAGAAGAGTCGCTTCCGTATTATCTTCAAAAGTTGTCAAAAGATAATAATAAAAGCACGAAATCACTTTTAAGTGAACACAGCCAGAAAATAAAGCTCATATTAATGTCAATATATGATCGATCCTAAGGAAAGCAATTTTCCACATTTGTCAGTCAACGTCTCCTATTTCAGGGCCAATAAACGAATGAACCAAAACCACCTACGAATCAAAAATCAATGAAATTACTTTCCTTTCTTCAATTATCACCATTTTCATCAATTAAAATGCGTTTTTGCTTCTTCTATAGCCATTTCAATGTAATCAGAATCATTTAGGACGTTAGATTTACCTCTAAACATAAAAGAAAAAAACTATTGTTCCAAAATTCTGACAGGCATCTAAGATATATCAACTTCAGCACATGTAATTTTTTCTAAAAATTGTTTGAAATCCAAGGTTAAATTTGAATATCCACATGTTTTACTCAGTTTACTATGGAAATCAATTGAAATTCTTACTAACAACATAGACGGGTGTCTTTGTTAAGTGTGTTGATGTCTATGTTAATAAAATTATCTAATAATTACAAATAACAAATAAAGTTCAAAAATATGAAAAAAAAATATTGAATTGGGAATAATTATTACGTTGGTAAAAAGTCGTTAATATACGTACATTTATATACAACGCAACAAAATTCATTTGAAATGTATACAGATATATGGCATTAACATTTAAGCTATAGGATATTTTTTTTAATTTTTACGGACTTACCGTTGATTCCTCCGCTTTCAATTCAAATACCATTTAATCCCTACAAGATCGGTGCACTTAATCCAGTCAAAATCACTTCAAAGAATATACAAAAACCCGATCTATACTTTACAGTACACTAATCATATCATAAAATCATCGTCTGTAAAGCTATATAAGTAATAATAGTTCAAAATCACTACCACGAAGTCGAAAAAGTTCTTTGGTATTTCCGAATCTATACTAAAACGTAAAAAAATTCAGAGAACGCAAGGATAGAATACGTTGAATCGCGATATGATTTTTTCGTGATATCTCAATGAAAGCATGTAAGTTATGCGCTGTCCCATTACTTGTAAAGATCGAATCATAAATTGTGTAAAAATCGCCGATTTGTGACTTGCTAGGGAATAGTAGATTAGGAGAAACATCACAACGTTTTTGCATCTCTCTCGTGATCAAGCGTACGCGTTTTATTCTGTCATTATCGCAATTAAATTGGGATACAGATATTAATTATCAATAAACGATGAAAAAAAAGTATGCCTCAAATATATTAAAAAGATATAAAAATAGTATAATTATAATTTACAATGATGTACATCTATATATCTGTATACAGCTTTGTTCATATACATCAGGCAAGTGAGATAAACTACTGTGCTTAATTGAATTTGAATTAATTTTAAAATATGGGGTCTTTTCGTCAATTTTGGACTCTACTTTCAATCTTAAGGCTAATTTTATCAAATATTCCCATAGCTAGGCTGAAAGACTCGCTTGGTTAAGACAATCAAACTATAGATTTGAATACTGGTTAACAAATGTTGCTAATGTGACATGTTATTGATTTAGTTTGATTGTCCTAAAAATATATGTACGAGGGCGAATCAAATATTAACCGGATTTTTCTTTTTAACGCTCCCTTGTTGAAGTGAGTAACGTGACGTGTTGATATATATTGTATGGGGATGTAAAGTGGAGGGGAGTAAATCGGTTCGGCTCGCCAGAGCAGATTGGTTGTTAGTAGCATCATGTCTGAGCAAGAGATGCACACGTCACAGGGCGTAAAACCTGCCGAAATTTTGCGTCGACTAACTGCACAGTTCGCTGAAAAAACGCTTCCAAGGACCCAAATTTACGACTGACACAAAAAATTTTTCGATGGAGACCCATGCACGCCGACCGCGGACAAGCTCCAGTAAGAGGCATATTGCTCGTTGATTTTCTCCATGAACGGCGTACAATTAATGCTGCGTACCACTATCAACTGCTCGATGAAGTAAAACTGGCCTATCGACGAAAAAGGCGAGACATGCCTATTCGAAGTGCGATTCTGCTCCATGACAACGCTCGGCCACACGCAGCTGCATTAACCCAAGAAAAATTGGACAAAATTATATTGGGAAACACTGGAACATCCGCCCTACAGTCCCGATTTATCGCCATGTGACTAACACATGTTTGGGCTACTCAAAGAAGAACTGGGAGGTCATCACTTTGACGACGACGAAGGTGTAGAAATGTTCGTGCGCAATTGGTTACAGACGCGACCACATTCATTCTTTGATGACGGAATTAAAAAACTTCCGATTCGGTGGGAAACATGTGTGAATAAAAGAGGAGATTATATAGAAAAATAAGGTGTATTCAAAATTTTATTTACTGTACCAATAAATGTTCTAAAACAAAAGTCCGGTTAATATTTGATTCGCTCTCGTAGGTATATAATTTCGCATCTCCGAGCCAAATACGAATCCTGTCTTTCTTGATCGGCTAACGCATTAAATGAATCAAACATTTTGTTTCGGTTCTCAACGGTTAGCTTATCAAAACAGGCTTTTCTGCAGCCACATTCAATTCCTTGCTATCTAGCTGGAACTTCGAGTACCTTCGAGTACCAACAACAAGCTTCGCCTTTTGCTCGTTTTACTTTTCTAATATTTCTTTCAGTTTTTAACGCCTGTTTTCTTCCCCTATTTGTAATATTTTCATTGTTTTGATTGTTTATTTCTTCATCAAACTCTCCTGAGTCTGCCGAAGAAGTCTCACTGCCCGAAGTACTAACGTGGTATTCACTTCTAGAGTCCTGGAAAGGATCAGACAAGTCCGAATCGTAACCAGACATCGCGTACACGTGCAAATAACCGCACTCCTACGCTGATTGCTATGCGCTGACTCACGATCTTGTAAAAATATGTAATAATCGCCCGAAATCAGAGTGAATCAGAACACAACTCGAAGTGACAGTTCGTTTGATGCCAAAACGGAACGAGTCATCATGACTTATCCCATTCTTACGAAGGGGACGAGTCAAAAAGGCTAATAACTTCGTTATTTATGGACGCAATATTCCCTTTCTTGCACCAAACGATAGCTTATGCTTTGTAGAAGCTCGCGGAATACGTATCTGAATTTTGAAAAAATAGTGACTTATCCCCTTCTTGCACCAAGGTCCGCAATTCTTGCTTAGCATAATATTTTTGCTATTATAATCCCTAGAACTTGACCAAATGTCAAAGTGAGGATATATTGCTGAATTCGTAATAAAAATACCTTTCCAACGATGTGTGACATATGATATCATCCCATTTAAGATTTTTATGTTGAGGGTGGAGGGCTTAAGGGGGAAAGTTTAGTATCATGATATATTAATCAAAATGGTTCCACCTCAAAATAAAAATTGTCCTGTCTTTACATTTGCCGCCCGGGAGGTTTTCAAATGAACCACACTGTAGTTGGAATAACAAAGCAAATAGTTGTTCCAAACAAAATAAAAATAGTTGACTGAAATTTGATCTGAACGCCCTGCATATATGAACAAGACTGTATGTTCTCGGAATCAAAATTTTACCGCGTTTAAATCTTATTCGGAGACATTATACACATATATTCGGAAAAAATATAAAATATAAAGCGACAACTTCCAGCGATAAGATAAAAAATTTTATAAATATTTTTAATTGCAAAAGTTGTATAAAAAACACTAATATAAAAGTATATACAATACACGTATGTTATGAACGTCACGCTTTCATAACATTACATATACTTGCCAAAAATTTGGCAAAAGCAAAACGTTCGCAATAATTATTCAGCAAATAATTCTTTAGGACCTCTGCTCCGATTAAAAGAACTTTCTTGTAATTGCTACTGTTGGTGTATTACATTCATATCATGTATCATGCGTGTATATGTATAAATGTGTGTTATATTGCGAAATTTACGATTTATATTATACACTAAATCCAAGCCAGTGTGATAAGGTCGTTTATTGTGTGATTATTTCGTGATAATTTTTGATGCTTCATGTAGCTAATAGTATTATTTTGTTAGTTTTATTTCCTTTGCCGGTATATGTAGTTAAAACCAGAAGACACTACCGATGATATTTATGGGAATTTTTCCGGTATCATTCTAAAATATTAAATTAAATATTTCGCAAAATGCAAAAACACTCTGTAAACTTATTATACTATAGAACCAACAAGTTACTAACTAAATTGCAGTATTATCCGCTGAATTTCAAGAGCAGCATAATACTATATTAGAAAACAAGGTTTTTCAAACAGACAAGTGCGACAAAATTTTGCAATTTTGCAATTTTGCGCGAGAACCAGCGATCTAGCAGACCACCTTACTGGTCCTCGATTTCCAATCAACTTATCAAGATATTCGTTATTTAAAAAGTTTGTCGCTATTTGAGTATTATGTGCAGGGCGCCCGTCTTGCTGGAAAAACATTTTGCAAAGTAGTAAGCGGGAGTTCCATAATTCGTTCTACTACATTTGTTTCCAAGAGGCTTAAATATCTAGCCGAGTTAAAGTTTTCATTATAAAAGATAGGACCGACAATGTGGGTGCCAATAACACCTATCCATACAGTAAATTCCCATTTCACTTGCTGCCTGATTCCACGAATTATATGTGGATTTTCATTGGACCAAACAACAGTATTTTTGCGATTAAATAATCCGCAGTTGGTGAAGCAACTCTCGTCCGACCATAGCAAAATTTGGAATTTCATTATGTTTTCTGATGAACCATTGACAAAATTCCATTCTTCTCATTTCGTCACCGTTTTGAAGCCCTTGGCAGGGTCGCTCACGGTAGGAATGGTGTTTGTAGCGTTTTAAAATGCTACTGGCTGTTGATCGGACAACGCCTATGGTATTTTCAATTTCGCGTGAAGAAGTACGGGGTTTCTCAACTACTGCTTGCAGGACCATATGTTCTTTAATTTCGTCTGTGTGCTTATTCCTTTTCGATTTAACGAAATTTCCGTGATTTATTAAATTTTCACGTAATCGCCGAAATATGCTTCTACCTGTCTGAAATCTTTCTAGGTATTTATTGAAATTGATTTCTGCGGCTATCTCATCATTTCTCCGACAGAGAATAAAACACTCCCACATATATCTGTTCGAAAAACGATCTATTTTAAAATCACAAATCACTGACTTTTTACACCACAAAGACTGTTTGAGAGCTAGAAAATTCAGAACCGTTGCGATTGTTTAATAAATAGGTAGTAGGTGCCAGCCTACTACGATCAAATCGTAATTTTGCTATTTTTCTTCATAGTTTTTTTTTTTTTCATTGAACCTATGTTATACATGGTTGAAAAGTATTTGTATGACCATTTCAAAAATGTAAAAATCCAGTATGACACCCATAAGAAAAACAAAAGTTGGGTGCAAGCGCAAAGAACCCAGTGAGCCTAAAATTTTTCTAATGCCACTTTTGAAGTCCTCATTAAAAACTACCCCTACGCTGAAAATTTGACGATTGTATTTTTTATAATAAAGAAAATATTAAGGTTTTTAGAAAACGCACACTTTTGGTTTTCACCCTGTATCTCAGTAATGGAATGGATTTTTAAAAATGTAGTCCCGGATTTTACTTAGCCGTATAAGTGCGCAACTTTTTCCCCGTTTAATCGACCTTGTATCTCCAACGGTTTCCAATATACCCATGTATTTCATGTTATCCTGGACACCCGATATATATTTTTTGTATTTAAAAGCAGGGTGGCACTGTTTAAAACAAGTGTGATTAAAACAGATATTTCAAACATGTTTTTTAACACGATGCCCCTCTTTAAATAACCCAGCAGTATTTATTGCGCTATAGGTACATTAATAAGGGATTTGTAGTAATATTGAAACATATATTTGTAAGTTATTTATTAAAACAATGATTACAATAATCATAATAATCAAAGTCATAATTAAAAAATCTACCTAGTGAGCACAAGTTACGTTTTTGTACTATTGTATACACATACTAATTGTATTAATTAAGTCTGTGTATTCAAATTTCATAACATGGAAAGACACTCACGCTATTCTATATGACTTGAACGTTAATTCACGCCCAATTTTACTATAATTTCACATTTTTTTTTAATAATCAGACAACAGCTACAATTATGTCTTTAAATTCCATTTACTACGGCAAATTTCCGTTTTAAAATAAGTTTTATCCTTTTAGTAACAAAGAAATAAACAAAATACTATCGGATATAAACATATTTAATTACATACTTCGTCGTATCAGGCATTTTTACGTAATATTTCGACTTTAATTTGAGAAGCAATAAAAAGAATTTGATAAATATTACAATTTGGCTTATCAGCGGGAATTTTGTAAAGTGTCGAATCAATCAGATTAATTGAAATTTTAAGCATAAATTCCACATATAGATGTATACGTATGTCATGTACATATAGCTCGAATACGGTCTTTTCCTTGTTAGTATTGACATCTTAATCTATTTTTCTCATTATTTGAGATTATCGATATTTATAGCAATCAGCAATAGGCTATTAAAACAAAATATACGATTTTTTGTGTTCATGTGAACAACAAAAGTACTGATTATGTAGGTACACCTTAACAATTGACAAAGCTCACAGCTGGCGTATTTATATAATGATTAATTATTTACATAGTTGAATGAAACAAAACCTTTAACAATTTGGTCCGTAGGCTTCCGCGGTCGTCAATAATGCTATACTCTTGGTTTCCGGGTTGGAACCGTGTCGTTGTCGAAGCTTTGGCCGACTTTTCGTCCACACTCTTATGGGACATCTTCAGGGCTGTTACTGCGCACTGACTGTAGTGTGCAGTAACAGCCCTGAAGATGTCACATAAGAGTGAGGACGAAACGTATGATGTTATTTGTAAAAATAGACTGACTGACACAGTGTCAACGTGAAATTTTACTAACGATTTACTTAATAACGTTCGGACAAAGATTTAATTTACGAATATACCCTGTTGTCTGTTTTAGAGGACTTTTACATTAATTTTGACGATTTACGAGATTAGGAGAATAGACAGAAGAATGGATTTGTCCGTGTTACACTACCATCGTCGTCATTTGGACTTATATTTTTAATACAATGTCTTCGTTCCAAGGACATTCGGCCCGGGGGAAATGTTGGCTATGAAAATTTATCTTTTTATCCGCTAGAGGCACTTTTATTACAATCGGGTAGCTATCCTGAACACCCTAATCGTTTTAGATTGACAGTAGATATTGTCCTTGTAAATATTGAACATTACAGTATAGATTTACTAGAATTAACGGTTCTGGATTATTTTAATAAAGAAAACAGTTTACAACAACAATGTAAGTTGTTAACATAAACAAATATGTTTAGTAAGTTCAACAAAATATTCAATTATTTTGATTATTGTAGAGAATTACTATGACTATACTTTTGTATTTGAATGAGACGTTTAATTACTTTAAATTAACAAAACATATGTTAGAGACAATCAATCACTAAATCGACATATTTGTTTCCCCGTATTCAAACGTAGGTTTTAGCTGGATTAACCATAACTTGTCTGATCGAACTGAACAGGTCCATTTCATTGCCATTTCTCTAGAATTAGAACTGACCCATCTCTGAATCGAAGAAAACGAAAAGCAAGAAAAAAATCGAAGAAACAATGTATCTACCCGTATTACTACGAAAGTCACATATCCTCACGTATCAACATAAATACAGTGCGCGTGGAATCCACAGAAAAATCGAATTTCGAAAATTATAGACCCCGGACGCTCGTAAAAATCGAACAAACCACGACAAACAACGACATTATACAATAAAACGGCAAAACGACGGATACAAAACAAAAAAAAGAAATGAAAATCGCTCCTTCACATAATCGCCAACTAACATTGGAAAGGAATATAGGTATATAGACGAAGGAAAAAAAAGAACAGATGATAAAACGACGAAAGAAACATTGGTATAATACAGCAGAAACGAAAGAAGAAGAAACGAAACGAAAAATCCATCACAACGACCAAGAAATGCAGTAATAACCTCGCGGAACATGTGTGGGTCTTCAGCGTCTATGGAAACGGATTACAGAGAATCCCTAGTCCGGACCCTTCTTATTATTAGTTAATGCCCGTATTTGTGTGTTCGATGTTCAATTATTTTCCCTTCGTATCATTTGTATGTGCGTCTCCGAAACAAAAGATTGGATTTAAATCATTGCTGTCTCTGTGTTGCTCAGACCTAGCTATTAAGTCGAAGATTAAGGGAGCGTCATTAGAAATATCAACCTATTCCATATTCGATTCGATTTTGATATATGTATACAGGGTCGTTCACGACGATGGGCTATTAAAAGTATGTCTAGAAATGATTAAAATATTTTTTCGAAATTTTAATAAGTGATATTATGGACAATGATGTCCCTAAAAATATTTCCAACTTCATGGCACTCTTCACTAAACCGGAATGTTATGCATCCTCTAGATAGACTTTTCAAAAACAAGTTCAACGAGTGTCAAAAATTACACTGAATATTTCAAACAAGTAAAAGCTGTTATTCTACAATTCAATCCTGCCAAAGCTGCAGCTATTAAGGAGAGCCAAACAACATTTCAAGATATTCCCGTTGAAACAGAGTTAAACAACTATAAAGAATTACATGACGCAATAGAACAATTACAAAATAGAGCGTTATCGTTAGTGGAGTCACTGCAAATAGTGGACGAAATACAAACACTGCTACGCGCTATACATGACGCAAAATATAATCGCGTTTTAGGAAAGTTCGAGGGTGTGTTAAAGAAAGATTCCAATTTTATCACATTTGTGATGATGCATCGACTTCACCACGGCGGAGATCGTTCAACGAGTCAACTGTGGGAAGATATCTAATGCTGTCAACTTTTTACGGCTCTTATCCAGTGGGTGACAATACTGATAGTGGTGCTTCTACTTTTAATGTTCGGTAATTCTGATGCAGCCCGCCAACCTACTTGATAACGCAACTTAAGAGGGCGAGGGTTTCCTGTAGGAATGTTGCCGTTTTTTGTTGAAGCTTTTCTAATCCGAATTTTGGGGTGGATTAGTCCCCTGTGGTATTCCTCGCTTTGCGGACCTATAACTTATTGTGTGTCCTACCTAACTTCGCTATCTCTCGCCATTCTTCCACCTCCTTCACACTCTGATTCCAATTTTGTATTTCCATCAAATTAATATGGTGTTTCACCTCGTCTATCCATCTTCCCTTTGGTCTTCCTTTACGTCTTCCGGTGGTTAGGTTCCATTTCGCAATCTTAGTGATTTCATTTACTTCACCTCTCATGATATGGCCAAACCACTTGATATGTTGAGATTTAATATATCTCACAATGTCTTCTCGCTCCAGGTCCTGTAATATTTTATAGTTCATTCTGATTCTGTATTCTCCATCTTTTATCTTCTTTGGTCCCACTATGGTTCTCATTATTCTTCGTTCGAAAATCCGCAGTTGTTCTTCTTCTTTACTTGACATGCACATGTATTGTACTTACCTCGCTTTATGTATGATATACATATATTAAGTCATTTCTATAATTCCCTTAAAAAGCCAAGACAGTTGTTGGGGAAATTTTAAAGGAAAAACATATGGGAGTTCTAAATTTAGTGACTTCAATAGCCGTGATACGCGTGCAGCTACAGAAGAAGTAAATGTTGGTCTACGTTCGTAAAGAGCGTCACTACCATCAAATAAAAGTGTTCTATTGAAATGATTAGGTTGACACTAAGTGTTGATGAAATAATTTAGAAGAGTTTTCTCTCTTTGGTAATGCAACAAAGGAATACTTGTACATTTGTTAACATCCATCGATGAGAGCAAATAGAAAGGCTAGAATGCAAGGAACATCATGACAGCTTAGCCTTGGACAGACAAATCCAATGCATTCAACAATCCTTCCCTACTGTTTATTACCATCGTATTTTAGCTACTTAGGGAAACAAGATTTAAGCACAAATTACAAATAAATGAACCAAAATGTCATCTCCTTAAAGATTGGATGTACAATTGAATCGGTCACAACAAAATTAATCTTCCCATAGTCTAATTATTCAAATAAAACATTCCAAACTGAATTCCAACAAACTAAAGATGACTGACGATTTTCTGTACAAAAAAAAAGATCTCGTTCGATTACCCCTCAACGCATACCGTCTGTCTCTTTCTCCTATTCACTGTCCTTCATTTTTACCATTCCTATTTAGCTGAATATCGCCTTACATGATCTCATTCCTTCTTTCTCCTTTCCTCAGCCGATTGACTACTACTAAGCATGTATAAACCTCGACAAAGGCCGTATCATCGGGTATATTCCAAAGTACCACATACTGCAACTTCAGTGATTTTTGTGCTTCGCTTTTTTTATAACACGTCAATTTTTGATAAAGGTTTAAACATTCAAAACCTCGGAATGAGACTCCTCAGGTCCCCGTGTACGAGTGTAGCTGTGTGCGAGGCTGTGTCGATGGGTATTTTATTTTCTTTTTCTAAATGAATATTCCTTATCTGATCTCGAAAGATAATTAGTATGTATCGAAAATTCAAGTCATCTTACGAGATATTTATCGATATATAGATATAAGCTGTCCCGCTTGGCGAGTATACCTACGATAGCTTAGTCTTTCTCTTACGAACGACATTTGAATCGAGCATTTCCGTCTCTGTTTCTAAGACGTGGTGGATATTCCGACAAACGTATATAAAAGGCTCAATTTATAGGTATATTTTCTCAAAATGCACCAATCACGTATTATAATTGTTAATATAGAAGGATGCCCTATTGTATCGGTCGGCGATTTTTAAGCAATGTTCGATATTAAAACTATTGTTAATATTCGATTGTGTGGAAGAAGATCGGTTTTGTTCTTTGCTTATTGTATCTCGCTACAGCGTAGCTACGAACGGTTTCTGTTGTTTTTATCTTTTTCTTTCACTCGCTATATGACTATCTCATTCGGTATACCATTCTTGTATTGAGTGTTTCAAATATTCTAAAGAAATCTAAAATTTGCACTTTAAAAATGGCGTGTAATTTTCTAAAACATAATCGTTTAAATATTACTATAGGTACTCTGTTCTCTAATAAGGAAGACCTAAAAATTTGGCTTGTGATTGGATAAATAAATAATTATAAATAAATAGGTATCGAGAAGTTTCAATGTAATTCTATATTTTCATTGCATTTTTCAAGATTTCCCCTTAAAATCAATTAACTCTGTGTAAATGTGGCTCTCTGCCTTACTCCTGCTACAACAGGATGTCTCGTTTTATTTTGACTGATTTTGCAAGCTTCTTCTTATAGAATGACATATAAAACTCAATGGTGAAGACCGCATCTTAATACTTCATGCTGTTCGGAAAATATAACCTTGCAAAATCAGTGAAAATATAACGAGACATCCTGTATAAAAAGCAGCGTATAACTTCTAATAAATTTTGTTGACATCCCAGTTTGAATTAAGCGATGATTTTCTTATTGAATACCATCAAGTTATCAGCAAATTCGTATTTTGTTAATGACACGAATTCGCAATGACCTCGTTTAACACATACGTAACTATTCTACAGACTTGCGTATGTACACTAATAAGTAGAAGTGATTTAATAAATAACCCTATTTCAATTTAGCTTACAATTAGAAACAAAAACATCGCAGAAAGTAACGTTTATATTTACTAAGATAACAGAAATCTGCTTTGTAGAAAGGAGATTTCGGAATATTTCAAATAAAATTGCAAAATTTTAATCCCATGTGATATCCAGTGTTTTTGAATGGAAACCATGGACGGCCATGGTTTCTTACTAGGTAGGAGTCATAAATTCTCGACCTGACAGGCTTATACAGGTTGGAACCTGTTCAAACTGCGTTGCGTCATAGTTCCACATGTGCGAGGCCTAGTAGTAGATTTTACTAGCCTGCCAGACAACGTGATTAGTGCATGAAAATGTCTCAGGTAACGAAAGTTGAGTGCTCCGCTGTCATTAAATTGTTAACGATTTCGCAGTCCATTGTCACAAGAGATGAAACAATAGCTCTGTATTATGAGCCTCTATCCAAAAAGGAGTCGATGGCGGCGACCTGATGAACCTCGTCCCAGAAAGGCGAAAGACATTCAATCAACGAAAAAGGTGATAGCCACAATATTCTGGGATTGTGATGGTATTTTACTAATTGATTTTAAAGAGCGCAATACAACTGTCAACAGCAATACTGTCGAGGAAAATTGACAAAACGCGTTCGATTATTGCACGACAATGCACCCGTCCATACTACAAGTTGCCATCCGCGAATGTGGCTTTCAAGAATTGGAACATCCACCGTATAGTCTAGACATGACTCCAAGTGATTATTATTTATGTTCTAAACATACAAAAAAAAACCATCCTGTATACAGTCATGAAGAAAAATTATTCTAAGATTATTTTTTTCCTTACTTTTTTCCTTTTGAGGTACATAAAGGCGAATTTTGGCAACACATGCGTACAAAAATCCATGAAAGAATAGAAGAAAAAGAGTTATAGAAAGCTTCAATTGTACTTGCACGTCTTTACATGCAAGACGTATGCTTAAATAATAAAGATTGCCGGATAATTACAGAGCGGTATAAAGCTGCTAAGTGACGGGCCTATCGGGGCAAATGTACAGAAGCCAGTGGTGTAGTTGCAAACGTATTTATCATTCAAAATTACATGCGACAGAATTTGCATTAAATCTATATAGAATTTCATCAATAAATTTCATATTGCTTCAAATAAATCCGTTTCTAATTGATAAGGTAATAAATCAGGGATATTACTGTAAAATTATCCGCATAAAATAGTGTTTAGATCTGTCCAATTTAAGCTGTAAGGTACTAACCACGCACCTGGTTGACTAATCAAAGTCGTCCCATCGTCTAGCCACGATGCGTATGTATATACCTATATATAATGTAGGTTACGTATGTTGTATATAGAATGAAGTCATTACTCACGAAAATCGATTCATACGTAGGTACCGGACCGTAATTACTGTAACTACGTCTCCTCTTTTCAATATGGAACTATTATTTAAATAACCTTTGGAACGTAATCGTTTTGAAAAGCAAAAGGTGCATCGTTTATTGAAAACATTCTCTTGAACTTCAGAAAGTGCCTAGTTCACAACGAATGTGTAAGAGTTTGAATAGTTATGGGAATCCAAGCAATCAAAATCATGTATTTCTAAATGTAGTAATGCTTACTTCTTTTTATATTGTAAGTTGTCTAATTATATTTTGAAATTATGTTATATACAATAAGTTGTAATTTAGGAACGTTTAACATGAATTTAAAAATTGTACGCAGTACAAAGGATTTTGTAAATTTTCCCCAGAGTTCAACTTTGGCACCTACGATCTTGGTGTGATTTTATTTTGTATGTAATCTTAAATTAAACCTCATGAAAATCTGTTCATAGTGTTTAGAGTCAAATTACTAAATAATCACAAAATGAAATCGATTATTATTTCTGCAGACATTTTGCGTAGATGCTACAGCGCCCGTACGCATTCTAACATTGGATTTGCCCATGGCCGGCAATTTTTCCGGTTTTTCTCTTGAGAGTTCTGCCAGGGAACCTTCAAATTCGTATTTCCTGGTTCTTCTCTTCAATGTTTTTCATGCCACTGATGTAGCTGTTTTTTAATCTCCCCCTTAGTAATCTCGAAAGGTATCTTAAAGTATGATTGGTCCTGAGCCTCCCATTTTCTTTCATCAACAAAAATAACACTAAAATTAATATTGTTTTAACGAGCAATTCAAGGAACAATGAAGAGTGGCAGAGCAACCGGTACAATGGTACCAACAAAGCATTTTGGACTGGTAACCAACACACAAGATGATTTGAAAATGGAAATACTATCAAAAGCGAATCTACGATCCACAGTTCCATAAATCCAAATGGAATTTAACGAAAATCATTAAAATTTGACAATTTTGACTGCTATAAAAAGACAATATTAATTGAACGCACTGTCGGCTCTTGGTGAAACATTCTAAGAAGAATATAGAAAAAAGTAACAAATATTTTTCTACTTTTTTCTATTCTTGCTATAAAAAGGCCTCTGACGCCGATTAGCTGTGCAAAAACCCTTTCTAAAGTAACAAAACCCGTGAGAAAATACCATCAAAACTAAGATGTGATTTTGACATAAAGAGCAAGTATAGACATTGACGGAAATAAATTAAAATGAAAGCTAATCTTTTTTCATAAAGGTATATTAAAAATGTTCCTATACCGATCTCTCATTTATGGCCGCTAGTGTATAATTGGAGAGAGGGTGTGAAACCTAGCGTTTGTTTTATGTTGCCTGTCAACCGTTTCGGGTTAATCTTTACGATTTTATGCTCTTGGAAGGAACGTTTTGCTCCTTTTCGGTTGTAGCTGGTCCTTACCCTAACCGCATGGCGTGAGGAGCTTAGAGAATCGGGCGTTTATTTGTGGTACTTTATTCGCTACATTGCTACAAATCCTTGCGGAAATATTGAGCCGTTAAAAAGAAGGAAGTGCATATCTATCCTAGCAGGAAAATTGTGCTCTTTGTCATATTCGACATTGTCAAAATGCAGAAAAATTGTAAAACTCGAGGCAAGATAATTTAAAACAAAAACCTGAAAAAGCGATTCAAAATTTATACTCAAGTAAGAATTCGGTAAATTCCAGCAGTTGATGGCGGAAAATTACCTTGTATGTATAAATGAGATTGAATACTTTACTATCTACGTCAGAGACATTTATAAATGCGATATCAAAAAATTCTTTCATAAAGAGTCAATTTATGTTGAGGGGCCTACAGAAAACTGTTAAGTCGCGTGTTATGATGGTGAACCTGATATTTCAATCGTATTTTATTATGTAAGTATTTTGATGACCTTGTCTGTAAAATTTTCTGCCCAGAAAGACAAATTTGAAGTTTATCTAGGAAATACCGAAAAGGTAAACATTTTTTATGTAGAGCTAGTAAATTTATTGATTAATAATGTAGAAGAGGCTCAGTTTTTACCACACTACAGTACGAGGGAAGATTGACAAGCTTCCGGAATCGCTGCTAGGGGTTTGCATTTTTCCAAATACTTTACGTCGTTGTGTTGGCAACTCTTTCATATCAATTGACTGCAAATATCAAATCGATCTGTCAAATGGTCTGGTTTTGGCAATCATTAAAGTCAAGTACCTTTTTGTGTTTTCAATTATGGATAAAAACGTTTGAGGGTTCATCAAATTTTTCTATTTGGAAGGGAAAACCGCAACGGAAACCAAATCAAGGTTAGATGCCGTTCCTGGGGATTCATCATTTCCATTTTCCATCGTGAATTTTTGGGTTTCGGAATTCAAGCGTGGCCGAACGCATACAAGTGACGAACCACGTTCAGTACGTCCGAAAATGACTCCTACGCCGGAAATTGTGGATAGAATCCATGACATGGTTTCGGCAGATCGCCGAATAGAAGTGCACGAAATTGAGGAAGCAGGGGGCATCTCCGACGAACGAGTACTTTGTA
The DNA here is from genome assembly GCA_029619315.2 of Dynastes maya. Taxonomy (NCBI): domain Eukaryota; kingdom Metazoa; phylum Arthropoda; class Insecta; order Coleoptera; family Scarabaeidae; genus Dynastes; species Dynastes maya. Next base: position 13,736,185 of record JAROYE020000014.1, read on the forward strand.
TTTTACATAATGAATTGGGTTTAAAATAGCTTTCTGCGAGATGGGGGCTGCATTTACTCAATTTGGAGCAAATACGATTCGAGTGTTTATGAGGAATCCAACGAATTTCAAGAGACGATTCGTAACCATGGTTGAGACCTGGATTCATCACTACACACCAGAAACAAAAATGCAATCAAAACAATGGATTAAACGCGGTAAATCGGTTTCGAAGAAGGCAAAGACCATTCACTCGGCTGAAGAGGTGATGGCACCGGTTTTTTGGGATGCAAAAGGAATTTTGCTAATTGATTATCTTGAAAAAGGAAAAACTGTTATTGGCCAACATTACACAACACTTTTGGGCAAACTGATAGCAGCAATGCAGGAAAAACGACCGGGAATGGTCAAGAAAAGAGTGTTGTTTCATCACGACAATGCGCTCGCTCATTCAAGTTCAATCGCTCAGCAAAAATTGACAGAATTGTTCGAAATTCTTCCGCATCCATCGTATTCGCCTAATTTGGCTCCGTCGAATTTTCTGTTCCTGTTCCCGAAACTCAAAATATTTCTGGATGGAAAGAGATATATATATATATATATATATATATATATATATATATATAAACGATTATTTTGGAAACCTCGAAGAAAGCCACTTCCGGGAGGGAATCGAGAAGCTAGAGAAACATTGAAGAATTCTGACACAAAACAGCAATTTAGAAAAAAGGAACACATTGCTATTAATTTTAAATACACAAGAACGTTTTTAAATGACTATATTTTAGTAATAGACTAGCATTATCACTTTTTTTAGCAATTCTCTTTAATCCTAAAATTTAATCACAATTTTCTAAGATTTGGAGGATAATATTTTCACATTTCCTAATCTTTTTACACACGACTGTACACGAACCGACTTATCGGACGAAGAAAGCTATTGCTGCGGTTCGAGTGGGAGTCGTTCCGATAGCTACCTCTTCGAAACGGCCGCTTTTATCGAAAAAACTCGAATGCAAATGCAATTAAGTTTATTGGGAAAATATTTATAAACGTGTCTGGACACCGCTCGATCGTTCTTGCCCGGTTTTGAGAAGCCCCGGAGATATGTTGAAAGAGATATCTGTTGGATAATTAACTTTTTTTGAGTTTTATGGCAATTGAAAACGACGATAACATTTTGTTAATTGAACACGTGATATGGGGCGTTTTTTTTCTTGCTTTCGTTGTGTAATCGTTTTTATTAGTTGTATATTAAACACGACCGAAAACAATTTAATTTCAGGTAAATTAGGGTAAATGTACTGTCCGTCGGCTAAATTGTATGCATTATTTCAAATGCGGAATGTTCCGAATGGAACTTACCATCACGGACAGCGTTACGGAAAGAGCCACCAAGCATACGTAAAGATATCGAAAATAGGATCAAAGCGGAATTAAAAGATAAACAGCTGTGGCTATGTCTTAATGAGACAGATTGCAAAAAAATTCTATTTTGAATATTATAGTACGAGTACTAGATCCTGCTAAACCTTATCAGCTAGCAAAAGACTAAAAATGTGTACTGGCGAAGCAATTACAGGCGTAGTGCTCGTCAACTATTGTTTATGAGCGATGGAGCAGCGACAATGTGTAATGTAGACCATTCTCTTAAAGAAAAGTGTGAGGGATTTTTACACGTTACGTGTAAAGTTCATGCTTTACATATTGTAGCACAAACTATTCACTATTTCACAGATTTTGTCTGGGTACTCGCGAACCACCACAGCCGATTCTTACGCGTTGGGGAACATGGTTGTAAGCGGCGTTCTATTATTCTGAACATTTCCAAGAAGTAAAATCTGTGGTTTTACAATTCGACCCTGACGAAGTTACAGCTATTAAGGAGAACCATAAAAGATTGCTAGATACTTCTGTTGAAACAGATTTAAAAAGTATTAGCAACAATTATAAACGATTGCCAGACGCAATAGAAAAATTGCAAAATACTGGATTGTCGTTAGTAGAATCAGTGCAAATTGTGGACGAAGTTAATATATTCCAACACGGTATAAACAACGCAAAAAACGGTCGCGTCATAGTTCGACGGTGTTTAAAAAAAATTCCGATTACACAAGATTAAGACAAATGTATGGTGGTGCATCTGCAACTCTAAGGATTATTTTAATTATGCCTGTCTTACTTCTGTAAATGTTGAACGGTCTTTCTCGAAATATAAGAACATTTTTTCATCTCAGCGAACAACCTTCGCCGAAATGTGGAAACATACCTGATGGTGCAAGTTTTTCAACAATCCTATCCACACTCTTAAGAAGTTACGTTTATTTATTGTATTATTATTTATTGTTACGGTCTTAAGTACAACAGATTTTTGAAGAAACTACTTTTTTTACTTTTTACGGTTATTACATTACATATATAACAAATACTGTTTTCAAACAAAAAAAAGCTAAGAATGGCAATAAAAACACTTTAACGTGTGCATATATTCGCTTTATTTACCAAACATTTTTATTGCGTCAGCTTTTATTTTTCGCACTGGGGTATTGATTTCAAAATGTCACTTCTGTCGGCTGTGAGTCACACATATAAGCACTATTTATAATTCGCCGCCCATGCGACTGATCCGAGTCTGTTGCGAAGACCGATTGTACCCGGCTTATTTATAAGACAGAATACAGCGGTTTTTCGTCAGAAACTCACCATATACAATGTGTACGATCTCCTGATTTCAATAAAAGACTAAAATGAAGAAGTCACGGACTTCAGCCGATACCAAGAACCCCTAATTAACAAGTGACAAGATTTCGGAATCTCAGAAATCCGTTAAAACCGTCTATTAAGGCGATCGTTTCGGTTGGAAACCGTCAAGATTGGGTATAGGCAGCTATGTATCGAAGGTGGCCATTATGAACTTGTTTCTTTCTAACCGGTGTCGAGGGAAACTATCAGGTGGTCGAGTTATTCGAATTTTGAGGTGATCTTTCGTAATTGTTGCTTTGAATGATGAGTGTTATAGAAGGCGAAATTGTATTTGTTTTATAAAATGAAGACAATGCAAGGTGCTTGAATATTATGTATGTTATAGGTGTGATTTGTTTACATCAATTAAAATACATTCAAGATCTTCTTTTGTATGATAAAATCGTTCCGTTTTCAATATCATTTGTCTATTTGCAAAAGGTTATTAAGCTAGATCTCACGATTAACGAAAACACTTTCAAAACGTTAGCCCTGAGATTCATTTAATTCATTTAAATCAATTAATTCAATTAATTCACTTTTATCTTTAATACAGGTTTGGGTAGTAGCGCGAGATTTTCCGATTCCATCTTTATTATGGGTGACACGAAAACACCTGCTATACAAAAATAATAGTAGCATAATTTATAATTATTTTGTGCCATACAAAACGCATATACATATATATACCGATTGGTAAAATGCCATATTGCTATCCCCTCCTCGCTCTCAAGCGAAGGGATTAGCGGCAGTCGATGGCTCAAGGTTACCGATGTGGTTAGTTACGACGTAGACTGCAGTATGAGCGGACGATCTTAGAAAGAATTTCTGGAGTATTTATTTTTCTAGTCTTTTATTTCATCAGAATCTGTTTTTATTTTCGTTGTTAGAATTTCTTATTAATTTCGTCTGAGCTTCGTAGCAACAATAAAATAAATATGCGAAATTCTCATTTCCAGGCGACCTTGACTTCAAATTATTACGTGCGCTCTTCGCACAGTACGTCTACATCCCGACATTGTTCGAAGTGTACTAGCATGAATTGCTCGGATTTCACTCAGTCTCTTCCGCGCTCTCTCGCATGTACGGCGAGAGAGCGAGGAGGCGATACCGATATAGCTAATTTCTCATTTTCCCAATCGGTATATATAATCGATAATTCCCTTATAACCAAATTGGGTGTCAGGATTATATTTTCATTTCTCATTATTATAAACAAATGTAGACCATTTCTTCTTATCTTCAGCCAGCTGTTTTGCTTCTATTAATGTTCTTCCTTTTTTTTTTTAATAATCTTTCCTACTACATTATCCCATGTTTCCTTTGGTTTCTTCTACTTCTCTTCCCTTGGGTTCTTGCTTCCCATACTTTCTTTACTGGAACATCATTGCTCATACTTTGCAGATGACCTTATCAACTCAATTGTTGTTGCTCAATGAAATCTTGCAGTGACTGTGTTTGTAGATTTTCTCTAATTGTGCCATTTCTTGGTCTTTTTTTGACACTTCTCTCACTCTTCTTAGGTACCTCATTTCAACCGTTTGTAGCTTATTCTTTTGACGTTGACTGAGTACCTAGGATTGTTTTAAATGTCATTTTGTTTTTTTGACACTTCCTACTGATAGATAATGAAATGTGTCTACTTTTTATAGTTTTATCCCCGAAAACGCATATGACTGACTTAAAATTCGAAAATATCTTTCTTCTTTAAAAAAGCACCTTTAGCGTCCTAAACAATCTCATAATACCAATCCACCTTACTTTGTGAGCAACCAACAAACGTAAAGGAGATCTTCAGTCGCCTTCGAACAATCATCATCGAGACAATAATGACTAAGCGATTCATTGGCTGATACGAATACCATTTCTCATTCTTTTGCTTCTTCGTCTTCTTCTTCTTCGACAAAGAACAGAAAAAAATCCCGAAATCATCGTTAGTTATCTCTTCTCTGGTAATACGCCGATACGATGATGCCCTTTCGCTCTATTCATTGAACGTGCGGTATGTCGAATATGAATCCGCGGCGATAAGATCGACAAGCTGATGGGATTGCTGCGGCTAAGAGGAGTATGTAAGACACGAGACAATAGCTGTGATTGTTGACCATGAATGCGTATGATATTGTTGCTTTTTATTGGGTAAAATTCTATTCCGCTGTATAAAGGATCTAATTCGATGTTTTGTATAAACTTCCCTGCGTTTGTAAACCATGCAGTTCTGTTGCTTCTACAAAAAATGTAGTTTTTATTTATTTATTGAATTTTTTTGACAGATACAAGTGTATATAATTAAGTCAAAAAAGCAATAAAAAAGGGAAAAAAAATCAATAATACAAGAAATAATAATAATAATTAAAGAAAAATTAAAGCAAGGTACATATAAATTGAAAAATTAAAATTGCATACAAGGTGTTACATTATGCAACAAAGTATTCGTCAATCAGATAGAACATACTATCTACTAAACAACGTTTCAGGTTTTTGCGGAATGATTTGAATGTTGATGCAGTTTTAATGGAAACAGGTAGGTGATTGAATATTCTTATTCCCAAATGGTAGGCGTTACGAATCGCAACACAAAGCGTGCTTACAGGTAAATGTAAATCGCCCTTACTTCTAGTGTTACAGCTGTAGAAATTCATGTTTGTATATATAGCTTCTCTTTCTTTGAAAATATTGCAGCCACACTCCAATATCTATAGGCAGGCCAAAGGCAGTATACCAAGTCTTTTAAAGATAGGTCTGGATGATTCAGCGTATCTAGCACCGATGAGAGAACGTACAATAGCTTTTTGCGCTACAAAGACTTGTTGCACGACAGATGATAAACCCCACAATAATAGTATATCGTACTGTAGCCGTGTCTGTATTTCAGCATAGTACAAAGACCTCATGCAAGAAGCCGAAATCTCGGAGCGTAAGGTTTTAAATAAATAGGCTTTACTACTAGAAAGGCCAGGGCAAAAGATTAATCTGGGCCTGTTCAAAGAAGTTCAAGGAAAACCTTGCTACACGAGGACGTGCATTATCTTGCTGGAATAATGGATCTTCGAGCCCTTGTAAGTATGGCAGAAGATGTGTTCCAACCACCTCCGCAATGTACCCTTGTGCAGTCATATTGCCTCGAATGAACACCAAGGGAGACCTACTGCCATAAGTAATCGCACCCCAAACTAGAACACCCACAGTGCGGTGTACGTGCCTCTCAACAGTAAATCGTCTTCTCCTGACTCTCTGACGACCGTCGTGCATGCCTAAACAAAGTCTTGATTCGTCACTAAACACAACACGACGCCATTCAAGATTCCGATGAGATCTTTCATTGCACCATTGTAACCGTTGCTTATAATGTTCCGCAGTCAAAGGAAGCACAAGTTGCGGACGATATGATGTTAACCCAAAACTTATTCGGCGATAAACTGTTCTAAGGGTTACATGGCGACCTTCTTCACCAAACCATTGGTCACCGATTGCCCGAGTAGAGGAAAATAGGTCTCTAAATGCCAGTTGTCTTAAGCGACGATCATGGGAAAGTTATAAAAAGCATACAAAAAAAAACATTCAATATCAGTGCTGAGAGAGAGGTAAAAACCTCAATAAGAACTTTATTGCTTCACTGAGAGGATTCAAATTTTGATCATTTATTACTATGATATAGGTGAATATTTCTACCAAATTTCACCCGGAAATTTCAACCCCTTCTAGCTGTTGCGATTTCTATGTCACTGAGTATACTTCAAATATACTGTTAACATTGCAGAATAAATTAGATACATGATTTTTATCGCTGTCATCGACATCTGTGCACCCATCGTGCGCCCATTTAAGACAATTCATGCAACGAATCCAGCTTTCAATCTGAGTTGACGCAGGATATTTTTCATTACAAAAAACGTATTCAGGCTCGTCCTCATTATCTTCTGTTCGATTAAACTTATGAGCGATAGTGTACGTATGTATCAACATATTGTATACATTGTATGCACAAGCTGCAGAACATAGATACTACCTATTAACTTATCCGTACGACAATTTCTTAGTTTCAATTAACTACTTCTAAGATTTATATCCTTGAATGTACCGCGTTCACTTCTAATTGATCTGATTTTAGTTTTTTTCTCGTCTTACTGGACGAGTTACCAGGGATAATACATCTCGGACATCAAAGAGTAGTGGGTGGTATAGGCTAAGTGATATTTGATGTAAGATATTTGTAATGCTTTTGAAGCAAGTATCTAACAAACATTTGAAGGTGCGGATGCTTTTTTTGTGTATTTAATGGGTGTTGGTCTGCGGACAAACCTATGCATCGCTGCTGTTCCATCTGCACAAATTATTTTAAATGTTTTTATGTAAAAGTAATTAGTACTGACCGATACGAGTATCTCATCCCCTAAAGTTGAACGCATTCCAAAATTGAACGACTGCAGCAGATGCCATGCGATTTATAGACGTTAGTGGAAGTCATCGGTCGGCAATCTAATATTGATATCTTTTTTTAATTTTTATACAAAATAAATTTCGGATAAAACAGATTTTGTTATCATTGTTAAAATTCCATCAGAGTCTCTTATTAGCAATTAATCCTATAATCCTTAATCGGTTGAAAATTCACTGAAACAAATTAAATTTTTTCCTAATATTTGAAAACAAAGCGAAACAATAAACCTATTAATCTATTAAAATCCCCATTTTTAATTAAATTTAAATACTTACACATGTTCGCTGAGAATCTTAAAATAGTTTTAGTTAAAAATTACGCATCGTTGAAACGATTTACATCGGCTAGATTGTTGGAAACAAACCATGGAATTTTAGATCGGTTTATTCCACTATCTAAATCTAACGTTGAATACAGTACGTCTAATTTCAGAATAAAATTCTAACGGAATTGTGTTTCTTTCGCGGGTCTGGTTAGGTTATTCCTCTGCCTTCAGAGGCGTGGTAATCGATTTGGAATTGTAATTTCTATGTTTGTAATAGGTATCTGGATATATCGGGACCGGCAAAACGAGAAATTTTGAATGGAACGGAGACAGAAATGTCTATTTTTTCGAATGGAAGTATCGTCTCATAATTTATGGTTGTGTTATACTTAGACGTCTCTTAAGATAATCTGTACACATATAAATGTCTAAAAAAGAGTTTCTTACTTGAAGCATATCAATATAAATATTGAATTGCAAATACTCAATTAGAAGTTGTGTATCACCATCTTGAAACCTCTATAAACCGAATAATGCAATAATCCGAGCAAGCTTTTGTTAAAATTCTCATTTTATTAATGATGATGCCACTGATAATGAGGAAATACGTAAGGTTTGGTACATGGTCCTATGCTGTTTCCTATGGCATCCTTAGACATCCAGAAGTTCACTTTTCAATCTATGCCAATGATACGGCGATTTATTGTTCCAGTCAGATCAAGTACCTTATTGTCTTATTGTTAGGAGACTGTAGGTTGTCTTCGACAGCATTGAGGATTGGAGCCTGAAGATAAACGAGTCAAAGTGCGTGGCCATCCGAATCACCCGCCGAAGAAGACCTCCACCTGAAGAAGACCATTAATGACCAAAGACTTGAGTGGAAGGACTCCGTTGTCTACTTGGGAGTCATGTTGAACAAAAGATTTACTTGGGTTTCACATATTAAACGAGTCAACATGAAGTTCGTGAGAACCAAGAACGTGTTGCAACCACTAATATGCCGGAGATGCCAGTTGAATGTCGCAGCTAAGCTATTGCTTTACATCACGTGTCTACGCCCAATCATAGCCTATATGGTGCGTTGCTATGGTCAACGATAGCTCCCAACCACTTGAAGAAGCCACCCTGCAAAACCAAATACCTCCTATGATTACTGGTGCCCCATGGTTTGTTCGGAATTAACAGTTGCGAGACAACCTGAGGATACCGAGCATAACAAAACACCTTCGAGATATGGCTGAGAAAACGTGGCGACGAGCCAGTCTATCCGATAACACGTTATTGACTAGAGTCGTCGAAATTTCTCAAGACCATCCATCACCTCGTCGTCATGTGATACGAATAGGAGACAGAGTCCGTGTCGGAAATAATATCTAGTAAATGGAGCCCTTGTTTTGTTTTCGTTACTTCATCGAAACTAAAATGTGGACACCTACAACTGTTGTGATGGTTGTCTCGGATTTACGTCTACAAAAATCGAAAACTGGACGTAAACTAAACCGTATGAGGTAAATTTATTATTTCGTTACTCGCCATTATAGCTATAAGGTGCGGTTTTCATAATAATCGTACCGAAGACTGAGAAGTTCTCCTCTATATCTATACATATGTAGATGCACTTTTTACCCGGCGAAAAAATCAGATTTATAGACGCAATAAATAGCCACATTGCCGCTAGAGAGCGCTCCTTATCTCTCTCTGTTAGATACGCTGCTTTATATAGGACTGCTACTTTTATTTTACGATTGCTTTGGCGTTATATGTAATAGCGTAGGCATTATAAAGCGTAAAAGAACGACTGCTATACGGTAAATAACAGCTAGCGTACACCTCAACACAAAATGCGCCTAACGAATTATCTATACAATAGTTAGCTTTAGTATACGTATTTCTATTCGATTCAGCTAAGGAACCTATTTTACCATCCGTGTAACGTAAGCGGTAATAGTCACAGCCTTCTCCTTGGCAAATCGGTGAAATATACGAAATAATTCTTCGAAACATAAACACGTGTTAATCTTTCATGCATAGAATGCGCTAGACAGGACATCGCTAAGTATGAGTGCTTACATCTATAAGGAAGTGTTTGTATGTTTCACCGTAAAAATGTTACTTTAACACAAAGCGTCAAACATCTGTCGCGTTTTAATCCTAATAAGAGAACTACCCAAAGTGTTAATCGCCGATTTTAATGTAACTTTGTCAGATTGTAGACCCCGTTGGATATTGCTCAACGGTACCTTCCATTGCTGCAGAGCTGCGAATTTAAGGGGTGAAATTTACCCTTGAAATTCGCCCCAAATCACGTTTTCCCAAATAAGTTTTGAATAGATCAAGATAGAAAAAAATATATCTATGGTGCACTTATATCATTTAATGTTCTCTTTCTGCTGGTGCGACTATGCATATACAGGGTGTTACAATAAAGATGGAACAACGTAAGTTATGCTTACTTGTTCGAATTTCAGAAAACGGTTATAATGGCTGCATTTGCTATCAAATAGTGTATGCAAGGTATTCAATTTAAACCCCGTTCTATGGGTAATTTTTTCGTTTTGTTGTAAAGATACAAAGACGGTTAAATTACAAAACAATTGAATTTTTTGCCATAGATTCAGAATCTTGTATCAGAAAAACAATTGACTGTATCAGTTCACCGGGAATTCAACTTTGCTTGAAAGAAATGAGTTACCCATACAACGAGATTCAAACTGAACAGCCTGCGTAAAGGTGATACTGATGATTATACAAGGTTTCCACAAAATGGTGACCTTTCAAACACTTCCTTAAATTCAAAATAAATTCCAGCATTCGAATAAATTAAATTCCATTGTTTATAGTTAGTAGATAAGAAAGCCATGACACATTCCAAATATATATAAAAGATATGATTACGACACTGATATGAATCTTTATAAACAACAGCGTGCGTAAAACGGAATACGTGTCATTTGCCTTATTTTCATAAATGATGCGCGCTGTTTTTTTATAAAAATCATATCAATGTCGTATTATTTTATATATATTTACAATATATTATGGCTTTTTTTATTATTTTTTATGTCAATACAATTTACCCGTCTGTTATTATTATAACAGACGGTAAACAGGAAAGGTGCTTCACAAACACTATTTGCAATAACATATATGGTTATATGCAGAGAATCCGGGCTTCAGTATTAAAAAAAAGCGCAAATAATACGTCTCGCAGATATTTTTGTTTGGTATACCCCTCCAAAACTTACCACCTACAAAATATAAGAAGAAGCAAGTTAATCTCCGTCGTAGCAAGCTAGAATTAAACACGATCGACTTGATTGAACAGCTCAACGATCTGTACACGATACCCGATGGACTCCTGCTCCTATACTTCCACTACTCCTATATAGCATACACATGTACACAGGTTGATAGAATATCTTTCCTTTTCGAATGGACTCTCTTGAAAAACGGGCAGTTAATTAACTAGGTGGCGATGATCACGATCTTTACCACGGCGCTACTAAGCTACCGCTGAAGCTCTCTTAAACTGTTGCTCCCGCTGCTTTATTTTAATGATTTCCCGGTAACTATGAATAACTTCTACATTAGACGAGGTAGTTAGTTGGTATTGAAATCGCGCGGTTTTATGCACTTAAATGTATGCAAAGTCGTTTCGCAATAAGAGATGAGCTGTACAGAGATGTAGCGGTGTGAGTATTGCATCTTCCGCTGGTTTTCAAAGACGTGCTTTAGCGATGAAGATGGTGGATTGGACTGTATACAAAAATTAAGTTCAAATTAACTTTAAAATAGAAAAAAAATGAATCATTAACACAAAATAAAGAAAAACTCTTCATCACTCGCCACAAGGAAATTTTGGGCCCGTTCTTCAGCTCTATTCATAAGATCTATCACATATTTAAGATTATACGTCAGCTAAGATTCAGTGAAAGACTTCTCAGATTCTAAGTAGCGAAAATAAGTAAAAATATATTGATTTGAGTTCAGCATAAAACGAATAGATTTATTTAAAGCATCCCACACTAAGTTTTTTGGGAATAGAAGATATAATAAAGACATACCAAAGGTTGTAACTAAATGGAAACGTTTATCAAGAACTTTCTTGATGAATTTCCTAAGGCAATGCGGAATGTGAACATTACATACAATATTATTCCCAAGAATTTAAATCGCGAAGATGGCTACCCCTTACATCACACTCAGAAATTCCAACTGGTTAAACCTCCTTGCAACCACCTCCATTGATGCACAACATTTCCGCTTCATCGATGCATAACATTCCCGCTGCAGTGGCCCAAAGCAAGCCCTATGTAAACCCCTCCGGAATGAATAATCCCCAGTCAGTGTGCAGTAACAAGCCTGAAGATGTCCCATACGAAACGTCGGCAAAATCTACGACAACGACGCGGTTCTCAGGACCTCTTTATAGTTTCCTGTTTTATGGCCTGTGGGATCATTGCCAACTGTAATTGATAATTACCTGTCTTAGTTGCATACCAACAAGGAATGTATCAGGGTTGCGAAGTACTATTTAAGTTTAAGATAAACGGTTCAAAGACGGATTCTTGCTTTGGTAAGGTATCCTATTGGTTCGTCGGATTTCTTCTTATTCAGTGAGAGGTTTGTGGGAATTGCATTACAGTATAATGCTACTCTCTTCGTTAGCACAGGAACGCATAAAGGAGTCAATAATCTTGATTTTGTGCAAGTGTGCAGGATGGCCAATGTTTCGTCTCGTACTAGTATATTTCTTTCCAATATTTATTCTATTTCTCCTTTATTAGGATTTGTTTGGCGATACGTACTAGATGTTCTTTACACAGAGCCACCCTATAGTTCCTCCCATCCTTAACCCCGTGTTTGGCAAAGTTTTCTACTATTCAATTAGGTTGGATACCTCAATAACTTTTAATCTAATACAATTTCACTAGTACTGAATCCTCTTGGTAGTCCACTACAATCTGGGCAATTTTTAGGATGATGCAGAATCAGACATGATGACTAGATGTTTAAAGATTGTCAATCTTCCGTATTTCAAGGTTTCTAGAATGGCAACAGCTTTGTTGTTTCAAGTTTATATGAAGAAAAATGTCGATGGTTATCGTGTAGACACCAATTGATATAAAAAAAAAAATCAATCTATTACCGAAAACTTCAAGAAATACTCAGTCGAATAAAATTTAAATCACTGCTCTGGTGTGTAGGGCCTTTAAGATATCGGACATTCAGGAAAGTCTCAAGTTATGACAAATTAACCCAAAAACTGGTAAAATCTGGTATCCAAAAGATTCTAGAAACGATCCATTTAAACACTTTGTATTTTGTTTTTCTTCTTCGCTGACTATCTTATTGTTTAAATTAATATGTAACATGTCTTAGAATTCTTGTCTTTTTTTCCAGTGCGACAGGAAATTAATCTTCCAAATAGACATTTTGTACAAATATCACAAGCAGAACTTCCATTAAATATACTAAATGAATGTATGTAATTATTATTTTAACAACAAAAACTAGTTCCACGCAACTCAACTGACGCAAGCAATTTATTTCAAATTACCACGGGAGGATTGATTCCTAAACACCCATCTTGCATTACACCTAACGATACCTTTAATACTTAGAAAAACACATAGGGGGCGCACGCAATGCGCGATTCATTACACTCATCGATATCGTTGCAAACCATATGACACGAAGCAACGCTGAAGGTCCGTCGACTTGTCTTGTCGATCTCGTACATACATAGGTTCCTCCGGAGGTCCTGGACGCACCAGAGCCTTAGACAATAGCGGGAGAGATGTACAATACAGTGGAACCGGTTGTTCGATTGCGTTCAGCGTAGTCGAGTATTGTTCTGGGCAGAAAAAATCGCTAATACTGTGAATATAAAACAGAAGAATTATATGGTATGTTGATTACTCGGTATTGTGTTCGTTTATTGCTTCGCAACGTGTGCGTAAGTTTGCGTAAGCATTCCTCGATCTTTATGCAGCGTACAAAAAGCTCCAGCAAAGAGCGTATGTATGGAGGACCTTCAAGTTCGTGTAAATGATTCGAATATGGGTATTTGCTTATTGGGAGATTACTAATTTCTCAATTCTATGTTCTTGAAAGAATTTATTACCTTGTGATGTGTGAATTTATTACCTTGTTACTTAGCAAGGGTCAAGAATATCTCAAAAAGTGGACATGTTTGGTTCTAGCACTTTTTAACGTTAAATAACTGTTTCTTTGATAAACACAAAAGTGTAAGAAAATATTTCAATTGGTTCCTTTTAGATATTGTGATGTTGTTCTCGTAAAATCTCTTCAAGCTAAAAGCCGAATCCGGGCTTTATACACGGGTAGTAGGGTTTCCCTTCCTTTTTGTATTATTTACTGGCTTTCTTTCTTTTCTGTTAGCTGCCTTTTTATTATGAAGTTTTAAAACTAGCCTCGCACATCAGTGGTAAAGGATTTTAAATTTAAAATTCTATAATTTGTGCCTAGTCAGCCCACAGATGATTAAAATCTCCTGTACTAATTAGCAGGTAGTCTTTGTTCGACGTTTTCTCCCCGTATAGCTTTTAAATATTATATTGTACATCATCTGAGAATCGGAGAATTTTACGGGGAATAATCCTTTGTTGTATGTGTTGTGTATGTTCCTTCCTTTATGCTGTTGGTACATAATGTAATTAACAAAAAGTAGAAAGGAATATTTTAAGACCCTTAGATTCTTTCTGTGTCTACGCGAAAAGAGGATTGTTATTAATGATAACGCATTTTTCAAGATCCTTTCGGTAATCCATATGCAAGGGAAAGGCAGGAAGAGGATGTCTTTAGAGTTAAATGGTTTGCGGAAATAAAGAATTTAGAAATCATTACGAGGAGTATTTTGACGTATCTTTATATGAAAAATAGTGTTACTGTTAAACATCTGGTTCACATTTATTTTGTTAGCGATTTTTTTAGATAAATAGAAACTGTTAATGGTTTACATAATGAGGAGATATACGTCTAATTTGTGTCTAAAAGTAAGTAATGTTGAACGAGTAAATACAAACTCGAAAGTTAGAAATATTGTACCTATAGTTAGTGTAAAAATATGTTAAAGTACTAAAGTAATATAAATATCATCCAGAGATAATAAATACAAGCATCTTAAGCATTAGTTAATATCCCTTCCTGAACAAATTCTCTGTTAACAACTTATCCAATGCAAAATCGTAAAAGCTCTATCACCATTGTCATCGCCAATCAATATTCTAATCAGTACAATCACACTTTTTCCTTCTCTATACGTAGAGTCACGCATACACATACAACACAATGGAATTACCGCAAAAATCAAAGGCACGCGACCATTGGTTGATCGCGAACAAAAGCGCAACGTATGAGCGTCAATCAAGGTTGTCCGATTGGAGAATTTGAAGAGGTCGCCGTTTTGGCGAAACAAAAGACGAACGCTACGTGGTATTCTTCGATGTTAATGGCTATAAACAATATGCGAATTGGTTGGTCTAGTAGAATGTGATTTTAAGTAATACAAAGTGCGAAGACAGACGGTATGGCAAATACCTGTGTTAAGGAAGACAACGCAATTGTTTTTGTATTTGGTAAATTTATTCCTTGACATAATCTCCTTGTAGCTCGATTTACTTAGTTCAAGAATGTTCCAACTTTTTTAAGCCATCCAAATAAAAAGATTCGTCGAACTTTGCAAAATAGGCCTCTGTGTCGGCAATGACCTCTACATTTGACATGAACCGCTTTCCACCAAGCCATTTTTTCAAGTTTGGAAAAAGTAAGAAGTTACAGGGACCTAAATCTGGCGAATATGATGGATGGGGCACTAGTTAGTTCCGTAATTGGACTAGTTTTGCCGTCGCAATTGGCAATGAGTGGGCTAAAGCATTATCGCGATGGTAGTTGGGGGCTACTGTCCCGGGATTGTCCTTCCCTTCTCCAAATAATCAATAAAGATTATACCTTACGAATACCAAAAAATCGTCGCCATAGCTTTTCCAGCTGATGGAATCGTCTCCGCCTTCTTTGGTGCACGTTCCTCGGGAAAAAACCATTTTGCCGATTGACCTTTGGTTTCTGGGGCGTAGCGATGTATCCATGACTCATCTACAGTCACATAGCGCCGCAGAAAGTCACTCGTATTGCGCTTAAACATGTCCAAACATTGCTTTGAAGTTATCATTCGATTCCGTTTTTAATCAATCGTCAGCAGACGCGGCGAAAGCTATCGGTGAAATGATAGCTTTCGTATACTCAATTTTTTGTGAAAGATGTTTTGCACAAGTTTAATTGAGATATTTGCCAAATTATCGATCTCTCTAATCTTTTGAAATAAGTTTGATTCGCATTAGCTCACTCGCTTAACTGCAGTCGAATATATGTTTCCCTTTGATTAAGAATCAACCAATGCAGGTTTTTTTTTTGTTTAGAACAATCGAAACATCTATTATTGAGTAAATATTCTCAGTTTCATTTTTTCTTAAGTTTTTGTTACGAATTTCACTTTACTTTAATAAAAATGAGTTTTTAAAATCTCTCCAGAGCTCGTCTTTGAAGAAATATCGTGGGTTGTATATGTCCCTCTAATTGTTGTATCCCAATAGTACAAAGAAAGATACAATCTGAAAATGTACATTCAACTGAGTGTAATAATAATTTTATTTGTAGCAATTCACGAAATTGGTTTTACATGCAGCAATAGTCGTTGGTGTAATTTTTAGTAATAGCATAGAACACATAAGTCCCGTTGTAACGAATTCATGAACATACAAATTCAAAATCCTTGACGGTAACAACTTAAACCAAGTCTCAGGCAGGGATATAAGCGCGCCATGGACACCGATGCAGGCAGAGTGCACCGGCATTACCGTTGGTCACATGCTCCTCCGCCCTCCCGTAAGCGCGCCGTCGTAACTTTTCGTCGTTTCTTTGTCTGGACGTTTTCCCATCCACAAAAAGAAATTAAATCTCTGACCAGTACTGTTCTTTTACTATGATTCCACAAATACATAAACTTGCTCAGTTTTAATAGTTCTTAAAACAACACCACTTGATGAATCTCTCTAAAATTTTGACAGCCATCGACTAGAGGATAGTGCTCGCGATTGGTAATGCAGGTTTTAACACAAAGCGCCATCTTTCTCCAAACACAGGTACATCTCATACCATCCTCGTACGTAATATATGCAAGTAATATATTTTGCAACAATGCATTTGCTTAAAAAAACATACGATAAGTGACTATATAACACTATGTCATATACACTCACAATCAATACCAACTTTAATAAACATCTCACAGTAAGTACGTTTATTACCAATACGTATATCTCTTGAGGCCCTGAAACCGTTAACAGCAACGTTCAGAAACACTTCGAATAGGCGGAGAGTAGTAATAATTTGTTCCACGTCGTTGGCATTCCTAGATTATGCTAACAATTAAATTTGAAAACAAACTTTAAATTTGCTTATCTAGTAAAAGGAATATAAAACAGTTGAGCGAATTGCTGACTTTATGGATAGTAAATTCCATATGCAAAGTAATTCTTAGTTCTTAGTTGTTCGTTGTTTATGTGACAAATAAATTCTTATACAATCCCAATGCATAACATCTTTAATATCTTCTTCATATCCCATCCCGGTTTTAAAATGCAGCTATATAGCAACGTGATTCTAAAATTACGACATAAATCGGCTCATATATGAGCGTATGGTTACCCTTTTTACCGTATCCCGTGAACGAGTCTGTCGCGTTTCCGGTTAGATTTAGGTAACCAACCCTTTTCTACATCTGCATCTCTATATCGAAAGTAGAGGACAAGGAAAGAAGAAGACGAATAAGAGAAAATAAGGACGATGCTCTTATTAAAAAATTATACACACATATATTTGAACGCGCCTTCTATATAGACGTGTCTCTCGTTTGGATGAGTGCACCGTTTTAAATGAAATGCAACATATGGCAGCTTATATCTGTGTGAATAATATTCCTTACGTTACCATGAGACTTAAAATAGAAGAGGAGAAGTACGAAATTTATCGTAAATAAAATTGTTTTATGTGTGTCTGTCATACCGGGCGTTCAAGATTCAACGTTACAAGCGATATCTTCCTTATTTGTAGAGATATAAGATCGAGGAAGATGTCATTGAAAATGGTTTGCAAAATCTTAAAAGATATACTTTTTAAAACTACCCTCAGTAAGCCACCCTCCAAGAAACCTCCCCCAAGTTAATTTTTTAAAATTGCACACCCATCTTTTTGACTTTATGACTGAAGTACGAAGAGTTTGAAATACAACGGTATAAACCAAAATTGCATTCAAGAAATATTTAATACAAAATGATCATATCGACATATCACTTCAAATCGATCAATTAATACCCTGGAAGTTGCTGTTGTGATAATATTTATTGCAATAGAATTACATGCATGCCGAACCTTAAGTTTCAAATCGTCTAACTTCGTAGGCGGAGTAGAACACACAACCTCTTTCGAATACCCCCACTGAAAGAAGTCCAGTGGGTTTAAATCTCGCAAGCGAGCAGGCCATTGAATAGGACCTTTAGTACCAATCCATCTATTGGGATATACGTCATTTAAATACTCTAAAATCAATCGTGAGTTATAAGGCGGAGCACCATCCTGTTGCTACTACAAATCATTGCGCTCTGTTAATGGAATATTTTCCATTAACTCGAGAGGGTCTGTTAGAAGTGTAAATAACGTTGCCTTGTCGTTCCTTCAAAGATGTATGAACTAGTGATACGTCCATTAAATAATCTACACCAAACGTTGACACACCGTATTACTTGAAAATGAGTCTCGCGTATCCAATGAGGATTTTTTGAGCTCGGTAATGACAGTTATGACGATTCACCACCCCATTGTTATGAAATTGTGCCACGATTTTAATGGTTGTTTCGTCCACACATAATCACAGTTTTTTATCTTTCAACTCCGATTTAATTCTCTTTTCAACATGTTCACAAGCATATGGCACAATTCTTTGTAACGATTGGTAATTTGCAGTCCGAATATTTATTCCAAAAGAAGATATATGTTTCCTAATATAGTAAATTAAACGGTAGATTACATGCAATAACAGCAACACATAAATTAAATTTAAATTTGTCATAGTGTCGTGTGCAATTTTTTTTTTTAAGAATGCTGTTTACTACTTACGTGACGTAGACAATCCCTTTTGGACCAACACATTAAAGGGATATTAGAAACTACACATTGAATTTTAACGCCATCATAATTTAGGTCAGGCATTTCTGCTATAAATTCTATAACATTGGTCGTTTTCGCGACGTAGGCAACATTTTTAAAACAAACGTAGAACTACGAAGTAGTATTTACGGCAGCGTACATGTATACACAACAGATCTGGTTGAGACCCGCAGTTATACTGAGGGTTATATCGAACCTCCGCCACTGCCCGTTGGCGCTGGGGAGCAACTCTACCCATCATTGAACTTTGGTTCATTAAATATGTCGTACACTTCTTTATTCATTCGTCTTTCCTATCCTATTGGATATTAAATGAAAAGAATACTTTTCGATTTTGATAATTTTCTACAAAATTACCAGAATACGGTTTATAGGTGATATTTTATGTCAAAATGTACTTGAACTTGGCTTAAACTACCAAACTTGAGCGTTCAATTGGCCCTTACTCCTCTTTCAAGGGTTTACAGAGTAAATTCAATAATTTACTAAGAAATGTTAAAAATTCCATAACCTTAACTGGGTTATAACATTAATAACGATAATATAAAGTATTTTTTTATAATGTGAATCTTCTTATTATGACTTACAAAAAATTAAACGTCTTAATATGCATTTCTCATTCCGTTTAAGAATGAAACCATGGTATATTCTATATATCTCGCCTAATAAGAAACAGACAGATGTAATCTGATAGACACAGATTAATAAACAAAAAAAAGCATTTATTAAATGTATATTTATGTAACTACACATGCCCATATATACGTAATATCATTACGTGAACTGTAAATGCTGTTAAAACAATAGAAAAATATATCTGATACATATACTAATGTATATAATTTACACACAAAGCAAAAACAGTATAAAATCAAATATCCGCTTGGTGTTTCAGTTGGTGGACATCCAAGAACTATTAAATTTCGGTTTTATTATTTCAGGAAGATCTTTTTTTGACTCCCTTCCTCAACGTGTGGATCTACATGATGCACATACATATTACATATTATACAGTCTATATTTTATTTTAAGATCTGTTCGTCTAAGTTTGTAGGTTTCTCCTTGTCATTTGAGGTGCATTTTATCGCGTCAAATATTTCTGGGAATCTTGGGGAAATAGTGGCAGTAATAATAATAATTTTATAGCCGCCTGATGGTCTTTTACGAGGTTTGACGGGATAAGCTTCTGGTAAACCGCATCTTATGGCATTTTACGAGTGTTGAAATCTAGGGGTGGTCCGTAAAGCGGATATTTGGGAGTAATTGTAGTATAATAATCGTAATTATTGAGGATGATTGTTCACAATAGATGTATGAATTTTGCTTCATCGATGCTTGAGAGTTGCGAAAATGACAGCTTCATAATTTATTGTTGTATTAAAATTTAGAAAAACAAAAATTGATTCAGGTTTTAGTTGCTTTCCTCTATTTTGTAGGTGCGAAAGTGACATGTAAAAAGTCTGTATCACTTGTATTATATGCTAACGATGTGATGCTCTTTGCAAAATCCTACATTGAAGGTAAGGAAAAATTAAAATATTATAACAGTACTGTGAGGAAAAGTAACAGTTTCTTTGCTCTTGGTTAACTAAGCTAGTTTATTTGCAGTAACTGAATATACTGTACTCCTACTATTATCCACGAGCAACCACTGAAATTACAAAAATCTCCGTTTTTTTATGGTAAATAAAGAGTTGATCTATCCACCATATCATTAAAGTTTTTACTTGCGGCTATTAAACATTTAATTAGGATTATTAAACATTTCTCTAAAAGATTAAAATACCTCCTTCTCTTATTGCCTGCATTTAAACTACACACCACATTTAGACGCATCTCACGGAAGAACATCCCCACATATAAATCAATTTATATTCAACATAAATACGTACTTCTAGGTATGGAATAGGGTCCAAATAAAAAAAATAAAAGAAAAAAGGACTCATGGGATAAAAATATCACCTACGTACATGCATACATACAAACTTCCATATCTAACGCTTTTCTATTTATAAACAACTCCTATAAAAACCAAACATCTTGATTCCTGCATAACATCAACCCCTTTCTAGTCGATGTCTCTCATATTTATTAAAATACATACATATGGTACCCGATTTATATTCTCTTGCTGCAGTCCCGAGATTAGAAAAAGGGGGAATCTTATTTATTTAAAGATGAATATGAATGTCGTGATGGGACTACCGAGAAAATTTCTATCTTGATGTTGGTAATAGGCAAGAAATATGAAATAACTTGTTGTATGGGCTGTTTCAACTTTTAAAACTGTGAATATTTTAATATTTCTGACGCTTTTTTGTTTAATTTTAAGGTGACAATAACAAATGTTTTTTTTATCGACAGGGCAACCGATTTTAATGAAATTTGGATGAAACCATTGTCTGATTCGGATGTCATAAGGGATTAAGTTTTTTTATCTTTTCCTACACGCCCTAAAAAGTTTATTGGGAAATTCCTCTATCGTTTTGGGTCAATTTTAGCACTCTAAAATCGTGTATGTATATATGTATGTGTATAGTAAAATTCCTACTTCCAGATAATTTTACATAAAGTTTGGAATTTGACGTGAAAAATTTCTTTATGTAAATACATCAGCAAAAGTGGTTAAGGTTGGTTTTTATGAAGTGCCAGATGATTCCGATAATAAGATTCCTTTAAATAACAAACAGAGTCTTCTAAAATTTTACTTCAAAATAATTCGGAATTGAATTTTCATAAAGAAGAATATGTATTTATATTGTGTATGTAGAATATATTGATAAGATTGTTGATCAACTTAAAGATTTATCGTTTGGGAAATTATTAGTTCAGGGAATTAAAAAGGTAGATGAAAGAGGGAGAATCTAGAAATTTGAGATTTGCTAATGAATTTCTTTCTTCGCCTTTTAGTGATCAATTTAAGCAAATGGTTCATTTATGCTGGATTCCTGGACATTGTGGAATTTGTGGTAACGAAAGAGCGGACCAACTGGGAAAAGTTGGTTCATTCTTTAATCCGCTCTTAGGCAAAGAACCCCCCGCTTGAACATATATATTATATGATTAAAAAAAAAACTATGGAGTGAGTGTTAAGTGAGGTAAGACATCCAGCTATTAAAATAAAGCATTTTCTAAAAGCACAAGATCAAGTTAAATTCCAGCCATGGTTTTACAGTATTCCATCAACCCTACGAAAATTTGTAACATATATTAGTAGAATTTGAATTGGTCATTGTTTAAATGAAACTCATTTATTCAGAATTGATATTATAGACTCTCTTTTGTGTAGAGGTAGTGACCAAGGTACTTTAAACCATATATTCTTCAATTGTTCCAGATGTAGAACGTAGTGTTAACAACAAGGAATATGAAGACGTTTCCTTGTTTATTCTTTCTGCTGAAGTCTTGTTGTGATCAAAAGCTAGCTGTATTGGGAACACTTGGATTCTTGTCCACAACATCAATCAATTTTTGCACCTTGTTAAGTGCAATACAATCATGAATTGAAGAAATCAATCAATGATTACTTTTCAAAATACATAGATGGAAATATATCTCAAGCATCATACATAATAATAATACATTTTTGTATTATTTAATTCCTTATGTAGTATCTCTATGATTCAAATGCTTTCACATAGAAATGTTTTTTTTTTTAATGCATG
This sequence comes from Dynastes maya, assembly GCA_029619315.2. NCBI lineage: Eukaryota > Metazoa > Arthropoda > Insecta > Coleoptera > Scarabaeidae > Dynastes > Dynastes maya. The sequence goes on from JAROYE020000014.1 coordinate 13,758,524, forward strand.
CCTAATATTTTAAATTAAAAAAAAATTCTCTTACTACAATTCTGTATACATTTTACACCCTATCCTTTTGCTATATTTCCATTAATAATTCCGAAACGGAACCCCCTTCTAACCATCTAACACGGAGGCAGTTTATTTTTTGTTTCTTTCAGACTTCTCCTGCTATCTGAGAAAGCTGACGTAGCCCTACTTCCGTTTCAGCACAGCTTCTGTTTTAAGGTGTACGATTTAGGCAAAAGAGCATTAAAAAACTTACATTTCTCACGCTACCAATTTCAGTCGCTAAAAAGTAAAGGTTGTAGTTCCGACAAGTGTTCTACATAAAGGGGGAATTTCTAATTCGGTTGTTTTGTTTTTTGTTTTCTGGTTGATATTTCGCGCTTGCTATGTAAGTGGTGTAGTTTCTTTTTTATAACCGGAAGATGTCGCTGGAGGAAGGATGTGTGTTGTGGGAAGGAAAAGAGATTTACTATGCGAATTTTTGTGCAACGTGGGGTGGGTTTCATTTCATTTTTAATTGCATAGTAGGAAATATGAACGATTTTTTTTCGCGGTTTTTCATATAGGTCTCTCGTAAAATGTCCAATTTTGAAAGAGGAAGGTGCTTGAACAATAAGAAATTCCAAGCTGAATTAAAAGCCGTTTTAGATAAGTTAGAAAGGTTAGAATCGTGGGTAATTTCTAAGATGAACAAGAAGATACAAACGAGGATTCGCTACTTGTTGAAGAAATTTTCATAAATAAAGACATAGCAGGTACTTTTGAAATACATTTTAGGGTCAATGATTTACAAGATAACTCACGCGATATGACTTCATCCACTAAAAGGAAAAAAGCTTGTAAAAGAAAGGCAACAAGTGTGGCAAAAGAAAGGCAGTGGAATATGAAGTGCTACCGATTTCAACGAAGGCATCTGGTTTGGAAGATGTAGGCATCATTGGTGGTAAATCCCCATTAAAGCTATTTTTTGATTCGAACTTGCAGACCACGATTGTTGATTATTCGTTGAAATATGCCAAAGATGATAACCGTCTTGATTTCGAATTCATTTTACCGCATATACATAGGTTTAATTTATTTTCTGGTTTTAACATTTATGTACGTTTGCCCTAACATTTAGTGATTCAGCTAAAACGTGATAACTCGATGTTTTATCGCGCAGATGGACATCTTAATGGAACAACTACCTATACTTCCTGATTTAGCAAATATCAATCAAGATTCCACGCTTTCCTTATAAACGGAGATTAAAACGATCAAGCTTAAATTTTATGTGTTTATCGTGAGAATACGCAGCCATACAGCCACATACATTCTCTGGATTCGTAAGATTATCGCCGCAAAGTCAACAGCTGGTGTAATTTCATGGATTACCAAGCCGTTCAACAGAGAAGCTGTTAGATTTCGACGAGGACGAATCGATGTAGCAAATCCGGCAGAACTACGGATCACCGTTGTTTCCATCTTTCTGTTTCCTTTGACTGCACGAAGAAAAACTAAGAATTAATTAACGTTTCAGAGCTTCACAGGGATTCGTAATTGAAGATATGATTAAACTATTATCTTCTAGTGTAAATTTTCATTAAAGTTTATATACCTAATTTAGGGTTTTTTCGCTTCTTTTAGAAAAAGGCTGGCGTTCCAATGGTATAAGGGAAAAAGGAAGAAATCCTTTTAGATTTGCTGGGAGACTGCTATATATAGAAATGTGAGAGATGTTATTTATAAATCGTAAATACAAAAATAGTACCGAAGAATTCCATTACGCCGAGGGAAGTTTTTATGCAATGTACCTACATGTGTTGTACAAATTGTATTGTATTTTTCGAAATGTTCTGATTGCAAATAATATGATTAATTCAATATAAAATCGATTTTTTAGTATGTTCCCATTTCGGGATAAACCAACGTGGAAAATTCTTACGCCCTCATACACTAAGCGATTATAAATAGAAATCCTAACAACCAAAATAGAAACAAATTTAACATAAACCATTGTATATGGAATCCTAGTTTGCTTTATCAACATTGACGTCAATGTCAAAAGTTACTTCTCAAACAGAGAAGCAAATACAATAAAAAATCTCTCGAAAGAATAATATTAAAAACACATACAACAGATGGATGAAGAAGACGAAGATGTGCTAGAGGAAGAAGAAATCCCACCCGATGACGGCGGCGATATTGAGTAAGATTCTACGACATCAACCATACGCATATCTTCACCATATATTTTAGCAAACTTCTCGGCGAAGATGGTCTCGACAAATTTCAAATACCCGATACCATTTTAGAAAAGATCTTGACGTTCGAAGAAGCGTCCAGATGCTTGAACACGTTGGGTAAAGACGAGAGCGCCGTTAGATATGCTTATTTGATGATATCACCTATTGATAGGTAAATTTTCTTCAATTCAAAACGGGATTCGAAATATTTTGATGATTTTCTTGACTCTTAGGAAGCTGTCAGATATATCTATGATATTGAATTTCAAACACTTACTCTTCATAGATGTAAGTGGGAATTATCTAACGCTTGATCGGTTGCAAGTTTTATCCGAGATGCCATACGTTTTGTATATAAAAGCTCAGAGGAATAGGATTGAATCAGCTGCGTTAAATCCAATGCCATATTTGCAGGTAACTTGTTTACATAATATATATTACCCATTCAAAATATTCCCCATAGATTAAAAAAAAAATCACGTTCTTTATTGCAATATAGCTTAGAAAAGACTTCTTGAGAATTATTTTTTGATGAAAAAGGAACATCTTGAAATTGTAGAGGTAGTGGGTAAATTCCTTGAAGTTCATCTAGAAGAGGTGGTTCATTTCTTTTTAACACGTTTTAAATGAGGGTGGTTCATCTCCTAAAGACCTGGCTAGAATTTCTCATGGGTGCTCATAAAAACAGTTAGTCAGTCTATCGGCTGGTCTATTTTTGTTAGTATCTATTTTTATTTTTAGTGATATAACTGTGGCATTACCATTTGTTTTACTACCGTTCTAAAACAGAATAGCACACATCTTTCGATATTCGTTTCTAAATTACCTATTTCTTTTTCAATTTAAAGTCATCTTTCTTTTCTACCAGGTTCTATCACTAAGCAGGAATCAGATTGCTGAAACTTGCGACATCAACCAACCCTTACTACAATGCCTGGACTTGAACTGTGAGTATAAAATTCTTATCTTTGTTATTTTGTTACTTTCCGAAATCTGATTTGCTTTGCCTAGTATCCTAGATCAATTTATTACTTTATTTTCTTGTTTCTTTGCTTATTATAATGCTTGGATGTATAGAACACATAAGTAACTTGATAATGTCTTACTAATTGTAGCTGGTGAACTTCTTTTGATTTAAGAAGGACTTTGTTCACTGCCAAATTTAGCTTCAATGATTGATAAACCCATGAAAATCTTTAACAGCATCTAGATGCTGTTGATCCTAAACTTGATTGTGAATTATAGGCAGAGAAAGAGGTCTAAAGAGCCAAATATTTCTTTCACTACAGACCAGGTCATTGTATTTTACATTCGAAGGTTATAACTTCATTAAATTGCCCCATTCTTGCAAATTTTTGAAGACAATTGTAGTTGCAAGCCCTATGATTTCAATACTGTCAATACTCTGTGTAGTAAAAGTGTGTTCATTATCAGGTTTGGTATTGGGCACTTTCACAAATAAAACTGGTCCCCGTCCTTCAATGTTGTCATCCATTCTACTAATGGTTATCTCTCAAATGTTGTATGAGGTTTTTTAATTTCGCGTTATAGTCATTTCTACGTTGCCGAATTTATTATAGAAAGTACATCTGATTACGTTGGATTATTGAACTACATTCAGACGCACCTGTGAATTTTAACATATCAAAGTGAACTTAGAATTTTTTACGATTCCCAGCAAAAAAAAAGACAGTAAATCACCTCCTCGTTTTAAATCAATAAAAAAGAGATTAACGACAACAGCATTTACAGCGGCAATAATTTATTTAATCGGGCAATCCTCCACACACATACAGCACATATAAATATGTCTCATTCACGAATTCCGTCGGACGACAAATTTAACGACACATCTTTAGCATAATCGCGCGCCAGATAAACACATCTCCATTATACAACCTAATCTCGCCGACACTACCAGATTGTACAGGTCGAATGTTGAGCCGTACGATATCGTAAATCACACGCTAAACTCGGAAGAAGCTGAAGGAGACCGTTTGGGACTATTAGGTGCATTCCGAACGCTTCTTAATTAAATATTCCGACGTCGGCCCGTAAAACTTTTCTATAAATTAGAGATTATGGCGCTAGCGCGTGTTCTTGTGGGACTATTCGGATTGTGTTGCTGTATAACGTATACATAGGTATACGTATGTGGAAGCGACGAAGTTAGAAGCGTCGATATGTCTAGTGATAGGTAAATATTGTGAGGTCTCTTTGAGTTATTGCTTGCATATATATTCAGCTTGAATAACTTTGGCGACTTCTCACATTTGAAAGTTAAAATACTTAAGTATATGTATTTGAAGTCGTATATAAGAATTTATATCCATAATTTATAGATTCTGATGTTCTTTTACAAGGAGGTTGCTACTATAACGTTAGTTGTCTTACGAAATGTTATCTTTGATTTATTGCGCTTGTTTATTCTTAGCTACCGAGAATTTTTGTTGTTGAATTTAAAATTAGGGAAAACCATTAGCTTTAGCGATGCAGTTAATTAATTGGGAGTTACGTTCGACAAAAAAACTAACATGGAACTCCCACATCTCCAACTTATAGAAAAAAGCCATTACGGCATCACTAGTACGTCGAAGACTGCTTAGTAAGAACTGAGGTCTTAAGCCTCAAATGATCTTCTGGTTATATACATCAATACTCAGACCCATGACCACCTACGCCTCTTTGGTTTGGTGATCAAAAACTGCTCAAAAGACTGTGCAACAGCACCATCAATAAATTTAGAGACTTGTATGTCGCAACCTGTCCCACAGCAGCGTTGGAAGTCCTACTGAGATTAGCGCCGCTTTACATCCACATTCAGAAGCAGGCTATCTATATCGAGTGTCTTCACTTTTAGTAAAATAAAGGTATTAAAGCTTGAAGATCTTAGAGGGCATCTCAGAATCCTTGAAGATCCCAACATCTCACATCTGAGGCACATTGCAAAGGATACGATCTCTATGCGATATAATTTTGATCAACCTATAAGGTGATCATTGAAAGCCGTACTGCTTGGGCATCAGTGAGCCTCAATGCAAAAGAGGTACCCTGGCATTGTACATTGACGGCTCGACAATAGAAGGAGTTGGAACAGGTATAGGCATTAGTGGTCCTAACTACCTCCTAAAAATGCCTACAGGACTCCACAATACACGAAACATATTTCAAGCAGAGATTTCTGCTTTAAACCTGTACGCCATAAACAACCTCGAGATGTTGAAAATGTGCACCACCATTATTCTCTACATTCTCTAATTCTTCTTTTCATATTGTCGAAAACATGAAATAGTTGTTCCTGATCGAAGCATACAATAGCAGCAGTAATTTCATTCCTTAGCTCTTCTATCGTGTGCAGTCTTTTACGATATATTTTATTTTTTAAATGTCTAAATCACAAATAATCCTATGATGATCTTACTGGCCAGTGCCCGTACTTATTATCCTGTCACCATAAAATCCCTCAAGATAACGTAGGGTTTTATGAGCTACATGAGCAGTTGCATTGTCCCATTGAAAATATCCATACTGGCGTCCTTCAACATCTAACTACCTAATAAATTGTTCTAACATTGCTCTATGGTGAACAGCTGTTACCGTTTCTTCAAAGAAAATTGAACCAATTATTCTAGAACTTGACATTGCATCCCAAACATCAACCTTGACTGGATGCAATTGTATTTCATGAAATTTATGGGGATTTTCCGATGACCAAATTCTATAGTTCTGGGAGGAAAAAGGATAGATTTAAGGTCTCATCATTATTCATATTCAGTGGGATCAATTTTTTTTTTGTTAGCTATTCTTCAAATCTTTTGCTATCTGCATCTTTACTCTCTGAGTACTAAAAAGAACCATATTTTCTTGCGAAATGCAGAAAAAATCTTAAAAAAAAAACAGGCGAGAGATAACTAATAATAAACCAAATATAGAAGTTGATCATGAACTATCTTTGAAAATGTCAAATAAATTAGAAATTAACAATCCTATTGCACTTTCTCATTATAACTGAAAGGCTCTCATTTAAACTATTGCTTTCAAATTTTCGAGATAAAAATTCGTAAGCCTTTAAATGAATCGCCCAGTATAAGCGATATTTAGAGAATATGATATGTTATGCAAATTTATTTCTTATAGAAAATAACTTCACGTTTACATACATTATAAGAAGCAAGCAAGAAAAAACAAAGCTATTAACAATCTAAACATACAACAGCTAAAAATTCCATCATTTTATATATAGAACCACGTGTCTTTTGTGTGTGTATTGTACGCAGAACTATGAATGGGATACATAATCAGCGGAAGAGGGTTGCTAGCAAAAATTAATATCATTATATGTAGGTATACAGAGCTTCAAGCTTGGCGTTGAGGAAACTGCAAGAAAGAATGTGGGAAACAACACTTTTAGGTAAGAATTTGCGTAAATACAACCCATTGCCGGCGACAGATTTTTTCCTCTTTACATTTTAGACCCCTTAATCTCGCCGGCTGTGGATATAGAAAAAAAATCGCAGCTGTGTTTATTCGAAAAGGGTTTAAATTCGGTATAGGGTTACCTACTGTTTTCGTATAAAATCGTCTCTTCTTATCGCCTTTGCGATATTATTATAGTTTTTTTCCTTTCGTAACTACAAAAAAAAGGTCGCCTAAAGGTGTCTGTTGGCCGATTTCAATATCTAGACGTCTGTACATTGAGAAGAATGAACCAGAAAAAAAGGGGTTGGAAAGATCATTAATAAGTTCAAGGCCTGCTGTTCAGTTTGCACGTAGACGTGAGTATTTTTTTCTCAGGGGGTTTATTTTTATTCGGATTATAGTTGAGTACTTCTTTTTCCTTTTCTAAGATGCCTACAAGGAAATGAAGGGTTGTTACAATAAGGAGAAAAGTTGCTAAGTAATCTGGGAAATGAGCAAAATAATAGAAAAAGTCGTTTGGTTGATTAAGGATAATGTAAACAGTAAAGAAGTGGACACGGAAACAAAGAGAACAGTATTATTGACGACCGCGGGAACCTACGGACCATATGACAAGAAAATTCACATAATAAAAATAATGACACGTATAAAATAAAGTGACTCTCTGATTCTTAAAAATGACGAAATTTGCTCAAAACTGCAGTGTATTACAAAAAAGAACTCTCAAAATTAAGCAGCTCACAAACAAAGAACGCAATGGTATATTACAGAAGCTGTTGCAACGCAAGCAAGGTTAGAAACTGAACTACTTGGAGTAAGTCACCTGGCTGTGTCTAAACTTTGGCACATTTGGTAAAGAAACAATACAATGAAAGTAAAATATATGCAGATGTTTCTTCAAATAAAAATAAATGTATTATTAAACGCAAGAATTATTCGAAAAGCTTAGCCAAATTGACAGAAATTCCTTCCAATTGGCGAGGATCAATCCCCAGTCTGCCTGCTGCTGTCGACATTCCTAAATCAACACCTTTTTGATGTTTTTAAGCGAGGAAACTATATTAAACGCATATCTTGCCTAACCCTTACCTAGCAGATATAAATAAATTAGCTAAATTGAAATTGTGCTTATTCAAAGTGAGACTGGTTGATTGTTTTCAAAAACTTTATGATTGTGTTCATATTGATGATGATTAAAGCATGATATGATATGATAGAAGAAAAATTCCTCGTCTTCAATCGATCGTTTCATCACAATTACGCGACGATACCGATCGTGCGTCTCTCTTTGCGGAATAATGACGACGCCGTTTTAGCAACAATTGTTAAAGAGCAATTAAGTATAAAAGGTGCGTCTCGTACAGGAAGAACATATCGCTGAACCGTTCTTCAAGGTATACACGACTTGTGCTATAAGCATAATGTAAGCTGTCGCTTAAGTATTCTGCCTTTATTATTCTATAGTGTTTATGACTGCAGGAATGACACTTTCCGCGGCGTTAGCTTTTTGCGCTTGATTGAAAACTTATTTGACTTTATTATGAGTTTTTCGAAAGAAAATTATTCTTGACAAAAATTTGTGCATCCTGATTTTCGAGAGTGTTCTCGTAATCAATATTCGAGGTGTTCTAGTTCTCCTTTTCCTTTTATTATTCTTTTATTATTTTGTTGTCTTAATGGAATCGAATCTCCTTCAGAAGAACGCGTTTTATAGCATTTTAATGAAAGAAAACTATATAGGCTACCAATAAAACGAGTATTTGTAAGCCTGTACTGCACGACGCAGCTTCAAGAGGAAATTTATAAAAGTACTTATAAGAGGAAATATGCAATAATGAAAGCAGTTTACTTCTTTAATGAAACCTAAATGTAATCAAGCTTGAGGAGTAGAAAATATAAGTGATTCTAAATATTTTTTTTGTAAGAAAAGAATTTACAACCTTAATAAAGTATAAAATAAATGGATTATTAACAAATAAGACGCCAAGATTGTGTTTGAAGAAATGTTGCGCCTTCTTATGCGAAAATCTAGAGAACATTAACTTTATCCCACACTACATAACAACACATCGACATAGATCGATTAAAAATACCTTTTTCGAAGTACAAAATAAACAATCCATCATGTTTCCGTAGAAAGAAAGGTCTTAAAAAATCGTAATTCCCTGACGTCAAACATTAGGCGTTTTTTTGTAAAAATCCCTTCTATACGAAACCGACAACAATCACGAAAAGTTCAAACGTACCAAACCCATTAAGAAATCTCGCTTTCTATATTTCGATTTCTATTCCTTTTTTTACGTACGATTCATAATGATTTCTCTTTCTTTCATTTTTTTTTTCGATTTCTTTGAGCTTTTAAGGGGGTAAAATAAGTAGGTACCCTTAAAAATAGAATGAACACACATGAAATGAAAAAAAAAAAACGGGGAATCGTCTGTCGTAAGGGTTAGACGGGCTCCGATCTTTTGTAACCTTATACCTCGTCCCGATTGTCTGCCACAGGTAGATATATCGGTAAAACGTAAGTACGGAGAGCAGCTACTATCACGCGTTTTAGTGGAAAAAAAGGGACGAAATGATAGATGGAACTCGTGATTGATTATCAGAAAATGATCGATGAACGCTATTACCGGAATTTTCGTTAATTGTTGCTAAAGCAAATCAAGTGTAAAATTCTGTGAGAAAAAATGAAATTCTTGAACGTTGTGAATACATGAAAGTTGCAACCGTAAAAGATTGATCAAATAACGGATTTTTTATCGTTAAATATCGTCTTAATCCCACACTGATTGAAGTGTTTGTTGTGTAAAATTATTGTAATTATAGGCAGTTACCCGTGATTTTTACACACATGTCGCAATCTGGCATTCGTTTGTTACTTTTATGTTATAAATTTACGCAGTGATTTAACACAATAAATGTAAAGTTTAGAGGAAATGTTACTCCGCATTTTTCAAATTTTATATTTATTTGTGTATAAATCTAGGAAAAGCATCAGCGTTTATGGAAAGAGCCACCAAGTATACGTAAAGATATCGAAAATAGGATCAAAGCAGAATTGAAAGGTAAACAGCTGTGGCTATGTCTTGATGAGACGACAGATTGTAAAAAAATCTATTTTGCATATTATAATACGAATACTAGATCCTATTAAATCGAAATTTACAATCTTATTAGCTAGCAAAAGACTAAGAAGGTGCATTGGCGAAGCAATTAAGTGTCAAATAATCAACTGTTGATGTTTATGAGCGAAGGAGCAGCGATATACCTAATGATGCAAGTTTTTCAACAATCGTATCCACACAGATAAATTTTGACATCCCAACTCTACCCTTACAAAGCTCACATTCCCAGATTACCAAAGGGATAAATCAAACAAAAAAAAAAACCTAAAATCGAAATAAAGTAAACGGGGTTCACCCTTTCACATATCAACGAAAAATATCTTCACATGAAACTCCATACCCATCATCCGTTTTTTGTGTACAAATTCATTTATTACATGAGTATATTTCCATCAACTAAAAGCATATTTTTCTCACGGAAACCCTTGCTTTAGGTCGTGGTGTAACCTGACGATTATCCTTTTTCCGCAACTTAAAGGGGTAAGAATCGTCAATTTCGGGATGTCTAAAGACGAGAAGGGGTAATTCCAGAATATTGGATTTCGAATGCGTCACTCTCACGTAATTCTATACGAGTTGCAGGTAATGGCAGTGAAAGAAAGCGAGGTAAAGAAATTATCAATTAAGATTTTGCAGGTAGACGCCATAAGGAGTTTTTCATTTTTTGCCTGTCTGTGCGAACTTGTGCGTTCTTGTAGGGGGGACTCGAGCTTATTATTTGAACCACCTGAAGGGTGAGGAATTGTACACTTAGGGGTGTTCGGTTCTTGTATATTTTTAAATAGCTATAGGAGCAAAAAAGAACGTCTTCGATGGAAGTGAGGGATTAACAATCAGAAACAGGAAGTGTTTTTTTTGTAAGAAAATGTTAACCCTGTGTAAATGTAGTTTCCTACTTTACTTCTCCTAATTAAAATATAAAGTATAAGTATCCTACAAGGTGAGTCAGAAGGAATGAACTAAACTCCAGGAGTGTATTGTACATATGAAATTAATAAAATTCATATGTTCTTATCCGATTTTCATTTGTTTACAAATTATAGCGTAATCAAAATATTTTAACTGGCGCTCTTGTAAGCGGTCCAAATTTTCACTTGGTTTCGAGTTAATACGTCTTAAATAAAATAATAATAATTGCAATGACTACCCATATAAAAGAAAAAGTCAGGTACGTTCGACACTAAATGTTTTTTCGATTCCCGACTCACCTTGTATATATAAACAGGATATTCTCAAAGTTGAGGCATTTATATTAACTTTGTTCTATGTAATATAGATATTTTCTTGTCAATTTACGCGGATATACATTTAATTAACATAAGCCGACAATGTCTACCAGCAACGGACGTTTTAATAATTTAATATTTTTAAATTCATCAATGTCAAGTGAGGTGCCACACAAAAGAAAACAAAAAGCAATCATGTAACGTCTTCATGCATACAACGAAGTATGTAACGCCTACATACATCGTGTAATGGAATTAATTATCCTATAAGCGAAAAAATTCCAAAAAAGGTGTCCCTCAAGGTTACAATATTTCACCTTATTCTTCCTAATATTTAATTTTCAACGAAAAGCGTTAATATTTTAGCGTATTTTTCAGTTAAAATTTAGTAATGTATGCGTATATATAAACGGCGTTTTTCCCTTACAAACTCCCTCTCTGCACTCCCCCCTACGCCTCTAAATTCGGCCCCGTCTCGTCCGGAAAGGTCCCCGCGTAATGATTGATGATGTCCAACCGAATTTTTTAAGCGTTTTTTACTTTTCTCACAACTTTTTTAAAATGATAAATGGATTCGATGTCTGGATTGTTTGGCGTCTCTCTCTTTCTCACTCGCAGACTGTAGCCGTCTAGATTCTGTAAAGGACGGCTGCCGTATAGTGGAGGAATACAATGAGTTGCGTTAGTTGCTCGCCCCGATCTAGATGTATGCATAAATAAATGAGGATGATGAAGGTGGATTTTGGGGCCTTCTCACGTTGGAGTTTGAAGTGTGCTTAATTAAAATTGGAATAAGCGGTTCGATTTTGTATTGTTGAATAGTAAGTTTCGTGATGATTTTGAAGTTCTACGAGGGTTTTTGAAATTGAAAGTATACTGGAGGACCTAGATGGTTGAATCTTCCAAATTATAGTTGCTCTAACTGAAATTAATGTTGCAATATAATATCAACAATCAAATATGTTCTTTGAAATTAAATATAGTTGAAATATCAGAACAAACAGCTGCTACAGGTTTCGAATATTTCGACAGATGTGGCGTGCGTAATGCATAGCCTTTAATTCAGTCCTGGCAAAGCCAAAACATACAACGATGTCGGTCCAGAATAAAAGTAAGGTTATAAACAAGCTTGAAAGTGTGCAAACTTTAACAGGAATTTCTAAATTATACGATGTCGGAAAACCCACAAATGATAATACAAGGAAAAAGAATGAGATTATAGCCTACGTTTCATCAACAGTTAGTCATTCCGGGCAAAGAAATCCTACGAAATCGCACTTCTTACATGGTTTTTACAACAAAGGAAGCAGCATATTCCAATATCTGGCGAGATATTGTGGAAAAAACTAAGTGGTTCCATCAACAAATAACTGAAAGAGATTGATTTAACACCTAACCAGATCAACAGTGCTAACGAAAGTGGACTTTTTTTTGGAGAGACCTTCCAAACAAAATTCTATTAACGATTAAGGAAAGGACAAGGCTCGAAAACACATTTCACGTCCTGGGGCCTGTCAGGACGAACTTGGGATATTTGAGAGGAATCCAAATCTTCATGTTGCATATATGGGCCAAAATAAGGGAAAAGCATCGATTACAACCCATTATACTTAATAATAATTATTATAATAATAGCTTTTATTTTCTTTTGCAATAGAAATTACAATAAATAATGATGGAAACTAATATTTCAAGTACAGTTTACAGAGAAAAACAAAAGGCTAAATTCAAAACACAGTAAAATTCCAATCAACTTTTAACAAAATGAGAATATAAATGAAATAAAAACCATTTTTAACATATGGGTTTTTATTCTTTAAAATTAATATATCCCCGTCAGTATTTATCTTATAAAATAAAAACCGAGGTAGTGAGTCTTAGTTTTGTGGCAATTTAATTATTGTTCTCCAGTTTTCGCACCACGTTAACTCAGGATAGAGTACAATGTGAATTTGTACTAGCAGTACATATTTCCGGGCTGATGGGCCGTGGTCTTTGATGTGTCGAAGTCGACGTTTCGTCGATGATTACTCTTCACTGGTCGTCTTACCAGTCATCAGACGACCAGTGAAGAGTAATCATCGTCCTGAAGATGCCGACCGCAGTGTTTGGCGAAACGTCGACTTCGACACATCAAAGACCACGGCCCATCAGCCCGGAAATACGTACTGCTAGTACAAATTCACATTGTACTCTATCCGGAGTTAACGTGGTGCGAAAACTGGAGAACAATAATTAAATTGCCACAAAACTAAAGACTCACTAGCTCGGTTTTTATTTTATAAGATAAATACTGAAGGGGATATATTAATTTTAAAGAATAAAAAGTATTTTTAACATATTTTAATATTTGAGTATTAAATCTAAAGTTACAATCAATTACTACACTCAGATTCTTAGCCTCGTCAACCATGGGTAATCGTTATTGGAAAGCTTGATAGTAAGTGATTTTTATCAGAGAAAACTTGAACGATGGATTTTGAAGGATTCAACATCAACGAATATCGTCGAGCCAGCCCAAAAATGTTGTTCAAATCACACGAAATACCGAGTAACGCCTGCTCTCGATTAGAAAAGTCGAATATGTGATAAAGCTGAATATCATCAGCATACATGGAAATCTCATAGGTGTTCACTAACGTTGGCAAAAGAATTGTATAGATAATGAAGAGCAAAGGACCTAATATAGAGTCCTGGGGAACGCCACGCTCCACAGGAATGGACTCGGAAACACCGCTAGGTAATCCAAGAGATTGAGTCCTATTGCAAAGATAACTATTAAGATATTATAGCTTAATATGGACAAAAGGATTTTATAGTCCAAAGTGTCGAAAGCCTTGCGGAAATCTAGTAAGACTAAAATGGAAGCTTTACCTTTGTCGCGGACGGCAATTAAGTCATCAGTAACATTTAATAAGCATGTTGTACAACTATGTCCTGAACGAAATCCAGATTGAATCTCTGGTATGTTATTTAAATCTAAATAAGATCGAAGCTGGAAGCTAATGATTTTCTCCAAAACTTTGGATAAGATGTTTATCGTAAACGGTTTCATGATTTTTTCGGTGGAAGTTACAAAGAAAATGATGTGGCACTGGAACACTGAAACAGTTCACTAAAACCCTTACCACAACACTTAATTCGTACTGGACGCACGTTCGATAGCCAAGCTATCATCATCACAGCAAGACTGTCTTGCTGCGATGATGATAGCTTGGCTATCGAAACGTGCGTCCAGTACGAATTAAGTGTTGTGGTAAGGGTTTTAGTGAACTGTTTCGATGTCTATTATATCTGAAAGTGTCCAAAATATATCGTTCTTTTTGAAGAATTTTGATTTGTTATTAATACAACAAATGCTGATTTTCTTTTGAATTGTATGTATGTTGTTCGTTGCCGCTTTTTACGTAATTCAGCCTCTGCAAATTAACTAAATTGAATGTTGTTAACGTTTCCAAATGTAGTTTTTGTATACGAGTATCTAGTGACGTTTAAATCGTTAAAGAACAATTGTCGTCTGCATGGCGGTAATACTAAACTATACAAGAGTTAAGCATTAGCTGCATTCGAATTGATGATTGATGATAACTTGACGTGATTTTAAAGAAATCGAAAGAATTTATCTAACTTTCAACACACGAAAAAGACTCAAAATTTACGAAAAAAAAAAGAATTTAATTTAATCTCATTTTTATTTCATTATATCTCAAACGGAAATCAATTCCTGTCGCCTATTCCATATAACCAATTATTATACAAAGCAAGCTGTCTACTTTGTATAATATCGATGACTCAGTACGTAGGCATTTCGAACACAGCACCAACCTTAAATTTATTAATTTTAATCCAATCGATATTCATTTAAGAAACAAGGACCACGACGTAAACGTAACAGTACTCTCGGTGCCATCTAGTGACGAAAGTTCGGAGTTTCGTGTTTGGAATGACGTGTAAGGGTCTTCGTTTTATAGGTGTCTAAAATGCAAGGATGGTAAACGTTGTAATGCGGCTGATTTGACTGCTCAAGATGGAGTTGTTAGCGTTCCATCAATTTTTACTTCTATAATCATCTTTTTTTTCAAAATTTCTGCAGTCAAATGGAAGACACGTAGATATTAAGAAAGAAGAAACAATTTTCGGTAAATAAACTGATCGTATATATGGTTATTTACTAAAAATACTACCTATTTTAATTCATAATGCAATTGTATATGCATCTTAAGCTTAAGATTAAATATTTTTCCTCTTAACGTTTGTAGATCTGGTAAATTGAACAACGGATAATAATAATAAAAAAAACTGTATGCAATAAGCGAACTAGATGTATATGTGTTCATTTACAAAAAAAAAATGTAATTTTAAATTGTAAGACAATATCTACATTAAAAAAAAAATAAATCATATGTTTAGTTAGTTACAAAAACAGTTTTGAACCCACGAGTACTTTTGATGAAAATTTACATAAAAATTATTTATATTTCTGTTGAAAGTTTGTACGTTATCCATTAAATCTAATCTTTCAATTAAACATGATGGTAGACTTTCCATTTAACCTTCGAATATTGGAAGGGGCTGTATTACAAAACACTGTTTCTAAACAAATTAGATTTTAATAGGGTTAGCTGGTATCCTAATTCGAGTATGCTGAATCTAATGGTGCTAACCGTTTTTAAAAGTTAGCTCGCGTTTTCGAGCAATTTCAATTCAAACATTTTAGGCCCAAAAATCCTCCAAACGTAATTTTTATCATTTTTTGACCATTTATTGAATTTAAATCGATGGGAATCGTTCGAATAAACATCGTATTTACTATTTGAAAAAAATTGAATGGATCCAGTCGATTTTTCGTCATTTTTTAGCAAAAAAAAAAAAAAAATTTCTGGATTTTTTCATTTCTCATTCTCTGATTGCCCTGATTCTTCTGTATCGTCATCTTCTTCTTGTAAATTCCAACAAATGTTACCCAAAACAGCATGTAGCTTTTTGCCGCTGTACCAATGTTCGAGCATTGCCGTCACTTGATGAAAACGCTCGCCATACTCATCGGATTCATTTGGTGATTGTTCAAAAGGTGGTACCGGATGGCAGTAGCAGCGTGGGTAGGGGTAATTTTCAACTCGTAGTCGATCTCGACAGTACCGCGAGAGAGTTCAAAGCGACAGTATATTGCACGCTGCACGCCAAATAAGTACGCGGAGATGGGACGCCCAAAGGGTGTAACGTCCCCTTCGAATGTGAATAAATATCTCAGGCATTTCCCTGGATTAGAATATAGAAGTCCGCATATTTATTGCACAATATGCAATGGCGGATTGCTAAGTCGCTATAGGTTTGAATGTAGAAAACATTGTAAAAGTAAACGTCATGTATTGAATTTAAGAAACAGTATTCCATACTGGCAATTTTTATATGATTTTATTTTTATGTTAAGTGTGTGCAACATCCCACAACATCTAGTATCTAACGAATACTTTCGTCTTTTTTGGGCTAAGTACGTTCCGTCATGGAAGCTGCCAACATCTATGCAATTACGATACAATTTGCCACATGTGCAAGATACAGTAAAGGAATGCATAAAAGACGAGTTGAGAAATAAGAAAATCTGCCTATGTGTGGATGAAACAACTGATGCTCAGAAACACAGCGTCATTCATGTTGTAGCGCGTCCTTTAAAACGTGATGGTCCACCAGCTTCATTGTTGTTATCCAGTAAAAGGATTCAGAAAACTAATGCAGAAACCGTTGTCAAGATAATAAAAGATTCGTTGAGAGAATTTTGTATCACAGGAACCCAAGTCACACTATTCGTTACAGACGGAGCCACAACGATGCTGAGAGTTGGTAGGATGTTGAAAATATGCTTTCCGACTCTTCTTCACATAACATGCCTCATAGACGCATGTCACCTCGTAGCAGAAACCATTCGAAAGAAGCACCCGATGGTGGATAAGTTAATAGCATCTACCAAAAAAGTGTTCATCAAATCTCCCAAACACATCCGTGTATTCAAACAATTGTGTCCGAAATTACGACTACCACCTCAGCCTGTAATAACGCGATGGGGAACATGGCTCCAGGCAGTATCTTAGGAACAAAGGAAATGAAACGATTAAAACAAAATGTAGCACACGACACTAGACGCCATGCGGAACGCAGCAGACGTCACGCTCTCACGTGACCCTAATTACATACCGATTAAGCAATCCTTCTAACGTTTACTATTCTCGGGTTTCGTCAATCTCACGTTTAATTCTTTTAAATAGCTTTCCTTGGATGAAAATACGTCTAAATTCTTCCGAAATGTGACGAGAGCTGTCATTTATCAATGGAATCGTTAATTTCCTAAAGAATATTTCGCGTTACATTCTCTTCTTTATCCCGCTGATATTCTTCTTGATGTATTTATTCGATTTGGTATTTCCGATCGTAATGTTTATTGCTATTCATATTTAAATTCGCAATTGTATGTAATTGAATCCATCGATTAAGGTTGAACTCTCCAATTAATATGCATAATATATTCCCAATCGATATCTACTTGTCATACAGCTAATATGCTCACCTGACACGATCCGTTATGCTTAAAACTATCTTTTGCATGATGAAAGAGTTGGTGTCCATGGCCATGTTGTTTGCACATGTGTACTTTGTTAGATGTACAGTTAAAAAGCGGTAATTTTAGACAGTTCTTGTATTTCGTCTATTATATTTGAACAAGCGGTGTTTTAAGTTTGCTGCGGTGTCGCTTTCAGGTTTTCAAAGTTGTTCCGAAGAACATATGTCATTCGATGGTATTAGCTATTATGTATCTATTAATATTATATCTCTATACGTTCAGATTTTTTTTCTGTAAGTGCCTTAAACTAATGTAAATGGTGCCTATTTTTCCCGATTGACATGTATAGCTTTACAACAGTACTTTTGCTATTGACAATAATAAAAAAAAAACAGTAATAAAATTAAACAGAAAAAGATATGCCGTCCTTTTATTGTCTATGAACATGTGTTTTCCATGTTTTGATAATGCTTTCACCAGAAATTCTAAAAACAAACTCATTTCTTTCAAATGTAATAAATTAATTTACATTATTTTTTTTTATACCAAGTGATCCAGAATAAGTATTTTATTGACTATACATATTTGTAGAAATATATTCTTCTGCAGTAAATAAAATAAAACATGCTGAATTTCTAAAGAATGTGGCTTTTCTAGATGATTTAGTATAAAAATTTAATACAGTTTAATCATCAATTTGCACCATGTATTGGTATGTTTTGTATGTGTAATTCAATTTGCTTCTTGGGGATTAGGAAATCCCAGCTGATTAAACCTCGTAACAACCGCCACGCTTCCTTGATCCATAACTTTTCCGCTCCATTGACCCGAAACTAACCCTATACAAACCCCTCCGAAATAAATAATCCCCAGTCAGTGTGCAGTAACAACCCTGAAGCTGTCCCATAAGATTGTGGATGAAACGTCCACAGAAGCTACGACAACGACGCCATTCCAACGCAGAAACCTAGATTATAGTACTTGGATGTTTTTCTTTTTGTACTGGATTGCTAAGAAAAAGAAATTACCTAATAAGTTTTGTGCAAAAATTTAAAAATATAAATATAAATATAAATACAAATACAAATACAAATACACAAATACAAATACAAATACAAATACACAAACACAAATACACAAATATAAATACAAATACACAAATACAGATACAGATACAGATACAGATACAGATACAGATACAGATACAAATACAGATACAAATACAAATACAAATACAAATACACAAACACAAATACACAAATATAAATACAAATACACAAATACAGATACAGATACACAAATACAGATACAGATACAGATACAGATACAGATACAGATACAAATATAAATACAAATACAAATACAAATATAAATACAAATACACAAATACAGATACAGATACAGATACAGATACAGATACAAATACAAATACAAATATAAATACAAATACACAAATACAGATACAGATACAGATACAGATACAGATACAAATACAAATACAAATACAAATATAAATACAAATACACAAATACAGATACAGATACAGATACAGATACAAATATAAATACAAATACACAAATACAGATACAGATACAGATACAGATACAGATACAGATACAGATACAGATACAGATACAGACACAAATACAGATACAAATACAGATACAAATACAAATACAAATATAAATACAAATACACAAATACAGATACAGATACAGATACAAATACAAATACAAATACACAAATATAAATACAAATACACAAATACAGATACAGATACAGACACAAATACTGATACAAATACAAATATAAATACAAATACACAAATACAGATACAGATACAGATACAGATACAGATACAGATACAGATATAGATACAGATACAAATACAGATACAAATACAAATACAAATACAAATACACAAACACAAATACACAAATATAAATACAAATACACAAATACATATACAGATACAGATACAGATACAGACACAAATACAGATACAAATACAGATACAAATACAGATACAAATACAAATACAAATACAAATACAAATATAATAACAGGTAGTTATTATCTTATTGAAATATAGCGTTCATTTTGAATCAATAAATACATACAACTAATTTCACAAGAAATACCTACATTTCAGCTGCAAAACAGAGATCTTTATCACTTTAAACCGCAAAAGGAACAATATACCCACCATTACATCATACAAAAAAGAAAAAACAAAGTCAAATCAATAACAAAGAGAATGTATATACGTACATTAGCTTTCCTAAATGACTTGTGTCATATTTAGAAGCCAAGTAACAATGTTGCTAAGCAGTGCCGTTCCAAACAACTTGGCCACCTGTGTGCGAAAATATTTTGCCGCCGTCCCCGTCCTCATTATTTTGTATACTTGGGGAATAGTTATTATATACACCTAAAAGTAGTAAAATTGCTCAGAAGCATTTTTTTGTCGTAAGACTAAACAGCCAATAATTTATATCCTTCAGACTATTTTGATTTCTGCTTACTCAGTTCGTACCGCCTAACGGCTCGTTTTCCTTGTTGATTATTTATCACCGATGCCGCCCTTTACATTGGCCGCCTGTGTGCAACGCACACTTCGCGCAGTGCCTGCTTGTTCCTCTTTGGTGCAAACTAATAGCGGAGCTGACATGCTTATGCTGTTGTAGCTAGCAGACAAATGACGCGATCGTGATTAAATTCGGCACACATGACCACAGAGGCGCCAACTCAACGCATGCGCCACTACGATAACCTTCAAAGCTTGTTATGGCGAAAGTGTAGATAATATTTGTCTTACCCCCGTACATTCCTCATTTCGCAAAATCAATGTTTTATTTTTAAAAATGCTTAGTCAAATATTCTCCATATTATAATCCGCACGTTTCGTGGATCCGAACAGGGTGCAAATTTTTGGTGTTCGGATTATCAAGGCCCTGCTGTATATTTATTTTAAATAAATCATGTGTAAAGGTTAGCATAAAGTTTGTCTTCTTCATTCAAGTTTATACAGCTAAGAGCTTTAATATCTTCGCCTTCCAGCCAACCTTGCTAACAACCACTCTAAATAGGTGCACTCATAAATCAAAAAATCTAACAAATTATCACCTCTGTGCATACTCTATATAACCTGGTATCCGTTATCCGCCTTGCCCACTTCGTAATAAATTAAAATCGCCCATTTCCAATCACACATTCCGGGAAATTATTATCGCCCAATTGTTATAAATCTATCAAAATAACCTTTAAAGTGTAGCGTCAAGGTGGAGCTACGTTAATTCGAATATATACAGGATGTGCTACATAGAATGTGATACAGAACCAAAGCAGGAGTATCGTACATCATTCGCTATGCATACGTTGATCTGAGGCCTACATAAAGTCGATTTTGTAAACAAATATGCCTTGCCCAAATTTTCATTCACGTAGTTTAAGTCTTTCACATTAAATACTACATCCCGTATAATAGTTGTGGAATTTGAATGAACGAAATAGATACGTAGATCCAATCTAACAGAAACATGCTAGGCTCTGAGATAAAGAACAGAACACGTTTTTCTAAATGTCAATAAGGTAGCAATTACCGAAATGATTAATGGGTTTTTTGGACCGTCAAGCCTTTTGAATATCGGTTCTTTTTTAAGGTCATCTAACGTAAGAATGTATTTCGAGTTTGTCTTTTTTTTTGCTCCATCTTACCCATTTCTACTTTTAATTTAAAACGATCGAGAATCGTGCGGAAATATTCAAAGGAAAAAAAAAGTGGTTCGATATCCTTAAACATACAAAAAAATGTATATAAAATAGTTGGTTATTAGATTAGACGTTCGTTTCTAATGATTTCTATTTTTTGCTTAGATAGATAGATCTAAATATTAAATGTTTTATATCTTGCATACAAATATGTTATTTAAATTGGGTTAAAAAGGCTATGGATACTGCTTAAAATTACGCCTAGTGCTTATACAACTTCAAGTACCGTCGTAGAGTGCTCTTTGGCTAGTCTAACTGTAAGGGGTTATAAATAGCTACTACGTGGTTATATTCTTTAATCCTATAAATGTCAAATATGTAAAATAATACTACTTACACTACCGGCCATAACTATTTACCCACCCAAAGAAAGAGTTAACTGAAAAAGAAATAATGATAGCAAGGACTGTGGCGTAGTATGGCAAACAAACGCAGAGTATCGGCGCACTCCTCGCCACTGAAAATATTAATTAATTCGGAACAGCTGTTTCAAAGGCTCACGGGCCCTCATTTTCAACCGAATTACCAAATAAATCTGAGCGAAAAAACAAAAATTTTGTCCTTAATTCTACCATGCTTGTCTATACCTACGCTCTAGGAAAAGGTGTATACATATACATATACCTATGAATGTGTATATGTATATTCTTATTTACGGCAACCTACTATTCTATCGTTTAACTCTTACATGCTGGGTATATGCGGAAACGGGTCCCTTATAATTGCCTCGTCCCGCCTTCATAAAGTAGAACAAGACAAACTATAAGGTTTCCTTCCCGTTATTCTTCTGTCCGCACATTCCAATAAATCTAAACCTTTCAATATGTATGTACAATGTCGTCGTGTTACGTACATAACACGACGACCCGGTCTTTTGCCAAATGTAGTACTTTAAACGGGAAAGATTCTTTCACGCTAATAAATCAAACAGGCAAGAAAAATGAAGGGGCGCATTCTCCTTGTTCAAGAGATTGTTACGTCTTTTTATATCGATGGTCTCAAATGCGTCCAATTCTCGATGCGAGGTTATGCTTTTAATTAATTTCAGATTTTTCTAATTTGATATTCTGTCTCGTGTCTTGTAGGTGCTGAACTACACTTGACGCTTCTGTTCGGCGAAACCTGTAGCATCTGACGTGCTCATTAAATCTAGTACCTATCGCTCGTTTTGTTTGTCCAATGTAGGCTTTATCGCAGTCAATGCCTTCAATTTCGTAAATTCCCGACCTTTCTTTCATGTCCGGTTTATCTTTCGGATTACCAAGAAGCGACATACACTCGCGGCATTCTTTCTATCAATTTCGTTAGAGTAGCGAGTTCTATTTCAAGCCAGACTTGTTGTAGTTGTTTCCACAACGATTCCTTGCAAGTCGGAGAATTTATTTTCACCTGTCTATCGAATTCCCCTCACAAAATTCTATGGGATTAGTATGTGTGTTTTGAGGAGGCTATTTCATTATTTTAATATTGCTTACGCGTTTCATCAACTCTAAATATTTGCGTCACAGTTTAGAAATGTGTTTCGAATCATTATCATGTTGAAATATAAAATAGTCACTAATTATTCTCATTCCAGATGGTATAGCATTTGCTTCCAAAATTTCCCGATGGCGCTGTCTTCTTAAAATTTCATTTATTTTAACCAAATCTCCTACGGATGCGGCGCCAAAACAACCCCAAACCATTACCGATTCGCCTCCATGCTTGACTGTAGGTACTACGCATGATTCTGCTGCTCGTTCTCCTTTCGAACTTCGAACGAACGTTCTTCTCTTGGAACCGAAGAGTTCAGATTTGGACTCATCGGTCTACAAACATTTTTCCATTCATCAACTGTCCAATGTTGATGCTCTCTAGCCCATTGCAGCCGTTTTATTTTATTTTGCTTGCGTAAGAGTAGTTTACGCATTCGACCAAATAAACCACTCTCTCTTAACCTACTTTTCACGGTGGCTAAACCAACTCGTTTTTCACGCTCAATACTTATTTCTGTCGAAGATAATAAAAATAAACAATAACAGAACGACTGTATTTCTTTAAGCAAATAAAAATACCAACATTTTATTTTCTATTACTCTTTATCTTTACATTGTAATGCAACTAAATTCGATTTTCCATGCCAATTTCGTCAGTAAAGCCGTTTATCCCAATACCTACGCCTAATCCTTGTCTCATTGACTCAGTTCTTCTAACGCGTGCTTCTTTCTTGCCTCTAGAATAAGGACGCGTAGACCTCGATGTTGTCACTGCGTACAGACGTCCTCCCTTAAGCTCTGGATAATCCTTTTCCTTCTACGCTTTCAGATAATAACATCTACACGCCCCAGTTCGACGTCGAAAGGACCGAGACCATCAAGCAATTGGAGCTGCGCGGCAACCAGATGTTCGATATCAGCGGTACTTTTCCGCGAGGTCTGGAGAATTTGTATCTCGTAAGTGCGTTTAGTAGGGCAACTAATATTGCCTCGCTTCTTTTATTGAAAAAAGAATGAAATTAAAATGAAGAAAAGAAGAAAAAGCGAATTTAAAACATTAGTATTAAATAAAATGGAGTATTAACTAATTATGGTCTTTGCACCGAATCTTTGATTGATATTTTTCTGTCGCACCATGTGGGAAACATCTTTATTATGGGTTTTTCGAAAAAAAGTTATTCCTGATAAAAGTTTGTGCATCCCCTAAAACCAAACATACACCAATAAAATTTGGAAAATTTCTATTATACGGGGTACGTATGAAAATTTGATTTTACCCAAGAGTAAAGTACCCTTATTTCAAAAAATATGGAAAAACGTTATTTGTAAAAGTTGTTTACCATTAAAAATTATACCTAAATTTAAAGTCGTACCCCGTATAATACCAGCAATTTTTCGTATTTTTATGGTACGAGTTTAATTTTAGAGGATGTCCAACTTTATTAAGAATAATTTTTTTTCAAAAAACCCATAACAAAGAAGTTTCTCATATGGTGCCTACTTTAGCGATGACGCTGTATGTTGATCACAATATTTATATGATACTTTGTGAATTCCTGTTTTGTTTATGTTACCTGCTTGGTTTTGTGTACGCCAGTATTAATTTTAAAATGAAACATAGTAAATTATTATTGAAATAGGCAATTTTACTGATTTATAAAGTAGATATGTTGAGATTAATAATGGAATATTATTTTGACCAAATGGTTGCTGCAGCTGTGTTGGCATACCTATCAAAGGTCTCTTCCAAAGCAGTTACCTCAATTTCAGCAATAACGCCATGGGTTTCTGTGTACACTTCAGGAATTGTTTGTCGTTTGTTAGCGTAGACCTAGGACTCAATAAAACCTCAGAGGAAAGAATCGCATGACATCAATCGCAAAATCTGGGTATGCAATTAACATCAGCGTGTCTCGAAATCACACGAGCAGGAAATCGTTGTTAAACAAATTGATGGTTGAGGCACCATCGTGTTGAAACCACATTTCTTCGAAGTCCACATCATGCATATAAGTTCGTATAACTTCGTTCTCAAACAACTTCTTGACCATCTATTTGGTTATCCAGAAAGAAATTTTCTAAATATTCAGCGGAAACTTTGACCCAATACAATTAACGGATTGAAATAAAATATAAATGAACTGATTTAAAGCGGTATGTCAAAAAATGTATCAATCTTTACGAGTTTCATTTTTAATAAATAATAGATTATATTTCCTGAAAATAAACCAAACATAAATCTATTAATCACCAAGACTACAATTTGCAGCGATGTTTTTGATCCTCGCACTCCTAAACAGGAATCCCATTCATAAATTCATTCGCTCTGTATAGTTCGCGTCGTACTCGTTTTTCTGTCATATTGTAGCGACAAAATCTCTCAATTATTAATCACAGATACACGACAACACCAGACGGCGTCACATAATTTTCCCTTTCATTTCTTCTTTCTCCGCATCGTGGAAAGGCTTTTATTCCGCTCGTCAACAAAAGACCTGTGTCGTCCTCGTTTTGTCGTGCCTCCTGTCCCAAGAAAGGACGTCTTCGCAAAGCGTTCGTAATTGTGAGGGAAACTCAACTACAAAAATGAAGCTCGCGCAGGTATGTCTATATACAGGATGAACCATTTAACTGGAGATCAGTTCATTTCTGGCAAATTCCACACGCTCAAAAATACGTACATATATACTTTTGTCAAACAGTGTGTATTCGGTCAAGAAAATTCTCCATTTTGTAATTATAAACAATTGGGCTGCTCCATCCCAGAACAGAGTATGTGAAAAGAAACTAAATTTGCTGTAAAGCCAGTTTTAGTGTTTGGCTAAACCTTCAGCACTGTATTCAAGACGGGCCCAATATTTTTGTATATTGTGTATAGTGGTTTACTATATGATGTATTTCACCGCATACGTGAAGACAAAAATTTTGAATTTCAACCTATGATTGGGCACATACTGTGTTTTCATATGGGAGATGAAGGAAAGAAAACAATCGGGAAAGTGTAGATACTATATTTGGAGCCTGCTCCGAAACCAGAACAAGGAACAAGAAACTAGGAAGATGCATCTAACACAGTATCTACCTATGTGCAAGAAAGCTCAATTTTGAAAAAAATATCAGTGTTCTGGGACGAAGCAGCCGAATTCTTATTAGAAGCACTAGACGCACGTTTCAATAGTCCAAGCTATCATCATCAGCAGTGAAACTGAACTAACCGACTAAGCGAAAAACTAACCTTATAAAGTAATATTAAATATATAAACCCAAAAATGTGCAAATCTAAAGTAAGCAATTTAAAACAAGACAATTTTAAAATGTGCGAATTATGCAAAATTTAAAGTTAGGCTTAAACTAATTTCAATTATACATGATATAACAAAAGATAAAGGTTGGAATTTAGGGGTCCTAAATCTGAATTCATTAAGTTATGTTTGTTCTTGTAAATTTCCATGCCTTCATAACCATTTAATTGGTCAGTGCCGTTTACGTTCTTAACTTTATATGGTTGTTTTCCGGCTTATGTAGGGCAACACTAGATTTACCAAACATTCTGAATTTGAGATGAGCCAAATGATTTTTGAATCTAATTCTGATTGACCTTTTGGTCTTCCCAATATACATTTGATCACAATCTTTACATGAAATTTTGTAAACTCCTGATTTATCCAAGTAATCTACTGGGTTTTTAGAACTTTCTAAAAGGTTCTTGAGGCTATTGTTTGAAGAAAAAAGAATTTGTGGTCAACTTTAGAAAAAGTTTTTTCAAGATCTTTGGTGTAACTTGGATAAAAGAGTAATTTAACATATTTTTTATTACCGTTGTCAATACGTTTAAGTGTGCTTATATTTCTACCTCTATTCTTTTTATTGATTCGTTAGACTACATTTTAAGAGAATCTGTTAAAGTTAGCAATTTTGATGATTTATTTTGGTTCATTTTGATACATATCTTTAATTAAGGGAAAATTGCGTAAACGATGTGAGTACCAAAAAGTTAATATTATTATATTATTAATATAGTAGTTATTTATTATAAATAAAACTACTAATATTCTCTATTCTAATTGATAAAAACGTTAAAAAGCTTCAGCGGTAACATATACATACAATTAAATTTGGTATATTTAAGAGCGAAAGCTAATAATTTTCTTCCTTTCGAATTGAATCTATTAAACAAAAAAAGTACGTAAAACGAACGATAACCGATTTACCTTCAAAAATTTCTACTCTGACATTATCTATTTTACAAAGATATACATTTATATACGAGGTGTGGCAATTAAATAACCGGAGTGGTGCTATTATCGGCAAACAGCGAGCACGCCACGGCAAGTTTAAACATGTCTGTGCTTGTAGATGCTTCCCCCACCTTGCGCTCGATGGGCACGGTTGTACGTCGCTCAGTCTCGCTGTAGCAATGGTCCGTTCAAGTCCTTACGCTAGCGTCGCGCCGGAAAAATGCAGAGTGTTCAGATCGAGCAACGAGTTAACCTCAAGTTTCTTGTGAAACACGAGGTTCTAACTACCCTTCACGAAGGAGTGAGAAGACGAAGACCCGATTTGTGGAAGAGCAAATCCTGGATGCTCCACCAAGACAATACGCCAGCCCATTCCGCCTTATCTGTGAAGGCGTTCTTTGCGAAATCCGGCATCACCGTGTTGGACCACCCACCGTACTCGCCCAACCTGGCCCCCTGTGACTTTTTTTTATTTCCTAAGGTAAAATCGGAGCTTAAGGGGACAAGATTTGACAGTATGGAAGCGGTGAAAGCGAAAGCGACGGAGGTTCTCAACAAGCTGACAGAAACGGACTTCCAGCACTGCTTTCGATTGTGGAAAATTCGTATGGAGCGTTGTAGGGATCGGCAAGGAGAGTACATTGAAGGGGATAAATTTTGTAATGTAATTGGTGATCAATAAAACGTTTTGTAGCACCAGTCCGGTTATTTAATTGCCACACCTCGTACATTGTGAAAGCGCCCTTGTATATATTCCCTACAGAAATGCACGTATATGCATAAAGTGACTCTTCTTTTTAAATCTGTCCCTGTCATGTACTTATATTGTACTATATCTATGTATATGTATGTGCCAGAGTGTCGTTTTAAAATTCTCAGTCAATAAACTGCGAAGTTGGCAAAAGGTGTCGCTCACCCACACGTAATACATACGTATAGCCGTCAGAAGCGTCGGTACAAGGTTTGGTGTACGTCCGTATAGCCGTGCCTGTCTCGCTCAAGACCGAGAATAATGCGTATCTAAAATGCAATCTCAATTGAGCATGAAACGGTAGTAACTTACCGGTGATATACAAGTCACTGTGTGCTGAGGCGCGGGCTTTTTCTTGTTACATCGTTTGTGTGCGCCAAGTGTATGGGATGCTGGAAGCTACATCAAAGCGTCAAAGGTTTGTCTTGTCGGGGCGCAATAATAAGGGAAAAAGATGGATAAAGAATGCACGAAAAAAGAGAAATAAAGATGCAGAAAATATAGATGATGTATGGAATGCTTGTAGTCTAATATTGGGAAGGTGTATTCATTTAATCTTGCGGCATTTACGTGACAATGCGCTCATTATACATCCTTTGTGTCCTGGAAAGTCCTTTAGGACATTCCATTGTCATACGTTTGGAGATGGTTCCCCTCCCAAATCAGCAGAATATTGCTCGCTCTGTTTCGCTACAAGATTATGTGATGAGAAATATGCAGCCGTTAGATTTATCATCAGTACCTTGGACTTGTTTTTGACAAGCGCATTACCTGAGACCCACACATTGAACAGGTGAAGAAGTATTACATAGCAAGGAATCTACTGATGCCTCTAATTGCCGGGGATAGTGTCCTAGACCTAAAGATTAGTCTGCTTCTATGTAAGACAAGGCTGCCTCGAACAAACAACCTCGAAGACACATCTGAAAAAACTGGAGATCATACAGAACAAGATGCTGAGAATGCTAGTCTCAGTTCCATTGTAGATTGGAACCTGGGAAAGAGTGGAAAATTTAACAAATCCTTTGTTGGCCTGTGTGTGAGTGAAGTCACAGGATCGACTACCACCATTTTTTACTTGAAATGTTTTTCTCCAAATTGTCCAGGAAAAGAACCATCTGCCCTCATATTAGGTGAACAACCTGTATGTAACCTCTTGAATCCATGTAATTCTCCTTCTCGCACGAAGTCAACAACCTGAAACACGCCCCATTTCTCCCAAGCTTACACAATTTCCAGCAAGAGTTTACCTTGCTTCATATACAGCTTCCCTCCTCAGACTTTCACGCAGCGACAACCCTTTCTATCAGTTTTCCCGTTCCCCATTTCGCACTAGATTCCGTGCTTTAGCTTCAGTTTATCGTTACCCCAGTCCATACCACACCCTACAACCCTATTCCACTTATCTGGAACTAGGCAATTAACACGTGAGAACGCCGTGAAGGGGTTAAGCAAAGAGAATGTAGTGTTACCGTACACCGTGCCATCTCTCGCTTCTGACGATTAATCAAAGCGATCGCAATAACATTCTAGCGGGACGGAGAAGTAAGGTTTTTTTTCTGTTTTCTGGAAAGGGCCGATCAATCAGGATATCCGCGGAAGATTTGCGAATGCTAATTAAGTTGAATCGCCATCATTTATACGCCAATCGATTCTTCCTCCGATGTAGAATAAAACTAAAACAAGTTTTGCTTTGATTGGTCTAACAATTCGGAATTTACGAACGTTTAAAATTTGAAATTATCTAGAGATGCATAACATTTTCTAACTTTGAAGTTTTCTCATGTCTAAACAGTTAGTGTTAGGCGATCGCGATTTTCATTATTGCAAAGTACTCGTCGGGATCTTTAAAATGAACTACTATAGAGATCTTGATTAAAATTAGAAACCGTAGAGCTTCAATGAAATACCACCCAAAATTGGCACTCGATTTTCAGTCTCTTGACTTGAACACCCTCTGGACTTTTCATTGTTACATGTAAAGTTCATGCTTTACATCTTGTGGCACAAACTATTCGAGAATGTTACGCGGAGGTAGATGCATTAATAGCAAATACAAAGAAAGTGTTTCTCAAATCTCCCAAACTAATAATGGCAATAAAAACATTTCAACGTATGCATATATTCGCTTTATTTACCAAACATCTTTATTGCGTCAGCTTTTATTTTTTGCACTGAGATATTAATTTCAAAATATCACTTCTGTCAGCTGCGAGTCACACATAATCCGCGGCCCAAGCGACTGATCCAATTCTGTTGCGAAGACCGATTGTGCCCGGGATTGGTTATAGTTTAATAAATTATGAGTATTATACAGCGATTCTTATACCAACTTTAAATGAATTAAGTTACTTACATCTAGAAAAGTATCCAACGTTCACGTAATTCGCAAAGAAAAGAAAAAAAACCGATGAAAAATATTTATACGAACACTTAGGAGGATCATCGTAACCAGAAACAAACGAGGAAGAGCTTTAACCTTTTGTCTTGGCGCGGCAACCCTTTCGTCTGGCTTTGTTCCGACTAAAAAGCGTTCCGCTAGAGGGCGCTTTAATGCCGGTACTACGGTACGCTTATGAAAAATATGTTCGTTTTCCCATTTACCGCTTTGTTTTTGCAGTATAAGCCGTCCCTTGGCTATATTCGCTTGGCATTTTTTGTCTCTCGGGTTTGTTTTGTTATCATGGGATCTCGGGATGGCGTTTTTTTTCCCGCCCATTCGAAAAGGGCAACTACGGGGTACGATTTAAGTACCGATTACCGGCGGTAATTTTCGAGCCGCAGGTCGCCCGTATATAAAAAGAAACAGTGGGTTTTTCTTCTCCTCGTAGCCGAAAAGAGAGCAGCGAGGAGAAATGGGAAATGTTAAACATCAACGTGGTGTACTGGAAGTGTTTGAAAAAAGCCGGGATAAATTGGAGGGAATTAAGTGGCAATTAGTTGTTGCTTCTTCTGTTTTTCGTCGTGAGATTGTCGCGGACTTGAAATTTGGCTGTTGTGTTCTTTTATCCATAGAAAAAATGGAGAAAATACTTTTACAACTGTAGTATACGGGGGTAGTCTGAAAAGTTTTCATTCTAACACAAAACCAACTATTTTTTTCTTGACGATATCGTCTAATATTAGATTAAAAAGTAGTGGACTTAAAACACACCCTTGCTCCAGTCCGATTTTACTCTCAAAAGTCTGTGACTTCTCGTTTCTTAGCCTTGCATAACTTTTAGGGACTTTGTACACTTTGTATGAGGTTTTTCTCGAGTTTTCTCTTTTAAAATTTGCCAGAATCTTTTTATTTTATTAATTCTTCTTATCCATATCGCTAAAGCAAGCGTGTATCCGCCTTCCCACTTTAATTGCTTTTTCTGCTAGCATGAATATCTGGTCACTGGTTCCCCTTTCTCTTCTGAATCCGCATTGGCTTTCTTCCAGAGTATTATCTAATCTTTCCCTTAATCGGGATTCTAGTATTCTGGCATAAATTTTGAATATTCTTTGCTAGCTCCTTTTTTATATATCGTTGTAATGACGCCCATCCGCCAGTTTATTGGTATTTTCTTTTCATTCTTAGCCTGATTCATAATAGCTAATAATCCTTGTTGTCTTTCTTCATTCATGAATTTAATCATGTCCTGCTGTTTTTCTCTTTTTCATTTTTTGTATTGCTTCTTTTGTTCTTTTTCTGTTATCTCTTCTGTCTCGTCTTGCACTTCTTGAGCTACTTGGGTGGTATATTGTTCATTATTTTGGATATTATTATCGTTTAGATTATCCTCTTCCAAAAGATCTTTAAAATATTCCCTCCATCTTTCCATATTTTTTTTTTCTTCTGTAAGTATATTTCCATTTTTGTCTTTTATGTTCTTCAACATATTTGGTTTTGGTTTTCTCATTTGTTTAAGCGTAAGAACCACTAACATCAACTGTTAAACAACAACAGAGCGTCTAACATGGCTGAAATGTTCAAAAGTATCTTTCAACGTATGCGTATTACCAAAATATTTTTGATGATTAACGCTATCTTCATATTGAGGCGTAAGGGTATAAAAATTGAGTGGGTTACTATAGGTATTTTCCTTATTATCGAGTATAGAGGTTTGATTACTTTGGAATCTCTTACATTAATATTCCTTTACACAGGCAGAAAATAGAATAAGCAAAATCAACGAGCATGATTTCGGCAAATTGACCAATCTCAAAATCCTCCATTTGCGCGGCAACCAGATTAGGAAACTCAACGGATTTTCGTCAGATTTAGCCAATCTGAAGTACTTGAATCTACGGCAGAACAAGATCAACAAGGTGCGTCAGTTCAGGAAGCTGCAATGCCTCCCATCTTTGGAGACGCTGATCGTACTGCAGAATCCTGTGTCGGGTACATATATTTGACCATTAGACATTTCATTTACTTCAATCAAAAAAAAAACAGAATCGAAAAGAAAAAAATTGATTATTTTGATTTTTCAGGCGTTGAAACTGAAGAAGGACCTGCGGGTGAAGATGAAGAAGGGGGTGAGATTGACGAAGAGGAAAGGCTGGAAGATATTATTAGGTGAGTGTCCATTTCGATTAGTTGGACATATTGAGGCAATATCAAAATAGAGGAAGATTCAGAAAATGTTTAACCTAAAGATCTGATACAACTACTACATTGCTGATTCATGTTAGGGTCTCCATTTTGGTCTTGCTTCCAAATTTGAAACGCATCAACAAGGTACCAGTAACGCATGACGAAAGGGAAGAAGCCGCTGAAATCCAGGAGGACAAATACGAAGAGATCATGAATGAAGAAAGTAAGTAGGGGTATTGCTGTTTCTCTTATCCGTTTTTTTCCCAAGCTACTTTTTTCTGAAAATTTAATAAATCTTTGGAAATGAAAGTTGCTGCTGTAGAAAGTAACACAGGTAATAGGTTACTGTATAAACAATCATCGTTATCTGTTATGTATTGAAAGAAAAATTACTCTCAGCTAGAATCAATATTATATCGTAGTATAGAGGGGTATAAAGAGAAGCTGCACCACCTGGATAAAGCGCAGTACTTTCGACCTGTTGACGGAGTGATAATTCCCTGGAGTCCCTCGGTAAAATATTTGGAATTTTCAATAGACCAGCGTCTTACTTGGAGCCAGAAACATGTGAACGGCCGTTCTTTGCAAGAGAAGCTCTTTGGGCTTAAATACCAAACTGTTGGTCTACACTTCCTATCGTAGGCCTATTTAGATATATAGCGTTTTGGCTTGGTCAACCGCTGCTTCAAATTATCTTAACCGGCTTGAAGTCCTTCAAATCAAGATGCTTAGGATGATTACGTCATCACCTTGGTACAATCGAAATTCTCAACTTCGTGATGACTTGTTCATTTCTGGCATCGTTGTTATCGTTGAATCCGTTGTTAGTACGCGTTGTAGAGACTCCTCAAGATCGTCCCCTTGCCAAAAGATAAATCGTCTTATCGTATCATTTAAAGCTGGAATATATGACTTAAACCTTGAAGTAAACTCCCTTATATTTCCCATTTTCTTCCATTATTCAGTATTTAGTACAGTATTCACCCTTAATGGGCACTTAGAAAATGTGCATGTGCGCATGGTAAAGCTAGAAAACGACCTCACTACTTAGATTCAATACTTTATCTCCACATTTAGAAACCTTTCACATCGCCCTTACACCATAATCGTTACATTAGCTTACCTCGCAAATCCCGCAACTATTAAACGTGTGAATCGAACGTACTTTTACCTCCATCATCTTCCTACATTTATGCACATACATCGCCATTTCCGGATATTAGATTGCGGAAGACGAAACATCGCAACATACCAATAATAAAACCGTTAGGTACCTCTACGTGGAACTCGATTTACATCTTCAACGAACCCTAATGGTCGCGCCATTGGCGGAATAAACTCCGGAGATGCAGTATCTGCAACTAGCGGATGTATCTCGGAATAAAGGCGCTATACCCTGACCTTTTACGCGGGGCTTCTACTCCAACTTCTGCGAGTTTGAGTCTACGGGAGATATTGAAATATTTTTCAATGTTTCTGCGACGTTTATGACATCTCTAGGGTGCTTTAAAACGGAGTAAAATGGTGGAAGAGAGAAATGCATTAAGGTATATATAGGAAGCGTACCGAGTGCGGGAATGTTTTGGGAAGAATAAGTTGGGATGGGATTTTTATTTAACATCGATGACCTACATTTTGGATAGTATGTGAAAAAATTAAAAATTTTGACTAATTCGTATAGATTTATACTTTATTTATTGTTGATGGTGATATGAACGCAGTTTTAGGTAGGTATTTGTATACGGCTCTGCGTTGGAGATTTCCTTCCTTTACTGGACCTTTCTTGCGGTAGAAACATCGTTTGAACACTTTCGTTTTCAGTGCATAGTTCTTCTACATCAGGACACCCGAAGGCATTGTTTAAAATAAGCAGTGCTCTCTTTTAGCTCCAGGTACAAAAATTGAACCATTTACGAAAAACATCCATCGTGACCTATCTTTTATTTTGGCCCATATATGCAACGGAAGGATTTGAACTCTTAAATTCCCTAGATTTATTTGCCTTTCCAACAACTAGCAGCTTCAGCTTATGAGTACCGGAGGCAGTAGCACAAGGCATGAATGCAAACCCGCTCTTACTCGCTTTGCAACCTAGAGCCGTTGTTTTGCTTCGGTGTGCAAGAGTTTTCTTATATTTGGGGACATGCAGCTAAATTGTAGTAAGAACTAATATACGATCATTATTGTTTTGATTACAATACATTTCTTTCACACTCAGTATACCTAATCCAGTTTTCTAATATAAAAATATTGATGTTTCAACAAAGCATATAAAAATCTTACTGAATGTAATAACCGCTCAAATTATTCAGGTTTCAGGCGTAATTTTGCTAGTCAGATTATCATCCGCTTGCTTTTTTAAATCTCTTCCGCATCATCGATCCCATTAAAAGCGGACGGCATCTTGAATTATTTCCGGTTTCTTGATACCATCTTCTCTACCGGGTTTAATACTCCGACACCATTCTCATTTATTACGCGTATTACTAGCT
Organism: Dynastes maya; assembly: GCA_029619315.2. Lineage (NCBI taxonomy): Eukaryota > Metazoa > Arthropoda > Insecta > Coleoptera > Scarabaeidae > Dynastes > Dynastes maya. The sequence continues at coordinate 13,793,372 of JAROYE020000014.1, forward strand.
TTGGTCCTAGGCCAAATGGTCGGCAACTGCAGCCGTCTAAAGGGATATGGAGTCTAGCGTAATGTTCCCGAATAATTGCCACTGTAGAATCTTGTGTTACAATAGTTAGGTATATGCATTGCCATTGAATATCCGAATAAAACCATCTCTTCGACAATTTTGCAGATATTCAATGAATTTAAACGTGGAAGATGTGTTGCTAGCCACTTATAAGATATAAGTAAACGAGAACTATGTTCGGTGAGAGCTTTTTGTATTGCGTAGCCCGTATGAAGATGTAAATTGCACTCCATTTGTGCACATAAATTTGGAACAACTTGTTTTATCTTGTAAATATGGTTTTTAGCATGTTATTTGAAACTAAATTTCAACATTTTAAATTTATGTAACAAGGAAGTCCACTATTTCTTTGTAAAACTTCTTCAAATTCTCGTCGTATGGAATTAATAAGAGATCATCCTAAATCTTCTTAATCTGTTAGTTGCTCTCAGACTTCTTTGATATATTGCCATAGTTTTTCAGCATTTTGCGGTTCTACATTTCGTTTTTCGAGAATTTTGATCAAAAGCTCTTGGTTGGATTCAAGTCTGCACTGTTTGCAGGCCATTATAAAACTTCGACGTCACTTGTTCTAAATCAATTATATATATATATATATATATATATATATATATATATATATATAATAGTTCCAGCTGTGTGGACTGGACAATTGTCTTGCTAAGATGTGAAGTTGTTGTCAGCAAATATATGCTGAACAGTAGGTAATGTTTCTGTATGCAATGGCGTTAAATCTGCCGTCAAGCCGACAACATATGCCTAAACCTAATGAATTAATCCAAGCACATTCATTGATTCAAAATCTTTTTGTTGGGTCTGGGGTCCTTATTTTGCACATCACTCATACGGCGAATATCCTTGTGAGAGTAACTCCTACGGCCAACGGTTCTCAAACGTTGGATTCACTTTGGTATGGAGACTAAATCTATAAAACTTTATTCTGGCACCTCGTTATTATCCATGTTGTTTTCTATATACAGCTACCTTTTCCTTACAAAGTTACAACTCGACCTATAGATAGTCTTACATATGTTGTACATCATTTTCGCCCCCCTTCGAACGTTTCTAATATTGCTCCCACCATTTCGCTTGAGTGTAAAATCGGGGTGTAATTCATGCAAGGCAAACGTGCATACTAGAACGAGCGCTTATTTGACGTCCCCACCACCGGCAAAACGGGTCTTCCACTGCCCAGCGAAGCGCAAATTCAACCTCTATTCGAGTGAACATCGTCTCCGTTCCGCCGAGTTTGGAGCTAGTCAATTCTCGACATCTCGGGCTATATACGATTCCGACGACGGTCGTATTTACGTCCTTGTGTTGGCTCGAAATGTGTAGGGACGTGTAAGAGATTGGGCGTCGTTTAAGATGTCGTCTGTATCGTTTGGTGCAGAGGGCGTTGCTTCGACCTACATATACAGGTTGTCCCACCAAACTCCTCCATTAGAAATTTATGGATTTTGATAGTTATTTAGTCCTGAATATTTTGGAAATAGATACAGTTGCTTAAGATATTTCAATGTAAAATATTTTCACAAATCAATGGTTCGAGGTACATTGTGTCCCAAGGTAGACACTCCTCCCTTCTCTATGTAATTCGTGCTATAACATGTTACAAAGCCTAATCTGATTGATGCTTTATAAATCTTTATTTTGTTCTTTATCCTGCGCACCACTTTAGGTTATATGTAACACTGTTGTTTTTATTTATATCTCGAAAATAACTTGTTTCCGGCTAAAGCTTTATTAAAATATTCTGTTCAGAATTAGGTGTCTTTGTAATGAATTTGACTAATTGACACGAGGACATCCTGTATATCCCCAAGGACACCAAAAGTTAATTCATATATAGGATGTCCCGTTTAAAAAAATTCAACTTTTGGTTGCTCTACTGTTTTATCGCACCCTGTACACTTTTATATATTTTTAAAACGTGCGGACTTACTAACCTCATCATACAATATATACAGTTTTATCGCAAATTTTACCGATAAATCATAAACTTACTTTACCCTATCGTTGACTCTCCCTGCATTTACTTTTTTTTATTTTATATCAAGGTAGTGATGACGAAGAACAAGATGCGGCAACAACTGAATACACCACCGATTATACTACGGAGGTGGACGATACTGTAGATACGACAATGGGTGGTACCACCACCGGAATGATGGACGACCAAGATTAAGAAAATACACACGGTTCTTTCGGCAAAGAGTAATGATCTAATTTCCAATTATACGCTGCTTGTTCCACTCAGTGGACGAAAATTAATTTAATTATTTGTTTTTCTTCTCCTTTTTTTGCAGAAAATGGAGGTGATGAAAGAATTAAGGTTACACTGGAGAAATTCCCTACCTGGATGACAATTTGTTTGTGTAGCGTGAGTTCTAACAATCGATTTTATACATGGATATATTAAATATCTTCGTCTTGTTTATATTTGTTTTACCTCTTATGTATTCTATGAATAGATTGTGTATTGTACTTGGAACTTAATAGAAAAAGCTTGTTTAATCTTGTTAGTTGAAAACTAATTTAATTCCATCAAAACTGTTGATGTATTTAGAATTTAGTTGCGAACATCTATAGTATATACATATATACTTTAGAAATAGAACTTTTCAAAACTTTTCCACGTTCAAAAGTTTAATTAATATCGTGATGAAATACAATAGAAATGTAGTTTGAGGTGCAACTTTACGTCTAAGTTGAGTAATAGGTGAAATTATTAAACTGCAAAATGTTACATTCAATTACAAGCTGTGTACCCCATTATAGTTTCTGTTTTATTTCATATTTTCGTCTTAGGTCTCCTTGTACTACGTTATTTGTGTAGTATTTCGAGCAATTGTGGTAGTAAAATACATGCAGAGAAACGTTTACTTGTATCAAAGCTGTCCGCCTTAATTTAAGACAATTACTGTTTTGTTACTGTCATTAGCGACAATTTAAGATTTAGACTAACGGTACCAAACCCAGTACTACCTAGAATGTACTGTTTACCTAAGATATGAGACCCATTGTTTCGAACATCAACAGTCCAACTTACTTTCCAAGCGGTTATCCGACAAATTGAACCAGTTACCCGTACAGTTTTCCGATTTGGCTATTAAAAATTCTTATGCGTTCATAGAAAAAACTAAGGACATTGAGCTTACTTACAAAGAAATATTAGTATCGTTTGAGGTAAGTTCACTGTTCCCTAGTATTCCGGTTCATTTAACTTTGGAATATTTAGAAAAGTTTTCGTTAGATAACCAAATGGATAGAGAGGAAGTTGCTACTTTTTCCAAATTAACACTTTTTATCAACAAACGAAGGGAACAGCAATGTGTAACAGCTTATCTCCGTTTATGGCTAACCTCTTTATGGGTAAATTTGAAACCGATCTTAAGAATACTTTGGCTTATTTTCCTCGGGTTTGGCTTAGAGGCGTGGATGACATTTTTTGCATCTTTGACACCAGCAAATGTTTAATAACGGATTGCATAGTTGTTCTATGCAATCCGAACATAGAACAACCACGAAGAAAAAAAAAGACAACAGGATTCCATTCCTCGATATGTTAGTAATAAGAAATACTACTATGATCAAAAAGTACCCGGAATCTCTTATTTAAACGAACCTCGCGTGAGATATTGTCAAAATCATTTTTTTTCTAGGTTGGTACATCTGTCAGTTGTTTACATTTCGCTTAGTTCACATAGTTTGTGCGTAATAGCTTTGTAAGCATGCAAGTGTTTGGTGTGCTCTGCGAATTTCACTATGTCGAATTTAGTTGAGCAAAGCCTGAAATTTTGTGTTTGTAACAAAATATCATGAGCGGAAGCGTTGAAAATATTAACGGTAGCCTACGGGGACTCGACAATGTCGAAAACACAAGCATACGAGTTTTACAAAGAGTTTAAAGCTGTGTTTAAACTGTGGTTGATGATTTGCCTCGTTCCGGTCGTCCATCCACCTCTGTGACTGACGAAAACATCGAAAAAGTTAAGAAAACTGTGCTCGAAGATCGCCGTATGAGCATCAGGGAGATATGTTATTATTTGGATGGCTTAAAAAAGTTAGAACGTTGTTGAATTAAGTGTATAGAGCTACAAGGAGATTATGTCGAGAAATAAACTTACGAAATCCAAAACAATTGCGTTGTCTTCCTTAAGGCTCTTCTCTACCCGAGGCATCGTGCTTAGCGTACGGTCTATGATTCTTTCCAATGAAAATTATCGTGTAGACAGTATTATTTAAAACACGTGCGGTAGCGAGAGTTTGTATATACTATCGCACTTATTCAAAACATTACATTAGTATTTCGATTTTATATTTTTATTATTTCTATACATTTGTTTTCCTAAAGTAGGTAGATAATTCACAAATTATTATTATTGTACAATTATCAAAAAATAAAGTTATACAACGAAAAATTTTGGACACGTCCAAACAATATTTTATCAAAGAACATGTGAAATCACTATTTCTTATAGAGTTTTCAAATTTTCTACGTACATACATAAAAAATACGCTAGAGAATATAATAAAGTTTTCAACGCGAACTAATGGGAAATGAAAAAATTGAATTTTAGGTAAAGCCTCTCTTAAAATCATCTATTACTACTTCTACCGCAAAGGCAAATCCTCTTCGATATGAAGTTAATATGTTATTTTATGAACAAAAACTCTGGTTGTATATAGACATTTAAAGTGGACAGCTCCATTCATTAAATATCCCAACAAGGTCTGGGAAAACGTACTTCACATAGAAATTAATTAATTTTTCTTCTAGTTTGATTTTCCAGAACTCTTTTTCTATACTTTCTATTTTCATTGGAGTACGGTCACCGGTCCACACTCCAAAAATGCATGTTTTTCTATTGGTAGTACGTAGTTGTCCATGAATCTGATACCGCCAAGCATTCTTTTTATTAATAACAAAATTATTTCCATCCTAATTCCAAAATTTAATTTTTTTGGCTCTTATAGCAGCCTCCGGATTCATACCAAACGCTGAATAAGGATATATGACCTTGACGATAGTATTCTCTTCTATAATGCCGTCTGGTGTTGCTCCTAAAGTTTGCAGATTTCTATTTAAAAATAGACCAATTTTCAATTTTACTGGCGAGTTCTTGTTCTAACTGAGTGCCTCAGCTTCATTCAGTTTACCATGGAGAATGGCTTTGATTGTTACATCTCCCTTGTACAATAATCTCCTTACTAATTTTTTGCTGGACGTAATTTCCCTTCTGGAACAAACGCTACAGAAGTTGGATGCTGTTATAAGTTTCCTTCTATACTTAAGCCACTCTCTACATTCTGCTTGTTTCACTGTTTTACTCTCCTCCTCGCTTTCTACCAAATCTTTGAAAAAACCTATTTGTGCCATCTCGAATGTTTCTTTGTCCATATCCGGCTTTTGACAATTTTCTCCGTAGTCTTCCTTACCTTTATCAGTTCACTTATGCTGCCGTTTTCTATTTCTTCTCATTAACTGCCTCCGGTATTTACACACACACACACACACACAGGTAACTTACATACATGCACAACGATCAAACAATAAAATTAATATATAGAACCAAGCTTTTAACTCTTAATTGCATCAAATTCACGCCTATTAACGAGTTTGTATAATCAAAATTGTTTACCAGAATGGCCTAAATAGCATTTGCGGTGTGGATATTTATTATAACCCGCTCCAAAACTGTTTAGAACCTCCCTATCCTCCCGTAAACTCCACCAAAACTTGCTATAGCGTGCGTGCAGCGATAATGAGAATCAATTTCCTTTAATTTAGAACCCGACTGCGGCCTATAATAACCAGAGTTGGCTGCTGAACGCGAAAAGCGAGAGAATTCAATACAGTTTGAGGTGCATGAACGCAGAATATAGATGCATCGGATTCGACACTATCTATGCATTTCCCGGGGATTAGGTAATAGGCTCTCTCTACGTTTAACACTGAATAGTGGCTATAGAGTGTCGAACCATTGGTGCGAGAGTACACCAAGCGCCTATATGCGTTGTATTGTTTAATTATGTCCATTCACGGTAATGATTAACCTTCTCGTGTAACCCAGTAGTTGGATGAGATCTGGGTACATCTATAGTTACCGCTTTGGTGTAAATTAACGCTTGGTAAAATGGGTGTTGTTGCACGATAATTATCTTATTTACCAACAAAATCTTTCCCGGAATTACGTAAATGCTCGCTAGTGGGTGCTGTGTTTATATACACGTTATATTAAAAATCATTTATTTCAATATACATATATGCAAATAAAGACGACAAATCGGAGGGAAACTATGTTGATTTCGGGCCTCGTTCTGTCGTCGTTTTTGCTGGTTCAAAAACTAACAAACGCCCAAAACGCCCGAACGGTCGGAGCAATCGAAGCAAGTGATGATATCGTTTTGATCTACATCGAAAGCCGCGTTTTTTGGCATAGTATATAACCCAGCTCGAGTCGGAGCAATTTCCTATTTTGTAGCTGTTTTAAGCCGTTCAAAAATTCCATCACTTTGGGTTTACATTTTTATATCTCAGCATCTCATGTATGATTAAAATAATTGATTACGTCAAACGAAAGGAGGGTTCACTTGCAGATGATCGTTGATTTTTGCAAATAAATGAATAGCGAGCAGTCGTGTAAACTAACACATCTGACAGTGTCGGTAATAACTACAGAAAAGATTGAATACAACACCAGGTCACAGTACTCAATACTGCAGTGATTACGAAAATCTTTAAATTCTACATTGAGTAGGGGAAGAAGATTCTCTGTAAAACGCTCCTTTTGGATTGACGGCCGCCACTAGAAAGAGAGCGGGGTTAATTACGAATCAACAAACATGGCGCATACTATTGCAGCGAATTTAGATTAATTTAGGTACAAGAAAAGGAATCAAAAGACAAATTAAGAGAATGAAAAACGTGTTGAAAATTGTTCAATAACCAACCTTTATAATTGAAATTACCAAGAGTAAATTAAATATGTCATTAATATAAATTATAAATTTTAAAGCATATTAGAAAAGATAACCTGGCGACATCTATTGCAAACATAAAACAACCCTTGTCAGTAAGAAATACTATAATGTTGATAAAATAGAATTTAATACGTCACACGTTCCACATATTTAAATAAACTTCAGCAGCGAAAGTATTTCGCAAACTCAAACAAAGAAACAGACCTTCGGAACAAAGCTGAAAGTTTGTCGGAGAATCTATCCGATATCGCTCTCGTAACGAATGCGCTTAGAAGATTTGCTTAGTTGCCGCTTTCCGACGCATCATTCCGATAGTTGAAAAGGTGCCGACAGTTGGCTTGAGTCCTCTGTGCGAGTATGCACTTTTCCCTGGATTCGGAAAAGTTCTCGGTTTCCTATGCGAGATCGGAAGCGTTAAAAATCAACGCCTTATCCTTAGGTATCTACGTATATACCGATGGAGTAAGGAAAAATACGTCATCAGCAAGCTTTGCTTCACAAAGGAAGCTAGACAATGGGATTAGCTTCACTTGCATTTCATCTAGTCGTCCCTTGCTTGAAACCTTTCTTTTTTATAAATGAGCTGGGTTGATTGTAGCTGTAAGAATCCAAATACCGCAATAGATACCGTAAAATTAAACGGAATAAATCAAATATTGCTTATTTCGTTTTACAATTCTTCGTGAAACTCCCACTACAACTTCTATAAATAATATTGCAAAGAAAAATGTAATGTTTGCGTAACGTAACGTAACGTAAATACTACGTAAATAACAAATCTAAATAAATAACTCTGTTTTTCAAAATAATTTATTTCTTTTTTAACTACTGATGTTAAATTTTTATCTTTACCTTGCATTAAAGTCAGTACTTGACAAGGTATCTCATAGGTATCTTTCATAGATAGCGAAGCTGATGAAGGAACCGACTCAACTGACATTAAACATCCAAAATCTTCGGAATCAGAATCATTAATTTCTGATAATTCAGTGTTAGTGTCTGTGTCATTTTTATTGTAAATGCGCTCAATTAATTCTACGATTATCTTCGTTATTGTAGATTTATTGGTCTTAGTAATATATTCTTGAAACATATTAAGAATATGCATACATTTTAAATTTTCATAAGAAGTGAAATTTTAACCCCACTGGGCGTTGGAAAGGGGGTGATTGAAATCAGTTTTTATCGTCATATTCGGTTTCAGCGCCCCAAAATACTTGTATACATGTATTTAATATTCTTTCCAATTACCAGTAAAAAAAGTACCGGCAAAAATTTTGAAAGAATTTTCGCAATTTACCGGTAAATCTGTATACCGGTATTGCAGTCCCTAGAAATGATAGTATTGATGGTAGCTCTGAATATTGCTATAAGATTTTTGTATTTTGTTCTAATAGGTCACTTGAGCTGCCTTGAACTTAAATTAGCTGTATTAATATTTTTGAAGTCATTATTCTAAGGAAGGGTGGCTCTGTATAATGAAAAATTTAATCCAATAATGGTACTTTTACGGCTGCAATAAAACGTATTTGAATATCTCGATACCACGCACAGAACATTAAACGGTATCTTTTCAAGAAGTGGTAAACAATCGTCTTATTTCCAATTTTATATGATCTGGTCGGCTTATTCACCTTTCTTCCTATTGTTTAGGATTTGTTTACATAATTTAGTAAACTGAAGATATACTTGAAATCAGTAAGATTTAGAAGCATCAAATCCACAAAAACTGTAACTTATTTTCTAAGAAGGATTAGATTTGATAAAAAAATGTTCAGAATAAAACTCCCGCCTTCTCCATTTCTTGTTCTTTTCCTTTAAATGCCATTTCTAAAAAGAAATTACCCTTACTTTTTAACAAGCTTTTTCGTAATTAAAACCACGGCAAAATAACCAGTAAAACACAAGCGGAAGCCTTCATTTTCTAAACGCGAACAAAAAAGAAAATACACCTTCTCGGGTAATTAATTCATAACTTGTCCTCAACAAAAGGTGCCCATGCTTCGAAATAATTAAAGATCCGCAAATAACGCGAACAAGAGGAGAAAAAAACTGGGTAAAAAGAAGGATAAGCAAGACCTCCACTCCAGCATAGAACAAGGGAGACACACTTCCTTCGAAACACGCATAAGTTTAACAGTTTTAAGCGAATACCATTTGCGCAGTAAGATTAAAGTGCACTTAGAGAAGAACTTTATTATATATTTGATGCAATAAGTGGAAGAAATACTCCAAAACCTGTATAATGGTTCCCGTAGAAATTACGCAAATAAGAACATTTTATGAGATTAGACACGAAATTTATGAAATATAACGGATTCCCTGTTGTTTTATCACCATTCTCCTAGTTTCTCAATTGTTTCCCCGGTACACCTAGTTTAACAATAACACAAGTTGCATTTCCTTTTGTGTCCCGACGTGATAGAACCGTAGGACGCAGACACCGGTCGTTGAAGGAAGCCCAGAAGAACTTGTTGGCTAGAGTTGACCGTGGATACGTCGTAAATTAGTTTAGTTTAGGTTTAGGGTCAGGCGAGAGGAAATAGTCGTGATTACACGAAGGGTTATTATTTTAGAGTTACATCATCTCCAACTTGGTTTACTTTACTATGAGTAATGTTGTTGGTTATTCTACAATTAGTTCCCGCAGCTTGGTTAATCTTAGAAATGATCAAACAGAGAGTAAAAATTCCTAATGACCTATTTACACATCTGCAGGAAAAGTATCAGATTTTAATAGAAATTTTGCATTCAATTATTGCTGATATCTCTCCTACGACCCCTTTTTCCCAAAAAATTTTGACTAACATTCCTGTTAGTTATTATTCATAAATAGGCCGGGCACAGAGAACTTCGCGCCAGATTAAAAGTGAGGTTGCCGCGCCCACGACGCGATGTATGTATACAGATGAATCGGCACGGGCTATCTCGGCGAATGAAATTATTGATTTATTGCAACAGCTTCTCATTAACCCTTCGCAGCGTTAGTCGTAATATGTCTAACGTACGCAAGGAAAGTAAACGACCGTTGGCTAATAAAGTCAGACACTAACGACAACGCTCTATCTTGTAATTGTTCTAATGCGTCATGTAAGATTTATAGTAGCTATGAATACTTTGTAAATCTGTTTCAGCAGAAGTATCTTGAAATTTTGACTGGCTCTCTTTAATAGCTGAAGCTTTTACTTTTTTGAAATGTTCAGCATAATAAAAAGCTGCCTGCAACCAGATTCCCCAACGTGTAAGAATCGGCTGTAGTGGTTCGCGAATAACGGGACAAATCCCGTGAACTGCTCGTATCCGTTTAGGAGATTTGAGATACACTTTTTTTGCATCTGCTATTAATGCATCCACTTCCGGGTAACATTGTCTAAATAGTTTGTGCCACACAACCAAAGCAACTGATTTTTTAATGTAGATATGATTTTATTTTCCACCTCTGCGTACAAATAAAACATGCTTACGGTTGTATTTGTTCCAAAAGTTCTTAAACGATTTCTTATCCAGTATGTTAAATGACAAATTACATGTTATCATGACAAGTAAATCGAAAATAAAGTCATTTCTATTTGACGCGCCGTTTTTTCTATTTCCGTGCATGCTTCCTACAGTCGTTCTTTTGCCAGCACATCAAAGTTTTCTCGCACACTTTACAAACTATTTTAGCACCGTCGTACAACAAATCTGGAAACTCACAGATAAAGCTTTTTACTTTATCAGCAAAGGGTCGTTGTTTACCCTTGCGCACACTGAACATTTTTGATTAAAAATGTTCTTGAATAACTAGTATTCCGCTCGTCTGATTTAATTCGCACGCACACGCCGCGCTAGTGATGACAGATGTGTACGAATTTGAACTGCTTTGCCATCCGGCAGATGTTTACGCATCGCATCAGACAGGCGCGCGCCAAATTCCGTTGGCTGCTCTAGCTGTTACGGCTATGCTGGGACGACACAATTATCTTATCTTAGTTATGATTTGTAGTAACTTTTTCCAATTTACAATTTTTGTCAAGTTCCCTAAATTAAAAACCTAAATTTATAAAAAAATAGCTACAGTAACTAGCGACACTAACATTTGTGGGAGGTTTACCAAAAATTGGAAAATTTCATGTATCTTTTGTAAAATTACTCTAATTTAACGTTACGTTAATTCATTTTTCGTTTTAATGTTTATTTAATTTTAATGTGTAATACTAAAATTTTGTTCTGTATTTTTAAAGCTTTTAGTATACATATATGTGTACCCCAAACCCCTCATTTGAATCAGTTTCAGTTTCACATTTACTAATCCGAATAAGTACCTGATTGATTTTCCCTGATTAGTTAGATTTAGCAAGGTAATATTATATATTTAATAAATCACAAGTCGATAAGCTCATTTTTATTAAACAGCACTTTAAATTCTAACTCAAAGAATGCAATAATGTCCATCTGAATTGCAAGCATGTTTACTCGATACCAAGTTAAACGGATACATGATAAGTCTACCGCATTCCATTCATTAACCGGAAGACCTGAAGGAATTTCTTCAATTACAGAACGCATATAGGAAGACTTCCAGTTCCGAAGTTTTCCAACTCCCTCAACATTTTACCTTCGTGCCCAATCGTTGCAGCTCGTGAAAAGTCGCGTTTCCCAGGGCCTATTCGCTACTCGCGAGTGAAATTTGCGTTCGCCGTCAAGCGCGGACCTTCGAAATAGCTAGTAACGTGCTGTCGAGTCCTCTGAACGAATCCTTTCAAACGGCATTACGAATTTCAACAATACGCGTTTCGCTAAAGACAGAAGACAGCCGTAGGGATCGAGATTACTTCGTATCTCTTTCTAGCTTTGAGTTTAAAGCACTTACGTTAATTCTGAAATGTTGTTTTAATTTAATGCCCTTTTTTTTTCCTTGTAAAAATAAAAATAAAAGTGTTAAAAGTTAATTTTGTTGAGTTTACTTTTTGGATTAGATAAACTTTTGTTCGTTGGGGTTAATTAAACTGATTAAAAGTAAAAGACCATGAACGATTAAATAAATGTGATTTGTTTATTGAAACTTTCCCCAAAGTTTTTTTCTTTTTTTTTTTTGGTATGAAGATTCGGCGTTTTTTAAAATTAGGAACTTAAAAAATGATCCACAGGTGAGTTTTTATTTAATTCCTTTAAGATCTTGCCAAATTAAGTTTAATTAAATATTTTAATATTAATGAACTCGCATCTAACAGCGTACTTAGATAATTTTCCTTTAAACTCGCCAAATCTAGGACAGTGGTCTTGTAGTAACGGGACTCCAGGCCAAGTCATCCTAAGAACGGAATGAATATACAATGTAAGCTAACGTTGATGACGTAAAATCAATGTCGCCAATGTTCTTGTTCTAATAAAGTATCTTCCGTGGTCTTATTGTTTAAATATATGCGTATATACAGGGTGCGCCCAAAAACTACCATCGAACTTTTAAGAATTGTAGCAAATTATTAAATTGACATATCTTCTTAATAATGTTATGTCGAAAATTGTCTTGGTTTAGAGTTATGTGGTGTTAAAGTCTTTTGCTTAGGTGTAACTTTTAATTAAATTTGAATGTACCCCAACATAGAATACTAACCAAAAAAATGTCAAGGCTAAACAACGACCCTTTGCTGATAAAGTAAAAAACTTTATCTGTGAGTTTCCAGATTTGTTGTACGATGGTGCTAAAATACTTTGTAAAGTGTGCGAGAAAACTTTGATGTGCTGACAAAAGAACGACTGTAGGGAGCATGTAAATAGTGCAAAACACAGAAATAGAAAAAACGGCGCGTCAAATAGAAATGACTTTATTTTCGATTTACTTGTCATGATGACAACATGTAATTTGTCACTTAACATACTGGATAAGAAATCGTTTAAGAACTTTTGGAACAAATACAACCCGGAGTTGAAGTTGCCAACTACGGCAACAGCACGTAAGCATGTTTTATTTGTACGCAAAGAGGTGGAAAATAAAATCATATCTACATTAAAAAATCAGTTGATTTGGTTGTGTGTTGACGAGACAACAGATTGTAAAAAAAATCTATTATACATGTTATAGTTCGTGTACTGTGTTAGAGAAAGATTCCAATTTTATCACATTACAACAAATTTGTAATGGTACTTCGACTAATCCATTAATTGAGTTCAAAGATTATTTTAATCATACATGTATTATATCGGGAGATGTGGAACGATCTTTCTACAAATATAAACACATTTTTTCACCACTGCGAACACGGTTCCACGAGACAACTATTGAAACATATCTAATGCTATCAATTTTTGACGATTCTTATCCACTGGGTTATAATACCGATGATAGTGCTTCTACTTCTCATCTTCAGTAATTCCAATGCGATCCGCCAGCCTACTTGATTACGCTGCTTAAGAGGGTGAGTGTTTCACAGCCTTACAGATATTATAATTCTTGATTAGTTTTTTTATTATTATTCGCTTTATTACCTCTTTTTCGGTATTATTGAAGAAACCGCACGCCTATGGCGCGACGAACGATTATCTTACTCTACTTACGATCTTCTTATAATGCGAGTATCTGTTACGGTGGTGGGGCATTACACGTTTTTTTCCGAATTGCTTTTAATCTTGGTAAATTACTGACGGGGCAAGCATTGTGCGTGAATATACCGCGTTTTATAAACCATGAATTAGCGCACATTCATTGCATGAGTGGGCATTACAATGTCAATTCCTGTACAATGCTGATCGCCCTATCTACAACATGTTTTGTTTAGAATTGTCAGGTGTTCTTACAGAGAATTTGTTCATTTGACATTGGGACACCTGTATATTTACATAAAACCATATTTTGGAGTTTTACGGACAACCTGTGAACACAATATATAATGCAAAAGGACGTTGATAATCTACAGAATGGCCTTCTAAATAGGGTAAATGTCTTTCTAGATTCCCCATAAAGATAAGTTCAGAAAACTCTAGCTGGAGGTAATAGATTACGGTTGTATATCTTTTTCTATTGCTGTTGATTATATACTCGGCTATAAATGTTTCTCAAAGTTGATTTATCTATGAATATTAGATTGTCTTTTTTCCTGTGTACGAAAAAGCTATGCTGGTCAAGATCAAGAGATCTCCTATACCACATCTACACAATTTATAGACCTTGTTTACATTCAACATATAGATAATTCCGTTTTAATAATAATTAGCAAATTGCCGACTATTTGGGGTGAAATTGAATATGAGGAAAAAATGGGAGCTCATTTGCAAAGCATTTTCGTTGCCCCAAACAACGAACAGCTGTTTTGCGCCCAGCTATTCGGTAGTGAATTGAACGAATGCGAATGTAGAGGACCGAACAAAACTGTTCGCATTGTTCGAGATCGATTTGTATACGGGTAAAACGAGTAGGTGTACCTGCAAATTGTTAACAACCCCAAATTGCAAATTGCAAGTTGCGAGCTGCTTTCAATGACCCAATTTGTCGGTAGTATTCTAGTTGGATGGAGTTTTTCTCCTCTTGAAAAATGTACGCCAGCGATTGCTTTTGTATTCGAACGGTGAGTGTGCATTTTATGTTTAGTTTACTCTCCGGGAACTTTGTCCAACATTTTCAGCATTCTTAATAGTAAAGCAAAAGAGAAAAAGGTTCATTTTATAAAGCGGTTATTTTAAAGATAAATAAATTAAGCAAACGTTCCAATACGCACGCAGAGAAATTGTTTCTAGCATCAAGAAAATAGATATTCTTGCAAAAATCAATCTCTATTTAAGAAAATATTTTTATTCAAGACTATGGACATGTATAATATAAGAAAATAATTTTCTTTGGATTAAATAAATATTTTCTTAGGGTTAGAAAATCCAAGGTAGAGAAATGTTTCTTCCAAGTAAACCATTTAGTTTTTTTTAGATCTCACAAAGTTCTATTTAGAAATTAGGCCATTGGTTCATGTTATGTTCGTGATATGCAATAAAAGAAAAATTACAATAATGGAAAAAAACCAAAAGTTAATTAAAATTAGGAGCAAGTGAATGAACTATGAAAAAAGTTTTTTTTATGTTAGAGTATAATTAAATTATTTCTTTAATAATGCAATTAAATAGGAATTATTTTTATGAAGTTTATAATTAATGAGTTAATATTTAAGTATTTTTATCGCTTTTTTTATTTATTATAAAGACTATATCTAGTTAAATTAGTACACGTGGTAAATAGTAAAAAAAATAACAAAAGTATTACATACCGGTTAATGTAATATTTTTTTTCTTTTTTTTACTATTACTGCTACATCTTTTGAAAATGTTTATGAAACATTGTACGGGTAAGTATCGCATCTGTATTCCGATTTCCGTCGCTACTATCTAGAACGGCATGACTATATCTCTTGGTAGTAGGTGGCGCCAGGAAATATTCCAGTGCTGTTTTTGAAGATTGGTGGCATAAACTAAGAGATAAACAATAATGTGGGCGGGAGCAAAAAGCGTTAATGCTTTCCTCTTCTCACATTGTTTTTGCCGGGGGTGATTCCATCAATATCATGAGCTATTTATATTAACATTATCTTGTGTAATGTTCAACTTTTACAACAACAACAACAACAACATCGACTATCAATCTCAAAACGGATAGGGTGTTCAGGTTAGCCACTCGTTGGTAATGAAAAGTCCCTCTTGCGGGGAAAAATGTAATTTTCTAAATTACCATTTGCCCCCACGCCAACTGGCCTTGGGGCGAAGACATTATATTAAAAATATAAGTCCAGATAACGACGATCGTAGGGTAACACGGACAAATCCACTCTTCTGTCTATTTTCCTAGTTTTGTAAATCGTCAGAATTAATGTAAAAGTCATCTAAAACGAACAACAGGGTAAATTCAGAGGTATTTCAAACATCATTTCAGAACTGACATTTTTGTCCAAACGTTATTAAGTAAATCGTTGGAAAAATTTCATGTTTAAACCTTGCCAGTCAGAATTTAGGTCATAGATTCGCCTACCTTCTGTCAACTAGTAGCGTTACTGCATGCATTCTTCTAGGCTATTTCTATAAATAACTTCATTTCCTCGAAATGCATCATAAAAGTTTATATTTGGGTTAAATCTTTAAAATTTGTTGTAAAATAAAATAATCGACATCTTTCGCGATTACAAATAAAAGAAAGATAAGCTACGCCAAAAATTTCATCAATTCTGATTCAGTATTCGTCGAGTCAACTTGTGTTTACCTGCCCACGATCCCAATTTAAAGTGTTCGATGTTCTTGCCCCTCAGTCAACAGTGAACTCTGTCACGACTATATTTCTGTTTCTTTAAAGTAGTTTTGCAGTGTGAGTGCTGTTCTTTTGCTTGTTGCAGAATTTATATGTAGTTACTTTGCTTGGTGTAAGAACGACAGAACCTAGTTTTAAGTTAGTATTAGGCATATATTTTCCTTTCATTCATATTTTTACTTTATTAAGGGCTGACTAAAAGAACAAAACCAGTATCACTGTGTTTTGAATTCAGCCGTTTGATTTTCTCTGCAAGCTGTACTTGAGATACTACTTTTACTACTCATCTATTGCAATTTTTGTTGCAGATGTAAATAAACCATATTATTATTATTATTATTATTATTATAGTGAAATTAAAGTATAATTTTAAAGAAGAAAAGGTTGGAGGTTAGAGCAGGCGGATTCCTGTAGAAGTTATTATAAACAGAGCGTTTATATTCATTCGAATTCAAGGTTAGTTCGTATTTCAATTCTAAAACTCGTTAAATTCAATTTATCCAATTCGAAATTCACCCAAAGAGTATCCAGGAATACTCCCGACCCCATAAAGAATTTAAAAACTTCGACTAATTCTAGAAAACTTTCAATTTTTCCAAAAATTTCCCCCGAGATACACATTTCACTGGTTATTGTTTCTAGGTACTTTTTTCATATGTACTTCTACATTAAGTTCACTTTTGTTTGAACATTATTCCGTAAACAACCTCTACATTAGCCTTCTTAAAATCACAAGCAATGAGAATAATTTACTGCATTATGTAGGGATATGTCCTACTGTTTTAAACAAGATAAGTGCGACTAATTATATGCATATAAATAATAATAAACACTTTATTTTAAGGAAGTGGAACTATTGATTTGTGAACAATACTTTCTGGAATGCAGAAAACTATTTGCTATCCTTAAGAAAATATTGTTTTGTGTTATAATGGCCGTTTACTTATACTAAGAATCGCTTTCTTCAAATCTTTTGCAAGATTTTCTTGAATCAAGTTAACAAATGTCTTAAACAAAGAAATACAATTATTTAATTACAAGTATATACTTCTCTTAAGCAGAGAAGAAAGAAACGCTAAGAAATTATTTCTTTTGATCTAAAGCAGTTACTTTATTGTGGTTAATTGAAACAGTATTGCCTTGAATTGAGGCAGACTGTCTTGATTCAAGTAAACGTTTCTCTGTGTGCGATGTTCGCCTGTTTTTACGTTAAAAAAAAGAAATTACGTACGAAATTACCAAAGTTTTAGGAAAATTTCATCCATACAAGTGTCAGAAATTTGTTAAAATCTAGAAAGAGGAAGGTAAGGCTGTAACTGGCAGAGATTATCCTGTAAACATAATTTGATATCTTAAAGTGACAGGGAGTCGCATCTTTTAATACGGCCTAATTAGCGACTACTAATTAGTACTTAATTAATTTCTGAAAATACGCCGTTCTTCGGATGTAGCTGGCTGTTTCCGTTACGTTACGGAAAACGCATCCGTAAAGCACTGACATCTACGGCGCTGGCATTTGGCAGCCGAAGGCTCTCCTGCTCGAGTGCGGATGGCGTGAAAAATTCGCTTAAATCTTCAATTAAGGACGCGACACGGGCTCGTTTTAATTATTGTACCGTAATTCCGTTATAGGATCGACGTTCTGGAAATTCCTGAAGTAAATGAGAAATTTATACCCTCTTACAGGTCTTATAGGTACTTCGGTTTCCGGGAAAACGTTACATTCTTAACGAATTAGAAATTAAACAAAAACGAAATATATTTACGTAAAGCAACAGGATTTATTATGGCTTGATTTCCTTTAAAAAGCACTAGATAATTCATTCTGATACAGCAAGGATTGTGGGGTAGTATGGTAAATTACAAAGGCATCGGTTTCGTGGTCAACACTGTCAAAGGCTTTCGATAAATCTAAGAACATTCCCGTAACTTCTTTCTTCTCGGACAAAGAAGTAGAAATTCTATTGATTGTCATGTATATGGCTCTATCTGCAGGTCTACCTTGTATGTATGCATTTTGCATGGGTGTGAGTAAACTGATGTTAAAAAGTTAGTTATGCGATTCAGCATGGCCTTTTCAAATATTTTGGCGATTGCAAAAATAATAGCAATAGGTCTGTAATCTTTTATGTCGTATTCGTTGCCCTTTTTGAATATAGGTTTAATAAGCGTAGCTTTCAGGTGATCAAGAAATGCATTTTGTTGAAAGCGCGCGTTGATTATTGCTGATAGAGGTGTGCATAGATCCGCGCAACATTTTATCAACTTAGTAGGTAATACATCTGGGCCTTGTGAAGATGCATTTCTTAATGAATTTATAATATTGAAAATCTCTACTGGTTCACTGTCATACAATGCCATACATTTATCATTGGTTTTGATTTAGCTTAAATTTTTTGAAGATGTTCTCGTATCTTGAGTATTTCTCTGTTTGATAAGATTTTGATAAGTTTTATCTCCGTCTGTATTTGTTGAGGTACGACTGCAAAGTCACTTTCATGCGCAAGATTTCTGTTATTCTTGTTGGTTCATTTATATTTTGATGAAAACCAAACGACGATAATAAATCGGCAAAGCTTTTCACGTTTCTGTCTCTAGAATTTAGGAGATTTAGGTTGAAATCGCCACACAGTACAATCGTACAGTGGAGATTGTTTAACTTTAACAATAAAAGAATATCTTCCATAGTTCCATAGATCTCATAGTTTACTAACGGCGGACGATGTCTGCTAAGTATTATAAACTTGTTCTTTGGGAATATTACTGTAGAGCATTCAATCACTGACTCTATACTTTTCATCTTTAGCTCCTCCAAATTCTCTCTAAAAAACGATTCACTCTTACTCCTGTAGGCCAGAACTCCGACTTCATAACATCATCGAGCTTCTCAAACGGAACAGACACTTTGTAAGATACATTAAAGACTCATTAGGATATTTTGAATTATATATAATAATAATAAATTATTTAATCAACTCGGAATATACTGGGTGTCCCAGATTCAATGTTACAAGCGATATCTTCCTTATTTGTAGAGATATATGATCGAGTAAGGTGTCATTGGAAATGGTTTACAGAATCCTAAAAGATATACTTTTTTAAAACCAAACCTAGTAAACCACCCTCTAAAAACCTCCCCCAAACTAATTTTGATTAATTATGGAGCATATTACTACATTGTTTGTAATTTTTCAATCCATCTTCATACTTTTTCTGTATCTACATATCTCTCAGACTACCTCTGTTGTAATAACAGAGTTCAGACTGAAGTCACGAGAGCACAGAGAATACATATTTAAACGAGGTTGGAATTGTTTAGGCTTTTAAGACTATTTTCCCACTTCTGAGAACGTTTTTGTCGCATATTTAACGTGTTTCTCCCAGGAAAAGAGAAAAGAAGGAATCCCTTGCGAGATTCGGGACATTATACGAAAGAGTGTATATTTGCCGCCCTGAGGGGAATCGCACACTCTCACATTTGGCACAATGAGCAGTCAAGCGACGAGGAAATTGAAATTTTTCTCTTTGCGGAATATAATTTGCCGGGGAATGTTTATGGATTATGGGAGTCGAGAGTATAACACATTGGGATTAAAATTGGTCTAAAAAGCAGATCTTAGGAATTAGACACCGCGTTCACGACGTAAGGAATAAATTCATTTACTTATCTATTATTAGTAAGTAAAAATACTCTACAAATCTATTATTTTAAATAGATCAGCCTGTATATTTTTACGGATTTGGATAGAAGACTAAATAAGCTTTTCAGTAAACTTTCCATACGCAGGTTTACTATGCATAATTTCTAAGCTATTGTAACAAATACATAAATTAAATAAAACAGATGAAAGCAAACAATAACTAACTAACAAATCCAATATCAACCTTATAAGTTTTTATTTTATGAATTAATTTTTCAACACAAGAACCGGTTATTTTGAGCAAGAGTGTATCTTGCGTATATTGTTATTGTATGTTGAGCTTTAGTGTATATGTTGTATAAATTTAATATATCTTAAAACTGTTTTGCTTGTACGCGCCACGCACAAGGTCGCGATGCGTCATGAAAAAATTCCCTACGTCACTCAAAATACGGGTATATGAGCCGTGGAAAGTTTCACAGTTTTGTCATTGCTACAGCGGCTTTAATCTGGGCAGAAAGAACACCTCCGAATGGCATTCAAAGCTTACTTTTTGATTCATTCACATTCCCCAATTGGGCGACCTTAAAGTTGATTTATGCGAAGTTGGGTGAAGATTTGTCATTGTTCTATAAATGGGCGGCCTTAAAGCTGACTTTTGTGAAATATTGATGGCCGATAACAGAAAACGTTTAAGTCCGTAGGTATATTTTATTGCCGATAACCGAAAACGTTTCAGTCCGCAATTCATAGATTATCGTTTCTTTAACAATTGTAAATATATGAGAAAATGCATTGAATTTTATACAAATTGCGAGAATGATAGTAAACACTCGAGAGTCTATGTCAGATTTTACGATGATTGTAAATATTTTGACAATTTTGATAATTTTGTGCAAAACGTTACCTTTACCTCTACCCTATCTAGAGTTGTTAGTGTACGCCGTGCTTAATTAACATCACAAGTCGCTTTCTTTTTCTTAGTCACTAAGTCCGCAATCACCTTTTGCTTCAGTTAGAAATATTGTTTGAATAATTTATAGATAGGTTGGGGTAACTGCATATTTCAAATGCATTCTGTATACAACTGTCCAAATAGACGTAGAAGACAAGTTGAAATCCCTTTCGCAACCGTGAGACGGTGTTTTAAGAATTGGCGTGCTAATTTGCATCGAAGTCTTATCGCTTAATTTACAAGATTCCGCGAACAGTCTGTGCAGCGTCCGCATTCCCCAATCTTAAAGAAAGAAAATAGAGAGCTTAATGCCATTGTTTCGCTAGTAGGACACGTCTAATTCCATTGTTTCCGTTGTCCGTACCCGGCGTTTGATGAAAATGTAAATTTTAGAGTAGATGCAGCGTAAAACAACAATTCTCTAGCTTTAATTAGGGCGAAAATGTTTCACACAAAGGAGCAAAAGGACGATACAATACACGGCTTAATTCTTAAATAACGACATTAGCATGTTTCCATGTTGGTAATCCTTAAATGAGAACGGACAATGGAAAAATTCCTGGTGAAAATGTAGATTGTGATTAGGGGATTTCTATTTTGATAACAAGAAAACTCTATTGCACCTGATGTCAGGAATATCGTAAACGTCTCATTAGCAAGGAACTGCGCATAGAACTGTTTAAGGTAATGGGTTTTACACAAGGAACTTTTATATCAGTAGAGGTAGAGAATATGAGTATCTGTTAATAGTTTCTTGAAGCTTTTGAAGCAATTTCATGTGTTAGGATCTTGTGTATGTTTGTAATGATTACCACAGTAGACATTGCAAACTGTTGGGTACAAAAAACTAATTTTACAAAAAGCACGTCTGTTGTACTATTAAAGACTAGGAATAATCTGAATCAGCGTAGAATGTAAAGTTAATATACGGTCACATAATTTGCGTGAAAATCATTGTCTATAACTATAAAAGTCGTTGAAACTAGTTGAAGCAAAAACAATACAACCTCGCTAATCTGATCCAATTGGGGAAGAGGAATTGTCGAATTAGCGAATGCAACGACCCTTCCACTTAAACTGCTTCAAATGAGTGTTTTAGGATTACACATGTGGATTAAAAGACTTTAAAAATACCGGCCAAAATTTTATTATAAACTTCAGTATTCAGCATCGAAATATGAATTAATATGACATTGCTTCAGTGATTTTATAGGAGCAGCAGCCACTTGATCTTTAATGCTTTGTAAAGGCAACAGTTGATGATCAAGTATGTTATTTTCTGTACTCTATTTGATGCACTGGTGAAAATTGCGTTGCACCTTTCTCGTGTGGAACCATTTCTTCCTCGTCTTCTTCCTTATTACTTGTTTGGTTCATTGTTAATGATGAAATTATCTCTTCATCTGTAGCTAGAATCCTCTCATCGCCTCCCACAAGGCATTATGTAATTTCTTTGTTGATTATATCGGTTTGATATCGATCCATTGCAAGTTATGCTTTAACTTCAGGTACAAAAAATCATCCCTTATTTTGACTCATTGCCTTTGCAACAACTAGCACTTTCAGCTTACGAGTACCGGAGGCATTAGCTCTTGCTACCTCCTGCTGTGTTTTCGCCTTGGTCTTCGGAAGGAGTCCCCAAAGCAGTTCACTCCCGTCAGCATCTGAACGGTATATGAGATCCATTTCTCAAAGTTTCATTAAAAGTGTTTATTGGAATAGTTCAACAGTAGATTCATCAGCAAATAATTTTTCAGCAACGGTTTGACAATTGACAAATACCCTTACGTTTTTGGAGTTTGTCCAACCATCCGAAACTTGCTACCACTTAGCTTTTTTGTAGAAACCTCGCCAAATATTGGAATATGTTGCAGCTTTTGTTCTAAAAACCATGCAAAAAGTGAGGTTTGGGTATCTGGATTCTAACACGATTTGAAAGCTTTTTCTCGCCCTATAGCACTAACTGTTAATGAGATGTAAGCAATAATTTCATTCATTCCCCTTTTACTGGCATTGTACGTGTTGTAGAAATAGAATTACCTCATTGTATTTATTTTCACAACTTTTTTTTTAAGAAACTTATTCCGTAAACCTCGTTTCGTAGTCTTAAATTCTTAAACTTTATGCCTGTTTAAACCTATTACACGCCAATCTTGACCCCTCGCCTTCCTAACAAAAAGAAAATATAAGAAATAAGAACACAACGATCTCTCCAAAGCCCTTTAAAGGTCGTCTCGAATGAAACTCCCAAACTTCTTTCTAAAGTATCAAATATATACAAGTATATATGGGATTCCAAGGGAGCAAAGGAGAACAGAAATATACACGGGAGCAATAGCAGAGCTGGACTTACAAGTTTAAATCGTCCTCCGCGTTTCAGCTTGCACGGGGCACGTCCCACTCCAATTTCCTACCAAAACCGACCGTCCGCTTCTCTGTTCATCTCGCAGCAAGTCGTAGGACGCTGTGTCCGCACCGCAGTCCTTTCTAAATCCTCTTTCACCGCAAAGCTCGTTTTCAAAAGCTTTCGCTACAAGTTCGGGGGACATTCGGGGCATATTTCTTAATATAATAACGGCCACCGTCGCTTTTGGGCATCTTAGAGGTCTCAAGTCTTAAGATTTGCCGTTCTCGTAGTGTATATACATAAAGTTTGTCGCTGTCTTTATCCGTTACTTGAAGAAGCGGTGCTGGGTTGTTATTTGGAAACTTCAGGTTAATTCTTTAAATTTTAATTGGGTAGAAAATGTTGAAGCAAATGTAAATATACTTTTTGTTTTGGAGAAAAAGGTAATACTTAGGAAGAGGATAATTTTTGTGTAATCATCACGAAAAGAATAGGCAAAAGATAAAGAAACAAATGGAAATTTGATGATTACCGTTAAAATCGCTTTTAATTATTTCACATAACTCTTCAACCAGTTTAGGTGTAAATTAAATATTATTAACGCTGTTATAGTTGGTCCAATACGGCGTCTTCGGTAAGGAATGCCATATCTCGGGAACGGATGAAGATTTGAAAATTTTCAAAACTTTGTTATAAATTTACGATAGAGACATATTTTATTATTTGCCGCAAATAAAGTTTAATGCGTTTATTTACATGTCGATTCGAAAAATTTGCATTTTCTGCGGGTAAACGAGTATCAGATCACGTAACAGGAAAGCTCATTTGTTGCTGGTGTTATTATAAAATTAAGTAAAAAGGGGAAAAGAAGGAGAAGAGAGAGAAGAGAAAGGGAAAAAACAGAAAAATGAGAAGAAACGAAAGAAGAAAAAGAAAATAGGAAGAGAATTAAGAAAAAAGAGAAGAACAAAGAGGAGAGAGAAGAGGAATAGGAAAAAAAAGAATAAATAATACAAGAAGACGTTGAAGAAAAAGGAAATGCAGAAGAAAGAGATGATTTTTAAAATTAAATACGTCACGGCTAGGTAAATAATATACATTTCAGAGGAAACCAATTCAACAGATGTTTATTACCCAATATTTTCAAAATGGTCCCATTTTAAGCGGGCTCTAGTTGATCAAATGCACTTTTCGTATGACAAAGACGAGATGCACGTATATCTCCACTAATGCACAATTCTTTCGAAGCTTTGTGACTGAAATAGGAACGTAAGGGGATGAGTTTGACGACTATCTACTCGATCAGCTGACCCACAGCCCTCTTAAAAATAATATTAAACCTATAGAATGATAGAAACATTTCAAGATTTCATCGGCTACTTATATTTTTGCCCAACCACAAATCTCCTCTTTCGAAAACAACTTCTTAACATGCCGCATTTAATTCGCTACGGTATTTTATCATTTTTTCTCCCATCACGAGAAAAGCGAGAAAAAAACGCTTCTTTATTTATCTTCCCATCGCTTTCTTCGAAAGACAAAAAAAAAGCGCAACGCTTAAAACATCTGGAGATATTTTACGACCAGCGGCAATGGTGGTGCTGGTGGCGGTAGTGGTGGTGGGGCAATTTATCTTGCGGAAAATTCGCTTTCTTAAATCTTTACATACACATTTCCCACTCCATATTTCAAATTCGTCCCTTCATCCTCGCAGCCTGACACCCAACGCGCTATTTATTCGCTATGGGTGGCGGATAAAAGGCCGGGGGAGAGGGGGGATCGCCTCGAAACACCAAACATCGTCGGAACGCTCGCGAAAGTTTACAATCGTGCAACCGACGAACCGTAAATCACGGAATTTTGAGCATTTATTCTTTATTTCTGATGGTTGCTTCCGTCCGCAAAATGTGGCAGGTGAAATGTGGTAGGGGAGAGAGCGGAGTCGTCAGGAGCAAGTGGACGGACATTTTTAGCATTTGCGGATGAATTTTAGCGGTTGGAGAATTGGTCAAAACGACCGCTTAACCGCTGATGCCTTTCCAGGTTAAGGATTGGAGGTTGGAGGTTTTCGGGTGTTTATACTGGAATTAAATGCGAATTTTAAAAACTACGATTTCATTTTCCTTTTTTTTTTACTTGGTTGTACCAAAGTATCTATTTTCAGAGATATAAAAACTGTATTCTAACAGGTTGGTTGGGCGACCTTACTGATAAATCAGCAGAATTATTTAGAAAGCAGTTTTTTAAAACAATTAAGGCTAGATAGTAAAAGTTGTAATAATAAAGAATTGCATTTGGCTCCAATGAATGGCAGAGAAATAGTAGCGTTAATGAATAATGTTGGAATAACACATTCTGCTGGTATTGAGTATGCCCCTTCCTTGATATGACGTCGCTTATAAACTAGTCAATCGTTTGGTCTTCATTATCAATGAATGCCTAATCCAGGGTGTCTTTCCAGATAACCTGAAAATAAGTAAAATAATACCGCTCTACAAAAAAAGGTAACGAACAACTTATTGAGAATTACACAGCGATAGAGTTCACAAAAATCCTGGAAGATGTAATCTATGAACGCCTAACGACTTTCCTGATAAAACATAGGTTTTTCTCTGATAGCCAGTTTGGCTTCATGTCAGGCTAATCCAGAAACGATGCTCTCTGTATTGCTAGCAAAACTACGTGGCCACTGGTGCGAGGCGTGACACATGAGTTGCTCTCATTCTATCTCAGTGATCGTCGAGCATGCATCTGTATATAAAACAACGTTTTTTACTCATCGATTATCAGCGTTCTCTAGGGCTCAGTTTTGGAACCTACTCTGCTTACGATCTTCACAAACGATTTAGTTTTAGATTTATTATCTCAGTACGCGGACGACAGCAGCTATATTCTAGTAGTCATTCAGCGAATTGCCAACCGCTACAGTACCACTGACGTTATTGATGAAGGAATGGAGTACGAAAAACGGGCTGCTATTGAATGCTGATAAAACTGGATTAGTGAGGTTTACATTGAATGCTGTACAGTTCGGTAATAGCACATACATAGGTTCCATTCAGAGACAAGTCAGTACCTAAAGCATCTTCATATAAACTTCTTGGTTTAACTATTGAAGACCACTATTCTGTTGTGGAGACTAAATTATGTTCTGCAATATACGCCATAAAAAACGCTCGGGAATTGCTAGGAAAATAGTGTAAAGTTTCAGTCCAACTCAACTTTTTCGGAACCGATTCACACTTTACAGTCCACTGTTTTTGATTGTCTTGGCTTCAGGAGTGTACTGGTGTATTCATACTTCATCTATGGTTATTCATCGACGCCAAAACTTAGCTTTTCCATCAGTCAATATATGACAAACACGCATTTTTGTGATGCTATCTCCGCTATCTCTCCCCTTGATTCGAGGGACATCTAGCACCGTTTGGTGAACTTTTCCGATGTTATCGATAGTAGTTGCAGTTTTTAGCCATTTGGAATAATTATATTCAACGAATGCGACGGAGAGATTTAAACAATTACTTAAAGTATTTCTTGGCAACTTTTAGAATGCAGATGAGTATATTGCCGCATGGCTCTCTATCCTTTCAATAAATTTTCCCTACTCATTTTTCGTTTAGTACATTTATATATTTCATTTACACGCTTCATTTATATCATTTCATTTATATATATTTTTTTAATTCATATATTACATTGTTTTTTTAATACACAGCATTTGACAAGTAAATCCTCATTTACGGCTGCAAATATGTTACTATTACTTCGTTTTAAGTTAAATAATCGAAAAAAGGAAAAAAGGATAAACAAAATTCCAGGCCAATACCAACATATTATCAATATACACGTATACCTATGAAAAGCCGCAAGCAATTTTCTTCTGTCTATACTAAAAATATTATTTTTCTCATCTTGAAATTCCATCCACCGCATCCTCCGTATTAATAGAAATTGATATCGGTTTATTGGCGCCGTAAAAAAATACCACAGCGAGGACTTCTCTCCTTTCATCCCTCTCAACTCAAGGAGCCCTTTCTCCCTTCTCGAGTGTTAAACGTCTAGAGCTCGAGCAGGTCGTGTAGACTCGTGACTGAAATCATCGAAGTCCTTGCTCCGAAGCAAGGGACTGGCCGGACTTTCCAAAAAACGGTTATAAGAACTTCAATTTTGCCTATTATCGTTAAATTTGATGGGCCTCATCGCGACGTCCCCCCATTTCAGTAGCCGTAATTCTTAATCTGGCTTTATTAGAGTTTAATTTTTCGGAGGAGGAAACCCGTTTCAGAACGTATACATACAATGGAAGGTTCGGTACCTTGTCAAAAAAAAAGGACCGAGGGAAATTTGAAGCCATCAGCGTATAAAAAAAGTTATATTAGTATCCGAAGAATGGATTTTGTGAGATGATATTGTACTCATATCTTATTCTGGCCCCTTTTTCCTCTTTTTTGATATATAAAACGTGTTGGAACGTTGAATGTATTTTACATGGATCGTACACGCTGAGAAATGGTTTCTTGCATCAAGAAAGTATTTTGATTTCAAGACTATAAAAATGTATAATATAAGAAAATAATTTTCTTGACATTTTATTTGTATTGAATAAATATTTACTAGTGTTAGAAAATCCAAGACAGGAAAATGTTTCTTCCAAGTGAATCATTTAATTTTATGTTAAGGAAAAATTTTCATATTAAAGGTAGGAATAAAAATTTTCCAGATTTCACAAAGTTCTATTGAGAAATTAGGCGACCAGTTTCGTGTTCAAAAACCAAATTGTCAGGCGAGCTACAAGGATATCCAATAAAAGAAAAATTACAATAATGGAAAAAAAACCAAAGTTAATAATTAAAATTAGAAGCAAGTGAATGAACTAATGTTTTTTTTTTATATGTTAATGTAGTTTAATAATTAATGAGTAAATGTTAAAGTTTATTTGGTGGTGTAACGCCCAACATGCACCTGACAATTCTTTTCTGCAGTATAAATAGCTGTCACCTTCCTTAAACTGAAGGAATAGGAGATTGAGATACAGGGTGAGTCGGGAGGAACGGACCAAACTCCAGCAGTGTACTGTGCACGTGAAAATAATAAAAAAAGACTTATATGTTCTTATCCGATTTTCATTTGTTTTCAAGTTATAGCGTAATTACAAATAAACAAAATTTCATACATTAACATTTTTTAATCATAGCGTTCTATTCATAAATGTTCAAAAATACCGCCATTGACTTTTAAACATTTTATGCCTCGTATACGAAGGACGCTCGTTGCTTTCTTTATTGCTTCATATCTTTCTTTAATATCGGCTGCAGTATTTCTAATATGTCGAATTAGTGCAGAGTGGGTGTGACTTTTACCTTGTAAACTTCATTTCTGAAACAGCTCCATAAACAATAGTCTAGTCTCGTGAGGTCTAGAGATGTTGCAGGCCAACCAGTAGGACCAATCCGCCAAAGCTAAAAACCAAAGCCTTGGAAACCTATCGTCCCAATGTCCAAGAGATATATATATATTAAGATTACGATAACTCCCCTAAAATAATAAAATAAAATAATAAACATAATTTTATTCTTTTTGATTAAAAGAGGAAAATAGAAAATTGATAATATATGGAACTCCCCTAAAATGGACATTGAGAAAAAAATCCAAAAACAGGTAACTTTTATTTTCTTTTTAAGATATGAAGAGGAAAAATAATTTGACAATATCTATGGCCGGGAACGAAAAAAAAAATTGGATAGTTTTAATTCACTAACGTCCCTATGGATGTGTCACTTATTTTTGTCATCTGGTATGTAGTGCTAGTAACAATTAGCAATCCATTTTCTAAGTGAATTCGATGTCTCGTCTTGTTCCTGAGATATAGCAAAAAAATTATTTTCGGGGGCTAACTTTGAACGTCAATTACACCCCCTTCAACCGGTGTACTACATCTCTGCAAAATTTTTTCAAAATCGGGAACCCTTGCCTGCGACCAAAATAATTCTATAGAACGAATCCATTCTAAATCATTAGAATCCTTACTACGAAACATCCCCAGAATTATCCCAGCACAAAATAATCTATGCGACTAATAGGGTTCATGGGAAAAAATCAATTCCAGGCTAACAGGATGCAGCGGGGCTCCTAGCTCTGTTAGCCTGCGGGCGCGAAAATTTATAGCTCGCTGTAGCTTCCAGCTCTAGAGCTAGGGAATAATTTAACTGGAAATTATTAGTTTAATCGGCAGGATCGGCAGAGGTATAGTGGGCGTGGAAGGGGACGTTTGCTGAAGGGGTCGGGGAAACGAGCTATGGTGCGGAGAGTAATTACTACTCTTGCAAAAGCGATTTATTAGTGGAAAGTTTCAATTCGCGCGGAGGACGTATCAACTAACACCTACACGAGTATATAGGCGGGAATATCGATATATTTAGAGCAGGGACAATAGCAGAAAGTGGATTTAATGGAAATTGGTTCAAGAGTGGAGTTAATAAAACGCCTCTTCGATTGCAGCTTTTGATTTAATTATCATTGTTTTGATGTGGATGAGCTTCTGATTTATAGGGTGATGTAAGAACAATAAAAGAAGAGGAATCCACGTTGGTTCTGTGTGAATAGTTTATAATTAAGGAAGGTAGAATGGTCTTCTCTCACAAATTTTATTTAATACAAAAATGCGACCGGTTTCGAGCATACCCTCATCTTCAGGCCGGCTGAAAATAACAAACAGTATAGTTGGTCCATTGGTGCTAACAATTAAATCAATTTTGTGTAAGATATACTTACTGCAAGTGAGGTACAAACGCTTATCATAACAAATCAAGCAATTAAAGTTGGAAGCTAGGAATCTCTGTGAGATCATTAACAGGGCAATCGGAATTTAACAGTAGACAAAGGATGACAATATTTCCTCTCACACCAAAGTACACGGCACCTGTAGACATCCTGTTATGTCTTTATTCGATAGCATTTCGTTTGAATTAGATTAACCTCCTTGAAACGTATATAAGACGTTACAGTTCCGTATGCAGCCAGCTTTCGTCTGTAAATACCCAGTTACCCGAAACATCGTCCTTACACGTATTACACGATAAGACATATGCATCGTAGATGTATTTGTAAACGCGCCTGTATTTACATATACATTGAATGTGAATCCGTTCTACAATACGTGATGTAATAAGAGCGGATGTAGACGCAATTTGCCTGTAGGTAAACGTGAGAAGGGTTTTAAGATGCCGAATGGAAGGTGCGCAATGGAAAAATGAATGTTAGATAAATGCTTGTATAGGACCAGGTGATTCATTCAATTCTCATAAATTTGTCAATAGGAATTTATTATTGTTTTAGTAAACTGGAAGATGAAATTTGCTGTGTTATTGTTCCAACTATTCGAACAAAATTGTGATGTTGATGCAAATGCAAGTCCTTGGGCAAGATTCGTTGTGCAGTGGAGTAGGAGAGTCTCAGTTGTTGGGATCGACGCCGAATCGATGTGCCTGGTTCTTCGGCCACACTTTCACGAACGAGAGCCATATTTCCCTTCGAACGCTTCGAACGAACACGATGAGATGCTTTAACTGTGCTTACAACAGCCCCAGTTTGCTCAAATTTCTGAACCGCATTCTAAATTGTGCGTTCCGAAGGTCGATTGCGTACACCAAAATATTCGCGTAACGCACGAAATGCATTTTTTCGCGAACACCCATTTTCATAATAAGTCCTCGCCATCTTAGCACGTTGCTAAGATTGAATATCGCTCCATGACCACTTTTGTACACGTTTCTAGTTTATAAACGTCGCTTGACAGATGTAATTGTCATTGTTTGAAAAATATTAGAGGCTACTATGTGGAAATCCTTAACGAATCACCCTTCATAAGGGAAGCTATCGCAAATGTGTTTCAGATTCCAAAAATCGAATAAAAAGAAGGATATTCAATTAAAAAAAAGTTAGGTAGCGCCACCTGGCGGTGATGCATTTCATTAAAAAAAAATTCTGAATTTTAAAATTTGCATTTGTTCTCGAGACATCGCGCTGTCTCATTCCTCGCTGAACACGCTGTATATAGAAACATACCCACAGGAGCCAAAAACTCGCCAAGCTGGACAAAACGTAAATCATCCAGAATTAAATTAAACTCCCATTTACGGCGATGGGTACTTAACGGACCGCCACTGTCGCCATCTCTGCTTCGGGTTTCCCGTTTTAACAATTGACCTAATTAGCATAGACCATAGACCGCGTAGAACTCTACCGTAATGCCTCAGAATGAGGAACTAGAAATTGTAAGCCGTTAAAAACGTGGAAACCTCGGTTTCCGGTTTTCTTCATAATTTGTGCACTCTACGGTAGCCACCGCATCTCTTAAAAGCTTACTCACGTCTTTCGGTTTCACCCGATCGGCACGCAAACGCCCAAAAACGATCTACTTATTATGTAGGCAGAATGGTTGATATTTTATTTGTATCTTTTTATTTTCGTCCAGATCCAAGTGGGTAGGTATAGAAAACAAATATACACAAATCACATAAGAATGTTTTTTTTATCTATTAAATTGCGAATACAATAACAATAAATAACTCGTTGACTCCTCATTTGCTTTTCAATTGACAACATTCTAACCTGGTTGAAAGAACAGTAAAACACTAGATTGGATTTGTCTTTAATTTTTTGTTAATATTTTATATTTCCTTACATACATTTCCAAAAGTTCTTGAACGATTTCTTATCCAGTATGTTAAGTAACAAATTACATGTTATCATCATGACAAGTAAATCGAAAATAAAGTCATTTCTATTTGACGCGCCGTTTTTTCTATTGCTGTGTTTTGCACTATTTACATGCTTCCTACAGTCGTTCTTTTGCCAGCACATCAAAGTTATCTCGCACACTTTACAAACTATTTTAGCACCGTCGTACAACAAATCTGGAAACTCACAGATAAAGCTTTTTACTTTATCAGCAAAGGGTCGTTGTTTAGCCTTGCGCACACTGAACATTTTTAATTAAAAATTTTCTTGAATGACTAGTATTCCGCTCGCCTGATTTAATGTGTACAAATTTGAACTGCTTTGCCACCCGGTAGATGTTTACGCATCGCATCAGACAGACGCGCGCCGATTTCCGTTGGCTGCTCCAGCTGTTACGGTTATGCTGGGACTGCACGATTATCTTACCTTAGTAATAAATTTAATTTCGTTCTGCAAAGATCTCGAACGTTAACAATCTACATATGAATGTCGGCAGCGCAGAAGTTTTGACTACAAAAAAGAGAAGTACGCGTATGTTGGTTTCTAGAATATCTCGACGGTAATTTCCAGAATTCATATTCCACTCTCACGTCTTGCAGAGGTGCTAATATTTTTTTAAAATTCCGTCCACATATTTCCACGATTCAATGCGTCAAATTGGCGTTGCGAATATGCCAGCAATAAAAAAAAACTAAAAGAAATCAGAGACGACAAATGCGAGAGAACAAGACGAAGATATAGGAAAACTCGAACACAAACGTCTGTAAAAAGGTGGTGACGGATGCAAACCTGAAAGACGTGTTGAAGTCGAATAAAATAGCTTTCCGTTTTACGTCAATACAGAATGATTCATTTTCAGAGTCTCACCATGAGGACCTCGCTTATTATTGGAGACGGAGAGTATGTTTAAACTAGGCGAAGTTGCTAAATGTTGTGCTTGTTATGAACTTGAACAGAAAATGAATCTGTGACAAATGACGTTCGAGATAAAGAAAAAAAAACGAAAGAATCTCATTTTCTTCTTTTATGTTCAACACCTTAATTTTGCCTTGCAGAGAAAAATTAACACATTCTCAAGACCACTTTCGATCTTCTATCTAATGGTGTACTTGAAATTTTCATGTGATGTTTCGGTTCTTCGCTTTTACGCGCAATTATGCGCGTTTCCATAACAATTGCCAAACCGTCAAATTTCTATTCTGAAAGCGTTAGTTAAACTATAACATATGTGATATCGTTGGATTCGCTTTTCGATTACCTTTCCAGAAACGTAAAAATATATAGGATGTCCTGTTTAAAAAAAAGAAAGTTGAATCACTTCCGGTGAAACCGGAAATACAATTGAAATGCCGATAACGGCGAAAGTTAATTCACAAAATATAAGAACTTGAACCATTTCTTTCAAGAACGTTAGCTTCTGTCGTTTAAAAGTTAGCATGAGGGGGACACTTTGGGAGGGCACTGTATAGTTCTTCCAAGAATTACATCGATGGCATTTTGGAGTCTACCTCGAACCATGGTCAGGGTCAAAAATGAATCAATCTGCACAGTATACAGTGCGTCCACGGATAAATATACTTGTAAACATATTTTCCATTTGAGAAAGTCAGGGTTTATAACCAATGTTTATTTTAAAAAGTCCTTCATGCTAATTAGAATATTGATGAAATGTTCAAGGTTGTTAAAAATTAAGAATGCAGAAAACCGCATCTGAAATAAAGTTCCAATTATCTCAGTGTACCTTTTTTTTTTAGTGGTGACGGCTCAACTGGGTGTATAACCTTTTTAAAGCTTGTCATAACCTCAGGAGCCTTTAGTGTATAAAGAGTTCTATGGTTTTGTTTACTATCACCTCCTCGCCGTAAAGGGTGAAGCGTAGTTAATTGTACCCCTACCGCGAGTGGTGACTTGGGAGTGTACCGGATCCATTAAAAAAATTTCATCCTACCGGGATTTGAACAAACTGCGCCTAACTTTGGCCGGTCAGGCGAATTCCCTCTTACCACTGGACCACCGAGCCGTTAATAATTAAACATTTTAAAATAATTATAAGTATCCTGTAGATTTAATTAACATTCCGGTTATCACAAAACACTTTAAAATAACTAAAATTTTACAAAGAATAATTTTCTTTCTGTAAAAATGAAAAGCAAAGGATTTAAAAATATATTGTTTGATCTATCTATGGACATATTATATATGTACATACGTTTCTCGCAAGTAATCATATTCAAGTACCTTAAAACGAAGGGAGAAAAAGAAGAGAAAATGGAAAGTGGTTAGAACGGGCGAAATTCATAAAAGGTACCATACAAAAAGGAATAATATAAAAACCTAAATCCATCCTGGTAAATCAAAGATGAAACGCAAAGCGGAAATGAAAACAATATCGAGGCAATATTTTTCGGGAGATGGTAAAAATCTGCTCCCTTTGAATGTAGGAACGAAATACACGATATTGCGTGAAGAAAAAAAGCTGGTAGTCTTCAAATCTACGTTTCTCCTGACAACGCTGGAGATAAATCAAAATTGCAAGGCAAAAGAAATAAAACCATCGTTTTCCTTACAAAATTCCCTCAAACAGTTCGTACATATGTACATATATCCATCTGATAATACACAAACGATACAAAAATTGATACATGTACGTGAAAAAACATTTGTATGAAAGATTGCCTGCAAGCTAACTTAGGAAGATGTTTGCGTAAATCGAAAGTCAAGAATGCATAAATAACCAGGAGGCGAAGAAAGAACGATGTTAAGGTCTTTTATCAAATTGGAATTGTATATACGATATTGGAATATACATCTTATATATGTGACAGTTTGTTTTCTTGTTTATTTAACAAATGGTAAACTTATTGGATGAAAAATTTTTTGCAAAATGATGAAAATGTTGATCAATTGTTTAAGGATAGAAACGTATATTTGTAGGTACCTGTCTGAATTGAATGGTGAATTAAGATATTTTATAAAAGAGCTTCCTCTTTAATGTACTATAAAAAAACTCACTTAACGTGTTTTTTAGGGTTTTTCGTTTAAATTCACTACTTTCCCTTTTACTTCCCCAAGTTCGCTACCTCCGTGTCCATTTTTGCCGCATGCAGATCCGCTCGTATTAATTAAAGCAATTGCTTCGCATCCGTCGCATACATAGATATATTATCCCCTTACAATTCAAAATTTCCCTACGCCTGCATACCTACATTCGTACAGAAGCGTAGATTTTGCGAAAACTAAATTATAAAACTTCAGGGAACTACGATTTAATTGCCGTCGCCGTTATTCGCTAGCTACAACACTCTCGACTTTTCCCTTCCTCTGGCCGCCCCTTTCCAAAACGATCCCTCTCATGAATAAGCTGCACGGTCTCCCTAATTGCGAAAGTTCTTGCTTCCTTCCTTGCTTTTCCTCGACGCGCCGACACCTTTTAATTAAAACGTTCTATCAAATTGTAGTTTAAAGAATCGGAAACTGGAATTAAACTGCCGCTTCCACCGCCTCGCTTTCCCCTTTACTTGCTCTTCCGAGGCCTCGAGGCTACACACTGCTGCTGGATGTAACTCTCGTCGTCAGGCTGAACGCTAGTTAAGTCGAGGTGTAGTTTGTACAGTGGAATAAGTTAGACGAAATCGCGTAACGTTCTCGTGCTAATGAGATTTGATGCTTCTAAAAGTTGTTACTTCTTCTTAGTTGAATTAGAACAAGTTAGTGCATGAAAGAATCAATAGAAATCTATTGAATACATGCTGAAATAGTCAGCTGGTAGTGTTACAAATAACTCCATTGAAGTCTTAAAGTCTTAGAAGATGGAAAAACTACTTTGACCATTCTACACTCTGAGAAAAAGGACAATATCTACTTAAAATTTATGTTTTTGTGTCATGTGGGGTATTAAAGTTTTAATGGCACAATTCAGACAATTAAATGATCTACCAAAATCAAAAAAAAAACAGGAGTTATCACTTTGAAAAATTATCGATGACGTTATTATTTGAAAACGTTTATTAAAAAAATTATATTGACCTGCTCGAGCATTTGTTTGAAAAACAATTTGCTTCAAATCGTTATTTCCGAACACAAAAATTTGCGAATTTTGTTTTTATATCTCTCACAAAAACAAGACACAAGTATATGCACATAAATTGTAGTTGTTTCGTATTGAAAACAATAGTTTACCTAAAACTAAACCAACAATAAATTGAGAGAGGGGGGCGTTTCACGAACCATCGTTCGAACTTCCCAAACATCCACCCCGATGAAACTTCCCTGGACGTTCCTAAAACGTCTTCATTCCATTCCATCCATCGACTGTTTACCCAGGACGACGGACAATGAAAGGAGCAAAGTCGAAGTAAAGCCCTTGCATTTGGCATTGTAGGGGGGTTTGTTGGGAGTAGGGAGAAGACAGAGGGTTGAGCAAGAGTATATTCATCTGTTATCTCGGGGGCCGAAGTATCGTATGTAGGTCGTATAAGAACTATAGAAAACTTTCCCATGCTGAAAGTTTTCATAGAAAGAGACACAAGACCTTCGCTGTCTATTAGAACTCCTTGTCGTTATTGCTTAAGTTAGAAAATGACGAGTTGGTAGTACTAGTAGTAAAGGCAGTAGGTCGACGACTATAGAACCGTGTATGTCTGTATATTGATTTGCCGAAAATGAGATTCCTGAAGAGCCCGTTTCGAATGGAACTTTTTAAATAATAATTCAAAGGTTGGATGGTTAGATTATTTCATTAAAAATCTACGTTTGAATACGCGTGAATGACGCCAATTTAAGGTCGCTGTTTGTTGTTTACAGTTTACAGCACTTGGTTAGAATGGTTGATCGAAAATCCCGCCGTTTGTGAGATTAGGTCTATAATTCGTTTTCTAATACTAAGAACACTAAAGCAGTCGACATTCGTCGACAAATTTGCGAGGTGAAAATGCGATGAGTGATTCAATGGCAAGGAGATGGGTCCAACAGTTCGATAAAGGACGTGATCAAGTGCACGATAACGAACGAAGTAGGCGTTCAAGTTTGGTTAATGAAAAATTGGTTCGTGCAATTGAAGAACTCCTAAAGGAAAACCGTAAGATTACAATATCTGATATTTCTACGAAATTTCCGCAGATTTCAACAGTACTTCTTCATGAAATTGTTTCTGAAAAACTGAATTTTCGAAAACTGTGTGCTCCTTGGGTGCTGAAAACTTTTACAGAGCAACACAAAAAACAGCATCAGGGCAGTGCATTTGATCTTTTGACACGTTACAACAAAGACGGTGATAATTTTCTAAGCAAGATAGTGACCGGGGATGAGATTCGGGTCGCTTATGAAACCCTTGAATCGAAACGACAATCAATTGAATATAGACATACTTCGCCACCAGGAAAGACTAATGCCAAGCAAATATTGACACTGCGAAAAATCATGTACGCAGTGCACATGACTTTGGTTGGACCCTCCCTACAGCCCTGACCTCATTCCCAGCGACTTCCATCTCTTTCCGCACCTGGAAACGTCCCTTAGTGGTCAAAAGTTCAACAAGAATGAAGAGCTCAAAGAACATGTTACCACATGCTTGACAACAGAGGCGGCAACGTTTTATGAGAAAGGCATACAAAAACTTGTGGCAGGCTATGACACGTGCCTACAAAATGGTGGGAGCGATGTAGAATGAAATCGCTTACACCTCAATGTCAACAAGTGTGGAGTTGTAACATATACAAAAAAACGAAGACCAATACACTATGACTATGTTTTGGAGGGAGAAATACTTGAGAGATGTAGTGAAGTGAAGAATTGAGGGATTACATTTGACATGGTTACCATGGTTGCGCACGCGTACCGTAGGTATGGCTTTATACACAGAAATGGTCATGATTTTAAAAACGTACGTTGTCCAATTTCATTATACAACGCATTTATTCGATTCAGATTAAAATACGGAGCATTGATATGGTATCCCATTTATCAAACCCGCATTAAGAATATTGAAAATGTTCAACGACGATTCATAAAATTTCTAATGTTTTTGTCTGATGGTGTATATCCTGAGAGAAGCTAGGATTATAGGCTTATGTTGAATCATTTTGACATGGTGTCTCTACAACTAAGACACAGAGTGATAAGCATAAAGTTCTTAATCAAATAAACTTTAATATACCACGTCTTGAATCGCGTAATCATTACATATTTTACGTACACTCACTGTTTTTTTTTCTCTTATTGCTCCCTCTTCTTATTTTTATTATTATTTTTTCTCTTAAATATGTTCTGTTTTTGTTTCTGAAAATACGTCAATTTTTTGTAAAATTTTCTGTATTTGGATTCTACCGATTGAAAATACAACATGTAATGTCCGGGTTTTTTTCATTGCGCATTTAAGGATTTGAACATTATTTCGTTTGGGAGAAAACGCCTTATCAGAATCTATCTGCGCCAGCATTTAACCGCAGTAATTTCCGATTGAATTCTAACTTGTTTTCTCGAAATTTATTTCCGATTTCGTACTACAAACCCATCTCAACCATCTATCACGGCAATTCCGAGCTTACGAAGATCCTTTTGCAGTTCCATAGCGTCGCATTTCCTCTAGAATTCCTTTAAATACGAAGACCGTGAGTGTACCGTCAATAAAAGAATTTTACCATTTTCCAGAGATCGAAAAGAGGAAACTAACGGAAAGATAGAAATAGCGTCTACCTATCTTCTTCCTTAGAACCCAATAACTTCCCTTTCTCTGCACATATTCGAAAAGTTATTACGTACGGATTCGCTCTTCGTATAGACTTCCTGCAGACGACAGGCTATAGCACGCAGGTTCTTAGGTTCGGAAGAGCGGAAACCTGCTTGCTGCTGAATGGTAACGCGACGTGACAAACAAACCCGTAAAATGGTAGATTGCTTTCGTGTGTACGGCGACGACAAGACATTTAAAATGCTAGAGCATGTTTCAAAAGTTAAATCTCTGTTGAAGTTCTATATTCGTAGAATGTACGTAGCTGTGCTATTTTACATATGTTAGTACGTAGAATGGTTTCCGATGCATGTTTTATTGGAGCCAAGCGACGTAGAATCGTAGCAATAATGTTGCGTAACATGAAAGAGAAGAGCTATAAAATATGTTGTTCTTTCTCTGCTTTTAATGTAATTACCTCAGATTTAATTAAAAGTCTAAATTTATTTAGTCTACCGTCCGCACGGCAAAATAATGGAATAAATTCATTAAATTTTAAGCAGTTTGTTTTTCGATGAAATGCTCGTATAGGTCAATTTTATTTTTTAAAAATAAAAATTTTTCCATCAATTTTAAGTATCCCCCACTTCTGGTTTTTAAGTAATGACATCAATAATAATTTTTTTAAATGGCAAGTCCTGTTTTTTCTCATTTTGATGAATTATTTAATTGTCCAAATGATACCATCAAAATTTTAATACCTCACGTAACCCAATTTTTGAACACAAATTATTTAAAGAATGGAAAACATAAATTTTATTAATAAAAAAAAAGCAAAGGTCAGTACTGTTATAATATCTCTGCATTTCAAAGTACTGCTCCCCAACGTTCTTTAGTAGTCCGAAAAACCTTCTGAAATGTGTCTACTGTAATACTGTTGGCTGTAATTCGAATTCGATTTTTAAGGTCGTCTGGGTCATTAATTCTCGTCGGAAAAGCTTTAGATTTGATGAATTCCGAAGGGCGTTAAGTCGGATGCGAGCGGTGCCTACAATCTTTGCGATCCCCTGCCCAATCACCCGCCAGGAAAGGTATCATTAAGACACTCTTGATCAATGTTTGCAAAATGGGGAGATGCGCGATCCTACTGAATAACAGACCCAACAATTCCATCATCCATTAATTGCGGTTTCAGAAACTGTTGCGAAATATCGAAATAAGAGTTGTTAGAAATCGTTTTCTCTGCCAAAAGGAACTGAGCCATTCACTCAACCGAACATTTTCCTTTGGCATATTTCGTTGCCATTCAGATGTTGCATTTGCTTGTTCATTTATTCGGCAAGCAGCCTGGACGCCAAATAAATAAATAAATAAAATCATTATTCGTGAAATTATCATGCGCAACAGCCTGAAGAAGATCATAACACATGGCTTGTCGTTTTGCGCAATCCTCTTTTTCAAGTTTATGTATCACTTGGACATGATAAGTTCGTTTTTTCAAGGTAAAATATAAAACATTGTAAATGGTGCTACGTGGTACACCGAGCTTCCTACTAAGTTGATGTGGTGGGACTATATTCAATTGCTTGCAAATTAATTTGGATGGTGTCTTCTGATGTTGGTGTACCCGAACTTTGAGCATCTTTAACGCTTCCTATTCTTTGAAATCTGTTCACAATAAGCCGAATGTTGGCTTCTGCAGGACCGGGCTTTCTAAATTTACTCGTGAACTTAGCTTTAACGGCTTCTTAGGATAAACCTCTGAAATATGCTTCGATAACAGCTATTCTCATCTCTAACGTTAACGTTATTCAGCTAGTTAGAACACGACAATTAGTAACGTGTTTGCTAAAGTGGTTCGAGACTATGGACATCCATTCAAATTAGTCTTTTGGAAGTTGCTACCGAAAATATATAAATGACAACAAAAATTGCAAACATCTGTTGTTGGAAACTTTCCGAAACGCGAGAAACATTTCCAATTAAGGATAGGATTCCATCGGAGCAACGTTTCAACCCTTTCTCTCCAAGCATACCAAAAACACCTGCACCGAAAATCTCGCGAATCCGAAGCATCCTCCTCCTGTTCCTCAAGCGCAATTCCGACCGTTTCACAAAGTTCCCTGTGCGGAAATCGAGCTTCCAAATGCTAGTCGAAGCTAAAACCATCATCGTTTCGCAGTAACAGGCCTCCAATTCCACCCCAAATGCTTTTCCACTCATCCTAAACCCTTCTTCCTACTTTCCTACGTTCATTTTCCGGGACCAAGGAGATTGATTAATATCGAGGCGTACCGCGAAAGATCTCCGATCCCCTTTGAAGCAATAACTCTTCGCGGTGCCGAGCTTCGGTCCCCACCTCTCTCGGCAAACTAGAAAGCGTCCTATCCAGGGAGAAAGTGGGTTAGTAGTCGCTAGATGGCGTGGATCGAAAATCGAGTCAGTAAGCGGAATTGTAGTAATCGCGAGGGTTGTCGGAATCGGGGATACGTTAGGGCGAAAGGGACGCAACAGCATGCCGAAGCTACGGGCGAAATATCGAGTTAATTCCTATAGCGCTGGATTGGGGTTTAGGGGTGGATCGCGCGACTCGGAACTGGGAAGATATGTTTGTGTTTATTCTGTTAGAGAGCGGGTGGATGTAAAGATATAGGCAGGGTGATGATGTTATTATTACTTCGGGTTTGTGAAGGGGTCGCTGATTTAGTTACATATACGTACAACGCATGTAGATATAGATACGGGTATGTAAACATGTGGTTATCGTGTTTGGGGGAATGCTCGTAACGTTTCGATATTCTCGAAATTGATTTTGGGTGGCTTGACATTCGGATTTATTGAATTATCCTCACAACAAATTAATATGAAAGTGATTATAACGATTATTCTATCTCTTTGCGTAATAGTATGAAGTTAGGAAAAGTAAATTATACAAACAGTTATATATCAAGATGGTGGACAATGTGGATAGTGTCTGTGACACTCTGTGCATATTAAAACTACATATAAAGACAGCGTTAGCTCAACGCAGATTCGCTATGCAAAGCACAATTGAACTACCAACCGAGAAAGATTTACTACATAGGCTCTTAAACCTGATTGCGGGAACTAACCAGTTCAAGTAAGACAAAACCGAAGCAGGAATAATACAATAGGCTATTAAGCTTTAGTGTTAAGAATGTAAAGACCAGCCCTGCTTTGGTAGGAAAATCAATCAATCAATCAATCATTGCATACGGATTTTGAGCATTTTCTTACATCAATTGATACGAGCCCTTTTTGCGTTTTGATCAAATTATGCGGAATTCATCGGAAACAGAACTTTTTCACACTTACATGTAGCTTCATGCAAAATCGAATGTACTTCGATATGCCTAAGGTTGCCTCTATCTCACTCGAAGTTAGGTGCCGATCCTCTTCAATCATGTTGCGTACAGCATCGATGTTTCTTGGAACAATAACCGATTTTGGTCGACCTTCACTGTCATAAGCACGACCATCACGAAATTCTGCAAATCAGTCTTTTCTGATTGGTGCTTCGTTACTAAAAGTTGAACGAAGCGATTCGAGGTATTGTTATTGTATTGGACCTTTACTAAAGTCGTAAAAAAATATCCAACGAAAACTTTCATGTGAAATTTCCATTTTTTTACAAAATTTCTTTTTTTAACCGCTCACTGTAGACAACCTACTCAGCCATTAACTGTGCAGTCACTGCTTCAACACCAACAAATGTCGAATTTAACGAAAATAGTAATGTCAAATCACAACAGCGCCATCTAGTGATCATTTGTAAAAACTTAAGACGTTACCTTCGTATTGCAAGTCCCAGTATGTTAAAGTAGTAACAATTACTATTAATTATTACAATTCGTTTGATGTGATATCTTACCTGACTGTAAAAATAAAGCAACAATTGTAACCTTAATACGACGCCATTTAAGGTGTCTTGTGCTTCTAACCAAAATCTATAAAGATGGAACGTTAATCTTTGACATAGTTAGCAACACACTACAACAACCCTAAGAGGATGTTAGGTAATTTATTTATACCGTTGTCACACGTGTCTGATACGCCGTAATGTCAACCCCGTGCCATTAAATGTATATGAATGGGTGGCCCTAACGCAAGTAGGCTTCTAAATTTGTCCGTATACAACGCAGAATAGAAATAGATCTTAATTTAAAGTTATATGCGTACGTATATACACGTTATATCTTTCAGCTTACCACGATTTATGATGATTAAGATATGTTTCATGTATGAGAATATTGTTTCGCTAACAACGTACATAAGCCTATAAGTATAGCTTTTACGGCAATTTATGTATAAGCTCTATAAGTCAAGGAAACAACTAAATTTGAAAGGCAAGTTAATACGTAGAATTTGTGGGAGTATTTGCTATATTTTAAGAAAAAAATCCGGGATTTCAAATAGAATATTACTTTTCAATTCAATTTGAAGCAATACTATGTAGTTTAGTAATATCAAATATTTCATTATGGCAAATTCTAGATATAATATTCACTTTAGATTATACAACTTGTCCACTTAGTGTGTAGATGAAAGAGAATTATTTTCCTGAGCAATGTAGAGAATACTTGGCGACATATTCTGCGCAAAATAAAACTCGTTTGGTTCTTTAAGTGGAATATTCTGTATATGTCTTTGGATGCCGTTCTTCAATACATGCCAACTTTCTTCAATATTCTCTATACTTGTATCTAAATTTTTGAGATAACTGAGATGA
The DNA here is from genome assembly GCA_029619315.2 of Dynastes maya. Classification (NCBI taxonomy): domain Eukaryota; kingdom Metazoa; phylum Arthropoda; class Insecta; order Coleoptera; family Scarabaeidae; genus Dynastes; species Dynastes maya. Next base: position 13,836,780 of record JAROYE020000014.1, read on the forward strand.
TTTATTTATTTCCCCTCTTAGCCATATATTTAACTTATCTATCCATTGAATCCATTAATAATTCTGAATTGGATATAATTTTTACAGATTTACCTAAAGCATTTGACAAAGTGAATAATGATATTCTCTTGAAAAAATGCCATAGATTTAGATTTTCACATAATCTTTTGAATTGTTCTGGGTCTTATTTATCCAATCGTAGGCAAGCAGTGTTCTTTGAAGGCGCTTGATCGGAGTCCTTTTTATCTCTAACTGGAGTTCCTCAAGGAAAAAATCTGGGACCCCTCTTGTTCTTATTATTTTTTAATTACATTGTAGAAGTTCTTTGATATTCGAAATGTTTACTTTATGCAAACCGAAAGTATTTAAAATGTCAATGTTTACAACTTCTTCGTTTCTAAAACACGCCAAAAAATTACCAGAAAACAATTACTTATAAAATTGTTTACCTTCCTCTTGAAAAAGAGCACAAAACTTCCCCAGCTCTGAGTGTCAAGATCACCAAGACGCGGTAATTCTACGCAAAATATTTCCTCCCCAATTTATTAATAATTTATCGTCTCTTCTCCAACACCGATCTCACCACCTTCCTCACCCCGCCCCCTGTTCTCTGTACAGTTCAAACTTTTTAATTAAGGAGTTAAAATTCAAGCGACTACACAGGTTTTTCTGGGGAGAACTTTCCGACGACTCATCAAGATTTTGTGTGGATAATTTCGCGGATTTAAAAGTCTAGGGCGGGATTAGAGATCGTTGCAGGGCAGAGAAAGGGGTTAAATCTCTGAGGAAGTATAAAGGGACTTATTTGGTATTGGTCTAAACATCAATCCAGGGAAAGACTTTGTTGTAGGATCTTATTAAATAACGCAATTTTGCCATTGGTTGAAATCATAGTAGATTATTTATAAACCTTAGAATTAATAACCAAAGAAGTTCCAACACAAATTCTTCTTCAAATCTTGGATTTCCTTTATTGTCGAAGTTTATTACACCATAAATAGCTTTCGTTTCCCACATGAATTTCCATTGATTGACGCTATTCCCCTGCCAAAAACTAAGTAACATATAGGTTATCTTTGAACAGATGCCTTATCGTAAATGCCATTTTTCAACACAATCACGATTATAAAGAAGCAAGCAGTAAATGTGTTTGACTGGCAACGCAGATAAACTAAATTCCATTCTCATGATGCCCTATTAGAAAGCAATTCAAAACTCATACGTTATCAGATCAAACTTATATTCGCTGCTATATTCAACTCAAACAAAATTCTCCCTAGTTTACTTTCTTCTGGTGGTAGAAAGGGTGAAATTTAAATATCAAATTTACCCGTGCAAAATCGGAGGGCACAAGTTGGTTTACACAAGACCCACTCCAACCGAAAATAACTTTCACCTTTTAGGTAAGCTGAGATAGCATCAATTTCCAGGGCCTGTTGAAATTTCGACCTCTTCAGCTACGTTGCTTACAGACGCTGCTGGGGATTGGGGAAATGGGTCCGTAGTATGAGGAATTGCGTAACAAAATTGTACTAAAGAGAAAACTGTAATTTTCCTCAACTAACTATTAACCTTGAAATTATTCAAGTCATCACATTAATAAAAAATATTTCTCCTTTCGTTTAAACAACGCGCGTTCATTTCAAACGCGTATTCTTTTGTTCTGTTGTTTTTGTTTGTGAAAGATAAAACAAGCGCACCATCCACATACGAACGAATCAAATCGCGTCCAGAAAACAAACGCGAAATCGTCCCTCTTTTCAATAGAGCCATCTGTTGTCGATTGTCAATTGTATTAGGTCAAACACGGCGTTGGTTGTTCCACCATTCGCGCACGCAAGGTTGGAAAAAACAAAACACGTCGAAACAAAGGAAGAATGCCCGCTGTTTGGGTCTTAATTAAAAACATACGCGTATCATTAATTTTCATTTGAAACCGTTCTTTTTTTCGCTGTTCTGGCTGTTGTTTTCGGAATATACTAACCGGATTGCCCGGATTTAGTGAATCCGGAACATGGCTTAGAGTACAATTGGAAAATGTTGGGAAATCTGTTTCGTGTGTTGGGAAATCTGTTTCGTGTATTGGGAAATCTTTTCTTCTGTCTTACAATGAAGCAAACTGGTTTTATTACGTACTGAATGAAGGATGATGTCCGGTCAATATTCAAAGAACAAATTAATTACTGATGGAATCCTAATCGAATAACCAAATCAATCTTAGATGCAAAAACTATTAGCCAAAATATGGTTTGAATCAATTGTAGGACTTTCTATCAATAAAACCTACCTCAATTGTTCGCAAAGTGTGTTTCGGAGAACCTTTGGATCTCACAAGGGTATCGTGAAAAATTTCAAAAATCGAAAACGGGAAGAATTTGTATTACAACAACTCAAATTCATTCGAATGTAAATTGGACATTTATATACCGGGTGTCCCAGATTCAGTGTTACAATAAATGTCTGAATCCTTTTTGTTCGAACAACATACACGATTGTATACATACAACCAAATTTGATTTAACAATTTATAAGATATCTTTATTAATAGCTACTTGTTAAATGACATTTTCGTTATGGTTTTGGGGAGGTTTCTTAGAGGGTGGTTTACTATGGATAGTTTTAAAAAGTATATCTTTTAGAATTCTGGAAACCATTTTCGACGACACCTTGCTCGATCTTATATCTCTACAAATAAAGAAGATATTGCTTGCAACATTAAATCTGGGACACTCGGTATACATTTGAAAATATTGGGTAAAGAAACCAACGTCGGTTTCTTTACCCAATATTTTCAAACATACGTATGTCACGTGGTTCGCACACATTAATGTCTACAAAAGAAAGTAAAGAGCTTTAAAATTTTCAAAAATCGATTATAACCCTTTAAAGTCAATTTCCACACATAGATCTACAATATTACCAAGCTTCGTTCAAATCGATTGTTTCGAGTTCGAAGAGTTCCCTTGTTGTTCCAATGTAAGGACAACCAATCAATTCCTTCAAATGTGTCGATAATACGCGGTATATTTTTTCGCATATCACAAGAATATCTTAACGTGTTTAACCAGCTACAGCTTGCCATATTTAGCAATGACCACGTTTCAGACTGATTACTCTCTTTGCGTCTCCAATCCCATCGCCCAAATAGACCCTTTGCTTCCAATACGTCCTCGATTTCCATCCTCAAAAGCACGGTCGTCACAATCCCTAGGGTGCAACGGCTTTGCATCTTACGCTGACAGCACAAAACCCCAGCAGTGAATCTCTTCCATCATCGGGAAGACTATTAATTAATTAGTTTTATAATTAATCAGTTAAGGACGAAGTCGGCCAGCTCCATCCAACGGAGACCTTTCTGACATTTCGACAGGATTGCCTACATCATTGATGTACGCGTCCGTACTCCCGGCGGACTTAATAGAACGAACCATTAATAATAAAATTACATTCCCAGCGAATGGATGAAAACGGTTATTGTGGAAAGTAATTAGTTAATTGATGGTCATTTCATGTGACGAAGGGGGCCATTTGAAAGCGGAAGTAGCTTTGATAGTTGAAAATTGTGGTTCTATATTCGATAAAATAGGTCTTTTATTATTATGACAAGACAGAAAAACTCGATTGCATTGTTTAATGTAGAAATGATCTAACTGATGTACTTAATATCTTTCTGCAATAAACGAAGGCAAATATTTACCAATTACATGCATCCGCATTTATTGCAGATAGACCATTTTTACACCAAATGGTAGGCCTTTCTATATACTTTATAAAACATTGTTTAACTCAAACAACTTCCGATTTAGATGTTCTCATATCAAAACAGATAAGCAAAACAAGACCATACCAGGATTTCATCCTATTTATTCCATTTTCCACCAATACAATTATCACATTTTCCGTCTCTCATCGATTACGACAAATTTCTACATAGTTCAGCATCTTCGACGATTTATTTCAACTGTACACCACAATAAATAAATTCCCTTAGAAACGGGACATCTCGGAAGATCGCGGAAAAGCAAATGCTAAACTAATAAATTACCAAGGAATTCGTGTGTGTGTGTATATCGTAAATACAAGACGAGCACAAAGTGATATATCAAAAAGTCGCCTTTTATATTGTTTGGATCGCTACTCTTCCTCTCCCGGTAAATAAAACTTTTCTCGAACAATGGAAGACGAGTCGGAACGGATGGTTTCAACGGGGACCTCCGCTTGTTTGAGATAGGGTCAAATATTGATTTATGATATCTGATGTGCAGGGTATAACGTAAGCTTACCTCGGAAATACTTTTGATGAGATCGAGCGTATTAAGGGAGATGCAAAAACAAGCTTATTTAGAGTTAAAAAGTACATATGTACGTATAGACTTCAAAGCTTAATACTATATAGCCGAGAGCTTGCTTGATGCGGTGATCTTTCATTAATTGAAATATGCTCCACGTAGTATGCGATATGATTTGTTCTCAGTGCAACCAGACTCGTGGTAACAGTGAAGAACGTTTTGCATATCGAATACTTTACAGGAGATTTATTTGCAAATGTACAACATGAGAAATTGTTCAGTACTATTTTGGAAATTCCGTTGGTTGTTTTTATTTAGAACTTTAGGACTTTCCTTGAATTAAAGACCGAATGTAGTGCAAATAATATTCAGTACAGATAAGTGTAACATACAAATCTATTTGCATTGAACTAGATATATTTGGATCATTTTCAATAACTTTTTACTTTGATGATTTCCATTCTTGTACAATCACACAATTCCCTCTAGCGTCTTCTAATTAGTCAACGAAGGCGGTACAATCGATACAAAGCTAATGCATTCAGTTCCATCAACGTCAATGTTCTAGCATATACAAGTAGGTATTACTTAGATGTGGGCTGTCACATCACGCTATAATGGCACCGTATAATCACAGGAAGTACACCACGAACAGGCTGTATATACATGTGTACTGCATACTGTAGAAGCGTTATATAACGTGTATTTGCGGGGATATGTATATAGGGGTTGTAGACAGAGACAAACCGATGCCATGCATTACTGGAAGCATCTGTCAACGGCTAACATGTCGATCGACGGCTAATAATTTATCGGATGGAATTGCGCAACGCACCGAAGCTTGCCGGTGGTTAAATATAATGCTTTCGGCGGTTTGAAAACACGCAAATGTTGTACGAATAATGGTCACGTCGATATATATATATATATATACATAAATTTAAATAATACATTGCATCGCACATTTGAATGAAAACAACAATTAAAGCGTGAAGAGCAACAAAGTTACTCCCCATTAATTTATATAAAATAAAATCGATTATTGTTGATGATATACTGAAAGCCAAAGATGAGGGAAAAATAGCTGCTCTGATATTATTAGATTATTCCAGAGCATTTGATTCAATTTGTCATGAAATACTAATTGCCATTCTTCAATCGGTGGGTATTGGCCCAAATGTAGTTGGCTTGATGAGGAAGAATTTCTTAAGTGGACGTAGACAGACTGTAAAAATTGGGAAGAGAAAATCAGGCGATTTGTGGTTATTGCAGGGAACCCCACAGGGTGCAATACAGTCGCCCTTACTATGTGCTCTATACACACTTGACCTAAGTACATTGTTTGTTGACTATGGGCATCACCTTTACGCTGACGGCGTTCAATTTTAGTCCTTCGCTCCATCAGACGTAATTCTAACTCCATATTTTCTTAATATGTTGGAAAATAGAAACAAATTTCAAAAGACCACCTGTTGAGACTAAATCCTCTCAAGACACAAGCTACCCTGTCCCGCCCTAAACACCTCCGTCATCAGATCAAAAATGAGCTATTCCTTGACCTTAATCCTGTCCCTATCTCATTTGCTACCACAGTTAATAATTTGGGATTGCTGATGGATTAAGACTTGCGATTCCAAAAACACACTTCATCGTTGCTGAAAAGAGCAATTGTGCCATTGAGGATGGTATACAGATGTCGTGATGTAATTAACCGAAATACGAAAAGGACTTTGTGTGATTCTCTGGCGCTGTCGGTGTTTAATTATATGGATGTAGTCGATAGCAAGCGTCTTCGGGTGACCGATTCGAAAGGCATTTAAAATCGTGCTTGCGATTGATTTTCGGAATTCGCCGATTCCAGGGAATTTCGTATAAGCTTAGGGAGTGCAACTGGATTACTATGAGTGTCCGTCGCGAGTTACACAGTGCGATCTTCTGTTATAAAACTTTTGTCAACAAGAAACCACCGTACTTATGTAGAAGCATTACCTTCAGAAGCGAGGTACATAACGTGAATGTGCGGTCACGCAGGTTGTTGACAATTCCTTCTCATAGACTCCAATCTTTTAAGGATGGATTCTCTTATAATGTCGCGAAATATGTCAATATGATTATGCAAAATTATGGCATTAATATATCTGTAACTAATTTAAGAATAAGATATAGACAGTTTCTCTCGGGGGTGTAGGGTTGCACCAGGTTACCGCGACGTTTTTGTTGTTGGTATATTGTATAACTACTAAAATTTATCGAATAGCACACGTTTCATTTGTTTTGCAACTGTTTCAGTTTATCCAATTTCTTTTTATTGCTTTGACATTCCCTCGATGACCTTCGTGTCCTGGTACCCAGACCAATGTCACCTTAGTTCAGCTACTCAGTTTTTTGAGCGCATTCATGCAGTCCCACATCAGTTTCGACTTCGCCTGTGTGGAGTCCAGTGCTTTTTTCTGAATAGGTAGCAATAGATTGATGATTAACTTCTTGTTAGTCTAATTCTTCGATACACCCCAGCACTGCTGCTATTTCGGCTATTAAAATACTGTGGTGCTTTGAATTGGGTTTAATGATTGAGTTACTTTTTGTGTAATCCCGCAAATTCCGGCTCCGACACCAGTTTCCGTCTTTAAGCCGTCTACAAGACATATTCGGCTTTAATAGGCGGACCTTTTTTCTATTCTTCTCTGTCTGGTGTTACCGTTTTATAGTTCTTATCGAAATCTTTAGGACTGATGGCCCGCTTGTTACCGGCCCCGTCTTGACTTCCTTTAACAGTTTATGGTGATCTGCACCATGCGATCTAATTATGGGAGCTTCACCATTCACTAGTCTATAGCTTGTTAGCCTAGGCTCTCCTTGTATGTGTACATGTAATGGTTCTAGGTTAAGAATGATATCCACAGCAGCTGTCGGCGTGATTTTCATGGCCACCGTAGCACATAGACATGCTAGTCTTTGTATGCCACTTAACCGCCTTATTGCCTCCACTTGCAATGTCTTTGCCCACCATACCATTAAGCCATATGTCATCATTGGTCTGATAATCCTCATATATAATCACCGCACCATTTTTGGGCCTAACTCCGAGGATTTTCCACACAACCTTTTACATCTGCCTAAAGCAATAGTAGATTTGTTGATGGTTTTACCATACCCCGAAGTATTTCGTTTCTTTGAGTCTCAAATTATGCTTTGTGAATACGAGATGATTTACCTTTTTTTGCCAAATTAAATATATGGAATACTTATCAATAGACGAAACGTTTCTTAGCAGTTTTTGATAATTTAAATCTGGAAATTTTTCAGACCATCCTATGTGGTGTGCAATAGTTACAGAACGAAATAGATGAAATGTCTATTGTTTCCAATATTACAAAACGTTGCGGTCATTTCGGACGTTTCACACCTCCGATTATCTTTCTAAACGCTCACGTATTTAATAAAGCCGGCGTAAAACCTATAATAAAAGCGATCCTCAACAATAACCGGCATATTTACGATGTCAGTATATCAGCTCGAGCTTCCGGGCAATTTGCGCGTTGAACTGAGGCCGTAATAATCCCGTTATCTAAGCGAAAACTCCCATACTACCACCACCGTTCTTTATACGAGCGCTAAATTCTTTACTTTTTCGTATAAATACAAAATAACCTTAGAAAAATACGAAAAATGGTATAAGTGTACATACTTGTACATGTAGGATGTTATATTTTAAATCTCAAAACCTTTGTTTAATTTTATTTCAAAGCGTAGCTGACTGTTCATGTAGATTGACGATGTAGATCTAACTTGGTCATTTTTATGATGCTAAATAAAAGAAAATTAGCAAATGATAAATCAACATAATCATAAGAAGATAAACTTCCATTTGAGGTACCACACGATGGACCATTCTACTTACAATTTTTGATGGGGGGACATTTGTGGGGGCGCAGGTGTCATAAGTGTCTACCTTACAATAAAAGTAGAGGTGCTTCTGAAAATTTTTGTTTTCGTTTTAGTTTCTGAAAATTTCAAGTAGATCGTTTTCGAAAAAGGCACCCCATAAAAAACTTGCTTTATAACGAAATTTCAAACTTTCAATGTTCCTTCCATTGCTTCCGTCTTAAATACAAAGGATCCAGGTAAAAAGTCAAACGTTTTATCGTTTTAAACTTGTTTGCCAGGCCAATATTAGCATATATAGTACTATAGGCCGAAATATAAGATCTACATAGGATGTTAAAACATATCTATAGTAATAAGTAATGACTTGCTAATTGTATGAATGGCTTCGCTTGAAAGTGGGCGGAAACACAGGGATAGAGGAAGGAACCTCATTATTATAAATGGGGTTAATGGGGCTTGTAAACAGTTTCAATAATCATTGTGAGGTAGTTAAGTGACCACTAGGATGATGATGTACACCTTTGTTCAATGAAAAAGCGTACAGTTACATTTTAGCTGTGTAATTTAATCTTTAATTGTTGATTTCACAAAACATTCGTCTCTGTCAGTATTGCCACTGTCACAAAATAGATTTTGAATTTGAATAACATTAATTAATTATATCATTTTTGAAGTTTAGAGTGCCACCTCAATTAAGTAATATTCAAAAAGCACTAATTGTGGCTAAACTTGAATGTGGACGGTCAATCCGCATGTTGGCGGCAGATTTAGGTGTGAATAAAAGTACTACACTGAAAATAAAAAAAAAAAGTTTGATCTGGAACAAACATTTAGTCAAAAAGTCGGTTCTGATGCAAAACGAATTTCAAACGACGTCCAAGGTGTGGCCCTTGTTAACTTCTTAAGGGACCACCCATTTGAAACGGTTGCTACCGCTGCATTTGAAACAAACCTTCCCGGCTCCAGACCGACTGCTTGCAGGAGGATCCTTGCTCCAGATATAAAAAATTATGCAAGTGCTAGAAAAGGCATTCTGACTGCAGAAGCAAAACAGGATAGAATTTGGTTTTCCTTAAATCATCTAAACCGGGATGCAGAGTTTTGGAACAGAGTTGTGTTTACTGATGAAAAGGTCTTCTAATCCTGTAAAGATGGACGTTAGAGTTTACAGACCACGCGGCACAAGATTTGAAGATTTACTGGTGCCCAAACTTCGGGAAGATTTGCAGTAAATGTGTGGGCGTTGATAAGTGTTACTGGAGCTAGTGTTTGCTGGAGACTTGATGGAAATTTTATCGCAACATTTTAAATGATGTTATGTTGCCGTCGGTTCAGGAAATATACGGCGACAATAACTTCATTTTTCAACAGGACAACTGCCCAATCCACACGGCAAACATTATTCAGCAGTGGTTTGTGGAACAAAATATTGAAAATTTACCGTGGCCATCTAATAGCCCTGACTAAAACTCAATAGAAAATGTTTGGGGTTAGACGGTCAAAAAAATGTACAAAAGAATTTTCGACTACGGAATAGGGATGAATTGTGGGAAGCCAATGAAAATCCTACAAAATAACTTGTACCAAAGATTCATTGTACTCGTATTATAGAAGGCAGATTTTTCGAAGTTTTAACATATTATTCCCCTCAAAAAAAAGATCACTATAGTTGTCAAAACGAAAAAATATAATGATCCATTTCATTTCGAATAAAAACATCGAATAGCAACGAACGTAACAAGCTGAACACCTCGGGCTCGGTTGTAATTAAAAGATGCGAAATTGTGTACACAGGACGGATTTTATCAAAAAAAGATGAGAGAAAAAAACGCGTTTTTTTCCGTATTAACAATCCGCTGTGTTACACATTCACTGGCATATACCTCTACACTCTGCGGTTTCAAATTCTGAGTATTAACGATGATATTTTCATATTGCTGAAAACGATTTTCAAATATTTTACACAAACAAACAGAGAAATACGCGCAACAAACGTGAAAACATGTATAACTCTGTTGTTTTTGTTTCTTTCTGCAAGGATTCTACATATACATATGTAATTCAAGATATTTTTGGATTACCGGAGAGGATTTTAAAATTCTGAGTTTAGTTTGAGTGTATTTACTGTAATTTTAAATATTTGTCTTACTGAATAATTTGTGTGAAACTTTTCTTGCACTTCTGGTTCAATTAATTCTTTTGGTATTTTATTATTTATTTGGAATGTTTTGGTCTGTTTGAGGTAAAAGCAAATAGTGTTTAAAACATCACAATCTAAATGATAACTTGTACGCATGAGGAATATTTAATTTAGATATCCTCTTTTGTACATTTCGTCGAACAAAAGAGAATATCTTCCTATATATAGGATTTAAAATATTGAAATGCCATTACCTTCCACAGGACACACTGATGAGCCGAAAACGGCGAAACGCGTCTGTGTATGGTGGATGGGTGATGGCTTTTACAATCTCAATCACAATCTAAAATTTTATTGGCAATTTTAATTTTTTTTTTTCAATTGCATCCTCAAGACAACCTTCCACCAAACAGTTCAGGATTTCAAACTTTATGTAAACTTCAAAATTTTGCAACTTCTGATACTTTGTTATTGAACTAAGATATTTTAAAAATTTTACTAAGGCCTATTACTTCACTAATGCATTTTATACCTACATTGATATTTTAAAAAAAATCCTGGGGTACCGGCACGGCTAGGACAGGCCACTGGTTATTTTTGAAAAGATTGAGTACGGCATAGTACCCAAAAGTTCCCAAAATGTAGTAATAAATAAAGCAGGATTTCATTCACTTCTGTCACTTTCATAGTACAGTACCTGGCCAAATTACTTGAAACACTTAATATTTTGTAGTTTCTTCATAATAAAATATAAACTATACATGTATTATATTTTTTATTTATAAAATATATTGTAAAAATATGTAAAATATGTAAATATTAAATAAGTAATTAATATTTAGTCCATAACCCATGATTTTTAATAACACTCGTAATTCTTCGGGGCATACTTTCAATGCAAGATATGATTGTCTCTTTTATATCTTCATCGTTCTCCCATACATCCTTTATATTCTTCATTAATATTTCCTTTGAAGGGTTTTCTCTTTCATATACCTTACTTTTTAGTCGATTCCATACGTTCTCGATGGGATTGAGGTCCGGTGAATTTCCGGGCTAACGTAAAAGAGGTATGTGATTGTCTTCAAAAAATTTGTTAACCTTTTTTGCCACATGGCAAGGAGCATTATCTTGCATAAATATACGCCCTGTCGGTATGCGACGTCCTGGCTTAAAATACGGTAATAACGTGTTTTTTAACACATTTATGTACTGCTCCTGACGCATTGTACCTTCTACAAAATACAAAGGGCCGGGTCCGTCTCCATTAATCACTCCCCAAATCATTACCTGCGGAGGGTGTTTTACAGTTCGAAGAACCGTGGACTCTGTGAGACGTTCGCCAGGTCGTCTACGAACAAATTGTGCTCGCTGCACTAACACACACAGCGAGCACTCGTCACTAAATAAAACCTATTAAATAATGCAAACATTGATTCAGTAAAAATCATGTTGTTAAGCTATTCACCTTTTTCCGATTCTCGTCTGTGAAATGTCGATATTCTCTTGCAAAGTTGAGACGAGCAGATTTCATTTTTTCTGTTAAACGCGGCCTTTTTACAGGTCTTCGGCCCATTAGGCGATTTTTGCGCAATCGGCGCCTGACAGTTCTGCTTGAAATCTCAATTCCTCTCTTTTGTAAATTTGAATCATTTTAATTGTAGCAAATCTATTGCTCAAAGCCTGATGAACAATTTCACGGTCAGATCTCTTCGAAGTTTTTCTTTTCCGACCGCACTTTGCCCGTCTTTGTGTCGATGTGCTAGCTCTCTTCGTTTAAGAGTCTAGTTAAACGCGATACAGAAGAAGGAGATACTTTCTGTAATTTTGCAATTTCTCGTTGTGAATGTTTGATTGTAGAAGAGCTTGCATAGCGGCTTTTTGTTCACTTGTTAAATCTTTCTCGGGCATTTTTTACAAAAAACCCTAAATATTTCAATTTTTTTCAAATTCCAAATAATTAATTATTAAGAGAGAGATAGAATAACAATTTTACCTTTGCAATAACGATATATCAACACAAAATAATTAACGATACTCCACAACTTAGCTTCTATACGGTTATGACGAAATATTTTAAAAAATATCGATGCATTCTCTAAACTGTGAACTCACGTAAGTTGATAACTGAAATATTTATATATACGTACTTTACTCTTTTAAATATCATTTCTCTGGCATTTTTATTTATTGATACAATAATCTAGTCCTCCTATAAACGATCGGATTCAAAGCAAAAGAATATCACTGTAATAGGATGGAAATTTCCAGGTAAAAGGGTTGATTTATGACATGTTTCAAGTAATATGGACAGGGACTGTACTTCCCTTAGCATTACAAAACCAATCTCAGTGCGTCTGCCGCATGGGTGTCGTAATGTTCAACATCTTGTACTGTTTCTACTTGTAGGTATAAACTTAATTCGTATCTACAGCAATAGTAAACTAAGTACTACTGTAGCAGATGTTTTATGTTAAAAGCCAGACAAACAGGTAATACAAATCCATTATGCATCTACATACAATTCCTTCATACATTCTGACACAACGTAAAGAGAAAACCGAATTTAAAATGTACCGTATTTACAACATAAACAGTATAAACAGCAAGTATATTTTTTCTTCGCGAAAAACGTTGCAGTAAAGCGTATACGTCTAGAAAATTGGAAAAACAGTTTTATTTCGCTCGAAACTCATCCCAACGTGCTAGCGAAGGATACGTAAAGTCCCAACGGGACAGCGCTTATAAAAACGTGCGTTTTTTACGATGAACTCGGCGTCGTTTCCGTGTTTTATGTTTGGCAGCGGTAAACGACGATGGTGAATATGCAAAAATAGATCGGTAGTTGGTGATAGAGGAATCGAACCGTGATGGAGTAGTATTAGGGGGAAAAAAACGCAATTAGGGTAAGTGCCTGTCGTGAACTATCGTCATAAAACACCTAATCATTTATATTAAATAGAATTTATTTCAAGGAAACTAAATGTTTTAGCAATACCCGTTTTATAAAAGACAATTGCATAATTTTCGCTGTGGCAATCCATCGTTTTTTAAATGTAAGTGGTATTCGTATCATTTTAGTGTAGAAAATACTGTAATTAATATAAAATTGTTTGATAAAATGATAGACATATAAAAGTACAAGTACAATAGACATATCCTCGTCAAAAATTGTTTTTTCTCCCCCTGTATGGGAAAGTGAGCTTAGCATAGCTTGTCACGATATTTTTCTATAAAAAAAATAATCAATTTCCAACAGCAACGGAAGCCAATGCATATTACTACTGTTGCCATTACAAACAGTGCGGAAGTCTTCCAGTCTTCATGCCTTTTCAAACTTACAATATCACCCTCAGCACCTACCAGCAAAGACGTGGGTGATTTTCTAAAACTCTGTCCTATGTAACTAGAAAGCTCAGGGCACGTAACATACTCGGCAACTTTGCGGGGCTTCTGGGCAGATTTACGTATATTTTCCAACTTCTTGTACAACACATTGTCCTTTATATACGAGGGGGAATCCAATATGAACCGACATTTCCGTCTTGAGAGTAACAAGCGAAAAGAAAAAAGAAATTTTGCAAATATTGCGGAATCAATATACAAAGTGAACATTGTCAGAAACACAAGCGATTTTTTAACACAAAGAATTTCGTGCAGGATGAGATACCGTACAACGCCGACCAAAAACAACCATTCGGAAAAACAGTAACGCTAATTCGTAAGAATAAGCTATGGCAGTACCAATCCATTGTTAGTGGGTTCGCCTTAGGTTGTTGGATGAAGATCAATACCCGTTCGTGTCGAATTTTCACAAGTAACACATTCTGAAAAGGAAGAGAACGCGTTTCTGCAGCGTATTGTGGTATGAGAAGAGACGTGAATGTTCCTAAAAGAGCAAATAAGAAGTAGTGATAAAATGGCGAAGATTATCCGGTAAAGGCGGAAAAGTATATAAAAGAGTTTTGCAAAAGACATCAAGATTTAAATACTCAAAAAAGTAATAACACCTGTATTAATATTCGGAGCAGAAACGTAGACAATGACGGAAAGAGATTCTTAAGAATTGAGAACAAAACCAAAAGAAGGAGTAATCTGGAAGTGAAACTCGTAGTGGAAGTCATCGAAGAAGCGCAATTGAGATGGTATGGTCACGTGAAGAGAGTGCAAGATGGTGGAATAGTAACACTAGTTTTAGAAGCCTGGGAAAATAAGAAAACAAGAGGGAGACCTAGAAGAGCATTGTTAGAGGATGTAAAATGAATGGCAGTAAAGAAGGAAGAAAACTGGGAGAATACATAGCATACTACACAGGCCAGGAAGAGATGGCCTTACACCCGATAAGGGTGTATAAGCAAAAAAATTGGCAAGCCATTAATGTTGATTATTACAGCAACAGCCCAAAACACCTGACTCTCATCCGTGACGTGTTGCTCCTGCAACACCCGACCACATACCGCTAACACAACAAAATCAATCCGAAATCTATTGGACTGTCCTCCAATACTCTGGAATACCCTTCATACAGTCCGGACCTAACACCATGCGATTACCACATGTTTGGTCAACTGAAAAATGCGCTTGGAGGAGAACGTTTCGACGACGACAGGCAGGTGAAGAAATTCACATGCAACTGGCGACATACACGTCCTCCTTCGTTCTTCGAAAAAGGAACCTGCCTATTTGCTACCAAAAATGTATTGATAGAGACAGAATATATGCAGAAAAGTAAAATATTGTTCATTTTATGTAATGGTGATTCAATAAAAGATTATCAAATAAGATCGGTTAAAATTTGATCGACCCGCGTAATTTACAAACAATTTGAAGTGTTTGGAGAGCTTAATCTCAATTAATGCTATCACTGGTTACCCAGGGCTTGCACAGAAAAGTATTACTGATACTGGCGCAGGCACTACAATCAACCGTGCTGTGTAAACGTCTTGTGCTCTTCAACAGTCGCTGCCGTGACAATTGTCTCATCGGTTGTCATGAAAATCTTCATGACTTTATTTCAGAAACAGCTACTGAGCTTGTAAATCAGAATAAAAACAGCGGAAATCAAATTTGGGTGCAACATCTTGTTGATTTTGTTAAAAAATACCGAGAATGTGAGTGTTTATGGAAGGTAAAATATAATCCTTTTAAAGCAAAAGCGTTATCAATGTCAGGACAGTGTGTCTCTGCCAGCACCAGTAAGGCTTGTGTAATATGTGTTTTCGTGCCCGGAATATTTCCTTCGCACGTAAATTAGCCAGATCTCCACATCGGCAAGCTCTACAAATTGCTATAACTAAAACAACCTTAAATAAAAGTTTGCAAATCAATTCTAATATATAATAAGATTTACGTTTAGCTTCATTAACAAATAAATTTTATCAGAAGCTTCTGAAATAAATTTAATCATATCGTCCCTATTAAAAGTTTATAATCAACAGCTTGCTTTACAAAAAATAAACTTGCAAGCTTCTATTTTTTTTGGTGTCAATTTTTTAAATATATCGTATTCATAACATTTACTGGTTCAAGTGCACCATGCATTTGCAAACATCAATTAACACAAACAAACAATGGATCGACGCCAATTGAGACGACTTATCTCGCTTCCTAGATGAAGAACAAACAGGAGTGCATCAAATAACAATAGCATAAACGGGACACCTAGCGTTGGCAACATAAATTAATCAATAATAATCAAGATAATGAACTCTAAACATTCCCATGCGAACTCACAAATATATGCATCGCTAAATGGGTTTTAACAATGCAATAATTCGCATCGAAGCGTAAACAGACTAGAATGCAGCTACCACCAAGAAATACCACCGCGATGAAACCTGGAGATGTAGTCAAGCGCTATAGCTGCATGATTTCGCCATTAAACTTAACGATATAACAACCCACGGAAAACGACCGTAGAGATTGGTGCTTAGTTCCAAGCTTATACGCGATTTTCGGCAAGGAGCAAAGGGGTAAGAAGGACGTGTAGTTGCTGATTCTGCTTGCAGGAATCAGATTCGTTCATGCGCTTTCATATGCGAATTTCCTTCTTACCTAATCCGCGAATGTCGTAATTCGAACGTTATACAGAATGCTTCTGAATCTTATTACGGTACTCTACAGAACATCTAGGTGATTAACGAAGTAGGAACTATAGTATAACGTATGCGGTGTCGCAAGAGGAACTATGTGGGTTGAAACATTGATTACGAAAATCAACGCAGTGCTGTGAAATCTCTATACACTTCCTATACAACTACGCCGCTATATTCTTCTTATTTTCCTATTTCGTAGTTGTGTTTTTGCTACTTGATTAACGTTAAATTAATAAAGAAATTGAATCGCACATTCGTGTATTGCATTTTGACTAACATAATTCATATTCTAGTAGCTAATCAATCCCAAGGTTCAATGTTCGGGGATTCAACGAAGACCAACGCACAAACCAACATTCACATGTGCATAGCTTTAGCGATAAAGTACCATATATTTGGCAAACTTGAAAAATGAAGATTTAGAAACACCGAAAATGTCAATATACTGAGAATGAAAATTATAGAGTTTGGTGATTCTGTAAACTGACGAAAGGGAATTGAATTCTATCTGCATTGGTGGACCAGGTCGTATGCTATAAAAAGGAACGTGTATTCTAAATAGCGAAAGGAGGCGCGCATTGTCAGAATAATTATTGAATGCTTTGTAAAGTGTATAAATCATTGAAAATTCACGACGTTGTCGCAGCAAAGGTAAAGAAAACTCTTTTCTAATATGTTCATGATGATATGATTCAAACGGTGCTTTGGCTTTATATTTTTTTTAGTAAAGAAATTTTAGAAATTTATTTTGAACTTTCTCTAGCATCTTCTTATCTCTTTCCATTGCAGGACACTACATTATTGACGCAAATTCTAATTTTGTTCTAACATACGCATTATATAGCCGAATACTAGATTTCATGTCAACAAAATCTGCAGTATTGCATCTAATACAACATAGGTTCGAATGTAATTTTTCTAATATTGTGTCAATAGTGTAATTTTTCAAATATGCTCAGTAAATTTAAACGATGATTCAAATATTACACCTGAATCCCTAATAGATGTAGATTTCTTGTAAAACTCATCACCGCACACACTCTATACTGATAACCAGCTTATTCACTTTGCACCAACCAAAACTCTGGAAGCTTTGGATTGGTCGCGGTGGTCCTATTAGATGGTCTCCAAGATATGCAAAGACCTCACACCACTAGACTATTGTTTATGGATTCAGTTCAAAAATGAAGCTTACAAGGTACAAAGATCGACATAAGATATACAGAAGCATAAGATGTTTAGAGGTCAATGGCGTTACTTTTGAACATTTATTTAAAGAACTCTATGATTAAAAAATGTTAATGTATGGAATTTTGTTTATTCGTAATTACGCTATAACTTGAAAACAAATGAAAATCAAGGTTTTTTAAATTATTTTCACGTACAATACACTTCTGGAGTTTGATCCGCTCCTCTCGACTCACCCTATACGAGGTGTGGCAATTAAATAACCGGCCTGGTGCTACTATCGGCAAACAGCGAGCATACCACGGCAGGTTTGAATACGTCTGTGCTTGTAGATGCTTCCCCCACCCTGAGCTCGATGGACACGGTTGTACGTCGCTCAGTCTTGCTGTAGCAATCGTTCGTTCAAGTTCTTACGCTAGCGTCGCGTCGGAAAAATGCAGAGTGTTCAGATCGAGCATCGAGTTAATCTCAAATTTCTTGTGAAACTGGGAAAAACTGGGGTTCTAACCACCCTTCGTGAACGAGTGAGAAGACGAAGATCCGATTTGTGGAAGAGCAAATCCTGGATGCTCCACCAAGACAATGCGCCAGCCCATTCCGCCTTGTCTGTGAAGGCGTTCTTTGCGAAATCCGGCATCACCGTGTTGAACCACCCACCGCCGTACTCGCCCGACCTGGCCCCCTGTGACTTTTTTTTATTTCCTAAGGTAAAATCGGAGCTTAAGGGGACAAGATTTGATAGTGTGGAAGCGGTGAAAGCGAAAGCAACGGAGGTTCTCAACAAGCTAACAGAAACGGACTTCCAGCACTGCTTTCAACAGTGGACAATTCGTATGGAGCGTTGTAGGGATCGGCAAGGAGAGTACATTGAAGGGGATGAACTTTATAATGTAATTGGTGATCAATAAAATGTTTCGTAGCACCAGTCCGGTTATTTAATTGCTACACCTCGTATATTCGACATTTAAATAAGATTCTCCTTCCATACTCATATTCCCGAAGGAAAACGATTATAAGTTAATCTCTTCATACAAGTAAATATAATCAGCGACATCTTTTGATGTACACGCACACACACTCAACACTCACACATACACATAACGAGAACATCATGCTCTTGGCTGATGTATAAAACGTACCGGCTTCGATATTTCCAGCGACTGCTTCGCTTTTTGGTTGCTCAACTTCGCCAAAAACATATTCGCCAACGCGTAATTTTATTCCACCGTCTTCCCCGCTAATAACAGATGCCAGAGTCGAAGGATGAGGGGGAGAATTTACTTATGTACCTACCCCCCGGCTAGATCGCACCAGCCCAGGCCTTTGAAAGCTAAAATGTTTTATGAGCGCAAGAAGAGATAACGTGCCGCTCTGTCTATCGTTGTAATTAAGCAAGACGTTGCCTCGTCTTCCCCTTTTACTTCTTCTTGGTGTTCCTTTTGTCCTTTTTCCCTTTTAACGTTGACAGCAGCCTCTTTCAGGCTCCGGTATAGATACTGGGAACTTCGCTGATGGTTAGAGACGTCATCAGACAATGAAGAGAAAGGAAGGAGGAAGTTCAAATTCCGTCCAAAATAATTTGACTCTACTGAATGAATATGCTTCGTTTCGGATAAGAGATGACAGCAGATATACAGAATTTAGTGTATTCTACGTTCAAATCGAAACATTGTGTGTATACATAAAGTGTATACATTAATCTAAGGAACAAAGCAATCAGGGAATTTTTCTAAAATCTTTTGGTTACCAGATTGAGTCAAACCGAGACTACAAGGCCTAACTGCTCTGACGTCAGCAGGCTGTGACGTATATTGTCTTAGGTGAACAATTTATCCAAATTATATTGGTTTTATTTTAAAAAATACTGTGTAGTGATATTTCCGTACTTTGGTGATACCTGCAATGTTTTTCTAGTGTTACATAAGCGATAAAACCTTTTCCGCGGTCTATTTATAGTACTGTGGCGTCGGCTGTTTTGTATGTTCTGTTTGTGAGTTACACTTTATAAATAAAAGAAGATATTTGTTTTTCCCCAGCTACAGATTCAAGATCCGGTCAAACTATAACTGTAAGTTTAAAAAATTCTAGACTTAAAAAAGATGCTACTCCAACTCAATTCCATAACTGTCCGTTGTATTTGACAAAATACAAGATTTTATTGTTCAAATAGTTCTATATTCTTACGTTATATTTAACAAAATTTTTTAACACGAAGAGGTGTTTTTAAAAGTGTTTCACAAACGTTCTGTTTGAATACAATATATTTTAAATTATATAAAACAAATATTGTTTGAATGGGTTATTGTTTAGCTTGTATATTATTGGAATGTTGTATGCTTTGTCCTAATGTTCCTGTGATTAACAAAATTTTGTGGCGTTGATGATAAATATGATTTCAGTATGTTAGTCTGGTTTTCCGCGAAAACGAATGTATAAAAAAATAACGCTAAGGAAAAACAGGTCATTTATATCATTATCGTTCCTATGCACCTGCCGCCCCTTAAACTACGTCTATGAATCGATTACTTAAGCGCATTCACAGCATCTATAGTTCGCTCAGCTTTTCACGGTTCGCCAAGCGCTTAATTGAATTCAGCCGGTAATGCAGTTACCTGCAGCGAGATCGCCGATGATAAACGGCATTATACGCGGCTGCAATACCTGCGCGGGTTACGACCTTTGCGACCTCTAGCGCGAGCATCATCCATCGCGGTCTTTTCTGCGGAACAAGTCCATCGGACGTAGATTCCGATGCGGTCATAAATATTCAAATGGATCGGATGTCGCGTTCCTCGGAGGTATTCGTCTGTTCGTGGCGTTTTAACGTCATTTCGACGTTGTGTTCTTCTCGCTTCTACGGACAGTTTTCGCCCTACTGAAACCCCGAATCCTATAGCCGGCTAGCGGTGCTTCTATCCAAACGTCGCGACCCCGTTGACGCCTGTTTGCATAAGGTTATTGGTTTCTGGACGGGAGGTGATCGCTTATAGATATTTACGAGGATCTGGCGATCAGTGGCGTGGCTATCAGGGATTATTCAATCAGTTTTTGTATTTTTTGACAACCATTGAACAATGACATTGAACAAAGATGTATCATCGCATTGATTTTGTTTAAATTGTCATCATTTTCAAAGATCTTTGAAAAAGTAGTACCTATACAATAGGTTTTTATCGGGTCGTTTTCAAACAGTCTGTATTCAAACCGTGGTGAAAGATATAAACACTATATTATATACAAGTATTGAACAGGGTGTACTGCAGGGATCAATCTTAGGTCCCCTTTTATTTCTCATTTTTGTTAACGATCTTCATTTGTCCATTAAAAACGCCAGTGATTTTACCATCGCTATACGAGGTGTGGCAACTAAATAACCGGACTGGTGCTACAAAACATTTTATTGATCACCAATTACATTACAAAATTTATCCCCTTCAATGTACTCTCCTTGCCGATCCCTACAACGCTCCAGACGAATTTTCCACTGTCGAAAGCAGTGCTGGAAGTCCGTTTCTGGCAGCTTGTTGAGAACCTCCGTCACTTTCGTTTTCACCGCTTCCACACTGTTTAAATCTTGTCCCCCTAAGCTCCGATTTTACTTTAGGAAATAAAAAAATGTCACAGGGGCCAGGTTGGGCGAGTACGGTGGGTGGTTTAACACGGTGATGCCGGATTTCGCAAAGAACGCCTTCACAGACAAGGCGGAATGGGCTGGCGCATTGTCTTGGTGGAGCATTCAGGGTTTGCTCTTCTACAAATCGGATATTCGTCTTCAAATTCGTTCACGAAGGGTAGTTACAACCCCAGTTTCACAAGAAACTCGAGGTTAACTCGTTGCTTGATCTGAACACTCATTTTTCCGACGCGACGCTAGCGTAACGACTTGAACGGACGATTGCTACAGCGAGACTGACCGACGTGCAACCGTGCCCATCGAGCTCAGGATGGCGAAAGTATCTACAAGCACAGACATGTTCAAACCTGCCGTGGCGTGCTCGCTGTTTGCCGATAGTAGCACCAGTCCGGTTATTTAATTGCCACACCTCGTATATTTATGAACTAATAATAATGTTTCTCTTGAAAAACCCAACGATTTTTAAAACCAACGCAAGCTTATCTGGTTCTAATATGATCACAAGAAATGATAAAAATTTATCTATTCTGCGTCATAAAAGTCTTATGTCACTGACATAGAGGTCAATGAATGAACTCTTTTTCATATATCTTTTAGTTTTTTATTCGCTTTTAACTGATTAATAATCGGTTTTTCTATATTTTGCTTTTTCCCACTAACTCTAAATTTTGGAGCTATAACCATAATTGTAATTAGAATCGCCTTCTGTGTTTCCTAATATTTATCTTACATTTACAAATTGTAAAAAATAATTTAAATTTTAACCAATAATTTTAATGTGTTTAAAGAATTATAACAATTATCTTTGAATAATGTTTGACGATTTATTAATGCAATTTTCTTATTCTCAAGTAAGTACGCTTATTCAGAAATTTTCAGCGCCATTTCTTGTGTTATAGAACTGTTCTCCTCAGAAGAAGGATTGAATGAAATACGAAAGCTTGCAGGACTCTGAAAGACAGTGTTATTTAATCCTTGCTCTAATCCTCAATATTCCTTCAATCCTAAACGTTGTACAGTCAGTATTCCTTCTCAGCAATTTCGCCATCTACGCCACTGCTTAGCGACCTCGTTTTTAGGCCATCTTCCGCTAGGGCGTGAGGTTTTACATTTAACTGCTTCTTTCATCACCGCTACGACCACCACCACCCCTTCACCGCTCCCAACACCGCCTCTTCGCAGTGTCAGCGTTTGAATTGAAAGCAGTCGCCTTTCGCCGTGATTTGTTTATTTTCTCGTCCCGCGCGAAGCCTGCTGGATATTATATGAATCCCAATTAATGTAAATGACGAGGGACCTACGCACGCTTTTAAAAAACTAATTTCTTTTTTCCCTTCAAATTTTCTGAAAGCCGCGGAGATTTTTTCTATTCAGCCTCGCTGTCGATGGCGGCAATAATAACCCCGGAATAAATTTACGCGAAATCGGTTCGAGGGAGATTCGCTTATTTTGGCTGGTCGTGTTTAATTGATTTTTACGCTGTGGCTTAATCAATTTTATCGGGAAATTCTGTTTTTATTTCTCTTTTTTTTTGTTTAATCCAATTTATACCGTTTCAATGTACAAGAAAAGCATTTGCAATCATATTATTTATACACCAGATAGTGTGGGAATTCATAAAGATCGGAACGAATTAATTATTTCTGAAACCAAGCAAATTTTTGTAGAAAAAATATTTATGATGTCACAACCATAAAAGCAGTAAAATATTTTAATCTTACATCAGTGACGATTCATAGTGTACCAAATTAATTTTACTAATGCTTATTCTGATTAACCTTATGGGTATAACGTCAACAAAGGGGAATAATTCTAATCCACTTGGTTTAAGTTTATAATTTCACAATTCTTGCTTAGCATAACATTTTTTCTATTATAATCTCCAGAACTTGGCCAAACGTCAAAATAAGACATGCTACTGAATTCGTAATGAAAATACCTTTCCAACGATGTGTCACAACCTGTTAATTTTTCTAAAATAGCCAAATACTTAGAAAGTAAAGTGCTGAAAGCAGAACATAATCCATCTCTATTAGAACAAAAAGAGGACGTTAAAACAATCGACAAATTTCCAACGAAGAGAGGAAAAAAAACGAACTACATGACAGGAACATTAGCAGAAAAAGTATCCGTCGTGACACCGTCGATACCCCATCTTCATTATTTCGCCTCCACTCCTAAAACGACAGAAAGAAAAAACAGATTTCCTCACTAAGAATATCGTCTTTTTCTATACGAGCATCCTTTCACCAAAGAAAGGAAAGCTTTTCGAAAACCCGAAATAATAGCGCGACAAGACGTCCGCGTAATCTGGCCATCTGTTCCGTGAGGTTCGTGTAGACCTGACAGGCGTGAGGCCTTAAAACGGTGACATCCACGTTTCCCTCTTCCCCAAAAGAACCACCTACACCTTTTCTCGCTTCCAACACGGAAAGAACAGCGAACAGAAGAGATACAGCAGCTACGCCTACTATCTTAGCGAACCCTTCTTTCTTCGACCAACACCTTTCCGTTTTGTCTACTTCTCGCGAGAAAATCTCCTCGAGACATTGACTAATTATAAACATATCAGGGGATGGAAGAAGCCACCTCCGTAGAGCGGGGCTTTTCAAACGAGAAGAAGTGACAAGCATCCCCGCTGCAAAACCGAAACATTTGTTCGAAGACTCATTAATTACTCGCCTCCTTCTTTGTGGTTAAAGAAATATCTTTCGTTGAGACAGTCGAGAAGAATGGTCGGCATCGTCCTGAATTATTTCGGGTTGAATCGATGTAAAGAACTTGCTGTATATGCAGAATTAGATCTAAGATTCTCTCATTAAGAAAATTAACGCTGTCTGTTGTGTTGTTTTTGTATCTAAAACTTTGAAACGTATTCAATTCCGCTCTATTTCGGATTTCAAAAGAATTATAAAAGTACCAAACTCGATGAAAACGCTTTGGATCCATCGCAAACAGTAACGATTGAATCTTGTCATTTGGATGACAGGTTTTACTCCACCAGCGGCTTCTTATGAGCGAAAAATTGTCAACCGCCTAAAATTAACGAACTTTTAAAGTGAAAGGGTATGACGAACCACCCGCCACATCACGTCAGAGCCAATCTCTTTCGTCTATAATTTGCTGCTTATTTATTTCCTATATGTAAATGCGAGTTTCGAAACCTTTTCTTGCCTTTTCTCTTTTTGAAAGATCGAAATAAATAACTCACATTTTGTTCGGTAATAAATTGATAATAAAATGACACAAACGTTTACATATGAATAGTCTCCTGTAAATTAAACCTCTGTGAAAAAGTGGACGTCTATCAAGAAATCTCCAGCGATACTCTCTAGATGCCTGAAGACCATTACCATCGCAATACCCATACACATAAACAATATCTGCATGTTCAGCTGCACTAAACTAATTAATTTTGAAAACTGTCAAATTGTTTTTTTTTTCACAAATTATGTTGTTCGTCTTTTAAACGTAGACTACTACATTACCTAATCTAAAATAGAAACTGTACTAAACTCATTCATTTTGAAAATCGTCAATTTCATTTTTTCAAATACAACGGACAGTTAGGGAATTGAGTTGGAATAACATTTTTTTTAAGCCTAGGATTTTTTAAACTTACAGTTATAGTTTCACCGGTCCTTGAATCTGTAGCTGTTGAAAAATAAATATCTTCTTTTACAAAGTCTAACTCACAAACAAAACATACAAAACAGCCGACGCCACAGTTTTTAGGTTATCCCGTATTTATCGTTTCAGAAAAGGTTTTATCGCTTATACAACCTTGCAGGTATCACCAATAAAGTACGGAAATATTACTACGCAGTTTTTTTTTTTAATAAAACCAATATAATTCGAATAAACCGATTCAAAACGCAGGAAACGATCTGAACGTGTGAATGCCCAATCTAAATTTGGCTGATCGACGACCTACTGCAAGATACGTCACAGCCTGCTGACGTCAAAGCACTTATCACGTAATAAACTAAACAATGGAGGCATATAACCATCTTGACGATTAAGATTTGGCTTACTTTTTTCATAATTTTTTAACGCAATGAAACAAAGTTAATATTCACAAATACCTTTATTTTTTTTTTCCTAAAGTGTTTTCCTGAATTTTTGCATATTAGGGACTGTAAAAGTATGGATACGTTGAGAGCGGCCCATTTCCATGCTAATTATTTGAAAAAGAACCAAATCCCATAAAGAAACTTCTTCTTTGTCTACAATAGTAAAGTACTATCTCTAAATTGCTTAAAATTGTCACGAACCCGAATCTACTTAGTATCCTGATACCCGAAATAATTAAACTATATAGACGGAACTAAATAAAAAATTCTATTATACCAGGACGCTGTTCCATCCTTAAGCCAAGACAGTGAAAGAACAAAACCGTTAAAATTTACAATCCACTTCCGACTAACGCCCGAGATAACTACCACCATCTAACTAGCACTAGATAAAAGAAATAGATTTTCTAGCACGCCTAGAAGGAAGCCATTAACTCCGCTAAATTTAAATTATATCCGACCTCGGGTAGCTAGCCGCTTTTGTACGACATTACCACCTTAGAAACGAACTGAATATCTTTGAGGAAGGTCCTGCCCACCTCCAAAATGAACCTCATTCCCATAGCAAGGTCGTACCGTCTTCAAAGATAGTACGCCCTTACCTGAAACGCGAACACTCCCTTACGAGTATACAGTCTCAAAGGTGTAGATGTCATTTAACGCCATCTAGCGGGCTGGGCGAGTTCTAAATCGAGGAAAATTGCAATCTTGGGAGCGCATCAATTATCGTTTGGCGGAAAGGGATGGCCGTTCTTGCGGAATTCGTAGAGATACTGGGAGTGGAAGGTATTGACAAGTGCAGATTTGAGGAATTCGGGGAATCGTCTTAGATGCGAATGCAATGTGGCTATTGCAGTGACGGTTTCGATTGAGGTTGAGGCGAAAGAGCTTTGAGGAATCTGGAAGATTAGCAGTTGCAATTCGATGATTGCTAAGTGGAAATTGTTGAAATTGTGCATGGAACTTATCATACGAGGATAGTGTGAAGTATTTGGAGGTTCAACGTAAAGATGGCGCTGCTCGTGAAAAATATCCTTGTAATATAATTGCGCATGCGTTCTCAGTTGTTGTTTAACGGCCGTTTGTGTCAATCGATGTTGGAGTTTCTGTAAAAATTTAAAAAAATCGAACATCGAACCATTAAATTCTTGCATTTGAAGGGTAATACGCTGGGAAAAGCGTATAGACTTATAAGGAGATTACGTTCAGAAATAAAACTGAGTTTGTAAAAAAAAATACTTGTTTCTATGTTAAGCTGGAAACTTTTCAGCCTACTCTCATATCTTTAGTTAAGTTTCTTGCTTGGATTCGTTATATCGCTGCGCAAAAGCCATTCGATTTTGTAAACTTAAAACCATTTTTAAGAAACTTCTCCTTAGAATCTGACGTGCATACCTTTTAGATATACGAAAGCTCTGTCTTATATTGAATTGGTTTCCCTTACAATCTTTTTCCTCTTTACTTTTCGCATTTCTTATACCTAGATATACATAATCTCTTCCTATACGATGCAACCTTATCTCTTTAAAACACTATACCTCGAAACGCGTATCGTATTCGATATGGAAGATTCATTTAATACAGGGATTCCGTGCTCCAACTTCTATCCTTCAATAGCGCTTTCGCAGGCTTCCTTCACATATACCTATATATATATGCACGATATATTGAGGGTTAAGGGTACCTTTTCACCGCTTTACGGAAGAAAAAAATATATATAGACGGCTATCCAACTGAGAGCGTTCGGGAACAAAAATAAGAGGGCCTAGCTGGTATAAAATAATACCAAGTTGGCGGTGAACGAGATAAAGATTCGATTTCTAGGGTCTCTTCGATGATTTTATTGTAAAACACCAGAAAAAAAAACAAGCGAAAAAAAAGGAAAAACTGAGAGTAATCGAGTATGCTAACAAAGAATCAAGAAGTGAATTTAGAAAAACATTTATGGTCCGATGTATTATTTTGTTCCTCATATTTTTAAATTATATGTAGAAGATTAGGTGCAACCTATTAAAAGAAATCTAATCTAACGTGAAGAATAGTATAATCTATAGCGTGTTGTTGAAATAAATGCAGTTTCAGAAATTCTGATTTACCAACCACGCCAATAAAAAAACCTACAATAAATAGGTTTTTATGTTGCTATTTCATCTAATAAATTCGTAGGACATCCTCAATTTACTCTTCCTACCACGTTCGCCCCAACACTTACGTACGTAAAAACAAAGTATTAACCACTACGTTTTGGCCAACTCTTCAATCGCTCGTAATTTGTTCCCTCCTCCCCCGTGCCCTTTCCCGCCCCGCAAAATGTTCCAGCAAACAACCGGAACAGCACAAAACAATGCTATAGAAAGTTTAATTAAATGGCTGATCGAAGGTGGCCTTGTCGAGTTGTTGAGCTTAACGAGTTCGACCAACGGACGTCACTGTGTTTGGGAGGCGCGAAAATAGGGTTTATCGGGTGAGAGGGGGAGGTACAAGAGGTAATGGGGTGTGCAAACACCTCCTAATGCGGTAAAAGGGACAAGCTGGATGAAGCAAGACAAGAAGAAGGGTTTGTGACGTAGGAAAGAGCTGTTCGAGTTGTTCTAGGCGATTTGTGTCTGTTTGTTGATGGAAATTTTGAATTTGAAATCGGTAATAATGAAATAGGACAGCGTTTCAAACAAATATGTTATACCTCCAAAGCTGGACTATATAGTACAATACAAAAAAAATTTCAATTCCAAACTAGATTTTTTTGAAGTTGGTTTTTGGTCAGATCATAAAACCAGTACTAGAATTTTCGAAGCAGGCCATGCAATTTTTATCTGCGCAAAATAATTATTTTATTACTGGGTCTACAGTTGGATTACACTAATCCCTGCGAGAGGAACAATCTAGACCGTCAAAAACAACATACCAATTTCGCATCGGCCCAGGAACAATGCGTTCCTGGCACAAAAAAAATATCATTGCTAATCTAGAACCTCCAGAAAGAGGGTATTATTCTTCACATCAAATTATGTATTTTTAAAAAGTATAAAAAAGCGATGTATAAAAATGGTGACGGATTTCTACATCTGAAGGCCATGTATGTTCTCATAGATAAGTAATCAAAAGTTTAAAGAAGGTATTAAAACAAAAAAAGTCGCACTACCTTAAACGCGCCTCAAGAAACCAATAACAAGAAATTCCCACCCCCATAAACGCGAAATACCGCACATTGGTGCAATAAACGCCGTTTATTGAGGCAACAAAAGCAGTTTATTGAGGCAATAAACACCGTTCATGGAAGCAGCAAACACCGTTCATTGGTGCAATAAACGCCGTTCATTGATGCAACAAACGCAGTTTATTGAGGCAACAAACGCAGTTTATTGAGGCAACAAACGCAGTTTATTGAGGCAATAAACACCGTTTATTATCAATATCAAAATATACAGGGTGTCCCATTTAAAATTAATAAGTTGGTATTTTTTTCGACTTACCCCGTATAGTTATAGAAACGGTTTTACACCTCCAAAGTACGCCGTTTTTAACTAGATTAATATGCTAATTTAGAATATCGTGTTATGCATTATTCTTATAAAAAAAACATTTAATAATTTTTGAAATATTTCCAATATTCCAGCCTTTCTTGACACACTATATATTTCGAAGGTATTATATCTTCACATATTCCTTACAACTCCAATAATATTTTTTCACCCCATACGTTACTGCAGGGAAGGCGTGGAAGTACGTTCACCCCTGTTTTATTTCCTCTTTGCTCATTTCAAACAACCCACGCCACCTGGAAAGCAATGTCTTCTCCGTAACAACCTAGCCCGTATCCATGCTCCCCAATTCCAGCAGTGCGTTGGATATATGTCACGCACAATGTCG
Organism: Dynastes maya; assembly: GCA_029619315.2. NCBI lineage: Eukaryota > Metazoa > Arthropoda > Insecta > Coleoptera > Scarabaeidae > Dynastes > Dynastes maya. The sequence goes on from JAROYE020000014.1 coordinate 13,865,957, forward strand.
CATATTGCAAGGTACGTGGTTTCCTTCCTTTTTTTTTTCGTAGGTAGGGGGTGGCTTGAAAAGGAGAAAGACGATAGGAAGTAGGGAGAGAATATAATGAACGAGATAAGAAAAATCTGCGCGACATATTTTATTGCTATCGTCTGATCGAAGGTTTGTTAAAGAATTTAAAACTACGAGGCACGTCCAGAAATTAAGTTCCGTTTGGTAATAAAAACAAAACGGGTACAGATACAGAAAAACTATTTATCGCAAAAAGAAAACTACAAACCTTAAACTATCTTTCTACGTAGCTCTCACCATTTTGTAGGCACTTGTAATAGCGTAGCACACGTTTTTGTATGCCTTCCTCATAAAACGTTGCCGCCTGAGTTGTCAACCACGTGGTAACATGTTCTTTCAGCTTTTTATCGCTGTTGAATTTTTTACCACCTAGAAAAGCTATGAGAAGTGCTTACAAAATGGTGGGAGCTATGTAGAAAGATAGCTTAAGGTTTTGTAGTTTTCTTTTTGCAATAAATAGTTTTTCTGTATCTGTACACGTTTTGCTTTTATTACCAAACGGAACTTAGTTTCTGGACGTGCTTGTATACTTCTTCCTCTTATTAAGCAACAGTGGCGGCTCGTGAATGTTTGCGATCAGTGGGCACTTATTTATAAATAATAAGTTAGGATACTCTAAAACTGTGGCACTGGAACACTGAAACAGTTCACTAAAACCCTTACCACAACACTTAATTCGTACTGGACGCACGTTTCGATAGCCAAGCTATCATCATCAGCAGCAAGACAGTCTTGCTGCTGATGATGATAGCTTGGCTATCGAAACGTGCGTCCAGTACGAATTAAGTGTTGTGGTAAGGGTTTTAGTGAACTGTTTCAATAAGTTAGGCCCCTTTTTTTAGGACACTGATTGTCAATCGAGATACTGATTGACGGAAGAACAATGAACATGTTAATTTCGATAAATTTCAATGAGATAATAACGTGCAAGATAACAAATTACAGCCTGTTCTTATACGTTTTTTACAAGTCCAAATACGTATACCATCAACAGTGTAAATGAGAGATCCAGTAAAACTATTTCAACAATTATTGTTTTCTTTTTATAAAACATCATTCTATCAAGATAGGGCGAATAACATTATATTTCGTCCATTTTTCAACTCACTCCGACACCTATATTCCCCTCCTACTTCTCCAAAAAAGAAAAAAACGAAAAGCGACTCTCGCACATGAGCTAGCACTCCATTATTACGCTTCAACGGTAATATTACCATTTATAATTTGATGTCTTCCCAAAAAAAAAGTAATAAAATGAAGGATTACACATCCATTGCATTTATTTGATCTTTCTCTTGCCATCAATCTATTTCGCACGCTACCAGCCGCAGCCGTTTCATTTTTCTTCATTATTATCCACCCCCACGGAGAAAGTATCAATTTACCCTGTTTGGAAAGATATAGAGCCTTTGCCACTTGTTTATCTACAGCGTGTCCATCTATGTGTGTGAGCGGAAAATACCTTTCCTGAACAGACTAAAGAAAAAGTTTTCAAATAAAAATATTTGGAAAAAAGTTCAACGCAATATAAAATTATGTTCAGGTGTACAGGGTGCTCAGTTTTCAATACAAACCATATTAATTTGTTTTTTAAATAGAGCACTCTGTATATGATTACGTTTCTGGATGTCCCTCTTCAATTTATGTCAATTCAATTTTTTATTTCAAACATTTTTCTCTAAATTACTAAGGGAAGGAATGATCTTCCACCTACGTATATACTAAAAGTAAAAAAAAATCTTTAAAAAAACTGTTAGACAAAAACCCAAACAAAACAATTGGTGTGGCAATAACGGTGCAAATTTACGGGCAATTGTGTTTGCCTTTCGGGCAAAATCTCGGATCCGCATCGGTAAATGTACGACCGTGGTAACGCCCTGGCTCTATTGAATCTGGAGATTGCAAAATATTTGCCAATAAATACAGATATATTTTGTCGGTGTTAGCGGTACGTTGTGACCGGTTTAAATCCTCGCGTGCTATACGTATTTACGATCGGGCCTGAAAATCGTTTTTAATTCCATTGAGTGCACATTGCTGTTGCAGCTATAACATTTGAATTTAGGACCGCGTACGAGATCGTTTATATCCAATTCGGTCACTGAATTATTGAACAGAATACGCTGCGATGCTGTGTGATACAGCGGTTGAGCTATAGTTAAGAATAGACTATGAGGTAGTATGGCAAACACTAAACAAGAAAAGCGAATGTCATTCGGTTGTACGGTTGACAATGGAAATCCACGAAAAATTTTTTGTTATGATTTGATTGATTTTGAACATTGCTGCTAATAAAGAAAAGAATGCTGTGGTGGAGCCATTGGGCGGGATCACTCCTTTCCCCGCCATTCTCGTTTTCGGTTTTGTCTTATTTAACGAGGCCATTGTAGCCTCCACATTTGTTTCGTTGTCCATCAAAGTTGCAACTGAATTATCTTAATCACATCCTAACCAAAAGGATATACGATAACATCGGTATTTTTAAGCAAAAGGTTGCCAGGATTTTTACTATCGCTCAACAATCTTCGAGAAGACAGCGGAATAAGAATAATTTATTTTGAAAATGCTTTGATTCGCCTAAGAAGTCCAAAAAACCTTTGTACTTTTGATGTTGGAGGAGTCGTTCTGTGAGTTCGATGTGACTCAGTGAATTAGTGAATCCTCTGTATAAAAGTAACGATTTAGCGTTTTGGAAGGAAGAACATGATAAGAGGCTTTTATTGAATGGATTTTGCTATTTATCAAAAACAAATAGATGATATTATGATTGTAGTGCGTAGAACAAATAGGAGTGTTTGAAATATTGTCGGAGTGTATTTAAATAACATTGTTATGTGTTCTTTTGCTTTGAAATTTAATCTTATTAAAGGTAAGAGGATTCCTTAGAAAATTACATTTTAAATCTAAAGTTCTTACACTATTGCTCAGTTAAGTACACTACCGCCACAAAGTTTGAAAGCAATAATGAATTTAAGAAAAAAATAGGCTCCTAGACGACATTAACACATCAGCAAAACTTATAAAAAAAGTTTTAAATCATTACCCATTTTACATAGGTGGCCTAGAATATTCTGTCACTACTAATAAACTATTGGAATTGTTTGACAGATGATAAGTAACATTTTGCAATATTGCTTTGGTTGTCAAGCTCGTAAGAGGTCTACAAATGTAAGAGATGTTCGATATCTTACGCAAATCGTCTTAAGAAACAGATGTTCAACCAGTTTACAGTTAAGCAGAGCCTTAACAACAGACTGAAATGAAGCAATAAATATCTCCTTCTTTAGCCTTTATCATGGCTTCATAAATGAATATGCCAATCCAAAGCAACCCCGAACTATTATATTATCATCATATTATTCTCTTTGACTTCTTCATTGATTTCCAATTAAATCACCAAACAATGCTCATCCACAAAGAACACATTAAAAAACAGATCCTGATTCCCCAATACTTTTCCCTAACCTCCAACCTTGAAGGATCACCCAAAATAAAGCAGTCATCTTGCTTAAGTTATTGGAAAACTTAGAAAAAACAAAGCAGACGTCCAATTCCTGAAGATCATGCTCTTACATCATGATGAGGCCTATCCCACTTACCACATCTATTTTGGGAAGCCCGTATATTTGAAGCCTGCAATGAATCGTACTGTTGAAAGTGTGTCTTTCAGAGGTTGTTCGAGCTAGAATCGGGGCAGATGGTCTAATATATTTTGTACGAGATAGTGGTGGAAATTTTTATACATTAAAGAGAAGCTTTTCGTGAGAGTTTGAAGCCATAAAGGAGTTTAGGCAGTGTGTTGCAAGTTAGATTTTTAGTTATTGAGTGTTTTTATGAAGCCCTTTTTGGAGTTGGAAGCGGAGAAAATGAATACCGTCCCTTCTTCTACTTTGAGCCAATGTACTAGCTCTTAGCGCGATGAATCGTGTTTAGATAAGCAAGCTGCAAGTTCTAATCTTTTACAAAGTTTAAATGCACTGAAATAAAAATTATACAAGATTATAATAAAACTACGTTGCCAAGGTAATTAATTTAAAAATACTATTCATCTGTATCCTATTTTATTGCCGTTTTTATTTGCGGCTATGAAATATTTAATTAGAAAACTAAACATTTCTTTGGTGTTCTTAAATAATCAAACTTCTACTGCTCTTGCGTAATACATTTAAATCCTTTCTATTGAATGAGCGTTCGATGAACCATAAACAGTTTATTTCTGTAATATTAAGTAGGTAAGTAGAATCAGTATCACTAATTAGTTAAAAGAACTAAGAATGGACTGATTCCTCCATCTCGAACATATTGTAACTAAATTATTGTAGAATTTATGGGCCACAAGTAAAACATTCAAAAGTTACTTTATTTGCAGCCATACAATCGTTGAGACTATGGAAGAAAATATGATTTTTGTATTCTACATTAATAAATGAAAGAAAGAAAATATTAAAAAAAACTACCAACAGCTTCGTCCCTTTGCGTGGTCATGAATTTGCCAACCCGGAATAATAATTCATCCCCTTCAGCGCAAATTCATCATCAGCCACTTCCGTAAAGAGGTTGTAATGTCACTCTACAACCCTCCGCTTCTACCGCATATCGCGCATTGTTCACCCTCGTAGTTTTATTTCAGCTGATGTGTGGTAGGTTTTTCTATCCCCTACAAATTGTCGCCGCGTTAAATTTCATTGCGCTAATAAGATTTTATTTCTCTAGTTAGGGCATACAGAGCAAGAGAAAAGATCTTTTTTATATGTACGGCGTGTATTAATAAAAATATACACCTAGTTTGCGCTTTGCGTGGAGAAATGTTAGCTTTGCTGTAGGTTAATTAAAACAGAACCCGTGGAAACTCACGGTATATGAAGCTGGAAAATTGCACGTGGAATTTTAGGAATTTTTTGTTTGTATTTTTCCCAGACGTCGACGAAGTAATTTGCTAGGATGTCTAAGAGGAGGAAGCTTAATGACATTCTTTGCTCGTAATATACTACCAACTGACAAAATTTGTCTTTTGATCACCGAGGCAGCAGCATACGTGTTCAAAGCAGGGATAAATTTAATTTCTTTTTTGCAAAGAAATAGACTGGCCAAGGCGTTACATGTCAGTTCCCATCAGTTAATTCTTTAATTATGAACGCAAAAAGATATTTATCAAAGCGCCCCTCCGCGCCCAAAAAACGCTCTTCTTTTCTGAACCGATAATTACCCAATGGAGTACGTGGTTAGGCGGATAACTATTCTTATATAAAAATATATTGTAATAGATTTTATAGATTCACCTAAATTAATAAAAAGTCCAAAACGTTATTCGAAAAACGGAAGATTGTGGAGCAATACGAAGACGATATGACAAATAAATAAAGAAAACTCATTCAAAATTATACCAATAACAGTTAAAAAACCTTCATCAATTATTATTATTAAAAAAATATATTGAATAAATTATTTGTACTGTCATTAACTGTTCCGGCATTTTCTCTTCTCCAAGTCTAAACGATATCCCGGACACATTCCTATCTCAAATTCCTTCCCAAAACTCCCATTCAACAACACCATCAAGCTTACAAAAAAAAGTAAATCCAATTTGTCGACCCGGACAGAATGAATTCATCCTTTTCACTGGCCGCGATTTAGATGCTGCCACCCTTCCCAGTTCGCCCGGAACAAAGGAGACCGGGTGAACCTTTGTCGTACCAATTTAAGCGATTAATATCTGCATTAACGCAGATAGTCCCCTCTTCCTGTCTTCCAGAAATACAATGGTTCTAACAATCCGACGAAACGATCTACCCCTTTCTCACTTCCTTTGGTCGTCCCAGTTTCGTCAATTCCCTCAAATTCATACCCGTTCCTGTATCAGACCTTTTACCTTGCCTGCAATAACAGGTAGTCAAGATATTGGAAAGCTTCGCCTTTCGGTGCCGGAACAAATTTACTGGAGGTTGGGGTAGTAAAGAGAGTCCCTTCAAAGTCGCGTTAATGGTTGCCTTGTTTTCAATTTCCTTCGCTTCCGCTGATTTAAGGTAATTGGGGGAAAATAAAAGATCGCTTGGATTATATGAACCCGAGATCAGAATACAACTCTATTTTTTTAATTATTGGGAGGTTTTCCCTACCTAAATTGAGTCATATATTGTGCACATGGAATACACTATATCACATTAGACTTTAACAAAAGATATATGGGTAAAATTGATGCAAAAATACATATGGAAAGGTGCATAGTAACAATAACCAAAATTAAAGCTATATAGCTCATGGTATTGGTGGAATTACTCCCGGCAAAAACAATGTGAGCAGGGAAAACAAACAGTCCATGAATTGTTCGAGAGGTGGTAGGCGTCTGTAATCCGGTTTCTGTCGCTTCCTTCTAGGACGGCATGACTATATCTCTTGGCACTAGGTGGCGCCAGGAAATATTTAAGTGCTGTTTTTGGAAATTAGTGGCATAAACTAAGAGATGAACGCAATGTAGGCAGCGGGAAAATAGCGCTGGTTAGCGCTTTTTTCCCTGCTCATATTGTTTTTGCCGCAATAATGTTTATTTTAAAAAAATAAAATTAACCCGTCCCAGCATTTCCCCGAACAACAAATTGCTTTAACTTGAATGCATTTATTCAATAATTTTGCCGCGCGCAGTATATTCACAACTCTCCAAAAACTAGAAAAGAAAGCGTAGTACTTCTCCGACCGATACTTACAGCTTTGATCTCTTGGGAATATCTCGCCGTGGCTCTATAACCAACGCAGACGAGCAAGACAGAGATAACAGGCAAGAAGAGGAACGTATAAAGCTCTTGGCCGACATCGAGGACTACCATTATAGCGTCAACGCTGGAAAAACACGGGCTCGCACATCGACAAATGCCCGATCATAAATTCTAACTGCAAGAATTGGCGCAATGAAATATTTTTCGCGCAAAATACGGAGTGCCACCGTTCTTGTTCGCGTTGCGGAGTCACCGGAGGGCCTTTTTTTTTGTCGAAATGATGTTTTATGGTAATGGAATCGTGGTTACGTAATCGAAAATGTAGGAATTAGTTTCTTGTTTTGTTTGGATTGGAATATAAATTATCAATTTCTCCGTGTAACTGTAATTCGACTGTAATATATCCTTAAAGATCTACTTACTTCACTTCCATTTGAATTTCTTCCCTAATAAAGGCGGGCAAGTCAGTGATGAGCACGGCGAACGTTTTCATCAGGACATTGCCAAGTGGAGAAACGATACATTACAAAGAAACCGTAGCCAATTCACCCTTTTTTTAGCCTAATTGAAGACCTTGTTTGGTAATGTATCTCCACACATATATTTTTTTGATAACATTATCAATGGTACCTTTTCAGTTTTCCGGAGTTATGCATTCTATAGCATTTTTAATGTTTATTATGATGCGTTCGTTAAATTTAGCAGTATGATAAATTCACTGTTTTTAGTTGGACGCATATTAGCTCTACTAGGTTGAAGATGCAATAATATGGTGGTAAACATAACACCATATGTCCTGCTCTTCTGGCTTCCAAATCCACATAATATTCCTTGACATAATTCTTCGTCTTTATTATTTCTAACAATTGTTTTTTCGTGTAACGGTCTTTATAACACAAATCGTCTGTTGCAAAAAAATCTTTAATGTTTTCCTTGTTACTTTTATCTGTAGAAACATTGGTGAGCTGCGGGAAAGATACAGAGCGTTGTCCATTATGATGACACTACTTTCTGATAAATTTGCTAAACAGGGTACCGCAAAACCAACCTTCAAACAATGGTGAGGTCGTGTCAATAAGACTTCCACATCTGACTCAAAAAATCTCTCTTAGCGCAAACATAATATTGTAGATAATTTTTCCAATTACAACACGATCCTCAATCAAACACATCGCTATCGTCGTCCTTTTATAAGACAAAAGAAATATAACAGAAATGCTTTTATGATGGAAAACTTGTCAGATCTAGCTAATTTGCAATTCGTTTAAGATCCCTTATCTTCAACGCAAGTCTCCCCAATCCAACCTTCTTCCCTTTTCCTCCTATCCACCCCGGGAAATTTCATTAATCCGCTCATCGGAAAATATCCTCCCTCCTACCGCTAGTTAATTTCTGGATCTGCTCGGCGTGGCGCTTAAAATTAGATGTCATTTTTAATTAGCTTTAGTCGTCACCCGCTTTCCGAACACTTTAAAGTGCCGGAGATGAACTTCGAAGTGAGGAGGAAGTGGTAATGTAGGGGGAGAGAGGAGTGGGGCATAATTTCCACGCTTCGATTGGATAATTTCAATTTACTTCTGGCTGTCGACAAGGTTCCAAATTACTCCATTACATGGAAGATGATAAAATAGGGGAGGTATTGGCGGGGAAGGTTCGGGTGGGAAGTAAGTGAAGGAATTGAATGTTGACATTCCTTATTTTGCGTGAATTCACACATTTACATATTGTTTTAAGTTTGTTTCTTTTGTGTTGTGTAATGCTAGTGAAATTTTAGCCATTGTTACACCGGGAAGCAGTTAAGACTGTCACACTATGTGCTTGATTGAACATTTTTCTGCTCTCGGGATATAATGTGGGCAATTCCTAAAACAAAATTAATTTCGTTTGTTGATAAATTATTTCCTTCTAACATTGCAAGATACTTAGCCACTTTTCTAGGATGTACGATGGATTATCTTTACATAAATGCTAATGCGAAAATATAATCTTAATTCCTATACTGTTTCCGCTGCTGGAATCTTCCGAAATCTTTTAATTGTTCTAACTATTACCTTCTAGGTTTTTACAGTGAGATTCTTTCGTATTCATGTTCGAACATTTCTGTAAATGATTTACTTGCTTTATAGCTTTTAGTAATGCATCGTAGTAATACGTGAAGTAAGGTTTCTTGGAAAGCGATTGTCCTTTCCTAAACAGATTGATTTTTCTTCGAGGCTCAAAAGAAAATCGCGATTTAAATGAAACTTTGTGGGTTTGTAGCTAAGAAAATATCAATGGTGCAGCATTTTTTAAATGTTTCAAGTATGGACAAAGTTTATAAGGACTTTTTCACAGACCTTTACAAGGACCTTATGGATTATAGTACAGATCTTTCTTACACTAAATTGGTCTATAAACATGTACTATTGAACTAAAATACTTTTAATAATCTGACACTTACACACCAGTTATACCGGAAGTAGCTGTCAACTTTGTTATTTTAAATAGAACACCCTATATATTATTACATTTTTGAATTCCTAACTCAATTTTAAGGTTTGTTTGATATAACAGGGACTGGTAACGCGGTGCCTAGCGCGCCGGGCTACCAGTTTCCGGGTACCGGGTTCGAGCCCCAGGCCCGTCACTCTCAGAGTAAGGTTTTCCGTAGTTTTCATTACTCCAAATTTGGCGAATGCTGAGGGTGAGCATCTTAAGACGCTCTACGGGCGCAGGCGTAAAAATATCTCATGACTGGCCGATGCCCCCTGTAATTGGCGAAAGCTGTCGGGGGATGTGAAGGCATGAATTATTAATTATTATTATTATTACAACTATGTTGTTATTTCTAACCATATTTAAAATATTTGCATTTTAAAAAAATCTTTGACAGATGGGTGAGTGTATCTGAGCCCTTATAACTGTGAAGGTGTTCGGCTTGGAAAATTGAAATTTTGCAGAACTATTGGCCGTATAGGGTAGGATTACAAACCGAATTAATTTTCTGAAAACACTATACAAATGCAAAAAGTGTTTTTTTTCTCTTTTTTATCAAATTGCTCTTACAAAAAAAACAAAAAGATGTTGTATTCACACCCTGTATAATATTCGTTTATATAATCTTCTATAATCTAATTCTACGTCAACGGTTGGAAACAACCAAGGTGAATACGCCATCTTCGTCCAACAAAAACGCTTTCTCCATCAGAACTAAACGCACTAGGTAATTCTAAACCGCAAAGAGGATTCTATAATTCGGTCTTAGGCGCAGGCTATACATAGGCCGAGCTCTAGCCAGTAGGTAGATCGCTAAAATCCTCCCTTACAGTTCCGTCTAATTTTCCATATTGAATGGGACGTGATTTGGTATTCAAATCGGCTTAACGCTTCTCAGTTTATTCAGCTGAAATTTATACGTCGCTTAACTTCCCAAAACCGCACCGATCTCCCGTTTCTCTACGCTTTACATACCCTTTTGCCCCGTGCCCTTCGCAAACAAAACGCATATCTAAGCCCGGTTTCAATGAGAGAAGGAATTGCGTTTTGGACAATCGAATTACAGCGTACTACATGCAAACATAAGACGAAAGGTGCGGCTAGTGTTTGTACGGGTGAACAGATCTTCAACGATGCAGACAGTTAGAGAAAGCACAACGAGAATAGAGATGTCATCTGCGTATAGAGTTACAGAGAATTCTGATAAAAACAAAATAATGTCTTTAATATATAAACTAAACACCACCGGCCCCGGGATAGGGCCCTGAGGAACACTGTAAAGCACTGAAAGATAGGAAGATTTTATCATTTTTATCTCGCCATTCGATTCTGTGGACAGCATCTTTCCAAATTGACTGATCTATTTAATTCACGTGTTGCACACAACCAAAAGCTTTCTGTAAATCACAGAATATACCAACAACAAATCTATGTTGATCCATATTTTTCATTAATTCATTATAAAAATTTATAATATTATATTTAGAACGTATTCGAAATAAAAATACATTTTGTAGCAAGTACATAACATAAATATCACTAGTATAAAAGAACGCTCCCGAATCTCACAAGCGAGTTAAAAATTAAATAACGAGGAAATTTTCAGAAGATTCCCAGCTTTTAAAATAACCAGCAGAAGTGAAACTGAGAATCGTATAACTCGACAGTATATAAAGAATTCCATAGGTAGTATAGCTAGTTAACTAGAGGTACGTTTAGATGCGATTTGTATCGCCTTAGAATTATTATCCACAACTCGTCTAGCTTGAAAACCCTCTTCATATATTTTATAATGTATATATGTATAATGCTACAGTCGGCTATGAAAGTTGTTTCACCGATAATTGCATCTATCTCCGGCGAACAGTTTCCAATTAAGCAACCTCTAGATCCGGATGCAACTTTTCCTCGGTACCTACCACAGCTGGGAGTAATCCTCAGAAAAGCTGAATAGTTTTAGTTCGAGGAAAGCCCCAATGAAAAAAGACGAAAATACCGGCTTCAATAATATCTGGAAAAAGAGCGAGAAGGACTTCATGATATCTCCTTTCACCATCGCTGTAGTCTTATGGAATTATCCTCCGGGTTGATGAAATTCGTGTGCGAAATATTAATTTATTTTCACGTAGTCTATGCAAGGAGGTCTCTATCGATCGCTTTGGATCTATGAAGTTTGCACGATTTCATCGATACCGGGGTAAGTTTAAATATATGTATAGAGATCCTAACATGAGTTTTGGGAAAAGGTAATTTGTAAGGCGTGGAAAATCGTTTTGAGGAAAGGTTGAATTTAAGTTTTAACACCGAGAGGAAAGAAGGTGTTGAGTCAAGTAATATCCTGCTGATCCCAAACTCTTCTAACTCAAAACCAAAATCAGCACCTACAATACAGCGTGTTCAAATTGTATGGAATAATTCTTTTATAGCCGCTAGAGTACGTTATATGAAAAAACATTTTGTATAAAAGCTGTTTCGCGAGACCCTAGAGTTGTGCAGGAAAAAATTTGTGTTAGAGACGTCGTGTTTCAAGCTGGGATTTTAATAAATTTAAGTGATTCGGTATTATAGGAATATTGGAGGTTGCTGTGAGAATACAATATTTGGATGTTTGTTTTGGTCTTTGTATTGTGTAAATTAACAAGAGCGAGGACCTATTATGCTTGAGTCTGTTATAAAAATAAAATTGTTATTCATTTGCTGAGATGAATCAGCTTCATGTTGGTGGCTTAAGTCTACGCGAAATGTGCGCTGAATTCCATGCAAGATATCCAGATGAGTGCTCTAAGTTAGAAAAATTGAGAGCGACGTATAATGTATGTCCAAGGATTACCACTGAAGAAAACACTCTTGTTTCTAGTGTGGAAAATCCTCATAAATCAACGTACAAGATTCCACAAAAAAATAGGTTGCTCCGAATCAAAAGTGTGGGCAACTCGAGCAGAAAACAAATTTCATCCATACAAAATGATAAGCATGATGTCGATTGTGATAGAAGACTGGAATTTTGTAACTGATTTTCGGAAAAGAAGCGTCAGTAACCTAATTTCGAGACGAAGCAAAATCTTATTTAAACGATATGAAGAAGTCAAAATAATCCTTTAGTTGGTATAGTGCAGAATTTACAATCCAAATGTGATTGCCTCCCCTTTTTGTACAGAAAAACTTAAATGGTGAACTTTATTTAGAATTATTAAGAAACGAACTTGGGCCGATTATTGATGAACTGCCGTTAGCAGAAAGAAGACCGTTCTGCTTCCAACACAACAGGACACCACCTCAGTTTGCTGGATTGTTTCAATGAGCTTCTGTCTGAAAAGTGGATAAAGAGATGGGATCTAGTTGAGTAGCCTGCTAGGTCGTCTGTCTTCACACCATTAGACTTTTCTTGTGGAGCTTTTTAAAAAGCAAAGCTTACGTGATTGCTCCTATTATTGGTAATATTAATCTTTTACTCGAACCATAACAAATTATTATTATCACTGTATTGAAATTAACATAAAGAAACGGTCGCCTACAACCTTTAACAGAATTTTGTGAGACTTGCACCATTGTTTTTATTACTACTAACAAAGAATAACAAAGAACCTTTAGTCGTGCAATTAAACATAAAAAGGAATAAGAATTACATACATATGTACCTTACATGCTTGCATTCTGTAGCATTTATTAAAGTTATAATAGTTGAGATTCTAATTCAGAAGATGTCACATAGATTTTCAACTGACTCTCATTAAATCCCGAAATCTATAATTGGCATGATGCTCGTATTCACCAAGAAATGACATTCCAAACACATTTACGTCACGAGCAACCCGGCTTAATCTCTGCGTGCTGTCTCTTCCCCGTCTTATTCCAATAACGTCACATTACATATTCTCTAATCGTATCATCTTTAATAACATACGTACGACCTCCGAAAATATCTCCTATTGTTCCTTCTTCCATCTTTCGCTATATACCATACCAAATTATAACCTTTCCCTTTAAGACGCTGTCAAAGAGCTAGAGCGAGAGATTATCTCGTATTTTCGCTTTCGCCCGTTCATGCGAGGAGCAAAACATCAAGGCTGGAGATGGCGGGAACAGTAGTACCAACATAAGACGACGAATGTTGCCGCTACTCCCGATAATAAAACTAATTGACTTATCTGAAGCGGCTTTTCACCCTCTGCGCTTTTGGAACCGCACGCGAGGGAATTTTAGGGCTCCAGAAGAGCTTCGCCTCGCGTTCCCAAGGTGTGGGTGAAGTTCGAGGGGAGCTCCGGCGAAATCATTGATCTTATCGGAAGACGCGTCCTCCTGATCGCCGGGAGTTGCAAATGAAAATAGGGGTCGTGGAAAATTGAGATCGCCGACGCTTATGTTTGTGTTTCTTAGGTCCAGCCGGTGTTAATTCTTTACGGATGAAGGAAGTACATTGGAACATTGATATGAAGATCAATTTTTGAAAGTTCTCCCCATTTAATGTCTCCCATATCGCTTACTTGTATATAATGTTAAATATTCACATAATTACCTTGATTACTAAGTCAATAAATGCGCTTAAAATTAATAAACACAAATGCAACTTCGAATTAAATTCTTTTCTAAAAGTTGGATATCCCCTTGCGCAAATGTTGTTTGTCAATTTAATAAGGGTTCCATCAAGCTCTTAGATGATGGACACTACTGGAAGTACTGGACAATGTTCATTTGTCCCTAGAGACCGTAACGAGAGAACGCACTCGTAAATTATATTTAACAACCAAAAAGGATATCAGCGGATGAGAATTTAATAATAGATCACAAATACATAAAGATATTATTTTAAATCAACTAGAAACGTGAAAATATAACATTTTCCTGAATTTAAGCAACACCTGGTGATGACATTATCTAACTATAGTATCTTTAATCCTTACATAAGAACCCCTTGTAATGATTTGGAGAGGATGGAAAATGGACAATGGTCATTTCGCGTCCCAGACGTGGTACTACAAAAAAATGCTTCACATCTGGCTTATTCACGGACAATAACTTTTGACAATGTAGTAATATTGACGCAATAATTTACTTTTCCTATTTCCTATTAATAGAATGCTCATTTTATTTATTAATCTCATTATTAAAACAATAGTTTAATAAAAAGGATGAATAAAATGTTTACAGCAACACTTTATTCACCCTGCTATTGACAACACGAATAAAGTAAAAAAATTCGCACTACCTTTGAAATTTTCGTTGCTATAGATGGCTTGTTTATAAGACATGTGACACTTCACGCAAATTCTTCAATTTGCCAATTTAAGAGTCTGAAGAAAAATTAAAATTAGTTGACGAAAAGGAGTACAAAACATTTTGTGAATGGAAGACAATAAAAAATGTGGAAACTGTTAACGAGGAAATACTGCTAGCCTATTAGAAAAATCAAAGAAAGTAAAGGTGTCCACCTTATGGTGTCGTTACTCAATGCTCGGAGCAACGCTATCCATAAATGAAAATATTGATATTTCCAAGTAAGTAAACCTAAATATTCTAAATTAGATTTAACTTTTATGGAGCTTTGCAGGTTTTCAAAGCTCATCGCTTTTATAAAAAGACAGACTTCAGGTTACGAACCAAAAAAGTCTCTCGTCATTTGAAAAAACTGATTTCCACAAATTTTTATCCGAGGCCCCTAATGCAATGTACTTATTATGAAGGTAATCATCCTTGAAATAGATTTCCAATTCTTCATTCTTTGTAGGTAGTCTTAATTGTGGGTGTAGCTGGCGAATGTAGAATGGAGGAACTACACAAAATTCGAGTTAATGATGTTGATGAGAAAAAGTATGTTCTAGTAATTTCGCTTCCGGACATTAAAACAAATAAGAAACGCACATTTATAATTGTCAATGAAGACTGTCAAGTTAATTGAATAGAAATTTACGTCCACAAGATGTACCACACATAAAATTTTTTCTGTTATCGGAATCAAAATACAACCTATCGGTATCAACACTGTTGCAAAAATACCGCAAATGATCGAATATCCAAACTCGCCTTCAAATGAAAGGTCCGGAATAAATTACCTAAGCAATAAAATTTTTTGAAAATTCAGGGGAATTGGAAAAAATATTGTATGATACACGCGAAATTAACGTTCTGAAATTGACAGTTTCATTACTGTTTCACTTCTAATACAATCATTACGAATTCATAACTCACGTTTCGTATATTTCCAAACATAAACTGAGTGCGAAACGGTTTTTTTTTGCAGTCAAATGATTTTAAACGTAAAACCGATCCCCTTTCGTAACGAAAGAGATCCCGTAAGCTATCCCTTTTTAACTTAGGGAATCGAAACCATTTCAAATCGAAATCTACGGAGTAATTAAAACATATTGTCGCATAGCGCATTGTAATTTAACCCCTAAGTGTTAAATTTTAATAATAATAATAATGAAACAGTTCACTAAAACCCTTACCACAACACTTAATTCGGTAAGGGTTTTAGTGAACTGTTTCAGTGTTCCAGTGCCACAGTTTTATAGTACCCGTTTAATAATAATAATAATCTTTATTTTGAAACACACAAAAATACAAAAAATGGTACAAAGTGTGAAACAAAACAAATTGTTGGACCATACAATGGCATAAGACAAGTCACAAAGAGAAAAAAAATATATAATGCGCACGAAAGTAACTATGCAATAGTTATATATGTTATACGGCAAAAGATTAACTTAAAAGAGGTTAACTCATTTATTGCAATACTTGCACTCGGTTTTATCTGGCTTATACCCGTATGATAGGGTGATCTTTAGTAGATAGTTTGAAGGATAGTTCAGGTATCAGGTATCACATTCATGGAGGTTATTGGTTGTTATAAACTTAGTTTACGTTTAACATACATTAATAAAAATAAAATAATAAAAGTAATTTTAGTTTTGAGTCGAGGACGTGCAGGCCTGAAAGTATTCTTCCAACGAATAAATCGGATCATTTAACAAAAATGTTCTTATTGCAGCTTTAAAACTGCGTACAGTACTTAACGATCTTATCGTTGAAGGAAGGGCATTGAACAGTTTTATTCCCATGCATTGAGGCGATCTTTCGTAAACTGTATGGCTATGTCGAGGAATAGTTAACGTATTTCTATTTCTAGTGTTATATTGGATGTATTTCACTGTTTTTAAGAAAATCATCTTCATTTGATTTAACGTAATAGATTTAAAGGTTAAAATTACATAAATATTACCAATGCAATACGAACATTTAATGTATTGAATGTACGAAATGAAAACTTTAATGCACACTCACCAATTTGTTGGAAAATGTTAAAGTAGACCCTTGCAAAACCTGTAATTAATATATAGAATACAAGTAAGTATGAGTTATTCAAAAGTCTAACAAATTACAAAAAATCGTACAAATGCATTATATCAATGTCGGTAAAGACTTACATTTTCATGCTGGTTTTCTTTTATCTGCTCGAACCCATCACTTTCACACACGAAACTTCACACAATTCAATCCGTAAAATCACTAATTATATTCCTCGCTGAAAAAACCGTTTATTTCCATGAAAAATCGCGAAATAATCACAGCGAAACATTTTTCCTTCAAACGATCGCCATTACTCCTTAAAGTCAAGCGCGCGCATGCGCCCTCAACGGCGCGAAATTTGAAACCGTATCACGTACAAAAAATATACGTTTTATACGCATAATAATATAATTTAACGATTAAAAAGAAGTATTTTACTGTTATTAATTGCAAAAATCTATTAGCGATAACGTATGCATAGATGCCCGATAGCTAGGTAATTAAGTGCTGTTGGATGTTTTTGTTGTTTATGTTTGGAAACGTTTTTTGCCTTTTAAGATATTATTCGCTTAATATACAGGTGTTTATTTGAATTTTATTTTCATTTTGGAAGATTTATAAGTGAGTTGCTCAATTTGCGCCAACAGCCAGAGGCGGGCGCATAAAAGTTTACACAAAATAAATGGTCAGAAATAAAATATAATACGCGTTCAAACACTTACCGTCTTAAAGGTCTTCCGTGAAATCGCAAAGTGAATAATGTCGGTTAAATATCTGCAACATTAGATATGTTTCCACGGTTGTTTCGGCAAACCGAGTGCGGCGTGAGTGACGTTATATTTGCGTAATTAAAATAATCTTTGGAACAACTTAACGGTTCTGTTGACGCACCTTCACAAATTTGTCTTAATGTGCCAAAATCAGAATCTTTCTCTAAAACACTTTGAAACCTTTCTAGAACACAAACATTTTTTGCGTCTTCTACCGCGCATAGCTGTGCGTGAACATGTTGCACTATTTGCAGAGATTCCACTAACGACACCGAAGGATTTTGTAATTTTTCTATTCCCTCCACTAGTCCGAAGTAGTTGTTCTGAATAGTTTTTAAATCCGTTTTAACCTGACCATCTTGAAATTTCGACTGGCTTTCCTTGATAGCCGCAGCTTCCTTTGGATCGAATTGTAAAACCACGTTCTTAATAGTCTCTTAATATTTATGATAATAAAACGCGGCCTGTAACCATGTTCCCCAACGTGTAATAATAGGTTCTGGTGGCTCAGGCATACGGGAGCACAGTCTGTGAAATTTGCGAATACGTTTTGGGGATTTGACAAATACTGCTTTTGTATGCGCTATTAAAGCGTCTACCACAGGATAACATTTTCTAATACTATCTGCCACATGACTGAAAGCATGAATTTTACACGTAATAAGTTAGCACAATTGAAAGTGACGATTGATGTGGTTCCATTGTACGTACCATTACATTAACCACAGAATGTTTTTTTACGATCTGTTGTTTCGTCCACACATAACCACAGTTTTTTATCTTTCAACTCCGATTTAATTCTTTTTTCAACATGTTCACGGCAAATGGCACAATAATGATGCCCGACTTGGTAATTTGCAGTCCGAATATTTATTTCAAAAGAAGACATATGCTTCCTTGTCTAGTAAATTAAACGGTAGATTACATGCGATAAAGGTAACACATAAATTAAATTTAAATTTGTCATAGTGTCGTGTGCAATTTTTTTTTTAAATGCTGTTTACTATTTACGTGACGCAAACAATCCCTTTTGGACCAACACATTAAAGGGATATTACAAACTACACATTGAATTTTAACGCCATCATAATTTAGGTCAAGCATTTCTGCTATAAATTCTGTTACTTTGTCCAACATTGGTCGTTTTCGCGACGTAGGCAACATTTTTAAAACAAACGTAGAACTACGAAATGTATACACAACAGATCTGTTTGAGATTCGCAGTTATACTGAGGGTTGTATCGAACCTCCGCCACTGCCCGTTGGCGCTAGTCAGCAACTCTTCTTATAACAGTCAATACTGCATACAATCCAAATACTCGTTTTTAAACATAATTTGAATAGATGTTAATTTTGTATTTCGGTAACACAAGAGTACGTATGTTTTAAGAATTAAAGGGGCAAGTGGATAAAAGGATTCAGTACATTTAAAAAAAAAATCTACTTTTTATTGTAAATGAAAATCGTATATGTATATCTAACTAAGCTCTTAACTTTACTATCAACATTTACTAATCAAACAACTAACCCTACTAAAACCTAGTTTATTAAAAAACAGTCTTTTGTAACATAACTCCTTCGCCCACCTCCCCCTTCAATTGTAAACACCAGGTCTTAATTATTTTTAACAACGAGAAAGGGTACCAGGAAGTTGATTTCTATTGGAGCTACACCTTTTCACCAAAAATGGAGCTACGTCGTTCTTCCAGCAAGGTCCTCAATTAGAGATGGCATCTTTTAAATTTCGCGGATGATTTAAGTTGGTAGTTCCGGCAATCAAAGACATATTCGTCTGTATTACGTTAAGAAATTGGCGAAATCATCCGCGAAATTTAAAAAATGCCAACTCTCTTAATAATATTAAATCTATACAAAGAAAATATCTGTAAAGGATCAAATTGAAGGTTTTTACTACCACCGAAAACTTATGTTGTTAAATTTAAAATTGCTTAATTTTAGTTTCTTAATATTTATCCCTTTTTGTTTAGACGTTATCAGTGTTATCACAATTGATTATTTTTTTATTTATATTTTTTTCTTTTTATCATTTTTTATTAGGTTTAAGGTTAGTTAATTCAATGTGAGAAAGAGGAAATATCCAGAGAAGTGACGCGAGAACGAATGGGGAATATTCGTTTGTTACAAAAAAAAACTAAGAATAAAACAGATATTTATATACATGCGTCTTTGTTTTAAATTAATTCGCAGCAATACAACTATATATTCTGAAATTACGAAAGTTTAACGCTATAGCGAACCATCTCCCAAATGCAAATGATATCTACGAACTCCCATTCCTTATGAATAAATAAATCTCGAAACTTTACCAACTTAAACATTCCAACCGGCGTCATATTAAAAGTTTTATTAAATCTCCGATAGTGTCTCTTGTTTTCTAGGAGCGGTATAGTGTGGATGTATGTATATATATATATATTTTCCCGTCTTTTCGCCATGAACAAACACCGTATCAAAGCTTCACGTTTTATTAGTTTTAAAATTAAATTCTACCTTATACCGTATACGTGTAAGATATGTGCTGCGATGTGTTTAGGTCGTACGTCGAGATATGAGGAAAAATCGTTTGTTTATTCGTTGTTATTACCTGCTATCTTTAGTTCATCTTGCAGTCTTTTGTTCAAGTTCCGCATATATTCATACACATTACCTGCGCAGAGAACTCTATTTTCCAGATGAAATCTTTAATATACCAGCCGGCCGGTTGAAACGCTGTAGTTGAATGTTGCACTGCCAGACTGCCACACACATTTTCTTTTCTTTTTTAGCTAAACGAAAGAACAATTATTCAAACTAATGAATGATTCAGTTAGGGTTTTTATTAATTTCTGAAAGGTGTTGTTAATCTTTGTACTTATAAAGTTATTTATTTCGAATAAGAAGGGTTATTTATTTATTGAACCTGGGAATCATATACTGAGAAACCCATTTACTGAAATCAACCAAAAATAAACTAAAATCTACATTATTTGAAACACGTCGATTTTATTTCTATAAAAGGCACACGGTTCTGCAAAATTTCAAATTTCCAAGTTCACATGCACTCATCCATCTATAAAAAATTTTCAAAAAACAAACATTTCAAATATGGTTAGAAATAGCAATATAGTTGTTTTATCAATGAATAGTGTGTACGATGTTCTATCTAACATAGCAAAGTTGACAGCTACTTCCTATATAACCGGAAGTCTTAGATAATTGAGAATATTTTAATTCAATAGTGCATGTAGGTTTTAGCCTATTACAAACTTTTCAGAACTTTTCCAACGCATATTCTTTCATATATCGATCGATGCAGTTCCTCGTGAGACACCTGTATATAATATGTTATACCAACGATAGCGTAGGTATACGTAAAAGGTGAATTCCACCGCATATCCGAGATTATTTTAACTGGAAACTGTGTTTAACTTGTCCGACAAAATAAACGTCCGAATCTATACGAACGGCCAGTAATCCAATTTTTTTTAATCGAATAAAAGGGAAAAAAACGAATAGCATCGAGTATTTGCGTGAAAGTACCTTTGTGGATGTATGCGGTGCTTCAAACGCTCACGATGGCCGACATACGAAAGTGGAAATATCCGCGGAAAATCCATTTAGACGAGAAAATACAAAAAATTACATTATGGAGGTTCTTTTCTGTCCATGTACATTACGCTTTAGATTCGAAGTTAGATATGTATGAATTTGAAATAATAAAAAGGTAGCGTTTTTGTCGAAATCCAAACATCGGTTGTATCTTCGAAATGGTGAATTTCCGGATGTATGTTCATTAAGAGTTTCTTGTTCCTTTCGATGAGTATTACTCGGGTATTACATACGATGACATCCTTCTCTAACATCCTGTATACAACATTTTTCGAATAAGAAACCTTACAAAAGCGAAGAGAAAAAAGACTAAACCGACTCTATACGGATTGAAAAAGAAACGCTTTTTTTTCTTAGGATCATTTTTTTATTTAATTCTTGTCGCTTATTGTTAGACACGACGCTTAATACCTTGTTCTTTTAAGAAAATACAAAGAACGCCAAACCGAAGAGGAAAAAACCTTGCTTTCATTATTGTTGGAAACTTTTCTGATAGCTACGGATTTTTCTTGACCTTAGTAGCATTCTATTGTTGAAAGTTGCAGGCTAGAAGTCGAAAAATTGGATTATTTGGGAAAAGAAAAAGAAAAACGGCAGAAACAAACGCTTTCGTGGATTATAGCGTATTATTTGAATTAAGTGAATAAATAACATTTAAGCTACAATAGCAACTTAACCAATAGCATCATAACACATTTTTTTAATTTTACCCCGTTCGTAATATTTTTAAGAGGGATGTCCAGGGATTGTACATTAAAATATCTTTAACTTATTTCTATTTTCTCTTTATTGATATATGTTTGTAATGAATTTCTCATTCATAAAAAGTTATACAAAAGTACATAACAGAACTATAATAAATTCGCAGTTGCAATTCTTAAGGATTCTTCTAAAAACATTGCAAATACCGATATTTACTTAAAAAAAAAAAGCCAAAATGTTCAAGGTAACTGAAATTATATATGTATAGGGACACCTGATGAAATTATATATAAAATAACATGTAGAAATGAAACATACAATAAAAAAGGCACTATTTCATTTAAAATAAAGAAGTTGATGCATAACCGGAAAGGAAACTACCTTAAACATATTTTCAACGAATTGGCCACAGTTCAATTAGCTGGAATCCAAACTTTCAAACATAAGGACTTTCTACAACCCATAATATTTTTAACGAATGTTTTCAATCACCCTGTATATGAAAGAAAATAAAAAGGGAAAGCCAGAGCCAAGAAATATAAAACTCTCACACGTCCAGCCAAATAAAAAGTTATCTAAGAAAAATATCTTCAATATCCCGAGATCTGATTTGATTCACGACGTGAAGAACATAGAGAAAAAAGAAAAGCGAAGCGCCGCAAATTCTCCCCGTTCAAACAAAACATAAACTTCAATCTCCTTCGAATTCGCGGAGAAAAATTTAAAACTTCCAATTTCCGGCGGAAATCCGCCCGGAAAATCACGAAATATAGAAGTTGATAGAAAGATCTCTTTCGCAGTTTCGCGGTCAAATACAGCAGTAAAAGAGGATCATCTTCGCAAAAGAAAGCTTGTATGAGATAATTGAAGAGGAAATTTCACATTGCATCGCGCAGAGATGGAGGTGTTAGATATCATGGAGTATATCCTATAGATTTTGTGTAAAAATTATTAGACTTCCATCTTCTCAAAATGGAATATTAATGAAATTTATGGGAAACATATTATTCCTCCTACAATGTACTAAAACATTCCTCGGCATTGCCAGGCTGTTTCCTTTTGTTCAAATAATCCCAAATGTGCTCTATCATATTGATGTCCGAGCTCTGAGGTGGTTACAGCTTTATTGCTACACCAAAGTCTTTCAGGATGCGCAAATAACGTTCAACAGTTAATTTTTCAATGATTCTGAATAA
Source organism: Dynastes maya (assembly GCA_029619315.2). Taxonomy (NCBI): domain Eukaryota; kingdom Metazoa; phylum Arthropoda; class Insecta; order Coleoptera; family Scarabaeidae; genus Dynastes; species Dynastes maya. Next base: position 13,888,769 of record JAROYE020000014.1, read on the forward strand.
AGAACCAACACCAGATGCTGTTAAGCATCTCCAAGCAAAGATAGAATCACCCCCGTATGTAAATAGTGATTTGTGCAAAACATTTTTATATCTTTATGTACTGTCCCTGGCCATCAAATTAGGATTACTTAAAAATTTATAATTTTGGTGTAAAATTTAAAAAAAAACAGTTGGTAATCTTGGCAATATTATTATTTAACTACATGTAACACGCAAGTCAGTATAATTTGAACGTATATTTGCTAATATTTTCTTGTTCCTCCTCTGTATTTTGTTATTTCCTCAATCCTTTTTGGCATTCTGCCAGTGCAGCTTTTTATTGTTTTTTTTTGAATTTCGTCGCTATTGTGCCATACGTCTTCAATATGTTGTTGTCATTCTTTCTTTGTAGTTAAGTTTCGTGTACTTACGATATTTTTCAAGACATTCCACACATTTTCAATTGGCTTTCTGTCTGGTGAATTGCCTGGCCAAGGTAGTACACGCAGATTTTTAGATTCAAGATACCGCATTACACTGTTTGCCTTATGAGTTATGACACGGTGTATTGTCTTGCATGAAAGTATATGACCCTTATAAAGTAGCCCTACTTCCATGGCCAAGGACTCTAGATGTAAACTAACTTTACATAACAACGACGTTTAACTTATTCTTCCAAATCCATTAATGTTTTCCTTGCAGAGAAAAGAAAGAGTAATTTTGCTTATTAAATTATGCATTTAAAGCAGAAATGGAAATAATTTTCAATTTAATCTTGAACCCATTCCATCTTTAAGTTATTCCACAAAATATAATATTTATTTGAAAATAACTGGATACTGTTGATAATTATTCCAGACATTTCAATCAATCTATACGCCTATGATTTAAATGAATAAAGATATTCTCTTCGACTGAGGTACTAAGGATAGTTAAGAAGGGGAACTAAGGAAAGCATCAACATGTTAGAATATAATAAATGATCGCTATATACAACAGGGTCGAATATAACAAAATAAACGACCTCTCCTCGGTGTAGAGGGCAAAGGAGTCGGGCAAGGGATGATTTATCCGCTGTATATCGGTAGGTTGTTTATCCTTGATTGTGATGAAGATGGGTATTGTCTAGCGGTGAAAGATTCTGAGCGATATTGTTACGATGAAAGATGATCGTTGGGTTGGCGCCCTTCTTCAAGCCTTCCACCTTTTTCTCTTGCCCTTTCTCCACCGTTAATGAATTATTATTATAGGGCTTGCGAAAAAGGAGATGTTGATGTGGAATCTATACAGATTTAATTGATGTAGGTGCTTTTATCTTCGTTAAAATGGAAAGATGATATGTATAAGGAGTAATAGGTAACAATGATATAATGGAATTTTATGAGGATAAGGTTTTTTGTTTACTTGGGAAATTGTGTTGAATAGCTGGTTTTCTAACGCTTACCTGAATAGTATTGAACTTATTTTGTATTATATCTTCATTCATAATATGTATCTAGATGTTACAATGAAATATAAAATTAAGAATAATCACCAGTTTTTTTATTCGGAATAATTTAGGAGTCTTTTTGTCCAGGTAAAGAACCACCGCTCTAGACTAAATATAAAATTCACACAATTACATAAACTAGATAGTGAATGCACATCTAAAGCTTCAAAATCGCGTTCGCCATTTAATCTTAAACTTCGCAATTGCAGAGATGAAATAGTATCAACTTTATACGGAACTTTTCAAGCGTATTAGAAAGATTTCAAAAGTTCCGAACAGTTCCTCTCTATCTTTTCTCTTTTCCTATATTCTATACTCAGCGAGCTATATTCTATTCTATTATTATTGTTATTATTATCGTTCCTCGCTAGGATACGTAGTCTATGTGATTATCTTTCTTTTCATTTCATTGACGTTGAAACGCAATATCTTTCCTCCCGGTCTTCTCCGGATTCTCCGGGTCTCGTAGACAGCGGTGGTTGCTGCTAGTGTTAAAATAAAAATCTACGTGGGTGTTCCGCTAGGGGAAATCAATAGCGTTAGTCTTTCTAGCTATATACAGGGTGAATCATTTAACGTTGGGTAATGGCGGGATTTAGCTGTCAGTATTGATTGTTTTGGTACTATTTATGCGTCTATCAAGAATATTTATACTAGACGGATACTCTAAAACTGTGGCAGTGGAACACCGAAACAGTTCACTAAAACCCTTACCACAACACTTAATTCGTACTGGACGCACGTTTCGATAGCCAAGCTATCATCATCAGCAGCACGACTGACAGTTCAGTCTTGCTGCTGATGATGATAGCTTGGCTATCGAAACGTGCGTCCAGTACGAATTAAGTGTTGTGGTAAGGGTTTTAGTGAACTGTTTCAAGAATATTTATAGTTTCCTTCTTGTCAAACATTATAATTGAGATGGAAAATTGCGTTTATAATAGAAGATTTGTCTATACTGTAATGTTACAAATTACAACATCAAAAACTGTCATTAACGCCAAAGACTTCCTTCTCACCGTTTCCAGCTCCTTTTATCGTCTCGGGTTTCCCCCTCCCTGTTGCGAGAGCGTTAGGAGATTAATATATCTCCAGTCCACGGTGATCTCAGGGAAACGGCTAAGTAACTCTTTTTCTCCCAATGTTCTTCACATCAAAAATGTTTATATTTAATGAAATATTTTCCTACAACAATTTGCAGTATAAATTTAGTTGCATTTCTGTTATAATTTCGAAAATTAAGTATTTCTGGAAAAGAAGTGTATCTTGGGGGTTGTCTACAATGTCAAATGTCATAGAGAATCTTAGAGCCGGTCTTTCAGTTGCGTCCCTGCATGGCATGCATCATGCTAATTTTAGAATAACGAAATTTAACATCAAATTGTAATTCGAAGCCGTGATCAAACAATGGCTATCGCGGATCAGGAGTCAAGGGATGTTTACAATTTCTCAAACTACCGCTGTATCATCACGTGTTTGACTAAATGTTCTTTCACAAGTGTTTAGTGCTTGAATTCCACATTAAATACGAAGCAGAAGTCCAGGTTGATAATTTAAAAATACGCGAGGTTCGAGGACGTAATGTGTAAAAATAGTTTTACGTTAAACGACACAATTTGGGATTAGCTTTTCCCCTTTCAAATTAATATTCGTAAAACTTCAATATTTGTTCTTCATTTTTAATTTAAACTGCCGGAGAAGTAAATGTCTAGGGACACTCCCGGACCTACAGACCGTAAATTCAATTAAGTAGTTTAGAATAATCAATTTTTCCCTCCTGTTTGTATATCATCGCAATACATAATACACAAATATATGATTCCTTCATGCCGGCATAAATTGTAAAGCTTGTTCTCTTCCCGAATTACTGATATCGTGGACTGTCGGTAGTTTATTCTTCAGGTCGATTCTGGTTCATATTAGATTGTTCCTAATCATGGTATTCTACGTTAACAGACGATATGTAATTTGGGTGCAATAAAGAAATAAATTACAAAAATACCTATAATAGCGGGAAAGAAGATTACACCTTTATTTTTTCAAAGCAACTCTTTCAAAACTCAATGGATCTGGGTTTTTTATACGTTTTAGTGTTCCTCAAACCATAAATCAGCCGACATTCCTCAAATTCCTATAGCCGGAATGATAAAATACGACAGATTTTCGAAAATCACCCACTATACTGTCTTTTGGAATAAATTGTTGTTGCTATTATTATTATTACCCTGTATGTATATTCGCCTACGTTTCTACGATTCTGAGAAGGAATAAAACTGAACCCAAAGAAGCGAAATTTGCGCATTTTCTATTCCATTTACGATATATCGTGACTGCACTGACTATGGACTTCGTCTGTTCCGACGGCATGTGTCACAGGTGTTGATTGGATTTCCGACTGAAGTACCGCGAGCACTCCGGAAGAAGCTCGAAGACGTTCATCGTCGGTCCCGGAAAATGACAGATTTGTGCCTCGTTTTGACGTATTTCCTCGCCTTTAACGGAGGAGAGAATTTTATCCCCTTCCGCATACTAGGAAGTGAAGTTAGCGAAAGCGTGCACAGATCTATGAAGGCAGTTGATTTATTTCTATTTATTGAAGCATATCCAACGTTGACAGATCGCTATATGAGGTGTCGTGTTGGAGATTTCTTTTACTTAATTCTTTTTTATTATCGTCTCACTTTTAAGTGATGGTTAATTTACTTGTAAAACACGTAGAATACTGTCAAATTCATATCTGATCCCGCCTATTATCAAATAGTATAATAATGTATGGGAGAGAAGAATTAATTTATAAGTGTTGCATTTTTTGTTCCTATAACGTTTTCAATATCGGCTGGTGTATACTAGAAATATTCAAAAATTAGTTTTACACAGATTTATACTGTTATTTATTGTAAAGATGGTTGCCTTAATAACAATACCCTCAGACTACACTACAATAGTAAGTTCGCAAGCGATTTTAAAATTAAAAATCAAATGCACATAGGTCTGAAATGCTGGATATTTGAGAAGGATTCCCTAACTTCAATATTTGAATGTATTAATTTTTGGGGATCAACTGTTTAAGGACATCTATTGTTAATTGCTTGAACACTTCTAAATCTATTTCATTTCCTAATTTCTGTAACTTTTTCCATGTTAAATTAATCATTATCATTCACATGGAAACCTGGAAATACAAGCATACAGCTGCTTCTGACTAGTAACAGAAAGTATAGTAAGTTTTAATTTCAATAATTGAACCAGGTCTAATCTAGTTAATTGGATTAGATATTTCTTAAATCCTAATTAAAAAAAGACATTTATTCACATGGATAGCCAGTGATTTTGACTTAAACATTATTTCTTTCTTTCAAATAATTTTTTTCTATAAAAGATATTTCTGCGAATAAAAAAACCTCTTTAATTGTGTAGAAATGCCATCTAGCAAATCAGGGAAGAAGATTCTAGGAAATTTGCAAAATATGATACCTTGAAGAATATCGTAGTCGCGTTGTGAGATCTTTCATGAAATTTGCTTGGAATTTACGATATATTTGGCTTAAATACAAGATGTCGTCCATGTAAACACTTAATAATAACTTGTGAAATTATCTACATATTGCATCTCAAGCAACATCCGATATGCAACAGCCAAAGTAAACGGGTGGTGATTGATGCTACAGTTGTCATTTCGTCCTTTCCTTGAAGTAAAAGTTATTTAATTCAATAACGGAGAAGTTCTCCCATTTTGCACGCAAAATTTCCACCGCCCACATAAAACTTATTCATCATCGTCACCCGTTGAGGATTTCCAAAAGAATTTATGCGGATCCGAGTTAAAAAGCTCGTTCCTTCGTCCAAAATACCCTTGTATCCCTTAATAAAACATTTTAATTCTAGAACTTTTCCAAGCGGACACCTGGCTTTCATATCCTCGAATCCAAACACGGATATGATTCGTATCTGAGCAAGCATAAAGCTTTTCTGACCGTTTTTCTACGAATTTCCAGCATCAGTCGGATTTTTCGGTCGCCAAAAAGGTAAGGGAAGAATGAATACCTGCGGGCTGAATCGGCGTAAAGGCGGGACCGTTCGGAATTTATTTATGCGGTCAGATCGCAGCGCCGCCGTTTGGTTGAAATAATTTCTAGCGTACAACTTTGTTTGGAGCGTATATTTAACGTGATCGTTTGAAATGGGTATGTTTGCGTTATGTGAAATATTCAGTCGTCGATTGTAAATAAACGGTGGGGATCTTTTAGGGATTGCATTGAAAGAAAGAAAAAAATGAATGAACCGATAATTTTGGAACGTTGAAACACATATATAGCTAGGTATATATAGCTTACAAATTAAAGTATTGCGTTTGAAGAGAGTTTAAATAGATATTTACATAGTAAAACCTTTATGTGACGTTAATGGTTTTCTTACGAGGAGTGTTTGATTTATTTTTTTGTTCACACCTAGTTGGAACCATTTTCATGAGGTTTTAAGACATTTTACGCCTCGGAACAAAAAATTACGTTGAAAATAAAGAAAAACCCACATTTTTTTCTAGAAACGCATACTCAAACTCCTCAGAAGGTCAGCGTGTGGACCGGCGTTCTAGGTAATCACGTTGTTAGTCCGTTTTCTAACGACGGTTCACTGAATGCCCAAAAGTATTTGGAATTACTGAGAGATACAATTCTTCCAGCTATTGGCAATGTTCCTATAAACGGGAGGATCACTTACCAGCACAGGATGGGTCGTCATGGGTCGCTGAAGTGGCCAGCAAGAAGCCCTGATTTAAGCCGGTTGGACCTTTTTGTTTGGGGTTATAGACCATCTAACATCAACGAATTAAGGCAGAGAATACTGAAAGCATTTAGAGAAATAACAGTAAAGCCTGTTTTACACGCCAAGAAATCGATAGAAACATGTTTTACATCCTACAATAAATTGGACAAATTTTTAACGATCGTTTAGTTTCGTTGGCAGTTAATAAGGGGAATCATTAAACAGGAAATTTTCGTTTTAGGCACAGCTATAGGTTCGGTTACTTCAGTTTCGGTTAGTTAATTCTAGTTATTCACTACATCAATCCCTCTAAACTTTCGAAATTTAACTTCACTTTACTGCAAAAGCACTACAACAAAATTTGTAGATACTTTTCTGTTACTGGGTTAATAAATACATTAAACGAAAGTAAATATGCCTTATTCAAATAATTGTTGCAATTTGTATAATCTAATGTAGTAACTCGCAAATTTCATACACTCGCACAATTGTTGAAAGGGAAGCAAATTTATTATTGCAAACGTTGCAAGTGTTACGCTGCTCTTGTTTCTTACAATATTGTCTCACCAATTGCTAAAAGTTGTCTACATTGCGGATCCTATAACTATTTGTAGTGGCATTTGCTACAATTGCAGAAATAATTCTAACCTTTTTTGTCTGTGCTGGTTAGACTATTACCAGATGAAAGTTTCCCTAGTATCTGGTAAATGACTTATATTAGTACCATTCACAAATCTGGTCCTAAGAACATTGTTAGTAACATTGCCAAAGAAATATTATTAATACCAATACTCTGTGCCGTTTCCCATACTAGCAAACAGCCCTTGCCACTTTTTTTTTTTAATAGTTAATAATTTTTTGTTACTTTACTTTAGGAATATTTTCTTTTTGTAATTGGTAGTGATTGGATCTTCTTTTTGATACTACTGTACTATATTTAACAGGATCAGCAAATTATTATTATCCTTATTAATACTAACAATAACTCAGTTACAGTAAATATTTTATTAAATTGTAGTAAAATTAATAAAACACACCTTATTGCATACAGCACATAATATTTCTGCAGCACGTACGTACATACATATAAGCTTTCACGTGTTATATTCCTCCATAACGCTTTAGTCGGAGAGTAAATTTAACGTATTCCAACCGGAATTTAATATAAAATATACGCAGACAGGATCTAAGAACGTGCAATAAAATTGCAACAAACGAGACGCCCACCTCCTTCCTGCTTTAATATTTTTTTCTTTCTTTGTTGTTGACATTTTATCTCGAATAAAAATTCCATGTTATTCATGTAAAAATTTCACGGAATTTTGTCTTTAGTTCAGAGTTTCAATAAAATCTTATTCATTCTAGCATCTACTTAAGCAGGGATTCGCTTTACACTTGAATATATTTTTCATTCAAATAATTCTGGATTATTTCATTAATGTTACTAGGAGGAAATGAAGGAATTGGTCTAAATATATTTTAGTTTAAGCGTACTTACATATTTGGAATATGTTTTATAGATTTAATTTCAAAACTGGCCTGTAATGAAATCGAATGAAGAGATAGATTGTAACAATAATAGCTATAGTTTCGGAGTAACATAAAATGTATTGTTAAGTCTTTTTATTACAAAGTTCACGTGGGTGTCATGGGTCAAACCACAATTTACCAGTTGTTGCGTATATTTCGGCTGAATGGTGTCGAAAGCCTTTCATCCAATATTCTTTCATCAAACACTCTTACGAACACGTTTCAAAAACTTAAAACTTGTCAACTCGGTAGGTGTTCCAGTTCTAAATCTATAATCTAAAATATACCGATGGCGAAAGTATCTTATAATAGCCTTGTTTCTGTCTCTTGTTATAGCACAACCATAAATCAGATGACTCTTTATCGTAATAAATCGAAAAGACAGGAAAAGTGTAAAGGTCCCTTCTCTTTATTGATTAGGTTTGCATTCTTATTTATGTAAATAGTCCCATAGGCGTCCAGTTCAAGCGTCGAAATCACGTTTTCAATCGATTTTAGGTTTTTTAATTTAATATTATGCCTGGTATCGTTTATGTGTTGTGCTACACTTGACGCTTCTATCTTCACGTACCTGTAACACCTGATGTGTTCATTGGATCTAGTACCCCACACTCGTTTCGTTTGACCAATATAGGCTTTATCACAGTCATTGCATGCCATTTTATAAATTCCAGACCTTTCTTTCATGTCTGGTTTATCTTTCGGATTGCCAGGAAGGTTTCTGAGTGTATTTAGCGAACTGAAACATATGTTCACCTCGTGTCCCTTAAAAACTTTACTAATACCTTTCGATACTCTATGGAAGGGAAGTTTCACAAATTTCTTATCGCGGGTTACTGTTGGGATTAAGGTCGTGGAATTTCTGACATAAAACCTACGTTGGACTTTCCTAAGAATGCGATCGACTTCCATAGAAGAGTAACCGTTGTAAATAGCTACATTTTTTATGAATTTTAGCTCTTTATTGTACCTACCTTTAATCAAGGGAAACTTCACCATTCTATTAATTAAGAAGCTATTCTCGGCCATTTTGTGTTGTCCACAGTGGTTGGAGTCGGACATAATGTGCCTATTAGTGTTTAAAACTTCCCAATTAAAATCTCAAAAATAATCTTCCTATCACATTTTTTTCCAACTAACTCGAATCCTGAACATAACGTTAATCCAGGGTAACATCTAAAAACTTACCGAAGGTCGATTACGCTTTATTAGCATCCCTAAAGTTAATCAATAGCCGACCGAGAGGATTAAGCGTGGTATTCCATGACGGTGGAAAAAGAACAAGACCAACAGAGCGCCAATGGAACCTAAAATGACGACAAACTAGCATCCCGGGTGATATCGACTCGACTTCCATCAGCGACGATCATTTGCTGCCCTAAATTGCTCGAGTTCGGAAGCTACTAAATGCAATAGTTTCCGGCAATAAAGATCTGCATAAATTTCTTTCCAAAAGGGGGCATGAATAACTTTGAAATGTAAGAAAAATAAAAATGAAAACAAAATCAACCGCTTATTTCTTTTCTTGGTGCATTTCGACCTCGAACAGATCTTTATCCATCCATATAAACTAGAGTAACAACTAACAACACGCGGCCCGTCTCGGAGATTTTCCCGACACCGTGGAAGCTACACAGGCGCGAAACTCTCGTAAAAGATCGTTTAAAATTTTCCTATATAGTTCTGAGGGGACGTAACATATGTTAGCGCCCGCTCGAGCGACTACTTCGGTGATTTAGGGCCTCTACGGATGCGTATGCCGCCGTATATCGGCTACAGCCTGGCGAATTCGCCTTGCATAAGTTCCGGGAGCTGCGCCCAGAGAGAGCAAACTATAAAACGTTGATTTAGGGTGGCAGATGTATGGGAAATTCGTTTTTCCGGTTGGTGCAGTAGTAAATTCTCTAATGCGAAATAAATTCAGCACAATGTTATCGGTAATATAACATGCTTGCGTATATATGCTGTAGTTGTAACATTTTAGCGGATGTTCGTAGGCGTATATTTCATGTGAAATATTCATTTGAGGTAAACAGAGGACACGCAGAGAAGTACACTTAGAATATGTAGGATTACATATATTTATGTCCTAAGGGTCTTCCAATAAAAGTATCTTATCCTTGAACTGAAATAAACCAAATTGTGTAAATGATATACTTTTATTATTTTGTTTACATTTAAATGCATTTATTTGCACTATCTTTGAAAAAGAACTTGGGGTGGTCCAATTTTCGATAACTGTCTCACACAAATCGACTTGACTCGACTACACCCGACACAAATTCAAACGAATTCACCTCAAATCGAAATTAGAAAATACTCGAGTATTGGAATTTGATGTTCAAGACAACACTATGCGCCTGCGCAGAACATATACGAGGACTGTCCTTTGTTTTACACAAGTTTCGTCAGCGTGTATACCTCATTTTTACGAAATTTTACTCTAAAATCTGGTGTCTTAGGATAAAATTACTGGTGATTATTATTTAATCACCGGAGAAAGGTCTTACGAAAACGGGATTACTCACCAAGGACAACATATTCGCCGTCAGCGTTATAAGGGTGAATCACGCTTAGGACAGCACTATACACCGTCAGCGTTACAAGTCTCAGAATTCCTCGCCAAAGACAGCGCCGTTCGCCGTCAACGTTGTGAGGGTGGATCTTGCTTAGGACAGCGCTGTACGCCATCAGCGTTGCAAGTGTCGGGATTCCTCACCAGGGATAACGCTATTCGTTGTCAGCGTTATAAGGGTGAATCTTGCCCAGGACAGCGCTGTACGCCCTCAGAGTTGCAAGTGAGACAAGGTCAGGACAGAAGAAGACTCCTGCAGAATAAAGTTCTGCATTGGTTTACATACTCTAGCGGTGGGTGACGAAGCACTTCTTTTGTGTGATGTACTACACAAAAACAAGACAAACCAGTGTATCGACAAATAGATTAAATATACACTGCCATTCATAAGAAATCTACACGGTTTCCGAAAAGTTTGATTGCATAAAGTAAAATTTAGTCATTCGGGGATATACAATTCAAAGGATTAACATGAAATATTGTATTAATTAAATATTTTCTACTTTTTTTTGATAATAAATACTTTGAATTCGTGACGAACAACGGGACGTCGCATATTTTATAGAATAACTAGAAACCAGCAAAGCTATTATAGTTAGCAGTTATATTATTATTTTCCAATATTGTACAGATTTCATTTTTAAATACAATACAAATTTTTAACGAACAATATATTCAATATTGCCGATACAACACGTCCAACAAATCAATGCGCAGCAATTATTAATAGGTGAGCTTATCATACACAGGCAGCTTTCAATTTGGAACAAAGGCTGCACCAAACCCGCCATAAATCACGACGAACAAAAGCCTAACGACACATCGATCGGGACAATAGTTAAATGTCACGCGCTGATCTTCTATCTCTGCTATAACAACTAACAGTTGTCCGATCCGTTGAGGGTAGGGGAGCTACACGATTATTGATGCCAGGGTTTATTGCACGTAAACAAAAAAAAAAAAAACAGCAGCGGTACGATAAATCGCGCGACACCTTCAATTTTACAACTAGACCCCGCGTAAAAAGCCCTAAATATAAAACGACGAATAAAAATATCGCATCAATTCGTGTTTTGTTTCAATCTCATTTATTTAATCTGTTTTTTTTGTTGTCTTTTTATTGTGTCGCTTCGTTTATTTCGCATTTTGCACGTGCAGCGTATGTAATAGAAGCTGCGCGGAAGGTTATTATGTTTCGTGATGGTCCCAGCATGGTCACAGTTAATATGGGTCGAAATCGACATTGTTTTGCATCGTAACGTTGGTAATTTGATTTCGCATCTTTTTTTGCCTTTTCCTGCGAATATTGCGTATGAATCCGGGAAAAAAGAGGCTTGCAAATTTGTAACATTGGAATGGATCTCAATTAAACGCACATGATGTCACGTAATCAAAAACGGCAAAAATAATAAAAAAATGCATGGATTTTTAAACGAAAAATTCTCTATTATGGTCCTTTGTGAGACTTTGTAAAATTATTACATGAATAAAACTGTATTTCAATTCGTAAACGGGTTAGCCCATCGAAATTTATACAGTATTGACTTCTGCGACGATTTCTGGAGCTGTTTTTCTTATTTTTCGCTTGCTGAACACCACGATTGCAATATCTTGAACTGATGTTGTCGCCCTTGGTCTACCACTTTGTACTTTATTTAAAAAACTGCCACTTTCACTGTATTTGTTGATGTTATAATCAACAGTAGATGGATTTAAATGTAATTTTCTAGCAACTTGACGATTGCTTATGCCTAACTTATGTTGTACTACTATCAGAGCACGCGTTTCAACACTAATTTCTTTCCTTTTTAGCATGTTTTAAAATTTTAAACGAAATTATAAACACTATTCGTTAAGAGATGTTGTCGCTACTAAAATGGAACGATACGACCGTAATTTAAACTTCAAATGGCTTTATTATAGCTTCATGATTCATAGCAAAATTACCAACTGTTACATTTTTCATGGAATTTCAATAAATACGCTCTTTGTTGTCGCTACTACCTGCGCGGTAAAAAGAAGTAATTAGACCGATATTAATTAATGAATTTAAGTGAATCTTACTGATTATTAGCATACTATTCAATAATGCTGGAATGTATTTCCTAGATACATTCTTTATATACAAAAATTTAAAATCCAAGAGTGTCCAAATACTTATGAGCGGTGCTGTATGTATATCATACACGTATTTACAAATCTCCAAACTATTTGTTGTATCTGCACCGCCCAAATTGCTCAAAATTCAAATAAAATCGTGTTAGGCTTGTCCCAGTCATCATTTCCCGGCAATTCGTCGCTTTGATCTAAAACCAAATTGCATTGCAATACAGACCCAAACAAGCTTTGCTAAAACTAGTCGCTTGCTGTTTTGGGGTAACCTCATTTTAACTTTACAACTTGCTACAATCCTGCACATATACAGGCTGTTATTGTTAAACTTAGCCAAGTTCCTGACTTTTTAGGTGTAAAAAGGACCAATACAAGAGAACATCGGTAGTTGATTCTCACCGATTTAAATGAAACTTTGCGCAATTATGTCTCTATAAGACAACGCCCCGCATCACAAATAGCGCAAAGCCTTGGTTTGCTGATAATGGCATACAATTGATGGACTACGCACCACAGTAACCAGATTTATCACCCATTGAACACCTGTGGCATGTTCTTAAAGCGAAAGTGTTAAAATTTAAATATAGTTCAAAACAACAATTAGGTTGGTTAAGATTTTTGATGCGTGTAGTGGTTTGAGAACCGGAAATTGTTTCAATTTAGTAGCTAGCATTCCCGAAAAAGATTCGTGCAGTAACAAATGCAAAAAAGTGATGCAACAAAGTATTAATATTTTAAAATAAATTATGTTTGAAAATATTTTTATTGATTTATTTCACTTCCTATATTCTGTCCGAAAATTTTATTTTTATACTCCTCATTAATTCTTATACGAGGGCGATTAGTAAAGTGAGTTCCGTTTCCACCTAGTGAGCAGAGGAGTGAGGATATCGGCGCGATCGCAGCGCTGCGGTGTAGTCTGGTTCAATGTAAGTTTGACAGTGCAAGTGAGAGAATCGTTCGAACATTCTTTCGTGCTATTTTGGTCGTTTAAAATGGCTGCTGCAATTGAAAATCCCGCCGACTGTGAACTGCGTGCTGTTATCCGATTTCTGAGTGCAAAGAATATGAAAGCTGTTGAGATTCGTCGTGAACTCTGTTCCGTTTATGGTGAAAATGTCATGAGTGACAGTGTGGTTAGGAAGAAGATGGTGCCGTATATTTCGAGAAAGACGAACTAATGTCCATGATGAAGAACGGAGTGGAAGACCAACTGTTGTGACGGGCGAACTTTTGACTAATATCGAAGAGAAATTTCGTGAAAATCGGCGATTCACAATCATAGAGCTGAATGCCTTTTTCCCTCAAATTTCATGTACAGTTTTGTACGAGGTTGTCACAGCCGCAACGCTTGCTATTTTTAATAATTCACATCCAGCGCAACATTGCTGATAGCTAAGCTAAACGCTAACAAAGGGTATGCGCCGTAGATGAGCGCACTATATGAACACCCTGATTAAGGTTAATGAACGTAAATAGGTTAGTTAATTTCGCATAGTTGGATGTCGGAGCGAAACTACGATCCACTCCTGCGAATACGTGATGCGAAACTTTCGACATGTTATTTTGTCCTAATTGAAATTTCATCTAATAGAACAATCGTTGTCGTTTACGTTGATAGAAAGCAACAAAACACACATATGAGTTTCGCGAAACTTACAGTAACTCCTTTTTGCGAGAATTGTATGTAATTTTCTAAAGGTTTCTTCCAAAATCCAGATCCTGCAATTCTGTGGTTGTTTTCTGTATATAGGGAGTATAATTCATTTCTTTAAATAATCTGGGTACCTTCTTCTAGTACGTTGTTTACTAATTTCTTACTGGTGTTATCTTTTTGTATTTCCTTTCATAGGTTGTTTGTAATTTTATAAAACCTAGGGGCTTTATTTTTTTGCAATTCGTTTATGATTTTTCCTTATTTCTTCTTCTGTCGTGTGTTCCAATATAACTGTTTTGTTGTAGTCGCTACTGGCTTAGGAATTTGTTTTTGTTGGTTTCACTTTCCATATACTCGTGAAATTTAAGATGTTATTGTTCCTTGTGGTTTTGTAGCATTTTTAATTTGAGATTATTTTAATGGTTATAATTAAGGTTCAACAAACGCGTGCTACGGCAGAAGCGCCGAGAGAGGATTTAGGTCGATGCGAAGCCAGTGGAGAGTTTAGTTAATTATCGGTTTATTGGTGTGCGTCTTTTAAAACATGGATCGTCGTAAGCGAGATTTACGTTTCAGCATCGCATGTGAATAAATATATTAGCCGTTTCCCTGGGTTGGAATATACAGGTACTAGCATTCAGTGCAAAATTTGCAATATACGGTTGGTAGATCGCGATACATTTCACTGTAGAAGACATATTAAAAATAAACGTCACGTACTGAATTTAAGCAATAATATTCCGTTTTGGGAATTTCTGTTTTTTATTTTATTTTTATGCTAAGTGCGTGCAACATCCCACAACACCTAGTAGACAATGAACACTTTCGTCTTTTTTTGAATAAATATGTTCCCTCGTGGAAACTACCAACCAATAGACAATTGTGATACAATTTACCACATTTGCAGGGTACGGTAAAAAACTGTACACTAGACGAGTTGAAAAATAAGAAAATTTGCGTAAGTGTGGATGAAACAACTGATGCACAGAAACACAGCGTGATTCATGTTGTAGCGCGTCCTTTAAAACGTAATGATCCAGCAGCTTCCTTATTATTACCCAGTAAGAGGATTGAAAAAAGTAATGCTGAAACCGTTGTGAAGATAATAAAAGATTCGTTAAGAGAATTTTGTATCACAAGAGCCCAACTCACAATGTTAGTTACTGATGGAGCTGCAACAATGCTGAAAGTTGGTAGGATGTTGAAAATATGCTTTCCGACTATTCTTCACATAACATCTCTCATACACGCGTATCATTTCGTTGCAGAAACCATTCGAATGAAGTATCCGATGGTGAATAATTTAACAACATCTACCAAAAAAGTGTTTGTGAAATCTCCTAAACATATCCGCGTTTTCAAACAATTGCGTTCCACCACCTCAGCCTGTAATAACTCGATGGGGAGCATGGCTCCAGGCAGTATTTTATTATCGTAAATATTTCGCAAATATGAAGGATGTGATTTTAAAATTGAAATCAAATGAATCTGCAGCGATTAGAGAGAGTCAGCAAGTTTTTTCCAATTCGGACGTTCAATTACAAATAGATGAAATTTCCATGTACTATTCTGAAGTTGTGCTAGTTATATCGCTGTTACAAAACAGTCACTTATCTTTACGAGACTGATTAAACACCTTAGATAATTTACAAGCTCTAGAAAGCTTGATCGGATCCTATAGGACTAGATATTGCTCAAAAATGTGCAGTTTTAAATAAAAATCCCGATTTACAAAAGGTTCGGTCTATTGCTGAAAATAAAGAGTGCACAGGAGAGATAACGGAATATCTGAATTACGCAAATCCTACTTCGCTAGATGTAGAACGATCATTTTCGAAATACACGAAAACGTTTTCGGACCAACGTCGAAGGCTAAGTGAATCGACAATGGAAGCGTTGCTTATGTTGTAGTTTTACGCGGCTAACCGGAGCAGTAGTATTTTGTCACAGTGGACATCGAGACGTCAATAAAAGGAAAGAATATATTATCTTTTAATAATACTATATCTCACGTATCTGCGTTTGCGCGATACGCATCTGACGTTGCGCTCGATTGTCGAACCTTAGTTACCTTTAGTTAGTAACCTTAGTTAGTTACAAAAAATAGCTAAAAAACATTATACCATTCTATTAAAAAGAAAAACAAAGTCATGACGTCACACGTTAAAACTGACAAACAATTTTTTTTCTTGCATAACCCAATAAATTCTAAAAATTTTATATAAAACATATTTTCATATAACATAGTATATTTAGCGGTTGTAGGAGTACTTTTTTCTTAATTTATTATTTATTTCTTACTGACAATTACATTCACACAATTTGAAAACGCTGTATACAGCATTGTATAAAATTCTTACTTTTCAGCTCCAAATTTATTATAGACACAGGTAGTACGGTATATCATATTCACCGTCATATTGTACCTTCAAACGAATTTATTGAACTAGGTCACATACGCCCGTGTGTTCGTATTATTTGTGCTACGCAAAAATTAACATTCAAAATGGCCCCATTCATATTGAAGTTGTTGTTATCCTAAATTGAACGAAATATGATAATATTGCCATGGTAGTGGTGGTTATTGTTTGTGATGTAAACACTGAACTATATACCAAAGAGGTATATTAAATTAGTACTAGCCTGGCGATTTTCACGAATATATTTTCTGCAAATCCAATTTTCAATAGCGATTATCGTTGATACAAGTTATAATTAAAATATAATTTGTGGCATCAGAGCATCAGGGGGAAATTCAATAGCTTTTGTGGTTAAACCATTTATGTAACGTCAAACCCCAATGGGTAATTACCACGTACAAATACATGTGTATGTATATTACACGCGATTTTGTAGTAGTCGCGAAGTGAGAGAAATGTAAGCAATTCTATACGGGCTGGTTAACGTAGATTGTTCAGGAGATATTCTTATGTTTTATTAAAAATTGACTATAGTGGATGTTGAACTATTTAATAAAATTTGATGCTGTAGAACCTTTTATACCAATGGACGACCAGTGGCGAATCGGGGTAAATTAATGAAACACCTCTTGGGTTGGGCATCTTACTTTTCACCTAGAGAAAATATACCTATCAGCATTTGGATCAAAGCTTCGATACTAGAGACAGAAAATACAACAAGAACAAGATAGCTGCATTTCTAAAGTTAATTTTGCTTTGGAAGATTCTGAAAATATTACTATTGATGACATCAAAGATACAGTTATTAGCCATCTTATAAAACTCAAAGGGTGGATCTCGAATTATTTTCCCGACTCTGATTTAAATACTATTAATCGTTGACCCCCTTAAATGTAAAACAGATGAAATGCCAGAAGAACCTCAAGAATTCGCAGAGGCAATTCTTGAACTTCGCCCCAAGTCACACACCAGTCTGTCATCTTTTTGGACGACAACTGCTGCAAAAGGTTTCAATACCGCACATGACGAGGCGGTCAAAAAGTTGGTACCTTTCGCAACAACTTATCTTTGCAAAAAAGGGTTTTCCACATTAATGAATATCAAAACAAAACAAAGAAATCGTCTGAATTGCGAAGACGATATTCAAATCACTTTAACGTCCAAAACTCCCAATTTTGATATTGTTTTACATATAAAACAATAAGATTCCTCAATATGTGTGTAAATTGTATTTTTTTCATCTAAATTTGCTGGGATGGGTAAATTGCAGCTGGTATCCCTATGTGTACAGAACCTAATAACTGTTCCTTACCAAACCCTTGAGATTTGGGTTTTTATCAAAATTTGCTGGGATGGGTAAACTGCAGCTGGTATTCCTATGTGTACAGAACTCGATTACTGTTCCTTACCAAACCTTTGAGGTTTGGGTTTTCATCTAAATGTGCTGAGATGGGTAAAATGCAGCTAGTATTCCTATGTATACAAAACTCGACTACTGTTCCTTACAAAATCCTTGATCTTAGGATTTTCTAAATTTGCTGGGGTGGGTAAGCTGCAGCTGGTATCCCTATGTGTGTATTCAATAACTGTACCTTACCAAACCCTTGAGGTTTGGGTTTTTCCACTAGTGTATTTATTTTATTTACCTTATTTATTCCTTACTTATTTTAATATTTCACATTAAAGTAAGTTAGTGCAATAAAATGTTCTAATTTTGAACAAATTTCGATTTTCCGCTTTTAAAATGCAATGTTAAAAAAACCTGTTCAACACCATATTTTCTCACAAATGTCACAGATTATTCAGATGCGGAACTCTCTGACGGAACTTTTAATGTCTTTGTATCAAATTCTATGAATTCCGGGAAGTGAAAACGTCATGTTGGAAGCGGTGTGTGTACGCGACTTAGCTTGGGGTTGGTTTTTCTTTCAGAAAAAAAAAAAACAAACACAAAGTTATATTGTTTATAAATTTTCGTAGATTCTTTATTCAATTTAGGAGATTTTGTGTTCACGTTCATATCTTGTCTACCAAATCCTTTCGATATTCTGTAAAACGGAAATATAACAAATTTCTTGTCGCCGGTTTCTGTCGGAATTAACGTCGTGGAATATCTTACATGATCCCTATGTTGGACTCTCTTAGATGCGATCGATCGACAATATCGAAAGGTGTTGGTAAATTTTTTAGGGAACAGGACATGAACGTGTGTTCCAGTTCGCAAAATATACTCAGAAAGCTTCTAGGCAGTCCGAAAGATAAACCGTATACGAAGGAAATGTTGGGAATTTATAAAATTACATATGTTGACTACAATAAAGTCTATATGGACCAAACGAAACGGGCGATAGGTACCAGATTCAAGGAACATATAGCTGATTGCCGCTATGGAAGAATCGAATCGTCAAGTGTAGCACAACAAACAAACGAAACCTGGACATACTATTAAATTAGAAAAACGAGAATTAAACCTTACAAAACCATTTATGCAAATCTCGGAAAGGAAGCCCGCTTAGCCACTCAGTTTTGATGGATTGATTGCTGTAAAACGAACACATCTACGTTTTGTACTATGGAATTGGGAACTAATAAAAATAATATTTCCCGTCTATTATTATATTAGTACAGATGTAAACCTTATACTTTTAATAATGTATTTACCTTCTGCATAAATGACAAACATTAAATATCCATACTCTTTAAGAAAATCCCAAAAGAGAACTTGTTTGGATAGAAACCCTAAGGTCACGCCAATAAGTTAAGAGATAATATCGGGTTACCGGGAATCCGATCTAGATGAACGCTAGACATCTACGTGACCGGAATCATTTCCTTCCAAGCACGGCAGCCGAAGCCAGGCTACGAAAGGTCAGTTCTTCCGAGAATATTTTCCTTTCCGCGAGTTGTTCATCGCATTTTAGAAAAAGGCTATCGAGAATAACGTCTCGATTGTAGAGGGATGATGATGAACGCGGTATATTACTTATCTACGGCTTGGGCAGTGTATCCTTGTCTTGTATAGTCCTGCTCGGCGTTTTTATCGGATTAGAAATCAAAAGGAATCAAGGATAAGGCATGAAAGGAATAGTAAAATATTTTTGTATTTGAACAAAATATGTGTTTTATTCCCTCGTGAAGTTAGAAAGATAAATAAACATATCAGAGTCGACTAGAACAGACAGGACGGCAGGCTGTGATGAGTATCAACTAACAAGTAAACACAGCTAAGTGCATCTCACTCAATCACCAAATAGTGTTTGAACAATGGTAACTATTTTAACTTCCCAATCGACAACTGGGAGAGGGGGGGGGGGTGTAAAGCTCAACACTACTCTTCGCTATTTGACTCAATAGCTCAGAAACTATGAGCCATATAAAAAAAAAAGTTAAGACAAGATTTAAACTGTTTTGTATACTCTTAACCCTGACGTAAATATTTTTTCTATAACGAATATTTGTTTAGGGAAATAACCTCCCACTTCCTTAGTTTTTTGCAATTTTCAGAATTTTTATATACTATAAAAATATAGAAACTACATAGAATTTACATAAATATATATGTGTACCCATGAAAATTACATGCATATATTAAATAATACACATTAAGGTTACGGACAGCATAGTAAATTTACAAGGCGCTATGAAGTTTACATTATTATAAGTATAATTGCATGTAAAATAGTTAATAATAAAGTTGCCATCGATGTATATTTCTTTTGTGACCAAAAACAAAGTAGAAAAATTCAAATTATTCCCTATCTAGAAATCATATCATTCCTAAAAGAAGTCATTATTATTTTAATCAGACATCCAACGCCCTCTTATCCTATCTTGATGCAGCACCCGCAGAATTCCCACAAGATAGCGCTGAAGGATGGAAATTTCTTATTTCTCCTTTCATCGCCTTACTTACCACATTCCTCCGCTGCTTCCCGCTTATATTCTTCTACTCTTATTATAAATTCAACCCGTCCACCCCTGACACTTCCCCAGGGCGGCAATTTTTCCATTTATGCGTTGTTTGCCTCTCTTTTTAGAGTCCTACGTGCAACCCAGAGATTCACGAAATGATGTAATAACCCCCATGCATAATATCGCGATGGGAGTAACTTTTCCAACCCCTTTTTTAGCGTAGAGAAGCGTACAAGAAAAGGACGGCGAAGTGTATGCCTTGATACTAATAACTTTAATCCAAGACTCCCTCTTGCAGAAATGAAATTAAAAACAAATTTTGTCGTAATAGGAAAGCGGGAACGAAAAAGAGCTATAGCTATATTTCTTTGCTTCCTTCTTTTCTTTCTTGTAGGAAATATTGGAAATAAAAGTGTTTTATTTCCTTCCGAATTTTTTTTTTTGAATAAAATCTTTGTATTCGTTTGGAGGAGAATGTAAAATGGGATTTTTTTTTTAACTTGACACGAAAAGTTTTTAAGGCTAACGTTTTAGATTCACAAATTTTCGGAATCGCTGCTAGAGGGTTGCTTTTTCCCAAATATTTTATGTCATTGTGATGGCAACTCTTTCATGTCAATTGACTGCAAATGTCAAATCGATCTGTCAAATAGACTGGTTTTGGCAATCATTGAAGGCAAGTACTTTTTCGTATTTTCAGTTATGAATAAAAGCGTTCGAGCGGTCATCAATTTTGCTATTTGTTTCAACGTATTAGTTTGCTTCTTACATGGCAGATAACGCTGTACATCAATGTGATTACCACATGAAATCACCCTGACTAAAATTTAAGGATTTGGAAATGATGGTTTCATGACGAAATCATTGTGTCTGAAACGGTTAGCAATTTGTAACGTCCAGCCTTAATTCTCTATGAAATTTTACCACAATTTGTTTCTGGTACGCATATTACAACAATTTTTTGCAATTCTTATCGACTTTATATTGTTTAAGATTTAAAATAACACTTATATTTACAGGCAATCGATGTATATATCGTCATGTCGTGTACATAACCAGACCTCCTGTGTACCATAAACCTTAATTTTTAAAAAATAATGTTACATATGAGGCTTTAACTTAAAATGCATGAGCCGGAATATCTCTAAACTCCCCCAAAATAGTTCTATTACAAGAATAGTCTGAAATGTTTCCTCCCACAAAAGGGTGTGTTTCGCTTAGTATGAAAGGAGTCTCTTTTTTCCAAAATCCAAACAAAAATGTAGGTGAGCAAATAATTCTGGCCGACAGTGTATATGTGGTAATAAGTAATAAGGAATTCAATGTGGGACATTTCCAATACCATACTAAGGAACACACATTCAAAGACATACGAATGCAAACCAAACGCATACAGACAACCCCTACGACCATAGTAATAGTTTTTCCAATCCATTGTCTTCCATTATTCAGCCAATTCAGCCGGTTCTAGTTGCGCAAAAGGAAAAGGCGGTACATTTCGCTCGGTGTCTCCTCTGTATGTATGACCTAGCCGCTGGGGCGAAGAGCGAGCGGCCGTATAATTTATGTATTTCGACTTGCATTGAACCGCCTTGACCTCCTCTTGCTCCTCTATCTCCTTCACAGCAGATCGTAACGATTCCGAGATCTCGAAATCCAGTAAATCCGTTGACCGCCTTGGTACTTAAGCTGTATACACCGGGGATTCTCTATAGTCGTCCAAAAACCCTTTGGAATTAGCCGTTGCTAGGCGTGTTGTTTACAAGAAGTGGGATGTAAGCGACATCTACACTTTGCAAGACAATTTGCAGAGTGGAAATTAGGATTTGACTAGAATATTATCGAAATTAGTTCTTCCATATGTAGATACGAGGTAGGCGCCATAAATTCTCGGCCTGGCAGGCTTATACAGGTTCGAATCGTGTTCAAATTCTGTTGCGTTATAGTTGCACATGTGTGGAGACGACCCAAAACCGATTTTGGAGTCCTTTGTCACTGGAGGAGATGAAATAATGGTTCTTATTTATTTTCTCTTCGAAAGAAAGACCTTAGGGGACGTCGTTTTAAGGACGATAGTGAATTCCAAGAAGCTGTAATACAACATTTTGAGGAAAAAACTAAATGTATTGAAGTTAGGGGAAATTATATTTAAAAATAAGAATTGTTACATTTCACCAAATATATTTTGTCTGTATCAGGCCGAGAATTTATGGCGCCTGCCTCGTACATACAATCGTAGTATGCATTACAAAATATGGTAATGTGTACACCAAATAATTCATATAACGCGCTAGAAGATTGTTGCCAATATCTATAATAGTACAAATTATAAAAGAATTTACTACAGCACGTAAGACGTTTAGTACACACAAAAGATAAGTAAGCAGATCTGGGACGAGTAGTGGCCAGAGAACAAGACGCCAACCGGTTTGTTGGAATTGTGGAAAACCAGGAAATTTTAAGAACCGCTGCCATGTGCGTCCGCAAGTGATGCGGGAGATGATGACCAGGGAAACTAAAATTAGACAGCTCTAAGGGGCTGACTTCTATCATGCCCCCTCACATACAATCACTGTATCTCTATTACAATGTGGAGCCCAAAGCTTGGTTGTGGATGGCGCGTTGTTTGGCAAAAGATGTCAATTAACAGTTGATACTGGTGCATCACATACAATCGTTAGACCTGATCTTATTGCCAAATGGAAAGTTCACCCAGCTGGAAGACCCTATACCCTGACGACTGTTATCGGAGATAAGCAAAGATACGAGTAGGACCTCATCTAATATCTCAAGAAGTTATAGTTACTGATATTAGAAACGAGGTAATACTTGGATTAGACTTTTTGCAATCTAAGAGTAAAGTGTAAAGATGAAATCATCTTGTCAACACCTCACGGAGGAAACATCATCCTTAGAGTGGTGGTGAAAGAAAGAAGATGTCTTGGTACCAGCAAAATCCGAGTGCCGTATAGTAATGTTTTTCTATGGATATAAAGGTTATTCGCAGAGTAAATTCCAAAGTAATCATAGCGAATCAAATGGCGCGATATCAGTTGGATTTTAGTTGTAGATTTCTTTCTACCAATCAAATTACGTCTGATTGCTTCGCGAACAACCCTATAATCATTTCAATAGATACCTTGCGATAATTGTTTATCTGTTAAACCAATTAAATTACACCAAACCCAACATGTGTCCATGTATATAACCATATACGCTAACAATATGCTTGTCTTCGACTGCCCCTCGCAACATTTCCCTGATCCAAATCAAGATTAATTACTAATTATCGTCAGAGCAGTATCTAATCGGCCTGGACCTTGATTACCAACATAACGGCATCAACACCACCCCTAATAATCGACCTAATCGCCCTTCGATTTCCCCACTGTACTGGCACAATACGTACCTCTTTCTCCTTGTCCTACACCCCTAAATCACAGCTATAGCGGAATTGATACGCAATCGAGAAAGCTCAATATCGCTACAGATACAGCGACAGATGCGAAATTTTCGAACCGCAAGCATCGCCAACACACTGCTGACCACCAGTGACAGCGGCCACTTGATTGGTTTTGATCATCCAATAATGCCGATTTGAATATTTCGTTATCGGACTGGAGCGGGCGTCACACGACGCACCGCGGCTCACAGGAGCGTGTAATTAACTTAACATTATCTGTGAGCCTGGCCGAGGTATCTGTACTACAGGACCTATCCCACGTGGCGGCTTAATTTTCGATTGTTTCCGGTCGACCGCTCCCCTACTTGGACGTTGATTTACGCCAGATTATGGCTGGTGTTGCTATAGAAGGATCGTGATTTAGATTAATAAATTTGAAGCAAATACAAAGTATCACGAATGTTATACGAGGACGGTATGAGAAGTAGCCTTGTTTGGAGACAGAGGGCGCTTTGTGTCAAAATCTGAATTATCGACTGTGGGTACCATTCTTTAGTTGACATCTATGAAATTTTTTTCAACAATTTACTACTTTTCGAACGTTTCAATACATAAATTCGTATCTTCACATTGATAGACATAGCCTAACCTTTAAGAAGAAAAGAAAACTACATATACAAGACATAACCATAGTAGTACTACTTGATTTCCATTTTAATAAACTGAAGAATATACTTTATTAAATTCCCCTTGATTAATGAATCTATTCAACGAGTTCTTTCCGACACAACCAATCAAATTTCACCATTCCAATAAGTAACTAATCAAACGACCGATGAAATCGTATTGCATAGCAGCTCGACGTTGACTAGCTAACATTTCACATTGACCGTAACCAACGCCGGCTAGTTCCGATTTCTCCATAATTGTTTTACGGATGCAAATATAGATTAATGAACGAATTCGCTCGCTCCCTTAATTAGATTTCTCGATGTCGATCATTCGCTCGCCCAGCGGAAGTCCGGAAATGTCCGTGATTGACCCGATGTTGGTCATTTTATTGCTCCAGTTGAAATTAAACGGCTGCTGCAATCGAGTGGAAGGAACGTCGAGAAAAAGGAGATTCAGTTGAGAGGAATTCCAACATTAGATGTCTGAAGGAATTAATCCTAAACATATACAAGGTGTTATTTTTCCCAGTCCAATTATTACATTTACATTAATTGTGATTTAAGCGAAACTCACACCATACTGTAAAGTTATTTTAAGTTTAGCTTATTTTTATAAATAAAACCAACTATTACTACTTAGCTATTTTATCGCTACCCCAAAGTTTATCATCAATTGACGGCGTGCTGAAAATTACTACAAAACACAAATTTCGCAAACAATAAGGTTGATTTCCACCTACGTTGTAATTGTTTGTTTAATCTCCATCGCTGGAGTTTGACAGTTGGTAACACATTTTCCGCAAGCAGATAAAAACTCTCAGCGCCATCTAATAGTAAAGAATGCAAACCGTCTAGTAGAGATCTTATTGTCACTTTTGAAAGCATCAAAAGTATAGAAAATAAATAAGACAATTAAGAACTCAAAGTTTATTTATTAGTAAATTAACAACAAAATTGCTAAGATTAGCTCGTATCATTTTGTAAATAATTATAGCAAGAACTCTGGGGGTAGTATGGCAAACAGTAAAGTATCGTGGATTCCCATTGTCAATCGTACGATCCAATGATGTGTGAAAAAGATTTTAATTCTATTCCTACTCTCAAGAAGATATTTACAAGTACCTACATCTACCCTAAAATTGAAACATGTGAAATAGTCCAAACTAAAAGAAAAGGTCCTTGCCTGTAGCACAAAACGCTAACATATTTTCATTTGACATCAATAAATCCATTAAGGCTGTGCGGACCCCTTTCCCTGTCTAACAAATTTGCATTATTTTTCATAAATTTGCAGTAAAGGAAGAAGTGAACAACCAACACCAGTTCCTAGATAGTTTAGTAATTAGATGCAACAAAAATCTGGAAATAGACATCTATAGAAAGGAAACCAACACAAATAGATACATTATGAAAGATTCTAACCACTATGGACTACACAAAATGGCAGGGATTAATTTCTTAATTAATAAATTGATTAAATTTCCCTTTAATAAAAGTAGATACATCAAAGAACCTGAATTTATAAAAAAAAAATGTATCTATTACTTGTCAATATCTTTTAGAATAGGGGTAGACCAGGCATGTTTGAATCAAAACCTTTCCCTCGCATCATTCGGTCGTACGGTTGGCCAACCATGAATTGTTCCGAATTAATCAAATAACTTACATGGTGGGAAGTGTGCCGATACTTTAATGTTTGGCAATTTGTAAACGTTGAAAACTTGTCCAAAGTAGATATTGCTGACGAAGATAGAGTAAACAGCGTTACATAACCAAAAACAGTAACAAATAAACATTTATTGTGTAAAAATATGTAAATATGCGAAAAATTTAGTCAAGTTTTATAAAATGTATAAAATATTACACAATTTTGTAACAGTTTTCAGAATACTAAACAATTTTAGTAAACTTCAGAATGCTTGAGAAGAAAAGTGGTCACATATAACGCATGTGCCATATTGTAAACTCACAGAAATGCTTTCATTTATGGAAAAAATTAATCAGGATGTACATAATTTTTTATTCCAGTGTAGAAAATCGCCTCAAACAAATAAGAAACTTATGGTTTAAAATATTATTACACCAACAAATAACATCCTCGTCGAGAATTCTCTATCAATACATATTTTTTTTTTGTTTCGTATTCGTTACCTGTTTCTAACATAAATTCGGCGACGTATAAACTCAAATAAAAAAGTTTTGTTTGTTATATCGCAAACCGATATATAGTTTTTTTTTTCTCATTGAACATAAGCAAAACATTTTAAATCCTATGGGATCTCGCGAACGCGAACGAGAACCAAAAAGAAGGTTTTTTGCTCTATCGGAATAGAAAGTTTATGATTCATAGAATTCGATATGTAGACAGAATTTCTTGTGTAAGTAAAATGGTGAAAGAAATTTTATTCCATCTCCATAGTTCGAATAAGTTGCGAGACATTTTATCAATAAGCCTGCATGTTGCAGTAGGGTCCTAAAGTCCCCCTCCTTGCCCTCCTCCATACTATTTTTTGAACGGCAGAAGCTAGCATTTAAAAAAAAATAGGTCCAAGATTTCTTTATAGATTATTTCACGTTCAATGACTATTCATTGTCTCAACTCCTGCAAAAAGTTAGTCGTCTAACGTAAACACACGATTTGAGATGACCCCAAAGGAAAAATTCTAATGGATTAAAGACTGGAGAACGTGCAGACCACTCAATGTATCCTCTACGTCCAATCCATCGATTTGAAAAAGTAGCATCCAAAAAATTCCTAACTCGTCTATCATTGTGGAAGGCGCTCCAACCTGTTGAAACCAAAAATGTTGAGGTAACTGTCCATTATGTTGAAATGCGGGAATGATTTGGTTATTCGATAGATCCAAATACTTTTCCCCATTCAAGTTTCCGTCTATAAACAATTGACCTATAAGCCTGTTTTCTATAATTCCCATCCAAACATTCAACTTTTGTGGATGTTGAATGTAGGCTTCACGAATCCAGTGAGGATTTTCATTTGACCAATAGCTTGAACTATGACGATTAACTGTTCCATTTAAACAAAAAGTTCCCTCATCAGAAAATACCACATTAGTTGCAAAATGTTCGTCTGTACGTTACAAATTTCGCAGAACTCCAACCGTCGGTCAAAATTATCAAATGACAATTCTTGAATGAAGTGTACTTTACCCGGAGGGTACTTTCCTCTTTTCAATATCTTCCCTACAGAACGATGACTTATACCATGGTTTAGTGCTATAGTCTTGTTAGAAGTTTTAGGTGATTCTTCTAAATCAATGGCAATGTTTTTTCTAATACCTTCGTTAGTTGCTGTCTGGAATTTTTCAATTTTAAACAAATTTTTAACCGTCCCAGTCTAACTAAAACGTTCTAGCGTTTTAGTAACAGCTGAACATGTTGCAGGATTCCTTTCGGGATGCAAATCATTAAAAAAGTAACACCCTTCTTCATGTGTTCTAACATGATCGCCAAAACCGATCATTATTATAATTTCAATAAGCTCTTTTTCATTTAAATGCATTTTCAGTCGTACAACTAGTATTTAGATAGACGTAAATGAACAGTTCTTCAACAATTACCTACTAGATACTAGATGGTACACGTTTATTTTTATTAACATAAAGTTGCTTATGTTTATCTTACTAAATTCTTAAAGAAATTTAATAAAATTATTTAAACCATTCTATTGTTGCGTTCCAATACCTTATTTCAAAAACACCCCATACAGCGATTTTGTATCCCACGCTGACACTTTCGATGTATTCAAATTTACTTACCTATCTAGTCCGAAACTCGTCTCCCCAGCTAACCTCAAGAGGCGAACAAATCAGAGCTCCTACGGGACAAACAGTGTTCGGTGATGTTTTTCCTTTACCAGGTCAAACTTGAGAAAGAAGAAGTTGAACTGGCTTTACTTAGTTTTCTAGTCGATTTGATTTGGACTTTGGATAAGTAAATAAATTCCGTGTTTGGCGTCCGCTGGCAGAATTGTAAAGCGATATATTTCCTCGTGTAAGATGAACCTTTAAAGGTTTCCTTTGCAATTTAACTCTTTTTTTTATGTTTAGCACTCAAAAGGGGTTGATTGTTTCTGCGTAAAAGATCAAGACGATCTTCGTCATCGTTTACTTTTCATTTAAGAGGTCAAATGCTTCCAGTTAAACAGTAGGGAGGATCCTTTTACGGTTTCGAAGGTATACACTACTTCCTAATGTAAATATTTGGACCGCTTCAAGTGTCCCATCGCCTTATAAATCTAACTTCTTAAGCTCGACTCCGTCTTATACCTTTAGACTCTTGAGAAAGACACTTTTATCGGTCCCAAAGGATGTACGAAGGATCCCGTCTATTTTCCTTTAGATGGCGTCTAGCGTCCTCCCGGCAATGTCACGCCTGGTCTCCTAAGATTCTGAAACGCCAAGGAGAGGTACGTCAAGAGGATACAAGATGGATAATGCAATGTTTGAAGGGGATGGAGTCCCTAAAATCAATATAATAGATTTTATAATTGTAATTAAAATAGTTAGGTGTAAATTTTATATACCGGGTGATCCAGACTCAATGTTACAAGCGATATCTTTCTTATTTGTAGAGATATAAGATCAAGCAAGGTGTCGTCGAAAATGCTTTACAGACTCTTTAAAAGATACACTTTTTAAAGCGACCCCTAGTAGACTACCCTCTAAGAAACCTCCTCTAAACCAACTTTTTTTAAACCGCAGCTTTCATCTTTTTTACGAAAAATTTGAAATACAACGGTATAAACGAAAATTGCATTCAAGAAATATTTAATACAGGATGACCATATCAATAATAAATAGCAAAAAGAAATCTCTCTTTATATAGGATTTTTTTGCGTATAGATTGAAGAATACATTGTAAACTGCTTCATAACCGCATAATTTCACACACAGTCCCTTTTACCTATGTCTGAATAATATTCTTACAAGCATACCACACAGAACGATGTAGATAAGGTGCTGTCGTTTCCTTTGAAAAGGACATAGACACAATACAATACCGTTACACATCCCGTCTAGTCAGAGACTTGGAAAAGATCCATCTTTGACGCGATCCAACAGTATGCGACGCGTATTGAAGCGTCGCCAGCTAGGAGTTATATCCGTAAAATAGCTTTCTCTACCGGATCGAAGTTGGTCCAGGGCAGCCGATACAACAAGCCTTTCATTGGAAGCTGACACGAATCTATCTATATAGCGGCAAAACTTTGTCCGTGACGACAATGTAAAGCGATCCTTTGCTGCAACGTGTTTAATATCGTTCTAGAATAGAGGTAACGTTTTTTTTTTTTATGGAAAGAGCTGTATAGGGGATGCCAACAGACAGCTAATAACGATTGGCGTTGATAAATGAAGCGGGATATTGATGTATTTTATATGTATACGAGTATAGCTGCAACTATTGTAGCCGTATTCGTGTCAGGCAGGTGTAATTAATGTGACGTAGGTCGCTGATGTTTTAATCAATCTTTAGAGATATACCTTCATCGAACTATAATTTAAAAGTCTATACTAAGTTATCTAACCCTTTGAAACAAGCTCAATGTTTATTTTATTCCAATATTGTGAAGAAAGTTGGAAATATTATAGATATCAATGAACATTTTGGAGATTTCCTTAAAAAAATAAATAGATAAATAAATAAATTCAATTTTCGAACACCCTTCAAACTGAATTTTTGAAGATGAAAGCACGTACTACACGGAAGAAAAATGTTACAAAGAAGCAAACAACTGTAGAACAATTAATCGCAACTTGTTTATAAATATACCACCAACCACAACTTGCGTAAATCCTTAGTACTCGAGTAAAATTAACAGAATGTTTCTATTAAAGTTGTATTAAATACGCTATTGTTGTAAAAATTTAGTCAATCTGTTACAAAGGTTGCTACAATAATGTACAAGTTTTAGTTACACACGTGTATAATCACCATACCTTTTTATGACAAAATCCGACATTATTGTTTGACAGTATATTATAATTTTATAGTAAGGAGTCCTAGAATTGTATCAAAAATAGAACACATAAATAAATTTTTTAATAAAATCTGGGAAGAAACGGAGAAACTTCAACAGATATATTTTCTAACAATAACAATATTCTTGTTTTCCTATAGAGTTAATAAAATACCTGAACAATTGAGAGCTATTCTTTGAGTTTGGCTGAAAATCTTAATATCTCTTAGCGAAGAAAGTTAATGGTCATTTCCTTTGTTGTTATAACCTTCCTTTGTACGATGAAAATAGCTTTTAGTTACCTTCAAAGTACTCCAAGAATCTCTCGAGAGAGCGAATCCGTTTCGCAAAACCATAAATACGACATTTAAGAGGTCCGTTTGGTCGAAATCGAATTAGACCGAAACGCTCAATTTACTCGAAACAACGCACCGAAAGTAACCCTTTTAATAAGGGCGTTTAGCCTATTAGGAATTGAGGTCCCTCGAATGCTTTTGGAAAAGAGGCCGACGACGCTCGGAAAATCAAATAATAATCATCATCCTCATCGTTCTCATCGTCATCGCGGGACTTAATGAAAGAGCTTTTAAAGCATATTTATGTGGCCTATCTCACCCTCTTTCTGTCTCTACTATTCCAAATTCTCGGTTATTTCGCCGTTTAACCTTTGAAAACAGCCCCCTCTGCACTTCGTACTGTTGGGAAATTTACCTACTCCCTCTCTCGGCGTTACGTAGTACTTAATTTAACCTAGTGTAGTGTAGTCGTTTCTAGAAGCATCCAGCTGTATCGTCCCTTTGGAGAAGGGCGAGAGAACATGAGAAGGGCGTTTAACGGCGTTAAAGCAGGTCGATATGGGATGAGACGGAGTGTCTTAGAGGATGACATTTAACGGAGGTAAATGTCGCAGCGCCTGAAAAGGCACAGATATGTAAATCACGTCGAGTGCCTCTTCTCTAACGAGTAAAGATGTATTATTGTGATTTTATGAGGGAAGAGGCAACGTACTGCTGTTTGAAAGAAGATCTTTGTGTTGTTTCTGAATTTATTGAATCAAATCTAAATTTTTGAATATGTCCCCAGTATTGTTCATCGGCAAGCATTTACAATGTTTTCTAGTTTGAGCTCATTGGATATCTTCAGTTTATTGTAACATTGAACTTTTTACGGAATTATTAAGAAAAAGAAGGTTCTTCAAAATAGAAAACACCACTAGGTAAAACCAAAAGATATGAAACAATCATAATTATGTTCTGCAGTTTTAGCCCTGCATTTGTCTTGCATGCGCCAGTTGATTGGCGTCAGTTAACTAGTGCTACCCAACCAGTCAATGTAAACGCTGGTTTAATGCAAATTATCGATCGCATGCCCAAAATATCACAAAATTAAAGATCTCTCATAGAAGTTTCCTTATTTAGATAAATCCTAAAGTGAGATAAGTATTGCCGCCTTTATACGTCTTGCAACCAGTAACGATTAGTTCCCGTATCTATACTCTTGCCTCCGTTGATAGTTTCAAAGTTTTAGAACCCAAACTCGATCCCAAGTTCACAACACAAGCAGCTCTGTAGGTGTATCCTTCGCCTAACTTATAGGTCGTGGTTGGCGTGCCAGCTATTGAAATTACGGAACGTGTTCGAACGTGACTGGAGTATCTATAATGCGTTCCTCTTCTAATTACGTGTTCGTAACCTCACGTAACACATACGATGACTCCCATGCAGTATAATAGGGTGAGATTAAGGGTTTGCCATTCAGATGCCGAGAACTATCCTTGCTAAAACGAATGAATAACAGCGGTAGAACATCAAAACATCCAGCTACATGCTACATATATGTACAAGCCCTGTCTCAATGAAGTTAGCGCAACAGCTCAAAACATAAAATTTGTGAATTAATATCGTGATGAAGTGAACATTTTTCTAGAAATATGCGATTTTAACCAATCATATCCGGCTTGTTCTTATTCATGGTTGAACTTGTGATTTATTTTCAACTTATTTGCAAGAGTATTGACCAAAGACCGTAGATGATCTCGTGAAGGAGCAAATCCTCTCTTTTTTTCAACTCGTTAATTGTTCCTAAAGATCCAGTTGGTTCCTATTATTCTGCAAGCGGCGCCTTAAAGCCCTTGATGGTATGTCAAATGTTTGTACAGCTAAGTTTATACCCATTGCATCTCTTACCGATGTTATTGTATTTTTCAGGGCATTTTCTGGCCATGAAGCTCGAATAGATCCTGCTTTTCTAATGTATTTAGGCATCTATAAAAACACTGAAATAGTATTAATGCTTCTTAAGAGTTTATAAAACATCTGTTATTGTGGAGACGAAGCACTCTTAATGCGCTGAAAAGCATTTAAAAGGAACTTTCTGTTAAATGGTACTGATATCCCATTTAAAATGCTCATCACAATTGATAGTGCCATCTATCCCAAAAGACACACTTGATATTTTATCACAACATGCTCTTATAGAATGTATTTACAGATCTAACCTAAGTTCTATTAATGTTTTGCCACAAATATCAGCGCTCTATCTTCTCGCGCTAAAAAATTATCCACTTTTAAATTGACACGAACAAGAGACCTATCACATTAACTGCCTCAAAAAGAAAGTTAAATTTCCGGCTTCCGTGATGATTTGGAGATCCATGTCAGCTAGAAGGGTTGACAAATTACATTTTGTAGAGTGCATCATGAACGCAGATAAATATATTAACGTCCTTCAAAAATCAAACAATTACAATAATGGAGCGAATGAAACAACAGAAGGCCAGAACTATATTAGATTTTTTTTTGTAATTATTATGAATATCTCCGTTATTTTCAACTTTTACGTAAGCGATTTCTGGTGAATGATTCACTTTTACCAGTTCTAAAATCTGTTAAAATAATGCTTTAACTTTAGAAACAGGATGTACATAAGTGAAAGACATATTTATTATAAAGAGTATTCCCCAAAATTTTAAATTAGTGTAACGAAATCGAATCTGTGCCAAGAGGAACAAATTGTTAAGCCAATAATATTTAATTAACTCAGTTACCGGTGAGTAATCGATTTAAAAACTTTCACCTCCCTTCCCCACAGCAAACACTTCCCCTTCAAAAATCAACGGCCAAATTCCCTCCGAAAGAACGACCCGTTATCCCGGGGTGAAATACCGGAAGCATTCCGGGCATCTTCATTATCAATTTACGGACGAAAAGGTCTTCACGCCACGGGGTCATCCTAATGAAAGATTCCAGCAGTCGGTTATCGAAAGTCAGCTCGTTGGACAGACGATATTCCATGGTATGGGGGGGAATTGGAGGGAGGCCTCTAATGGTCGAAGGTCCGTCCGCTTAAATAATCAATTGGACTGGGTACATCGGAGATTTGCGGACGATATTTACGAGGAGGTTATTTACGTTTAGCTGTGGTTTAGGAAGTAAAAGGTTTGTTGGTGGGTAAATCTGGGTGAAATATACGGTTTTCAGAATTAATTTTATGGTCAGTTTGGAGGAACGTGTTTAGAAGATAACTGGGGATGTTTATATTAGTTTTGATGGTTAATATAGTGGGTGTGAAAGGGAAATTAAGTACTAAGTTAATAGCCGAAAGTTTATATTCCCATTAGTAATTGGAGACCTAGAAGATGAATCTAACATCTACTAGTGATAGTCCGATTGAACTTGATATCAATTGAGAAAGTTACTTTAAGATATATTGATGATGAAGTGTTGTTAACCAGTGTTATTAAAAATATTTTAGTTTAATAGGACATGTAGTTTATAATATATTACCAAGTTTCCAGACTTTTCCAATGTATACTCTTTCATATATCGATCGATGCATTTCCCGGTGAGAAACCCTGTATAATAAAAAATTAATTGAAGAAGACCAATTGATGAAACTTTTGTTTAAAACATTTTATTCTAAAATCTATAATAAAGGAAATATTCCACAGTCAATTTCTATAAGACACATAACATAAAACAAGAGAAAGTCAACATTTGCAGTATTCAAAGCTTGTCTATTAATCCAGTTAAAAGTGTTTGCGCATAATATTGTAGTATACAAATATATTTTAAATTGGGTAATAGGAAAAGGTACCCCAAATTCGAGGATCACTGCCATTCCATGTTTTTCTAACCCATCATCCTTCACACGTTAATCCCACCTTCATTTAACATGTATTGCGACCATCTTCTGTACATGTATAATGTATACGAGTCACTTAAAATTCATAGAATGCCAACCGACCGTCTGTCACTCTACATTCCCGACAAATTTTTGTTTGCCGTAAAGATTCAAATGCAAACGATCTTTTTATGGTTAGCGAGGGGGAGAAGTGGAATGCCTTCCTCCCCCCTCAACCGTTTCCTACCATCAGACGTATCAAATACCTTACTTACATCAAATCAAAAGCAATTTACCGACCTAGATCTTCGCAACGTGACACTTTTATTTATGGCGGGCGACAAGGAGGACGACTTGACCCCCTCGCCGCCCTCCCCGGCTCAGCTTTTGGGCGTTAGACAAACAAAAGCGACCGCCTGTCCTTCCACATCCCCCCCTGAAGTTTCAACCACCCGCTGCTGGCCTGGTTTGTGCGGTGGGGTCGGCTGGATTTCGGGCGCATTTAAATGCAAAATGGCGCGAGCGTTGACGTTTAAGTAATACGGGCGATGGGACCGACAAAAGGAAAAAGCTTGAGGCGTCTCTCTTTCCGAGCAATATGCAAATCTATATCGGACGAATTCGGTCGTCTCTCTGAGGTATTATAGGGAGAGATTGGAATTGATTGGCCTCGTTTATTATACGTATTTCCTAATTTGGGTCATACATTTACAATATAATGCTACCCAATAGTCTAAATTAATGTAAACTGCAGAAAACTAATGATAAAAGTAGCTCAGAACGTTTACAATTAGAGCTACAATAAATGCAGGAGAATGGGACCAATAAAACTGAATTGCCATTATGTTGCGATTTTGAGGCGGCAAAAATTCGTAAGTACGCGTGCGATTTTTATTGCAATGCATTAATTAAAATCGCTACGTGTATGCTACATTCTCCGCTTACAAATTGCAAGTTGAATATTTCATCAAGGAAATTTGTTATCTACAACATATTTGTAATTGGTTATTTGTATTATTTACATTTGATATTTCAGTATTTGATATGGTGTTTGACAATTGATTAGCGAACTTGACAAGAAATTTTAAATAAGAACAAGTTACTACAAATCAGAAGCAGATATATATTGTATGAAAATATGTATCAGCAAAGAAGCTAGTTTTTTTTTTAACTCAAACAGCCACTATAAAGAACTGAAAATGCAGCAAAATTGCAAAAACGCGCTGCTATTGGTCGTGATGTAAAATAATCCGTCTATGAAACATTTACAGTTTTGTTTACTCATGTTTTCGTCGGTATTTCTTTGATTCTGGGATTAATAACTCTTATTAGAAATTCTTGGTAATTAGCTTAACTTGTAGGAGAAAGACATTAAAGTTAACACCAGAGCAAAAAATACTATCCTTTACACCTTTATATCTCCAAACACTTATCGAGACAAAAAACTTCACATTTTTTTCACAATACAAAGCCCAATTAGTTGTAAAAACCGCATTGTCGCGCGACGAAAGTCATAAAACAGAACGTAATATCGTTCGGTGTCATTATTTTCGGTTCTTCCTTTCGCAATATTTAACCCGAACCAACCGTGTATCTTCCTAACTATTCTCCTGTCCTTTTTTTTTCCTTGCCCCTTTTACTTAAACGAAATTTAAAAGAATTACTATCAGAGGCCCCTCCTAATATAACGGAAAAAGTCCGGACGAAACGATCCGGAAAAGCAGCTATTCCCAGAGCTTACCGGATCACGGAGATAGGCAAGAGCGAACGTCGAAGTGGCCGAAAGCTACAAATCTGCCGTCGGTCGTTTCGACATCGGCGTCCACCCGTCCAAAGAAGGGCAGTGGTTGCTCGTCTGTGGGGATATTGCAAAAATTTTTGATTTTTTTTAAATAATTTTCTCCATACGCAGAAAATTGTGTGCTTAATTTAGTCATTGTTGTTTATCTGACTGAGAAAAATATTTCGTAGTCCTAATTAAATATTTAATAAAATGGGAGACAAATAAACTGTTTATTTACCATAAATCTAATAAATACTTAAAATATAATTTTTCAAGAGCGAATTTCATGTCACTGCACGACAGTATCTTACATGTCGACTGGTCCTTTCTGAATGCTTTTTCTAATGCTGATGATGCTGTTTCTGCATCTTACAATCAACTGTTTAGTATTATAGATCTTTTCGTTCCAAAGTGTAGAAGTTCCGGGCGTATCTATCCTCTATGGTTCAATTCTGACATTAAGAAAAACATAAAACTGAAACATTTTTATTGCAAGAAGTGGAAAACAACAAAGTAGCGAGTTTTCACGGTTACGATCCCTAATTAAGACGCAAATTAATGCGGCGTACAGGGAGTATCATAAAACTATTGAAATGAATATAGCCTGTGATTCGAAATTATTCTGGCAATTAATAAACTGTAAGCGAACCACCTCCAAACCTACTGATATTGTTATTTGAAAAAAATTAAAATTTTGGTAAATGAAAAATCAGTCTCATTAATTTTCTAACACACCTCGTACGTCACAGCCTGCTGACGTCAGAGCCAGAAGGCCTTGTTGAACCGGGGGTAACGCTACAATATACTCCTGGAGTTTAGTCCGTTCTTCCCGACTCACCCTGTATTTTGAGAACGTTGCCAAAGTTTTTGATAGGTGACGAGCCGCTACTGGTGCGAGAATAATCAAGTAAAGAAAGCGACAACGACTAGTACAAGCTGTACGAGCTTCGTTGGAAAAATTCCCTCTCATTGCGTTGTTCTTTTCACTCCGCACTTATTCTTCGTCGTATCCTACTACATCTTTCTAATTTACTCTCAACAGCGCTTCAGCAACGTATAAACGCACATACGTATATAAAAGGAAGAAGGGGATATGTGTATGCGTTGTATTTACGTTCCACGGATCCTGTTAGATCCGCAGCTAAATTAATGGACGTGTTTCGCTTCTAGGTCAATTGCCTCTGTACCTAGGCCCTATTGTATCTCTCCAAGCTTTATCCTCACATCCCCCTTTTTGTTCTCTCTATATTGGCAACCGTACCATTCGTTTCGTCACAGGTTCGAACTTGTTGGATCACGCCGACAAAAGCTAATGTGCGCCTGTATACGTGTTCGAACTACGGGAGGTTAAAACAATGCGATTAATTGGTCTGCTCCACTTGTACTACATTTGTATGGGGGAAATCGGGATTTGGAGGGTTTCGTTTGTAAAATAAAAGGTTGCCGAAATAAATAGGCGATTAGAACAGTTCGAAATGGCATTAAACGCAGGGTACTTGAGCTCGGTGAAGCGGAAAAGTTGTAAAGTGAAGGGTATACGAATAAAACAGGGGAAGTCACAAAATCGTTGTTTTGAGAAAATGAGAAAAACAGGTTTATTTCTTTATTAATACAAAAACAATTACAATTATCGGAGAGATTGTTTCATATGGCACTGCTTATGCGCTAATAAACTTAATGCGTTATCACAATACCCAAACACATAAACAATATCTGCTTATTCAGCTCATTCATAAGCTTATTCATTTCGAGAACTTCAAATTATGTTCTTCAGCTTTTAAACATAGGCTACTAGGTTACTAAAGCGAAGTAATCGTCTCTGCAATGCGTAGGTATCTCACCGGGGTAGCGGGCTGTGTGCAGAAATCGATTCTCGCGTTGTCAGCGTCCGCTTGTTTATTTTTCGTTCAGTTTAGGAAACGAGTGCGTTGTGTTTTGTGTTACGTCTTGTTCCACGGCGGCGCTAAAATAGTGTAAAATGTGCGAGAAACATTTAATGTGTTAGGACAAGGCGGAATTTCAGAAATAGGAAAAAGGACGTGTCAACGAGAACTGCTTTTATATTCGATTTACGTGTCACGATGATAAGCTGTGATTTGTCACTTCGCTTAGCCGAAAAAGAACCATTTCAGAACTTTTGGTATAAGTACGACCCCGAGTTAAAGTTGCCAACTATTTAAATAAGTTATATAAATCCCATTGTTAAGCTTACGGTAAATGGTTTGTTGAATAGTACTGCCAAAACCAGATTTCTTTGTGATAATTTATATGTTCTACGTAAAATCTTACGAAAATTCACACTTACATTCCATAAACAACACCAACATTGATTTTACTTATCTCTGCACCTTTTAATCCTAAAATTTTTTCCTTTTCTTTGCAGATTGATATGTTGAGGATCAGCATGCTATTAAGTTGTATTTTCATGACGAACACCGCTCTAGAAGATCAAAACTTGCCCTCGATTAACGAACTTGGTAATGGCGAAGTCGATTTCGACAATTACGCTGTCACCTGTTACATCTGTGTGAACGTTTCGGACAATCTGATCTGTAATCAGTTCGCCATCGATAGGCCTTGTAAACCAGGTATGTAATCCTTCTAATTAAGTCTAGAGTACAAGAAAGACTGTTGGAGCATTTTTTGAAAAATATATTATTTGCTTTACAAGGTACAATTTTCAAAAATCGTTAAAAACTATCGAAAGCGGCCTTGAGAATCTGAATAAACTTAAATTCCTTTTCTACTAACCATTCGTATTTCTCCCAAAAATTTCCCGTCTAAAATTTTATTATTTAGCGACGTGCTAAATTTAGTTAGTCCTTCGCCTTAAAAAGGCCTAAGATAAAGGAAAAATTCAATTCCCTACTAAAATAACCATCGTTTTAAAATTGTTTTTCTTAGCCTAACAAAGACGATCGAGCGCCAACTCTCCAAAAGAGTGTTTTAACTTAATTATAAAGCACGCTGAATATCTGTTCCTCATCTTTACTTACTTATCCTCCCCATCCCTTCCACCTCCGTCCCGAACTGGCCGTCGTTTTCCTTCAAAGCATCGCTTTTGCTGGTCTAAAGTCGATTCAATCCTCCCATTACTCAATTCTTCAGCTTTTCGTCCAGCGAAGATATTAAAACCTGTGAGCCGACGCGAAAAAGAAGAAGACGCAATAAGAATTTGTTGGAAGGGAGAGAAGGGAATGACTGTTCCTTACGCATTTAATTTCGACTGAAATTCAATTTCCAAGCGTCTGGCACTTAGTACTTCAATTTATCTTCTACCCATACTCTTTCCCGGCCTCGTTCTCGTAGGGTCTTGTCTAATCGAGTCCCAATATTTGATAGTTTAATATTGAAGCTGGAAAAAGGAAGGGAAAATGAAGGAAGAGAGAAAAAAAGATAAACGTGTATGGGTAATTCGTTTTAGGTAATATTCTATAGAAGTGCTTCGAGAAGCTGATGAGATGGAGTTAGCTGTCTTTATTGCCTCCGATGAATTGAAGGTCTTTTTAAGAAAGAAAAAGGTCTATATGAAACACTCAAAAACGGCATACGAAATTATTAGCATATTCAGGAAAAGTCAACGGTTTGATAAAATCCATTTATTCTACAAGCAATGTCATTCATGACATACCTCTGAAAGTAATTAATAATTCTCTTTGAAACTTTGGGCGACGATATGATGAATAGAGATCCAACAGACAACTGTTTTACTTAATCACCTTTGAATTTGGTTATGAGGAAGGCTCTGAGGAAGGGTTACAACTGATAAGGGGTATGGTACGGGGTGGGATGGTCCGTATATTATTCAATTTCAGGCTGAATGGTCCGCAAACTTCTCTAAAGTAATTTTCAGCGCAAGCTTTCGGTAAACGTGTGGTGCGGTATGGTCCATTATTATTTAATTAGCCCTTTCATTGTGCTTAATTTTTTTACAAAATGAATTACAAGGGCTACTAGAGGATGTTCCTCTAAACATCGGAATGCAAATGTATTATCAGTATGATGGAGCGCCTGCATATTTCGCTCGTCAAGTCAAGCAACGTTTGGACGATAAGTTTCTAGGGCTTTGGCTTGGTCGCAGTGGGCCTATTAGTTGCCCTCCAAGATCTCCAGACCCCACACCACTGGACTATTGTCTATGGGACTGGTCCAAAAATGAAATTTACAAGATAAAAGTCGGCACTCGGGATGCACTAATTCGG
Source organism: Dynastes maya (assembly GCA_029619315.2). Taxonomy (NCBI): domain Eukaryota; kingdom Metazoa; phylum Arthropoda; class Insecta; order Coleoptera; family Scarabaeidae; genus Dynastes; species Dynastes maya. The sequence goes on from JAROYE020000014.1 coordinate 13,929,368, forward strand.
CGTATTAGAAATACTGCGGCCGATATTAAAGAAAGACATATAGCAATTAGGAGGGCAACAGGGGCCCTTCGTCGACGAAGCGTAAAATGTCAAAAGGTCAATGGCGGTATTTTTGAACAATTATTAAAAGAACGCTATGATTTAAAAAATATTAGTGTATGAAATTTTGGAGATTTGTAATTATACTATAACTTGAAAACAAATGAAAATCGGATAAAGAGATATGAGTTGTTTATTTTCACTTGTACAATCCACCCCTGGAGTTTAGTCCATTTCCCCCAACTCACCTTGTATTTATTACCTTTTTTTATGGGAAATGAATTTAAATTCAGTAAAAACCATCTCTCTCCCTATCTCAGGTACATTTTCCCCACTGCCATTAAATAATTTCGATACTAAATTAAAACGAGTGCTTCGAAAATACCTCAAGTGAATTACCTCCTTCCTCCTTTTTAATGAAATATTATTCCTATAACGCCGATTTATTAACCAAACCGGCTCGCCCGTTCGCCGTTCCGAATCCGCTTCACATTTTACGGGCTTACAGTTCAGCTGAAACCGGCGACCGTTTAGAAGGCTTTTAATTATGACATAAATTCGCGAGGCTTCCTCCTAAGTCGGGATTACCTGCGCTTAACCGAGATTCTTTTTTATACCCGTCGCTTTATGCCTTTCGCGCCTTTTCTTCGCTGGGTCTTTTACGGCCCGAAAGACTGTTAAGTTGGCTCTAGATTGAAACTATTCTGTGTATTTCGAGGTTCCTTTATGCAGTGCGTTCGTTAAGTCATGTAAGGTAATGGAATCGTTCATTTTTTTTAGTTGTAGCCTCATCGCTGTTTCTGTTATGACGTCATATGGAAACGTTGGTCCCTTTTACTACTTCGCTTATTTCATATCTACAACACCTATCGAATAGCTATACATCGTTTAATCTTTAAGTGCTAGCACCAACTACGTCAATAACACTGAGCAATGTTTTTATACCGGAAACGTTAATAATTTTGACTAATTTGATCAATCTCCATTGGTTACCGTTTTCAAGATGCAGAAATATGATTTTGCGTAATTTTACTTGTAACTTACCATTGTGACAAATACCGCAAAGATCAGGTAGGCTTAGGAGACAATTAATCGACATGGTTTTGTCATTAATATCATGTCACAGCTGTCATAAGACTGTTGCAAATAATTCCTAAATTCAAAGTTACAGTGTTCAGTTTTACAGCAGCAGTGCCACAGTTGTCAAAAAACTGTTGCAATTAATTTGTAAGGATAAGTTAGGGTGTTCACTGTTAAAAAAAATATGTAACGTAAATGCAAAAACAAAAGTGACTATGTTTGCGGTGTATTTACGTGTGCCAAACAGAGACGTTATTTAACTCTTCTAATCCAAAAAGCATATGAATTGTATTTCGGCATAAAAGTAAACAATCAAGACAAAGTTTGCGTGTCGGACATATATTGCAGAACGTGCACCTTCAAACTCCAGAGCTGGGGGGCTAAGGGGTAAAATTCGTGCAATGAATTTTGCTGTTCCTATGTTGTGGAAGGAGCTCAGAGGTCGTATAACCGACTGTTAATTCTGTCTAACACCACCGATGTTAGGGATGGCATCAAAGAAAAAGAAACTCGGTTTCCTGTCCCATTTCATTTTCTGCGGTTCATCCTGTCCACGTTCATTGTATTTTCCATTGGAAAACCTCAACAGAATTGCAATTTGGAAAAATACAATGGGAAGTGGAAGGCGTTTCCCCAACTTCTAGAGAGGGATCTGACCCTGATTATGACTGCAATGCTTCAAAAGAATCACATTTAATTTAAGCTAAATTAAACGATTTGGTGTTATTGGCTTCTCGTCTAGAATAGTGGAATCTTGTGTCGGACGATGTTAGGGTTCCAACCGACATAAACCATACGTACACACTTTTTTCAATGGAAAATAAGTTAGTGTTTTGTAAGGACATTGACGGTTATAAATGCATTTGAATTAGAACACCAACTAGACGAATGGCGTTTGAAATGCATTGCCATCAATATCCATCGGACATGCTATGCATGTGAAGGAATCATATGGAAATAAGAAGATACCTCTGCAAGCGATTCAATACTCAAAATACCAATGGCAACTATGTGGGGATTTGAAAATAGTTGCGCTGCTGCTTGGATTACAACCTGGATATAAGAAATTTTATCGTTTTTTGTATGAGTGGGACAGCCGACCCAGAGAGTTGCATTTTAAAGGAAAAAAGTGGCCTAAACGTCAGTTACTAACACCTACAATAAAGAATGTAAAATTTGAACCATTACTAGATCCAGATAAAGTATGTTTTCCTCTATTACATATAAAATTAGGGTTAATGAAAAATTTTGTGAAGGGGATGAATCGAGATGGTAATGCATTTAAATATAATCGTGAGAAATTCCCTAGAATCAGCGAGGCAAAAATAAAAGAAGGAATTTTCATAGGCCCTCAAATTAGACAACTGATACAAGATGAAATCTTCGATAGAATTGCTGAATGCACTGAGAAAGTTGCTTGGATTGCCTTTAAAGGAGTGTTTACTAAATTCCTGTGCAGAAGACTTAGTGAACAATTTGCTATTAGCCTATGAAGATATAGGGTGCAATATGTCATTAAAAGTGCACTCTTTGCATTCCCACCTTGACTTCTTTCCGATGAATTGTGGACATGTCAGCGATGAACATGGCAAGGAGTTCCATCAGGATATTTCCTTAGTAGAGAAGAGATATCAGAGAAAGTGGAACCCAACCATGTTAGCGGACTATTGTTGGATGAGTATTCGGGAGTTATCAGACATCACATACAAGCGAAAGAAACAAAAAAAGGAAAGTTAGTGACTAAAAAATATTTATGTAATCTTATGTCGTTATCAAAACGTTTATTGCACAAAAACTATAACCAACTCAGAATTTATTTTATTATATTTAAGAATAGTTGATAGACATTACTCATGGCACAAAAATTTCAAAATTTATTGCCCAGTAAATCAAGCCATAGCGCGAGTGCGAAGTAATACAGCGGCCAAACATCTTCTATCATTTATCGACATATCTTCACCTTGGCTTATCGGCAAGCGATGTCTTCGCGATTCCAAGGTAATCTCGTAACTCTGTCCAACCTACGAACCCATAAAAATGTCCAACGTTGTAAATGCATAACACCAGAGGAAATTACTATCTCCTGGTTTCAAAAACAAATATTGCAAATCGTCTGCTTCGGTGTATCTTCCTTATGAAGAGAAAAGACCAATAGATACGAAGGAGACCTTTTTTAAGTTTTTACAGAAACAATGAAAGCACAAAAAATTGTTGGTACAAATACAATTTATTGTTTTTCAAAATATTCACCATTAAGATTTATATACTTCCGCATGTGTTCGAATCAATTATATCGAAACATTTTTTCACTCTTAAGGTGGTACTTGTAAAACATGCTTCCAATGAATCGGAAGTGCAGAATTGATGAAAACAGTTTTCTTTAGGAGATCATAGACAACCATATCTATTCATAAAATATCAAAACCAAATGGCTATTAAAAGTTGATCAATTTCTAATAAGACAGCTAGTTCTATATGTTCTATGTAATTTTGAAAGAAATTACTTGCTTCCACATGCATTCCTACCGCAGTTGTTAATGGCGAATTAAAAAGCTAGATTCATTATCACCACATCAGCAAACCGTTTTTCACGACAGTTAAAGTGCAATTAACAACACTGCAACATTATCGGTCGAAGGAATTAGAACTAGTACAAAACGCCAGCCATTTTCCATAATACCTACCGTCTGCTGCATTTCAAATCGGTACACCCCAGTAGCGCTCTCTCCAAAAAATAAAAAAAAAACACCATCCAGAACGGTTAATGAAGGCAATTCATAAAGAAAGCCCGACGAACTAAATATACCGGTAATTGCCAGACATTGGCGGTGTGCAAATCGCACGTTTATACATGGAAACATTGCTCTTTCCCCTCAAGGGTTTCGGATTCCTAAATGTACCGGATTTGGGATTGATACCGGCTGTCTCTGTTGGTCTTTCTACGTCTGGCACGTAGGGTTGCTCTTCCTAAACGGATGGGGTCGTTAAATCTTGCGAGAATGTGGAATCGGTAGCCGTTTTTCACTTGGCCCCTTTGAACGGTTCGAACTGAACTGTTTAGATGGATAAATATATGTGGATTGGAAGAGGAACATATATTCGGGCATTGAGAGCTATTTATTTTGATACATAAATGATGGGATGTATATAGGATTTTGAATTTGATATATTTTAAAAGGGTTAGGGTCTTGTTTCTCTTGTTTATTTCATGCGAAAAACTTCGAATTGGCGAATATAGCTTATATGTCCTAATTTTGCTGCAAAATGCTCTAACTACGTTTCAAAATTTACGAATTTGCATGGCACAAGAGGAATAGCGAGCATTCCAACGTTAGACTTCAATCTATCAGCTTCAAAATGTAGGCATTCGCAACGGACCAACGATGGTACCTTGGGGAATACCAGAGCACCGTATTAAGGCCGATATTTCGCGATATTACAGCGCAAATTATGGCTACGGTTTACGCCTAAAATTTATCCCGCGGGCCTAATGGCCTCGTACAGCGTTCCATTGTCGATAAAACTCCACACCCACGACTTTAAAAGGTGTTATTTCCACCCCTTCCGGTGGACAGGCGTACGGGCGGTGAACCTTTTTTTGTGCCATCTCCCTTTTTTTACGTTTGGAGAGAGACAATCTCGTTCTGTAATCCGGAAAAATATGAGAATATTCATTTCGATTAGAGGGAAAATTGTGTCATAGGGTCGGAACATTTCATGGAGGTATTTGGTTTTATTTATGTTTGCAACGTCATATATGTCTTTATTTGGGTAATATATTGAATGAATTACACAGTGAAAGGCCTTTTCTCGTTATTGTCTACAATATTTAAGTCTACGAGGTTCACAAATAATTTTAGTTCATTTAACAACAGCAACATATTGCAATTTTAAGGCATGTTTACTAATAATCTGACCGCACTTTGAAAATGAGATACGCTGAAATAAGGCTTGATAAATCCTGGATATTTGTCCAATTAGAATACCCATAAAAATGTTATTGTATTTCAACTTTATCTTTATCTGAAGTACACTGAGAAAAAAAAGTTCTTGAATCAAACAAATATACATCTGTGAAATCATTTATTTAATTCAACAAAGGCTTATTTGAGTGAAAGCACATCTTTTAAGAACAGATTGAATTTGTTTGAATGTACAATCCTTTTTATGACCTAATTTCATCATTTCAACTTATGTAAGTGTTCTGCTCGAAAATTTTCTAAGCATCAGTGTTCCGTACTCTAGAAAAGATCGGGAACCAATATTCTATAACATGACAATATGATCGTTTAACGCATGCGTCTGAAAATTTAAATTCCACAGCTCCGCATCTTGATAATCGGTGCCTATACTTTCTATCTTCCTTATCTTTCTCCTTTTCCTTCGCAAAAAAAGCGCGTTATCTAATACAATCCAACACGAGAAAGTCTACCTCTAACACGTACATACGTATATCGGGAACCTATCTCATTCGATTTCCTTTTTCCTCAACCTCTTCTTTGCTTCCGTATAGTGCGTATAAGAGCTATAGAGATCCCTATCCTAGACACTATACATCGCAAAACTTGAAAAGGGATCGACAACCAGAGTTGTCCAACTGTCAATCCCACCTATCCAGGCCGGTTCATGCTGCGGCTTTATCAATCTCTGCCTTTAAGAGCACCATTGACAGCACGATAGATTGCTAGCTCGATTCCGTTTAATTGCTTTCACTTTTCGGCTGGCGTTTGCCCTTTTTTTGGTGTTGCTCTTTGTGCGGTTCCGGTAAAAGCGTGTACTCCTACATGTGTTGCTTGTATAACACGGGAATAGAACGAAAATCTAAGCGTATTCGGAATTTTGTGAGCTCTGAATCTGTTGTGTTCGTTTTACAAAAAAAAAGAAAAAAAAAAAGCTGACGTTTTCAATAATCGACCGAGGTTTAATTTCCCTAAAACCTACAGTTTCTGCTACCGTCACACGCGCATTGGACATCATTGGAATTTGTTTCGAATCTGCCTGATTGATGGACAGGTTTAATTTATGACGTCAACTACAGATACAATTTTGGACCTCAAATCCAGTTAGCGACGATAATTTAAGGCTTTTAAATGATAATACGAGGGTAGTCTGGAAAGTTCCAGCCTAACACAGAAATAAGTCCTTTTTTTTTAACAAATTCATAATTTTGTGAACTTTCCTGATGTTATCGGTAGTGATTTCGGACTGGAATTTGTGGCATCAATTCAATGTTCAATCTAGAATCGTCTACTTCATTGGCCAAGAGACCATAGTGAAAAAAACGAAAAATGTATTCAAATAACAACATTAATTGATTGCAATTTTTCTTCATTTTCAGGCGAAACCTTCTGCCACACCCTGCACATAATGGACTCGAAGGGCACCAGTGTCCTGGTCAACAAGAAGTGTACCACGGATAAGGAATGCCAACGATCAAAAGTCGGTTGCGTAGAAGTGGATACTCAAGTGGTAAGTTTTACACACCCTCAGTGCATCCTCATTTTGATGACATCAGCCATGCGTTTCAGCGTCTTGCCAATAAGTACTTGTCACGGGTAGGTGTTAGTATTTAGTCCCAAATCTCCAACGCTGCAAGTCTTCTTATGTTTTCTTATTTTAAGAAAAGAGTATAATATAAGAATACCGTCGATAAATCAACTTACCCAAACAACTTTAACATGAAGAACGTATTAAATTAGCATTTAGCTACCAATCCAGCATTTCAACCTAGCTCAAAAGCATGTATTTTATACTAAGACGCATCTCTACTAATGTCTTAAAATATAGGTTAAACAACTTATTTCTTACGTGTTATCTTTAAATTCCCAACAGTCTTTCCTAAGGCAAAAAAAACGAATTCGAAATCTCTAAATTTTACGCTAGAAAAGCGAAGAAAAATAGCCCCCACACTCTGAACTCCCTCAAATTCCCTCTAGGTCGATAAGCAAATAACAGGAAAAGCACATTGCGAGAAATATGATTGGTGTCATTACCATTTCGAAAAGACTAATATCGCCCATATTTCCGCTTTCGTATTACCACATCATTCCAGCATCCCCGACGTACCCGAGCACTTCATCATCCCTTCCCTACCGTTTTTTTCCCCGGTTTCAAGTCCCCATTTTCGCGCCCAACAAGAATGTATAGGGTTATTCACAAGAAAGTTACATTTCTTCAGAAAGATGACTCCTTGTATGAGCAAATCTAGTATGCAAGACATAGCCTAGACTTTGTTTTTTGTATCTAACATTTAGCATCGTCTGCTGTGTTAATTTATATCCGTTCAATCATCCAGTCTACAAATGAGAATAGCCGAACCTACACGGGTAACTTTAACATCAAAAACCTGCATTGGCAAATGGTTTTCAGATGTATCTGAAAATCAATAAAAATTGAAATTTCAAAGTTTTTACTGTCAGTACATCATGATCCAAGAATTTTATAAAGGACGATAGTTATCCGCAACACTTCTAGATCTATCTAAGGCTTTTGACTGCATGTCTCATTCAATACTGTTGAATTAACTTCAATACTATGGCATTAGAGGTGATTCACTGCGATTGTTTGAGAGTCACACACGAAGAAAGTTCTTTGGAAAAGGATATTGGATATGGTGTGCCGCAAGGCTCTAAGCTAGGACCACTATTTTTTCTAATTTACGTAAATGATTCAAGCTTCCACATTGAGGCTTGTCATACAATTATGTACGCTGATACAACGTTGTTAGTTTCTGGTGATATACTTGATGAAGTTTTAGAGAAGGAAGCAGCTAACATATCTACAGCAGAAACTGTATAGTACACAAATTTTTATTCTATAGTAAATAATATTCTATTATGGGGTTACACTCAGCACGAAGAAGGGATATTTAAAATACAAAAGAAGTGCATAAGTTCTATATCACAGGTTAACAACGCAAAAATCAAGGAATAAAACTGTTTAATACGTTAAGTCAGAAAACTAGAAGACTTTCACTGTCACTATTTAAGTTGAAATAAAAGAGTTTCTAATTTCAAATGCTTTCTATTCTATAAACGATTTTATGTTGCACAGTTGTTGATCAAAAATCTGCAGCGTCACTCTTAAAACATCCCAAAAATTCTTGCGTGAAGACCACTCCAGTCTTCCAACATGCAAAAAGATGATTGCCCACCGGAAACCACAGTTAAAACTGTTGGATCAACCAGACTAAACATTTCATTCTTTCAGTACATTGTTGTTTTAAAATGCACATTTCTTTTGAACAACCTTATACATATTTCTCCGCCTAAGAAATACGCAATTTCACCCCTCTCCTTCGCCGTCCCTTCAACATCTATTCAGATTTATTTTTATGCATCCAACGACACCCCTTAGCGTACGGCTGCCGATAAATGGGGGTGCTGTTACCGTAAAAAACCTTTCCGAATTGGACGTAAATATACGATTGTATATACGCGAAAAGAAAGAGGTGGGGCGGCACAAAGGAGAGCGCACATTCTCAGGAGGATATAGAACGTAAAGTCAATCATTCATGTTGTATTCGCTATGGCCTTTTCGCTTTTTCAACGTCTCTTACTGGAAAAAAGACTTGATTCTCAATTTTTATCGTATTCTTCGTGATATTTTCCCAAAATTTTGATACTTCGTTTTGCTGTATCGAGGAATATCCTGAATTAAATTACAATGCTTTCGTTTGAAAAGGAAATGAACGCGATTGCAAGAGATTTGTACCTATTTAAAGTAATAGGAAGATATATCAGCTCATTTATTTCATTATTACTTTAATACTTTAATTTTCCAACAACATTCACTACATATAAGTTTAGAAACCCACGCACAAGCAACGTTAATAAGTGGCTAACTTCAGTACAGTCATCCCTCGACAATATGCATATCATTGCCTCTAGGTTAAATTGAAAGTTTACCGAATACTATACCGCTTTACCTCGAAGAATGGTTCAGTACTTGACTTGCAAGTTTTAGTCAAGCTATTTGCTTCAATCATTTCGCAGAAGGTTCACCGGCTTCATTAGCAAAACGAATTATTCACTTTAGTAAGGGAGATATATTGCGAAATATGAGCGAAAACAGCTGCATAAGTTAAACATTAACAAATAAGAATTAAATCGTGTACAAGAATCAATATTGCCATACCACAAAATATACAATCTTTTTACTGTATATGTACATTTCCTCTGCAATTTTTTAATGCAAAAATCTAATTATGGGGTCCGTCTTCTTTTAATTAAAAGGAATAAGAGTAAATACCAAACGAAAAAGAATAATACGTAAGGAAACCTGGGAAACTTGAGATGGAAAAAATTAATTACTCCTGTACGGAATATTCACGCGGAAAAGAAAATTTTCCGCGTTCGTATCCATTCGAGTACATTTTTACAAGCTTTTATTTGCACTATTTTCGAATCGATTTGTAAAGCGTATATTTTGCTACGCTTTCTTTCACTCTTTACATTTCTAGCACATTTTTATTCTCCTGTTTTTGTTGCAATTGTCCGAGAAATACGTGGAAATTTATAATAACAACGACCGGTGTATATAAAAATTGCAATTGAAAATGAAGCTGTACTATTAGAAAGCCACGACAATATTGATTCTATCCCATTGTTCCTCTCAAATCTAACTATATTGTGAATTTTTATATTTTTGATAACAAGGTGTTCTTACCTTTCAACAAACTCCAATCGCCTGCAGTTGACTTTTTGATGGAAATTAATAGCTAATAATATATACAAATTAATTTCCTAGTATTGAAATACAATTTGTATATCCTAACTTCTATAATAAATTTCTCTTTTGTTTAATTTTATCAAAAAACAATGACACAAAACATATATTATATTTTGAAGGCTGGGGTTCAAAATGGTGGCCATATGTGACCAAATAGTGACTAAACAGTACTGAAATTCCATGTGAAATTCGAACAATCGCTGTAGATGTTGTAACTGAAGTTCAAACATAATTCTCACGCCGTATTGGTCACTGTGTCGTTGTGGATGGGCATCATTTTGAATACCACCTTCGTTTTAATTGATTTGTAAAGTTAAAAATTATTTTTTCTTGAAGTTAAGGTTCAGGTGTTTATTAAACATATTATAACGGCCTATATTTATCGACTTGTATTCTGTGTTATTTTCTTAAAAGTTCGATGAATGCATTTTTTTTTTATTAAAAATGTCCTTATTGGCTTTTTTCACAGAAAAACTTTGCTAAAATTTCGTTTTTTTTTTCTTAAATTTTAGGGTTAAAATGGATTTTGGCTTTTATGGTAAAAAACTTACGATCGTGGGAAATTTGGAACTATACTGTAGGAAATTCGGCGAAGTTTGTTTTATTTTACGAGAAAATTAAGTTACAAAGTTGGCAACACCGCTACCGCTTGTAATGATCCATAGCGTAATAATTTCTCTTTATTACGTCAATATTTATTTTCGGGTTTATTACATCTTTGAATGTCAAAATTCTAACAGAAATTTAGCGATGCACCTCTTAAGAATTCAACCTTAAAAGATTAGCTGCTGGTGTTTGAAAACAACGATAAAAGAAGAGAAAATCCCAAAATATGTATTTTATTCATTTAGAATATTATTATTGACATTTTAAAACATCCAAACTCAAGAAACAGATCATATACAGTCCATCTAGTGCGTGGGTGGAAGGTGGTCCTTTCCTGAGTGCTTTTAGAGAAAAGGTTTTCAGATAAAATATATTCGTAGACAAGTGCGGCACCACACAAATATATTCAAGTATACAGGGTGTTCAGTTTCCGCAGCGCAAGTGAGAATATATTTCACAACTTACTAAGAAGATTACTTCGCTATGAAATAGATTTTTTGTTCAGTTGGCAATTGCTCTTAAGCTAGGAATTGAGAATCTCAGATTATTCACAGATTACAAATTTTAATGCAAAAGAATGAAATGCTACAGAAGGAAAATAAAACAATTTGTATCTAAGTTGAAACGCAATTTAATTCTGTTGATTCCACAAAAGACAATATATTGATAGCAAACATACAAAAAATTAAGAATTATTTTCACATGTCAATCTTCAATTTTCAGTTAACACCACGTAGAGTACTAATACACAGCAAGAAGTTATCGTCATGCACTGAAGTTACTAATAATATTAGCCTCAATGTCTTACACCTAACATCATTTGCATATCAGCGTCAACTTGCTATTTACTATCGTTGCTTGCATTTCATGTAGCGTAAATTACGCTTAATTATATTACATGAGTCTACATGACTTATTACCTGCATAATTCTAGACAGTTTATGTTACGCCGAACTTCCAACAGCAACTGCAACTTCTTCAGTGGAACTTGACGTTTACGTCTAATATAATAAACCGCTTACATCTCGTATACTGGATGTCTAGTATATTTTCTAGTGGATATCGTTGCTAATTCACTGTTTGAATGCATAAATTAATGTAAAATATTTACCTTTAATATTCAAACGACAGATAATAGATTTATCTGAGGCGCCCTCCTTTTACCCTAGTAGCTGAATATTTATTGATCTATTGATAGCGTTCCATTTACAAATATTCAGTCTCGGTAAATTAAAATATGTGTTCCTTTTCCTGGCATATAATCACTTCATTTCGGTTTAAAATCACTTGTTGTTAGTTATTTTGTAAAAGGAGGACGCCTCTGTATTTAAGTTTAAAACTCTAAACTGTCAAAATTTCTGGTTGTCATAAGTATCGCCCTCTATACAAAATATTTGAACTAAGCGCCATTAAAAGTGAGGTTAAATCTGAAATAACGTATTTCAAATAACAAAATCATCTTTTTTCATTTCCAGATGTGTGTATCCTGCTGCGATCAAAATTACTGCAACATGAACGCCCCTACGAATTCATCCACGGCGATCTTCGACGACAAAATCACCAAGATGCGAATGCTAGCGAAGAACCTGTTCAAGGAACGTGAAAAAGCCCTGACGACCGCAATCAAAGACACGAATCGAGCGAACAGGATTCAGACCGTCATCTGCTTCTATTTGATACTGCTCGGGAACGTTGTATTGTGAAAATCGCACTTATCGAAACTCAGTTATAACTAAGAAACATGTGTGTGCGAAACAAAGAAGAAAACCGTGCGTTTGAAAGAAAAATGTGTTTTTTACGGAAGCAAAAGGGTCATGTCGAATTCGGAGTTACGGAAATCGAAAAAATGCATAGATTATACGATTTTACTTGCATCTAAATCATTAGAATTGTAAAGTAAAGGAATATAAGACGTTGTTTGTGAATGGAAAGGGGTCAGAAAGTTGTTTCTTTGTCTAAGTATTGATGTATTTAAATTGCGTCGCTTGGGATGTTAAAATTTGAATGTCAAAGGATATAATTTACGTTTGGGTTTAAAATTATGAAACATCAAAGGCACGTAAATTGTATTTTATTTTACAGAATAAAAAATACATCTTTTTTAATTACTAATTTGAGTTTGTGTTGTAAAAAAAATGTTTTAAAATGTACCTAAAGGTGTAATGCTGAATTAATACCGTTTACATTTACGAAATATTTAATTTCAATCACTTGATATTTGTGTTTCATAACCTCACACTTTATATGATAAAAATGTTCGCTTTTCCAAGCACACCACACCTTACAACGTTTCTACTACGTATTAGACACTACAGCCCTTAGACACCACAGTTGTATTAAATATTCGTTAAATAACACGAAACACATTTACAATATACGTTTTTATTAACTTCATTTCGTAAAGGACAAGGTTTACGATTCATTACATGACATTGACAGGTTTTAATTTTATTAACACCCTATTAGTAGACAAAGAACCAACTCATTTTTATAAAAGATTTTAAACGAAAAAAAAGAGATGAAAAATGAAACCCTCAGATTTAAGAAGATCAAGTTAAAAGAATCATCCTTAGAGTTGGCATTTTTTTTTAATTTTTGCGGATGATTTTAGAGAAGTTAAAGGAGATATTCGCCAATTTCTTAACGTAATACAGACGAATACATTTTGTCCTTTATTGCCGGAACTACCAACTTAAATCATCCGCGAAATAAGAAAATGCCAGCCCCAATCATTGTCCTTTTTTTATTCTTTCATTAAAATATACCAAATTAAATCTTAAAGCATTTTCTCGGTGTAGGTTATTTTTTTTAATTAAAAACACAATCTAAACAACAAGAAATTAAATGAAACAAGAGACAGAATTTAGAAACCAAATTAAAATCACTAAACAACGTTATTGTACGATACATTCTAACAGTGCTACCAAACTACGATAATAAAAGTCCCCACAAGAGCATAATTTAGGAATTTAATTTGGTTTCATGGTGTTTTTACGCTCACATTATGCAGTCTTTATTTACAGAATATCTGTATCATTATTACAGGTAACGGTTACACCTATTATCTACGTTTTTCAACCCCAATTTCTTTTTATTTCTCTTTTTAATAATTATACGACAAGTTTACGGCCAACTTTACGATGTTAACATCTCCCCGGCGGTAGAAATATAAAAATCGTCGCGTTTCGAGGAGGCTTCTCAGCGTTGAAGCCTGTTGGCTGCGCCACTTTTTCATAAACAGTCACGTGTCTCGCAATTGCTACCCATGCCAGGTTATTATTATTTTCCCAGTTGCCTGCCTGCACCGAATGAGCTTTCTTTTACTCTCTATACCGCAGCCGGCATTCTTTAAGGATGCTTTAATGAGACGCCGTTGCTTCCTTGTGTCCTTGTTTAATGAAACTCTGAAATGTAGAATGCAAGTAGAAACCGTGGGATCGAGAGTGAAAGGAGATATGAAAAGTGGATGTAGAAGCGAGAAAGGTTTCGTTTTGAAGAATAAAAAGATGTAATCCTTTTTTCAACTCCCCTACAGTCTGCATTCTCTTTTCTTATATTCCATTTTGAGATCTTTCCATTTTAGTAAGGGTGTAATTAAGAAATGAAACATCCGACATGATTTGTTATTAATTAAAAAATTCCTAAAAAATAGGATAGCCACTAGGCGAGATTAAAATTGAAACGTAACATGTCACAATTACTACTCCAAACAATCCAATTTTCCACATTTCATAATTAATCAGAATGGCTTATTAAAATCCCATAAAAAAAATCTATTTTAAAGCATTTTCCTATATTCTATGGTTTTTCAAACGATCTGTATAGTCAAGCCGTTAACTAAACAGCACGCACAAATGTTCACGATGATTTGTAACACTGCATTTAATGGATTCAATTTAGAAAAAAAAAATGCAACAAATAACAATCATATACGAACAAAATGAAGAGGGACATGAAAATCAAAATAGCGAAAGGAAAAACGAAAAGGTACTTAAGTAAGAGGGATGTAAACGTGATATCAAATATAAGATCATAAATTATACCTTAATTCTATTACATTATTGTGTATTTTGAATTCTACGCCAATTTCACATTCATACCAACATCAAGAAAACTATATATTATTATCTACTGTATAAATATATGATGTCTAATTAGATTTATATAAATCAACGAATTATTACGTAAGATCGATGTATCTCGACTGTTAACATGGGGAAATAAAGTGAAATTTTTGTAAAACGTTAGTTTTATTTCGTATTAGATTAGTGTATTGAAGTGATATATTAAAAGATGGCGCTAATACTGCTAAGAATATTGAGTCAAGTGAATATCAATATGAAAAAATTGAACTTTAATTTGTGTCTATTAGAAGTGGTGTTATAGGTTAGTATTTTTATGAAAATAAATTTGAGGATTTTTAGAATAGTTCCCTGAATCTTTTTTGATTGATTTGAGAAGATTTACCTTTTTTTAAGAGGTTATACTGATTCAAGTGCAATAAACAAGCTGTCCATTCCGCCATTTTGTACGTTTTTTCACTGATCAGCGTCACAGGTAACGGACTTCAGGACAGTTAGCGGGTTTGGTGTTTGGTTATTCCTCAAAAGAATGGCCGAAAATGAGTTCACAGTCACCGATCTCGATTTCGACAATCTCGACGAGGTACCGCAGACGAAAAGGTAAGTTTTTTTGCGCCGATTTCCCGTAGAGCCCGAGTCAGATTCGCGGAACACATTCGGAGACGTTTGACAAACATCAAATACATCTTTTATTTTCGGACAAACAAAAACGTGCAAAAGCGCATTCGTTTTTTCGCCTCGCGAATAGTTGAATAATCGTTAAAAACAAAACTCTCGTTCGAATACGGTCCTTCGATATTTCGATTATAGGTAATATTTGAATTTCACCCGAAATAGCAACGGGTTGTTTAGGGAGCCGATAATCAAAGAAGAGATCGTCAAAGATGACGACATCCTGCTGTTCACGCCGGCCGAAATGGAAGAGTTTTCGAACGCGAATGCGAACGAGTTCGAAATCGTTGACAACATCGGGAATACCGTTACGATTCCCGATAATTCCTCGTTTAATATCCCGTTCAGCGACGAGCAGCTGAATCAGCTGATCAATACGAATAATTTCAATCCGAAGATCAATTTCGATCCGTACGGGAACAAGAGTGTCGCCAACGTTAAACCTGAAGGAAATCTCTCGCATTTCGTTAAATATAAAGTGCAGGACGGCAAGCATACAAAGGTCTGGCAATGTGGAATATGTAAGTGGTTTAAAAGGATATTCGTGCGAAAGCTTAGATCTAGTGTAGTGTAGTGTAGTGAGCTTTGTAAGAATTACGTGCACAGCCTAAAAATGTTTGTAACTTCACTGGACGACTACCTGACGTAGTAGTAGTATTCTACATTACCCTCTAAATATTTTTGGTTAAAGGTACACTATATCTTACAAGGGAACAACGGTCAATGATACTCCAATTTGAATGAAATTTTGTGGGTTTATACTCGGTTATAACTCGGGCTGTATGCTAGAAAACAATTTGATATTTTTTATGACACAGTAACATTCGCTTTTTACGTTATTAAAGATCCCTAACTGTACTCTATTTATTCCCAGATTATAAACGTAACCTGCTTTGTAGTTTTCGAGTTACAACTGTTTCGGTTAAAAAAAAAGAAACATCCCAAACAAAGTATTCCTACGTCCAAACGATTTCAATTTTAGCAATAAAATTTGTTGTGCGGGTTAGTTGAGATTGGATGATGATGTCAATAAATTGTTTTTATCACCGGATGTACAGGTGGTCATGAAGTCAAAGTATTGACTTCAATTTCAAAATTATTTTTCTCGATTCTATTAAATTGAATATTCTATATATTATGACTAGAAATGAAGCAGAACTACATTCTGCATCAATCCATATTAAGTTTCCCTATGCCTATTTTAGCAGTTTCTACAATAATCCAGAATAATCAAACAAAAACTGTTATTACACCAAATTGGTCTATAAACCCACATAGCTTCGTTTAAATCGGTAGGTCCACTTACCAGTGTTATCTTGTCAGCGTCTAGTAGGATTTACTTTTGTTTATTCTCCTTTTGATATGTTTAGAAGATGTAGACTATAAATTTTAATATTTCACCGAAATAGACCCTTCCAATCCTAAGAACATCTTCCTCATGCGTCCTTTTGCACACAACTCGATCTATAAACCATATTTTACCTTCCAAAATTGTATTTGTGGATCGAAATGATCTAAATTTCTACCTCGAAGCATCCCCATCCTTCAAACTCTCTAATCCTAAACTAAAATACATTTCCCCCTGATTGCAAATCTAATATTTTCACAAAAACGACTCCCCAGTATAATGTGTTTCCTAAGGAGCTTATCGATCCGTCTTTCTGGCCGCGGCTTTCATCCTCAGGACTTAATATATCAAATATTTTCGTTCTCTCTCGCTATCAAACCCCACCATACTCGTTTTACGCGTCCAGATTCATCAGGAAATATTATTAATTACCCCGAAATGAAGGGAAAACCATCTGAAGCCGATGCCGTGATAAATGAGCCGTGTAAATAACCCAAGGTCCAATTGACGTCCTAATTGAGTTTCATGACAGTGGGGAAATATGATAGAACGAAGAAAGAAGGAAAACTCAAAAGCGTCGGGGAAACTGAAGATATCGAAAAGAAGAAAGGGAAGAGGCCAGGTTACTTTTTTTCCATCTCGTTCAGTTCGCTTTTTTTATTTAATTATTTACTCTGATGCGTCTCTTGGCCGGTTCTAACAATAAGATGCTTTTAGCGCGGATAAGAGTTGTTCTTTTGTGATTGGAAGGATCTATCCGTGCGTTTGTTGTTTTCGATATCGCGAAAAACATCCCGAATCTCTCCTGAAAGTCACCATTCAATATCCTGTCGATTCTTTACCCCTCCCATTAGGTTCCAAAGAGTTCGGCCATCAATACATCCTAATGAGACACCTCCCGACTCACACCGATGAACGAAAGTTCCAATGCAATGTATGCGGAAAAGGTAAACATCGGGATGTTGTAGCGATTTTTCGCGGTTAAATTCCTTATCATTTCGGAAAGTTTTGTGAATATTCCAGGATGTGGGTGAATTTTAACATATTTTAATCGATTTCTAAAATACTAATGAGTTTAATGTTAATTTTTGCATATGGGTCGTGTGAGAACGAATTTCTAATCGAAAAATTGGCATTTGAACATAATGTGAGATTCTAAATAACTTTAAAGCAATGTGTGATAATAAATGGACCCTTCTGATCACGTCCTAACCCAGTAAATAATAGGCATCATGTAAGAATTTTGTTGTGTAGTATTTTAATTCAAATGAACTGTCGTAAGTTTTAACTTGCTTGTTTATTTAAAAAGAGGTACATAACGAACAAAACATAATACTGTTTTTAATACCTCAGTATACATAACATAACTCTACACAACTCACGTTCATAATGACCGTTAGACCGTTACTATTTCTATCCCTACCACACCTATTCTCACCAGTTGGCGGGAATTGCTTGGTGGGAAATTTAAAATTTTGAATGGCGTGCTATAGTTGAAAACTTTTGAAAGAAAGTGGAAAAAAAAACATTGCCACAGTCAGTTTATAATACCTTAAACCATGATATTACAGAATATTCTCAGCTTGTAAAAGCATAACACTTTACTAAAAGTCGAGCAAACACACTTAGAGCACAGTTATTGATATAGTTGTCACAACATTCACTCCACATTTTTCTTCTCAAAACAACGTGATAAAATGTAGACTTTGTGATTGGTTCGAAAACATCGAAATTCTTACCTTTCATCGAACAACCCAACCATTAACCTTTTCCAAAATCTCTCTGACGATTTAGAAAACAAAAACACATCACCATGAACAAGCGTACCACTTCAGAACCCCAGAAAAGAACCACTGTACAATTTCCTTATCATAAGAACTTAAAGTAATAACCTACTAATAATAAATAACCAGAAAAGAAACATTGTCCTGATCTCTTTCTTTTCCTCTCCAACAAAAATCGCTACAAACTTTCCAAACGACAACCTAATAATCTAGTTGCCCAAAAATTATTGGTGTCCTTGTTAAAATTACCATTTTACTTCGGTATTGTGGTGCAGCGTTCAGGCAAATGTCCACCCTCTCCCAGCACAGGGCTATTCATTCCGCCGAAAGACCCTACATCTGCGAGATCTGCCAGAAGACATTTAATCGTGTCTCCACGTTGATATCGCATCGGAAGACACACACAGGACATAAGCCACATCGGTGTCATTTGTGTAATAAGGCGTTCCATCAAAAAGGTAAGGGAATATTATTAGATTATTACTAACTGGAGCTATTTAATTGTAATGTAATTTAATTGTAGAGTTGGAATAATATGAAAGTTTTACTACTTTCCTTTTGAGAATTTAAGTTTAAGGTAAAAGGCATTTTAGGAACATCTACTGCTCTCGTTAAAAAATTCTCACATCCTATTTGAACACCAATATAATAATTATGTATGTAATGCTATTTCTTCGAAGAGTGATATCATCGTATTCTTTAAGAAATTCGTTCTTTTTCTTTTGGACATTCAAAATAATGAACTAAAGTTTTCTAAAGAATAATTATATTTTTTTATCGAAAAAATTAGTCTCTTCCATATTGTTTTCAAGTAAATTTGGTCTTTACCAGTCCCAGTTTTACTTGATTCAAATGGTTTTGATTGGCGTCATGTTAACAACTATAGTGTTCTTGTTTCATTTTTTGACAACGCTCAAGTCTTGCAAGGTTACGAATTTTAACACTAATCGCATAAACTCAGCTTCCTCCTAATTTTCATACCCCTCATTAATCTTGGTTACCATATTATCGGCTTCCTGATGACAGGGTGTCGGTTGTATCTCCAGATGTCACGCCTTCATAATTCTCGTTCTTATTTGTTTCTAACAGTTGTAAAATGTGACATCGTCAGGCAAAATATATCTAAAATTGTTTTTGACCATTTCCAGCCATTTAGAAATGTAATTTTCTAAGATATTTGCGTCCACGAAGGCTTATAAATGTTTGTTTCATAGATAGAGTGTTAGGTTCTGGGTTTTCTCTCTGGGCTGTAGCTATATCTTCGGCAGGCCACGGTTTAATGTGTAAAATGCTTACTGGAATACTGTTGCAAGGTTCAGATGCAACGTATATTGAATCTTTTGTATTAAACACCTTCCGATATTGTTTCAAGTCCACAATTGTTTCGGAGTTCTTCAATGAAAGCCTTTGTATATCTTCTTAAAACTTTCAATAATTCCTTGATCCTGCTATCAAAAAATTGCAAGTTACCTTACTATCTGTGGACCTTAAGTCATCGATCGATGAGATGAGTTGACGCGTTATCCTTTAAAAGTATAGCTTGTTCAGATAAATTATTTTCACGAAGATATTGCCTAACTTCACGGAGAAGACATGTTTTCAACCGCTCAATAAAAATCTCTTGACTCATCCATGCACTTCTTTGGGCACGAAATTTACAGTAAATATAGTAGTGACGGTTAACAGAAGGAAACTGTGATAATAGAGGTTTTACTGTAAATAGAGGATTTTTTCAAAATAAGTTCAATTTGAGAAATAATGAATTTATTTGATACTTTTATAAATCCATTTAATTTCTTTCTTAGCCGTTCTAAGTAATTAATTTAAAAATTGAATCTTGATTTTAGCGGCATTGTTCTCTTCATCAATGTATGAAGATGTACATTTCTGAAGAAGACAAAAGGTTGTCGAAAGATGTTTATTTTTATGAACTCAAAAAATTTATATGAACAACGCCGCTAAAACCGATATTCAATTTTCGAATTTCACGCTTTATGACCTTTATAAGTTTCAACATTAGTATTACCATCTTTTCCCTCGTCATCTAGGCAACCTGAGGAATCACATCTTTACGCATACGAACGAACGGCCCTACAAATGCGACGTCTGTTCGAAGGGCTTCAATCAGATGTCGAACCTGATGTGTCATAAGTTGAAAGTAAGTGTCACGCGTCAAATCGCGAACCGTCAAATTTTATAGCATCAGAGAAATATCGAAACGCGATGTCACTATCGGTCGTTTTTCTTTCTTGCTCCTCTTAGGCGCATCAGCGCGCCGATAAGCCGCGTTACACGTGTCAGAGCTGCGGCAAGGAGTTCCAGAAGCGCATGGGTCTGCGAAACCACGAACAGTACGAGCACGGCGATATGCACGGGCCTAGCACGTCGTCGAACGGCGGTGCGCCCAGGATCCGCTATACGAACGGCGTCCTGGTGGATCCAATCAATACGGCGGCGATGCAGCACGCCTTGGCCACGAATCAGACGCCGTTCGCGCTCTTGAGACCGCTGAACGGGATACCCGTGTTGGTTAGGGTGCTAGCCGCTGGAGATAAACAGGTAAATAGCCGAGCATTACGTTGATACACTGACAATAAGAGAAAAATAACGTAGGATCGATATAAATGAAGTTTATGCGCTAGCACACTACGAGGGTTGTTCTCTTTCCGCTGAGTCTAGTAAGATAATACACAATATAGCCCTCCTTTGGTCAACTCCTCCTCTATATTATCGTCCCAAGTTTTTAATAGTCTCCCTCTCGATCTTTTTGCCGATATCCCTGTTTGCCAAATAATCCTTGGTTGAATTCTATTATTGATTTCCATTTCTTATCTACCATCACGTTGTGACCAAACACCCAGGTATTTAAGATGCTCGATTTGTTCGATTTGATTCCTGCCAATAGTAATATTTACTATTTTATTATCTCTGCCTATCATCATTAGTTTGGTTTTATCACTGTTTATTTTCATGTTTCTTTTCTTTAGAGCTCGGTTGTAAATATTCAAGTTATGTTGTAAATCGTTCTCAGTCTTTGCGACTGCAGACACATTCAGAAACGCAAACGGGTTTCAAGTTGTTGTAACTTACATGGAGTTTCTTTAGACGTCCATTAAAATGATGAAGAGTATTGGGCTTAGAACACTTCCTTGTCTAACCCCTTATGTGATTACGAAGACATCGGATTTCATATGTTTTACCTGTAGATAATTCTTGGTGTTTTTAAACAAACTGAGTGTTGTTTCCTGCAGATGTTTATCTATTTCCCTTCTTTTGAGACTATCCCACATCATCCTTCTAGACACTGAGTCAAAAGCTTTAACCAGATCAATAAAAGCGAAAGACGCTGCTGAGTTTGGGGCCTATGCCTTCTCGATAGTTTCCTTCAACGTACAAATATTGTCTTGGATGTTTCTGTCTGACCTGAATCTACTTTGTGTCTCGTCTAATTGTTGTTATATTATTCCTTGCAACCTTCTTTCTCGCGCTTCCCTTGTAGATTATTTTCAATGGACATCAAAAATTCTCAGCGAACATCCGATTTTCCCGCTCAAAATATAAAATAAATCAATTTTTCTAAAAAAATCCAGATGTTGGTACCGGCCACCGCCGAAGACCTGAAGAAGCACGGCCAGATCACCATTACACCGAAAGAGGGACACGACGCCATCGCTAGCAAGCCGGAAATCGACCCGGGAAACATCGGCGAAAATGGTTCTATCCCTTTTCCGAAAGCGTTAGGAGACAATAAAACGTTTCGACGTGTGATTTTTCTTGTTTCGCAGGTAAACCGACCGGTAGCACCGTGCAGATCAAGATTCCCGTGGTCGCTACGGTCATCCAACGTTGCGGAAAGGACGGAAACATGTGCATGGATGTCGAGAGCCCCGGACCGAGTTCAGGAGGATTGGTTCAGGATAGTTATTTGGTGAATTCGCAGGATAATCAAGGTAGGCTTTTGTATTGAGAAATTTTGCTGGAGAATTTTCATGAAACGAAAGTGGTTTCTGTCTAAAGCCAGATAGCGGAAATTGAAATATAAACTCCATATTATTATGATTATTTAATAAAAATCTCTCCATTTTCCTAGGACTTTACGAAAACACAAAGCGGGCGCCTTAAAACCGTTTACTTTTCTTCTCATATGTTTACTCTCCGATTATTTAGGAACTGAACTGGTTCGCCGAAGTGGTGCCGTATTTATACTAGTCTCCCCACCTACTTAGAACTTTCGCGAAACTTCAACAATGTCCGATATATAAATCTACTAGAAAATTCCACACACTTCACGGAGGTTCCATACTTTTCTGGAATATTCTAATTCTATGTGCTTCGAGAATGTTCGATATCTTTCTAGAAAGTTCTACAAGCGACGGGAACGATCTAGTCTAGATGTTCTAGAAAGTTCCATTAGCTTTGAAGCCGTTTCAAAATGTTCATTCTAGACTGTTCCAAACCGATATGTCTGCTCGCGTTCGCAGGAATGCCTCACGGCGCCCCTGTTTGCTCTCTAAGGGGCCGCGGTGCACACTTAGGGAATCCCTGTTGTAATTGATTTAAAGGAATATTATTATCTAAGAAGTTAGATACGCATGTGCAAAGAAGGTTAAAGTATCTTTTTCCGTTTAATGTTTCTTCATATATAACTGATCCTATGAGACGATTTCCCAAAATGCCCATCCAAACGTTTAATCCAAAACAATGTTGCGGTTTCCTTGCCCTATTTCGTCTGGGATTCTGTACTGCCTAGTAGTAATCCGTTTTTCTCTTAAAGATTCCAGAATTGGCAAATTTTAATTCATCTGACAAGATGGTTTTGTTTCATTTTGACAACGAAAAATGCTCAAATTAAGTTTCTAAAAAATTAAATTTATTTTTTAAATAAAATACAATAGTAATAATATTATTTAAGCTGCCGCTAACCAAACCGTATCCAACGCTGAAGTCACTACCGATATGACAGCAACGAGCGACGTTGAGAACCAGGGAAATCCCACGATGTCGGCGCAAAATCCCAATCCAATTGAATACTTCGATCTAACAGAAGCCGGCGACTCTAAGAATAAAGGTAATTGAATTCAGTTTTTCGTTATTGGTTTACTTTCGATTAAAAAATTCATATTAGGGCACACCCCAATGTCCCCGCCATTCTTTTCTCTGTTAGTTGTGTAGCTATTGAATCAGTTTTGATTGACAACCTGTGTATATTTTCTTTACCAAAAAATTCTTTCCGTTTCTTTTTGCTTTTCAAAGTAGACCTCCATCAAAGCTTCTCGTTCGGGAACGACGTCTTCGGCTCAAACCTGCAGTTCGATGGGGAGGTGATAGACCTCGAAGGTAACCAGGGGAGCATCAGCAACGTCAACATCTATCCAGAAGGGATGTTCGACATGCAGGCCGGCGACAATTCCACGCATGTTTTCGAGGTTCGTGATCGCAACTATCTTTACCACATTACGGTTATGATTTAGGTTTAAGGAAAATTTCTCACAAAATCAAACGATTTTATGTACTAGATCGTGTTATTTTTTGTCACACTTGTTTAACTTCTTCCCGTATCCTAAATCCTATATATTTTTTTCTTTTTTTAACATTCCATAAGTGGTGTAAAAGCACTCTGTTCATGGAAAGCTGTATATCATGAAAACGATAAAATAAAACTAGTAAAAGTTGTTTTTCAAGGGGGAAACTAAATCGTGATTATATTGTAAACCTTTGAAATACGTTCTAATATTGTTACGCAAGATATTGTTGCTCAAATGTTGTTAAATGCTCAACAAAAAATCGCATTTCAATTTGTATGAAGAAAAATGATGCAAAGATTAATTTATCAGCAATTTTAATAAAACTTAAAATACGAACAAGAACTGACATACCTCAAAGTCGAATTAAACGTCAAATGCTCAAAATTTTAAAGAAAATCCCTCGAAGTAAAAGCGAAATTGAATTAAGTTTTTCAAAGTTAAAAAAATGTTATTTACATGTTGTCGTTTATTTATCATTTTAAACAAATTTTGTTCTTTTGAGAGGGTAATTAAAAAAACGGGTAAAAAATAAAATTTAACCTAGGTGGCTATGACTTTAAATTTAGGTATAATTTTTAATGCTAAACAACTTTTTCAAATAGCATTTTTGGATATTTTTTAAAATAAGGGTACTTTACTTTTGGGACAAAATCGAGTTTTCAAACGTACCCCGTATAATATTAAAAATTTCCCATATTTTATTGGACATGTTTAATTTTAGGGGATGCACAAACTCTTTATCAAGTATAACTTTCTTCGAAAAACCAACATGGTGCGTACTTTATCGATGACACTGTATATTATCAGAAATGAACATCGGTAGATCTATGTTTTTACGTAAAAAAGAAAAACTATGGTAAAAATCGTGATTTTAATGATATATTTTAACTGCACAGACTGTATTACGCCAAACATTTGTACCGCATATTTTTTTCTAAATAATTTCGTTTTCGAGATATGCAACTGTTTCTGGTTAAACAGCTCATTGCTTGAACTTCAAAGTACCTCAGCTGCATGCATATATCCTAACTTTTACTTATCTAGATCCTGGAAAAACCCACCAGTATGAACCTCGCCGACAATGTCCTTAGCACCAATAGTATCCTGTACGATGCCACCACCATGAACCAGCAATTCCTTTAAATGGCCAAAAAAAATTCCTAAAGATAAAGACAAATATACGTCTCTTATTGATCAAAAGTGAACATCCTAATTTAAAAAAAAAAAACAATTTTTGCTTGTTGTTTTTAATACGTATATACCAACGTAAATGTCTGATTGAGATTTCAATTTTAACATCTTTTATAGCATGATAGAATCAAAATATTAACTTTTAATTAATTGACAATTACTAATCAATTTTTCTTTTAATTATTTAATAATTGTTCCTGCCGTTTTTCATGTCCTCCTGCATTCTCTCTAACCCCCTAGTGATTTTCGTTTTTAGAATTAATTTTAGAACGTTTTTAACATTTATCGAGGACCTAGAGTATGTGAATAAATCTTGAAGCAAGTTTGCTGTGCATGTTTAAACATGAAAAAAATAAATAACGTATTGGATTTTTTTAATATAAATTGAATAATTCAACGGCTTTGATATTTATTCATTTATTCAATAACAATTGCATTGTTATTGAACTTTTTTATTACTTTTGTTCGATATTCTTAAGGTAAATGTTTTTTCTTAATGTATTGTAATTTGTTGTTTTTCTTGGAATGATAAAATAAAATTTGTGTTAATTCAAAAATTATGGGCGTTTTATTTTTTTCATTTAAAAGGTAACATATTTAAGAAATGTTTTGGTTTGGAGAAGGTAAGTAAAGGGGAAGGTGGGTAAATAGAGATGAATATAAATTTATTTGAGTCGATTCGTTTTTTTTTTTAAATTGCAACCGATAATGTAAATGGCAGGGCTATGTATGTATACACCTTTCTTGGTAAATATTACAAAAACTTATCCTCAAATAAGTTTATTGAAAAA
Source organism: Dynastes maya (assembly GCA_029619315.2). Lineage (NCBI taxonomy): Eukaryota > Metazoa > Arthropoda > Insecta > Coleoptera > Scarabaeidae > Dynastes > Dynastes maya. The sequence goes on from JAROYE020000014.1 coordinate 13,955,216, forward strand.
AAGTATATTCTAAAATATATTCGTGAATATACAGGCTGTTCTTAAAGTTAAAGCATCTAAAATGCAACTGTAAATCGATGCTTTGATTGGTTGTGACGTTAATAACCTCCATTAACGTCAAATTCAAACAGATCAAATTTTTTAATACCGTTTTCTCGTATTACATATTAAAATTTAATACTTGATTATACAATTTCACTTATATTTAGTCTTGAGAACTTCACTTTTTCCCGATTTATGGAAGGTTGCACGCATTGTATCCATATTTAAATCCGGAGACGCGGCTGACATATCCAACTATCGCCCAATAGCTATCTTATCGAATTTTGCCAAAGTGTTTGAACAATGCTTATACACTGCTATTTATCCTTCCGTTAAAAACGGCATTTCTTCTTGGCAACACGGCTTTACTGAGAAAAGATCTACTGTAACTAATCTATGTCAGTTTACTCAGTTTTTATCGCATGCTATAGATTCTCGCGTGCAAGTTGTCTTATATACCGATTTTGCCAAAGCATTTGACCGCCTTGACCATTCTTTAATTCCATATAAACTTATGCCTTCTGTGTTTAGCGATTCGCTTGTGCACCTGTTTCAATCATATTTGTTCAATAGACTTCAATATGTTTTTTATAATGGCTTCTGCTCTCGTCAATACATTGCCTCTTCGGGAGTCCCGCAAGGGTCTAATCTTGGACCTTTGATTTTCAACTTATTCGTTTACGATATAAGTACATGTGTATCGTCGAATGCATTACTATTCGCTGACGACTTGAAGCTATATCGTAAGGTATCCAGTCCCGAGGACTGTTACTTCTTGCAAAGGAATCTTATAAATATTTCTAAATGGTGTACATCAAATAATCTACCTCTGAATATCAGCAAATGTAAAGTTATTTCCTTCACACGTGCATCTACGCCAATTACTTTCAACTATGAGCTTAATCAAGTTAACATCGAACGTGTCGAATTAATTAAGGATCTAGGGATTTTGTTTGATAGCAAACTCACTTTTGCGCAACACATTATCAGCGTCTCCCATGCGGTTAGAAGATCTCTTGGCTTTATTGTGCGAAGTTGCAGAGAGTTTACCAATGAGGTAGCTTGAAATCTTTATACTACGCTCTTGTTAGATCCCGTCTGGAATACGCGTCCATCATACGGTGCCCTTACTATTTAACGCATAAACGCCAATTGGAATTGGTCCAACGCAGATTTGCTAAACTCCTCTGGTTCCGGCAAGACGGAGTGTACCCACCGAGAGGCGTTGATCATATATTACTGTTGTCCCGATTTAATTTACCCTCTTTTAACATTCGGCGCATATCCTCCGGTTTGATGTTTCTCTGGAAATTGTGTAAAGGCTACATTGACTGCTCGGCACTACTTCAAAGATTACAATTTATAATCCCACGCTCTGGTGTCCGGTATTCGAATACGTTTTATCTACTGTTTCCTCGAACTCTTTTAAAATCACTTATTTATGTGACTTGTACAAACTTTAATCTCATATCTTCACAATGTGATATTTTTGACGATACTTTACATACAATAAGGATAGTCACTGCTCTTTACTTTAATAATTTTTTGTAACCTGTTACAATTACTTGTTTTTTTAGACTCGTTTTGTAATTTGTTTAATTAATTACTTGTCCAGTAATTAGATTTTTTTCTGTTGAGCAACAAAGCTTATTATTATTATTATTATTACTTACCTTGAACGAAATTTAGGTCAAAGTAAAATAAAACAATGGATTAATTACATTGTAAAACAACAAAAAAGGCGGGATGTCAAGAAACGATCGAAATAAAACCACTTCATTCGGTGCAATTGTTCTTTATTTGTCGAAAAAACAAACAAAAACAATAACCTTTCAAAAAAAAACAAAACAATGAGCTTATTGTATCTAAGACTAGATTTGTGGATGTTTATTAAAAAGGTCTGTGAATTTATAGCAATATTGAAATATTTGTTTCATTTAAATAACGCTTTGGTATTGCATAAATTTATTATTACCTCTCTAGTTTTGATTTAAAGATACACTTTAAAATCGTAGAAAATGAGCAACAATTCCAATAATTTTTTTTTGTAAACAATGGCCGTGCATAGTTAAACCAGAGGCGTAGTTCTATATATTGTACTTTCTATACGCGCAAAATTATTCCGGTGTTTCTATTCAGTAAAGTTAAAAGAGAACCAATTTCTGTTTATTATCATTAAAACTATTAATTTGAATTGCTTCGCTCTTCAATTTTTATTTATGTACTTTTTATTTTACAGCGCCATCGATCGCTTAAAAGCTACTAGTTTTGTACTTTCGAAAAAATTTGTATTTCTAAACCTATTTCACAAATAAGTCACCTTACTACATATTTTACCACAACACTCTAAAAGATTGGACGCAATTTATACGGAATGTACCAGAAAAAAATTGTCTTTCTTCTGTTCTATTTTTCCTTTTTTTTTTTAAGTAATTCAACACAACCACATTTTGTATTTATTACTAGAGTTGGCATTTTTTAAATTTCGCGGATGATTTCAATTAGGTAGTTCCGGCAATAAAGGACATATCCGCGATATTTGACAAGTGCCAACTCTATTACGCAACTTTTTTCTTTTTTTATTTCTGTTTAGATTTTTCTTTTACTTCGCTGCGTAATAATCCTTTTTTTTCTTCTAATATACAGGGTATTGTAAAATAAAAGTCTGATTTCCTTGATTTATGAGGTAATTAAATATTTTAATTAATGAAAAATATTCTTTTTATATATATCTTCATAACAGAAAATAAGCTATTGAGTTGCACAAATTAATTAAAACCGTATTAAAGAAAAATATATGCGACTCCCTCACATTTCAGCATTTGCTTTCAAGCAAAATCTGAAGATATTCTGCCTGTTTCATTATCGGTGAACCATTCTGTATATACATCGTACCCATTTATATTTTGGCCAATAACATCTGTTAATATCAGTCCTAGAAAATAATTTAAGTGATCATATGCTGTTATGACTACATTACAAAATGACAAATTGACATTATACAGCTGGACTTTTAGATTTCTTGAATTTTGTACAATTAGATTGCTAAAATACTTTACTGTGTGTCTACATGACGATTTTCTTAAACTTGACGTTTATATCAGCTGCTTTTGACGAAATTTAAAATCATAATGTAAGGACTGTTTTACGCGGCGCGATTGGTCGATTAATTAACAAGTTTTTGACCAAGAAATCGGTAGAAATATGCTTTACATTCTGAGAAATCGTACCGATTTTTGCTGTTTTACACGGTACGATAAAATCGAAGATCAACTTGTTCAATTAATCGACCAATAAATCGCGCCGTGTAAAACAGGCATAAGAAAACATTTACACAAACACCCAGAAGACTTCTACATCGGACAGCGGTCGTGACAACCCGCACCCAAAAAAACATCTCATATAATTCATCCTAAATCAAGATATTTCGTTAAAAAACCGCTCTAAATCGTTTTATATACGCAAAATTTGAATAGTACGATATGGAACACCCTGTATAATACTTGCCCCTAATAAAATAAATCGATGACTAGTGTTTTATAGTAAAGCAACGAAAGCACAAACCTAGTAAAATATAGTAAAGAAAATAAAAGATTTTCGTTCGAAAACAAAAATAAAACAAAATAATCGCATTTATTTGCCAATTTTCATTTGTTTTGACACAAGATCAAAACGAAAAAATTTATAACATTTGATTTTACCTTTTCTTCGTTTGTTATTTACACATATTAGGCTATATTATTTGGGAAACCCTGTAGAAGTTCTTTTTAACTTCAAAGATTTTATCTTAGATATAAGAGTTGGTATGATTGGTAAACATGAAGGGAATCTAACGGAAACAAAACTTGGCGAAACCGCCTTGGATATTTCCTATACAAGGAGTAAATCAGTTTCGATTCACTCCGTATACATCCCATACTTCCGTTTTAGTAAAAATTTATCTACGTAGAACGTTTTTCCCCTCATCAATCGTTATCACAATTTAATTCGATAAGCAGAATACAATATACATAAAAAAAGGAGATAACGACGGCTATTCTCTGTGCTCTCGAGGCTTCTTTCGACTGAACAGCTTCCTCAGTACAGGTCCGTAAAGAAAAGGCCACGGCACGTAAAGGACGATTCCCATATAATTAACCGCACCGTAAACTTTCCAATACTTATCGAAAGTGAGCAATACGAATGGTAATAGGCACCAACCCATGAAGACGAACGTGTAAATACGAAGTATAATGTGAATTGTTAAAGAGACCATTGCATTTTCGTTTAGGAAAGTCCACAAAGGCTGGTTCGTCTTCAAAATTGATGTGAGCTACAAAAAAAAACATCCAATTATCGTTAACGCAAGTAATGACAACGTGTACTTACATCCTTTTCGATGTAAATCACAAGGAACTCGAATAAGAAGCAAGTGTAATACCCGGAATGGAAACCGTGCCAAATTGCAAGAAACAATAGAGCTGAGGCTTGGCTTACGAGCCTATTATTGAAGAATTTCAACCGTTTGTAGACGTAATGAGCCACCCATTGGTTCGTGCTCACATTAAACGATTGTATGTAGTGATTGAACTGCGTCGTAGACTCCAATACTTTGATCTTGACGTTTTCAACCCCGTTCCATAACGTTTCACCTTTCTCGTCGTGGCCATTATGGGTAATTCCTTTCGATCAAGCAAATCTTACATTTCACTTATCGGAATAGCAAAGAGGAACTTACCGAACAATATGCATCCACCTTCGGCAAATAACCAGCACGAGATGTACTTATATAAAGAATACCGACCCCAAACTCCCAATAAGAAAGCCCTCTTTAAAAATGGTAACTGTTCGAACTTGTCAGAGAGAAGATAATCGTCTGTTATGAACAAACCGAGGAACTGAAATATGATTAGGTACATTACAGCCGCTCCGGAACGTTTTAAAGCGTAATGAACGGAGTCTGGCGGTTTTGTAAGGTCGCCCTATAAAAAATAAACCAAAAAAACATATTCGTTAGTTAAAAATATGTAAAAATACAATTTTATTAAGGAAAAAAATCGCATTAGACTATATAAAAGTGAATAAACAATTGCTAAATTACAAGATTTGACATTTACCTGATCACTATAGACACCTTTCGTGAATTCTTGGAACCTCTTCATCGAAAATTGCGGACCAATCACGAAACTAGTTGGGAAAAATTGATGACCGCAAAATTCTAAAAATGCGGGTCGTTTCTGTAGGGCCATCTTCTTACCATCGGCGTTTAATGTTTCAATTGGCTGCCGTCCGTCGTATAAATCGAAGGCAACACCTATAAAAACAAGTTCAAAGAAAAACCGCTAAACTTCCGAAATCTTTTCGACACTTTTAATTCCTTTTTACTTTGAAGTTATTTGGAAAGCATCTATATATTGATTCGCAAAGAATACAACAGAAGGTTGACATGCTAAAAATAGTTAAACAATGTCGTTTAAATCGTTTTCTAAACATTTTAATTTTTGAAAGGCGCATTCAGCCGATTGAACGCGCCTATACAATCGCCACAACTGATTAAACGCACATTTTAAATTACAAATTAATTTTGACAAAGCTTATATGGATGATCTTTTCCTGTTTTAAAATTCTTAATCCAGGATTAAATTTTAATTCGTGTCATTGCAACTGAGGGGCGCGTTATTAGTTGCTGATTTGGATGTGGATGTTTAAATAAATCGCTTACTTTACGGTAAGTTCGTCGTCTATTTCCGTCTATTTCAATTCGTTCTCTTTCACTTAGTTACGCTATTTTAAACACAAAATTTCATTATTTTACAGCTACAACTTCAAATTAATCGTTATTTTTCCAGTGTTTCACCCGCCAACTAAGATCTCGATTGTTGTCCAAATTTAACGATTTTAAATTAATATTTTCGTACGCGATTTTTAAAATTTTAATATTGTATTCTATCAGAATATAAGAAATATACATGTTTTCTTTAACATTTCAAAGTTGAAGGTCAGATTGAAATGTCGATATTTATATTTTAATACACTTAATCAGTTACCTACAGCTACTGAATTTCATAGCAATACCTGCAACATTTATTGGAGATATTTATGTTACCAAACTTTTGTCCACTGTTGTATACAAAGATATTACAAATTTAATTCATTAACTGCCGCATGAGGGCGCTCTTCTTATATTATTAAATGGCGGTTTATTTAAAATACAGATTCTTAGCAAATTCAACTACTTTAAAGCCTGCAAACCCTATTTGCTTAAATTTTACAATAAAGCATTTATAACAATTTTTAAAAAGTACTCACTGATTAATCGTAACACCAAAACGCATTGAGGTACCGTCCAATTGATGTCGTAAGTATCAGTACCAGAGTAATAATAACCTTAAAATGATACAATCATCAAAATTACAGCTTGTATAAACATTTTAAACTTACCGGTCAATAAATATCCCATATTGAATATAAAGGTTAACGCAACAGCAATTTCTGACCCTCCAAATAATACTAATGTGATATACGTAAAGACCACAGCAAAAATTGCATGAAAAATATCACTTCCATAATTGAAATAGCCCAAACCAAGTCCGGTGATGATAAAATAAAGGTATTGTAGGTTAGATTCCTTGCCGTATAAATATTTTCTATGTATCAAAGCGATAGGATAACCTAAAATTGTAAGAAACAAAGAGGCAGATTATTGAAGAAATTAAAATTAAATTAAATCAATTTCTACCTAGTAATAAAGATATTAAAATTCGTAAAGCCGGTTCTGAGGTTCCTATTAAAGCACTTAGGTTTCCGAGCAATCCTAAACTTGCAGTTTCTTTCTGTATGTCCTCCATTGCGCTTAGAAAATACGTCTAAGGTTGGTGAAAATTCCAATTAGACTGTTCAAATATCCTTTTTTTACGGTTTTAGCATACTTACCGCGTTAAAGAAAGAGGTTAGTGCATCTCAGGAGAAATTTTGTAGTAGAAAGTGAAGAATTGACTCATGTGTTTGTCACACCACACTGTTTGTATTGCAAATCCATTAATTTATCTGAAATAGTGCTTCTCGTTTCTATATTACGCAACGTGTGCCTATTTTAAATAAATCGGACACGAAAAATGTGTCGGCATGACACAAGATAACAGTTTGAACTCAACGTAGAAGATACAAAGAAATTGTACGAATTAATAAATTACTTTACTTACACGGGTCAAACGCAGGTTAAAATGTTACCTTATCCAATTTGTCATTTGCATTAATTTGTTTAATCGTGAAAAGAATTTAACGAACTTTAAAGATGATTATTAAATTCAATAGGAACAAAGGGTAAATCGACGAACTCTTAATAAATTGTCAGTTGAACGTTAAAAAAAAACACTATTGCGGAATCATGCGGAACTGAAATATCGTTCGATTAGGGTCATTTTTTGCCCGGAGCTGCCCACAAACCGCAACACTTTTTTATGCGAAAAGATTAGTAAGCACTCAGAATACTTTTGCTTATTGATTTCTTTAATTAAATAAATGTGTAACGTACTAATACACAATTAGAAGGTAGACTTTCAATCAGTATCATCCATGAGGTAGATTGGTCAGTGTGAAACGCAGAACATAAATGAGTAGTCAGCATTTTTTAAATTTCGCGGTAAAAACGCAATTCTTGTTTATAATACATAAGCGTCCAGTTTTGTAATGTTTTATTTATGATTCTTATGAATCATGCGACCATGCGAACCATACGACATACATTAGTAAATAAATTGCTGCGATTAGGGACAGGCCAAACTTCATATCGTCCAATAAATAAATATATAATATATACCCGGTAACAATCTATATTGCCCAAGAACTGAAATGAGGTTACCTACTTTTCAAGTTGATGCCTATGGTATGTAACCCAAATTGCGTTCTCTATTAATCAGTTGTTAACTATCAAATTTCACATTTTTCTTCAGAAAATCACAAAATATGACATTCATTTTCAAATTTTTGTAAAATGTTAAAGGAAAAAGTAAGAAAATATATTAAATCTGGCATTTAACAAGAGTGCATATCATTTGATATCGAGTGCGTTTTCTTATTGCTCAGACCTTTAATTGAACAGTTGAGTACTTGTTGAGCCAGCAGAAAATGCGTTTTTACATTAAATCAAGTAGATTAGTGTTGCGTTTTAAAATGTTAGAACTGGAAGGTTCGACCCGTTAAAAGGTACACCTTTGTCAAATAAGCTTTTTCAAATTCATGAAATATAATCAATAGAGGTGGCATTTTTCAATTTTCGCGGATGATTTAAGTTGGTAGTTCCTGGAATAAAGGACATATTCATCTGAGGGGTTATTCTATAAAGATCGAGAATGTTGTTTTTCACAATTACCACAGTGTCGTGTCGAAACATTAAATTTTCATTAACATTTTTCTGACTTTCGACACGATACTGGGAAAAACAATACTCTCGATCCTTACAGAATAATCCCCCTGAGTGCCGATTCTCGAAAGTAAGAAAAGGGATAATTCATCTGTTAGTATTCATAGCATTTTCCTAAGAGAGGGACGTGCACCTACTTTCCAATTTCATTTTTGTTAAAAAAAAAAATGTAATTATTTCTAGGGCAATATATTTCTACCCTTACATTTATGCAACCGTAGGTAGGTGTAAAATTATATTCTATTGGAATATAGTAAGTTGTAATAAACAAATTATATGATACACAATCCTGGAAATTGAGTATAAGGGTTTATTATGAATGCTGATCTAGATGTTATCATCTGTCTGAATATACAGCCATATTTTTAACCTTAGACTTATGCAACCATTCTAACATTTATATACACATACGTAGGTATAAAATTGCATATTGTATTGATTCTCTACTTACCTTATTACTTTGAATTGCTTGTAATAGGAAAAATAAAATAAAACACATTTTTTTTCTAATCCAATAAATTATTTTATTGCTTACTATTTTTTAAGTGATGAAAATTTATATACTATATAATAGATCGGTAAATGAACCAATTAAAAAACAAAACAAAAATAAAACCTATCAAATTTCTCTTTATAAAATCGATATTTGTTTCAATAATAAGTTATACGAGACGTAAACTGTAATAATAATGCAAGTCGATACGTAATATTTATAAAATTATTTCATATATTATCATATTTACCACCAGTATAGGTAATGTAGTACCCTATTACGTTTAAAATTTAGCTAGTTATATATTACACTAATATTTATATAATAATTTATCATCGTTTACTTGTCCCATCTGCTCATATCAAGATGTAGCATAGTGAAAATTGGGAAGTTTTTCGATGGTATAATTCGGCCGAAACTTTTTTCCAACTCTGTATACGCTGTTTTGTAGTGCGATGATTAAAAGCTAGATGTCACATAGTTGGCTCGTTATTTAAGTAAATAGAAACAAAAAAACTTCGAAATAATTTTTCTAAATGTAATGTTATTTGTATATGGCAAATTAAAGTGTAATCCCATACAGCGTATATACGCTGCGAGCCAAAAGTTTGGAATCACGCGAAAGATGTTGAAAATTATAGTAATAGCACAATGTCGAATAAATACAAAGAACTTTGTTATCATTATCGTTACTGTGATGTCGATTTGAGAAAATGGTTCTTCGTATTCTAATAATAAATAACAAGTAAATATACTTTGCAGGTGCGATTTATGAAAATGTAAGCACGTCAGGGCTGTTTCTTCAACTAAATTGATGAGCGTTTGGAGTTTTCTTTTTCGAATTATTGAAAACAATAAAATCCAACACTCTCTCGAAAACTTAGCTCTCGAATGCTTAGGATCATTTCTAGCTATCTCCATGCAAAATATACTTACTTCGTTACCAGGCTGTCCTAAATTTGTAGATCGCTACAGGAATCTCACTTATTGCAAGAGATTTATAAATTGAAATTTGGCAAACTTCTTAAATTTTGTTCTGACAAATAATCAATTAAATGATTTCGATTACTTTCGATAACTTTGGAAAATTTCAAAAATAAATTGTACATTATTGCAGCAATTTTCCATGAAGAAGACGACGAACGAAAATGTCAGGTCTCATTAAATAGATTTTTTTTTCTGATTACATTGATATAACACGCATGGCGCACTAAAACACTTGGGAGAGATATTTGAACAATTTCAAAACAAAAAAAAAAAGATTTTTTTATTTCTATGTATTTTTAAATTATGAAATATCTCTTTAACTATCCCGTTAACGGCCGAAGTGTGTCATATCATTAAATTAGAAGCAAAAAAGTAATTTAATGAGAAAATAAAAGAAATACGGGTCTGTAAAAAAACTTTTGCATAAAAGCTAAAACAGCATTCACAAAATTTTTTCCATATAACTTAGTAGGCTTTGAAAACAATTGAAATATTTTTTGTTTGATTATTTATCACAAATAAATTTGACAACTTCGATAAATTTTGGGAATGTCTAAATATACAGTTTAATTTTTTTTTAACCTGAAAGAGGGCAACTTTTTTATTTGAGTAGATAGATTTAGTAGTAGTACGTCCAAAAGGAAAATTGTAGGAAATTATTTGAGTATAAAAATTTGACAAATAACCCCTTTTCAGTGTTGCCTAATATCTCAGTAGCTACTAAAACTGTTTTTTTTTTTTTTAATACCAATGCAGCATTTCAAAATTTTGAATAAAAAATGCCATATAAAATCGTTTATTCAGAATTTTGAGATCCATCAAATTATATAAAAAAAAATGGTGTTGCCATTTGATGAAATATTTATTATTAAATTTGGTAACGCAAAAAAAGTTATTTGTAATTTTTTTTTTTATTTAAGTAATTTCCTATAATTTTGCTTTTGAAGCACTAGTGTATCATTTCAAATAAAAAATGTTGCCTTATGCTAGATTAAAAAAAAAATACTGTATAATGTTACATATGCAATAATTTAAAAATGAATTGCGAAAAAAAAAAATCATATAAGTATAGCCATATAGCACCGGATATGTTACATTTAGATGGTATTTTCTGTTTTTTTCTTTCGATTAGATAATAAATTTGAAATATATAGCACTTCCGTGCCTTAGAAAACAGTGCAGATCCTATGCACAAGTTGCTTTTTGAACGGTCAATTTCTAATTGGATACTTGAATAACTTCCAAGTTATAGCAGCTGCCTAAGCAAGGAAGGAAACAATTTCGAAATAAGCGATTCTAATGAAACTTGACAAATAGGTAGATCTCATGACTTGTTTTTAAGGACTTGTAATTTGTTTGTGGCCTTACAGAGCAGCATTATACAAATGGGATACTTCAAAATATAATTCATCCAAAGAGGTTATTTCACAAATTAATGAAAACAATTGGCTTGCTATTTTTATTTACTTATTTTATTTACGAAAAGCTAAAATAGTATGCTATTTAATGGTAAAGAAATAGTATAAGACGTTATTATAATTACAGATTTCATTTTTTAATAATTAATGGAGTTTTGTTTATATTTTGTTTTAAAAACAATATTTAAGGGTTTCTCTTATTTTTTTATTAATATATACTTTGTTCTAGAATAGCACTTTTTTATTTGTTTGAGTTTTAAATATTATTATAATAAGCGTAGTACGAAATGGTTGGTCAATTCCTTATGAAACAAGATTTAATAAAAAAAAAAAATAAAAAAAAAAATAAAAAAAATCGATTAATTTTTTTTTTTTAAATTCCGATTTTCTTTTTCAACCCTGCTATTATCTGACGTTCTGCTGGCCTGTTTATGTTGAATAAGTCAGATTCTACTGCAATAATAAAAAAAAAAAAGGTTGGGATTGACACAAAACTTCCTTTGGTTGCGTAGGTCACACGCTGTTTTCTAAAGCGCAAACGGACTATGTTCACAAATATTTTCTTTGGAATCATAGAGATTAAATAATGTTTATTTGCTATCATTTCCGTTTTGTTCAAAGAAGACTATGTATATAATTGTATGTTCACACGAAATCCATAATTATTGAAACGTCAAAAAAAAACTAATAATATATTTGTATAATTCGAAAATATCTAAATTCGCGGTTTGTTTTTATTCATTCCTTTATTTGTATTTGTTTAACTACTACTGTCTTCCCTTTCCCTCCCTTTTCCCTCCTCTATTCTCAATTTCCACGCCTCCCCCTCACGAAACACGTTAGAATCCTAGCGAAAAAAAAAAAAGAACCTACTGCAGAACTAGGCCTATCTTAGATGGTTGGATCGAGGGACACCGCCAATTGTACAAGTAGTACTGGAGATTGCCGTCGCCGACGCCGAATTTCAACTGTTCGAGGAATTCTTTATTGTCCATTAAATCTAGAGCGTTGAACACGTCGAAATTCAGCTGTTTCGCCGAGATGAGCGCGTCGTTCATGAGATCGATCCACGGCGTCTTCTTGGCGACGTTGTAGAAGCTGTAGGCCGCCTTCAGCACCTTGTGGACCGGATGGTGCATCACGGTCGAGGGCAGGGTGTAGTAGCTGACGAAGTCGGTGATCTCGTCGTCCACCTCGACGACGAAGCTGTCGACTATGTCGGTTTGAGGGAGGAACCAATGGGCGAAGTCCTCTTCGGTGAATACCGGCGCCAAATCGAATTTTTCCAGGTACTAGATGGAATAAAATAGAGACGCTAAGTTTAAGCACAGATAAAAGAGGTTTGCAAGTGGCCATTGTAATGCTACAACATGATCAATAAATAGCGATTGCGTTCGTACATCTGAAGAATTTGCATTGAAACTGACGAAGAATAGGTTATTTCTGATGTTAATAGGGCAAAAAGAGGACGCCTCTGATAACTTGCAAATCATTTCAGTTTATAATCACCTAGTTATTTTACAAATGGAGGACGCCTATGTTATAATATTCAGTTAATACGGTAAAAGGAGAGATGCCTCATTCGTCCCCGTTTCAACTTTAATAGGAACAATCAGAACGCTAGAAATATACGGTAGCAATCTCAATTGTTAGATGGCGTATATTATGTTAGCAACAGTTGGTAATTTTACTACGAATCATGAGGCTATAATAAAGCCATTTGAAGTAATATTTTTAAATTACGGTCAGTTATCGTTCCATGTTAGTAGCGACAACGAATAGTGTTTATAATTCCGTTTGAAATTTTAAAACATACCGAAAAGGAAAGAAATTAGTGTTCAAACGCGTGTTCTGATGGTAGTACAACATAACTTAGGCATAAGCAATCGTCAAATTGTTAGAAAATTACATTTAAATCCATCTATTGTTGATTATAACATTAAAAAATACAGTGAAAGTGGCAGTTTTCTAAATAAAATACTAAGTGATAGACCAAGGGAGATAACATCAGATCAAGATATTGTAATCGTGGTGTCCAACAACCGAAATAGAAGAAAAACAGCTCCAGAAATCGGCGCAGAAATCAATACTGTACCTCCGAGACGATTAGCGTGTCCACGGTTAAACGTTTGCTTCGCCAAATTAATAAGAAAAAGGGGTTACAATGGGAACGTGAACATCGAAATTGGACGGTAAAAGATTGGAGCAAGGTATTGTGGACCGACGAATCCAAATTCGAGATTTTCGGTTCGCGGAGACGAATGTTTGTAAGAAGATCTGTATGTGAACACGTACACTAGAACAATGCATAGTCTCTACCGTCAAATACGGCGGTGGTTCGGTAATGATTTGTGGTTGTTTTGCTGGTACATCCGCAGATGATCTCGTAAAAATCTTAGAGGAAAATGCAATACCCTCTGGTGGACCCAAAACACACTTCAAAAATTATGCAAGCAATATTTAGAGCAGTTGGAAGAGGAAGAGACACTAACAATCATAAAATGACCACCCTAAAGCCTGGACTTGAATCCCATCGAGTTATTATGGGAAGAACTCGATTGGGAAGTAAGAAAAACAGCTCCAACTTCAGCAGATGACATGCGGAACAAACTACAGGCAGCACGGGCTCGAATAACTCCGGAAACATTGTTAAAATTAATTGCAAGAATGCCCCGATTATGCGACGCAATCATTACAAGTAAAGGAGAGGTCACATAGGCGATTCTACAATTGAGGTCAAATGAATAATTTTAATTGTTAAAGTTGTATATTCGTGTATACTTAAGTGTCAAATACATATTTTAATATTTCAATTTAAATATTTAATGGTTTACCCAGCAATTTGAGGTGTCCAAATACTTATAAGCGGTAGTGTCTACGAGAGGCACACTGTATGTTTCTGAATACAGGATAAGAACAAAAAATATAAAAACGAACAATATTTATTCTTTTTCAAAGTACTCTCCTTTACATTTAACGCACTTCGGCATCCTCTCAAACCATTCTGTAAAACAGGTAGATCAGGTTTCCTTGGACACTGCACTAACATGCTCTTCAAATGCATTAACAGCTTCCTGTGGTGTTAAAAAATGAATTCCACGTAATTTCTTCTTAATAGTTGGAAAAAGGAAGAAATCACACGGAGTTAGATCCGGGATATAAGGTGGATATGACATTAATTTTATCCCAGCAGAGCGAAGAAACTCCGTTGTCAACTTAGCAGAGTGTGCAGGAGCGTTGTCATGGTGTAACACAATTTGTTTTTTCTGAACTTTTGACAACAATGTTGGCAAGCAAATGGTGGTATACCATTCTGCATTAACTGTTTTCCTATTCTCTAGAAGAATAGAGCAAATGTAACCAGTACGGCTGAAGAAAGAGGCAATGATTTGTTTAACACAATTTCGTGATTGTTTTATTTTTGTGGGTCGCATTTCATTTTGAAACATCCATTGGGTAGATTGCTGCTTTGTTAATGGATCATAGCAGTAGATCCATGTTTCATCACCTGTAACGATATTATAAACGGCCTTAGACGTACCTTCATGATAACGTTCAAGGTTTTCTAGGCACCAGTCGACCCTTGCCTTTTTTTTTATCAGCTATTAAACAATGATACCACAACGACAACACATTCTTTTCACATTTAAATGTGTGTGAAGAATTGTCTGAATTGCAGTCTTTCCAATGCCAAGAGTTGCCCGAATTTCAATGTAGGTCACCCGACGATCTTCTTCAATCATACGACGAACGGCATCAATGTAACTCGAGGTTGTTGCTGAAACAGGACGACCTTCACGATTTTCATCCTCAAGAGATGATCTTCCCCGTTGGAATTCTTTGAACCAGTTAAACACGGTCGTCCGACTTGGGGCTTCTCCAAGAAATGCATTTTGCAAACGAGCAAATGATTCATTAAAGGTTAAACCTGAACGAAAATCATTGCACGAAAATGTTCTCGGGTCACTTCCATTTCACACTGACCGTTTGACTTTCTAAAAAATTCTGTAAGCTTTTTGAAAGGAGATATCGAATTCAAATAAACAGCGACTTATTCACAAACACTTGCTACATTATACTAACCTCAAATTTTTTGACAATTACTGTCAGTGTTGCCATATTCACAAATATACAGTGCGCCCCTCATGTATGGGGACTGGTAGCGCGGGGCTACTAGTCTCGAAGTACCAGGCTCGAACCCCGGGCCTGTCACTCTCAAAGTAAGGTTTTCCTTACTCCAAATTTGGCGAATGCCGAGGGTGAACATTTTAAGACACTCTACGGGCGCAGGCGTAATAATATCTAATGGTTAGCCGATGCCCCCTGTAATTGGCGAAAGCTGTTGGGGGATGTGAAGGCATGAGTTATTATTATTATTATTATATGGCTTGTAAAGTATATAAAATATGTTAAATCTCGTTTCTGTTGCAATTCCATGTGATCTTTTGCAAAATACTTGCACGTGAAAACGGATAATAAAAGAGTCGAACTAGTGTTTCTGTCTAACTGCTTTTTAGAATATATCCGCCAGTAGTAAATATGAACAATATTACAAAAAAAAAATATTGATTTGACGTTTTCATGTATTCCTTGACAGTATGCTTGACAATATACGAACTGACAGATTTACTATTGTCGTTTTATTGAACATTTGTACAAATAAAGGTAATTGGCGAATATGTTTTGGTGTTTCTTTGTGATGACCATCGGACAACCACATTTTATAATTTATTGCATTACAAGATCAATTTGCAAATTGAAGGCATTTATCGTTATAACCTAAATAAAGTACACAAATTATTCATTTCAATACGTAGTGGATTAGATGATTTTACGTGTTTAAACCAACGAATCTTCCATTGTGTATTTACGGCACAATATTTAAGTTTGCGATCAGATATATTCAATTTTTAAATAATAACATAAATTTATACGTATACTATATATAGCTATGACGGAGTATATTCAAATTACGCGCGCAAAGATTTGTGCCATCTAACAATTGAGGCTTAAACTAATGAAAATTACCCCCCACTATATTCCTCACGCGTTTCACTTTTTTAACGTTGAGTTTACTATCAATAAATTGACGTTTAAATTTGACAACTTCACCTGCCACCAAAATTAACCGATCCCGATCGAAAATCCGTTCGATCCAAAGATGAACCTAAGAAACACGACATGGTTTAAACCTCTAGCGTTAGTTTCTAACGCGATAGTTACGCTAGTCATGCTAGCGGTTATCATCAAAGGCATAATCTACATTCCGCTGATTCAAAGCGCTTTACCGAAAGGAACCACGCTGGAGATCGTTTACGGGCTCGAAGTTGGAACCGCCGCCCTACTTCTGATAGACACGATCTTTTGCTTCGCGGCAATAATGGCACCGTCAAAGATAACCGTTTGGAGCTACAAGTGCGTCACCATAGCGTGCGCGCTGGTTCTTGGCGTCGCGGCAGTAAATATATTTACACCGGCTAGGTGGCGGTATCCGAAAGATGACCTGATCGCCGATCTTAAACAGAAATACGGCAATTACACGAAGGACAACGACGTCAAGGAGAATCTGGACTATATCCACGAAAAGTTCAAATGTTGCGGCGCCGAAAAGCCCGGCGAATTCAGCGCCGACGACTACCCGTTGTCGTGCTGCAAATCGCTCAAGGACGGTAAATGCGTCACCCCTTATCCAACAGGTTGCGAACCTGCTATTATAAGTGAAATAAACCGCGGCCTGCTAATTCAGAGTTGCCTGCTTGCCTCATATTTTTTCGAATTTGTACCAGTCGTGTATATCGAGTATGGTATGCCACTCGACGAATTCTGAACTATTCGCTTCTATACAAGATGGGGCGAGAAGAAGTAGGCACCATATTTCAATAGTATTATTTGCAGTGTAAAAAATATTACAGACTTCATCATACCGGAGAAATTAAAATATACGTAACTTTTCATACTTGCCTTTTGATCCGAACGGCGCGGGTTCATATCCCGGTCGAGACGGTTGTTTTTTAATCACGGATAAAAATCAAAGTATGCCTTCTTCTCGGATAAGGAAGTGAAACCGTACGCCCCGTGTCAATACGATGTTTGGCACGTAAAAAATCCCTACCAAAGATTGGAACACCTCTGGATTCGACAAAATTCTAGTGGGGCTGGCTAATGATCTTAGTAATCGATGGCTAGAAGTGCGAGGTGTACTCCGTAACCCGACGCTTCGCCCAATATAACAACAACAACGTAAGTTTTCAAGTAAACAATATTTCGAGTAAAGTCCTGTACAACACAGGGTGTTCGGTTTCCACTACTTTGTAAACATAACTGTATTTCATATTGTCAAGGGTTGTTTTATTTCCACAATAGATGTCGCTACATTATCTTTTTCAATGTTCCAAACTAAATGAATACCGAACTTAATGAATATGAATTTGTTGTGTGCGCTTTTGTGGACTTTACCAGGGCCTTTGACTGTATAGATTATATCGAATTATTTCGTGTACTGGATCGTATGGGGGTGAGAAGATCGACTGGTCAGCGATTTCGCCTCTGTACTTGTTATACGTCACAGATATCGGATCATGTATTCCTATGTGTGATTACTTTATGTACGCCGATGACACGGTATTACTGTCCACCCATGTAGATCTCCAACATGCAATTATTAATATGCTAAAGGACTTTGTAAGGCAAACAAAACGAAGTATCGGCACACTCCTCACCACACAAAATATTAATTATTTTGGCACATTAAGACAAATTTGTGAAGGTGCGTCAACAGAGCCGTTAAGTTGTTCCAAAGATTATTTTAATTACGCAAATATAACGTCACTAGATGTAGAGCGTTCGTTTTCTGCATATGAACACACTTTTTCCTCGCGCCGCACTCGGTTTGCCGAAACAACTGTGGAAACATATCTAATGTTGCAGATATTTAACAGACATTATTCACTTTGTGATTTCACGGAAGACTCTTAAGACGTTAAGTGTTTGAGCACGTATTATAATTTATTTCTTACCTTCTATTCTATGTGTAAACTTTTATGCGCCCGCCACTGGCTGTTGGCGCTAATTGAGCAACTCTAGCTATGAGGAAATACATTCAAATTACGCGCGCAAAGATTAATGTCATCTAACAATTGAGACTCGAACTAATGAAACTTACTTCCCACTACATCCCTCGCGCGTTCCAGTTTTTTAACGTTGAATTTACCATCAATAAATTGACGTTTAATTTTGACAACTTCACCTGCCACCAAAAATAACCGATCCCGATCGAAAATCCGTTCGATCCAAAGATGAACCTAAGAAACACGACATGGTTTAAACCTCTAGCGTTAGTTTCTAACGCGCTGATTACGCTAGCCATGCTAGCGGTTATCATCAAAGGCATAATCTACATTCCGCTGATTCAAAGCGCTTTACCGAAAGGAAGCACGCTGGAGATAGTTTACGGGCTCCTAGTTGGAGCCGCCGCTCTAATTCTGATAAGCACGATCTTCTGTTTCGCGGCAATAATTGCACCGTCAAAGATAACCATTACGAGCTACACCTTGATCGGCATAGTGTGCGGGCTGGTTATTTTCGTCTGGCTTATAAGTTTGTTTATACCGGGTACGTTGCGGTTTCCCGACGATGAACTGATCGCCGATCTTAGACAGAAATACGGCAATTACACGAAGGACAGCGACGTCAAGGAGAATCTGGACTATATCCACGAAAAGTTCGAATGTTGCGGCGTCGAAAAGCCCGGCGAATTCAGCGCCGGCGATTACCCTTCGTCGTGCTGCAAATCGCTTAAGGATGGTAAATGCGTCGCCCCTTATCGAACAGGTTGCGCACCTGCTATTACAAATGAAATAAGCCGCGGGCGGCTAGTTCAGATTGGGCTGTGTAGTTTATATATTTTGGAAATTATACCATTCGTGTATATCGAGTATGGTAGGCCACTCGACGAATTCTGAACTATTCGCTTCTATACAAGATGGGGCGAGAAGAAGTAGGCACCATATTTCAATATTATTATTGCAATGTAAAAATATTACAGACTTCGTCACACCACAGGATTTCAAATATACTAAGCTTTCAAGTAAACAGTATTTGGAGTAAAATATATATAGGGCGTTCGATTTCCGCTACACACAATATAATGTAACGTGTCAAATTCTATTTTGTAAACATAATTGTATTTCATATTGTCAAGGGTTGTTTTATGTTTACAATAGATGACTTTCTAATGGTTTTAATATTTCACCAAAATATTTTGTCGAATACGGTAAAATTAACCTATATTTTTGAAGTTTGTTCCACGTGTCTTATATTTATATTTTGTTGATGATTTAAAGTCACTGTGGGTGTGAACCTATTTTATTTATAACTTTATTCTTACACTTTACACATGCTTTAGACTCAACCATTAAACCTAATTCAACTGCTGTTGCTAACTCCATGTTAATATGGTAGTGATTTATGATTCCGATTCCCTTTGATTAAGTTTCGCTCAGTTCTATACCATTATTTCGTGTTTTAATTCGGTTTTTTAAATATAAAATACTATTTTGTATAGGTACCTTCCTTAAACGGATACTCTAAAACTGTGGCACTGCAAGACTGAACTAGTTCAGTCTTGCTGCTGATGATGATAGCTTGGCTATCGAAACGTGCGTCGTACGAATAAGGTTGTGTAGTTTTTTATGAATGTTCATGACTACCTTCCTTAAAATTATCTTTTAAACACTTTTTAATTTCCCTGAATAAAACTTTTAAAATGCCAGGATGTCATGTAAAGAATTGTATTAATAGCGTCGCAAAAGGATTCCATTTATTTTGCTTACCAATGGTGAGACAAATACCTTTAGAAAACAAGAGTGGTTGAATTTGATTGAAACACCTGATTTGCCTCTTAACGCCAGGATCTGTGAGAGGTCAATACGTATTTTAGTCATTTTTCCGCTAGTCAAATCGAGGTTTCGCGACAAAATGGGAGAAAATTACTTCGATGTAATGCTATTCCTGATATTCTAGAGCAAAATTTAAATGATGAAACATACAATGTTAAAAGGAAACCGACTTTTGACAAAGACATTTCCGTACCTAAAAAGTTAGTAGTTTTCTAAAGATGATGATGGAAGTGAACCTTAAGAAATTAGAAATCAAACAACAAGCGATATATCTATTGACAGTCAAGGCGAAATTGAGGAGTGGGACGCGTTACGTTTTTTGTGTAATTTTTTTGCAGCAAACTGCAAGCTTACCTCTGTAAGTAATTTATGTGCCTTCGGTATATCTTTGCAAGTCAACTTCCTAAAACCGGGTGTCTTTGGCTGGTCAGGCAGTTTGTACAGCTTCAGCGTCCGTTGCATGGTCATATTTCGAGATAGATGCGAGAACTTCACCTCGATCAGCTTCTTCGGGTTGAGAGAACGGTGCCAGTACCTGCGGAGAGGAACCCTTATCAAACGGAATCAATTAATCAATGAAAATCCTTTACCTGCAAGTGACGACTGGCTTCGGTAACACTACACCAGCTGTATAAACGGCTTGAAACAGTCCGGTTAGATGAACACGTCGCGTAATCTCCCTAATCAGAACAGGCGCCACTCGTTTCGATCTCAATTTTTTATGTACACAGAGGAAATTAATTTCTACCATCTTTTGAGTCCTACAAATTTATTATTTTGATTCTAACAAAGGTGCAAGTGATCAAAGTAAGTCTTACTTATCGTAAATATTTAACGTAACTGGTATAGCTGAAATAAAACCGACTAAGCGACCACTTTTCGTAACTCGAACACCACAATGCCATTCTTTGCGCCATCCTGGAGCTTGTAATGCCCTAAACGTAAATATTTTTTTAATCATGGCCTACTAGATTTAAACAGGATTTAGACAAGAAAATAAGGTTAGAAATTCTTTTCAATGACTTGAACTGTCAACCTACTTACCATTTTAGAAAATCTGGTTGATAATCAAATCGAAACATACAATCATCATCTTCAACATAATTTTCATTTAACAAAGTGTACAACTCTTTCAATACTAATGGATCATCTAAATTTAAAGTCTCCCATTGAAAGCCATCCGGTAAGCTGTACGGCTCAGCCCTAATTTCCGTTGGATCCTTATCAGGTTCGATAGGTTCGTTAGCCGTAATCTTTTCATCTAAAAATATGTACGCAATATTTCACTGCATTTACCCATTAATATAAACATGTGTACCCATTTTTGGAACAGGCTGCGTACTCCAGAATTGATAGGATTTATGCAACGCCTCCTCGGGGGTTTTCGCAGGCTTCTGATAGATCGAAAACATCTGCATTGCTTCCCTCAGGTCTTTAATCGAGATATTCCCTAGCGAATTGAAATCCTGTCCCTCCAATATTTCGATCTTGTTCTTTTCCTCCTTTGGGGGCTCTTCGGCTGGCTTCCCACGCCGCTTTTTACTATTCGAGAAAGTTTAGAGGTTATGTTTAAGTAATTAAATAGAATTGGGCGGCGTTTTATTTTAAAGGCAATCTTTTCGATGCGAATAATAAGCGTCGTATAAGATTTTCAATTAATCGAGAGCAAATAAAGCGATAAACTTATCGATTAGCTGCTGAAAACAGAAAATCTCACACATTGGGAGGTGAATTTCGTATTTAATGGGTAATATACGTAGAATACATAAGTGGTTGGTTTCTTCTAGGAGAACCTGAGTGAACGAGAATAATTTCGCATACCTTTTCGACTTTTTACTATCCGCATTGCCGTCTAATTGTGATCTTTCCTCGGGTAAGATCTTTTTGTCCGACATTTTTATAGTAAAATTTCTGACAACTAAAACGATTGTCACTTCATGGATACGTTCAGAAACTGAACTGATTGAATTCGAATTAAAAGATTACTTTTTTGGAAAATAAATTACAAATTAATTAGTTTATTCGAATTAATTTGAACTCTTAGTAATTTAACGTGTTTAGATTATTGTGAAATTGAATTGTGAAAATAATGGAGATAAAATAAAGTACGTTCAGCAACTGTCATTGAAGGGTTTCATATCTTCAAACGTTCTTAAACGTTCGGGTAATTGAAGGGATAAATAAAAGAAGACTAATAAAAAAATTTAAACAACCTAATCTATGTTGATAATAAATCCACATCCAATTAAATAAAGCTAAATACATCTAATTTATACTTTAGAATTATCGAATTCGTACAGCGTATGCGCATAATATGCAAAAGCTTTCGCGATCGATAGCTTCCAAATGAGAAAGGTTTTTTTTGCTTCCAACTTTTCTCCGAAACGCATCTCTCCCGCCCCGACAACGTCTTTATTTCTCCGGAATAAGGTTGGAATAATGGAATTTCAGTAACGCAATTCATTCACGGTTTTCTATTCGGGCAGTTTCGAAGTCGCTTTTATCGGACCGTATTGCGAGAGCGCGCCCTGTCAAAAATGTCCATCGGTGGTGGCGTCAGCATCACCGAAAGGAGCTACATCCTGGAGAGTCGAAGGAATTTTTCCGAAGAGCGCGTAAGTTTGCTAATACGCGCTTTGAACATTTCGAGAATTATTTTTAATTTTCGACAGATTTTTGAGTGTCTATAACGTTAGATTTTTGAATTCTAATTGGAGTAGGCGTTTCTTAGGAGATGCGATTGGATAAATCAATAAAATTTGGTAACTTTCGTTTTGAAGTGTTGATTTTGATTATGGGAAATTTGGCAGCAAATTTCAATTATTAATTAAAACCGTTATGATCTGGGGTAATAATATTTATGAAAGAAATATTTCCCAGGTAAAAAATTACGAATTATGTTATACTTCTTTTGTACTATGCATGTTAAATATGTTGTAATATCTTTGATATTCAAAGATTCACTAAATTCACACACAGAATAATTTTCTATATAGTATATGCAATATAATCAGAATATGATCTTTTTAAATATATAACAATAATGTGTTAGAAAGGGCTGAACTATAAAATTAAGAAAAATCGATAATAATAAGGTCTATACCGGGTGTGCCAGGTTCAATGCTACAAGCGATATCTTCCTTATTTATAAAGATATAAGATCGAACAAGGTGTCGAAAATGGTTTGCAGAATCCTGAATTCTAAATCTACCCCTACTAAACCACCCTCGAAGAAACCCTCCTAACAGAGTAGTTAGTATAGAAGAAATGAAAATAAATGCACTGGCTTCTGTTAGATTAAATCCTCATATTTCAGTTAGAACTGTAGCAGGAAATATGGGAATAAATAAATCAACAATACAGAAGATACTAAAGTTTCACAAATATCCTTTTAAAATTCAGTGGCGAGAAAATCCTCATTGGATGCGTGAGACTCATTTTCAGGTAATATGGTGTGTTAATATTTGGTGCAGATTATTTAATGAACGTATCAATAGTCCATACATCTTTGAAGAAGCTTTGACACGGCAACGTTATTTTAAATTTTTTTACATAATGACCTTCCCGAGTTAATGGAAGATATTCCATTAGCAGAGCGCAATGATTTGTGGTAGCAACAGGATAGCTCTTCGCCTCATAACTCGTGGTTGGTTGAAGAGGATTTACATGATATATATTACAATAGATGGATTACTAACGGCCCTATTCAATAGCCAACTCGCCGAATTATTAATGCATTTAATGTTTTACATTTTTTGTAAGAATTCTTTTTGTTATTTATTATTAATATGGTCGTTTTGTATTAAATATTTCTTGAATGCAATTTTCTTTTATACCGTTGTATTCCTAACTTCTAGTACTTCAATCATAAAGTCGAAAAGATGGGGGGTGCAATTTTAAAAAAATGATTTGGGGGAGTTTTCTTAGAGGTTAAAAGTTAATCTTTTAGGATTCTGCATTGAATCTGGAGCGCCCAGTATATCTAAAAGTGACCTTTTCGAAATTGGGCATCTTTTTTTTTAATTTTCACATTGCTGGTGACTTTTATCCTTGATTATTGCAAATATTTGATATCTTTTGTGTTTCATCCTTATTGTTTTCATTCAGAAAGAGTAAAATATAATGTTTATAATGTTTAAAATGTTTAATTCGAGCTTCATTTACTTTTAAAGCAATCTAGACTAAATATATTTCATACTAAACTGTTTTAGAAGTCTACATACAATGTGTAAACTTAAAAAAGCAGCTATAAGTGGGTGCGTAAAGAATTATCGTTGCCCTGTTATGCGTTAAAAGAAAATTTCATCTTAGGTATCAAAGAATCAATAGTATGTATATCGCAGTATAAAACATTTCATAATAGGTTAGCAAATTCATTTCGTATTATTATATCGTAATGGATACAACACTTTTATGCCGGTGGAAATTTACAACAATGACTATATCTCTTGTTGTGATACAAGCGGTTTAAGGTGGTTTTC
This sequence comes from Dynastes maya, assembly GCA_029619315.2. Taxonomy (NCBI): domain Eukaryota; kingdom Metazoa; phylum Arthropoda; class Insecta; order Coleoptera; family Scarabaeidae; genus Dynastes; species Dynastes maya. The sequence continues at coordinate 13,979,935 of JAROYE020000014.1, forward strand.
TCTTGTTAAAACAAACGTATCTCACATTATGTACATAGAGTCTAGGAATTCAATCGCTCGAATATGTGAGAGATCGATTTTTTCACCTCAATTATGGAAAACTTGTACCGATAGGAGATATTTTAGAAGATAACCTATTTCGACTCTCCCAAGAAACGTTTTTAAAAATGAAATCAATGATTTAAAGAATGTTTTATATTAAAGCAAGTAACGTGAATATTATCACCGGCGGTTATCGTTTCAAAAATTGATAAAAACAATGCTGTTTTGTTGATAGGAATACCGCAATCGGATCACGAAAAATAACTGTAACACACTAATAATAAGCAAGTCCCATATACGTACATACATAGGCTTACAATACGTCGCGGTTTGATAGGGACAATCACGTTCCGAGACATCGGTTCCAGTGTCCCGATTAAAAATACAACCACCGTTTAACTAAAAACACGAAGTTTAAACAAATTAAATGTTGAAAAAGAAAACAAACACATTTCCACCAAAAGAAATCTTAGTACATCAATTTATATTGATTTTGAATCTTTATTTGTAACTACTTGTATAAAATCTAGTGTTCTGTCAGTTGTGAGCATTCTGATAGCTTTTACGTTTTATAATTCCTAAATTAGAAATTGTGTTTACGATGCCCAAAAGGATCTGAAGCTCTTGGTGCAGGAAGGTGTTAACTCAAAATGCGTAGTTTCGAAAAAACTGGTTTAAAGTTTTATGGGCAGAATTTTTTTGTTAAACATTTTTCACTATTTCTAGTGGGTGATAGTATATTAAAATATATTCAAAATTATTATAGTTAGCAAATTCTGTTGAAATATAGCCCTAGTTTTGGAAAAACTTGGAAATAAACTGAAAATTTTCAGTTAACTCTTTTTTTACAAAATTACTATAACGACGCACAACCAATCCAAAAAAATCAAAAGAGTGTTAGTGCAAAAAAGGTTTTTTAAATTTGAAAATGTGTAAAAAATCTTAAGGAATTATATTCAGTCGCCTCTTTCCACGTTATGGTAAAATCCCCTCAAGTTGTCATACTTTTTTGCTGAAATCGGTGGAGGTTTATTGATTGTCGTAAAAATCACATTATCAATTTTATTTGGCATTCCTAATCATCTGTCTATTTTTTCTCATATCAACAACAGTCCATTCTTCTTCATCGAATGAATATCTATATTCAGTTTTTCCAAATTCTTCTATTTGTATCCATCTTACTTCTCTAGACGGAAATTTCTTTTCTGATTTCCTTCTGTGGACGAGTTCTAACTTTCTGGGTAGTTCCTTGATATCAACAAATTTGTCATTCTAGTAATATTAAATGGTGTCTTTCTTTATGATTCTGTCATGCAATGAGTCCTCGTAAACAGCGTCAATGTCAGCAGTCCTTTCCATCATTATTGATCATAGAGATATAAAATCGAGTAAGATGTCATCGAAAATCGTTTTAAAAATTCTGAAAGATATACTTTTTAAATCTACCCCTACTAAAGCACCCTCTAAGATACCTTCCCCAGACCAACGTTTAAAATTGCACCATTCATCGTGTCCAACTTTATGATAGAAGTATTAAAAGTTAGAAATACAACGATATAAACAAAAATTTCATTCAACAAATAGCTACTAATAAAAATTGATGATGGACCGACGAGGCACGACTGGTTTGGGGGAGGTTTCTTAGAATATGGTTTACTAGGGGTAGCTTTAGAAAGTATATCTTTTAGAATTTTGCAGACCATTTTCGACGACACTTTGCTCGATCTTATATCTCTATAAATAAGGACGATATCGCTTGTAACATTGAATCTGGGACACCCGGCATTTCTATATACATTTCCCAAAACTCCAAGTCCAACGTACGAAATAAATAAAAGAACCTGAGTAGGTATATATATATATATGTATATTTAGCAGCAAAGAGAGACGAGGAAAAACGAAAGCTCTTCCCAGAACTTTTCACCGTTGCTAGGCGCTTTTTAAGATGTACTCCCACTCTAACGGAAGCCCGGGCAGAGCAACCCGGGGTGGGGCAGATCACCCTGGCCGTTTCCTTGGTTTCCACCGCCCCATTTAAAAGGAGGCACAGTCAGGATTTTGGTTTATTTATTTCGGCACCTCGGAATGTAGCTGTAAGCATTCCGAGTGCTCCTTAATTTTAGTTTTGACATGAGTACCTTTTAGATGAGCATCTAGAAGGTACTCATTGAATTATGGGGTTTTATTTTCGTTATGTTTGGTTGGGATTTTTCATAGTTTGATGATGAAGTTTCCCTTAGTTACGTTATCAGTTTCCAAAGGTAATTATTGATTGTTCCTTAATAATCAGTAGGTGGTGGTATAAATGAAAGACTTTTATTTGCATAAATTTATGATTTGGTATTTTTTTTTTGTTACAGGGCAGCAGTATAGAGTCCAACGAAAATGCCTTCGATGATATGAAACAACTTATCAGTGTAAGTGACACTTATTCCTTAAATATAAGAAAAAAATCATTATATTTGTACAAAATGTTGAAAAATCTATTATTTTTGCAAAAATAAATTCTCTCTTCAAGTTCAAAAATATTATAGCCAATCAAACTTTTGCTTATGGCTCTTTTTTGAAATAGCTATCCTATATCTTCTAAATGATTTCTAAAGTAATTAGTAATTAAAGAAAAAAATATTGCACCAACGTAAATTAAAATTTAATCTCGGATTAAGTCAAAATGTCAGGTAGAATGTGACGCGTCGGTGCAACTGTTCATAATTCAATTCAAAATTACAATAGCAGTCAAATATTTTAGATTCATTTCATTAGAAAATACAGGCAAAATATTCCTACAAAATCAATAATTTAACCCCCCGTTTGCACAATACCTTTTAATCCTGGATTAACTTAATCTCCGATTAAAAATTAGTCCGGTAACTCTGTAACATCAGTATTACATCATCTATTTATGGTCAATTGGACCAACGTACATTAAAATTTAATCTCGGATTAAGTCAAAATGTCAGGTAGAATGTGACAGTCGTTCAGTTTAATCGACTGCAATTGTCACATTATATCTGTCACATTAACTTAATTCTGGATTACATTTTAATTCACGTCGGTGCCACCGTTCATAATTCAATTCAAAATTACAATACCAGTCGAATATTTTAGATTCATTTAATTAGAGAATAAAAGCAAAATATTCCTACAAAATCAGTAATTCAACGCCCCGTTTGCACACCTTTTAATCCTGGATTAACTTAATCTTCAATTAAAATTTAACACGTAGTTAAATTAATTACTGTTTATATGTACATTTTGAGCTGATTTAAGGCATTGTTTAAGCATTAATTAGAATTAAAATGACATTTGATGCGATTGGCAGTGCAAAAATGTGTTAGGGTCTATTTTAAACAATTATTTATTCTAATTGAAATAAATTCTAGTTAAATTTATGTAAATAACAGCTATCTCCTTAATATTTGACCCTTTTTTATGTTAAAGTTGATAGATGTCAAACTGATTTAATCACAGCATTTAACAACGAATTAGTTTAGTCCATGGTTAAACTAATTCGTGATTAGTGGCATTGCGAATTTGAGTTAATCATAAATCAACATGCAATTCCATGATTAAATATTTAATTTACTTTCTATAAATCGGGGGCTGGGCTTAATCCAATATCCAAGGCCTACCATTATGAAAAACTAAATGACTTACAACTTTCTAAAAATTAAAAATGAAATAATAAAGAAAAAATTTGATTTTCTCATATAAAATATTTTGCAGTGATTGAAAGGGCGTGGTTCTTTAGGGTGTGGTCAGTTATACTTTAAGTTCCACATTTTATAAAAGAGCTTTTGTTAATTGAACAATAACATGAAATATTCTCTTGAAAATTGCAGTATCATTGAGAGGGCGTGGTTTTTCAAGTATACGGTGTATTTGAATTTATTAAAATGAGTTTTTCATTCAGAAAGTATAATTTGTTTAGTACTTGAATCGAAGATTGTTAAACATAAAAAAAGCTATTACTGGGTAACTTTCAATGATGTTCTAAAAGAAAATATTTAGAAGGGACTAGTTCATTTTCTGCAAAAAAAAAAATTAAGAATAATTCTAAAAAATGTTAGAATTTAACAATTCGATTATCATACATAGCTTTTCACGTACATAATAAACCATATTCTGCTCCAAATCCCAGATTTTTCCGACCCCTCAAGCCACCCCACCCAATCCTTACATCCTGCGAGCTCCACCCATGCTGATTTCCCCTGCAACGTATCCTAGCAACCTTCGCCCGGGCAATCCGCCGGTTGCTAAGCAACAACAGCCAGTCCGGGAATCCAATTACTTATCTTGGCGTTCTCTCTGGTTGTTTCCAGGACGACGAAAACGAGAAGACAAACAGCTTACCCTGGGCCAGCTTTAATTTCATCAATTCCATCATAGGAAGCGGCGTAATAGGCAAGTTGTTTTTGCTGTTAAGGAAGGGTGCGCTTGAAAGGGAAGGGAAATCGATGAAAAAAAAAGAATTAACTATTTTTTTTTTCGTAATACAGCTGAATATTAAGATATGAAGTTATGTAATTCTTCTGTGATGAATAACTTTACAACAGAATACTTGCTTTTGCTCTAGGAATAAACTAAGGGAAACAATTTTTTGTCAAGCTACTTGATCAAATTGATTCAACAGTTGTTTTTCCTAATTAGTTTCTTGTTAAAAAATGTTTTTGCGCATTGGAAAACTATTAAACTATAGCAGTTAGGATGATGATCTGGCGCTGTTAACATTTACGGCAATATGAATCAACAAGTCCATTTGCTTCGTTTAGGAACCGTTGAACTTTAATTCTCGACCAGATCGACTTAGTAATAAATGTAGCTTTGTGAACTCTTGAGTTATATTTTTGCAATTGCCTGATATTGTAAAGTAATTTTGGGTTCTTTTTTGCAAATTTAATCAAGATTGATCATTGTATATCGATAGTGCTGTTTATTCATCCTTAACTGGAAATGGGACATCTACTGGTTAATACTATTGTTTAGATCTTTGGATAAAACTGGATATTCCCAGTTAAGAGTTAAAGTAAAAGCAATTGGAACTGAGATGTTTTTCTCAAAACGATCTTTTAAAGCAATCTGTATGTTTATCTTCTACGACATTTTGAAACCGGTTGTGACATGATACGCACAAGATACTATTGAAGATGACACAGTACACAACGACAAGGAAATGTACACAATTTCACTTGCAGAATTTAATGAAACGTGGATGGTTTGTAGACCTTGTAAGACTACGGAAAATATCGGGTTTTTTTCGGCTGAGAAACGGTTCTGAAGAGTGAAATCGGGTTTTGAGAATCGGAGGTTTCTGAGTTTCTCGTTATTAATTATTACCTACTGGATATCCATAATAATTATCGATACATATAGGCGTTTAGTATTTTTAAAGGGCTTAAAGGTTTAATGGGCGTGACCCTCACTCCCACCCCTATGTCCAAAAGGGTGTGTATCTGATTTTATGGTTATTATATTAATTTTGGCATACCATTGGCAGTAAACGTATGAAATTTTGCTTGACCTTAGAAAATGACTATATACAGTATTCGGATGTCCCAGATTTAGTCGCACACCCAATATAAAGGTTATTTGAATAGATAGAAGATTATTTTTTGGAAAGAAAATCTAGGGCAGGAAATGTACTTGAAGCTGCATCTTATGATAGGATGATAGGATGACAGGATGGTCCACAAATTACCCAGTGAATAAAAAAATATTTTTTAATCGGCAAGTCATATTTTTTTGTCAGATATTCTGCCTCTCTTAGATTATCGCTTGACAATCATGTGTCATTTAGTTATTTACGTTGCGGCGTTTTGAAGTTATTGAATTTCTTCACTCCTCCTATGATTTTTTTGTAACTGGACAACAAACACTTTGTTGCAATATAATTTTTATAAATCAAAACACATTTAAAATATAAGCTTAATAACACAGCGAAATACAAATTAAAAAAAAAAACCTTATAAACATTGTTCGAACGTAAATTATACATCGTTAGAATTACAATATCTCATATGATAAAATTAATAATATCTAATAAATTATAAATGTTATTCAAATATCTAATAAATTATAAATGTTATTCAAATAGTCGTTCTTTTGCCCTGACGCAGGCCTCATAGGAGGTATAAGGCCAGCTCAAATCTCTCGTAGAAGAGAGTCGTACCATTTCAGGAGTAATACAACGACAAGCCTGGATGATTTTATCTTTTAAATCATCAAGTTCCCTTAGCGGAACAACATAAACGACATCTTTCACATAATCCCAAAAGAAAAAATCTTGAGGTGTCAGGTCTGGAGATCGAGCGGGCCTCTATTGTCAATCCAAGAATCTTAAAATGTACGATTTAAAAAATATATAATTACTGCACTGTGATGGAGCACCGACATGCTGCTACCACATTGTTATCCTTTCTTCAAGTGAAATTTCCTCTAAAAGTTCTGGCAAGTCCTGAGTTAAAAAAATTAAGATATCTTTCACCCCTAAGAGTAGCACTGTAAAAATATGGTCCAATTATACAACCACACCAAACATTTGTACCCCATATTTTGGATTTTCAACCGACCAATAATGAAAGTTGTGCCAATTAACGACGCCATTATTGTGAAGACGAGATTCATCATTCTATAAAATTCTATCTAAAAAATCAGGTACCTCATTTATTAAATGATGCATTGAAGCAATAAATTCCAGTCTCCTATCAAAGTCGGCAGGACGACACCCATGCACTCAATGCACTTTGAATGGATGATATTTATTTTGTTCGAAAATATTGTACACCTAATTCGTTCTACGTTTCTTATGGAACAAGATTAGTCCCAACATATGCCAGTACACTTACAACATTTTCTTTATTTCTCACATAATTTGCATGACGTTTCAATTGCGAAGGAAATTAACCATTTTCGATTCAATGCATTGAGAAGGAAATGCTCTAGGATAAGGTACTCGATGTCCTGAACATTTTGCTTTGTAATCGAATTTCCCCTAAGCGATCGTTTTTCCATACTCTCCATAAGCAGTAAACATATAAACATATTCATTAGTATTGAAATTAAACGGCATTTTTTTTAACGAAAGGAAAAAAATTATTGGATGACAGCTGATTAAGTATATACAGTATAATTTAAAAAATTTAATTGTTCACTAATAAATGAGTGTCAAAACTATTGTTGGTAATTCTCTTAACAGAAACGCAGAAGCCACCGTTTTTCAAAACCCTATTTCCCCCAAAATCGTTTCTCATTCGAAACGGAAACCGATATTCTAGTCCTATAAGATCTGCAGACCACACAAGTTTAATTAAATTCTGGAAGTGCAGGTTGGGTTCCTTTTCTGCCAGTCAGATATGAATAGAATTAAATTTACCCGGATCAAATAAAATGCGCGATGTTAGGGCAAATGGTGTAGTAAGACACATGCTTTTTTCCTCCAGGCATCCCTTACGCTCTACAAGAAGCGGGTTTCGGTTTAGGTTTGATACTCCTCTTTTTGGTTGCCTACATTACCGACTATTCCCTAATCTTGATGGTCCGCAGCGGTCATATCTGCGGCAAATTCTCCTACCAAGGCATCATGGAAGCGGCGTTCGGTAAACCTGGTTACGTCTTATTGGGAATACTGCAGTTTGTCTACCCTTTTATTGGTAAGTGCAAGCGTTTCAATTTTTAAAAAATAAGCATACCTGTGGAACCGGGTGATTCAGTGTACCTGTTGTTGTTAAAAAAGGCATTGATTTCATTTTTTCCTGCATATTATAAAGTTAGAATTTAAAATTTTTCTATTACCAAGAAGGTATTATTTCTGGTTTAACCGGAAGTCGCATCAACTTTTAAATAGAACGCAATACTTTTTTATTGCCTCTCTTTTCAATGATGTTGTATATATACAGGGCGAGTCAACGATCAAGTAAACTAAGTTTGTGATTTATCCGTAAAATTAGCGATAAAACTGTATATATCGTATGATATGGCTAGTAAGTCCGCGATAAAAAAGTAGTTAATTTTTTAATTCTACGCCTGATTCTAAAACTTTTTGTTATGTTGAGACCTTGCAGTTTTCGAGATATTCAGCTTTAAAACTCAAAATTCACGTTTTCAAGCATCTATTTAATTGAAAATTTTACCGTCGTTTCTATAAGAAAAGCGTAAGTGGAAAGACAAATGTTAAGTTAATAGATACCCTATAAAACATTTGAGATATCGGCTACAGGATGTTGACCAAATTTATCGGTTATTTTACTAAAAAATCCATGATTTCAGCCATGGTTTCCTATAACGTGGTAGTTGGCGATACTGTAACGAAAGTGATAGTCAGATTAACTGGAATCGAACACGACTCGGTCTTCGCCAAAAGGGAGATCATAGTCCTCATAGCCACCTTTCTCATAACCATACCGTTATGCCTCTACAGAGACGTCGCCAAACTGGCCAAGATTTCCTTCATCAGTCTGGTGTGCATCGGATTCATTTTAATAACCATCTTTATCAGGATCGGGACCATGAGAGTAATAGTGTAAGTCATTTTTCTTCGAAAACGTACCAATTCAACAATAACGAAGATGTTTTGCTTTGCTTTCGCGAAGCCCCAGCCATGACAACGCTTGGAAGTTTGCCAATAGCGACATTGTACCGGCAATTGGCATTATGGCGTTTGGTAAGAGGGAACTATTTAGAAAAAGGCACAGAACTAAGTAATTTATTTACAGCGTTCATGTGTCACCACAACACCTTCTTGATCTACACCTCAATACAGGACGCCTCCCAGAAGAGATGGGATATTGTAACCCATGCCTCAGTTGTCACCTCCCTTTTGGTTGCTTGCCTCTTCGGCATCGCCGGGTATGCTACTTTTACGGCATATTCTCAAGGTAAGTGTCTATACTATGACTTGCTACTGAATCTTCATCTAGAACCCTGAATCATAATTAATATGTAAGTCTTTGCAATGTCAGTGTGGTAGTAACCGCTATTCTATTGTTTCCAGGCGATCTCCTCGAGAATTACTGCTGGGACGACGACCTAATGAACATCAGCCGGCTACTTTTCAGCATAACAATCCTCCTCACCTATCCGATAGAATGTTTCGTTACCAGAGAGGTCATCCAGAACTCTCTGTTCAGCGCACCCGTCTCCGAAAGGACGCACTATCTGATCACCCTGTGTATCGTCGGCTCGGCTTACCTCATATCCATATCGACAGATTGCCTCGGAGTAGTCCTGGAACTAAACGTAAGTGCACAAGTGCGAAAGTAGTTTGAAAAGTTTCCAGCCTAACACAGAAATAAGTTTTCTTTTGTCAAATTCAGTTATACCTTCTTTCCAATCTTCTGGGAACGTCTCATTTATCCATATTTTATCAATCAACGGTTTAATAATATTTACAATTGTGACTATGTCCATCTTTAATATATCCGCGGTGATCATATCGTTCCCGGGAGCTTTCCCATTTTTCATTTCTAGCGGAGATTGAGATATTTCTTCTCTCGTGGGAGTATCTGTGCTTATGGGTAGTTCAGCTGTATCTATTTCTTGCGGGTTTTGATTGCCTTTATTTTTACTATTCAATATTTCTTGAAAATATTCCCGCCATCTTTCTGTTTGTTCCTTTACTGTGTAGATATTTCTTCCATTTTTATCATGCAGTGGTAGATCTTTGTTATTTCTTTTATTACACGTGAGTCTTTTCTGGCACATATAATTCCTTGATGTCTTTTTTTATCTGCAGCAATTTGTGCCTCGTTTACAATATTTTCAATACATGTTTGTCTTTCTTTATACTAATTCTCACGGCTTTACTGCATTTCTTATATTCCTGTTGTAACTTTTTTTTGTTTTTGTTGTTTAAAATTCTTCCTTTGATTTTCCTTCTTTCATTTATTTTTTACCATGATCCAGCGCTCATCCATTCGGTTCCCCCTTATTTTACTTTAGACGGTATCTGTTTTGTAACATTCTGTAAATGTCTCCTTGCATTTTTGCCATGATTCTTCAACAGGAAAGTCGTAATTAATACTTTCCATTGCTTTTTCTAGCTTTCCTATAATTGCCTTTTTGGTGTTTCCATCTAATGTATTGGAGTCAAGCAATTTTTATGTCTCTTATTTATCTTTCCATTTATCATAGTTCTTTTATCGTGTAATCTAATCTTTGCAATTATCAGATGGTGGTCCGAGTCGATGTCGGCCCCTCTCCTATTTCTAACATCCAGCAATATTTTCCTCCATTTTTGTTGGATACAAAAGTGGTCGATTTGGGCTTCGGTTTTTGATCTGGAGACACCAAGGTTATTTTATGATTATATTTTGTATTTGAATAATGTACCACCCACACAGAGCTCGAAGATACCACAAGTCTCCAGTAAGAGTTCTCTATTATCATTTCTACTTCCTATGCCGTGTTCAAAATCTTCCCTGGAATTATATTACTAAAGTATTTTTGACGAATAACGCCTTGTTCATTTTGGAGTTTGAAACTTTTCAGGGCTATTGACTATATCGACCCTTCTATTATGCAGGGAGTTCCCATACTTGAAGCATTTGTTTTATACAAATTATAAAACTGAAAAATAAAAATTAATCATTTTCCAAATTCCATACATAAAACGAACAGAAATTTACACTTAGTAATTATAAAATAATCAAATATGGTTCTGTATTTCCTGTTGTTCAATTCATTCCATTATTATAAGTCTAAGTTACAAAAGAAATAGTCATGCCACCGCCGCAACTGAACAAAAAACGCTAACACATTTAATATCCCCCTTACTTTACGAATACTCTGTACAATAACTCTTGTACGATATCTCCTTTTTTTTTGGTACGTTTCAACAGAATTTCTTCTCTATATACAGGGAGTTTTAGCAGCCGTACCTCTAGCATATGTCCTCCCTGCATTAAGTTACCTACAACTCGAAGAAGGCTTCATCTTATCTCGGAGAAAGATCCCAGCCTTAGCCGTGGTCATGTTCGGTCTGACGGTCGCCATTTTAGGTGCTCTATTTCTCTTCGTCGACTTCAGCGAAATCGACACTTGTTCGCATGGTAAAATCATGCCGTACTGTTTAAACACCACCTTTACTAACCATTCGGTGGCAGTTTAATTGGTAAAGATCATTCCCAAGCGGTCCACTATGAAGTTATCTACTTAGATCGGTTATATTTAAAAGTATAAGCAAAATATCGTGCCATATATTAAACAGCGAAACAATTTTAAAAGAAAATTACTAACGATTAATTCTCCTGAAGATTATAGTACGTTAAAATTGATATATTTTTGAGAAAGCTTGACGGGCATGTTTTATATTGGAATAGTTCTGATTTATTTGCAGCTAACTTCGATTTGGTGTCAACCTTTTACAATGCAAGGAATCGACGCGATTTCCATGAGATGAAATTGAAATTTTCTAATCTAGTTGAGATCATTAGGTTTAAAGAATTAAATGCCTTATATATATATCTAATTTTTGAAAAAATAGAAAGAATCGTTTAAATTTGACTTGTTGAGAATTTCATCGGACCCGATTTTGACCACATCAAGAAGGAATCGGCGCAATATTCTAATCTAAAACATGACCGTCTTTGACTACTTTTCTAAAATAGATGAAGATAAAAAAAATATTATTGTTGTCCTACTCAAAGAAATTTTATGAAAAATGATCAAATTTTAAACGTCCAAAAGCTATACACAAACATATATATATAGATATAAAACAAATATATACAGGGTGATTCGAAAAACTTACTTTTAAACAATCAAAGATATTATAGATAATATTATTCAAAGAAAAGTGTGTGCCAAATCAAGATATCATAAAAAACAAAAATACACCAAAGGAAAAGATAACAGCAAAGAGTTTTTCGGAAACATCCTGTATATATTTGGAGGAAATGTACAGTATTACTATATCAAAAATTAGTTTATATATATCATATAGATATTATATTGAAAAGCACACAAAAACTTTGTGATAAAACAATGTCTGTTGAGTTTAGAGCAAAATTTTTATATTTTTTGTTAATAATATTGGTTATAGTAAGATATATAAATCATGTTGAGAGAAATTCAATAAATTTATAGCAATAAGATGAGTATAACATGCATAACTAATGTATTGTAAGGTACAAGATTTGTTACTGTTGATAATGCCTTTTTTATTTCTTGAAGGTGGTACTACTGCGTTTTTTGGGGGTGGTATTTAACGGTTAAATACTCGATATCGATCAATCAAAATAAAAATATATTGGCAAAACAAAATTACATCATTTTTGACTGAAAATTCTGCTTTATATTCATAACGACACAATCTCAATCACCAGCAATTAACAACGACAAAAATCATTTTAAGAAGTCCAGTATTTTAGGAAATTCTTAAACATAGATCAAGTACGATTGGTTCTTTTTTTTGGAAGATGCAGACCAACGAACTGCTTCATTTTTTAATTTCGTAAAATATCTGGAAGTTTTCGGCAATAACCAATAAGAAAAAAAAACAATAAATTGTGCGTTATATTTGAAATATATATCCTAATTTTTGGAGGATATCTTGCGAGGGACTTTCCAACAAACTAAATAATTGTCCAATAAATATTTATATTGTGATTTTTGATTTGGAGCTTGGTTGTTATGAATTTAAACAAGAAATAAATCCCAAATTGAAAGATTCGGATTGGCTCACGCAAAAAAATATCAAAAAAGGACCTGCAAAAAAAATATAGGCTTCTACGATCGTCGTTTATCACATAAAGGTTCTTCCAAATTGGACCTACTTATATGAATATCATACTTATCCAGTTCTTCCAAAGTGTATTCAATTATTGAATGTATTTATATCCTTTTGGGTTATTTTATTCAAAGACGTAGACTGCGAAAACCCTGCAATTTTGGTAATGTCGATATCTTCCCATTGTATTTACCTTTTCTTTTAAAAAAAGGAAAAATATGGAATTCGAATAGTTCAATTTCTAACCAAATCTACGTGATCTACTTGATTTACTGAGTATAACTTCGTCGAATATAGCACCATAAAGTGTGTCAATTACAGAAAAACAGAAGGTGAAGACAATGTGAGGTTATGGAATTAAAAATGCACTCAGCCATTGCTTTGGAGACGTTACTAAGATTAGAGGGGTGATTTGGTAGTCGTTTTGGGATGCCTTCTACATCGTAAAGTAAAAAATGCAACGAAAGGAAATTGCTACGACGTAAGGGGTTATGTTTGAATGCAAGCTTCTTAATTATTTGCTATTTGGGGAAAAAAACTAGAACCCCAACTTTCAGACGGTGTGGGATTCTAGTATCCTTTACTTCAAATGGTAAACGGTGTAGAAATTGCGTTAAAAAGTAACTCCCAGCGTTGGTATGCATTTCCTAGTGATTTTAATCTCATAAAAAGAAAAAAAATAAAGCTCTAAGTTATAAAAATAGCTTAACATCGTAATAATTATAAGTTGTTTGGTAACAACAATGTACTATTGTCCCTTGGAGATAAAAAGCCCTTGTAATTTTCGGATTTGATTTGAAAATGAAGAAGATTTTGTTTTCCTCGGTTATTTAAGCTTTGTTTTCAAAGAAATTTGCTTTTCTTTAAGGTTCAAGTTCAAATCGTTTTGGAATTCTCTTGGGTGGGATTGCCATTCATTTTTCTGCTTCACCCGTATGGCAATCTTAATCCCCACTCATTTAGTTCCTTTATAACCAAATAAAATGCAATGTTTGCGTTTGTTTTTGGGGTTACTATTGTTTCCAAATGTATAATCTAACGGGAATCAAGAAAATCAATATTACGTAAAGTTTCTCTTACGAAAAAACGCACAATCTTAGATCTTCCCAAGTGTTCCTCTGATATATCCCATTCTAATTTTCCACTGTGTAAAGGAAGAAGATTTTCTTGGTTCCCATGTAGATTATAATGAAATTCTGTTATGCTTTACGTTAGAATGGATTTGCGCATATTTTTTTTTTGGTATACAACAAAAGCAATTGAATGCAAAGAAAAGTGTTTGGAACAGAATACATCACTCTCACGTCATTCATCGTTCGTTCGCATCAATCACTTATTCGACGTCATAAATTGGTCCCGCTAACTAGATTTATTACGTTTATTACACTACGACTACACTGTACTATATTATCGTAAGGAATTTTTATATAAAAAAATAAAAACGGAACAACTTTCTCGATGTGATTATATTCGTAACGCATGTTGTATAAAATTTTAATCTCTTCGATGTATCTATGTTATATGGTCGTGATAATGTTAGCATTAAGGCAATCTACACACTTGGTGATTATTACATGTGATTTGTCACCCTCTGAATCCATGTATGGCAATCTAACTGCTATATATGTACATAAATTAATTTAAGAAATTCGGTAAGAGATTGGGCGTCCACGTCGTCCGTTAATCTGCTCAAAAAACCCTTTTTCCGGCGGAAACCGATGCCCAGTATCTCGCTGACTTGTATGTGTGATCGTTTCCCTATGTATTATCCCTTTTCAACCCACAGAATACTATGGATCAGCATCGAAATCGGGAAATACTTGCTGCGGAGGGAAGTTCTTAAAAAGAAAAGATTGATTGACCTTTAGCTTTGCCCCAATATACAATATGCTTTTCAAAAAAGAAAGAATTCTCACTAATTTTATTATCTTGAAATTAAAAAAAAAAAGAAAATGACTAACTACTTTTTTGTTTGAGATAATGCGTACTGTTCGGCGATGTTTTCTTTTTTTAATCGTGTAAAATAAAATTGAAGAAGTAGTGAAAAAGAGGATTTACTGTTAATATTTGGCGAGTGTAATCGCAATTCAAGAAGAGCTGTGCCGCACCGTATGCAACAAGTGTCCAAGATCAAAGATCATTTTCTGGGGTAGGAATTCAACACAGAGAGTCCCGGCCTACCTCTAACATCAGTTGCAGCGATACGTAGAACGTTAAAGAGACACAAGCCGCATACATATTAATCCATTTCACTACAACACTTACACCAAACAGATCCTGATCGTCAATTGGCTTTTACTGCTTGGTTAGTGTATTTGATGATGAATCACACATTTCAGATGGAATTTTGTGGACAGACAAAGTTTAGTTCAAAACGTTGAGGATCTAAGATATAAAATCCTGATGTGACACCCTCATAACACCCAACAAATGGAGAATTGCGTGGAAGATTAGAGACATGTGTTACACAGAATGGAGCCATTTATTGAATAGGATTCTATTTATGGCACTCACTTAGTTACATATTAAAAATCCTTCTTTTTAAATGTTGCTTTCTTTTGTTTTTATTAATATTGTCCAGCTGTGTCGATTTTAATTAATTATTCGTAGCTATCAAAATTTTCTTTCTTTTTTAATAGCTGTTTTGAACACTTAAAAATCTTTTGTTTATATGTTACACAATTCAAAAAAAATGGACTTTTTTTGTTGCCGCCTGAATGAAACGTATTATTTCTTGTAGATTTTTTGGTGCTTGTTCCAAAAGTGCTCTAGCACGTTAAAATTTCCTCAGAATCCTAACCAACTCAAAGTGCCAAAAAGACGATTATCAATGATACTTGAGATTATGTTATAAGAACAGCGATTTTTGCTTATGCTATCATCTAGCATTACTCTTCCCCTTTAAAATCAATTTTCCTTTGTTTCGATCCAACGTTTTTCGTCAAGATATACCAGTTTTAAACTATAGTACTTCGAAAGCATCATACGCTATAGCTTAATGTCCCATTTTAAACGTTTTTAGACAAACTCTTTTAACATTCTCTGGTAATCTCGGAGAACCACTTGAAAATGGTTAATCGGATGTCTTCGGGGTCGCTAATCACAAATCTGAATATCTCGTTAGGTAAGCCACATTTCTTCAAATAACGTGTATAGGGATCAAAAATGAAGCTTTTAATCCGAGGATTTTGAGTGGATGCGCGTTTGATCTCGTAATTTGATCCTTGCAGTGAGATAAAGGTTATTATCAAGTGTCCACCTCTGATCCCTGCAAATCTAATGAGGAGTAATTTTGACTAAATGCATTCCGAGAATCTTCCGCTCTCTAGATTTCCGGAGTCACAAGTAGGGGTTTTCAATAAGGTTTTCAAGGGTCAAGATCACTATTCATCGATCTTCTTTGAACCTTATAATTTTTATTTGAAGAAATTGTTTCCTAAGTGCTTTCCTAAACAGATTCTAATAAAACCATTTTTTGATCCTTTACGGCCTCGTGGATCAATTTGACCCACGGTCACGAAAGTTTTTTCTCGAAAGACAACGATCCTGTGCTGTTGCTCGTCCGCAAGAAAACGTGTTAACTTTGACTGTTACATTGGTTGGTGGTGTGTGCCTCTCTGAAATTTCTTCTAAACTTCAGTAAAATCTGAAAAATTGGATTTTTTTGTGGTTGCTTTCACGGCTACTGCTTGCTGTAATATATTTCTTTTTCGTTAGAAACTTATCAGTGTCCCCGAAAACTTTCGTGTAATCGTCTTCAAGCGGTTTTGTTAGATTATCAGATGTTTGTCTAAAAAAATTTTAAACGAGACATTAGACTATGATGCCTAAATCTCGAAATCGTGATGTGCTAGAGCAATTTCGCTGAATATTGATTCAGAATAAAAAATTATAGAAGAAATGGTATGCCCAATTCAGGTGGAAAAATTTTGTTGATATATATAGAGCACGAACCTGCCCATGACATCCACTAGACATTATTTATAATTCAATATCCACAATCATTTTATAATTAAAAATATCCACTGCGTATCCGGTGAATTATTGAATGCCGCCAAATTAGACAATCCATATCAGTCCACTTCAGTGGATACTACTAAGAAGAGTTGATATTATGCTATTTCAATCTACTGGCGCGTTGCTGGTACTACCGAATTAGCGTAGTTTTAGCATTGGTAAGGCGGTGTTCATGTAGGGTAGCGCGAAATTAGTGTAAGAATTTGACAACTGATATCAACGATGTGCTTTGTCATAACCTAATCTAAATTTACCTCTTGATATTAACAATTGCTTTTGTAATGCACGGAATTGCACGGGAAGGGTTCATGGTATGTTTATTGGCAGTTTCTGCAGTAACCGTGACGTACAAAATTTGACGTGTGTATAGTTTCACGCTACTTAAGTGTTCACGTGTTTGTGAAGCGTTCGCTGATTGGTGTTCTCAATCTAGCATAATATCAACGCCTGTTAACCGCGAATTATCGACCGCACATCAAAAATATAACAAAGAAAAGACGACCAAGGTAATGCTCGTAAAACGATTTATTTATTTTGATAATACAACATTAAATTTTGGTATAAATTAAGTTTGTTATTCAAATAAGATTCCATGAAGTATGTAACATTATTTAATTGCAAAAATAAATCATAATTGACAAACCAACACTAATCCAAATAAATATTCTAAAATTGAAATGCATTTCATCAACCTTTTAATTTATTGCAAGGGCAGCTAAAGTAATCATCAGTCTGTCAAGATGTACAAATAATCAGTACAATAATGAATACAAAATATTCATTACTAACTTTCCCGTTATCACTTTTGCTGTTTTTAATGTTTTAAGCTACAATTTACTTTCCTTCTTTACCAAACAAGAGCTAGGTGATGACTAGAATTGCAACTTTCAGGCGTCACGTACCCTGTTACACCGACGAGAGTTGCAACACTAGTAATGACGACAAAAACCCAACACTATCTCATACTTATTCGGTATTCATAAAGGGTGGGGTTTTTTTGAGAGATTGTTGGACGTTTTATTGGACGTTTGAGCTCCTCTAATTATTTAAGGCATGTACTACGACTTCTAATTAAGATTTGCAAGAAAACCAGTTAAATTAACGTAATATAGTTTTATTGTAAATATTGTATATTGATATTAATGGCGTAATAAATGTAATTTATTTATTTCAATGATTTATCTTTTTTTTTTTTGATCCTAATAACCTTCAATCCCTAAATATGTGTTCTATTTGGTAGCGTAAAGAAAAAGATGAGTTTTGTAAGATGAAGATAAATGAAGTCAATTCTCTTGTCGATATTTAGTTCAATTACAGAGGCTGAGTCACATAAAAAACTGCAACGAACTACAAATGAAGATCAATATTTATGTACAGGTCTCGCGTTGTAGAATGGCGAGTTCCGGCGCTGTCCGAAGGTACTGTCGGACATCGTTCGGGAAAATTCAAGTTTGAATGCAACATGCAGTGGCGTAGCTCGACTTACTTTTTAAATTATTTTAGCATGTCAAAAAACGACTATAAAATAAAGTGTATTAACAATCTATGTTACAAAAAATTATAAGAAATGCACTGGCATCATTTTACAAATCTTCATCATCACCATCGTCACTAAAATGGTCGTCTTCACTAGAATCCTCATTTAAATTAATTATTAATTCTTCGGTTCTGACGTCAATTATATAATCACTTTCCATATACTTTTTTTCAATATTTATTACGTGTTTGCACCTTGTTTGCCAGTCTTCAGCCGTGACTGCATTAAATTCTTCTTCGGATAATTTCCATGTATCGTTTATTTTAAATGTAGTATTCCGTTTTCCCATTTTTTGCTTTACTGTTGCCCATATTAATTCAATAGGATTTAACATCGGATGATTTGGCGGAAGCCTTAAACTAGTGTGGCCGTTTTCTTGAAAAATCTGATAAAATTTGTACTGTGAACTTTTATGATTTCGTGAAGCTGTGGTTTAAGTATTGTGGGCGTAAATGGTATATTTTTTTCTGTCAACCATGATATCATTTCCGCCTTTCGAGACGTACTACTGGGTGAACGATTAATTTGAACATTATGGTATGGCGCATTGTCTACCACCACAACAGATTGAGGAGGTAGATTTGGAATTAATTTCTCTCGCATCCATTTTTCAAAATTTGTTCTGTTAATAAAAAAGCTTATACCAAGATGTTCTTATTCGCTTCGTTAGAAAGAACACGGTCATCATAAATTCTTGCTGCTTTCACGTATCATCCTTGTAGCTCAATTCTTTCTGGGTGGTACGTTGTTTTTTTTTGACTGAATGTTTGTAAAACACCAGAGAAGGATATTTGAACTCGAGCAGCCTTTCATTTATGGTAAAAAATGGTATCTTAAGAAGATAGACAAAACACGAACATGATAATGAAGTTTTTGACCTAGATATATATTTATTAATTAAAAGACTTATTCAATTACATTTATCAATATGTAATGCCAAGGAAAATAATTGAATTTTGATAAAAGTAATGAAATTTAAAATTTATGATCCTTTATTTTAATTACGTTCGATATTATGTCTTCGGGTATCTATTCTATGGCACAAAATATGTAATATCATAATATGTAATAAACTATACTAGCAGAACTCGATGACTTACAACAATGCATGTCTACGAGCATCAAATTTCTTTTCCTGCTACAATTACGAACGTGAAATTATCCCCAGATCATTAAATTTACTTCCTTCTTGGTCGTTATAGCAATATGTCACGATAATAATATAATAATAAGGATAAACCATGTGGGAAACGTTAGAAAAAACTTGACTAACCTATTGTCATTCTCCTGTGTTGTTACGTAACACTCAGGAAATGAAAAATTAAGAGGTAATATGCGCTAGATAACGTGTTTTAACGCTTTCACCTGCAGGTATTATCGATTAAGCGTATTAGAAAGATTTACGTAAGAATGGAAGAAAATTGCGACTTTTTGTCGATTTGATTTAATTCAGTCATTTGCATTGTAAAAGAACATTGTACTAATTTGACTACAATTTAACAAAATTTTTATAATAAGTGAATCATAATTATTGCATTAGGTTAAATAATTATATTAAGTTGGTATATACTCAGGTTTTAACGTTAAATTAACTTTTATACAGCGTGTTCAGCGAGGAATAGGACAAGGCGATATTTCGGGAACGAATGCAGATTTTTACATTTTTAAAACTTTATTACAAATGTCCATTAGTAGCAGTGGCGGATTAAGAGCCTTCGGGGTCCCTAGACAGGAGTAGTAACGCCCACCCCCTGTAAAATAAGCAATTTAAAAAATGTGTAAACAAGTAGGTAAAATGAAAATTTTAATTTTTTATAAAAACATATTTGCAAATAATGTTTATTAATATAACAATAAACAAAAAAAATGTAAACAAATTTATTTTCAATAAAAATATTTAAACAAAATTTTACATTTCTAATAAAAACATTGTTTTATAAATATGTAATATCTGTAAAACCTAGTAAAAATTAAAATAAATTTCAACTTTTCGGACTTTAGAAGCAGCAGATTTTTGCATAACAAGCTTAAAGCATTTAGCCGACGCTTCTTTTTTGATTTTTTATTAATTAAATGCGTCACCGCCAGGTGGCGCTACCTAACCTTTTTTTAATGGAATACCCTATTTTTTATTCGATTTTTGGTATCTGCAACACATTTGTGATAACTTTACTTATAACTGCTACCAACCTACCTGGTTTACGTCCTAGATTGATATCTCAAACCATAAAATCGCATTTATAAACAAAAGAACATTGCGTGGGACGTTAAAAATGGTATCATGGATATCATATAGGTGACAGCTGTCTCACTTGATTTATTTCGCAGAAACAATCACATAGAGAACACGGCGCAGCAAGAGTGAAACGAATTAAAGCTTCAAGGTGTGTAATATGGTGCATTGAGGTCAATGTCGAGGGACAGTTATACGAGATATACATTCGGCTTAATTATACACCTGGGCAATGTATCAATCACGTTGGAAATTAAAAAGGGAAGCTTAAACAAGAAAATAAAGCAACGGAACGCAGAAAAAAGAAACGGCAGCAACACCTGTTTTGTTATTATTAAAGACGCGAGGTTGTGCCCATCAAAACGGGAAAAAGCAATATCAACCAGAAAATATAGTAATTATATAGTGTCTTTGGTTTGGTAAAATCCGTTTATTCTCTAAAACAAAGATGAAATCAAAATTTGATGCATTTAGTGCTGTTTTTGCAACTTTACAAATCAGTTTAAATAATTTTTTTATTTACACGCGCAACAAATAAGTTTCGAGACTGGCCGTGGAAAATATCATTGAAACTAAATATAGATCGAATATTTTTCGATTTTGTTATTCAAAATATTCTCCTCTAATTTCAATACACTTGTTACAGCGATTCAACAGTGATTCGAATGCGTGTTCTAGCTCATTTTGTGGAATTGCCTCTAGTGCTCGTGTTGTAGCTGTTTTAATGGTCGAAATGTCATTAAAAAAAACATCCTTTCAACTTCAATTTCAATTTTAGGAATAGAGAGAAGTCGCACGCGGCCAAATTAGGTGAATACGGCGGATGATTCAACACACAGACTTGATTTCGAGCCAAAAATTGACGAATAATGAGTGAGGTGTGACTCGGTGCATCACCGTGCAACCAGTTCTCTAGATCACGATATTCGGGTCGAATACGACGGATTCTGGTCATCAGACGCTTCAAAACTTCGAGATAATATGCGCCAGTAATTGTTTGGTTAATTGGAATGAATTCCCTGTGGATAATTCCTTTGCTATCGAAGAATGTAATGAGCATTGTTTTGATTTTTGATGGAACTCTCCGTGTTTTTTTAGTTTGTGGTGAATTTTTCGACTTCCATTCCGCACTTTGACGTTTGGCATCATGTTTCGTCATCCGTAACAATTGATTTCAAGAAATTTGGATTATTTCGGTCGGCTGCAACCACTTCTTTGGAATGATTGGCACGTATCGATTTTTGGTCATCCGTCAAAGTGTGTGGAACAAATTTTGCATAGACTTTTGTTTTGTCCAAATCCTCGTGAAGAATGGTTCGGATCGTTTCTCTGCTGATGTTTAAAGTCTCTTCCATCATTTTCCGCGAAGCATTGTGATCATTTGCAATAAAATCACGTACTGTTTCGATCATTTCGGCTGTCCGGGCTGAAATTGGCCTTCCTTCACGTTTATCACCATCTAACGTCTCTCTGCCTTCCAAAAAACGTTTATGCCACAGAAAAACATTTACTCTACTCAAACAATCATCGCCGTACACTTGCTGCATCAACCGGAATGTTTCTGATGCATTTTTACCAAGTTTTGCGTGAAATTTAATAACTGTTCATTGTTCCACGTTAATATTTCAACACCGACAAAAAAGTTGTTTTGGGAGAACTGTCATAACTTTGCTATTTGTCAACCGATTGAAGCGAAATTGGTATTACTGGAAAGAGGAATGTCGCAGCTTTCAAACGCCGGTCTGAACACATAGATGGCGCTACTAGTTACTCAGACATGGTTCGAGTCTCGGAGTCTCTTATTTGTCGGACTGTGATATCGCTTGTAACATTGGTATAGGGACCTTTCCAAAGACTTGCAAAATGGATTTTTCTTGTAACTGCAAATGTCTATTAAAGATCAGATTAAAGTATAAGGTACTCATAATAAAATATACTCAGAATGTAATGTAGAACACAAAAATTATATAATATACAGGTGTTTCATTTAAAAAAAGCATCTTAGTTACGAAAATCTTGAGACAGATCAATTTTTCGTTTTAATTTAGCTTTCTTTACATAATTTTCAATACACATTCTCATTCTTATTGGAATAATGAGCTCATCGATCTCTTTTAATAAAAATACATTTTCAACCATCCTGTATAATTTTTAAATTATTATTTCAAACTTTTTGGAATTGGGTGCTGATGATAAACCACAAAATATATATATATACGTTATGGGGTTATTGCTTTAACATAAATCATCCTGTATATTCGAAATTATTTGAAAATACGTATTTCTTAATTATTAAAAATGAATTTACGCATTATTCTATTCTACATAGTTGTATATAATCATAAATCAGTTACAAAGCTTGAAGTTCAGATAGACAGCGTCCCGACAATCTGGTCCGCTTTCTTCCAATCAGATTCGCATCTAAAACTGGTTGGCATTGAGCCGGTAATCGAGAAAAAAAAGGAGACAATTAATAAACGAACGCGTTTCATTTCGATTTCCAATGCAACCGCGAGGAATCGAATACTTGCACTTTTTTTGACCCCGATTATTAGGGTCGCGTTTTAGATTATTTGGAGTGGAAAACAAATCAATTTTTGCGAATTATTTACACCTGTTTAAGGTGATCGTGTTCTTGAATTTGAATACGTTATTGTTAATGCTAACGTAATAGGATCTTTTATACGATAATTTAGATTAATGACAGAAAAGGAAAGAAGAGAAATTTGCGAAGACCTATGACAAAATATATGTTTCTGATCTTGTTAATTGAAGCCTTTGCTGCAAGGTGTTAACTCACTTTTCGGTGTTTATTTCTAAGTTTTTCTAAAACTTTCTAAGCCAAATTCTAGGGAAATACACGGTGTCCTTATTCAAACACGTTTCAAATTTACTCATAAACAAGTTGGCTATAAACGGGGACAGTGGATTACCCATCGCCGTACCCTCGAATTGTTGATAATATTTGCTCCCTATTTGAAAACGGTTTTGGTTCATGCAAAGAGAAGTTAGTCTTTTGTATTCCGCGATTTTGACGTCGTCAATGTCGTTAAGTTTTAAGAGTTCAACTAAATATTCTATGGTTTCTGGGATTGGTACGCTGGGGAAGAGTGAACAAACATCAAACGATACTAAAATTTCCCCTTCTTCTAATTCAATATTATTGACCTTATTTACAAAATCTAGTGAATTTTCTACTTCTAGGCTGTCTACTTTAATGGGTAAATTTTTGTATTCGTTTATTAGCCATTTGGACAGTTTGTACGTAGGTGAATCTATACCTGAAACTATTGGTCTCATGGACTTTCCTGGTTTATGGATTTTTGGTAGGCAATACATTTTTGGAACTGTCGGGTTTGGGACTGACAATTTAAACTTAAGGTTCGCGTTGATGTGTTTTGGGCAATTTTTTATAACTTCCTTTGTTTCTCTGATCATGGATGGTAACGGACTTTTTCTTAAACCTTTGTAAGGTCCCGATGACAACATGATTGGCGCGATTGAAATAATCGGGCTTGTCCAAAATGACTATTCTATTCCCTTTGTCTGCTTTTAGGTAAAAACAATTTTTATTTTTGAGACCTTTAATAGTTCTGAGGTCCCCTGTGTTATTTCTCAGACTTTTTTCTTCGTTCAAGTTTTTCGAAATCTTAATTTTGCACGCGTTTCTTATGTAATCTTTTGTTGTGGAATCTAAGAAGACATAACCTACGTCATACATAAGGTGCCTACATAAGGTCAATTTTAAAAATAAAAAAGAATTACTTGAATTTAAATCATTATCATCATTTTAAGCAAACATATTAAACGAACCCATCGTGTAGTACCTCAAAAGAATGCTTATTCTCCAAGAAAAGCTCCGGTGTATTTTCTTTTGAAAAAAAAAATGTTTAGAAGCTGAAACATTTAAAGTTTATGTGCATTACGAAACTGACAATAAGACTTTAAACACTTAGATAGGTGTTTGCAATAACAGTGTTTTAAAGTATTTGATTACAATTAAAATAAATAAACAAAACTGAAAAAACAATATCCACAAGAACTCCTGAAGAAGTAAGCAGCATTGGTCTTCCTGCAGCAGTAAAGTGGGTTTCTAAATTCTTGCTTTATTTTTTCAAAGTTCTTTGTGGAATGTTTCTATATATGCGGCAACCTTCTCGCACTAGAGCTTGCCGCAAGTTTATAAGTTCTTTAATCACATGTATGCGGAAGGATGCTTTGGGCTGGAATTTAATGTTATAGGTTCTAGTTCATTATTGTATCTACTTACACTGTCGGCCACTGTCGATTTTAGAAAATTATTTATTTATTGTTATCTAGGGGGTATAATTATTTACCTTCAAGTAAAAAAAAGATACCACATTAAATAATTCCGCAAAGACTCCTCTGATAGTTATCGGTTAAATCTCTTTCTTCCGATAATTAGGGGTTCAGGTAGAGCCTTAAAATATCTGAAATGTAATAAAGTTATCCATCAATAATAAATATTTAATGTAGTGCAAGTAAAGATGACAATTCCCACCCGAACTAGAATTATGAATTTAGATTTAATAGTTATTGTTTTTTTAAACAGTAAATTTCCTTAATAAAATTATCTAAAATTAATATTAAAATGTGGAAAACAAAAGAGTTGCCTTTAGAAATCCGTAGAATCCTTGTTGCTTTACATAATCTTGACCGAAGTATCAGAGATACCGCAAGAAAATTGAAATTAAGTCGCTAAACTGTTGACTATAACGTTAAAAATATCAAGAGGCCGGCACATTAATGAATAGAAAACGAACAGGATGACGGAAAGTGAAAATACCAGTCGAAGATCGGCGAATAATTATGACCAGTAAACGGAATAGATGAAGAAAGAACCTGAAATAACAGCTGGAATAAGTATTGAGCGAAAAACGAATTAGTTTAATCATCTTGAAGGAGAGATTAAGAGAGGGCGGTTTATTTGGCCGAATAGCGTTGCGTAAACCACTTTTACGCAAGCAAAATAAAATAAAACGGCTACAATGGGCTAGAGAGTATTAACATTTGGTTCCAAGAGAAGAACGTCCTTTCGAAGGTCGAAAGGAGAACAAGCAGCGGAATCATGTGCAGCACCTGCAGTCAAGGATAGGAGCCGATCGAATAACGACTATTAATTTCCCTGTTTTAAGAGTATTTTATTAAATACAAAACTACAATTTCTTTTTCAGTTAACACATCCTTTATTGATGGGTATTTGTTTAACCGGTATATATCTAAGGGGAATTTTACCAATTTGGTGATTAAGAAACTAATGGAAGATATTTTGTGTTGTCCACAGAGGTTAGAACCTATCATAATGTATCTATTAGAGTTGGTTTCCTTTATATAGATGACTAAAGGAAACCAACACAAACCCTAACAGTACCCTTACGTGCTTTATTAATATCTAACAGGATATTTCATCAACAAAATTCCAACTGTATAAGGGCCGGTCTATTCATGTGCAAGTAAAATAACAAGTAGCTACGGGTCAAGTATCTTTACATGTGACAAGTAAATAATTTAAGTCTATTCATCGCATTTTATCTTACAGTTTACTACTTGGAAGTTTCGATGTTTTCATGCAAATAATAGTTTGTGGAAAAGAGATACAAAACCTACATAACAATCTGTTAAACAAAGGTAAAAGACGTTTGTATGGTAGCAATTGTAGTAGCTCCAATACTGATGATATGGAGAATCTAAACGGTCTTAGCCCTTAATCGCCGTTGTTTGATTCTTGTTACGTACGATTCAATATCCGCGCAGATCCCACAGACCACAGGACGACGATTAAGGGTTAAAACAATCTAGATCATTCCATTTATCAAAATTATTTTCGTTTAAAAATCTATTTTCTGCACTATAAGGGCGCCGTATTAGATCTATTACATTCACTGTTTGTATTTCATAAAAAATAAGGATATAATCAATTGAGGGGTTTCCCAGAAAAACGACACTTGTCCAAACATAAGATTTTTTAGAATACGGGAAAAACTGTTTTTTTTTGGTCCAGTTAAAACTATCGTTGGCATTTTCTTTACGAATAAACGGTCATGTGGAAAAGAAAAAAAAATTTGTGTTATATTTACATGTGTTGTTTTTCCGGGAAACCCTTATAGATATATGATGGAAAATATGGACATATATGTCCATCTTAAAATATGGACATGTATGTTCATCTTTTCAAACAATCATTGTCACCAGGGTCACAAGAGGCGTCCTGCTTTTACAAAATAACTAACTGAAAATGAAGTGATTAGATGTTAGGAAAAGAAATTAAGGAATACATATTTCAATTTACGTAACCACAACGTAACTTAGCAACAAAATAAATGATTACAATTTGAACTTGTTCAATATCTTAACAACTGCACCGAAACTGAATATTTATAAATACGAGACGTAGAACGATACTAACATAAAAATGATTATTTGGTGATTTTGAATCAATACATATTCAGTTATTAGGGTAAAAGGAAGATGCCTTAGGTAATTTTATTTACAAATGCTGCGATATAAACAATAAAGTGATGTTATAAACCTGTCATTAATGAGTTATACGTAGGACTAACTTGGATATAAATTTACTGGCCCGTAAGTGTAGCTTTCTGCACTATTCCCTCAAGTAAGCTTACTTGGCACTTTAACAGAAGATGAATAAATCGGCCCTAAAGCTAACGTTTACAGGATGTTGTAGGTTTATCATTTTCCTCTAGCGTACATCGTAAATGTTATGATTTAAACATCAGAAAACCTCGCAGTTGTTTATGATATTGATTGAATGTTTAATTTTGCAATTAACTTATTATCACTTCACTTATGCACAATATGCCATTACATTATGGCAAAACAATGGCAGATAAGGAATATGGCGTTTAATTAAAAACATAAATCTTATTTACGTTCCACGCTTATTATATTTATACATTCTTTTTCTCGGTGTATGAAGTAGAAAGATGGAAAATCGACTTTTTTGCATTTTATTACTTTTTTTTTTTATTTCTAATACTCAAACTGGAATTACAATAAAATGTTTGCACTTCTACCATTGTTTATTCCCACGTGAGCAGTTCTGTTCGCAGGAAATACCTATAAACATCAAGCTTATTTACGCCACAGTTGTTCAACAAACGTAAAACGCGGTGATCTGTGTTCGGTTCATTGTTGATAACCTTATTTTCGATTACGTACAACAAATTCGACCGTTTCTGATAAATTGGCTTTCAGATACTGCTAGAGAAGGAAATAGACTCTGTACAAAGTAAAGTGATCATTGTGAAAACGCAAAAATGTGAACGCACTTTTAGTTGGTTCGACTTAAGATTTGAAAGTGGTTCGAGAAAATGTTTTCGCCGAAAGTTATCTGCTTGTATTTCTTACTCTATTCGACGAAGTTTTTAATAAAGGTAAGATATGCAACCATTGAACATACCCTGCATTTTGTACAGCAATATTCATCTCGGATGTTAGGCCTTTCACTCGCACCAAATATAGCTATGTGAGGTGCGAGCGAGAGATCTGCGAGAGTTCTGACATCTGAGATGATCATTTTTGTACATCGAATAGGAGGGTAGTCGTTAGAGCGAACTCAAAATGAGAAGTACATCTGACGTCAAATGCGCAAAGAGACTATTTTCGTCGGGCGAGTCTATTATTACGCGGCATTTTAAAAATAGGGGTGGAATGATATCAGCTGAAGCTTCAGCAGCGTGCTAAACTTTGATTAGGTTACAGCTTGTTATCTTGAATAGATTTTAATTGTTTTGTTATTCTAGGCTGTTATCGTCCCATTTTTTTTTATTAAGAAAATTGTCTTTTTCAAGGCATTTGAAAGGAGTATATTACTACAGTGATAAGTTCAAATATAAATAAATAAAATACGTAGATATATATGTTATATTAATTGTACAAATTGTAGCGATGGCGTCGACATAGAAAGGAGTTGGCGTCAAAAGAAAAGTTATCCACAATCAAGGCAGATAAATTAACGCCAATATTTTGAAATTCATGAAACAAGAAGCAGAAGATGATAAACCAAGTATTCCCTTGAAACATTACAAGGCCAGATTCCTTGCTGCGACAGGTATATCTGAAAGTTGATATCGAAATTAAAAATGGAAAAAAATGTATTGAATAAATTGTAAAACTTCATTTTTAATGTGTTTAATTTATTATTTACGAACGTATTCTACAATTAAAAGACCATTTCCAATTCAAACTATAATTGATTTTAAACCTTAAAGTAAAATTGACAGGAGTTAATTTTATCCAATTAAGCTAATACGAACAAAAATCAATTAAGATTACGCCGAATAAAATGTCGTTACAAGTTTATTAATATGACCATAGATGAGAAATTACTGTCAGGATGTACAACATATAAGTTGATGAAATTAAACTTGTAAACCATGATATGCAATATTTGATATTACGCGTAAGATGGAATATATAGTAACCACAATAGGATGAGTAATACCTCCTTATTGTACCGCATAAGACGGAAAGGCTGCGAATATCATAATCCGCTCTGCGGATAACCACAAATGGACGTTCGGAATGAACAAATTGGCCTATCAACATTACTACTATCATCATCACGATCATCATTCACTTGAATAGCGAAAACGATTGCGAACACGATTAGCCATGACCGCGGTTAATGCAAGAAATGTAGCGCCTGCGGCGAAACTCCTCGTTTTCAATAACGAAAGTGAAATATTATGCACTTCGTATTGTATACACTAAAGTACATGTACTTTAGTGGTTTATGCAAATGAATATTTTACCTATCAAAGAATACGGGATCAAATTTCCGAAATGAATACCCCGAATATACCAGTTCGGTGATGAATTAATGAATTAATCAGTAAGCTTGAATGTCAATTTCTAAGACATTAGTAAAACTCCTGAGTGATATGATTCTAAAGATGTTAAATGCATTACCGCTACTAAGCCACTAAGCCATTCGAAGTAGTATTTTTAAATTACAGTTAGTTATCGTTCCATGTAAGCAGCGACATTTCTTAACGAATAGAGTTTATAATTTCGTTTGGAATTCTAAAACATGCCGAAAAGGAAAGAAATTAGTGCAGAAACGCGTGCTCTGATAGTAGCACAACATAACTTAGTCAAATTTCTATAAAATTACATTTACATTCATCTACTGTTGATTATAACATCAAAAAATACAGTGAAAGTAGCAGTTTTCTAAATAAAGTACGAAGTGGTAGACCAAGGGCGACAACATCAGCTCAAGACATTGCAATCATGGTGTCCAGCACGCGAAATAGACATCTCGCTTATTATTGGTTTATTATGAACCCGAATAGAAAATAGATCTGTGACAAATAGCGTTCGAGCTTTTAAAAAACAAAAAAACTCATTCTCTTCTTTTACTTGTAGCACCTTTATTTGGCACAACTCAATGCCACCTTCGATCTTCTATCTAATAGTTTAATCGAAATTTTTGTATGACGTTTCTATTCTTTCTGGGCAATATCAACTTTCTTATTTCTTATCGGCGCCGTATTGGATTTCAATATCATCAGAAAGAATCTTTTTTTCTGGTTTTTCTTTAGCCTATTGTGTCTGGGATTCTGTACCGCCTGTTAAAGATTCCAGAATTGGTAAGTTTTAATTTCCATTGGTAATTCATCTATCCTGATGATTTTGTTTAAAAAATCTTCCCACTAACTAGTTGCAATCCTCCAGTCGTCTTAAATTGTCACCAGTCTGTGGCTAACATGAATGGTTGTTTAGTTTAAACTTATTTCAATCTAAAGTTCTCCGTACTCGTGTTTGGAGCAAATTTAGTTCTGGCGCCATTACGCGTGTAGATGTTGCTAGATTATTACTTATCTAGCAAATACAACATTTACATAAACTTTGCAAAAACACACATATAATTTATCATTTGTCAAATATCCCATTGATTTGCATTCAAATTCCTATTAACATAAACATCACGCGGCTCGGTAAGCTATCCATTCTCGACTAAGGAAACATACCTATGGGAGTACTCATAGATCTAGAAAGGTCATTGACTGTGTCAACCATCACGTACTTTTCAGAAAACTCGAGAAGTGCGGAATTAGGCGGATAGCTCTGGACTGGTTCCGATCATATTTAAATGATAGAATGCAGCGAGTTGTTTGGAACGGAATGAAGTCCGACGTGAAAAATGTGAGAATGGGCGTGCCTCATGGATCTTTACTCGGACCAGCACTTTTTACGATTTTCATCAATGATTTATTTCAATATGCCTCGACTAACTTCTATACCATTTTAACATACGCCGATGACAATATTGTGTTCATTACTGAATCAACATTGCGTCAAAATCTGGAGCTAGCCACATAAGATTTTCTAACGGGTGGAATACAATCAACATATTAATCACGAGAAATCGAGCATTGGACATTGAATATGGCGAACTTCGAATTGGAAATATCACCTAATATCGACCAACAACTACAAGGTTGTTGGGCTTGTGGGTTAACATGTGGGTCACCTTCAGAATGTAGTTAGAGTTTTTCTTTGTAAGGCCAAATAAAGGTGCTGCAGGTCAAAGAAGAAAATTTAGCAACATGCCAAATTTAAACAATAGGCGAGATCCCCATGGTAAGGTTCGAAAAGGAATCAGCCTGTATATCATTACATTTCCACGCTTATTAAGAAAATTACATTCTTCCTTAATACTTTCGCTATTTTCTAAAATCAATTCAACCTTCATTAGTAGCTTATAATCCCGCGATAACTTCGCGGTATATCCGAGATCTCCGTATGCGATGAAAAAACGTCTGACACCTATTAACCGACGAGAAATTAAAGCTTCATGGACGCAACCTTAATCTACTTTTACATACGACGGTTATCAGGAAACGAAACATTGACAAGCATGAAAACAACACTTCGAGAATTGTGCTTCTAGAAAGTCAATGTTAATCGCATTATCGGGTTTTATAATATCGATACAGTCTCGAAAAAAAAAAGATGCCGTGCAGACAGGAAATGGAAAATCGCAAATAAATATAAAGCGAGAAAAATTGCTCTCTTTAATATTAGGGCAATGTTTCTGACGTCCGTACATATACTTGTAAATGCATTTTTAATAATCTCACGCGAATAGTTTTTATTTAAAAATCCAGTAAAGAATTCTATTTACACGTCGAGAAATATTTACTTCCTGCAATCTTATAACTGTGATTTATTTTAGAGGAAATCAATAGTGCTTTTGATTTTTCATTTTTAGTATATTAGAAGCAAGGTTAAATGCCACTAAAACAAAGAATGTCTTCTAATAAACGGTACATTCAAAGATTACACAAATAAAAAATTAAATAAGTGATGTCTAAAGTAACTTTGAAATTTACTGAATAGATTTAAGTCAGATCAAACAATTTTTTCCGACCTTATGGGACGTCACACAGTGGTCTATTTTACATTACGCAGAGGAAAAAAGCCAAATAAATAGTTTTACTTTAAAAACGAGTGCATGCGGTTATATTATATAAGTGTACATATATGTATATATATGTACACATATATAGAACATATAACACATGTGATATAAACTAAAATACGCGAGAAAAAAATTGAATATTCACTTAACCCAATCTAAAGAAGGTGCATAAATATCTCAATAAGTTTTTGGCTTGAAAATTTACAAAGATTACCTTAAATAAATTAATTACCATCGGCTAATAATATGATTTTCGTGGTTCTGCTCTCAAATGAGATATATACGGGTCTGAAGACACAAACATGTGAAAAACATCTTCATTTGTTGCAATCCTGCTACATTTCCTTGAATGGCTTAAACGATATCGCTTATAATCTTTGTTACGGGCTTCCTGTGCTTCTTCTGACAATAAACCAATGGGCAGTACTGAAGCTTTGATAATATCACTTCCATGTATAAGTATCTTATGTGCTGTGACTGGCATGTAGTACCATCCATATTCTTCAAAGTAAATTTGGACAGTTTCATTGGCGTAGTTTCCGAATTTACATGCATCAATATATGCGTCACAATTGACTGCTTCCAATATCGTGGAGAATCTTTGTATCAGTGCTTCACTAACACCAGTCATTTCGGCAGTTAACTTTAGATTAGAGGAAAATCGCCTAGCACAATTACCATCATTTGTTGTCCCTACTCCCTGTTTTACAACATCGATCTTCAATCCTATACGTTTGTGAAATTCTTACTGAATTCTTTTCTTTGCCGCTTCCTTTAAATGACGGGTGACTTCATTTGTTTTCCACGATTTACACTCCATCACAACCCCACTTTGTCGTCAATTTTAATTCGGTATTTCCAATAGCCGCTAATTCTTCTTGGTCTTTGGATTGTAACAGTCTTTTAACTGTGTGGTCTAATAGCTCTTGCAATCCGACTCTTGCATAATCTTCTGTTATGATTATATTTTCGGAATAACAATCATTTCTAATATCAATTATTCTATAATAAGGAGGGAAAAACTTCGTACTGGTATTTCGAAAGGTTAGCATCCATAAGTAAAGCTAACGCCTTATCATCGCTAAAGCCAGTTTCGCTGCGGTTACAAGCATCTCATGTGATGTCTCCTCGCAAACTCTCTTAACTTTATATCGCTTGGATCTGTCACAGCAATCATCGAAATCCTTCGTTGGTCGTCCAAGTACACTCGTGGTTGGCCCAGGACAGTTTTCCTGTTCGTCCTCAAATTGATTGTGAACTACATTTTCAAGCCAATCACCATATTTTAACTCAAATGTTTTACGGCATCGATTTGCACTCTTCCATTTCATATAAAAATGTTTTCTGTATGTAACTACATACCACTTCTAGTTGTTCCTCCGTTAGAAGTGAATATGTAGATTTCATATTCTCTCTAATAAGGCCAACATCAGTTAGGGCAGATTATATTGAAAAATAAAAATAGATTATATGTTACTAAGTTTATTTTTTCTATATCAGGCCGAGAATTTGATAGATTATCTCTGATAAAATCATTACATTACATAGAAAATACTATAAGCTGTTAGTATGCGTCTTTCATTCAAACACCTGCGTAAAACAATGATGAGTTTGCCATGATCGTTTGACATTAAGAGAGTTGTCATTTTTTTTTAATTATACAGTATCATTTCCGTTATAAGTACACCTGTTTGAGATATTATCTACAATCTACATCCAAGATTGCCTTAATAAATAATTTATTTGTGCTTTTTTGTCATATTACCATTAATTCTAGCCCAAAATAGAACGATCTTATACCGGAATAGGTGTTATTTATTAATAATGTATGGAGAATTGCAGTGAATGGTGTTCGAAATTTGCCACGTGTTAATAATCATAATCATCTGATTTATCAATTAATGCAAAGTTTTTATATATCCAATTCAACGTTTTTTCTGCTAGATTTTTTAACATCGAGCAAAAGGGCAATGTCCAGTTAACAGTTTTGGCACTCTTGACTTTTCACATGTTGATTTAAGCAATTAAACAATCGCGATTTGTGACGCCAGTGTTCTTTCTAATAAAGTACACTGAAAAATCCATTTACCCAGCAAATTATAGTTCTTCCAATTGAAATTTACGTTTGAGTAGATTGTTTGTTGTAGCTTTTTATGTGGCAACCTCTGCAAATTCCTATATTGCTTATTGGGCTGTTAATTTATTAAGCCACCTGGATTAACTTATAAGAAAACACTTTGAACCTTAACTACAGTATATTTTGCAATGAAATCTTTGAATTAATTGCAACACCCTAGGAATACTGCCTGATGTTAAAATTTATTGTCACTGGCTTAAATTAATCAAATATTCTTTAGTTGTTAGGACACCTTTGCATTCTATATGAACTAAGAACCTCAGAACTCAATTTAAATTGAGTTTTTCTTCAAATAATTCTTCAACCTTTGTTTTATTCGGTAAAATTTTTGTTTGATCACTATGAGCTAATAATTGCAATTCATTTTCCTTTGGAAAAGCTTGCAATGTTGCAGGTTGCTAAATTCATTAATATTATGCTACTCTTCACATCAGACCAATCGTAAATTGTACAAAATGTATTTTCTTCAACATCTGTTAACCCAATTTCATCAATCTTTCTTTTTTTTGTACAATCTTCCAGCATCATTCAAACCTACTCTAATTTTCCAATATAGTTATTCTGTGGGCATTTTGTGATTATAAGAAATTATATTTTGAACACAATCTTCATCCTCGCCGTTAACAAATATTTTCAAAACAGCCTTGAAGCCTAACAATGAATCATCGCGTCGCGTACTTAATGAATCAGTATGTTCCGAATTTTTAAAACCGTGTAATGTTATATCGAGAACATCTTTTAACTCTTCTGCGAGATTTCGTCCTACTTATAATTGTTTTGCTTTCCTCTAAAATCCGAATTAAATAAAGTGGACATTGCTAACTTTTCGAAACATAACGTCTATTAGGTAGACGTCAATATGTTACGGTTTATAATTCTTCATCTCTGTACCCCAGAGCCAGGCTATGTTAAGTCCAGTTAATAGGTCCAAATTGACGAAATTTTAAATAAAAATGTTAAAATACTAAAACTGCAACCTTCTACTGCAATTATTTGCACCAGCTCGACATATGACGAGGTCACTTTCTGCCAAAATTATACGTCCCTCATGTTTTCGCCTTTTGGCCCGCGCGTGAAGAATTTCATCAAGGAGCGGCCTAGCTGTTGACTGAAACAACGCGCTAACCGAAAAACTGCACAATGAACGATTTGCATACGTTTTGCATAAAACTGAATCACATTGGTGAACCTAGCCAGCCAGGTATTATCATCGGACGATTGTGACTAATCGAGATTAAACTTGAGGAGGGAGATAAGTATCGCTATTGTAGTATTTTAATTGCGTCTTGCACTTCTGCGACCAGACACAATGCAGATCTGACAGGTTTAAAGGAAGGTTGTAGTAAGTTGGTAATTCGGAATAAAAGTTACGTGGTGATGATCTTAATTAAACCAAAACCTTTTCTATGGCGACAATTGAATTCATATCATGGATGTCATTGAATGTTGAATTCCTTGCAGCAACTTAATTTATTGGTTTGATATAATGTAACTTCCATTATTCAACAAAATAAGGAAGCCTGTGTAGGTGTAGCATTGGGTAAGTTTTAAAGACTTATCAATTATACCTTTACCATTGACAACACACACACACAAAAAGTGGTAGACTCAAGAATAAAACTGTTACAACTATTGAAGATGTGAGGAGGCGTATAGATCGTTCACCTAAAAAGTCAATAACAAAGCTTGCGACAAGAAACTAATTTGTCATATGGTACTTGTCAGCATATTCTTAGAGAAGATCTCGAAAAATGTCCATATAAACTTCGTGTTGTGCAAGAACTCAAGCCCATTGATCACGTAGTGAGAGTGCAATACTGCAATTGGAATCCAATAATGAATGACGATGATATCCTTGACAAATCCTTCTTCTCAGACGAAGCTTGGTTCCACCTTAATAGTTTTATGAACAAATAAACCATTCGTATGTGGTCGAGTGAAAATCCTTATGGCATGCTACAGAAACTAATTCACTCTGAAAAGGTTGGTGTTTGGATAACCGCTTCACGAAGAAGAATTATTAGTCCATATTTGTTTCATGAAACGGTAAACGCAGAAAGATATCGCAATAACTTATTGCAACCTTTCCTAAATCAGTTGCATGATGACGAACTAAGAGATGGATACTTCCAACAAGATAATGCTTCAATTCATAAAACACTACAAACAATGAACCTCCTACATGAGCATTTTGACAACCTGTTTCCCTACCTATTCTTCTGATTCTAACAGTTTTAAATTATTTTATTTTTCTACACCCTTGTCAGAATAGGCAAATTGCGGATAATGTATTATGTGAACCTTCCACCTTGCACCGCAACAGCTTTCACAAAGAATTGAAGAAGAATCAATTTCCAACATTTGGTTCTAAATGTTCATTCAAAGTTATGTAAAAATTCCATTATATGAACAATATTGTTACTTTATGAATCCCGTTTATTTTAATGAAATAAGCCTTTTCAAATCACTTTGTATACTTTGAAGAGGAACAAATGAAAAGTGTTTTCCAAATTTAGTAAAAAATATAATTCAATTTTGTATAGAAAATCTGTTCAACATGAAATTTTTTAGATGCCCAGATTACATTTACTGTATAAATTCAAAAGAGACACGCATCGAAACACAATGATTTCATAAAAAAGTGTTGTTATTTGCTTTCATTGAAATAATTTATTATATGTATATACGCAATACTATAGATAACATTACGCAATCAAATCAATATTATACACTGTTTTGGATGTTCCAAAATGAGTCCAAAATGAGCTTTGTAAAAAATAATTTGCATAGTATAAGTTAGTATTAAGTAACAAAGAAGCTTGACGATTCGTTTCACTATTACTAAATTATTATACTCTCTATGATTCAGACGTGTAAGATCTTGCTATTGGTTTATTTTTACTTCAAAACGTTTGTATATTCAAATGAAGAAAAGGTTCAAATGATTAAACGTCAGCGTGTAGCGCCCAAGAGGTTTTTGTCGCTTTATTTTTACTTTTGAGAATAGACGATTTTAAATATTGTACATAGATTTGAAAGCACTGCATGTGTAGCTAATTCCCGAAATGTATTGAGATCTCGAAGTGGCTTACACAATACGGGCAGTTAATGGGGAAAGAGGGTGTCAGGAAGTTAATGTATGCAGTGCTTTTGGGCGTAGTAGACGTGTTCATCAAGTCAAATTTCAGACCAAGTTAGCGTTGGAGGGCAAACGGTTAGGAACATTTTAAAAAAACACGGTTATCGGTGTAACAAAGCAAGCTCGCCAATAAATTTCTCCGCATGACAAGGCAAAAGGAATTGCATTTTGAAAAGATATGTTGACGAAAATTGACAAGCGTAAATGACGTATTGTTTACAGACGTTTCATAATTTTGTTCACACGGTGACATGGTCCATCTACCTTAAGATACTGATCACAAAGAAATCAACATCTTGCTTTTCCGCGATATACACATTATCCTCAAAGCTTAAACGTGTGGGATGGTATCTTACACGCAGAGAAATGATTTTCTGGATTTTCTTGCAAAAGCCGGTCTTTATTCTAGAAAATATTCTTATTTCAAGACTATACAATGTTCTTTCTTGAAATTCTAGAAATTTCATTTGGATTAAATAAATATTTTCTTAGGGTTAGAAAATCAAGAAAATATTCATATTAAGGGAAGAAATGGAAAAATGATCCAGATCTTACAAAGTTCTATTGAGAAATTAGGCGACCGGTTTCGTGTTCAAAAACATATCATCAGGCCAACTACAAGGATATCCAATAAAAGAAAAATTACAATAATGGAAAAAAAGTTTTTTTATATATATTTCAGTATAATTAAATTATTTCTTTAATAATGTAATTAAATAGGGATTATTTTATGTAGTGTATAATTAATGAGTTAATATTTAAGTTTATTTGTCCCTTTTTTTATTATTATTATTTATTATATATTTAAAAAAACTATAGTTAAATTAGTACACGTGGTAGCAATAAAAAGAAAAAAAATATTACATTAACCGGTATCTTCTGTAAATGTTTATGAAACATTGTATATTAAAGGGTATATCATTGTATGGGTAAGTATGGTATCTGTATTCCAGCTCTGTCACTACTATCTAGGACTGCATGACCATGACTACTGGCACTAGGTGGCGCCAGGAAATATTTCAGTTGCTGTTTTTGAAGATTAGTGGCATAAACCGAGGTATATATATATTTTTTTTACGTTAATTTCGACGATATTAGACTATTCGGCTCACACCGCCTGGGCTGTGCTGCAGTTTCTCTATGACCTCAAAATCTAAACGAATTGCAACAAAAAGTTATCGACACTGCTAATAAAATACTCCCGTAATTATTTCACGCGTCCGCGATGCGTTTTATACCCGATTAACACACCGTCAAGAAAACGAAAGTGATGTATTTGAGTATTTATTTTAAGAATTTGTCTTCGGTTCGATTGGAATAGAATATAGTTTTAATTTGATTCCACAATACCAAGAATATTTTCGTTTACTCCTGGGGAATTCTTTTTTACGTGTTACTCGATCAGCCAATATTTAGAAAAATTTTATTTCATTTGAAATAATACTCACATAATATATTTCAAAGTTCCTAGTAATAAGAGAACAAAATTGTTCCCAATAACTTACTATTACGAACTTTAAGATAATCCCCATAGATAAATACAATAAAACACAATATCTGCATGCTTGCAGATCAACAAAAACTCTTAGCCTACGGAGGTATACATCGCTAGCCACCACTACTCGCAGTTTTTTCAAGGAGCTGCTCCTTTCGGAGTCAGGCAGTCCTTGCCGGCGTCTCGCGGCGTTGTTCTGAAAATGCACTCCGGCGCGTCGTCAGAACAACAACGAACTACGAAGCGGTCATCATACGCGCGATCTATGTGTGAATAATCCGCGTTACAATCCACATAAAAGCGTTGCTTTTTTCCTACTTCAATACACATTGCGTATTACTCGGTTTAGCTAAGTTAGGCAAAGGGGTATATAAACAGAAGATCAATCGGGCTAATGCTGAATTTATTTAAAGAAGCCGGTCGTGTGATACGCGCGGAAAAATGATATAAGTTGGATTTTTTTTATATTTGATGGAATTAATTTTTTTTAATTTATTTTAATCGGATTTTTTTAAAATTTGGTTTGCGATTGTTCGAAGTGTTTAGGTTCTACCGTTATTTTTTTTTACATTTTTTTTTTTCTGAATAAGAAGCTCGAAGTGTTCTGTGATATTTAAAAGTAAGTACTTAACTATTATTTCCTTTTTTAATTCAATTAAGTGGCAATTACCAAAAAAGGTAATAATAGAAAATTAAATTTACATTACAATATTTCTCAAAAAAAAAAAAAATTTCATAGTGCTGGGTTTTGAAGATTATTTTATGAAATTGATGATTTCGTAAATTCCTCAGCATATATAAATAGTGACAACATAATAACTTCGGTTGTGCATCGAATCCTAGTCTTACAAACATTCTTGGGGGTTGTATTTTTTTTATTTCTCTGTAATTACTTTGCCAATTTGGTTACTAATTAAATATCGCGTTCTCTTTCATGTTTCACTACACCTAAGTATTGGATTGTTGGCCGTTTCTGCTACCAATATTAGTGATTCTGTTTTTTTTTTTTTTTTAGAGTAACAGGTACCTTGTATTTCAACCCCTTAAGTAAAGATTCTATTACGTTTTTGCTAACGTCTCTTGTTGTTGAGACCTTATTTTTTTTATTATTTTTTAAAATTTTCAAAGTTTTTTGTTTCCAACGCCCTAAAAGCGCTAAAGGAAGAAGCGAAGAAAAAAAGTTTTTTTATAGAAAATGTGGAAGCGAGATAATTGATTGTTGTATGATGTATTGACTATTAATTTCTTCTTTTAACCATGTTCCTACGTTTTTCTTGATTTTTTAGGGGTTTGTATTTTGCTTTTTATCTTGATATTTTGGACCCTTCTTGTTGAAACATAAATTGATGCCGATGATGGTAATTCTGACTCTTCCTTGAATGTACTGTTGCGATATTATGGTTGGAAAAGTCTATTTGTTTATTATTTGAGATTCACGTTTGTTTACATTTTCTTTACATATAATAGCAAGTTTGCGAGGCGAAGCAGTATTGGTGGTTTTTCCTTCGAAACTGTCCTAGTTTATTATTGTGTCTCTGTCTTGCACATTATAATAAGATCAATTTTATTGTTAAAAAAAGTAAATTGAAATTCCATTAACATAAAACGTGATTATATTGTCTTATATTAAATTTATTAAATGTACTCTGTGTTAGTGGATGCATTAACACTCACATGCAATGTTTGAAATTGTAAAATAAAAATGATATTTATATCGTGTATGCAAACTAGAAAGGTAATGGTAGTCACCTTATCTTAATTGTGAAGTGGACATTGGCCTTAAGAAAGAACTAAGTATGGAAGAAGGGATTGAAAATTTTGACTTTTTTTCTTTTGGAAAAACACAAAATTTATTTTCGAGTCCATGAAAGTTAAAATTTTATATAAAACATACGTATAATTGTATAAATCGACTAAATTAGATTGATTTGGACCTAATTCATTTGGGAAATAAATAACTGCAACGAAAATTTAAGGAAGAACATAAAATTTGGAGCAGATTTGGCAGTATCGAGAAGATAAGGACTACTGTGAGTAGAAGAAATTATCACTTTTAAAGTTTATCAAATAAACTCTCTCTATATATTCGAAATTTTAACTTTTTACAAAAACAATGACTGCTAAAAATAGTGATATTTATAACAACATGCAGAAACATCATCGACACAATCTAGCTATACTGACACATAGAACACAATTATATGAAATGAGCCTCAGATACTCGGCAATAACATTATACAACAAGCTACCTACTTCCTACCTACTTCGATTAAAATGCTGCAACCACAGTCGCTATTTTAAAACAAACGGAAGGAACACCTCCTTCAAAATTACTTTTATAATTTTATGCACCATTGATATCTAATGCTAAATTTTACTACGAAGGGAGCTTTTATATTATCTATCTAGCTATGAAAACAACGGGTTAGAGAACATGTAAAATTTCATTTTTCAAAAACCATTAACACTAACACACTTATTCCAATGTTTTTGTAATAATGCTATGCCTTCGAAGAAAACCTACTACTCCATAGCGTTTTCCTAGTTGTCATTCGATAAAAAGCGACGCCCTCTCAAGTGTTTTTTGAGTGTTGGAGAAAGATAATAGTCGTAGGGGGCAGGATCGGGACTGTAAAGTGGATTTTGTAATTCCTCAAAGCTACATTCATTGACTACTGCTAGAATAATTCGTGCTTTGTGCACTCTGCAGTTATCGTGCAAAAGCAGAGTTCTCTGAGCATAATTGTGGGGTCTACTTTCGCGTATAGCCGCTTTTAAGTTCCTAATTGTGCCTTTGTAGACATTCCCCATTATTGCAATCCCTTTTGGCATACACTCAATTAAGAGAATCCTCTTCGCGTCCTAGAAAACTGTGGCCATCATTTTCCTCGCAGAAAATTGTGTCTTTGCTTTCTTGGATGATGGAGAACCCTTGTGAATCCATTGCATGGGCTCTTGTTTCGTGTGAGGGTCCCAATGGTATACCCAGATCTCATCCCGCATTATAATTCTATAGAAGAAGTCTTCATCTTCTCAAATTTGTCGTCTGCAGAGTTTTTATTCGGGTCTGAGCAGCCTCCCAAATCTTCGTATAGGATTTTAAAAACACTTCTAACGTTTCTGATATTCCTATTTCTCTAGCAACATCCGAAACTTTTTCTCGACGGTCAGTCAATACCAAATCTTCAACTTTGTTGATGATTTCTTCAGTTCGTGCTTCCAGAGGTTTTCCGCTCTTTGGATCATCATGAATGGATTCCCTTCCCCCTTTTGAACTGCTTGCACCAATATTTGACTTGGAAATAGGACGGATTATTTCCTCCATACATTGCCACCACTCTTTCGATAAAAATTTCATGACACTTCCGTAATCAAAATTCAAATAGGATTTCTTTAAACTGATATATAAATGACAAATGTTAAACGGTTGGAAGCAAACTTGGAGATGACACTGTAAAATATCATAGACACTTAACATAAGAGAATTGGCTCGATAGAAGCAGCGGCGCATTTGCTGGTCTTCTGCTTCTTTTAGCCTTCGTCTGACTGTTCGAACAAAATTTGAAACACTACGGGTAGTTTCGAGATCATTTCTTAACACTGAGCTAGGTAACTGACCAGATTTCCTTAGAAAACGTTCATCCCTCGCACAGGTGCATGGTTTTCACTCTTGTCCTGGCTTGCAACAATAAGTTCCTATTTCATCGGCTAAATAAAAAAAAGCGATTTTTAAAAAATAATCAATAAAACTATTATACTCTATGTTCTCTACAAACAGAAAATTACTTATTGCAAT
The DNA here is from genome assembly GCA_029619315.2 of Dynastes maya. Lineage (NCBI taxonomy): Eukaryota > Metazoa > Arthropoda > Insecta > Coleoptera > Scarabaeidae > Dynastes > Dynastes maya. Next base: position 14,022,525 of record JAROYE020000014.1, read on the forward strand.
TTTTACGAGTGCCGGCACTTATAGTTTGTTTACATATATCTTTTTTTTTTTGTAATATTTACATACTATGAAGTAATGACAATGACAGATACGTAAGGTGAAAGAAGTATGATAGTATGTTGATCGGAATGTAGTAAGATATTTTAATAGTATTGCTAAAGAATCTCATTAATATTACGTCGTTGTTTTGCCTTTTAATGTGTATATCTGCTGTTGAATACAATTTTGATCAAGTTCCGAAAACTAACACGTAAAAATAGGTACCAGAAATAGAAATACGTATCTGTATACGCGCGGAATAACAAATCTCAATGTCATCGTTCTATTTCTTTCGAAGCGAACCAAAAGGAACGGGTTTGAATGCAAAACGGTGTGATGATTGCGTTAGGTACTAATAATTATTGATAGAATAAAAGTAATCATAATAATTGCATAACAAGTTGTCTATTTTATAATGAATTACATAATACCTTTGTTTATTGCTATAATTTTCGTTATCAAAGATATTTTTGTATAAAATTCATTTTAGAACGGAAAATTTTCAGTTTTAACCTGAAATCGAACTCATCTCAAATTTGCACCGTCTACACCCATGAAATTCTCCATTTCTTTGACTTTATAGGCATAGCTTGCGATGTGATATAACTGTTCAAAGCAAGTGATAATCTAACAGAGGTCACTTCCCTATTATTTAAACAAACATATCTCCTTTCTCAAATTGCAGCCTACATCGATATTTGTATGTAACTAGTTGGTACATATGTAATTGTTATATCTTGTAGACTGTATATTTTATCGTAGAGTAACAGTTTTCTCTTCAATGAACGCAGCGTGTTCAGAATGGGGCAACGCAATATCTCGGGAACGAATAAATATTTTAAAATTCTGAAAACATCATTAGAAATGTACGATACCTAACTTAATTTCTTTAAATAAAATGCCCTACTTTTTATTCAGTTTTTGGAGTCGGTAACACATTTGTAACTACTACCAACTTATCTGTTGTACTTTTAGAGGAAATAATAATATCAATAAAGATAACACGAAGATCAAATGTTGTATTCTGTAGAGATAATAAGCAAAAATTGATTAAAAGACAAACAAAAACATACCTCAAAGTCAAATTGAACATGTCACATTAGATGCTCAAAACTTAAAAAACAAAATCCCTCACGATGAAAGTGAAATTAAATTAAATGCACAGAAGTTCCACCATCATATTCTACTCATTTTTGACAATGCCTAATTAAGGCTATGTCGATACAAGTGATCCTAATAAGCTCTTTTAATTCTTCGATATTTCTGGAACGTGTATCGTAGACTTCATCAGTGTCACACACCCAGAGCGGGGATTGTATGACCAAAAATTCACAGAAAAGTCTTAATGAATATATGTAGGTCCACAAATGGATGGTTTCCGAGGTACGAAACATTTTGCGTTTACCCAACTTTTTTCCTATAGACAATCAATGTAATTTATGAACAAATAACGAAGATAAAAACTCAAAGAAAGTATTTAAAGTGCGTTCCCACCATTTCACCACAGCCATGACATCTTCGCCACAAGAATCTTCGAACTCTTTCGAAAATCTCTGCGTTGGCTTGGATTTGGTGACGTATTCGCAACCATATTTGTTGTCTTTGCTTCAAAAGAATGTCATCTAAAAGATCACCCATTGTATTCTGGAATGTTTAGGTAAGCAGCGCCTATTAATCGGTTTAGTAAATCAACCGGTCCAAGTAACTTGTCGCCCAAAACACTCACCATCCAAATGTTTAACGAAAAACGCACTTGATGTCTGGATTCAATAGTAGCATGAGGATTTTCGTCGGCAAGCACATGCGTATTGTGAAAATTGTCAGCAAAAAGAACATTGGCAGCGAAATTTGAACCTACAGCATCATTGCGTACAAGCCTAGATTATCCGCCTTCAAGGTTTGTGACTCTTTTTAGCGTCTTGAAAAGTTTCTTTTCAATATTAACACATTCGGTTCTTTTCACCATTATGCCATTAACTTTATTTTGAACGCAATCAAAATATGAAGCAACTAGATTTACTTACTTCATCCGTAGTAAAGAGAATCTACAATATTTTACGTGAAAGGTCTAAATAAAATAAGCAGCGGTTGATTTTACGTGACGTAATAGGTGCCAAATAGCCCGTGGTTACGTAAACTTCGTTTGACAATCTAGCGAAATCGATCAGGATTTGAGAAACAATCGACGGGCCTCAATGATATAATCACTTGTCGTAATTTGCGGGTTGTACTTTTTCACTTTCGACAATACGATAGATTAAACTCGTTTGGCTTGAAATTATACGTTTTCGCCTTAATAGATAATCTTAATTTTCATTTATGGAGAAATAATTTGTTATCTTTACCTTATAAATTAGCGGTAAATCTTTCGTAATAAGTCAAGGAAATATACATACTTATTGCAGGTCAGGAATGGTGACAATTTATTTGAGTAACGATGAGATTAGTTCAAAATATTTAGCACTGGGTGTTTATTATTGAGTCTTCTAATAAAACATATTAAGTAACAGATTCTTCAGCATTTGAAGAAAAATACTCACCTTTTACATAATTACAGCATCGAAAAGGAACATTGTCTTGTGTATTTGATATCGATCACGTTAAATAAATAAACTCTTACAACGACTAATTAAAATTAACAAATATTCCTAGTTATTTTGTGCTATTTATCATGAGATAATTAAGCGATCAAGAGATACATCTCGGCTTTATAGACCTAGAGAAAGCCTTTGACAAGTTTAGAAGACAGGACATATGGAGGATATCAAGAAACAGTCTATACAAAAACAGAAAATACCTAAGAACAAAGCAAGAAAAATCAAAAATGTTTGAATATTTGAAACAACTCTTAGTTAATACTGACGCTGAGTAAAATATGTCGCTTCTAAATTTTTACGCCGATTGTTGGCATTTTTCACTGGATCTTATTTCTTCTGTGATATAGAAAGCTTTTAGTACAAGGTTAAGACTTTGTCCTCTGGGCTATTGTCCATTATCTTTTTCCATTAAACGTTTGACGGCAAAAATTCTCATTTCTATCTACATATGTGTCTTGTTTCACAAAAATACCTACGGGGAAACTTTTTGACCTTTTTGCAATGGGCTGATAACAATTGTACCTTACATTGCATCATATTCTTAGCATACAAGACAAGTGCTAATAAACAATTATTATTAATTTATAAAAAAAAAGTATTTCCATTAGATTTAAATAATAACTAAGCAATCAATTAAGTTGATAAACGTGTACGTAACGTAGAAGTGATTGTCTTAGGTCAGTGCGTTCATTCTTGTATTATATACAGTGTCATCCATAATGTACGCACCATATGGGAAACTTCTTTTATATGTTTTTCGAAAAAAAGGTATTTTTGATAAAATTTTGTGTATTATCTAAAATTAAACATATACCAATAAAATATGGAAAATTTCTAATATTATACGAGGTACGTTTGAAAACTTGATTTTGTCCCAAGAGTAAAGTATCCTTATTTAAAAAAATATCGAAAAATGCTATTTGAAAAAGTTGTTTAGCATTAAAAAATACACATAGATTTAAAATCATGGCCACCTAAGTCAAATTTTATTTTTTACCAATTTTTTCAAATATCGTCTTCAAAAAACAAAATTTGTTTAAAACAATAAATAAACAACATTATGTAAATAACGTGTTATTTAATAATGTTGCAAATAGGCCAAACGTTATATTAACTTAAGTCATTTTTTTTTAAGTGTAACAAACAAGATTTTTTTCGGTGCAAAGACGTTTTTATCATCTAAGATTGCTCAAAATTTGTTGTTCCCCCGTTTTCTGCATATTTTGGACCACACTATCCCCTTTCAAGGTTTGCGACACCTTCTTTATCGCCTTGTGTAAATTTCATTTCATTTTCACCAACATAATTTTAAAAAGATTTGAATTGAGTACAAAACATGTGTGTTGTTTGCTGACGCAAATAGAAATGTAATTTATTGATTTTATTGTTCTATAATCGCGTAGACTGTACATTCTGACTGTTTAAATATTTGTCGTTATACCATTTGCAATATCGGAGACTATTTTGTCACGATTTAAAACAATCTATGTATATATGTACTATTGTACACATGTATATGTACCTGTTTTTATTTGCTTAAACGACTTTGTACTAACTCAGAGAAATATCCCGATCTCACCGACCTAGTACCAAGGAATAGCAGTCAACACCCCAAGTAAAGAACTAACAGTAAGTGGGACGAGATAATTGATGCTCCTACTAAACCATAGAGCGACCGACAATCTTTAGCGGTTTTCTTTTAATGGCCTTGATACAATTGTGAAAGAAACTATACCACCAGTAGCTGGTTAAAAGTAGTGTCACTAGTACTACAACGTAGTATATCAGATTACTCTATTAAATTCTTGCCCTGGATAGAATTGCAAAAACTCTTATTGGTGGTGAAATGTTGCACATTCAATCCGGATCAAATATCATCTTGATTAATTGATTTCTTCATGTTACATGTATATGCTTACTACAGAACTTTGTTAAGAGATTGCAACCTTTATATAATTGACTATTTTCTTAATTCTAGATACTAAATACAGGGTAGGGCAATAGCGGGAGATTCTTCGATAGAACCTTTACTATTAGTAATAGGAAAAAACATCTCATACAAAAATCATCGATATACATTAGTAGCACACGCTAAAATTATTTTTACATATACAGAATGAACAAAAAAAAAGTTACACATCAAAGATATGTTTTTTTTTTTAATGGAACAGCCTGTATATCACTATATATTTCGTTTATGCTCGAGAATCTAAGGTCACTTTGTATAAAATTACCTATACCTAAACTCAATTGTTTTCGAAATATTTTCAAAAAATAGTTTTTGCAACTCTCTGCAGAAAATGCTGTAGTTTGTATAAAATTTGACATTTTGCTTTGCACATTGGGCATTAAATAGCCTATAGAGCTAGAGATATTTCCACTTAGAACAAGACAACTTCTTGATCATAGACCATCTCTGACAACGCAGTGAAGATTTCATTCTTCGAGCGACGTTTTCGTCGTTATTTTAAATAGGACAGCCTATATATTTTGTAATTTTTGAATTGCTGATAACATTTTAGGTAAGAGGGTGAACTGTTGAACGTATTACTTTTGTTGTTGAGTTTATAATTGAACGTGCAATGGTTCAACGGGTACATTTCTGTTAAATTAATGCAATAAATTCTTTGTAATCTGAATCTGTATAATAAGAAATTTGTTGGAATAATTATGTTAATATGTACATCCTGTATACGACCAATTTCCGATAGTCCTAATCAATACATTCTTCGATTAACCCACACTAAAACACTCGCTGATTATTAATCAAAAGCCGAATGACTTATTTGTATTTGAACAATGTGCACTTGTTACTTCCACAGTTGCAGTTGGCCGCGGCAGAATCGGCCATATTAAGAACACAATAATTACAATATAATATGGCTGCTCATATTTTTACAACAATTCTTATTAGGTGGCTATCGTATATCAGGTGTCTGCGCTTTTTTGCAATTAAAATTAAAGCGCATAACGAACGTAACGTTATGCTTATTTACTTACGAGTGATTTTCCATGGTTTCAGGTCATCGACAGTATGTACGACCTAGTGAAAAAGATCAAGAAACATTGGGATTACGGCCTTGGGAGAACGGTGAGTTTTCCATATACTAATTATTTAATTGTACATATATACATTTAAATATATATATATATATAGTACGGTGTTACCTGTAAGTGTATGTTCTAGAGTAATGATTCATTTTACTTTATCACACATGAATTCATATTAAAATTACGCATGCGAGCCATTATTAACAACTAATAACATCATTTAATTACTATATTGAATGTATGGAAATTATAAATTAATTAGTAGTTATGATATATTCTATCTTTGTAACAAAATGATAGGATAGTATCATTAAAATTATATACAAAATTAAACCATTGAAAATAGAGAAAAAAATTATTCAATAAATATTTATTTATTTATTCATCAGGCTAACTCACAGGATAAATACGGGTTAATACAAAAAAAATAAGGACTGTCCACGAAAAAAAGTGGTCGATGTTAAACGCAAATATTAAATAACGAGACAAGAAAGATAACTTTATTTTACTAGTAGTAGAAGCATTATTCGGTAACTTATAACACGATAAACACAATTCTGTAAAACATCTTAAGCAGTGTAGAATGCTCTAACTTTTCTTTTGACACCACGCATCAGTACTTGTACACGTTCAATAGTCATCATTGCATCAGCCGAATTCCACAGTTTAGTAAAGCGTTTCATGCCTTTTGCATATTTACCCGTCTTCTTTAATTCTCTTTTAACATTTGCCCACTATCTTTCAATAGGTCTCAATTCTAGGCAGTTTGGAGGATTGGCAATTTTTGGTACAATCGCAATTTCATTGTTTTCGTACCAATTCATAGTAGCTCTAGCATAATGGGCCGTCGCTGAATCAGGCCAAAATAATATTGAGCCCTAGTGGCCCTGGATCAGTGGCAGGAGACTTTTTTCTAAACATTCCTTTATGTAGATATCTTGATTTATCGTGTATGTTGTGACAAAAACATTGCCTCGAAATGACAGTCGATTATCTTTTGTTTTACAATATTTATGCCACAGTAAACTCGACCACTTTTTTTCGTGGACAGTCCTTACATAACGTAAAATAAAACCATACCTACACCGGGTGTCCCAGGTTCAATGTTACAAGTGATATCTTCCTTATTTGTAGAGATCAAGCAAGGTGTCGTCAAAAATGATTTGCAGAATCCCAAAAGAATGTCCAAAATGACCACCATTCGACGCAACACAGGCTTCAAATCGATCAATTATTCCCTAGAGAGTGGTTTAATAGAGGTAGATTTAAAAAGTATATTTTTTAGGATTCTATAAACCATTTTCAATTACACCTTTCTCTCTACAAACAAGGAAGATATCGCTTGTAACATTGAATCTGGGAAACCCGGTATATCGTTTGTCAGCAACTTTATCAACGAACATTTTGGAAATTTGACTAAAAATATATATATTTCGAAACACAAACGATAAATCTCTCTCAACTGGTGTTGAAATTTGGGCAAAAACAATGTTAAAGTTCCTATATTACTAAACTACATAATACAAAATCGCAATTTTCCAAGAAATTAAGTATACATATTTACACACAACACCAATGCAGATTAATGTTTTCCTTTACCTTGAAGCTGTTGAGTACTTTATGTGTAGCTATTGTTTGTGGGTAATACAAGTTTTGCATAGTTAGAGTATATACAGGCGCGTATGGAGGTATTATAATTATAGCGGAAATTAAACATCGCAGAATCAGAGAATTTACTTGCGAGCTTGAAACAAAGACCCCCGCGAATCTCATCTGCATACTACACTGCACTTGCTTGTCATGCTCTCAAATCAATATTCTAGGAGTTGCTTCTGCGTTTTAAAATTCTACAGCAAAAGATGTTTTATGCATTATTGCGGCAACAAAGCTTCCTTGATTATAATCCAAGTTTGTGCTTTTCATTTTACTGCCTAACTTACAATTAGTTGAAAATGACAATTACAAAATGTCCTTGTCTTCTATCGTTTAGTCTACGAAATAAACATGTTTGTTTTGCACTGAAAGAAGATCAAAAATGGAAAATTTGCAGAATTTTACCTTTGATAATACTTCTATATTTAGAATATAATTAACACCATAAATTATTTCTTTTATTTGCACATATTACTTAAAGAGAGAAATAAATTTAAAACGAATAAAATGCTAGGCACGACAAGGAAAAATACTCTTTTTTAAAAGGTTCCTAAATATGGTATTAACATCGTTAAAGCACTTTATTGTTTTAACGCACATTTTTCCGATTCATTGTTTGCACTGGAAGCAACTATAAATCTACCCAGGACTCTAACGATAATATCGTTAAAATGTTCGCTATTTCAATGTTATTATTAATAAGCGTATCTATGCATAGTCACGGAAGTTTTTCTAGCATAACATTCGTGGGGAAATTCGAAATATTCCAAGCTTTTCGTTAGATTAAAGGTCTTCCGTGTCGGTTGCGACCTGTTATCTAAATGAGAATAATAAATTGAAAATATTTACTTAATTGTATCGACATGAGTCAATGTCTATATTATTTTCTATCGTACTAACAATAAGTAAAAATACTCAAGCTTCAATTTATAATGTCGGTTTGCCATCTTTTGACCTACACTACAACGTTGTATCACTTCTGGTTTAAAGGAAAATGGCAACAAGTCTATTATATTAAATAAAACACCCTATATATTTTCACGGATTTGGATAGGAGATTAAATAAGCTTTTCAATAAACTCTCCATATGCAAGTTTATTATAATAGCTATTGTAATATAATGTTTTTGAGTGGATAAAATTTCTTTATTCACGTGTATCATACAATATTTTTTCTAATATGAGTAACGACACCATAAGGTGGACACATTTACTTTCTTTGATTTTTCTAAGAAATAGGCTAGAAGTATTTCCTCGTTAACAGTTTTCACATTTTTTATTGTCTTCCGTTCACAAAATGTTTCGTACTCCTTAAACATTTTATTCGTCCTTTTGGTTAAACTATTGTTTTAATAATGAGATTTAATATATAAAATGAGCATTTTATTAATAGGAATTAGAAAAATAGTTTTTAAGCTATTAAAATAAATAAAAACAAGTGGTAACTTGAATAAATTGGAAAATAAACTAAAATACTTTTTAAAGCAAATAGTCAATCTGTCGCCCATTTACTTCATAACATTTCCGAAGCCGCGAAATTGTTGCTTCTTGGATATTTTTCAACGTTGGTGGAGAAATTAAACGAATCTCGTCGCGTATCTATTCTTTCAAATCATTTAAATTATTTGGCTTGTTTAAATAAACCGTCGATTTTGAATAACCCAATAAGGAAGAATCTAATCTAGGAAAAGTCCATCTATTGGGAAAACTCGCACCTAAATACCTTCGAACATTGATTGTCTGATATGGAGGCGTGCCATCAAATAAAATTTATTTGGCTCATAGGTTTACGATGGCGATGAAATTCGTGGACTCAATTTTATCACGGAAGATTTTATGGAACTTTATTTATAAATTCCAAATTTCCTAGCTCGCATTCTATGGCCTGATGGGAACAACTTTTCAGTCAACAGCGGAATAGTCAATCGCCATAATTCGCATTACTGATCATCTGAAGATCCACATTGAATGAGAGAAACTAAAAAAATTGGGAGACCAGTTGATCGGTACATATTTTTTTAATGGCACCTTAACAGGATGGCAATACTGGATTTTCTAATACATCAGCTACCTCTTTTGGTTGAGAATGTTAATTTAAATTTTGCGGCAGATGGATGGAACTAATAGTCACACAAGATAGACAACTCGTTCTTCTGATTTAAATCTTTTAGACTACTTCCTTTGGGAGCATACAGAAAGGTGTAGTCTACGATACGCCTTCCAGAAATATCGAAGGATTAAAAGAGCTTATTAGAATCGCTTGCGCCAGCCTAGCGCCAGAAAGTTTACGGAGGAGCTTTTGAGCACTTAATTTAATTCAATTTCGCTTTTACTTTAAGGGATTTTATATTCGTATTTGTCTTTTAATTATCACAAAATATGCCTTTGCCGAACATTTATAACGAAGTTTTCAGAATTTTAAAATCTTTATTCGTTCCCGAGATATCACGTTGTCCCGTTCCTCGCTGAAAGCTCTTATATATGAAAAAACAAGGAAATTTCTTGAAAATAGCCCATCTTACCCTATTAATATATTCATTATCCAAATTTACTTCGTAATTTTACTTCTTCTATTGAGGAAAATTACATTTTCCTCACATTTTCTCGGAAAACCAAGTTAAACGTTGCTAGAAAACGCATAACGAAAACGGAAACGTTGCAAGTTGTAATTCGATCTAACTAGCCGGAAAATTGCTTCTAAAAACATTAAGTTTCAAATAGGCTAGCGTGTGATAAATTAAAGCGTGTGATAGAGCGACCTTAACATTGCGAAACATCTGAATATCATTGCCAAGGCTGCGTAGTCGCCGGTAAGCAATTGTCTTCGAATACAGGAGCCACATTCAAATTATTTAAATCGTTTAAAAATTACACTTAATGTGCATAATGGTAAGTAACTACTAATGGTATTAACAATAAGTCTTCCTTAATAGATGTGATGATGATTTCCATTTATAGAGCTTCAGCACGCGACTTTTGCGTGTTGACAATCGGACACGAGGAGTTGCATTGTCTCTCGTGCCATTATCGAAAATATGCAATTGCACACGAATTTGCTAATATAGAATTGCAAGTTAAGTATAATGCAATTTTTCGTAATTACAAAAAATTAATTTCACATGTTCGATTTCATCATAGAAAAAGCAAAGTAACCAGTAATCAACAACCTTCAATTTTGTCTCCAAAGCGAGGAAATATCGACCTTAACAATTTTTCCTATTTTCATTACTGTATTATTTTATATATATATATATATATATATATATATATATATATATATATATATATATACTTCAAACATGTGCTTTGACTTTTTCACTTCTTAAAAAAAATTTTGACTATTCCGAGCTGAAGATGGCTTTTTAAACCGAAACTAGTTCTCGATGTATATTTATGTTATAAGGAAAAAAGAGGAATTTTATCTATTTCTAACATTTATAAAATTGACACACAACGAAGATATCGTCGCCAAAAATTAAAACGGAACAATACCGTAACAATATTATATCTCATCAAATGTACCCGGTTACGTATTGTTTTTTTTTTTTTGTATATTTAAAATCACTCAAATGATCTCGCAATTTCGTATAAATTAGAGGTTACAATTATTTTGATATTAGGCCAAGTCCAATGCAAAAAAGAAAAGCATAAGTCGTCGTCTTTAGATTAGATTTTAATGTCGCCTAGGCATCCGGGTAATTACATAGTAATTTTCTTAATCTGTGCATGACTATGACTCTAAATAACTCAATCACATTTTTTAGGGTCGTCGTTTAACGTTGCCAGATCTTCTACTCTCAATATTTAAGTTATTACCAATGAAAATTTAATGAAATAAACAATATCCTTGCTAAAAAGTAGATAAAGCATAGGTACCATAAAATATAGGTCCTAAGATAGATCCTTGCGGGATACCTGTTTCTTTTATTGGTACGAGTGAAAATCCAAGAGATTGAGTAGCGTTATTTCTTTTTGCATATTTAAGTTTCAACAAATCTCTCACAACGAAACATTGTCAATCTAGACCCACCGATTTGAATGAAATTTGGTTGATATACGCCGTCATAAACGCCGTCTAAACGGTGTTTATGGTGATTAGGCGTATGCATTTCTTTTTTTTTTAATTAACCACATGTGCAACTATAGCGCAACGCTCAAACCTGTATAGGCTCAAACCTGTCAGGCCGAGAATTAAATGATGCAGAATTAAATTTTGCATCAATCCGTAAACCTATTTTTAAAGAATTCTTAGCTTTTTCAACTTTTTTAATAATTTAGATCATTAATTTCTTCAGTAGCATGCCATGCGAATGACAGCTGAAGTCTTCTTGTCAACTTTCTTCAACATTCCATTTCTATCTTAGCTTTTGAGACAATTGAGGTAATTAACAATTTTTGTGAAATGCTGATGTTTCTTCCAATTTTGTCGATTCACTTTGTAAAAGATTGTGAACTGCATGGGTTCATTTGTAAATTATTCTTTACCTGTTAAATCTCGCATAATCGTAAGGAAATTGTATAAAACCAATTTCTAATCAATATTCAGAATGCAATCTCGAACAAAACACACAAAAATGTTAAAATTCTTATTCCATTTTATCTCGTACATTTGCCATTGCCTGCCATCACTCTATTTGGGTTAATCCGTTCACTAGAAACTCTGAAAAACAAAATGCCATTCCTTGACCCATATTCAGCCTTCACATAAAGATCTACTACTGCTAATAATCATAATAAAATTCGTTCATTACCGTATTCAAGCGTATTATTTAGTTTGTGTTGCACATTTACGTCATAAACATTCTTTTCATATCCACAATATACGTACAATTTTCATCCTCTAAGGTTGGACGTCCGTCTGTTTACTTTTTGATGATAAATTCGCTTCACTTTATCAAGTGAAACCTTCCATTTTATATATGGTAAATACGTATGGGTGTAGCTAAATCAAACAGATAGTTAGATTTAGGTATACGACTAATACAATTTCTTTTTTTCTCTACTTGGTTTTTTCAATGCGTCAATGCAATGCTACAGGAATCAAGAACGAGGTTAAAACTTCAATTAAAACTTCTGTTGCACATAATAATTATAAAGCTGGCGTTGAACGCTTGTAAAGCAAGGTCTGAGCATCTACGAGGGTAGTGCTACCCAAAGCTATATTTCTTTTAATGAAACATGCTAAACTGCTAGACTAGCCATAGAAGAACCTAATTTATAGTCGTTTATGCGGTTCCTAATTTCTAATGAGATGCGCCTAATATTACATTAAGTCGGTATGACCTATTTTTGTTTAAAAAAACATTTTTTTTAATGGACCTTCCTGTATATTATTTTAATTTTAAATTTTTGGCAAAATTCTAGACAGAAGCTCACTACCACATTAGTGTTTTAAAGCCAACCATTTTCTCGTTACGGCGATTTTTAAAACTACCGTTTATATCCATTCTATCAGTGTGCCATTGCATAAACAAGTAACTCATTGGAACAATTATTAAATACGATGACATTTAATGATGGAAAATGATTGTATTATGGTGAAATGAAATTCTATACGAAGTTCATTAAAAGAGGATTAACCAGCTTATTACTGGCTTAAAATTAAAAATTAATAAAATACCCTAGGGCAAATTGTCTATCTATCCTTTTTACAGCTAGCGTCATTTAGAAGAAAAAACACATTATTTTTTGTTATTATACTTTGCACAGCAGAAACTGGATTCGTACAACAAAACCAAACTTTGTAAACATATTAGTGAATGCTAATAAACTAGGTATAAATACATAAAATGCAATAAATATAACTAGAAGAATAATAAATAAAGTGCTAAACAGAAAGAAAAGTTATATTAAGAGACATGTTCAAGTGGACGTTCATTTCTTCTAAACACTTCTGAATTCGAAGCAGATAATACGTGAATATAATTATTACCAAATGTCTTCATATTCAATAATACATAACACACTAATAAAATGAATATTCACATTAATCAGTTTCAAACATTGACATAACGTGAAAATAGCCGATGTTATGATACTAACATGTTAGCATTTTTTTGTATAGAATTTTGCAAAAAATACACGAAACTAAAAGGAAAGGTTCTTGTCGGTAGTAAGAAACATGATCTATGTGCCCATTTTACACCAATAAATCCATCAAACTAAGTGGGTAAGTGAACCTTTTCCCCTGTTTATCAAATTTACATTCTTTTTCATATAAATGATTTCGTAAGCATCTAATTCTTGCGACGAAGTTACGTTCTTAATTAATTTAATATTATGCCCGGTTCCGTTTAAATGTTGTGCTACACTTGACGATTCGATTCTTCCATAGCGGTAGTGTGCTATGTGTTCTTTGAATCTGGTATCTATCACCCGTTTCGTTTGCCCAATATAACTTCATCACAGTCATCGGTTTATCTTTCGAATTGCCTAGAATGTTTTTGAACGTATTTCGCGAGCTGAAACACACGTTCATATCTTGTCCACTAATCACCTTTCGACATTTTATAAAAGCGAAGTTTTACAAATTGTTTATTGCGCGTTTCTGCCGGAATTAAAATTATGGAATATCTTACATGGTGCCTGTGATGGATTCTCTTAAGGATGCCACCAGCAAGTTTCAAAAAGTCTCTATTGATGATTGATGTTAGTTGACTTACGTGGTACCGGCTATTTTCTTAATTTCTACAAAAATTTCTTGATATAATCTTTCATTTTCATCAAATTGTGCATATCTCTTGAGCAAATGTTCCAAATGGTCGTGTGATGGATCAGAAAATATGATACACTTCCGTAACAACAAGAAAAACAATGCCTATTTAGCCATAATATCCTTCAATTGTGTAGATTGAGTTATATCTCTATTACTCAATTCTCTATCGGGATAGGTTTTATGATCTTATATGCGATAATCGACGGAATTTTACGTCAAGAGGCGTCGATGTTTGAATAATTCACCGCTTCCTATCTCCGAACGTGTGTCATCCACAACGCCGAATCGTCCAAATTAGAAGTACTTAAAAATAATCGAATTAACTCGGTTCGTACGACGCAAACGGTATACAGAGTATTCGGCGAAGAAATAATTCTTGACATGCTTGCTTCACACGTTTTACTTCTTTACACCATGTCCTAAATGCAAATGTCACAACGGGAAGACACTACATTAAACGCAGTGTACGAAGCCTTTCGTGTTATTCCATTTTAGCATATTTATTATATTCTGTCATAGTTTTAAAAAATAGTTGCTTTTATGTTGTATTTAGTCTAACTTTATTAAAAAGAAATAATAATACTGTATCATAATGGATTGTTTAGATTTGATGTTCTTTAACATTATATACATAAGTGTACGAAGACTCTTGTAGCTGTATTTAGCTGTGTAATTTAGAGTTATTCGAGTAATTTAAAGAACAACAAATTCTAGATCTCAAGTTTCAAATAAAATATGTGGTATAGGATCGAATTCGATTATGAATTCTTTTTGTCGAAAACCCTGTATCTCTACAACAAGATGACACAGAGACGCTACGCTACAGTTTAATCTCTAGATCCGCTACCGTGCCGTATGAAATGTATGAATAACACTTCCGCAATTTGCGTGAGCCACCGAGGAGCGATTTCAAGCGCTCAAATACTAGCCACAAAGCGTACACACGAAAATTGATGATTACGTAGCGTTTCACCGCCCAACAGCCGGCTTCTACAGTTGGTTTCAGGAGTTAATCGGATGCGTTTGGCATTTATGTTTATACGAGTATTCAAAATCAAGTTCATGGGTTCTGAACCATAAAAATAAACAAGCCGTTTCCTCAATCCTCATGTCTATATGAAATTATAGGATTATGTATAATCAGTTATGTATGAGTTGTATTTAACGCGATTTCAATAGGTGTGTAATAATTTGATTACAATAACAGGATGTGTTGTACACGGAAAAAAAAAGATGAGGGAAAATATTACATAAAACTCTACGACTAATCTTCTCTTTTTGTGTATGCAATATTGTTATTATTTTTAGCGAATATACGCACATTCCTATAAATATTTTCTGGAAACTTTATATAGATTTGAACAAGATCAACTCTAGCTTGAATAGAATTTTAGTGGAATCTGTGCAGCTTGTCTATTTTTGTCGTCCATCGCAGATTCCTTGTTTTCGACTTACAAGGAAACACAAGTAAGTGCATCTCACCGATTTATATGAAACTGTGAGTTTATACATCGATCTAGTATAAGAACAACGGTAACTACATATCTTAGGTGCCCAATCGCTCACTGGCGAGGTGTAAAGCACCCCAAGCTCAACACTACCCTTCGCCGTTTGACTCAATAACTCAGAAACTATGAGAGATATAAAAAAAAGTTAAGACAAGATTTAAATCGTTTTACATGCTCTTACAAAAATAAAAAGCTACGTAGAATTTATTGGGTATATCGGAAAGTTCTATCGTATTTATTAAATAAAACAAATGTGAAATTTAGAATATATTTATTAAATAATTAATCTACAATGTACTGACCATCATTTTCAACAACTCTCCATCTTTCAGGTAGTCGATTAATACCGTCAGTAAAAAAATTCTCTCTGTTCGAACGTCATCTTCCGTATGAAAAGTTTTTCCATTCAAAAAATTTTATAGAGATCGAAAAAGGTAAAAATCTGAAGGTGCCACGTCAGGAGAATATGGAGAATGTGACAAAACTTCCCAGCCAAGATCTGCCAATTTTCTTTGAGACATCAAAGAAGCATGGAGTCGCATTGTGTTTCAGCATGACAATGCTCGACCCCATGTGTTTCCCTTACAATCTCCTCTTTTTGATAATCCAAATAGCCTGTAGAGTCACACCAAGTGCTTCACTTACTCTCTACAACCGTAACTATAATTGTGAGTGTTTAGAATATCTGCCTCATAAACAGCATTCAAATATAATAAAAAGCCTCCATTGTCTTTTTTCTCTCAAAATATTCCGGACCATCGTTTTCCAAACATTGTCTTTAATAATAGCAAAAACATGAATATCTTTTTGATATTTTGTCATTATTCAAAATAACTTACTACTTACTACTAGAATTACCAGTCGCACTTTCTGTGTTCTAAAAAGGACAACTTTTTCTTGGGAATGACAAAGAGAGAATAAAAAACCTGAGGAAGATAATAAAATTAATAGTTGTTTGTACTCATACGACAAAACAATGAAGTGCGTCAAATATTAGAAGAGACAAAGTATACTCAACCTGTGTTTTGGCAAACCGTTTTCTTATTAACATGTAATTTTTGATGCATCTCATTAACTGCATTCCATTGCAAAACAAGAAGCAAATAAAACACTTGAAAAACACTAGAATCAAGGATGTGGTCATCTGAAAATACGCGAAATATTTCTCTGAACTTAATTTACATATTCACGTTGTACATCCTTTTGAAGCGATGCGAAAATTAAGACACTGTTACCTCAAAACTTGTTTATTTTTTAATTACGTTCGAGGATGTAGTGCACGATGTTTCCAGAAACGAAGATTTAGTTTCCAGCAATTGTTGTGGTTTAACGTGCAATCTATTGGTAATTATGCTAATTCATCTTTTGTAATACAGAATCAATATAAAACCTTGCACCACCAGGATTTATCAGATCTACCACGATGCGTTCCGATTAACATAACCACAAATTTTATATGATTTATGTAAATAATAGAGTAGGAACGTCCGATTAAAAAAAATTAATTATTCACGAGATTCTTGTATTTAGAAGAAAAATCAGAGAAGTGTTGCTATCATTACTATATAGAGAATTCAAGTTGGAAACTTGGACGTATTTAATTTCCTTTCCAAAGTGTGACAGACAAGTGAAACCAACCTTCATCCGTAAAGAATGTCTTGTCTGTAGTGTCGTTATTAATAATATTTAAGAACCATTGGCAGTATTGCATTTGCCCATTAACATTTTGTAGAAGTAATTGCTAAACCACAGTAACTTTATATTAGAGCAGTCTTAAAAGTTTCAAGCCTCAAGATCAAGATGGCGATACTCATCAAAAATATTCTGGTAATATACTTACGTATACTTGTGT
The DNA here is from genome assembly GCA_029619315.2 of Dynastes maya. NCBI lineage: Eukaryota > Metazoa > Arthropoda > Insecta > Coleoptera > Scarabaeidae > Dynastes > Dynastes maya. The sequence goes on from JAROYE020000014.1 coordinate 14,039,939, forward strand.
GAGTTGTTTCTTCGTGGTCTGCTTTTGTGTTGATGTGATTCATTTGACATTGGTTTAGATACTAATTTAGATATACGACGATTATAATACTTTTGTAAAAACATGAAATAAATCTATCTATCTATCTATCTATCACGACGTTGAAAGATACTTTTGAAAATTTCAGCCATTTTGGGCTCTCAGTTCTTGTTTAACAATTCTTTGTGTCAATCGATGTTATCGTTTCTGTAAAAATGGCAAAAATCGAATTTGGAGCTGTTATTAAATTCTCGAGTAACACTATTCCGAAATGTTGACAAACGTCAACTAAAGAATAGTTTGTTACATACACTGTCCACAACATCATCTTTTTTTTCATTTTATGTATCAATATGTTTCAGAAGTAATTGAAAGAATTCCCGAAATTGCTCCACTTTCTTTTTGAAGGAGCTTATCTCCCATCATATGATCAATATAGCCTTTTATTAGCTAGGTTCTACCTCTACACTCTTCGTAACAGAAGAAACGTCGCTCTTATAGTTTTGAAATTCTTTGCTTAACAATAGGATTGACTGCTCTTGGCTTTTAGGCAAACATTCTTGCTCCTAGACCTAACAGTCGATTTGCATTCATAATTAATTGCCGCACTTCCAGGATTAACACCTTGGAAAGGTCTCCTATATATCTTACGTCTTCTTGTTTTAACAGCATTTGTAACGCGTCTGATATAAATGCCAATCCGCTTATTACAATGAATGCAGCTCTCATATATTTCGATATCGCAACATAATTCTTTCCTACTTTCCCTGTTAACTTTATGTATTCCAAAAACGAGAGTAATGTAATATTGTTTAACTTTGTGTAGTTTAAACTCTACCTTCCGTTTTTTTTAATTTTAGTATAATGCTCTTAAATATCCATTTATGTTATGTGTGATAATGTTTCCTGTAACTGAATTATCCTTTTATGTAAAGCATTTTCGTTTCTTGTAAATAACTTGTTAATAAATATTACAACGCAAATTATTTCAAATTAATCGTTGGAAAACTTGTGTCTACAAATAATGTGACAGATTATTATAATCATAATTATAATTGTGATTAAATTAGTGATTGATGTTCAAGTATTCATATGTATCCCAGCATTTTAAACACTGGTACGTTCTAAATACGATTAATTACGTATTGTTGATGGTATACTTGTTATATTAATCCTGCTATTACATTCCAAAATGTTAAATAAAAGCTATGCAGTTCTAATGCGACACGTATTTGCAGTAATTGTCTTAAGCATTTGTAGTTATTGTGTCAAGGAATATGAATAAATCCACGCTATCAACTCTGATGGACAATTCTTTTAATAATAAAGCATAACTCTGCTCTTCAGTAGATTTTAATTATAGAATAGTTGTCATGGGTCGATGAATGATTTAATAACAATTAAACTACAGTAGAAATACATTTCACTATTCACGTTAGGTATTAATAGAGATGAGTTCGTGGTACATATCCAGCAAGAGAAGTAACAGCTATTCTAAGGTGCTTCGACTATTATTAAAGACTTTGTAATATACTGATGTGTAACAATGATTCTGCTATTGCACATACATGCTTTGTTTTTAATCATATCATATTTGAGATATACAATTACCTTAAGCTGAATGTCTCACCTCGTACGTAACTAACAAAAACTACAAATAAAAATTAAAAATAGATGGCGTATTAGTATTAATTTACTTCTACGGTAAACATAAATATTAAGAACATTGCGAATTTACGTTAAAATAAAACCATTTCGCTATATTCAATCTTGTACTATTCCTTTTGAGTTTCTCGTTCGTAATTGTCTTTCAGCGAGAAAAACAACGTTCTAACATCCACTAAACCAACTAAACAACAAATTTCAATCGGTTTTTGTCGTTGAAAGCTACGAATTAATTGAACTTACATTTAGGTTACCAACGTTTTATCAACGTTGCTTTTTTCATGTTCTTTCATTCTCATTCGTATTTCTCGTCGTACAGGCTCTGGCGGCCGTCTGCGCCCATTCAGTTTCGATTTCGATCGGCATATGTCAAGGATACAGCGCCATACTCTTACCGCAGCTGAAAACTTCGTCCAGCATTGAGATTAACATGGAACAAGCGTCTTGGTTAGGTGAGTACAAATAACTAGATATGAAAAATGATGTTTGATGCTTTATAGGTGCTTTGGGAATCAAATTTATTCCTAGTCAGAAATTATCGTGCCTATATAGAACTCCCTTGATTTTCTTTTTCTTACATATATATGGTATATTTTTTTTATTATCCTTTTTTTGTAAGATAGTTGTATATTAATAGGCTACAGGTAGAACGCCTCCTGCGTATTCTTATGAATTTGCAGCGGCGATGTAGTCTTGTTGGCATACAATTGTGTTACATTTTGTGCTATACCTTATGTAATAACTATAAAGGCCAATAAATTCGTTTATTATTATTATTATTATTATTATTATATGCATAATGTTGGTCGTACACAGTAAAAATAAATTCAATAGACTGTGTTCGTTAATATCGTTTCGTTAAAGCAACAAAAAAAATTATATTAACTAATACATTTATTATAACAATGAACTATATTTATCAAATTGAAGCTTGTTTATCAATATAATAAGTACTCGTTTATTAACTTACTTTGTGAGAAGCGAAACAAACTTTAGGGATTTTTCGTTTATCCGTTTATTGTATATTGTGCATATACGTTAGTATATGTTCATCGATAGCCATTTATTAAAATGATAAACTCGTTCGTGTCCAACTTTGATAGAAAAAATTGCTACAATTAACGTACTTTTTTATTTCGTTCAGTGTAATTATAATCATAATAAACAATAATTTACATTCTTGAACAACATTAACAAATTTACTTATTTCATCATAATAATAATAGATGGCTTAGACACCCCTCCTGGGGATTTCGCGGCTTCAGATGAAGCTTTCCAGATCCCTTATTAAGGGGAGGATCAGTCCCCGTTGTTTATTATTACTGGTCTTAAGGTTTTATCTTTGTATTCTTTGAAAGATTTTTGCTCCGTAGTACGTGTTTATTTATATGTAGAGCTCTACTGGCTGCCATTGTTTTCTCCGTTATTCACTTCTTCCTCTGTCGTTGAATTTAGTAATTCTTTGAAGTGTCTCATCCAAACTTCCTAAATTTGTTCATTTCCTACTATTTTTCCTTCTTTGGTTTTTATTCCCCTTATTTTAGGTTTATATCTTCTTTTTTGTTCCTTAACCTTTTGATAAAATTTTCTACTATTTCTATTTTTGTTGTTATCTTCAATTTCCTCTATTGCTTTTGTTATCCATTCTCCTTTGCTTGTTCTTATTATTTTTTTACATTCTTTTCTAATCATCTCATACTTCTCTTTGTCTTCCCTTTTATTCGTACTAATCCATTTTAATCTTGCTTCAACTTTTTTCTCGATACCTCTTCTACGTTTACATCGTACCATTCCTTTTTATTCCTCTTACTCTCCTTCCCGATGATTTCGTCGGCTGCTTGCTTATTTCACCATAAGCCTACTTAAATCCAGCCATCCCACAAGTCTACAAGTTTAACGTGATTCCTTGTACTGTAAAAAATTAAGCAAAATTGCTACTACAATCAATTAAAACGTTCCTGAGTTCGACTATAGATACATGTGTGTAAATTACCAAAAATAAGTTCTTACAAGAAGACTATGTTGAGAAATAAAACTGAATTTGACAAAGAAAAATATTTATTTCTATGTTAGACTGGATATACGACTTTGAATATAAAAATATAAAATGTACACACTACAGCGTACATAATGATTGATGTTAGAAAGGAGAAGGTGTATCAATTCCTGTTCTCAAAGACAACAGGAAGGAACCGATTTTCGGATTAAGGTAAAGGTCGCTAAGATCGAGATGCAAAAATCTTGTAGCAAATGAACCGGTACTGTATTTGACCGTCGACATAAAGTTCCCTTTTTTTCGAGAATGAGATGCCGATCACTTTTCACCTACTTCCTCGCTTGTCAATAACGTTTGTTCGATTGCGAGTGCGTTAGACAGGTCAGGCTTTAAGTATTTAGGAAAGATGTGGAAATTTAGTATACACAAAAAATGTATTTTAACCGGTATCTTTTGAAAACGTTGTATATCATTGTATGGGTAAGTGGCATCTGTATTCCGCTTTCTACTATCTAGGACGGCATTACTATAACTACTGGAATTAGGTGACGCTAGGAAATATTTCAGTTGCTGTTTTTGAAGATTAGTGACATAAATTCAGAGATGTAAGGGCAATGTCGGCAGGAGCAAGAAGCTTTAATGTTTTCTTTTCTTCGCATATTGTTTTTACCTGTAGAGATTCCATCAATACCAGGAGGTATTTATTAGCATTATCTTTGGTTATTGTTTCTAGACACTTTTTGCATATGTACTTCTACATTAAGTTCACCTTTGTTTGAACATTATTCTGTAGATAATAACTTCTACTTTAGCCTTTTTAAAATCACAAGCAATGCGAATAATTTACTGCATTATGTAAAAAAATATTTTAAATAAATCAATAGAAACTAAATGAAAAGTAATAAATTGTATTATTTAAGAGTTTAGAACTTTTACATGAAAAATGAAATTATTAGAATTTAATTTCAATAAAATTATCATATCAATTATCATTCTTAAAATAGAAGTAGAAAAAGTGAAAAACAATCAAATTGTAATATAAGTGAATGGATGGACAGCATACATTCTTGAAGAAGAATGGTACTTTGTTATATTGGAGAATCTTATTAAGCCAAATTTACAAAATCGTGATAGATAAACCCATTTTTCTGCTATTAATCCGAAGGATTATTGCCTTTGAGTTTATCATAGGTAGCGGCTTTTCTTTAAAAAAAAAATGCTGCTTATTAAAGAATAAACTGATTAACATATTCAACACTGAAACTAGCAATCATTAAATGTAAATTTCTTCTGAATAACCTTCTACGTACATAAACACTGGGCCAATAAGTAAGTATATCTTTACGAATCGCTTTTACATGGGAAATCCCTGCAATACAAACTTACTTTAGTTGCTCTGATTGCGGCTTTTCGTGGAATTCTTTATAAAACGTATCAAACATTCTTCAAATGTAGTTTCTTTTTCTTGTTATTGATATATCATTTTCATAAATTTAGCACCGCAAAGCTCTTGTAAGCAACGATATTTTAACCTCGTTCCATAAAGCAGGGCGATATATTTCGTAACACGAAGCAAAAACAAGCCCAAATTATACCCAATTGTAGATTTGAGAAAGTGTTTCTTAGAATGCACGATTATCTGCATACACACGTATATAAATAATAAATTTCTTCCTTCTCGATCTTAAAAGGAGATATGGTAAAATTGAAAAGTAGATGTATTTACTTTTGAAATTAAATTTGTAACCAGAATATTCTATTTAGGGAAGGTAATCCTTTGAATCCTTGGGATTTAAAACAATACTCCCAAAATTCCTTGGATATATTTTTAGAGAGTATTTATTTATACAATTTTATACTATTTAATTTATTTTCTTTTGCATTTTTTTCTCACTAGCATTTTGATCATCTCGTCATTCCAACTTTCGCGTAGTCTTCCCTTTTTATCCTCTTTTTATCACCTCCGATTTTCTATGCTTTGGCTTTCGTTCTTGCTTATTAGGTGCTGAAACTCATGCCAACTATTGTAACTCCCATTACTGCTCTGAACAATTCCACTTTTATCAATGTGACCTAATGTTCACGATTGACATCCAAAAGTAATCTCTGCCACAAGCACACTTCGAAATATTCGTACTCCTGTGTTTCTAATAACATCCTTCTTCCTTGTAACAGCTGGTCTAATTTATTCACGCTAGCCAGTCTGTTGGTCGATCTTTTTTCCCATCTTACCACTCCCACATACTACTGAAGCTAAGTGTTTCAAATCCAGGACTGTCTTACTTTAATGTTCTTTAATGTTTAATGGGACGTTTCTCTGAAGTTTTTCATCAGTATTCGGTGATAATATACCAAATCATCTGCATATATTTTTTCAGAAATAAATACTGCAGGTTTTAACCTTCCTTGGCATTTTTTGCATATCTCATTTATGAAAGTAACACTGTTTATTGTAAACACTAAAGTATCGACACACTCCGCACCACACAAGTTATTTGTTTCATTCGGAACAATTGTTTCGGAAAATCCCAGGAGTCCCATAGTCAACCGTACGACTGATTGATCATGATGAGAGAAAGATTTTAATTTTTTAAAAGATGCTTACCTAATTTTACCGCCTATACACATATAACCTAAACTATGTGAAATATACGAAACTAAAAGAAAAGATTCTTGCCTGCAACACTAAACGTTTCGTTTTACAGCAATAAATCCATCAAAGCTGAGTGGCTCAGTGGTCATCTTTCCCTGTTTAATAGATTTGCACTCTTTTCCATGTAAATGGCTTCGTTAGCATCTAATTCTCGCGACAAAGTTACGTTCTTATTTAATTTGAGGTTTTCCAATTTAATATTATGACCGGTTTCGTTTATGTGTTGTGCTACACTTGACGATTCGATTCTTCCATAGTGGTAATGTACTATATGTTCTTTGAATCTAGTGTATATCGCCCATTTTGTTTGTCCAATATAGGCTTTAGCACGGGCACTGCATGCGATTTTATAAATTTCCAACCTTATCTTCATATCCGATTTATCTTTCGGATTGCTTAGAAGATTTCTGTTCATATATTGGCCCCTAAGAACATTTCTGATACCTTTTGATATTAAATTTCTTACATATTACCTATGCTGGACTTTGTTAAGGATGCGATCAACATATACATATACAGAAGAGTAACCGTTATAAATAGCTACATTTTTTATAAATTTAAGTTCTTTATTGTATCTACTTTTATTCAATGGGAATTTTACCAATCTATTAATTAAGAAACGAATCGCGAGCATTTTGTGTTGTCCACAAAGGTTAAAATCATCAACGTGGACAACACAAAGCTTCTACTAGTCTTAATTTCTAGTTTCTTTGATTTACACATCCCAAATATGCAACTAACTTACTATTTCTACTAATTGAAGCTTGATATATTCTTGATATTTGTTCTGGTTGACGTATTCCATCCAATACGCGATGAATAAGAAAAATCCCACCTATCCGCATACATTTTAACTCTCAACATTGATTCGCTAGAACCTATCGGTACCATACATGCACATGCATACGGATATTTAAAGAAACTTGCGTAATATTCCAGCGAAATAAAACAGTCAATACAACACGAGTAATACGCGTTCAAAACTTTGCATCACGTTCAGATTTTTTTCTTCCTGTAAATACATAGTTCTCGTTCGATATTTATTGCGATTCTTCGTGATCCATTTATTCATATTAATTCGTTTGCATATGCCGCGTAAATACAACATGTTTTACGACAACAACATCTTGCAAGGCCATCAGCAGCAGCTGCTTCATCATAGGTGTTAGGTATTACTATTCAATGCACATTATTTCGGTTTTGAGATTTCAAGAGCGTCCGGAAATTACATAGAGAGGAAAGAGGAACCCTAGTTCAAGAAGCGGAAACGATTATTTTTATTGATTGTTATTGAATCCTTCTAGTTTTCGTTGTTAGTAAAAAAATTAAAGCGAGGATAACAGATCTGGAATCTAAGGGAGCCGCAATTGTGGCACATTTGCTTCCGCTCTGACATTTAGATGGTCATTCCAAATTGCAATATGTTTCAGGTCGTTGTCGTGCGTAAGACCGAAGTTTTCCCCTATTAATTGCAGTCTTATGAATAGCATTCCCTCCTGTAATCTTGTTTACGCATAGTGCCCTCAATTTTAACCAAATTTCCCGTTCCAGTTATATTGAAGTAACTCCAGATCATAAGTGATCCACCTCCATACTTTACAGTCGCAAAAATTGTTCGCTTTTGTGCAAAGATGTCGAACTTAGATTCGTCCGTCCAAAGGAGCTTTGCCTAGTCATCTGTCGTCCAATTGCGTTATGTTTGTGTTCAATATAGTCGTTTTTTACGATTGCCATGCCACTGCAGCGGTTCAATCAAGTAACAAACAGATGAGAACCAAACATCATAACTGTAATGTATTTCTTTTTAGACACTCTTGACATATTGGTGCACCTAATTTGTTTTTGAAACAGCTTAAGGGTCTACTCTATTATTTATTATATCTAGTAATCCCTCCTAACAGAATAACATTTTACTATTATTATTAATTCATTAATAATCATATCAATTCGTCAATTAATTACTTTAACAACTGTTAAAATTCGTTAGATACGGTCCTGCTTCGATGCACCGATAAATCTCGAACAGAAATTGCACGCCCGGAGCTATTGTAAATCGGTGAAAAACTATCACAAGGTCGGAACGATGCATATTGAAAAGTCAACGTACTCTACCAATTCATTCTACTAACTCGCTGCTATGGATATACATTTATATAACTCATGTAAGGTATACGTATCGTATAGTGCATATACCAGCATTTGATACGTACTAATGTTGCTATAAGCGCGTTGTTAACAAGAACGGGAGAGGTCCGCTACAAACGAATGCTCACAATCAAATGACATGTGCGAGAAACGAACGAGTTTGTGTCTGCTCTACGTTAGAGATCGTAAAACATATGTATAAACGTCACTGCGTCATGACGATGATAGAACAAGCACCGTTCAATGTTAAGTTCAGTGTTAAATCTGTAGAGAATGGGAAAATTAGCTAGTGTCAAGATTTAAGGTTGGCGGACGATTTTCAGCAATTTTTGTCAGCTTTTCGGTACGAGATTTCTTGGAATTATATCAACTGTATCCTCTAATGCCTTAATCAAATATTTTCGTGTTACAATTGGCATTTTTTCTATGTTTTTTCACTGTTAACTTTGTTTTGCTTTTTTTTTCAAACTGACCATTGATATTAGTTTAAACTATTTTCAATTTTTCGCCTATATCCCATTACCTTCCTTTATTACGTTTTACCAGCATTCTAGGATGATTGGTCAATAGAGACATATTTTTATTCCGCAATATGAGAGCTCCTCATATCATTTGTTCATAGTTTTGGCATCATAAAAACGCTGCTCGGTAGATTCCACGACTGCTTATCGATAAACATAGTTGGCGATATCATCACTACGAACCAGCATTCAAACTCCCAGACATACAGAATCTCCGAAGACAAAGATGACAAAGAACTTGTCAATCTCAAACTTTTAGCAAGAAAAATAAATGATAAGTGTACCTAAATTTCAAAACTACCAGCGATATGTTAGAGTTGTCGAAAACCTTCCACTTTCTTAGTCCGAAACTCCTTCTCCCATAATAATGTGGTATTAGAGGAAATGCTCTTGACCTCCTGATAAATTATATCATTTAATCTTCAGGAATTATCTTTATTCTCTTCTAAAGCTCTCACTAAGGCGTGTAATTGACTTGCAGCTAACAGATTAAAAATCAACAAAAACACAAACCGGAGTCTTTAATATTTCCCATCAAAAAAGACCAAGTTTCCCAACTTTAAACTTTCTTGGAGTAAGATTGGATACAAAGGTGAAGTGGCAAGCGCATATCGATGCTTTGGCATCTAAATTATCATGAGATTTGTATGTTTTACGAAGACATGCGTGTAGCAATTTACAAAGACAGTAAAAACAGCAGGTATAAGCTATCAAAATGTTAAGTAAATTATAGTACAATAAGAGTTGTAGAATATACTTTAAAAATCTCAAGTTGTTGAAAATTACCCCAAATTTAATTTACTAAATCCATAGGAAATGATTTAAATATTAATATAAGTTTTTTCCCTTCTTGTTGTAGCAAGTTTCGGTGCGGTTACCAATCCAATCGGTGCAATTCTCTCAGGTTTATTGGCAGAATGGTGCGGTAGAAGAAGATCGATGCAATTCAGCAGCGTACCGTTCTTGATCGGTTGGATTTGCATTGGTCTAGCTGAAGATATCGATGTCCTATACACAGGAAGGCTTATTACTGGGATTGCATCAGGTAATTCTTTAATATTTGAGCCCTTAGATAATCAACTTACTTGATTTTTGTCAAAATTTACCAAATTCTTGTCTCTTACAAAGATCTCGATCTCATTAAGTGTCCGTGAATATATTTTACCACAAAGTTTCATCATAACGGCAAATCATTTTTATACCTCTATATTATAAAACTGGCAAACCACTTGATTTCTTAACTTCTTTCTTTGCAGGAATGGCAACAGCCAGTTACACCTACGTCACTGAAATATCTACACCTAAAACCAGAGGCATCTTCCAAGCTTTAGGTCCCGTATCCGCATCATTCGGCATCCTCCTAACGTACACCTTAGGCTACTTCCTAGACTGGAAAATCGTAGCTTTGATCAGTTGTACCTTCAGCTTTTTCACGTTGATTACACTGCAGTTACTACCAGAGAGTCCAAGTTATCTTCACCACGTTAATAGGAAAGAGGAAGCCCTGAAGAGTTTGACGTGGTTCAGAAGGAATATAGTGGTTGCTCAAGACGAGTTCGCCGCTATGAAATTGGCTGGAGACAATCTGGATGGGAAGGATTTCGTAGGGACTTTCTGCAGTTCAACAACGTTGAAGCCATTCGCCATCTTGGTAGTGTTCTTCTTCTTGCAGGAAGCTTCTGGGATCTACGCTATTTTATTCTACGCCGTCGATTTCTTCAAAGATGCTCAAGTAAATTTCGACGAGCACATTTCTTCGATAATTGTTGGTGGAATTAGATTTTTAATGTCAATTTTCGGGGCGATTCTGATCAATAAATTTGGTAGGAGGTTACTCTGCATGATCTCCAGCTGTGGGATGTCTTTAAGCATGCTAGGTATTGTAGTTTACTTCGAGTACTTCGATCTCCTCCAACATGATGTAATTTGGCCAACGATTCCTTTAATCTGCGTGATTTCCAACGTATTCTTCAGCATGATCGGAATGCTGCCAATCCCGTGGATTCTCGTGGGAGAACTCTTCCCAACTCGTGTAAGGTCCGTTATGGGAGGCGTCGTCATCTGTTTAGCGCAGATTTTCATCTTTCTAAGCGTGAAATTCTACCCTGACCTAATCCATTACATCAAATTCAGCGGGACTTGCGGTGTCTTCTTGACTGCTTCCATAGTAGCCTTGCTATTTTCAAAATTCGTCCTCCCAGAGACCAAGAACAAGACTCTAGAAGAGATTGAAGATCATATGCGTAAGAAAACTTTGTTTGGAATCGAGAATAAAGGATTTTCTGCAAGTGAAGAGGATTTGGAACAAAATAGGTTAGGAAAATCAAATGTATACACCATACATGTCACGTAACTGGCGTAGGAGAGCAAAATTTAGCTAATTTTAGGCAACCGATGTGAATCTTAGATAAAATTTCGTGAGAAAAAGGGTCTTCTCCAAGAAAGGTAGTATTTGCGAAGACCGGGGTACCGTCCAGACACTTTTTTATACAATTTAGCGATATTTTTTAATAAATATACATTGGATATTTAGAAATTTCTTTTTACTTCTTATGGTACTTCTTACTTGTTCGTAGGAACAAAATAAATATCAAAGTAAAATACCGGGTGTTTTAATATGTATTCTTCAAACCTTGTTGGACGTTAATTGATTTTCAAACAAACATTCAAACCATGTTGACCTTCAGTTGACATTCAGTTCGTTTCTGAACGTACCCTGGTCTGCCACTGCTTCGAAAATATGGGAAGAATCTGTTCCTAAAAACGTTTATCATGGAGTCCTGTTCTGTGGATAGCTACTGGTAAAAAGTAGAATGTCGATATATTGTAAAATCAATAACACTTGAAAGTGGGTTCTATTGTGATATTAATTAGTAGGAATTACGAAAAATTATCTGTTTTTTTTTTACTTTAAAAAAAAAATTAACGATATGGTAATGCGTATAAACAAAAAATTACCAAAGAAATTATTAGTGAATCATAACACATCGTTTTAACTTAATAAACAACTCTACCTCATTGTAATTATTGACCCTATTGAGTCCCTATTGAGATTCCAAAAAATCAAAAACCATATTAAGGGTAAAAAGAACATACATATTGAAGGTTTTCGCGGCTGTTACGTAATATAATAACACGGTCTTTCGATATTTTTCGATTTTGGTACTTTTTTTATGTACAAACGGAGATGTTATCGATAATATTTAGTTTGTCGTTTTAGACAGATGCAGATGTTAACTAGTAGGCATCTTTAATGAATTTGCTGCGGTGTCTGGAACAGAAAGAATTTACAAAAACAGATAATTTTCAAAGATTTAGATGTTATTTTTTTAGAGAGAATTTACAAGTTTTATTGTTAAAAAGATATTGTAAATTAATTTTATTATAAAATGATGTATATTTTTCGAAATTCGTATATTGTGAAGATATTTATTTATTGTGAAATAAACTTACTTTTGAAATTTCTTTGATTTTTATTGATTATCTTTAAAAGTTGAACTTAAGGTGGTAGCGAAAAGGTTAACTTATTATAATGGTACCTGCCCAAAATGTTATTGCCTATCTAAAATCCACAAGGCCAATTGTCCTTTAAGACCTATTGTATCCCTTATGGGGTCTCTCACTTATCAGCTCTCTGACTTTATAGCGGGGATTCTCTCTGCAACCTTTAGTAACAGATTATTATTTATCTTTACGTGCAGATTGCTCTGGATGTGATCTCTCTTTTTACTGATATATAAACAATGTTTTCCTACATAGTCCTTTGTTTCCTTTTTTTAGTTATTTATTTTTCTAGTCTAATTATTTTTTTTTAAATGACCTCCCGCACAAGATGCCCGTTTTTCACACCAATTATAATGATAATCACCCTGTATATACAAAAATATTTATTTTTCATTGGTTTAACAATTAATTGGTTAACAATTTCAACTCTCAACTATAGAATACAAAAATATAGCAATATGCATTTACGGTTTAATACACTTCCTTCAATTGACAATTACAATTTTTAATTTTCTTTCCTTTAATACAATTAAAGAGTAAAACTATTCAGTCATCAGTAGTTAATTATCGGATAATATATCTACAAATCTACATATACACAGGTATAAAGAGAGACGATTATTAATACTATATTAACAGATAGATATCCAAAAAGAAAATACTTTCCCTTATATACAAAAGACAATCTACTAATCTTCTAAATAAATATATACACAGAAAACAAATGAAATAGAATAAATAGAAGAAGAAATATTACCTAATATTTAACGTTACATTCACCTAAAAGTAACTTGCAACGCTTTCATAGAATATGCAATTAATTTCTAATTAAATAATAGTCCCGACGTGCCTTCGGACAAAATCAAACGAAAACGTATTAGCTGGTAGTGCTAGGGATCCAACGGGCACCTTGTAACTTTCAAAATTCACCGGTAATATGGTGAAATGCTGCAGAATCGTGCTGAGCAATCCAAAACCTACTAATTGGACCATTTTATAGCCCATACAACCCCTTCTACCACCTCCGAATGGTAGAAAATGTTCTGGTTTGACGAAACGTTTATTTACAAGGAATCTATTAGGGTTGAAACGTTGTGGTTTGGTCCAGAATTCTTCTGACATGCTTAAATCGTAGTTATCTAGGAAGATTAAAGTATCTTTCTTGATTTTGTATCCTGGAAATAGGAAAAAAATAGAAGATATTAGTAACATAAAGAAAATAACAATTAGACGATAATTTTGAACACCCTGTATAATTTGCCTTGTATTTTCATCAAATTAATTTACCCAAAGATATAATTGTTTAATTTGTAATGCGATTTAAATCTAATTTCTAAATTTCAAATCTCCTATCTCTTCAAGACGATTATCACAAACTTCTATTTTTCATGAAAGTGAAAAATTTTGATTTTCAAATATTTCCATGAGGAGAAATCAAGAGGTGTCAAATCTAGCAATCACGCAGGTTTTTGAACGATTTTTTTCTACTTATTGTACCTAGAAACTATTCATTTTAGATATTCTCCAGCATTTGATTTGGATTTCAATTGAAACGCAATTTCCAAGATGCAATTTTGGCAAATGTAATGCAAAGTTTTAACGACACACTACGAAATATTCTTTAATATGCAAAGGTATTATAATGTCATTACTTGATTTATGAATATATTTGAGTAAACCCCATTCTGATTTATTTTTGTTTCATACTTTATCATGGTATGCTTTCCGGAAATTTGTACTTTAAAATCGATTCTTTTCGAAACAAGCTACATTATGGTTACAGTAAGCAATGAACCACCTTCCGAATAAAAAAAATTGGCTGTCGTTTAGAGGAAAAAGTTCTCCTCTCATAGCAACTAAACATTTGCAAGAAAGATGGTATATATAACATTCCTTCTTCATGATGGTTATCGCGTTTGTAGGGTATACCTCTAGTACAAAATTATAGTGCAGATTCTAGAAAGCACAGCTTATTTGACACCTTTTACCCTAGTGACAAACCCAAACAAAAATGGGCTGAACCTACCATTTACAGAACTATCCTGGTTGGATACTCTTGGAACAATAGCGGAAGCGATCATTCTAATCACTTCGAAGATACTTCCTTCGGTGTATGGCATCATATTTCGATCGGAGATTCCAACTTTCCTCCAGGTATTTTCGCCGAGATAAGTCACCGAATCAATCTCAGCTTGTATCTGTTTTTGAACATTAGGTTCTTTAACTAAAAAAGCTAAAGCCTTGACCAAGAAATTCGCAACAGCTGAATGCCCTCCAATAATATCTTCCAATGCGAACAAAGCTGTGTTCCACGACAATGACGGTTCACCTCCATACTTCACCTGCTTAATGAGACTCTCGACGTAATCCTGTGGTTCATCAGCCATGGTCAGGGTCTCCAATCTATCCCCAACTATATGCTCCAAAACGAAAGCCCTGATCTCGTGGGCTAACCCGTTGATTTTCTCCAAATGACTAGCGTGAAATTGCAGTAAAAAGGGTAGGAAATCAGCGGCATACCCCTGGTTTACTTCGTAGAAGATCTCATCGAAATTCGAGATCATTTTAGTAAATTCCGCGTTTTGGTTGAAGGTTTTCGAGCAGAAATGTTCAACGAAGATGTTAGCTATGGATTCTAAAAGGAATGGTTTGATTTTGACGACGCCCTCGATGTTGGAGACCAGGGTGTTTGCTTCATTGCTGATTATGTGCTCTAGAGAGTTGAATTTTGCGGTGAACGCTCTTGGGAAGGTATGCATCTTTAGCATGTCGCGTTTGAACTTGTGACGATCTGACCAATCGCAGAAAGCAAGGGCTGTAACAGGTGAAACATATTATTAGTATCATTGGGTAAGTTGTATTAAATGTAATTCTATTTTTGGGATAATTTATTGCGATCCAATTTGTTTTTCTTTATGTTTAATCGAGTGTATTTTATCCTAAAAATCATTCTTTATAAAAACTTTAGTAAGAAAACAGTAGGTGTTATTTAAACAATACAAGTTGGTTGTCGTGACCACTCTACAGTTTTTCAAAAGAAGAAATTGTTCTTTTTTTAACACGAGTGCCGTAGTAAACTGCATATGCGAATTTACAAAACATTTGCGACATTATTTTTTTATTGATTTTCATTTGTGGTATCCAGCGTTGTTATCAAAATGAATTGAAACCAAGGTAGAACTCCAGAAAATATTGTAGAAAAATGCTTGTTCAAGGATGATTGACCTTCCAAATCAACACCCTGTGAGAGAATGAAGTTGTTTTGACACGGTCAACAATCTTCAGTTGATAGTACTCTATCAAATACAAGACAAATCGAGTGATCAATAGCTTCACAGGGTGTTTCAGAAAGCAAGATTTTCAGGGTTCTACATGAGTACCTGCGAACAAGGGAGTATTTATGAAGACGAAAATGCCACAGACTTAGCAATTCTTGATGGCACAAACTTAAAAACAAACATAGAGGAGTTATGAAAAACTGTAGTCATATCAGCAGCAGAAAAAAGCTGCGGAATGACAAAAAAAAACTAACAGGGATAATTTACTGAAAACATACTAAAAACCATAAAATATAAAAAAAGAACAAAATATAACAGAGGAATGATGGAGGGAATATTTTAAGGAATTACTAGAGGAAAGAGAGGTAACACCACCAAAGAGCATCATAGATCAACGCCAGAAGAAGTAGAACAATAACGAAATTAGACAAGGAAAAACTACAGAAGAATGGCAAACAGGCATAATAAACCCAATATACAAGAAAGACAATAACCAAAACTACAGAGCAATCACCTTTCTCAGCAATGCAGCTAAAGTACATGCAAAAATCCTAGAAAGAAAAACAAGACAAAAACTGGAAGATGTACTAGAAAATACACAATTCTGATTTAGAACAAATAGAGGAACTCAGGGTATTATATTCATATTAAGGCAAATAACGGAAAAGGTTTTAAAAGGAAAACAGAAGAGAAACACATAGACCTAGAGAACAGTACTAAACCGCTTAAAAACGGTAAGTTTAGTAACGTTCAGTCCAGCACATTAGTACTTAACATAGACTGGAAAAATTCGATAAAGAATAGAAGCAATATGTGAAATATTGAAAAGAGGAATACAAAATATGTATCAGAAAAAAAGCTATCCAAACAACAAAAAACTGCGTAAGGATAAAACACGAAACCTCAAAAATATTTGAAACAACCAAAGGTCTAAATCAAAGATGTGTTCTAAGCCCGACATTATTCTCTCTAGTACTGGACGAAGCAATAAAAGCAATAAAGCAAAAAACACATAAATATGAAATTGGCTAATGAAAGATACACAAAGTAGAAGTATCAGAAATATGTTATGTCGACGATATGATGATTATAACTGAGGGAAAGACGCTCAATAAAAATTTAAAAACATATCGGAAAATACTACACAAGTACATGGAAATAAATATTGAAAAGATCGAAACAATAATCATCATCAACAGTGGAAAAAACATTAACGTATTAAAACTGATAGAAGAATTCAAGTACCTAGAAGCAGTAATAACATGCATGCGATATTTAGACGAAGAATTTACAACAGCAGGGAAAATCTCTTTAATATCGTAAAACATATATTTCTAGGAAATATACAAGTACTTAAAAATATAAAAACCGAAGCTTATAAAAAGGTCGCAATATCTATACTTAAATCCGCATCAGAATCCTGGCCACGTACTAAAAACCACAAACAGAAAATCACGACAATAGAAACGAGGTACTTACGAAAAATAGACGGGAAAACAAGATTGGACAAAATTAGAAACGAAACATTCAGAAAGAACCTAAGATATTGGAGGAAAGCCAACTTTGATGGCTGAGGCACATTAAGAGAATAAGCTCGACGAAAATAGAAAAGTATACGAAGCAATGACAACAAAGAAGACAAAGAAGACCAAAGAGATTATGGCTGAATAAGTTAAGGGAAGCAGCAGAAGCAAGAGGAATAGAATACGAAGACATTGATGGAGGTATTTTTAAAAATAGATTATATTGTAGTTGAGGAAGGATAGTACTGTAACCGGAAAGCATTATGCAATTTTGATAGATCTCCTTTGAGACTGTATTAAATTGAAAGGACACGGAAAACTGACTAGTAAAGCACCAGTGCATAGATCCAATCTACTGATAAAAATGTAATTGAACACCTGCCTCATACTGCAAATTTGGCATCACGACACGTAGGTATTTTTAAAAATGTTCTCTCCGAAAGAAGGAAAGGCAAAATGTATGGACAACGATGAATTTTTAACTGTTATTAAGTCGAAAATCACTATCTCAAACAAATTTCTGACTATTTTTCTGGCATTTTATCTAGAAAAAAATCTCAACAAAATAATATAAAATTTCAATGTTAAAGATAATACTTACAATTCTCCTTATCACCAGAGAATAGTAATCTGTAGCGTTCGAAATTTGGCCTGCTATCAAAATGATGTCCCTTAGTAACCAAAATCTCACGGATATTCTTGTGACCAGACACCACCAAACTCCTCACGTTGCCCAATTTTAACTCGATGACATCTCCAAATTTCTTCCTCAAAACAGCAAAAGCTTGATACGGAACCTCATACCCAGCCAACAGATGAAGATGCCCGATCAGCGGTAATCTGACAGGTTGCGGAGGATCTTTCAACGAATCACCTGCTTTAAATTCTTCCTGATTAGCCGTTTTCTTCGTTCTTCTCACAACAAGAAAGAGTACAATCGCCAACGGTGTCAGAATGAGCAGAGTTAGTTGCGTTAAGAATAAGAATTCGAACATTTCCGATGATATAAGAGGAGGAATAAGTGAAACAAATAAAATAGATTCTTGAATGATACGATGGGATATACGTATGGAGGTGTTTTAGGTCTTTTTAAGCACGAAGCTTAACACCCGAACGTCTGCATCGTATCCACTGCGGACGACGCGTTTTATACGGAACAAAGGTGGATGCATATTCAATTAGGGCATGTTGAATTTGTGTTTCTAATCGCACCCGAGATGCTTCAGCTCGGATCCGTTTTGCATAAGCGACTTATTTAAACGATCGCACATCGGTTGTCATTGGTTTCGAAAGAATGATTTCGTTATGGAGTTATTAGTTGCCTATAACATTGTGAAAACTTATTGAGGGAAATCTATAATTTTCTTGGAATTTCCCGGCAAGCAGGAGATGCGAGGTTCGATTCCTCGTCGTGGATATAATTCTAATTTCTCTAATTAATTACGTTGGAAATTCCAAGGAAAATTATGGATTTGGTAATATGAATTTCTTTTAATTTTGATTAATTTACAAAGGACCATTGATTAATACCGATTTGAATGAAACTTTGTTAGACTATATTCATGCATTTCATGAAAAAGTCAACCTGAACGATCAAAAGTACAAGAATGCCATAATTATTACTGAAAAAATGTTGTGTCCGGTACCTACTTCGACGTACTGAAAGAAATAAAGACAACCTTGTGACACAATTAGTAATTACAGTTTTTAAATGTTCTCTATTCCTAACAGGACGACGTCTGTAAACTTTATTTCTCAAGTAATCCCAAAAGAAGAAATCCATTGGGGTTAAATCTGGCGAGCGTGCTGGCATAGGAAAGTCTGAATAACGTCTTATCCATTTTTCGTTAAAGGTTTCATTAAAAATTGTCTTATCCTTAAACTAAAATGAACGGCCGCTCCATTTAACTGACATCAAATCCTATCTCTTTGTTTGTGTGGCATTTGATTTAAAATCTTCTTGCAAAAATGGCAAATATTGGTTGGCAGTAAAGTTTTCATTAAAGAAGAAGGACCCAATCACGTTATTGTTTAACAATCCACATAAGACATTTGTCCCTGTATTCTACAATAAAATGAGGATTCTTTAAAGCCCACCACCTGTGTTGAATTGACTGTTCCATTTGCTGAAAATCTTGCTTCATCGCTCCATCAAATATTTATAGGAAACCGTAAATTTTCTTCATACTCCTTGAAGCCACGCGGAAAACTCAAATCTTGTAATAAAATCTCTTTCCTTTAAAGTATTTATGAATTTTGTTTTAAAAGCTTTGGATTTATTTCCTCTTATTTAATTTATGAGGAAGTGTTAAAATACTTGAGGCTTTAAAGCACTTTTAAAGTAGTTGAAGTAATGACAAGTGAGGTTATATGTAGAATTTAATTACATACGCCTGCAGTTCGATACGTTTCTAAAATGATTTGGATATCATACTCTTATTGGACAAGATGTTCTCCGTATTGTGTCCGATTGAGCTGTCATCGTCGTTGTTTGTTGATAAAAAATTAGCAAATTCCGATTCACAATCATCGCCAGACGGAACGGTAGACCAGTCAAAAAAAATTTTTTTTAACCTTGCCATCACCTTCACCTTGAATATAGCGACGTCTATAATAAAAATGTAAGAAGGATGCACGCGTTTGGAGATTTTTGGTTCACAAATTGGTTGCCCGGTCCAAGAGACGACACACATACATTATGAATAGTCTAAATTGCATTATTAAAACGGTAACAGGAGAGGATCCGATTTAGCGAATCGCCTTGGAACACAAATAGTATAGGTATAATTCCTCTTACCAATCGTATCATTTTTAACGTTTCATTTTGATTGGAAAAAATCGTAAACGTCACCGAAACGAAATCGACTAATTCCCCTTCATAAATAATGCATTACATCTGCAGCAAAGTGGAGGATAAATCTTCCTCCAGACACCGTCCTGATATTCACGGTAATTTGGACGCGATTTGCTTTTCGGTGCAAAGCGATTTTTCAACGGTTTCGGACAGCCTACTTAGGATTCATTGCAGAGCGCACATGTATCTCATATCTACGGTAATATTCACCACCAGTCGAAGGTCCTACATTAGGCACAAATCGGGTGAGACAGGTGATGGAGAGCATTACAGTTTCATGTCGCATCCATTTTAATGTAACGTCCAAAAAGACTTTAAAAATAAATTATTTTTATTATAAACTACTTATCAAGGCTATTCAAAACAAACTTATAAATTATTGTTGTTGTGTAAGGCAACAATTTGTTTTAAATGCAATCGAAAATATAAATGTTAAACGTTTCTTATTCCTTGTTTTATATACAGCGTATTCAGCGAAGAATGGCACAGCGCGATATCTCAGGAACGAATGCAGATTTTTAAATTCTTAAAAGTTTCTTATAAATAAAAATTTCTTAAATGAAATACGTTCCCAAACTTAATTTTTTTAATGTGTTTTATTATTTCCTGAATCCTTTTTGGCATACTGCCAATGCAGCTTTTTATTGCCTTTTTTTTTTAATTTCGTCGCTCTTATGTCATATATCTTCAAAATGTTGTTGTAATTCTTCTTTTGTAGTTGAGTTTCGTGTACTTACGATGTTTCTCAAGACATTCCACACATTTTCAATTCGGTTTATGTCTGGTGAATTACCTGGCCAAGGTAGTACACGCAGATTTTTAGATTCAAAGTATAGCACGGTGCATGAAAGTACATGGTCCTTGAATTGGCTCCAATGAATCAATATAGGGTATTAAATAATTTTGTAAAACTTTTTTATATTGTTTCTGATCCATTGTTCCGTTAACGAAATATAGTGGTCCCGGTCCTTCTGTCATAATACACGACCAAACCATTAGAGATGGGGGGTGTTTAATGGATTTGATCGTACATGCTTCTTTATAACGCTCTGAAGGACGTCGAGGAACAAATTGGCTTCTCTCCGTTAGCACTTCTAGCCGTGATTCATCCTTCATCATGAAAACGTCCACGGACTGTTCGGGATGCTATTTGGGTACCTTCTCCACTAAGAATTTTATGAACGCCTATAAGACGATCATCTCTTACAGATATTTTGCGTTTGCCGGCACAGTATGTTCTGCCACTGCTTATACTAGGAATATTCTCCTTAATTAATTTCGTAATTCTCAGAACAGCTTGATGTGATACACCCTCTTTTTGTGCAACTTCACGTTGAGAGAACCCTAGAAGAGCAGAAATTCGTGCTTTTTTCTCTGTGGTTATATCCTTCTTCTTTCAATTGACCGCAAAAATAAACGCACATAAATAAAATTAAAACTCTTTGAAATACAAGTTCTTTATAAACACTGTTTTTTATTTAAACAAAACATAATTATTAATTATTGTACGTACGAATAGCAAGAGGCGTGTTTCATTGGTTTATTGCACCCCTAAGCATTATTTTTATAACCAGCAAACAATAATTATCCCTTTCTAGATTTTCGAAATTAAAATTATATTTAATAAATATTCCTGTAAATTAAATATTTCTCAAGTGGTCCTGTTTCCATGGCCGAGGACTGTACGTCACACTGATTTATACGCAAACTAGAGAAACTAACCTAGCAGACCAGAAACGTAAGTTGGATCCTACATCACCCGGCATTTACATGACTTCCCGTATCCATCCTTAATGGTATTACGCGGCATACAACATCCAACACGCTCTCTATGTAAACATACGTAAGTACATGTGTTCGGAGATCCGATTCATATAAACATCACGCACACGTCAAGGGAGGAACCAACGATTCAAGGTCGCCGGACCTTTTCCATTCCTATCTCTAGCCAGTATTATGCAGTACGGAACGCTCTCGCATCGAAACGGATATGGATCCGACGAGATCATCAATGATTGCCTCCCACCCCAATCGATTATTCAAGAGTTTTCATGTTGTCGTTTGTGGTCGTCGTTTTTTCCTTTCCGCTTCCTTTTGGCGTATGTATACGCTCTGTTTTGTTTGTTTTCCTCGCATAAAACTAGGTTATTGTGGTAGAAACAAACATAAGTGGACTGCGGCGAATTCTCGGTACTTTTTAACCTTAGATCTGTTTCTCCAGAGAAGTGAGGGTAAACCGTCCTCATAAAATAGGTGAAGATGTTATTGATTGCATCATTAATCACATTATGTTTCCTGCGGAACAATCATATTATTCCCGCAACAAAAACCATAAAAAAATATTTGTCTCCCCCTTAATGAGTATGAATGAACTTTACCAGCTTTACACAGTGCGGATACTTTAGGACCTCACTGTATGGAACTTTGCCAAGAGAACAAACTGGATGATAAACATGAAGTCGCAATTTGGTGCTATAGGCATATTTTTAAAACAAAGTTTAATTTGTCTTTCGGTTATCCAAAAAGTTACACTTGTAGCTGGAGAAAATTCAGCTGAACACAAAAAGAGCTGGGAATATGCCTTTTATTCCCAAAATATAGGCAAGCAAATGCTACTAAGTAACAGAACAAAAGTTATATCACAATGGATTTACAACAAAGCATGCCAAAATATCTGATATGGCAGGCGATGGATGAACATGGGAATGTTTCAAAACCGTATATTTTCACAGGCACCATTATATTATATTTTCACAGGCACCATTGAAAAGTATTTAAGAGAGAATATTTTAAAAGGAAAACCCCGAGTGTACGAACCTTACCATAAGTAAAAGTTTATATAAATATGTTGCTTATCATTTCAAATAAAGTTCCATTGTCGCTGAAATATTACAGGTATTTTTTAATTTTGTGCCAAGAGTTACCGAGCATGCTTTAAAACGGACAGCAGTTCGAGCTGAGAGTCGCTAGATGAAGGTGCTATATACACTAAAACTTTTTTTTTCGCAAATGGATGTTTTTTTCTTTGATATGGAAATATATGTGATAGAAGATATTTCATTTGTGTTTATTTTTTGAAGTTGCAATCATTTGAATCACAAACTAAATAAAAAAGTTCCAGCTTATGATCCGTTACACTAATTCACTTTAAACTTTAAAAACGTGACATGAAACCTTTATCCACTTATGTCTTCAATTATGTGATCCATGCAAAAAACCTCAAATAAACACAACCACCTTAACTGTCAAAGCAAATGATCGTTTCAGTTTTCTAATACGTCTATCGTTGTTATTTATTGTTATATTCTGTACATGATGGTGCTTCTGGTTGAATCAAACGCATTCAAATGTTAATTTTGCAGGATTACGAAGATCAGTAGCGTTCTTAAACAAAAGTTTTACGCTTATTTAATGAAATCAATCGCTATCTATAAGCCAATAACGTAAAAGATCAACCCAAATCAGTGTCGTAATTAAAGACACTTTTAACACAAATATCAAATTTTATTTAACGCAGGTTATTCTTGCTTAATAAACGTACAATAAACAAAATAATAATCTCAAAAAAAATGGTACAATAAAAGTCTTTCAGGAACGATAGGTAATAAATGCATCAAATCATTTCAACAATGTTGCTGATAACGTCACCTTCACAGTTATAAAAGCAAGATATACTCCGACATATCCTAAAATAGCGTATCAATCTGAGGGAACTCGTTGATGCGAATGCAAATTCCCAATTGATAGATGAGATCTCCGTCGAAGTGCGGATGATAAATCGATAGCGCGAGCAAAAAGATCCAGGAAGTCTAGCCGTTTTGACATTGCAGCGTCCATAACGAATCACCAATCATGTTGTCGAAATGATTTAGGCACTGCGCCGTCGACTCCGTCCTAATAAAGCGAATCTGCGATGGTTCGGAATGGACATTCAATGGGAGGATGCGAGACGATCCGATTCTGACAAAATCGATTGTCGTAATTCGTACTATTACGATGTTAATCTTCCCGTATGATCCTATTTAATGTGTTAAATGTTGCATGAAATCAACACGTAATGCTCGAAAACGGTTACACTTGGACGAAAACTTTTTTACATCGCATTAAAACGCTTTGTTTCATCTCTAAAACCACTTTATTACGTTGACATCGTCATACGTTACAAACTCATTTCGGAAGATCCATTACGAGGGAAACCTTTTGTTTTCACGAAAACAATGAAAGAAACAAATTTTCTTGATACAAATTTTGTTTTTCAAAATCACTCCGAAGATGAAATCTCCAAAACAATTTTAAAAACGAGAAGTATTTTTGTTTTCTATTATTATTAAATTCCGCATATCCTTTCATATTTTAGTTCTTCATTCTCGTTATTAAATTCCGTTATTTTTTCCTGTTTTGTTAATTGCTGTTATTGGACTTTATTGGAATTAATTATAGCAAGTTCATTCTATTTTGTCCATTTTTGACCGACAATAAATATGCTTGTTTTTGAGAGGATATTTCATTGGTGTTTCATCGTTTACCTGACACTTCTTTAAACTTCTTACCGTTACACCAATCTGTTTTCCCGAAATAAATCGACGAATTCATGGAAACAAATGATGAAGCAAAAATAGAAAACGAAAAAAACAACAGTAATACCAACAGGAGAAGTATAAACAACCACATCGGGGAGAAGCAGGCAGAAGTATTTGGACTTGTGACCATCTGACCTAATGAAATAAACATGACCCGATTATTTTAATTTTTCGAGCACATTTCGACATCTCGCCCCTCTCCCGCTATACTGGAGAGCAGCGTGGCACAGCTTCTTGTTCTTCTTCTTTCATGCAAAATGTAGTAGTCGAGCGAAGAAACGGAAAAGAGAGCAAAAAAAAGAACAGCCGCGAGAATAATAATGCAACATCGGAGATGAATAACAAGAGGAAACAACAAAAAACGGAGACAAAAAGATAAAGGATGGCGATTCGTTTACCAAAATAACCCAATCGGTAAAGTAGGACATGAACCTGAATCGTATAATTTAGATACAGTATGGTTGTAATTGCATTATTTATTGTCCCTGACATAGAATTAAGAATTCGGCTGGTTGTTCTCCTTAATCTATGTTGTAGATTTATTCAAACGGATACTACATTAAAGTGATCCAAAATCGATAACATTTTTGACAAACGTTTATAGAATTCATTTGGTTTTTAGCAAAATCTGTTTCTCCATCATTTGAGTGTAAGGGTCAATCTCTTATTAACGTTTTACAATTCCATAGTTGGCAATACCTATAAAGTACGAGGGTAGTCTGAAAAGTTTCAAGGCTCAACATGAAGATGGAAGATCGCACGCGTTGAAAGATATTTTTAAAAATTTCAGTCATGTTTGATGCTCAATCAAATCGAATATCGAGCCGTCATTAAATTCATGCATTTGAACGCAAATTGAAGCCGAGATAATACAAATAAGAGTAAAAGGTAAAATAAAGTAAAGACCATCACCTCCATTAAACTAAAAACAGGTAGAAACATTTAGAAAGAAAAAAAAATGTAATCTAAACTGTAATCGATTAGCATCTCGAAAGAACATCTCCACCATATATTTTTCAAGTACAATGGTACACCATGCTGTGGATTATTTTCTTGAATATTGGGCGTTACTATTTATACCGAGACCGTGTATATTTATAATTTTAAATTGAGAGTTAATCGTTTTCATAATTAAGAGCTATATTAATTCCCATTTAAGTAAATCTATGATGGAGGTAAAATTACGAACTCGAGCGTTATATCTTATAAACAAGGACTTTTCTAAGTGATTGCCTATTTTCTCACAAGAAATGCAACTGCGATCGAGTTATTGTGTAAGCGTTACTAGGAATCCCATCTTCGTCATAGTTATGTATGTTAAAATAAGATTGATTAGAACGTAAACAAATCATGTATGCAAACGGAAATGGAACGGTTTTCAAAGAGAAATGGTAAACGAATGATTATCGTTGCAGATTCTATAACGCTATCCGTTAGAAAGTATATAAGGAAGCTATACTTTTAAACTTAATGTTAAAATCACAGCTCGTATCAATACTGTAATTTGAAAATTTAATTCACATTCTACTTTTGCTTTCAAATTGTCCTGTTAAATAATATTTATATATTTATTTTAAAATGTATTCATTAGTATATTGTGGATCCATCTTACGGTAACTATAAAAAATATAAGGTTAGTGGAATCCTGTAACCCTAGAATCATAATTCACATAAAGATGGCGCCGCAAGAGACAATATAGTTACAATTTACGCCACAAATGCTATGTTGGTAACCACGAAATTCAAATATGAAAACCATACACTAAACTTTTCAGATTTTATAAACACATCGAAAAAGAGGGTGCCTAAAAATAATTACCAAAGATGGTGCTAATATAACTCATGGTATTGATGGAATCACTCATGGCAGAAGCAATGCGAGGAAAATTATTCTTTTAGGCATTCTACATTGGCACTTGTAATTTATTATTTAATCAACTTCTGTTAGATTTTATGTGGTTAGTAAGAAAAGTAATACTCAATTTCTTTTTTTTTAGAAACAATATAATATTATTATATAGATATATGTTTATAATTAAAAAATGCATCTTCTTAAATGCACAAAGAGAAAAAACAATCGAAAACACATTTTCCATTTCTAAACTTTCAATTGTTTCCCACTAAATGACTACCTATCTCTAAAGCAGAATTTAATATGCCTTTCCCTCTAGTTTGTTGTGGTTGTTGGTGGACACGTGCTTGATAGAAGACTAATGGATAGTTGCTACCTGAAATTCACGATAAAAGGTATTATTTTCCCTCGTACTCTGTAATTAAGACCATTTTTTTTTTATATATAAATGAAATTTAAAAAAAAGGAAACAAGATAAAAAATTAACAACATTTTTATTATTTTTTCATACAATTCATATGTAACGTAAGGCAATACAGTTTAAACGGTTTAATTTCGGAATATCATATATATAATTGTGCTTTCATGTAAATTACCAAAAAATGCACAAAAAAAATCAGTCGTATGTATAGGTTTGATTTAAACATACTCAACTTGTTCAGTTTTATATACAAATGTAACTACTAATGAAGCAACTGCGGGACAAACTCATCTGTGCAAGTAAAGAAAAAACAGCGTGAATTTGCCTCCGTAGTTTGCTCCTATAGGCTTATTCGGTGAGAAAATTGCTTCATAACTCACTTCTTACTTTTAAGCTTGTCAGACTGCTCGTCGAACTCTTTATCTTGAATGTTCAACATGAGACTGCTACCGCTAAGATATACCCTGTTCTGCGAGTTGGCAATCTAAGAAACAAAAAGAAAATGCTTTAAAAAGACCTCTTACAAGAAATAAAACTTAATACTTACCGTTCGGGAAATATTTTGGGCGGCCCGGATCTTTCTCAATTTCAAATAACCCGGATTCTGTCCGATAGCCTCGCCCAACATCTTAGCTGCTTCGGCTTCACCCTCAGCCTGCACGATCTTCTGCTGCCTCTCTTGCTTGGCCTTCTCAACGACAAATGCCGCCCTCTGGGCTTCCTGCTGCGCAACTTGTTTCGCTTCAACAGCAGCCGTGTATTCTTTTCCAAAAGATAATTCCGTGATCGAAACGTCATCTAGGATTATATTGAAATCCTTCGCACGCTCTACTAGTTCTCGTCTAACCAGCAAAGACACCTACAAGATGAAATTACATGTTAACATGAAAGAAGATTATTTTATTACGAAATTGACATACTTGTTGACGTTGCGTAATCAATTGAGCTGCGTTGAACTTGGCGACGACAGATTTTAAAACCTCGTTGCAGATCGAAGGCAAAACTTTCTCATCGTAATCTAAACCGAGCTGCCTATACATCTCGGGAAGTTGAAAAGCATCTGGTCGGGATAAGACACGGAGGGAGATGTTAACCATTTGTAAATCTTTAGAACCTGTCGGTGAGGATAATTTTCTAGGTCGTGAACTGAAACGTTTGCAGAAAATGGTTAAGTTAAACTTTTAACCTCTACATAATGAAGACATACCGAATATCATAGATAATAGGATACTGGAACCAGGGGACACGAAAATGCAATCCTTCCGTATAGATCTCATTCTGTACACCTCCTATTCTATTGAAAATAATCGCTCTATGGCCACCGTCAACTGTAAAGCGATTTTAAATGGTAATACTTAATATAACCTCAAAATTAAATTAAACATAACTTTATATATACATATCTTCAAACATTTATTCCAAACTTTTACAATTTATAAAGGAAAACACATTACATACTAACCCGTATACATTGATTGTGCAATACCGTAAGCGGCTATCCCTCCAACAGCTAATATTTTAAGTCCTAAATTTAACCCCGGCGGTCCACCTTTACCAAATTTTCCGGCAAGATCGTTCAGTTTGCTTTGTGCCATTTTCCAAGATTTTTAAAAGAACGGCTCCGATTATTAAAACAAAGTTTAATATTCAAATAAAAACGTGATAAAAGATGGCTAATCCGGTCCAGAATCGCCGGTCTTTGTACTTCTGTTGACATGCGCGTGAAATTAGGCTACATTCTTAAATCAGATGCTTTTGGTTGTGAAATGATTACGTTTTTTAAAAGAAAATTTTGTATTTGCATCAACATTTTGCATTAGAATTTAAGTTATAATAGAATAAACTTCGATATGCTTCATACTTACTTACCTTAAGTTATTTTTCCAATTGATAGGAAAAATAATTCTTAATTGCACTGTGTATACAGCTTACACCAAAATTATTGAACAGAGTTTTTTGCTATTGAAGATTGGAAAATAAATAAATAACAACAACACGCGCTTTCTTAAACAATTTTTATTAAATAATTCGTTTAAAATACAATAAACGTGTTGTACAATTAAAATACATTGAATAAAACTTCACAATGTAACGTCAATAATATCATATTGGCAGTGCTTTCGTATATAGGCAGACCAAGTGTTTGTACATACATCAAATATTAGTTAGTAAAAAAATGGTAAATGTATGAAATGAATAAATAACAAAGAGTTTTTTATTAATCAAATATAATAGTACCCTGCACTAATTTCTAAAAAGCTGTATTTATTTGATATTTACTACAATCTAACAGTAAGTGACTAGTAAGATTGCTATTACGTTCCGTCTCAGTAAGACTGCTTTTGTTTTCTAGTACACATTTTTTTTTTTATTTATCTAAAAATTGAATTGGATCGTACTGATAATTGTAAACAGAAAAGAAGGATTAATGAACTGTGAAGAAATGAAAAAATTCCAAGATTATCACAGAACGTCTTTATATAAATTTTAAAATATGTAAATTTACCTAAATTATCAATAATAACATTTATTGGGATATATGTCAATTCCCTGTTTCTTTGAAATCATTTGTTGTACAAAAATATTGTATTGCATTAATGTAAGTAATACTGTGCTTTTATATTTCTTAGTATGCCATGGAAAAATAGTTGATAATCATTATTTAAAGTATAAATCCGTATTTTTTTTTTGGTTATACATAGGTTATAAAATATTTTAAATGTATGTGTAAAATAGTATTGTCAAAAACTTTATCATTATCAAAAAGCTTAACACTTACTTTCTTTTTTTCGATTTTTTTTGTATAGCAATTATTTCAATAAGCATAACATCAACATTTACCATAGCCGTCTTTAATTTGTCCAAAATATATCGAAAAATCTTCTTTAAGCAAGCATAAAATGGCTTTAGTAACGTCAACTTTTCGTTCTTCTCAATACGTGCTCGATATTGATGCAATCCAAGATGGCCGCGCCCACCGAACTCCTTCTGGTCACCATAGAGGATACCACAAACCATTTATTGATCTTTGGATCGTATTTTTCGACGGAATTTAACGAAGAGGATCCATCATTTCCGCCTAAAGCATATATAGAACCATCGATTGCGACTACTTCGTGGGTCGAGCGTCTGTTGTGCATGGACGGTATGGGTTCCCAAGCGTTTCTTCGGATATTAAAGCGTTCCCCGCTAGACATGCACATGGTGCCATCATTTCCTGTTCGAAATAAAAAGGAATTTTGGTGGGAATTTGGTGGAATTATATATGAAATACCTCCGATGCAGTATAGCTGTCCATTAAGTGCTGCGACACCGCAACTACTCCTTCTGGAAGACATGGAAGGTACTGGTGACCAACTGCCAACGCGTGGGTCAAATCTGCACCATTTAAAATTCTGTATTTTTCGAAAAAAATATCTAAAATTACTGATGGTTTGCCCTTACCTTTCAACTGAAGCTTGATAATTGGTAGAATCGAAACCTCCAAGGGCATAAACACAGTTTTCGACTACGGCGACCCTACAATATCGTCTTCTTGTACTCATCGCAGGACAACTGCACCAAACTCCGGTTAACGGATCGAATCTTTCCATGCTGCTCAAACAAGATGCGCCATCATATCCGCCACAAACATAGATCAAACCATCGAAAGAACAAATCCCTTTACAAGAAATTTAAATTAAATACGAATGTTAACGCTCTGCTTCTTTGTCGGTACCTAAACAGGATCTTTTTGTGCCCATCGGCATTATTGATGTCCACGAATTCACGAGGGGATTATAACATTCGGCTGTTGCGAGATCCGAAGCTCCATCATAGCCACCTACGACGTATAAAAGTCTCCTAAGGCCAGTAACACCCGATCTAGATCTCCTCCATTGCATGGCAGCTATTGGTGACCAAGTATCTGTTCTGGTGTTGTAGACTTCGCATTCAGAATGGATGGCGAATAGAGATCCACCCCCTGGGGCAAGAATTAAGTTTTTCCTCAGATTAGGATCAAGCTTCTTTAACAATATTACAAATACAAAATAAGCATGTTTCAGCTCTTTTAAGATTCAGACTGTATATATTTATTTATCAAAACAAAATTAAGAAAAAATATTTTCGTATATCAACAATTCTGTTTTTTACGTACAAACTGTACGTATTCCTTTTTTTATTCTTAAACAGGCATGTGTTTGTCCTATTTTTACATTCATAAATGTTTGTTTTCTTATATTATATGTTTTTATACAAGGCATTTGTTTTTGTTGTTGTTCTCGCGTATAGAAAAAGCGCCAATTTGATCTTTTTTACAAGTTAGCTTATCGGGAACTACAGTATTGGTCTGAATCGGTTTAATCCGTTTAAGAGAATCAGACCAATCGTATTAAAGTTCCATGACTTGAACGTGAAACTTTATTTTCTGGAATACTACGACATTAAAGTGCAACAGACGAAATCCCACACAATCGTCGTTTAATTGCTTATTCATTGTACGAATTCAATGCAAAATTAGCAAGAGAAAAACTCGAAAAATGTGCTCGTGTGTCGTAATAACCTGCACCATCGTTTTGCTAATCACATTAGGAGTTCTATTGTATTTCGTACTACCCGAAGTGATTACGGAAAAGATCAGGATCTTCCGGTAAAGCAAATCTTACCGATGGCGAAGAGGTACGGTTCAGCTCCCTTGGGTTTACGCTCCGTGGTCCTCGGGGTGGCCAAAACGCATCGTCTCTCTGGTGCTAAATGGTACCTCATCGCTTCAAGAAGGAGTTCTCTGCATTGGCTGTCTTCGCGGACCAATTGTTCGTTATCTACACGCGTCATCAAGAACTCTCTGTTGACTAAAGGTAGCCTGACGTGTATCATAAGCTGGAAAATGCCGGAAAACAAACCAAAATCACAGAAAGAAGAACCATAAGTTTGTGTTGTTATTTTTGCCTCGTTTTAAGGAATTTTGATGTTTATTTGCGTAAAATGAAGAAATTTAGTGGTAATTCTTTGATGTAATATAATGTAATGTACATAAGAAAGAATCTATGTTAGATTAAATTTTAATAATTGTTACGTTGCGAAGAATTTCTTGTATATTTCTAAAAAATAAAAATTATAATAAACACATTGTATTATAATTGTTGAAAATTGTTAACAAAAAATATGATATATGTTGTACTTTTAAAAAAATCTTATAGAACACATTGCGCTGTTTTCAAGCAAGTAATTAAGCAGCTGTCACTTCAAAAGTCAAGGGAGTGAATGGCAGTATTTTTCTTAATGTTATCCAACTTTGGAAATATCCAAGTTAGTCATGACCACTAGGAAACCATCCAACATGGATGAAACGTTAAATCTTTTAAAATCATATCTTGTTCTCAAGCTCCAATTATCTTTCAATAAAATATTGACTTGCTACCCGTCACTGAAATAGACTTCCCACCAATTGAAAATACTATACAATTTTTTCAAAAGTTGATTTTCATATCGACCCTATAGTATGAAAGTTTCAAAAACTAAATGAAAAAACGCAAGAAACGAATATAGAAATATGAATAACACAAAAGAAACTGATGAAATAAATATTTTGGTGTATTTTGGAACAAATCAAACTCATGCGAAATGCTGTAATTTATATTTTTATTGTTATCATTAACTGAAGGGAAGAAACAAAAACAATGCTGCCTTTAGAATTACACTACCAACTTATCAACTACCTAAATATGCAGTGAAATACATAAAATAACTAAATTTCATTCGCCCCCCTGTCGTTTTTCGTGTCAAAAATTCTGTCAGATTTCTTTTTTGATTTTTTTAAATATGTGCTTTAATTCCACAGCTCTTATATCAATTTCAAAGCGTAACCTTTATTTAAATAACCTTATATTTGCTCTTCTTATGATTATTATTGACGTTCCATACACTTACCTTGGATATATATTGACTTCGATTAGTTAAATCGTGCTTAACCCAATCTAAAACAGCAGTGAAAACATCTTCTTCCGAAGAAATATTCAATTGGCTATTGGAAATGAGCTCTTCTACCTTAACAGAAACGATTCGTAATAGAAATTTCCCGCCATCAAAATCGAATTATCAAACGTAACAAACCTCGTTGAAAGGTAGCAGGAGAAACTCCTCCGTACCGACGACCTGCTGAAAATTTTGCAAAGCGAAGCAGTGGGACGTGACCAGCAGTTCCTTGCAGGAATGCGTATCTAAGATTGAGAGATTTTTTACTTTTTTTTTTTTCATGGAATACACCAAATTTTAGGTTTACCGGCAAAGCTTCTGATCCCCAAACAGTTCGTTGGGTGCAATTGCTTCATGAGGAATTTGCAACAGGCTTCTCTAACCTCTTGCATCTGCAGCAAAGAGCTGGCAGGTAATAACACCTGGACGTTATCAGCTGTAATTACGATTTGACCAGTGTATGAATAATCTAACAATAGTTCGATGGCCGTAGGATCGATGTCGTGCAAAATTATTTCTGTACTGGAATGCTCTTTCATGTCGCCTAATGTAGACAGAGAATTTTCGAGAAATTTATTTGTATTTTGGGGAAAATTTTGGCGCTAGTTACCGTTAAACATCGCAAAGAAATACGGACTAACTGAAGCTAGAATAATCCTGTGAGCTTTGAAGGTCTCCAAGCCAACTTTCAATGTGATATCGCAAAGCTGTAAATGAATAAAAATATGTCACGCGCATACTTAACAACAACTTCGATCCTAATTTGCATTAATAATTATGATCCTTAAAAGAATTAACTTAAAGAATGAAATAGTTGATAGCACCCTTAATTTATTTGTTTAGCTTTTGTATTCGTTTTCATCGAGATACTAGTAATGAATACATTCAATAATCTACGAAATTGATGTGCCTTATTCATGTCATCCTTTGATTGCAATCGGTAACTGTGTTTGAGACAATTGACAATTTTGTTTGCGGAAATATGTAATCAAAAAAATTATATATAACGTAAAAATGTATTCTATCGATACGGCGTCATTTTAGAAAACACAGGTCTTGGGAATTTCGTCAAATTCACAATTTTAAATTGTAACAATACATCTTTCACTTTATAACAGATTTCGGCGGGTCCGATCTTCACCAATTTATAGTCGTAGGTGTTAGGCACCGCAATTACATTCGTGTTCATAGTGAAATATATATTACTTAATATTTTACGAGGAGTATCGTGACCTCATCGCCTTAAGTACCTACGTTTACTACTCTATTACATTTAAAAAGTGTATATGGCACGAGCTAACATTCCATTAGGTCTGCAAAATGGGTGTTAATGCCCGTACCGTATATTAAATGTCATTAGGATAATAGGCAGCCTAGTCGTTCATCGCGTTATTGGTTTCATCTTTCTATTTTTCATGACCTTTCGTGTAAGCGTAAATTGTCCAATTAGGGGGGGATTTTAAGAATTATAACGGCGAGAATTAATTGCAACCGGCCTATATGATGTTACGTACTTGTCAATGGTCGGACGTCTATTTTTGGTGGTTACTTTTCGCGATTACGCTATGACGTCATAGGGAAATTTAATTTTGGAGTAGTAAAATTGCATCAAATGAAATGCTGTGAGGTTATTTTCAACAATGAGTGCATGTTGTTGTCATAAAACACAGTAATTGTGAATATGTTCCCAAACACTATACAGTCGTTGGCCATTCAATTAGAACCACTTCAAATAATTTAGAAAATTTTGATTCAAGAAATCTTCTCTAAATAAATAAATAAATGTGTAGTACTTTTAATTCTTTCGTATGGGTAACTTAACTTATTGTTAGTATTTTGTATTACAATATGATCATAAAAGAACGTAATCGATGATGATAATATCTTTGACAATTTCTTTTTCTCACATGAAGCTTGGTTCCATTTTAATGGTTTTATTAACAGGAAAACTATGCGAATATGGTCCAGTGATACGTCATGATACAGAAATCATTGCATTCTGAAAAGGTTGGTGTTTGGATGGCAGCTTCAGGGAGAAGAATTATTGCATGATGACAAGCTAAGGGATGAATATTTCCAACAAGACAATGCCACAGCTCATAAAACACTGTAAACAACAAAGAATAGATTTCTGATTTATCCACGTTATCTACTGAGTCTCTAGGATTTCCTAAAAAGTTTTTGAGGATATAATTTTATGTCGTGGGTCACTTATCTTCGTACATTTGTTATTTGGAAATTTTTTCTCTAAATTACTCAAGTAAGTAATTATTTTTCACTAGCTACAACTTTGCAAAAATGGAGGTGTCAACAGGAATACACATTTCACATCCCGGGGCCTATCGGGATGACTAACAGCTTAAACACGAAAACGGCTAACAGACCCACACAAATTGTCTAAGGATGGAGAGTCTTACAAAGCCGATCTCAAACGTTTACTATCAATTTTCTAAGTACAGTAACTATAAGGTCAAATATAGCCTTTTGAGTTAGAATACATTAGGGTAATTAGACTTGTTGGTAAATGAATGTATTTGGAGACTAACTGAGATACAAATTCGTCTAGGATTACTTTATGTAAAACACAGTTGTACAGTATATGATTAAGCTCAGCCACTTCATTACCGCATTGACAAGCTAGCGACTCTTTTATGCCAAATTTATACAGATGTGCTGGGTATTGGCCGTGCCCGAATTGAATACGAACAATTGTAGTACGATAATATCTAGAGATGCTACCTTGTGAATAAGACCACGGTATGCTATCGACTGTTGGATGAATATAGGCGTACTGGGTCATTTTAGTGTTATACGCATTGTGCCAAGAGTGCTCCCAAATGTGATGTCATACCTAATCATCTATTAATTTTAGAATTTCCATATTGCTTAAGATAGACCTATACAGAAAACCATCTTCTTTAGGCAACGTTGTCTACCTTTTCGTTAAATGCAATGCTTACATGGCCTTTAACCCAATAAAACTTCGTATTCACATTTTCCTCATCTAGCGCAACCGTCAATGTGAAAAAATCTCCAACTATAGGGTTAGTAGTAGAAGTATAACTGGAGAGGGATCGCAGAACACTAGCTGCATCGGAGAATATGGCAATGCTGCCATAATTTCTTAGTGGCCCTAATTTAATAGTTAACCTTGATACATATACTAATTCTATATTTACATATTATTGCCTAAGTAGAAACTTTTCGTTTTAAAAACTGTCTTTTACTATTTTACATTGCTATGATTTTGCTTGTTTTATGCAAATTCAATTTTGAATTACTTAACTAACCTGACCGTTCTGTTTCATCTTGTAGATATTCGTCAATGCATGGCTACTATGATCGCTGGTCTTCAAATAATAACCTCTGGGCGTAAACAGGGGAGAATCGCAATGTTCATTTGTCGGTGTTTGCGTGGAAGCCTCGAAGAGGATGTTGGCATTTGAGGCGGCTGCTTCGGGAGAAGGTTCAACGGACTCGGTAGTGCTCATATCGAATGCTACGTGAAACTGATCTAAAAAGTAAGTTCGAGCTTTTGTATTTAAATCTGTAATTTATAAAAACAATCTAATATAACATAGATACGTAGCACCGACTTACTATTTCAAACAAAAAAGAGATGGCAATGAAAACGCTGAACAATAAGACGTTTTAAGGTATTCATTCTTACTAATCAAATCTCCATTGTTTAAATTTGAATTTGTAAATACTCGAAATAATCAGGTGCTTGTATATGTGAGTATATGTAAGTAAATTTATTGTTTATGAGTCAGAGGAAGGCTACTACACATATAAAAACAATGACTGCATCCGAGAGTGGAATTAACCGGAAATAATGCTAGGATGAACAAGATGTGTATATATACACTATCGCTTATAAGTATTTGGGCACCCTTGGATTTTAGATCTTTGTATGCAAAGAATGTATTTAGGAA
Organism: Dynastes maya; assembly: GCA_029619315.2. Taxonomy (NCBI): domain Eukaryota; kingdom Metazoa; phylum Arthropoda; class Insecta; order Coleoptera; family Scarabaeidae; genus Dynastes; species Dynastes maya. The sequence continues at coordinate 14,076,839 of JAROYE020000014.1, forward strand.
ATACATTCCAGCATTATTGAATAGTATAGTAGTATTGAAACGCGTGCTCTGATAGTAGCACAATATAACTTAGGCATAAGCAATCGTCGAATTGCTAGAAAATTACATTTAAATCCATCTATTGTTAATTATAACATCAACAAATACAGTGAAAGTGGCAGTTTCCTAAATATAGTAAGAAGTGGGGCGATGACATCAGCTCAAGATACTGCGGTGTCCAGCAAGCGAAATAGAAGAATAACAGCTCCAGAAATCGCCGTAGAAATCAATATTGTACTTCCGAAGTCGATTAGCGTGTCCACGATTAAACGCCGCCTGCAAAAGGTCCTTTACGGACAAATTGCGATGCGAAAGCCCTTGCTCCACCAAATTAATAAGAAAAAGAGGTTACAATGGGCACGTGAACATCGAAATCGACGGTAGAAGATTGGAACAAGGTATTGTAGACCGACGAATCCAAATTCGAGATGTTCGGTTCACGAAGACGAGTGTTTGTGAGAAGATCTGTGGGTGAACGTGTACTACAGCAATACACAGTCTTTACCGCCAAACACGGCGTTAGTTCGGTAACGATTAGGGGTTGTTTTGCTGGTACATTCACAGGTGATCTCGAAAAATTCAAGCCATAATGAGAAAAGAGCATACTAATGCATCTTAGAGGAAAATGCAATGCCCTCTGGTGTAAGAATTTTGGGCTCGAACTTTGTATTCCAACAAAGACGATGACCCAAAACACACTTCAAAATTATGCGAGCAACATTTAGAACCGTTGAAAGAGGAGGAGACGCTAACAATCATGAAATGGCCACCCCAAAGCCTGAACTTGAATCCCATCGAGTTATTATGGAAAGAACTCGATCGGAAAGTAAGAAAAACTGCTCCAACTTCAGCAGATGACATGTGGAACGAACTACAGGCAACATGGGCTCGAATAACTCCGGAAACATTGTTAAAATTAATTGCAAGAACGCGACGCAATCATTAAAAGTAAATTAGGTCACATAGACGAATCTAAAATTTAGGCCAAATAAATAATTTTAATTGTTAAGTACCAAATACATATTTTAATATTTCTCTTTAAACATTTAATGATCTACCCTGAAATTTGAGATGCCCAAATACTTATGAGCGGTGGTGTACATATTTAAATCTAACACGGTAGGTCCCATTATATGAATATTGACGGTAGGGTTTTTAAAATAAACCAATCAGTCCAACCACTACCAACGAACACATTGCTCATTTTTTTCTTTCGAAAATGGTAAAATTTATTGACAATAGCAGATCGATAGCAGAACAAGTTAAAATGGTGAAATATGCGTTTTAGCGTAAAAGGTTTGCATGTTACACGAACATCTGAGTCTAGAAATGCCGTCAATTTTTCTGTATACGAGGATAGTCTGCAAAGTTTCCAGCTTAACATAGAAACATTTTTTTTGTCAAATTCAGTTTTATTTCCCAATATTATAGTGTCCTTGCAAGCCTATATATTTTTCCCTGCGATGTTCTCATCTATTTAATCCGTCCAAGTAGTAGTTGGCATCTTGTTCTGCAAAATAGACTTCTATGAATGTGATAGCTTCCTCATTTGACAAAAAAATGTCTGTCCTCCGAGCCAAACTTTGAGCCTAGGAAATTTTGCAACAAGCTTGTAAAAACTATGCCAAACACGTATTCGAGAGGTTGTCAAATCAAAGAAAATTTATTGCAGTTTAAATTTATTTTTTGGGTCCTTATATGTAAGAATTTCTTAGCAAACATGTCTCTTTCAGAGAACGAGTAGATTCTCTTTCAAATAATCACTCCTTATTTTTTAGAAAAGGTACATACATACATACATATATAGAAAATTTATTCATGACACTTTTGTGACAAAAGTATAGAACACGTCCATATACAACAATACTTATAAGCATACATCTTCTTTCTTTCTTATATATTTCTATATGAGTAGGCTTGGGCCTGTTTTATCCTGTTCTGCCTCTCCTGATGTGGACGTCCAGCACTCCTTCCTTCTCTTCGGCGGCCTTCCTTGGGACCTTCTGCCCATTTAAAATGCTATTGTCATCTCCCCTATCCACATGCTTGTTCCATTCCTTCCTTCTTCGTCTGACTCACTTTATTACGTTTTGTATGTTACTCATCTGACAGAGTTCCTCATTTCTCACTCGGTCGAATAGTGTTTTCCCATGTATGTCTCGTATTACTTTCATTTCTGTTACTCCCATCATTTGGGTTGTTCAAAAAAAAACACTTACATAAAAATATTTACTTAGATAATAGGTGCCATCATTAACATAACAGAATAAGAACAATATACATTATTAGCTGCAGTTGTAGCCTTAAAAAATTTTAATAGAGAAAAATAAACAGTTGAAAACAAGATGCTAACAGAGTGGCTGTTCAAACAAGTTAAGTTGGAAAAAAAATGTTTAGTACAAAGCTAAAATAATATAAAGATTGGGTAAAAAACAACTGTATTGTTACAGACAATAACAAAAGTGTAAATCTTAAAAAGAAAGAAACAAATGGTTAGTAGTACAAACAATAAATAATAACTACTACGTACAGTTGTGACCCAAAAACTCATGTACTGAATACAAACAGTTGAAAGTGAGATACCGACACAATCGCTGTTTAAACCTATTAAGTTGGAAATGTTTTAAGTTCATAGGTAATTTATTCTAAATTTTCATGGCCAGAACTTCCGGAGAGTGCTGCAGACGGAGCCTGGACCTAGGAGTAACTATCGCCTCTCCTGATCTTGTATTATAATCGTGTACTTTTTTGTGGAGTTTGAAATTCACCTTATTTTTATGTATAAATGTTAGTTAGTTATAAAAGGTATGTCGAGAACAATTGACATCTATGCCAATATAGTTCTTCATTTCCAAGCAAATGAATTTAAAAAATTAAGATAGCTACATGATAATTTACATCAACCATGTTATACAAAGCAATTCCCAAATATAATATGCCTGTTCTATCGCCTATAACACTATAAACATGTGTACCGACTAGACACGAATGTACCTCAATAACAGGATATTGATTTCATATATTTTACGTCCAGCAAAATTAGCACAACCCCTTCAATATACCGCCACCTCGTAAAACATTTTTTATGACAACGACCTAGAAAATATTTGCACCATACTTTGCTCTTGATTAACGCGATATTGACGTGCGGCACGATATATACATTCATGTACAATATTATACATTTCCAAGATAATATATTAATATAATATAATATAAAATAACATTTTATTTCACTTAAATAGTGTTTCCTAATTTATTCGGGACTTTTCCGTATTTTTGTTTATGTTTATAACAGTAACATACCAAACATTGAAATAATTAGCTTTTGATTTCAACTAAGACTGCATGTTTTGCTCTCTTGATGTTATAGGCATTTCTTCAGTTGTACGGCTATGCTATGAAACGTAATCCATGACACATGAAACAAAAACATTCATTTCCTCACGGTAATCTGTTTTTTTTCTTGCCATTAAAAAGCAAGAAACCACTTGCTGCAAAGGCACTATCAGATGCTGTATGCAAAATGTTAAGACGCCTATGTTCAGAAGACTGTGGGACTATACAGCTGTGCGAAAAGAAAGTAATAATTCTACTTTGAAATATATTGCTGTGATAATGCTTGAAATTTGTTTTCATGAAAGGTCTCTCTTTTATTTCTAATCACCCGTTTTCGATTATCCCCTATGTAGACGTCAAACTTAGACCCGTCACTGAAAACGTTCTTTCAATCGTCAAAAGTCAAAAAATACTGCAGCCAATATTAAAGAAAGACATGATGCAATCAGGAGAGCAACAGGCGCCCTTCGTAGACAAAGCATAACATGTTTTAGAGGTCAATGGTGGTAATTTTGAACATTTATTAAAAGAACGCTATGATTAAAAAAAAAGTTCAAGTATGAAATTTTGTTTATTTGTAATTATGCTATAACTTGAAAACAAATGAAAATCGGATGGGAACATATGAGTTTTTTTTTCGTTATTTTCACTCCTGGTGTTTGGTCCGTTCTTCCCGACACATCCTGTATATCAACCGTCCTAACATATCGTTGTTAGGGCTCGTATGTATTAGTATACATGTTAAATTTATTTACAACGAATTGGCTCAAATTACAACAGCAAATATTGAGGATAACACCGATGTAAATGACGTGGGCTTCTGAAATTCTATACTTGGACATTACACTTATGTAAATTGAATATGTACAGACATACATAGATAGAATAAATATCGTCATATTTTAAATACTTATGTAACAATAAAATTTAGCTGTAGAATATTTTTTTAATGAAAAACGCAAAAAAATCAAGTGTATACAACATAAAAAAGTAAAAGAATCAATCGAAGAAACAACAATCAATCTAACAGATTTTATTCGACAATAAAATCAAGATAAAAGAACGCCACAATAAAACCTTTAAGTAAGAAATGTAAAAGATCCATTCAATAGAGGAGAAATAAAAAAATATATAGGTACATTTAAAATTGTAGAAAGAATTATTCCTATTTTAAAGGTGCTATTTTGGTGAATTGTTAAATTTGCGTTTATTAATAAATAATAAAAATAATATCTAAAATTAAATCAAAATTTTCAATGAAAATAAAGGCAATTTTCAAACCACATTCACCGCCAAAAAATCAAAACACTTACCCTCTACGTATTCCCCTATTCTTTTTATTTACTCCTAAACCCTTCGTAGGTGGTAAGTCTTCCTTATCCTTCTGAAACGTGGGCTCTTTCGGAGAACATAACACTAACCGCTATCGCAAACCGAATCGTTCAGAAAAACTATTCATTCAGACCGTTTCATGTTTTGTTTACCAATATACAAGCATGTATTAAACAACATCGCGCCCGCGACATTTCCCATCTCTCCTCGTTCTTGTTACACGCCTCTTTGTCGGCTCAAAATCGAAGGATTAAATTGACTTATGGTCGTTGCTCCCTAGGGGTTAATATCACCCCTTGTAACTGCGTAACGCGCCGTTCAAATATAACAAAACGCAACGTCGACGACGTATTGTATGTATATTGCGTATCCGCAATGGGAATATAAGCTCCGCGTTTCAAAAGGTATCGCTTCGTAAATCTAGAATAACGATCGAATATTTGAAATTGGCGCCTTTATTTCGAAAGGAAACAATTGAATTCGTATATGGTGGTGACATCTGTACTTGAAAAGGCTTATCATGACGTATAGAAACCTTGACAGGGAACTAGAAACAATATGATCATGTTGAAATGGAAGTCTGTACTACAGGCAACGTTTCTAACAAAATTATTTGTATATACGATCTTTAAATCATAAGAATCATTTATCCCACTCATTTTAGTTATAGTTAATGACAAATATTACCGCATTCAGTTCTAGATGACGGTTTTAATAAAAACACAAATTAGATACTATCAAAACTGATGTATTGCTTTTTTTCTTTTACAAAAATTTTTTATTTATTATGTACGCGCCATCTGTTGTCGCCGACCACACACATGATTCCATTTCCAGGATCTTGAAGTGGGAATGATCGATAAAGAGGAACTCTCCGGATAAAATGAAAACGGTAATGGGAGTAAAAGGCGGGAAGATAGTTAATTAGCTTTTGTTAATGAAAATTAATACACGTTTTGTGAGATTAATTGTATTAAGATTGTAGTTTAGAGAGAAATATAAATAATATATATATATATATATATATAAGTTAAATAAACTTGTAGGTTGTTAGTTCCGTAACAATTATACATTTTAACAACGTGGTGATTTTTTATTAGGTAACAATTGTGAAGAAATTAAATTTACTATATTCAGCTCTCGAATATTAACTTCGTTTACAATGTTTCCAAGGATGTTTGAAGCAACACTTTTCATATTTTCTGCAGTATCAAGTGAGGTATCAATATACCCTTATGCTACCGTATTAGACTTCCATCCGCCATGTCTTTTACGATTAAGATGTCAGCATCAGCGTTAGCTAACAACGAGACAGAAGACCTTCTAAAGCATGGTTCGGTATATTCCTGAGGATTCCGTAATCAAAGAAATGTAGCAATATTTAATTCCTACGGGTTGCTGAGTGCATTTACAATTCTTGTAAGACGTCGATGATTCACGTTTATTGGATGTAACTTAACATATTTTCCAATAATTTCAACCATATTAACACTTCCTACACGGATAAAAATAGGAACAGCAAACTTTATAATTAGTGGTATTATTAATTATATTAAGCCGTATAATTTTCTAAATAGTAATATATTTATGGTACTGGACATTAGATAGTGTATTGAGTTAATATCATTTATTATATTTGTAATACCTCTTGTTTGTAGTATCCATTTCTTTCAGTATAATGTTACGAAAATATTAGTTTTCGTGAAAGGTATTACAATTCTGAAGCACTGATCGTAATCTTTCAAGTGATCTTCTAGTAAATGTGTAAACTCTTCTCTTTTGCACGCTCCGACAAATCCAAACTTTATTCAATAGTACCGTCAGCTGCGCGCTTTAAAATTTTGATTTTTTTTCCTTTTCAAAATGCAATTAAATTTGTATATTTGCCAAGATCCACGTTGTTCCTCACACATATTAATTAATAATAATAAATAAATTATAATAGACCCAAAGAGAGGATGTTCCTTGAATTTTTGATAGTTGATCAAAATTAACACCTTCCTTTGCTCGCATCATTTTTCAAAACGTTTATACGTCAAATCAAAAAGAGACATGAAGCCATATTTTAACTAAACTTGTAATATTCGAGGCATTTTTAAAAGTGTTACATGGGCTCTAATACGTTTAGGAAATTGCCTAAAATTCATAGGAATTGTTTAACCGAATTAGATGAATTCTTTTATGTTTTAGGAGATAAATTTTAGCATATTTTAAAACCTTAAAAGCAGGGTGATCTCCTTAACAAATGTAACAACAATAATAATATCGTAAATATGTTTTAAAGTTCATTATTAAACTATAACTTTGCATTATGGAAATATCACTTGCATATTGGACGTTACAAACTACTCGGTCCATCTAGAGAATCATTTAAAAATATTTCCAGATATGTTTGCGAAATATACCTTTTCTTTGGAAGTTTTGCCAAATACAATTTGTTACATAACAAGTAATTTTTTAAGTAATAAAGTAGAAAAAATAGTCTGGTTCTTACAAATTCTTTATTAAGAAACAGGAACTGCTGTCCGTTTCGTCATAAAAGCACATCTTTAGAAAAAAATTATAATCATTAATCAGTACAGAAATTGTCACAAACTTATTAAGCTACATCCAGCTAATTAAAATACATCAAAGGTCCACACGAAGAAATAAAAGAGAAAAATCACGGAGGAGCGGTTTGAAACACCCAATATATTATTTTTTCCGATATAAATATAATATTTTTGACAGAGACAGATAGTATTCGACAAAAACTTACTGTTTATCAATTTTTTCCTTTCTTACAAGAAGGGAAACATGCCTTTTCACCTAAACTTCCTTGACAAAAATTCAATTCCAACGTTGTAAACGGTTTTTTCTTACTTCTCCTTTTTTTTTATTAATCAAATCGCCATATCTCCTTTCAGTCTCTTTTTTTCTATTACATCCGCAAATCGAATGACATCGATTGAGCCGGCGATAATCAGATATTAAATAGAACCAGCCTTCAACCAGTGACACGCGTTGTAGGCTAGCCGTGGCCACCGGGATTGACACTTTGGACGTTCCCGTGCACCTCGAAAAGCGGAAAATCCTAATTGAACTGTCAAATCTGTTCGTCTGCTAGTCGATTTCGAAGATCAGTCAGTCGAATTAAAAGTTATTGGAAGAAAAATACGCTGCTTCCAAGGTAGACATCTAGTCGACACTTTTAAATATCAACTCGGTTTTAATATACAGTGCGGATTTAAGATGTCCCCCCCCTGCATGCAAACTTTTGAACGACAGAAGCTTTAGAAAAAATAGGTCGATTTCTATTTTTTGTGAGCTAACTTTTGCCGTTATTAGCGGTTCAACTGTATTTCCGGTGTCACGGGAAGTGACGTCAATTGTCTTATTTTTAATAGAACAGCCTGTATATTTTTACGTTTCTGGAAAGATAATCGAAAGGCGAATCCAACAATACCACATATGTTATACTTTAACTGTTATATTTATTTTGACGCAAAGTTGGCTAGGAAAGAGCGCCAAATTGTTTCTTATGACGCCAGACTGATCTAAAGAGCTCGTTGCTAAGCAAAGTAATTATAACAATGGCCAAACTGTCAAATTTCAATTCCAAAAGCGTAAATTATGTTTGCTATTTATTGTTATTATAACCTGCATTTGTCATACTTTCGCTCTTTGTGCTCGTTATTATTTGATGTAATTTTAACTTGCTTTGTTAATTTGTAATATTATACGGGGTACGTCTGAAAACTTGATTTTGTCCCAAGAGTAAAGTACTCTTATTTTTTAGAATATCGAAAAATGCTATTTGAAAAAATTGTTTAGCATTAAAAATTATGCTTAAATTTAAAGTCACGGCCGTCTAAGTCAAATTTTATTTTTTTAGCTATTTTTTCAAATATCGCCTTCAAAAAACAAAATTTTTTTAAAACGACAAATAAACGACTTTATCTATGTATAATAACGTTTTATTTAAAAAGTTGGTAACATTACAAATTGGCCAAATGCTATGTTAATTCAAGTCAATTTTTTAGAAAATGTGACAAACTTAAGAATTTTTTTGGTTCTTTTTATTTTTGTTAATACCTAAAATTGCTCAAAATAAGGTTAAACTTGTTTTTTTTTTAAGGTAACAACATGAATTTCTACTGTTTATATCACTGGAACCCTAGAAATATCCCAAAATAAAGTGTAATTCTCGTGTTCAACGTATCAAAAATTTATCAGATAGAAGCCGCAGAGCATCCATCCGCGCAGCAGTCCGTACTACCGTCTTGCTGTTGATTAATATTCGTAAATACTGGTGGGTCTTGGTGTACGCTAATTAACCGGTAATTACTTTAGTCTCGCTTGTCCATCGGGCAACAGAAGCGCATGTCAGACCTATCATTTACTTTTTAAAATACCACGTACTGCTGCTACTGCACATTTCCGTTTACGTTTGTGCTTCTTCTCTATCCGCCTTGGTCTGTTTATCTTGCATCCTTCTTGGAATATTAAGAGAACCACCCAAAATCGCCTCCTCACAATAATCACGAGCTTGAAACGGTTGTCTCTCTTCTATATACATTGTAGTCAGCAAGCTAGGAATGATTCTCGAGAATTTGTGACAATAATAAAAAGATATATGGACACAGTTTTGAAGAGTGTTTATTTCATGGGATATTCCAAGGTTAATTACGTAAGTGTAGTGTCACCAACTTAGGGAAAAGGTCGTTAATTCTAAGGAGATTAAGTCTTAATCATTACTAACGATGTTTGAATAATTTTAAACCATGACGATGTGTTTAAGATATTTGTCAACTTGATTCAAGAAAATCTTGCAGAAAATTTGAAGAAAGCGATTCTTAGTGTAAGTATATGACCATTATAACACAAAACAATATTTTCTTAAGGATAGTAAATAGTTTGTTCATAAACCAATCATTTTCTTAAAAAAAAGAGTTTTTACTTAGAATTCTTGAAGTGCATATTACTTATATCCATATCATTAATTGCACTTACCTTGTTTAAAACAGTACGACATATCCGTACATAATGAAGTAAATTATTCACATTGCTTGTGATTTTAAAAAAGCTAAAATCTATTTTCTTGCTGCAAGAAACCATTTCTCTACGTGCATAAAATTACTTCTTGATGTGAACTATCGGTTCGTAGCTAGGCGACTTGTGCCTTTGATTAAAAATAATCGCGAATTTGACAAAAAATAAAAGCTATCTGGATAAAATATGAATTTTTCCATCTCATGTCTTCTCAAGTCTTTCTAACATGAAATACGCGATAAAAAAAATGGTAGATTTACCAATAATTCAAATTAGAATTTCTGGAAGGAGAAAAATGATTATATACGGCATGTAACGATCACGCACAAGTTCTCAAAGGCGAAAGGGTGCTGCGGTTAGTTCTAACCAACATCACGATACATAAATTCATATTCACAATTCATCTATTCTAGATTGAGACGGGGGTCTGCCATCAATCTAAATTTTGTCGGTAATAACATCATCGTCGGGTCGAATCGGAATGGCCCAAAGGTGTAGTCGGGTATTCTAGAGAGCTCCTATACGTTAACAAATAAATTCACACGTTGTTGTACAACATACATTACTATATTGACGGGAGGCCTACGGAAAATAATTACTTCTATACGTATAAGCTTCCGGTCATTTTAACGGACTTTTTGTCATCACCCGTCCCGGCCCAAAAATAACATCTTTTCCAGTAAATTACTTTTTCACTGTACAAACGTCCAAACGTGGATTCGATACGCTCCCTTGCTATTTCCGTTGGACTTTCGATGACTTGACAGGGCCAACGTAACAACAAGGAGTTCACCAAAGGTGTCGGACCATTGAAAACGATGGGTAAATTACATTTTTGATTTGGGTTTTTTTTCTTCTGTTGCTGCTACCACTTCTTTAACGTGGTGAACCCGCACCGATATAAACTTATATATCTACAGCGTGTTTCACTAGAAACTATAGTCCGTCCCAACCTTATTATGCAGTACAGGTCTTATGAACATACTGTACATTGTTGCCAATTTGTTAGATCACATTAAATTTAAGCCATTTCCGTTATTATTTGACAGTTTATATGGACAAAGCACATATGTGATTTAAAGTCGTTTCGTCGCTCTGATAAGTGAAAATGCTTTCTTATTACTGAAATTGATACAGTAACTTGGACTATTATATTATTTTATTACTTAATGAAAAATAATAGAGCGTTCGGTTTTATATTTTATTGAATATCAATACATCCTTTTTATATATTATGAATTAAATCAAACAATAAAACATTCTATGTATTTATGAAAAGACAACAACATTGGAAAAATATATTATTTTCAATTATTCAACAAATTATCACATTCTTCTTTCGATGATGATGAATACGTAACATGAATTATAAATTATTCGATATCATCTTGCAAATTATCCACTGTCCACATATCTTTTTCAACATTTTTCATATACTCGATATAATCATGCCAATTGTCAGCTGTAATTTTATTATAGGACTGTGCAATTCATTCAGACATATCTTTCACTTCAAATGTATTATTCATTTTAATGTCGTGCTTGACTTGTGCCCACACCATTTCAATCAGGTTTAATTCACAGTGGTAGGAAGGTAAACGAAGAACTTCATGATCCTTTCCCTTTGCAATTTCATCAATTTTATTTTTATCATAGTGAGGCTTAAGTTGTGACAGAGCGTAATTAACCGAGGGAGATGGCCTCCAAGATCACCCGATCTGACTTCTTTAGATTTTTATTTATTTTGAAGCTTGAAGAATAGAATCTATCGTACTCGAGTTCATAATATTGACGGACTACAGGCAGCTATTGAAAACGAAATTCAAAATATTAATGCTGAGGCATTACAAAATGTTTTCGAAAACATGAAACGAAGAGTTCAAGTCTGTAACATAACAATTATGATAATTACCTACCAATCAGCATCCTGTCATCCTTCTCCAAAATTTATGAAATTGTCATAAACCAAAGCCTGATTAAATATTTTACCAAATTTCAAATATTCTTCCACAATCAACCTAAGTTTTGTCTCAATAAATTTACGGATACCGCTTTGTCTTATTTCTTTAAATAGACTACTGTTTAAATGAGTTTTAGGGAAAAAAAATTAACAGATATTTAACATTTTGCAGTATAAATTTGAATACATCAGAATGCACCTAAGTATTTCTTATATGCAAGCTTCAGCTTTAAAACATTATAGTAAATTGAGTAAAAAAAAATACAAATGAAGAACTCAATTTTTTTGACGTCTCCGTATGCTACATAAAGAAGTAATGTAATTTTCCTATTTAAATCCCGATTTATAGTAAATACCCTGGACATCCTGTACATATACGTACCACTACAACTCATGTTTCGTAAGCTTCATTTTATTTTCTTACTGCTGTTTTCATTCAACCTTTCGGGATCATTAATTTTGTGTGGAATTTCAGGTAGCTACGTTTTAAATTAATTTCGTGTATAGGATATTACACATGCTGATGATCTTCTACCTCTGTCCTCGTCTCCCCTTCCATTGCTCCGAACTTGACAGATAAAAACGGATAGAGACGGCATACCTTCGCTTTCGGTGTTGTTTGATGCTACTAAGTAAGTATATTGTTGTTTCTATATTGGACGCACCGCGATGCGGTGATGGTGTGAGGATGATGATGATGGATCTAATTTTCTTTTCGCTTCTTTCCATCTTCTTTTTTTGGGGTAAACTTTCGATAATATCTAATATAAGTATAGCCTATGAATTCCACACTTCCTACACGATAACGCAAAATCCTATCAAGACAAGCATTTTTACTAAATATACGTAGTAGATTACAATGTATGTGTTTTAATATGAACTACGTACATATAGTTAAATAGTAATAAGTTAATACTTTGGGTGTTGTAAACTTTATCAAACTATGTACTATTTTTGTACCATTCAACCCGTTGAATGAATAAGATTTGTACCATTCAACCCGTTGAATGAATAAGACGTTATCTTCAAATTCTATTGACAATTTCATCTTGTAGTTATATATATATACAATATAATAAACGCGACAATATTTCTTGTATATTCCTTTACTATAAACATTTAGCTGTAGTGTGAGTTAAGAAATTTTAAATTTCCCGCCCTCATGTCGGTAAGGCAGAGAGCGTCAGCTATTTTTATGTTAATGTCATGTGTATTATATTTTCTTATAAAACGCGTATTACATTTTTCTCTTACGTTTAATAAAAGTTAAGGCGGTAAAATTTAATTTCTTATGAAAAATAACACCGGCTCCCACATAGCTAACATTATAAACGCATATTATTGTAAGTACTCAAATTTTTATTATTTGTTAATAGATTTTTTTTAACAATATAGACCAGTTATAACTCTACCTTTGTCTAAGTTATCATAAAGTTTCTGATTTTGCTGCTGATTTTCATATAGAAGAAACATGCATTTATTTATTGATAGTAACAGGAAGGTATAACATATTTTAGTGATAAGATAATTTGAATATCGTATCTTTATTGGATAAAAACTAAGTAACCTGCTAATATATAACAGAAATCCAACTTCATAATACAACATCAGCATCCTAGTGAAAATCATTTCGAATTATACCATTAAAAGAGCGTAAGCTTTTGGTTTCTTGCTCTTTTTATTTCCGTTAATTTTTTTTTGTCTATCTAATCTAGCGATTAATCGGCCAGTTCTATCCAACCACAAATCATAACACGCACGAAGTGCGATTTTTTGCTCATTAAGAGCCTACTTATTACCTTATTATCTACAAATTGTGCTCATGTATTTGAATATAAGGCAAATACACAAATATATTTCTGCGTGAATGTAAAACGGCTGATAATTACTTTCTCTTTCGGGTCCATTGTGATTATAAAGCTGTTTTGATTTGTTTTCGTCGTTGGTGAAATGCGAGAATAATAATAGTACGTAATGGTTGTTGTACGGTTCCAGAAGAAAGTGATTTTGCCCACCACAATCCGGAAATTTGAAATTTGTATCCTGTAGTTGAATTCGCACGATATACAGGAAATCACCGAAAAACTAAACAAAGAAGTGGCTTTGCAAAATGTAATTTTCAGAAATAGGATGACCTGCTTGTAGTAGTTAATAGTATCAATGTTCCGAGATTTATTACGAAGTCGCACATAATATAAGTTATCATTTTTCAAATGGAACATGTTTTTTTTAATCTGCATGATGAAACATTTAGAAATACGCAGTATGTATCTTTTTATTATTAGCTCAACATTTTGTTTTCCATGGTTTTTACAAGAAAGGGCCCAACACATTCCAATCTCAGGTGAGATATGCGTGGTTCTGTTGTGTCCCTTTATTAAATATGACAGGTTTGTTCACTTTATTCTTGAGTCGTTGTCGTTGTCGGCAACAATGCGGTTCCAACCCGGAACCAAGAGTATAGTGTTATTAACGACCGCGGAAGTCTACGTACCAGATTATATAGTGAGGTTATTTATATAGTTCAACAGGCAAAGTTAGGTACGCACCTATATCTTTTAATGTCCCTAGTAAGGGAAATTAAAGGTAAGCATCATCGGAAAAAAAACGGTGCAAGGTAAACAGGCTTAATTCACCCGAAAACGCGTGCATTAGCGTAAATCTAATCAAATTTAGATTAAATAAGTGGCGTATTCACCCGAAACTAACACGAGAAATCATTAGTAGACGCTTCGAGAGCGAATCGAAAAGAATTTTCGCGGTCTTTCAGCTCAAATCGAGCCATAAGTAATCGATTCAGTACAGAATAGCGATGAATATCTTCATTCACATACGTTGAGCGGGACTCCTATCTTTATTGCTCGGCGCATATACACGTTTTAGTGCGGCATTCTTTCAGATGCGGGCTTATATTTCGTGAAAATTCTCGTTGTTTTGGTGTGTTAATTTAATATGATTTGCTTTGGGTTATTGTATGATATTTTTTTTCTCTTTGGCCTTTCACTTTTAATTGTCCGCATATTTGACAAACAAATATTAAAAAAGTAAGGTGCAGGTTTCGAGAAATTGGACAGTTGTACTTACATGGGTCCACGATCAAACACATTAATTATGCCAAAAGTTTCAACAAACATTATTAGAGCTAGATGATATTTCGTGGTTTTTCCCATAGTCTCCTATATAGTACATATCTCTACTACCTTTATTTGAGAAAGAATCTCTTTGCTGAGATGACGCAAAGGTCTCTACCACAAACCTCTACTTCTGGCAAGAGGAAAGACACATTCCGTGATCATCTTATACTTATAAATATTATTGTGGTTTGCGTATTAGACTTTATTAGGTGCGTGCATTACAAGATATACATGCATACGTATACAAATACAACAGGTATCTTCTTCGTGATATAATGGTAACTATACGTGTCCGCGTGAATCGACTAATTTCTTCACGGTTCAATCTAAAAGTGCTACTGGGTACGCTGACGGTAGAACCAAAAAAAATATCAAATTAAAATATAGCAGTATCACCTTGCCCATTGTGCACGTTTGGGATGGTCGTAATTGCTAGAGAGCGGCACATCATTCTCTGTATGCGTTGCTCGATATTAAGTGTTTATATGCGGGTCGTTTCTCTGATTTGAACTATATTTATGCGTTTTTGGAAAATCTTCCATAAGGACGTCAGAATTTTAAAATGTCACGTTGTCAATACCGCTTGGAAGGTCGTCAGTGTCATAGATATTTTCCGTAGTGTCTGGCAAGTCATTACGAAAAGATACACGATTCAACAACGAGTAGAAATTATTATAATTTATCATTTAAGTGCATGTTCTGTTCGACAAATCTTTCGTACTTTGCGACAAATTTACGGTCAACATAGTCAACCAACCGAACACTTCATGTATCGTCTCGTTGAAAATTTTAAAAGTAGAGACACTGAAGAACATCGTTGCTGTAAGCCAGAGTGTGCGAGAAGATCCTAACGTCTTTGTCACACGACGTTCTCAAGAACTCGGCCTTTCTCTGATGACTACGTGGAGAATTTTGCATCACCATCTTCCTTTAAACGCTTATAAAATTCAGCTTACTTAATAACTCAGACCTGCCGGTCATCGTATGGGTCGGACTTTCGCGATATGGGTTTTGGAGCAGTTAGAAGTCGACCCAAATTTTGGCTCAGAAATCATCTTTGTGGACAAAGTGCATTTCTGGCTTAGTGGAATTCGTAAACAAACAAAATTGCAGGATTTGGGGCGATGAAAATCCTGAAGTGATTCAAGAATTACTGGAAGGAAAAACGGCAAACAAAAAGGATATCAGACCAAGCCATGAGCTTACTAGGCTTTTACGTTTAAATTTGGTTTCGTACATTTATCACATATTAAAGATCCTACTTAGCACTCATATTGACGTCAAATGGAGGAAATATAGTTATACCAGAATTGAATAATGGAGGTATTAGTTTATGTGGATTAAAATATAGTGCAATAATAAGACGGAAGCGAAATTTAAAAGCATTTAGAGGGATCACAGAGGAGATATTGGTAAAAAATGTTTTAACAAACGTCACAGGAAAAATGGTGTATATGAAAAGATTCTAATTTAAATTTAGTACGATGGCCTATCTTGCAAATACCGATTTTCCTCTGTGTGCCGAAAAAATCATATTGAGCAGTGTTGTATATTTAAAACACATTTTACTCAAAAGTGATAGGTATTATACGGGAAATATTGCGAACCTTATCTGTAAAAAAAGAAGTTAAAATATCCTCCCAATTCATTGAAAAAAAAAATATTCTAACATTTTTAAAATTTACAAATTTTGCCGCTTCATGTAGATGTTCGACCGATTTAAAAACCTCGAAAAAAATAAATTGGATTTTTTCAACGCGGGGTTCCATCCTCTCATGAAACCCCACTCGCGCCGGCCTTAGGGTCGAAAATCCAGC
Source organism: Dynastes maya (assembly GCA_029619315.2). Lineage (NCBI taxonomy): Eukaryota > Metazoa > Arthropoda > Insecta > Coleoptera > Scarabaeidae > Dynastes > Dynastes maya. Next base: position 14,093,491 of record JAROYE020000014.1, read on the forward strand.
ACCCGCTCGATCGCTACTTCATTTTTCATTGAGTCAACTTTAGAATGAGACGACGTAACAACGACCAAGCGAAGGAAAAGGCCTTTTGGAGAAAAAAAAAAGAAATGCCGACCGAATAACAACACAAAACACTCGAAGATGATAGTAACACACTGCATGGGCACTAGAGTATAGAAGAAAGAAGACGAGATGGATGGTATGGAGAGGACTGGAGAAAGAGGAGCTTTGATTCCCTCTAGTATGTAGTATTAGACCTCTGCGGTGCGCCGTTCGATGTGAAAATAAAATAAAATAAAAGACGACCGGGATGGTTTTTGGGTTTCGCCGCCGCCTTTTGAAATTTCGGCGATGAACCTGCGGACCTTTTCTATCCATCATACGAACTACTGAGGATAATTATAGCATGTAATTTACTTGTTTTTAATTGAGTTGGTGTTAACATCAGTCAATAACTAAGGGGAGGGACAGAAACAGTAGTATTTTTTCATGTGTGCTTCTACATTAAATTCACTTTTGTTTTGAACATTATTCTGTAGATAACCTTTACCTTAGCCTTCTTAAAATCACCAGCAATGTGAATAATTTACTGCATTATGTACGGATACGTCCTACTGTTTTAAACAAGGTAAGCGCAATTAATAATGTGCATATAAATAATATGCATTTCAAGAATTCTAAGTAAAAAGTGCTTTATTTTAAGAAAAGGAAACTATTGATTTATGAACATTACTTAACACTTTGTGGAATTAAGAAAACTATTTACTATCCTTAAGAAAATATTGTTTTGTGTTATAATTGCCATTTACTTATACTAAGAATCGCTTTCTTCAAATTTTCTGAAAGATTTTCTTGAATCAAGTTGTCTTAAACAAAGAAATGCAATTAGTTCATTACAAACAAGTAACACCTGTCTCGTCTAAATTGTATATTCTCTCACCAAAGAATTTAAATTTGTGTGGAACCTGTTGAAATTCATTTACATTGTGCTTGCTAAAGGTAGTGGATCTTGTGAGACTGGTATTTTCTGACTTCACCCACTCAAGCGCAGCGCTTCTATTACTAATCAATTTTTTAGGGCAACAGTCGAGTTACGGAGCATAATCATATGCTAATTGACGAATTTGATAGTAATTAAGATTATAGTTCATCTTTGAACATTTAATTAGTTTCCATTCACTCACATTCATAATAAGAACTCAAAGAAAAAAAAATATAAATCGCATGACGTTTGTCGAGAATTCACTCGACTCCAGGTTAGAGTCCATGCGTCTTAATTTAAACGTTAACATTTTAACATAACGAAAAGTATTAACGTATTCGTGCCTACATATTAGAAATTAGCTTCGACAATTAGTGATATCCTGCCCATCCATAAAACGAATTAACTCTACACGTTTACGCATCGGCACAAAGATAAAACGAAAAACCAAAGGAAAGTGACAAAAAAAGAAGGGAAGATGAAGCACGCACCAATCCATTGACCATAATACACCTATAAGGAACACACATGTTTTTGTACAAGCATTGATTAGCTGTGTGTGAGGTCAAGAATGTCTACACTAATTGCGTACAAATGTTGGAGTTGTCGGCTCTAAGAACGCGTGTCGTCGATTCTAATCCGTGTACGATGATCTGTAAAATTAAGTGAAGATTTTGGCACGGGCCCGTATCCAGGCGTCTAATTGCCGTCGGGATCGGGTTATTTCATAAGTATTAGTGTCGCCTTGGTTGAAAATTGAAGATGGAACGACTACCGTCTTAATGAGTAGAAAATAATTAAATTAAGACGCATGTTATTCGAAGTAGTATGCGCCTCTGTGGTTCTGCAGAAGAACAGCGTATCGAATCTTATATGCAAGGATTTATAGTTTCAAAGAAGCATTAATTCTTTCATGCTACATTGAAACTTTTATTTATTTAATATTTTACGCTATACGAACTGCATACTGTCCATAAAGTCCCTCGTCGGTAGTAAGTCCGAAATTGTAGAATATTGACAAGGCACAAGTTGACTTACAATTAGTAGATTGTCAGACATGTCGAGAATAGCAGAGCAGCGAGAATAGCATTGCATATTTCGGACATATTTTACATTTTCAATCCAACAAAAGTTGTTCACGTTCAAGAAAATGATTGCTGGACATTAGTTTTAAGGATCGAAGAACACTTAATGGTGCTTGGTATACAACAATTTGTTTGCCAGACGTCACCAATGAAATCAGGAAAGACAATCGACAACGTCGCATCGTCTTTCTTCACAAAAATGTCAGCACGTCAAACAATTGATTATTTGAAGGTGAAAAAAATGAAACGTCAGATTATTTTGTACTATTATAGAAGATCTTCCTTAGAATAATCACTTATCCAATGGATGAAAACTCTTCCGAATTGTACATCTTTTCCTTAATTTCGGAAATATGAAAGTAGATAAGGTGAATGAAGAAATGAACATGGCGTACTAAAAAATCGAGTTGTTTCGCCACAATTACAAAAACCAAGCAGATATGTACATGCAGTAAAGTTTCTACATTAACATAAGCAAAATTGTAACGCTACGTTTGACAAAATTTTAATTCTTCGCTAATTACTACAAATACGATTCCAACAAATAAAAGATTTACGCCAAAATAAGTTTAATCAATCCACAAAACGCTAAAAATAGACTTGTCGCGCAAAACAAAACCAAATCGTTGCATCACGTTTTCTCGCTGGTCTTTTTTTCTTGATCCATCCGACTTATAGACTATACAAGAGCACTACAGCCGAAAAGATTTCTCAATTTTTACACTTGGCAAGCTCCAAATTACGATACACCGCCGGTTACAGTTAGACCGCCGCTCTTTTGTTTACGTATTTTCGGGAATTGTTTCCCGGCTGAATTATGTCACCTCCGCACGGCCGCCTTCGATAAGCTCCATTGACATACACGGCCTACTTCGAAGCTAATGTCTCGAAATCTTTTCCGCTTACTCAATCTTCTATCAATCGCCTAACGCCCGTACAAGATTGAATGAAATTGACAAAATCGTGAGGCGCGAAAGGACACGAAGATGATGAAGAAACGAACCAATTGAAAATAAAAAAAGGAAACTTATTCAACGTACAACGTGCGACTTTCGTTTGTCGTCCGTCGTGCCGATGGCAAAACAAAAGATTCGGAAAACGGAATTCTTTTTTTTTCACAGCTTGGTTCACTCGGATGATCACACCAACATCTAGTGGACTATACGATAGGAAAAAACTGTCATAAAACATTGGCTGCATTGTTAATTGCACGACAATAGCGCAATTGGTGCTTTGAAAAAAAAAAAACAAAGTAAAAACGCTTGAATGCCAGTTTGTCGAAAAAAATGATTGACGTACTTTTTGGATGATGGATTATTCGTAAAGGAAAAACCAAAATTTCCATTGTCTAAGTTCGGCGATTGTGTTGATTTTGTACTGGGTGCGTTTTGTGATAAACAAATTATCAGTTTTAAAATAAATTACAAAAGATTGTTCTTAATTTTGTTCTTACACAATAACAAATAACACTTAGTGAAAAGTTTTTAATATAATCAATAATTTTACTCAATTTCCTCAGAGTTAAGGCTAATCTCTCCTTAAGTTATTTATTTCTCTCATATTTGTGTCCTCCCTTTTCAAAAACAAATCAACCATCTGTAACAGTTTCTTAGAGGTATTTTCCTCCATTCAAAAGTAGTGAAATTTTTAACATCGTTGAAGCTAATTTCCTTCAATAGTACTAGATGAAACTATTCGTCTCTCTTTTTCGATCATTCTTTCATCCAGCGCTTGCGTTTCACGCGACGAGTAGTTTCAAACGCCAAAATAATATCTATGCAAGCTTTTTTATGATTATCCATTTTTAGAAGCAAAAAACCCACAAATAGACGAATAAAACCACAAAAATTTACTGACAATGGTATTGTCAGTAATATTGATCGTGTAAGGTGGGGCAATATTGAGACCGGGTAGTACGAGAATTTATGGTTGTATTGTCAATACTGATATTATCAATATTCCTGATTGTGTAAGGTAAAACGATTGTCTTTCTCAACACAGGTATTTATCATACTATTCTCCTATACTATCTTGAGACCTGGTTGAATGAGAGGTATGCAAAGGATAAAGTTTGGGTAAATAAAAGAAATATTGACTCAAAAGGTTTTTAGTGTATATCAATGAATACTCTTTAGATTACGAAAACAGAGAGAATAAAAAATAGACCAACTTCTTTTTAAAGCATGTTTCCTATTTATTTTCTAGAATGATAACTATTTATTTGAGTCATACAAGAAAGAGTACAGTTTAGACTCATTAGATGTACTGGATGATATTATTGCTGTTCTCATTTTCTAGAGATTTAATTTTCTTACTTTATTCCACAATTCTAGGTAATTTTGTTTTCTCGTATTGTAGGAAAGTGTTTAATTTCTTTTTATAAAGCATTATTATAATTATTGCATTAATATTTTTAACCATATATTGTTGCACAAAAATCAGCGCGAAGATGGGAAAATTATAGATTTTTGATAGAAACTTGTCAGTTTCTTTGAAAAGTAAATCAAAACAGACATGCAATAACCACGGAGGCAATATTAAATTATTTTCCATTTATAAACTGTAGATTATTGAGCTACTTCTCGTTGAAACCAACTCGATGAGTTCGATTACATCATCTCGAATTAATTCTCGAAAGTTCGGCAATTCGAATAATTCCAATCAAAATGTACCTAGGTTCAATTTTCAGCGGTGGAATACGATTTGTCCTCCATTATGAGCGTTATTATTACAAAAATCGACTGGGATTTGTTTCGCAAGCGGCTATCGATGCTTAGTTCGGAATTAGCCAACCGAAAATATTTAAAATCTACGTTGACAAAAGTTTAACACTTTCGCCTGCTGTCGTCCAATGTTGTCGTTGTCGTTGTTGTTGTTATCGCTGTACACGGCTATTGAAAGGAGCGATTGTGTATTTGTTGTATCGGTATTGAATTGGCGACGAACTTCTATCCGTCCGTTTCGTTTATGTCGAATAGGAAATACAGTTGAATATCTAATTAAAATGGCGTTTTGTGTTTTATTCGATAGCGGATGAGATGCAAGCGATACTTGTTTAGGAGAAGGTTGTTTTTTATGTTACTGTACATCTGATGAAAGAGCCAGTCTACGCAAATAGATATTATTAGAATTAGAAACTAACGCCTAATATACTGATAAAAATAGTAAGTAGTACCGACCTACAGTTTCTACGCCAAAATCCGATGCCCTAATGCCTGGAACATTTCCCAGGACAATCAAAAGGCCTCATTGTCCTCCCATGTCTTAATTGCTTGTTTTATGTGGCTCTTTTGGAGACCACAGAAGGAGTTAGGACCAATGAAAGGCATGTTCGCTACTTCTTTGGCCAGCTTATCTGCCTTTTCATCTTCTTCGATCCCTTAGTGGCTTAGGATCCACCGCAAAGTAACGTGGTTATTGCGTCCCAATTGCCTTAGATTGAGTGCACATTCGTGTATCAGAGCGGATTCATATGTATAGGCTTTAATAACCTTTGGAACTGTCTGATTGTCGCTGAATATATTTATAGTTGCGTCTATAAGGAAGATATCGCTTGTAGCATTGAATCCGGGACACCCGGTATATAGCAGATTCCCATTATGTTCCGATACTTCAGTATTCTTGCAGTAATGTGTAAGACAGAGACACAAAAATAAGCTAGGGAAATTTCGAGGGAAGCGTCGCCAATACTTCTTCGCCTCGCAATTTTCGCGGAAGTAAATCGTTCCTAAGCACCATACAATAATATGTAATACAAAATTATGGAAACTATACAGGAGAACTACAATTTCTGAAGAATTACCTGCACAGATCGAAACTTAAACCATTAGAAATGTTTACGTAAGCACCCAACAGATAGATTGGCCATGAGTAGACAGCAGAAAAAAAAAAACAAAGAAAACAACTAGATCACGAACTTATTCGATTCATTTCTATATTTTCAATTTAAAAATGCAAAAACCTTCATCTATTTCTTTTCTATAAAAATATCGGATGGAGAGAGAGCAATTATCGCCTTTTTTTTCCTTCATCTGTTCCGAAACAACAGACTTTACCAATAACCCAAAAACCATTCTTTCAAATCGTTCAGTTTAGCAGTTGTATCCGTTTTTTTTTTTTCGTTTCATTCGTTCGCTTCTCGCCTTGCTCTCTCGAAAAATAGATTACATTTCGCACCTTACTGAACGTATTATTCGTAGATTACACATTTAGCATTGCTGCACTTTCGAAATTTCGAATCTAAACGTAAACGATCTTACGAGATAGATCTGCCACATTGTGTTCGTTATTTTATTCGAATTGGATAACCCTCTACAACGAGAAATTAATTATTTTTTTTTTCGCCAGCGCGAGTATTTATGTCAGTAGCGATAGTCCATTATCATAATTATTATTTTGATTGTGTTATCCGTGCAGCAATGAGCTTAATTCTGTTTCTTTTTAATGTTTCCGAAGCGACGCTAGCAGGCGAAAAAGTAAGAGCATTAAACGAACGGATTCTAATCGATTTTCTATGCATAAGCGGTTTATTTTGGCCTGTCACATCGTCTAAAACAATCTCCCGCGCGAAAAAAGAAAACGGTTCCCACGCTTGCCCGTCTTTTCGGAGAGAAATCTTCATTTAAGCTGGTTGCTATTGTTTCGTTGTTGAAACAAAATAATGGATGATCTGGATAACCATAGCAATCACTTTGATTAGGAAGAAAGCATCTTTCTTCCTAATCGAGGTGATTCCTATGGTGTTGCAACAATCAGAAGAAAGGTAATACATGTCAAAGAAAGGTTAGATCCTCAGCATAGAAAAGTTCATCCTCTATTAGATCCAAAATAAAGATAAACTGGAAGGTCTGTGGAATGAGAATGGAAAATAGTTGTATAGCAACTCTATGTCATCTCGATACATTTGAACCAAGGTCTCTATGCCTTAATAGAATTCATTGTTGGCAAGCCCTGCAACAGAAGTATCAACAGCAGCACTGACATTGTCGTCTGTTGAAATTTCTGACCTGGTAAGTATTTCTTGATCCAGCATGGGGAAGAATTGTATGGTTACTACAGCAAATCGAAGTCTAATTTGCTAGCTTTTACCATAGAAATAATACTCGTGTGGCACTGTGCATTATTTTGGTGAAAAATGGTTTTCTGCTTGTTTAACCCTGAACGTGGTTTTATTCATTTTTTTACAATCATTTGTAATAATATATTGTACATATCATAAACTCAAAGCAATAATTTATCTCAGCGTCTTGCTTGTGTAATGCATTGCCTTTTTCTGGGTTAATCTTTGAATTCGGTTAATCGTTTAACTCTATTTAGAGTTGATAAGCACACCGTACTTAAGGCTTTTCGGAAAATATATTCGGGTCACGAATCAGGAGGCCAATTGTCAGAAGTTTCTAATGAATTAAATTGTTTGTTAAAACTGGCTTATACTTTCGCCAAAACACCAGTGTGAAATAAAAAGCACAAAACAACGAAAATTTACTACTCTTTTAAGTCAATTTTAGCCGCAGCAATAACACTGAAAAATAGCTTTTTTCTTAGCTAAAATAGGACATACCGAAAAGGCTACATTCTAAGAATCGGCAAAATATTATGTGTTTGCTACTACTCTCCGTAATAACTAAGCTTAACATCGACAATCTATATGTTCACATAGCACATTGATGCACAAACGCCTCCAGCCGTCTTGAAGTCAAGACACTTCTTGTAATAAATAACAAGATTTCTGTTCTACGTTACATTTCGTCTTCTTCGACGAAGATGATCGCAGAAGCGCAACATCATTCCAATTTAAATTTCCACAGCGCGTACGCTGAGGGACCACACATCATGATGACCGCTAGATCTTCCCCCCTTTCAACTTACGCTGACTGTCATTCTAATGCACACATAAATTGTCAGCAGTTGATGGCCGTCCGAAAAATTCGGTATAAAGTTTCATTAGTCGATAATTCACGCTAATTTAAAGAACCAGCGTCTTTTGCGAAGTCATGCTTGGAAAGATGGCGCACTTGGGAAGATGTACAAGACAAGTGTGTATATGGTTTTAGTAGATTTAATACGTAAGAAAATTTTCATTTTTTAAAACAGGTTTTTAGTAAGTGACAATTTTTCCATCAAATGTTTCAAATCAATGCTTTAAACTTTGACTTGGGCTGCAAATTTCAAGGACCCTTGTGTGATTTACTTTTATGAAGTGAAGTGAAAATACTTCGTAGAATTTTGCATTTTTAGATACTCGATTTGATTACCAATATTGCCCTCTCAAGTATTTTTTGAGTTTTGGAAAAAGATATTAGTCACTGTGGGCGAGGTCGGGACTGTAAGGTGGATCTTGTAATTCCTCAAAGCCGCATTCATTAACCACTGCTTAAACAATTCGTGCTTTATGCACCCTGCAGACGTCGTGCTGAATCTGAGTTTTCTGAGCATATTTGTGAGGTATTGTTTCATGTTTAGCCGCTTTCAAGTTCCTAATTGTGCATATACCCAATTAAAAGAATCCCCTCCGCGTTCCAGAAAACTGTGGCCATCATTTTCCCCGCGGAAAATAGCGACTTCGCCTTCTAGAGTGGTGGTGAGCCATTATGAATCCATTGCATGGACTGTTGTTTCGTAGAAGGGTCCTAGTGGTGTACCCAGGTCCCATGCTCTGGTTATAATTCTATATAAAAAGTCTTCATCTTGGAATAAAGCAGTCAAGTTACATAAATCTGTAGGACATTCGAAGTTGTCTGGCAACTGATTTAAAATGGGTGTATTATTCATGTTGCGAATTATGTTCGAGACAGCAATGGATTTGTTATAAGACATTGCAATGTAGTTGTCATTTTTAGTTTGTTATAAAAACTCTGGTATTTCAAATAGACTGGTCTTAAATCAGGAACTGTAGAACTCATGTCTTCCATAAGCTGCAAATTAGGTCTCATTTGTAAAATGTGAAGAGATACCCAACTACGGTTAATTACGTAAGCTGTACAAGTTTTAACAAGGGGAAGGCGAGTATCAATGTTGTGACTAAACATATTACTACACATGTTCAGTGCTTCCTCAGGGTTGCTACACTCTTTCAACGTTTTTCTCGAGTACCGAATCAATAAGTATGCTCTTTCAGAGAACCCAAAAAGGCATCTCTATAAAATTTCGGGTGTTTACCTAAAATAAAAATCTGAATTGACAATGTTACTTGATTGATAGCCAAACGGAAGTCGAATATCTGTACAACGCTCTAATCCAAACCAGTTTTCTTCACTATTATTAATCATAGCTGTATACAAAATAAGAATAACGAGCTTTCCAGTAAACAGTACCTACTTGTGCATTAATCTCTCGATCGTTCTCTTCTTTTTGCCTATACATTAATTATTCATTAAAAATAATCTCACTCGCTCAAGAGTCGTTTCGTATTATTTCTTGCGTTATGTAGGCAAAACAAAACCACTCCGAAAGTGTTGACGAAGTGCAGCGGCGTGTGAAGCTCGAATACTGTTATAAAAATAGCTATAGTTTGACGCGGAATTACACACTTTATTACGGATATTTGCTGGCGAATACGGTTCCCACGTTTTTCCTCCCCCGTCTAACGCTTAAGCGCACTTTCCAAATATCGTTTAGAGATAAAAGAACTGCGTAAGAAGATAACGGTGACCATTTGGCGCGCAAGCAAAAACATCTCAAGGTTTCAAATAAGCACAGGATGGAAATTTTTCAGATGGGACGTGGTGAAATGCCTTTAGGATCCTTGATCACTCTAAAAAGGTCTTTACAGATAAAAATTTTCAAATTTTCTTATTTTTTGAATGATAAACATGATAATTTTTTTTATTATTAAGGACGGGCACTGCAACCCAAATAGATCTATTGTAACGGTACCCTTTTGTGTTTTAGAATAATTGGAAGCTTTTAAATAAACCTTAATACCATTCTATGATATGCTTCCTTCAATTCGGTAGGTATGAGAACTGGTCTACTGAAGTGTTGATGTCGAGTATGACTGATGGCTTATATAAATCCTGTCAAAAATCCAACCAGTAATCTAAGGTCCGTTTTGCTGAACGATAGCACTATCTTTGCTGTCTTTGGCGATATAAGGCGATATAAGTCCCTTCACCTGATTTTATCCTGGCATGTATTTGCCAGTGAGAAACCCTTTGATCATCCCCCCATTTCTTGATCACTTGTTTTATGTGGCTCTTTTACAAACCACAATAAGGGTTAGGTCCAGTGAATGGCATACTCGCTACTTATTGTTGTAAAAATTTAGTCAATGATCTGTTACAAAGGCGGCTATAATAGTGTACAAGTTTTAGTTACACAATAAAAACTTGATCATAACTTTGAAGTACTGTGCCAACAAAATGAAATAATAATAAAAATCTGCGATCGGGTTACATAATTGCATTAATGACTGCTAGAATATTTTTCTTATAATATTATAGTACATTCTATCAAGTGATTTTTTTCCCTGTGAACTACTACAGACACAAGGCGAAGATCAGAAAATTCTGCTGTTATACGCAGAAAGATAAAAAGGAGATACAAAATTGAACAACGTAAACGTCTCATATTTTCCATGTTAAGCCAACCAGCAGTTTCCAATTTGTGCGATGTGTTTTCAATTTTTTTTTATACCATATATGTCCCTCAGACAAACGTTTTGAAATTTCTGGATTCGATTTCTAGTTAAACAATCCAAGCAGGAGAATTGTGATAAAAGCCTTTTAGAACTGTAGTATTTTCTTTTCGTTTTACTTCTAATTACGAGCACTTTTTATTTCCCCCCCCAAAAAAAAGGGATTCCCGATGAATATTTATTGAATCAATTTACACCAAAATACGCATTGGGTGATTATTATTAGCTTTTTGCCGATGTCGATAAACAAATAGATTAGTTTTGCATTCACGGTCGCTGCGGTTTTAAGGATGTTTGTCCCTAATAAGCGTTTATTTCGATATTAATCAAGTTGGGCGCTAAATTCTTCAATTCCAGACGAAAAACGTGCATTACGTTAAGATATTCGACCGCTGTAATAATAAATCTTGCGTTCTGTTATTAACGTGCGGAAGAAATCGAATCGCTGAAGACTGAAAAACCTACCGAGTACCGTTTCGTAAATTAATTATAAACTTTATTTATAACGCTTCACTTATTGGATGTTTCTTAGAAACGAATTAGGTTATAAGAATATTGACTGTTTATTATTAATATTATTTACTAAATTGTTTCCGAGAAGGAACGCTGTTGTTTTTCTCTATAAAAAGAAAAAGAATTAGATCAATCCAATATCCTTTTTTTACTTATAAAATAATACGTAAATACGTGTCTACTTTACTTTTAATGGACAAAACACCTCGCTGCAATGAGTAATACGACCGAGGGAAAAATTATGTTTTAGTTCTAGATGGTTCCTCAAAATAAGTTAGCAGTATTTTGTTATATTCTTCACATTTTTACGAGTACACCGATCTTCATAACGACTGAACGTCAAGTCACACGGAGGACCAATTTTTTAATACCTGCACAGAGAAAAAAGTTCTTGACTTTTTTGATTGTTAATTATAAAAATTTTATGCAAATAATATGATTAATTCAATAAAAACTCGATTTTTTTAATATGTTTCCATTTTGGGAACGTTCGCCATTAAAAGGTTAGACAAATATGTATTTGCTTAACAAAATATTTCTGTGGTTTAAAGTATGCTGTTGCTTTGACAAATGTATTATTCTGTTGGTATTATTACTCAACTGAAATGGTTACTACGATAGATGCTTTCTTCTTTTTAAAGAAGAGAGCATCAATTTAAGAGGGCATAGGGTAACAATATGCTAAGAATACACAATCTTTTGAAAAGCTTTATTAACAATGTAGATAAACTAACAAAAGTACATAAAGAATAAGTATAATGCCGAAAATTAATCTTCATTTTGTAGTAACGTGATGCCTTGATTCTTGTAAATAGATCTCAGCTCCCTAAAATACCATTAACTTCCTCCATAACGTTAAGATGACATCAAGGCCCTCCTAAAGATCTAGGGGATCGCTAACAAAAACAGTGAGCCTCAATCTTACAAGTTTCTTCGAGGTTACTCACATTTTCCAGGAACCTGTAAAGTGAATCTGGTTAGATTAGGCCAGGTCGCGATATCGACTTAGAATTTTGTTGAAGAATAATTTGCGTTAGTTATCAACGACGGAAATTTTGACAGGGCGGATCGTAAATTCACATCATTCTTCATACTTTCATTCAATCGATTTAAAGAATAAGCGTACTCTTATTCGAGTGTAAAACGCGATAATCCCCGTAACATGGCAGCTTAAATTCTCAACTATATAATCTAATTAATCCGGCCCAGCCGAATTTAATCTATCTAATATCATTATAGAGAAATATTCCCACGATTTTTTCATTTTTTTCTTCATAGAACACGATCTAGATTTCGGCGTTCCTGTTATGATTCTTATTGTCTGCTTTTTTTTGCTATTCTTTCTATAGTTTACACTGGAATGGATATTACAATCTCTTAGTTAGGAAAAGAGAGTAAGTAGTATTATGTAATACCCACACAAAATCCGCTCATTATTGTTATTATAGTATTGTTATACAATAAATTCTCAAAAGCGAAAATTGTCGGACTGCATCCGCGTATTTCGCCCGAAGCATGATTGTGAAAATGTTTTACTAAGAATTGTAGAAAGCAGAAGTCCTCGGATTGCCAAAAAAAGTAAGCCTTCGTAAGCGGTCGAAAAAAACGAGCACCAAATAACAATAGAAATAATAATAATAATATAATAACAACCACAGCTCACTACGAATTATTCTAAATATAAAATGTCACCACATTGATTGACTGCGACAGAGATATTTTACAAGAAGAAAGGTGATAGAAAAAGATGCCAAATGAGACAGCGAAATCTCGTGGTCGCGATAAGCACTGGAAAAAAAAGAACAATCGTCGAGCAACGGTAAAAAACAAGAACGAAACGGAAGAACGCTGAAAATTATAACCGATTGGCCGGAAATTGGAAACAAATGACTGTACGCGTATATGTTTGTAGGTGTACATCTAGCCAACAGGATAGTGTCGATGTCATCTCCGTTAGACCGTGACGTGTAAATTACGTCCCAAATGAAGGATGTTTTTTTTTGTTTTTTGTTTTTTTTTTGAGAAGGGAGATGGGGGTGGAAAAGTAGGAAGCGTAAACATTTTTGGATAAAGGCAAAATTTCAGAATGTAACTGGATCTATTTCATGTTTAATAACATTTTAGTGTTGTGCAGGAAAAGAGAGAGTTCCAAGTTATTATAGACGACACGTTACTGAGAAATTAAAACTTTTAGAATTTCTGTATAAAAAAAATGTGTTCGAGTTTGATGTTGAGCGTAAGAAAATAAGATCAGTTATCTGGGTGGATGCTGAAGAACTAGTAAAGGCTGCAGTTGATAAAAGAGAAGAAATTGGAAAAGCCGAAATTGAAGTAATGGCAAATGGTGGTCAAAGTTTTTTTAAAATTTGCTTAACCATTTTCTCCCGAAAATTATTTACCTGAATTGGACACAAGTCTATTACAAATAAAAGGAATTGAAGAAAAGGAACAACTAGACATGTTACAAACAAAAAAGAAAAGTTCCTTTTACATTCGGAAGGGAGTGGATCAGCAAATGAAAGGTAAAGTACACAAAGGTATAAGTTTATGCATTGTGACACAAGCGAAGGGAACGTATGAAAACATTAAACTTCTATATAATTTGTCCCAAATTAACAAGATCTCATTCAAATTTGCATCAGACCTCAAAATTACACACATCGTCAATGGTATGAAGAGAGCCACAGCATCATACCCACATCCTTTTTATTATATACCATTGAAGAATTTAAGATAGAAACACAAGAAAGTTACCTTCGACAATGAACGATACAATAATAATAATGCGGAAAAAGATAAGAACTTGCGACTTTTGGAAATTTTCGTCATCTGCTGATGAAAAAAAGACATTTTCTAAAGAATCTTTCAGTGTAGTAAATCTACCATTATTTGAAGAGGATGATGATATCCAAATTATACAAAAATATGTCGTACCCGAGCTTAATATTTTACAATGCTTTGTCAATCATATGTTTTGGAGAAGGCTGGTTCCTCTCGTGGGCAGAGAAAATGCACTAATTTGGCCAAAACAACCCCTTATTTGTTTACTGCGCAAAGTACAAGAACAATGTTTCCTATTGGAACGTTATAGGACATCCATTTCAGCGATTCTATATAGACTTTAATATGGTAGTTATATTTCCTTTTAACATGTACATACAAAATAATCTACCTCTGTCGTCCATTTTCATCTATACATTGGAATAAGGAATTAAAAAAACAAAAAAAAATAACAGCAATTTCCTTGGTAATTTACTTTTCTTACGTTAATATTGACAGATGTCAAAGTGACATTTGGTTTTAATCAGGAATTAATTTAATTGGTGATTAAACTGTCTAATCGTGATTAGCGCCACCACCAAATTAAATTAATTAGAGATTAACGTGCTAATTCGTGATTAAATATTTTTGATTCGCTTTCTGTAAACCGAAGGTTAGAAAAATAAAAAAGCAGATTAAAAATTATACATTATTCCTTTTCTTGTTAAATTTAACTCTTTTCAGGTGAGGTTTGCTGACATTTTTTCCTATATTTTGAGTATTAGATGAAGTACGACCTATTCTTGACTGTGACTAATTAGAAATAACCACAAGAGTTAGAGGCGTTTCAAAATTAAATAGTAATTAATCTTGTTCTTTCTATCGTTAAATATCGTCCAATTATCCGCTTATTAATTGAATCTAAATTCACAGTCCACTACATTAGTATGTCAGATACAAAGCGAATAACTTATTTTAGAAGGGAATGATGTACAACTCTTCAATCAGTAACTTCTTTTCGTCAATAAGCCTGTTGCAACAACAATTCTTCAGTAAGATATATGTCTTTTTCACTTCTGCATTTATGACGTCACGCATAAAGGATCACGAAGAGTATCTACATCTAAATACTCTACGATTCCATTCGAAAGAGATCCATCATTTTAGACTCAATATACATCGTGTTTTGGGACAAGGAACAATAGCGTTGACGGGTGTTTGACGAAAATATTGCCCTGCAATATAACACGCTGGATCATACTAGGAAGAACGCGAACAATGGCCGTCATAAAATGCGACCGAAGACGTGCAAGAAGAACGAAGACACCTATACACATTGCTACTCCGTGCCATTATGGCTTGTTGATGATGTTCATCCGCACAGTTTGCGGTCCGCACTTCTTGTCATCTGCACATATATCATGATGATGAGAGTCAGGTCGTCATCGTCGCTGTTATATAGGAATTTTGAGGACGACTACCGTGTGTTTCGAATCACCTTCCAAACAATGAAACGGAGGAACGCATTACAGGCGAAAACGATACGGTTTTTAGCTCCGGATGAATTTCGGACTGTGGTTGTTATCTTGTGTTCGTTTTGGAAGCTTCGACATTTCGGTGCCTTTGCTGACTGTATATTAGCTACTGGAATTTTGTTTTTTGTTTTCGGCATCTTTTGTTCGCAACTGTGACGGAAATTAAGAACGATTTCCAACACGTGATTGCGTTCTTTTAAAACATTCACAGGATTGTATTTGATGGTAGAAACATCAACAGTAATCAAATTATTTTCTAAAATGGTTCGTAATCAGAAAAATTGTAGGAATATGAAACAAAGACAGTATTATTTTGTAGATGCTTTAAAAATAAATGTATGCACAGGGGTATTCTGAAGAGTTTCCGGCCTAATCTACTAAAATGTGCCTTACCGCTACATTTCTCTCAATGGACGCTTCGATAATTGTAATCCATCCAAATAGTAGTTGACATCTTGTTCTGCGTTTACGAATCTGATGGCCTCACTCGATGAAAATGCAAAAACGCAATTATGTACAGGGTGTTCCATTCAAAAAACTAAACTTCGTGCTTTGCGGAAACTGGGCACTGTTTACTCGGGTATACTTTTGACTTATCTCCGAATATTTTTAATTTGAAATTTTGTCCTCTAAATTACCCAGGCAAGGGATTATCTTCTACTCACGCATTAAGTGGACACGTTGTATAACTTACATTGGTGCAGAGTAAGATATATCACTCCTAAATGTGTATGCCCACTCTTCAACATTTTTCACTCAGTCTTGTTTCTTACTGTGCAAGACTTGGCACTTAAAATACATTTAAAAACCATTTAGTGCACAAACTATTGGTTGGAGACATTTATTTCTGTTTACCATTGATTTTTAAGATTTTGTTTGATTCTTTCGCCTGTCAAATAAGACATTTAAGTATCTACTTATGCCTTTTTCTTTAAACTAATAACCATGCCAATAATGCTAATAATAAGGGTACAGAGCGTGTTCCAAGAAATACGTTTCTATCAATGCACGTGGGACCTCATCGTCCTAGCTATTATATTATGTAGTACACATTATTGGGTCCATTTATGACGGTTGGTTGACGGCTAGCAGTTTTTAGAACGGTAAAATTTATAAAGGCCAATAAAAACGAGACCAGGTCGTAAATCAAAAAAGAAGTTATGTATACATACACCCTAACTTGTCCGTCATAAAGAGAATTTTAGGAGTATAGTTGTATAAGCTATGTATATGGAGTGTTTCATTTAAAATTAAAAACGGTCTTTAGTGGCCACGTCCTGGCTTAACAGATTGATGAACGAAGAATTTATACTTGCCATTAGAGATTATAAAGAGAACTACTAGATGAATATGATTTTATTTAACGGAAGTAATAATATAAGCAATAGATAGGTACCTAGGTACAAAAAATAATTTATTACAATCAATCATTAGATGGGTCGAAACAACTCAAAGTAAGTGTATAAAATAAATACAATGGTGATTAGTTTTAACCTAATTAATAAAAATAGCTCCTAATTTAAGAACATAATTGGACACAGCACATGTGCTTGCATTTATAAAAGAAGATACACTAATGAGCCTAAGGCCCGGTCTTTTAACTTGTTTTTAAAATCCTTTTTACCAAAAAGTTTTTTTTTTTTTATTACACCCCCCTAAGAGGGTGTATGACATTGTGATCTGATCAAATATTGGTCAATGAACAATTTTGTTGAAGCCTAATCTACTACTACAATGTATGTATATATTAAAGACCTATTCATCAATGTTCTTTAGGTGCTAGCCAAAAAGTAATATATTAAATTACAAATCGGATTAATCTGACTTTTAAAGAAATGCGTCTTTTATATGGTATAAAACTTATTGTTAGTTAAAAAGCATATAATATCAAATTAAAGTAGGTTGGCAACTGTAAATTGTCAAACGCATTCGCTCATAGAAAAGAGATGGACGGTATACGTGTTCAATCTGAGCGATAGCTGCGGAGTGTGATTGTTTTGTTCTTATCATATGTGTTATTAGTGTTATTACTGATGTCTTTATTTGCATGAGTAAACGAAGGTATAGTAAACGACAACTGTGATTTTTCTGACCCAAATCTATTTTTTATTTTTATTGCGGATGCTCCTTGAATCGATAACAGCTCTTGTATAGCTTAATCGGTCAGATTCAGGGTATTTTTTGAGCGGAATCCTCTTTTTTTACATTCAATATTTTAAAAGTTCCAGTATGTTTAAAAATTTGTAGATCTTCTAAAGCAGATGCATCGAGATTTATAAGTAGATAAAAATCATTAACTCGATCTATCCCATTCAAATGTTTCCCACGATATTCGGGATGGGAGGATTACTTTATCCTTTAAATGCATACTCTTTGCATTTCTCTAAGTTCACCTCTGTTTTTGGAAATTCATCTGGCAACTTGAAATTTATCCATTCTTCTGCAGCGCAAGCTATGCAGCAGTCGACAATTTACGTTTATTAATGTACAAATGGCGTCAAGAATTTTACAGTATCTTCTACGCTTCTAATAAAGATCTGATGATATCACTTTCACCCATGACCTTTTTAATGTAGGGAAGATTTCTTAACGAGTAAGCAAACGAATCATGCAACAAAGTGTTGCTGAAGGTAACATAATTCGTATGCCACTACATTCTACGTTGTATTTCTCATATTTGGGCCATTTCAATGTCGAAGTAACTTTTATTGCAAAATTCCCTGGTAACACATCTTTGGAAAGTAGTTGCCCCGTGTGAGAAATGCATGCATGTTAAATGTAGAATGGAGATCTGTAAATTCGCCCATTTTAAGCATATTTAATGCGTTGTCAGATACAACCGCATATTTTTTGGTGTAATAAACGGCTTTAGCTTTTTCTCTAGCTAATTCAACTATTTCAAGTAATTTCTCATGTTTTTTTTCCTGTAGATGCATCCAAATTATCTGAACATATAGATTTTCCACTGGCAGAATGGGGTAATATATAATATAACATTATAAAATAATTATTTTACATAAATGTATGCTATTGAGGGAATTATTGATAAATATTAGTTATGTTTCTGATTTTTAGAGTTATATCATCTGTGCATGGAAATTGTGCAATGGAATATTGTGCCACTTGACTACAATGTAATTGCTGTGGCTGTGAGCTGTTTTAAATCGTCACATCCGAACAAAAAATGACTACCGGACAATATGTCTCTGACGGAGCTCAAATAAATGATCTTTTTTGCAGATAATCCTTAGTTTTTCAAAGCAAAACAACACGAAATAATAACATAGGTTTCCTAGACCTGCAAACACTATACGACATACAAACATAGGTATAACAATAGCAGCCTATGGAAAAGACAAAAACGCATCGCGTGAATGTATACCGCGCGCGATCTTCTTCTATTATGATGTTGCATTGGGGAATGAGCGACGGCCAATCCGATTCCGAGAATTTGACAGGGGGCGGTGTCTGACGTCCTGACGACCAGGACCGCTTATTTTCTGATTATTTTCCCTCTCTGGGTTCTTTTTTTTCCTGTATTTCTTTGCGGTTGTTTGGGGTGGTATTGGCGGTGGGGGAAAGAGGTAACGGGTATCCATTTGTTGGATTATTATCTCATACAGAGGGTTACATGAGGAAATCATTAAGTTCTAAAAAAACAAGCTTGCTATTAATACTTCTTCAGTCGAAAATCGAAATATTTCATATTTGAGATCCTGTTACTGATCGTACATCAAATATTTGCAAAAAGAGAAAGGAGAAAATATATGAATTAAATTTTCCTAGTCTAAACTGAAGGCTGTTACGAAATCAAAACAGAAATTTTGTTGTTAGAATGTTACTGCGTTTAATGCAGTGACTCCCCGATGTTGGGAAATAATGTTAGGAATTCGGTAAACTCCATTTTTTTTTCAATTTCCTGTTTTATAGCCGTGGCGTCATCAAAGTAATTTCACTATTTCAAAATTGCCGAAAGTTTCGACCAATGTGCTCCCTTTGAAGACATCTGTATAGCTGCTTTTCGAAAAGAAAATTCTTATTTCTCTTTGATATTTCGATTTTCTTGAGAAATCTTGACCTTAATTCTAATTCTATTTTGATCATTTCATCAAATACAAAACTTTTCTTAAACGTTAAGATATTAATTACACCCATCCTTACTGTTCAAAGTTTCACTCTATTATAAATTATAATGCAACAATTGAATATTCGACAATGTTGTATACATTTACGATAGGTACCAGCCCTAAAACTGAAATCTATGCGAACAATTCGAACAAGACTTTCGCCTCTGACAACTTTGTAAGTAAGTGCGTCTATAAATGGTCATAAACCAATAAACTAATAAAGCACAATGCTCCTTTTTGGTAAAATATTCCAACGGAATCTTCTACGCTGCTAATGATTTTGATTTACTCCTTATCGATTGCTATACAGACCCTTTCTCAGATATTACTTAAGATATGTATGTAAATGTTTTCGTTACTATTGACCAATGGGAAGCTTTTATATATTTTTTTTTTGTATTATTTGGTTCTTATTAGATAATATAATGACTTGATCTGGACTTATTAACTATAATAGCGACCAGGAACATACTTGGTTTTCCAGGTGTTTTATTAGTTTTAAGTCAAGTAAATACCTATACCTTTTCTTAATACAAAAGTAAGATTTACTTAATTCAAGAAAACATTTCTCTAGACGCGATTGGTAGTTAAACATATTCTTGACTACGGACCTTGAACAACTTATCACATAGTACGCGTCAGCTACCGAATGGTCGCCTCTTGAGCTGTTAGGGGTTGCAACCCTCACGCCATGTGGCACGCCCCACGTCGAGACGAATCGCGGGCTGCCGTTCAGTAACATGCTCTAAAATTATCGTTCATCTCCTTTGACGAAATATCTCAGATTAGTAGAAGTCGTAAAGTTTACCGGACGTGATACATTATCCTCATAAAAATCCTATAAAGGATCTTTCTGGCGACTTTCACTATTGTTGTTATTATTCGTATTGCTGCTTTGAATGGGATTTCCGAAAAAATTTACGATTTTTTCGCTGCTTGATGGCAATGGCATCATGGTTTTATTGGCTTTTGTAAATTGTTTTATCTAATTTTTGTAGTGTATACCTAAGATAAGTTAATTTGTTTATTGAACACGTAATTTGTAGTTTTCTATAGAAATTGCATTGTTAGTAATAATAATAATAAGTATTATGTACTTTAAGAAACTTTGCTGAAAATGCTGACAAAATTCGACAAATGTAAAACAAAAAATGCGTGGACAGTGATTCTTATCACCTCAGGAGACTGTCGAAGCCTTTAAAAACCATGTTTTGAAGATACAAGCTTCAGAGTGAAAAAAGCGTTTCGAGAATTGGTTTCAACGCATGCAAAAGTGTATGAATCTTAGTGGCGAATATTTTGGAAAACAATAAAACGATTGATACCAAACATTTGTTTTTCTTTCATCGCTTTTGCAAGAACTTAAAAGGTATCCCTTTACATTGAAATCGTTGCCATGTTTGATTGATTCTATTTAAATTTTTTTAATGTAACACCCAGTATATTTTTTCCAGGATCTAATAGAGAAACTGTTCTAGAATTTTTTTTAAACATTTCCGTATATCCAAGATGCATCGTTCTTTAGTAAATTAATATGAAATAATTATAAAAAAATTCTATAAACTTTTGCCTTCATGAAGATATTCATTTTCGAGTTTTGGTTAATTTTTTTGGATTCCTTCCATAAATTACATCGATTATTCCCAATATTAAAATTGCTTTCTTTGTAACAGTAATATATCTATTATATCACTTGAAACACCTTGAATTCCCCAAAAGATAATCAATACCATTCTGACATCAACACCTTACACCTACTAAACACAACAATAAACACCCTAGCAACTGCCAGATAACAGAAGACTAATAAATTCATAGCCGAAAACACACGCATAAGCAAATCCAGGTCTATATGTGTGCTATTCAGCAAGGCTATTGTTCGATTGCCAAAAGTAATAAATCAATCTGTTCACTATAACCAACATTAGATTACACTAGTATGAATGTTCCGAATAAAGTTGGAAATGGATACAATGAAAGGGCATTGCCTACAATCCTTGGATATCCACACAAATATGTATACATAGAATAATGATATGTATACGAAGGAATTGACGTATTATATTTCTTTCCTTTAGCAATTTTAACCTTTTAAATCGAGAAAGAGGCAGATATAGTTTATATGAACTTTGTTACACAATCCAAATAAATGTTTTTGTTATTGTATTCAGACTAAATGTATTTACAATTTATACAAGATTGTATTTCCCTTGTTTTCTAAAAACAATATTAAAAAAATCTTTGGATATTACCAAACGTAATCAAATTTAGATCTTGAAGTGACGCACTGTGGCCAATAATGGGATCGTTTTGGAAAAAACCTCGTAACTTCTAAACTGTATGGGGCAGATTAAAAATTTTTGTTTATTATGCTTGGTAATAACTGAACTTTACTGAACGTATAATTTATTTATCGTTTTTTGGGCACAACAATGCTGTATTTTGAATTAAAGAAGAAAATTACACAACTTAGAAGTTTGTTTATTTGTAATAAAACCTATACACTATATAGGTATAAATTACAACACAATATGCACTTATAATCTACTTATTTTCAAGAAAAGAACTCATAATTATCTGTGCAAGAGAAGAACTGATAATTACTTAACTACTAATAGTAATTTATTCTAGCTTCCTTAATTTTATAACTTCTTTGTTAAACCTCTAATATTGCTGCAGCTTCTCCACTAAATATACCATAACTTTTCGGACATGGCTTCCCCAAGTGCGATAAATAAGGATCGGAATTGAGCAGCATCACGAGCATGATATTTTCGTTTGTAGATTTTCTATTTGTTTTTCCTGAGTGTTTATAATCTTTATTGCGAACTTCTTGAGCTTCCTCTGACAAAAAGCCAATTGGTAAAATTGCAACCGAGATAATGTCTTCGCCGTGGATGAGGATTTTATGAAGAGTGACAGGCATTTTGTACCATCCGTAATTATATCCATAATTTTGTGTAATTATAGTTATTACTAATAACTATAATTACTCAAAATTATGGAAAATTATTTCGGTCTTGCTAATGAGAGTGCTATTATTCGAGGGTTGATAAGCGGAGAATGGAGGATATTTGCTTGGACAAGTAAACACCATGCATAAATATGCGCTTAAGTACGAACACCGCAACAGGGTTAAAACTCTTTAATAGGCAGTTATCGGCAGGTAAACCCCATATCAATCATAATTAGAGTTGCTCAATTTGCGCCAACAGCCAGTGGCGGGCGCATAATAGTTTACACAAAATAAATAGTCAGCAATAAAATATAATACGTGCTCAAACACTTACCGTCTTAAGAGTCTTCCGTGAAATCACAAAGTGAATAATGTCTGTTAAATATCTGCAACATTAGATATGTTTCCACAGTTGTTTCGGCAAACCGAGTGCGGCGTGAGGAAAAAGTGTGTTTATATGCAGAAAACGAACGCTCTACATCTAGTGACGTTATATTTGCGTAACTAAAATAATCTTTGGAATAACTTAACGGTTCTGTTGACGCACCTTCACAAATTTGTCTTAATGTCCCAAAATCAGAATCTTTCTCTAAAACACTTTCAAAACTTTCTAGAACACAAACATTTTTTGCGTGTTCTACCGCGCATAGCTGTACGTGAACATGTTGCACTATTTGCAGAGATTCCACTAACGACACCGAAGGATTTTCTAATTTTTCTATTGTCTCCACTAGTCCGAAGTAATTGTTCTGAATAGTTTTTTAAATCCGTTTTAACCTGACTATCTTGAAATTTCGACTGACTTTCCTTGATAGCTTCCTTTAGATCGGATTGTAAAACCACGTTCTTTATATTCTCAAAATATTTATGATAATAAAACGCGGCCTGTAACCATGTTCGCCATCGTATAAAAATAGGTTTTGGTGGCTCAGGTATACGGGGGCACAGTCTGTGAAATTTGCGAATACGTTTTGGGGATTTGACAAACACTGCTTTTGTATGTGCTATTAAAGCGTCTACCTCAGGATAACATTTTCTAAGACTATCTGCCACATGACTGAAAGCATGAATTTTACACGTAATATGTAACAAGTTAGCACATTGCGGCACCATCACTCATAAACATCAACAGTTGGTTTGTTGAAAGTTCAAACTTTTCCAATGTATTTAACACCAACTTTGAAATTACTTCGGCAGTACATTACTGTACTAGTCTGGAAGCTAATAGAATTGAAGGTGGCGATTGATATGGTTCCATTGTACGTGCCATTACATTAACCACAGAATGTTTTTTACGATCTGTTGTTTCGTCCACACGTAACCACAGTTTTTTTTCTTTCAACTCCGTTTTAATTCTTTTTTCAAGATGTTCACGAGCAGATGGCACAATTCTTTGTAACGATGCCCGACTTGGTAATTTGCAGTCCGAATATTTATTCCAAAAGAAGACATATGCTTCCTTGTCTAGCAAATGAAACGGTAGATTACATGCAATAAAGGTAACACATAAATTAAATTTAAATTTGTCATACACATGTTCTCCATCTTCTACAACAGCACTTTTGACATGGAACTACACACCGCACTGAATCCAGTCTTCTCATGGTTTTGGTTCACAAAATTTCCTGGGGCATTAGGTAGCATCTCCATTCCCAACCTTCACTTCACTCTCTAACAGGATCGATAGTGATCCCAATATGCTCTAGGTGAGTATATTAAATTGTTGACAAGTGCCTACGAGAACCTTTCTAGATAGTTTAGGTGAAATTTATTAATAGATCTGCTAGCAAGTAGATATAAATAAGTAATATATCTGGTAAGAAGCTGATATGTGAAATCTTTGCCTCTTACAACACACAAAAGAATGGGTAAATTAACTTCGTCCCTCATCATTCATTCTTTTCGATAATTCCCATTGTACATACAATGAAATTAGAACATAATTCATTATGTTCCTTTACGACAAGGGGAGCAATATTGTGAGCGTACACAAACCGCTTATTTTCTTTCCTTTTTCTTTTATCCTCACGGTTTCTGGTTCCTCGCATGTGCGGCTATTATTACACGGCTAAATCGACAGGCAGGACTACCAACAACGCCGTGTTGCGATAATAGCCGTCGGCACAGCGGAATTTGATCCCTAACTACTGAAAATAAGCACCGCGGGTATAAGAAGATGGTAGGCGTGGTTACTAAGAATGGGAGGAGCCTAAACGCATTCAATACAAACTTCTCAACCTCTATACAACACTCTAAACATTAACGTTCAGGTCAAAATATTTTTAGTAGGTAAACAGGAGTTGATCTAGCCGGCCGTGTGGACCATTCGAGATCCGTTCATCAAAGATAATACCGTCGACGATCGCTTTTACATTCCCTCGTTTGGCGTTGTTGCGAGTACACTCTTTATACGCGGGGGTGTACATAGTTTTTGATCACCGTGTATATTGCAAGAGCCATTTTTTTAATGGATAATTCGATTTTGTGAAGAGAAGAAATGTATTCTATTTCAAAAAACAATAAAGTGCTATATGAAAGTGAAAAGTGATTGTGTTTCTTCTGGAATAGACACTTTTAGACTGCTTTTAGTTTCCTATCCTATTCGTAAAACGTTTGGATGTTTTCTTGTATAAGAAAGGATTTTGAGTTTTCGAAAATTATACGGAACATTTGAATCTCGAATGAAAAAAGAGACGGTGTATATTTAGAAAATAGAAAAGAAAAACATTAAATGTGCTTTATTCCGTTAAGAGACCAGAGATGACAGTTACTGGCAATTTTGGAATTATGCACAGGCCATGTTTTTCAGGATATCCATTCCAAGGTAAAAAAAGTTACATAAGAATAATAAATAATACCTAAAGATTATAAAATAGTTTAGTAAATCTAAAATATTCTTGTACATATTTAGGCTTTAGGATTTTACTAGAAATCAGATACAATAATAATAGCAGATAAGCGAAAGGGGATCGTTGATTTAGTGGTACAGTTAACCATGAAAATTGAAAATTTTGGGAAACATATTGATGCCTCAGTTCAAAACTGTAACAAGTCCGAAAACCATATTTGGGAAATAAAATGTTTGTAGTTTTCTAAATTGCCAATAGTTGCGAATGTATTCTCTGACTTTAATTAATACTTTGACATTATTATCGGGTTATTTAAAAGGAAGCTAAATAAAAAATAAAATAGGACTTAAAATTTCCAAAATTTGGGAATTATTACGTAAGATACCTAAGTTCTGAAAATACATGGACACAGAATGCTGGAAGTTATATTTAATTAAGCAAAAAGATACTAATAATTAAAACAATTATTAATACCGAACACAATACATGTTGAAAACATCAAAATAAACCAATCTTCATTGATAAACTTAATAGCTGAAAATAAACTGTCAACTGCGTAAAGTAGTAATATAAAAATAAACTTAAGTTTTATCTATTTCAAACCTTTGTTACCTCGGTCTTTGTCACTGTCTTCAGAAGCTAAAAATCTCTTATCAGAATCATATGTTAAACTGTCGTAAAAAGGTCAGTGGGGATGTTTTATAGCATTTTCTTTTCAAAGATCTAGCACATGCTTTTTCTTGCTTGCGATGATCACTGAAGGCTTCTTATAAACTCCTGTTAGTTCTATTTGAGTTCTACTGCTTGAACCCTTTAAATTGGGTTGTACGACTATTCCTATAAAGATTACTTACTGTCTTGATAAGAATATCTATAGAAGATTGAGTTAAGAGAACTTATAGTAATTTTAACAATCCTAATATTGTTCCGGTTAATCTCTTCCTTCAAGATATTTGAAATACATCATTTTTACTTAAGTCTGCTTATAATTGAACACATCGTTAGTTCTGATTTCTAATATTTGATAAGGGTTCCCAGTTTATTTTGTACTTTTTAATACCATTGTTTACATTGTGCAGGGACGTAAATCGGGCCGCTTCGTAAGAAACGACTTTTTTCTTTTCAATTGCGACATGCATTGCGTCGCCCTCATTTTGCGTGTGTCCAGTTACTAAAAATTTATGTGTAATTGTAATCACAAAGTTCACATCGATCTTTTTTGAGTATATGAAATGCTAGGTTTGTTTCTGTGTTAACTATTTTGGCGTACATTGACATCTTCACATTGTTTCCTCTCCGAAACTGATTTTTCTACAAACAATCTGTGCATTGCTGCAATGGATAAGCTGCCGGTTAAATTCTAGGGCGGCATGACTTTGTTTCTTGGCGCTAGGGGGCGCCGGGAAATATTTTCAGTGCTGTTATGGACTTTGGGGGCAATAGCTGAGAGGTAGACACAATGCAGGTAACAGAAAGGGACTACTCGTAGCCGCGCTGATGACACTGTGTAGGCAGAGACATGTCCGTGCATTAGCGCTTTCTTTTCTCTGCTCGCATTGTGTTTGTAGGGAATGATTCCACCAATACCATGAGCTGTATTAGCATTATTTTTGGTTTTGTTATTAGACATATTTCATGTGCATCATCTAAGTATTCTTTTATTTGTTTGTGCTCTGAAGTAATGAGAATTCATTCTTGGATAAGAAGCAATATGAGACCTAACATCTTACAGATGTTGATCATCAATACGCTGTTGCTTTCCAAGTTTTCCTCTTTTGACGGATTCAATATATTTTTCCCGTCTTCTTAAATGCCAACATTTAAGATATCATTGACGTTTAAACTCGTTTTCTATTAGAGCATGATTCTACACCGATATAAATGATTTCTTAAATTATTTTTAA
This sequence comes from Dynastes maya, assembly GCA_029619315.2. Lineage (NCBI taxonomy): Eukaryota > Metazoa > Arthropoda > Insecta > Coleoptera > Scarabaeidae > Dynastes > Dynastes maya. The sequence continues at coordinate 14,120,834 of JAROYE020000014.1, forward strand.
TTCCTTTTTTGATTTAATAAATTAAGTTTTTAAAATTAAGTATTTTTTTAAGATAAACGTATATTTTTAGTCAAAAATTCCTTATTTTGTTTGAATAACAGGATGCTTTGCAACTATTTAAAAAGAATTATGTCTTAACTCCACGCGTATTTCTCTAATTCAAAATAATCTTTCTCTCTGTGTACTGAAGGTATTCAAAATTTAGATTATGTTGTCTTCAATCTAATTTTCACTCGGAACTTATTCTAGTATAATCACAATAATATAATAATAATAGACTTTATTTTCTTGTGATAGGTTTTAACATTCGTTTATATTGACCATATTTATTAGCGCTCAACATAAAACAATTGTCGTGACCCAATCATATACAAACTATAGCAGAAGATAAAACTCACTCGCAACTATAGATTTACAGTCTACAATTTCATGGTCTACTTCGCCTAGAAACAGTATAGCTAATATTAAACGATGGTTTTTATTATAGTAATATGTAGAAGAAACAATAATACGACTATCCCAGTGAATAATTGACTTCTATCTTGTTATTTTTCTCTAATTTTATTTTATTTATTTTTTTGGAACGATGAAAGATACATTTTTAGCTCTTATTGTCAAATCAAGTTGAGATCGTCCCAGTTCTCAACATTACAAGAACTAGGTCTATAGGTATATCGTATACACTGCTGCTCGTACGTTTAGTGAAACAAGAAGGTGAATATGTATATCAATATATTATTTCCAATAACGTTAGCACTAACGAGCGGTAGTGTATATCGATTCTATTTATATCACCAATTTAATTATGTATTCATTCAGTCATTAATTAAGAAAATAAATAAATGAACTCAATACGATATATAATGCGGTTATGAAATAAGTATACATAAAGAAAACTATAATAATATTGTAAGACTTAAAGCTTTCCTTCCATGTGAGATTTTCTAAGTGGCCAGAAAACCGCAAAACTACAAACCATGTTACTACTTTAATGTCGTCTTAATTTGATCTTATTTCGAACGCATAATATATCAAACTGTGTTACGGTTTCGTCCCATTTCCTAGTTTCTCTTGGACATTTTTGCTGTTGTTGTTGGTAAAAATGCTATACGATAAGTTAAAACCGCATACCCACAAAAGTAATTAAGGAGCGCGTATATATAGGTACCTTTAATGTGTTTTAATTACCTCAGCTCGTATCCAGAGGCGTAAAATTTTATTTTAAATAAATGAAGGTGTTGAACTTTTATAGAAGACCTGTAAGCAAAAGTGCAATTCTAATAGAGAAAGCTTTTAAGATTGTTGCTGTGTGGGCACGTAAAAATGAGCACTCATGATGAAGGATGATGCGACGTTATCGAATGTTTTTCCTGATTTCATCGAGGCCTCCTGCCAAACAAATTATTGTACACCATTCAGCATTAACTGTTCTTCGATTCTCCAAAGCAATGCTTGCGATATGTCCAGTACAACGAAAGAAACAAGCAATCAAACTTTTGCAACAATAACAAACGTCAAATTTTACGAAAATAGTAATATAATCTCACTGGCGCCATCTAGTGGTCGTTCGTAAAAACTTAAGATGCCACCCTTGTAATAAGCAACTCAGCAGAGTGAAATTTGCGCGCATATAATGAAACATGTTAATTTTTCTTTGAGAAATTGTTCTATTACTTAAGAGCAACCTTATTATTGTATTAATATTCAGTATTAAATAATTATTACTACACCAGTAAGACTCTACTAATGTCGCAGCAGAATCTGAAAGGTTAGTATAACTATATAACTAGCGTCATCATATTGGGAGTACAGTGTAGTTTGTGAACATTAGATAGAGGTCGTTAATATAAATTAAGAAGAGTGTTAGAGCCAATGTTGAACCTTGAGGAGCACGGCAAATTAGTTCTATTGCTTGTGAATGAAATGTTTTTGTAATATTATCCACGTCGTTGTTATCGGAATTTTAGCAGTTCTACCGTTCACATACGAAGTGAATATATTCTTGGATATCCCATGTATACCATAAGCCTTCGGCCTACTAATCAACATCGAATGCCTTTGATAAATTCACAATCGGTAATGCAGATTTTGACACAAAGCGTATTTCTCATAACATCCCCGTATAACTGAAAATTTCAGACAATTTAAGAGGAACTTTACAAGGTACCCGGGAAAGTTTATTTTTCTAACTACCTATGCACACAGTTTCCTTTTATGTAATTTACAAAAAATCTGGAGCGTATTGTGTTTGGAGACCTTAATGCAATATACTTCTGATATAAACCTATTATACTAATTCCATTAATTCTATCATTGGTTATAATGTCACAAAGTTCATGTGATATGCGTTTTCGTATCCGGAATCCTAATTATGAATATGTCGTTTGTGTCTTGTATATTGTCCACACATAAATTAGCCAGCTTTTCACGTTGGCAAGTACCACAAATTGCTATAACTAAAGTAACCTTAAATAAAGCAGGACGTTAATAAAACTATGTTTACCTTTATTGACATATGAGATTTTTAAATAAATTTAATCAGATCGTCCCCACTAAGAGTTTTTGCATAGCTTCTGTTTCCTATGTCAATATCTTTTCTTAAGAAGAGCGTAGTTCTTAACATCAAATACTTTGCCCAAAGAGTCGATGACAGGCGCCAAATATTGCACAGACAGGAAATTATGTGAAATTGTATTGCTTTGAGTTGATAATGTGGATAACTTATCCTTAAGATTTAACGCCGACCTGGTCTTATTCCTTACTGTGTAATCTGGTCTTATTCCTTACTGTGTAATCTGGTGTTATTCCTTACTGTAATCTATAATCTAATAAACCTCAGTGCACTCGTATCCAGTCCATTTTAAAGAAAAATGATAGATATGGTGATGAAATCTTTACTAAATTGTAGAGTTTAATGCTATATTTTTTGTACAAAAACTATATTGAAAAATTACAATACCATTATACCGCTAAAATATACTTAATTGACATTATTTATTATGAATAAAGAGAATTTCTTATAGGCAGTAAGTTCCTTTAAAAACTTTCATTGCTTTTTCTTTCAACAAATTAACCGTCGATAAAATACTAAAAACAACAACTATCTATATAGGCAGCAAAAGTCGTAATTAAACCATATTTACTTAATCTAAGGTAGTAGATATATAATTATTGTCACTATTCCTATACACCGTGAAAACATTAGCTGGGTCTATTGATCGCGAATATTGTCGATGCTAATTATTTTCTACGTTAAGTGAAAGTACGATATTCATAGGTATACCCTAGTACTAGTAGATAAATAATTTATTTCCCATCTAACGATGACGGCAAAACGAAAATCGCGACAGTGTATTTATAGTATAAAATAATGCAATATTTAAATGAACTAGTGGAGCAGCAAGTTTCCTTAAATAAATAAGTAATAAGCAGAGTAAGCTCTCTGCAAAACCGAAGGGCTTTCATATTCTTCGATTTTGTCGTTAAATTCGGTCCTTTTTTTTGTTGTAATACTGCGAGAAGAGGAAGTTGTATCAAGGAAGTTCACCTATATAGTCTGGTTTATTATTTCTTGAAGAACATCAAAATTAAAAGAAGAAATTTGAATGGTTTTTTTCATTACGAGCTCTAACAACTATATTGGGGCTCGATGTTCTTAAAACGTGATCGTTTGAAAAAGAATCTATTCATACTTTGAAAGAAACATGTTATTTAAGAAATTCTTACATGTAAGAATAAAAAAATATATTTTAAACTACAATAAATAATTAAATAAAAAAAAAAACAAGAAATTTTGCCAATTAAATATTGGGATGCAAAACTAAATGTAACTAATAATTCCAGTAATTCGTGATGTCTCCTTACTTTTGATAAGCGCTCGAATACATGTTGACAGACTTTTTACTAGCTTGTTGCAAAAATTCTGGAGTTAACGGGTGCGAGATTTGTCTTACGTTGGCTCTTAAAACAACAATTGTTCTCTAAAGATTGTTTCTTAGCTATTTTTTCATTTCGAGTTACTTGAGTGCCAAGACAAAACTTTTATATTCTATTGGGCAAACCATTATTTCGTTGAATGCGCGGTATAACACGGGACGCCATCCTGATGGAAAATAAAACTTACGTCTCTTCTGCACAATTTTTCAATACTGGGCAACAAACTGTCCTGCAAAATTTCTTGATACTTTGCAGCATTTACCGTACCCTCAATCGATTCTAATTGGCCCAAAGCATTGGCAGACATACAACCCCATACTATTTACCCTTTAGGAAATTTAACAGTGCTTTTGAGACAGTCTTTATGAAAAGCCTCTCTTTTATTTCTAATCACCCGTTTTCAATTATCCCGTTCACAAACCTCAAACACAGACTCCTCACTGAAAATAACTTTCTTCCAATCGACAAAAGTCCAATTTGCTCTTGATCTTGCCCAAATCAATCGATCTCGTCTTTGAACAGCAATTATTGGAAGTTTTTCTTTGACCTAAATAAGTTATTTATGTAGTTTACTTATGCACATATGTATATTTTTAAGTATGTATTTCCGAGAACACTCTCGGGACACATTAAAACCATTGTGTTGTTTCTTAGTAGGCCGTAATTTCCCTCACAGTGCTTCTGAGGTTTTCTTTGCAAATGTTGACCAAGCTTCTTTGGTTTCGTTGCGTTATAATTCTAGCTCTACCAGCACTTTTTCCTTTAATTTCGATGGTTCCAGTTTCTCTGTAACATTTAACAACATTTCCCGCTGAAAATTTTGCCATTCTTAATTCAGTAACGATTTGCTTTAATGATATTCCTCGACAATACTGAGGCACAATAATCTCGCCGTCTTCTTCAAGAAATGATTCATTAAACACAAGTGACTATACTAATAGCAAAAGACTTTATAAACTTCTTTCTTTTTTTTTCATCAAAAGCGCATTCATTTTTGCCATTTGGAGTTTTAATAAGAAACTTAAAACGATACGATAGTGTTTTCAGTGTACACGAATTCATTGAAACCATTTAATTCAGACGATGAAAGGGACTGAAGACAACATAAAATTCGTTTGGTTACAGGACAAGGTAGAGTCAATCAATTAGGAGGTGTATTCATCAACGGAAGGCCTTTACCGAATCACATACGTTTGAAGATCGTCGAAATGGCAGCGGCTGGAGTTAGGCCTTGCGTGATCTCGAGGCAGTTGAGGGTGTCTCATGGTTGCGTTAGCAAAATATTGAATCGATATCAGGTGAGCTTTTCACTGTACTATATTCTATCGCATTAATATTGTGAATCAACATATAATATGTCCTGTACAGAAAATGTAGCTTGTACGGATTATAGATCAGCGAGAAACTTGCCATAAACATTGTCGAGTTCCTTACGATATTGCTTTCAACTTACCTTAGAGGTTATTGAAAATCAAACACCTATTTTAAAACAAAATCTTAACCCATTTAAAGGCACTTTTCCAATAGAGGAGTCTATATTTTCTCGAAACTGTCGTGAAAGTCTTAACCTTGTTGCGTTCGTTTACCATTTTTTTCTTTCTATTGCTATTCATTTTCGATCAATAGAGATGAATTCACTATTCAATGCATGCTACCGAAAACATATTCGATATAATTTTGCTGTTAAAATATATATGGGATTTATTGCTTTCACAGTTTAATTTGTATTGTATGTATATGTAGGTATATCAAGAGATATTAGGTTTTTTTTTTTTTTGCTTTGAATATTTGAATACGAACATTTTCAATTTCATTAAATAATTATCCCATTTTTTGGTATGCGGTTTTTTGCAGTGTAGAAAATCAAAGCTTTGAGTGTCGAGTATCGTTGTACGAGGATAATCTGAAAAGTTTCAAACCTCTCGATGAAGATGGCGTTACTCGTCACAAATATTCTGGTAATGTAATCGCGCGTGTGTTGAAAGATACATTTGACAATTTCAGCCATGTTGGACACTCAGTTATTGTTTAACAATAACAAAAATTGTTTGTCTCTGTGTTAGACTGGAAACTTTCCAAATTAACAGCAGACTTCTGACAGCAATTATAGTATTCCTGTTCAATACATCCTGCATGAATATAGCACAAGCGTATTATGTTTATTAAGCCTGTACATCTAAGCATTCTGGAACTTTTGACTCAAAATATATCGGTGTAATTTTATACTATGTTTTTTTTTTTTTAACGGAGAGATAATATTTTAAGTTTACTATCTATATACAAATTTATCTTCAATATTTTTCCAGTTTAACATGAAATATATGTACCTAAAAATTCGCTTGTAGCAAACGCTAGCCAGCTTTGATCTAAACGTTATAAACGATTTTCCGATTCTAGGAAACGGGCTCAATCAGACCAGGGGTCATCGGGGGCTCCAAACCACGTGTCGCTACCCCCGAAGTGGAGACCAGAATAGAACAGTACAAACGTGAAAACCCATCCATATTCAGTTGGGAAATTAGGGACAGGCTAGTGAAGGAGGGCATCTGTGACAGGAGTACAGCGCCCAGCGTCTCTGCAATATCCAGATTGCTGAGGGGAAAGGGTGGAGAATGCGATGGTAAGTTAGTTTGTTTTCTAGAAGACTTCAGACTCCTAAATTCTGTACTAATTTAACTACGATTCTTGTATTTAGTCGCATTCCAAAATCGGTAGCAGAAAACGGTTTAAAAATGGAAATTTAATACAGTAAAAGATCATTGAGTCAAGTAGAAAACAGTAAAAGGCATCTAAAATAGTGCATCGAAAGTTACAGAAATATCTCGAAGCAAAATAACCATACCAACTTGGTATAATACGTCTGAAAATAGTGAGGAAAGCGACAATGAAACATGTATAATAACATGCATGTAATAAATGATAAAAACGACCTCTCTGATATTCGCGAAGGTAATTATAGCTTGCGAGGTACTTATGGGCAATTCCTAATCATAATTACAATGTAGGTGTTAATAAATCAGCATTAAGTGCACTAGTAGTTGTTTACAACTTTGAATTTTAAACGAACACGTTTGATTAGGTGAAAATAAGGAAGGATAAGATGTAAGAAATGTTATGGAATGCTATTTTTTTTTTGTTTTCTTCATGGGGAAATGTGCAGCTCCTTAGAAAGTGGTTCTACAAGGTGTTATCTTATAATTTTGGTCGAAAAATATCTACATTAATAACGTTGGATTTGCAACGAAGGCCGCTTCCTTCAGTATACACCTAGCTAAATACATATAAACACAATGATGTGTATTATCTTTTTTAAGTCACTTATAGTTTACAGTCAACGAATCTTTAAACTCTCATTTAAGCTTGTCGTTGCAGTTAGGTTTGCTTTTCATAGATGCTTGAAAAACCTCGCTAGCACAAACTGTTTCCAAATTCAAATTTTGTATATCAATGTTATTGCTTTTAGGACCAATGCCTGTTAAAAATTTACAACACATTTTTGTTATTGACCAATCGAATAATGGTACGTGGAAATTTGAAATTATTCATTATATAGCAAAAAATGACCAAGAAACAAAAAGTTTTAGCTTCTTCTATATACTGCAGATGGCATAGTTTTGATATCTGCTGAAAATGAAAATTTTAGGTTTATTTCCTTTGACGGGTAGAAAATTCAGCAGTGTGGGAGATCTGTCACTATAGTGGGAACTATAACATCCCTGCTGAGGCTGAAATTTTCAAAAGTATCTGTCATCGCATGCGCAATTATATTACCAGAATATTTTTGACGAGTAATCCCATCTTCATGTTGAGGCTTGAATCTTTTCAGACCGCCATCGTAGTTGAGCTATTCAATATTTTGGCTACATTATAGGAATAACTGCGATTGAAAATCTCATGCCCATGCATAAGCATGAGATTGACAAAAGTTACGAGTGTTCCTGGCATGTGATCGATATCTGAATTTAACTTTCCTATATAAGTACACAGGTCTTTTATGATTTGCAACCTTTACGAACGATACAGTAGAGTGCAACATTCTCACGAGAACCATCCTCAGTATGAATCGAATGAAACCTCTGCCTCTAGGAACACGAACGTTGCATTCCTTTCTCATATTATAAATGCACAATAGAGAAATACATTTGACATCAATTCTAACATTACAATTCCTGTAAATTTGCTCCCAAAATAGTTTTTCTTGGGGTATAACGATACTCCAACATATCAAAACTGATCTGAGATCTAAATAAATAATAGAAACCTTTCGGAAATCTTAATTACAAAAACGTGATTTAATTACTTGTCGTATGATGTTCCTGACATCCATATCGTAATTACTGTCTTTGAAGATACCTATTCTTCCTACTACACTTGGGATTTATGATCGTCAACGATGTTATTACTGTCACACACTTCCGACCATTTTAAACTGTGCTCGCGATGATGAATTACCGTCTTAATTATTTTCTACGGCTGTGCGAATGAGAGCCGTAGAGCTATGCCGGCTTTTAAGTCATTAAGATCGCTAGAAATTCCATTAGATCTCGGTATACCATTGTATTTTACTTTTGAGCGGTTTTCGGAATAATCTAGGAGAAAGATGTCAGATTTAATGGACGAAATTTGAAGATTAAGAACAGGAGATCTTGATTGTAGTTGGTATTTATTAGAAAAAAAATAAAGTTGGATAATACTTGAACAATTTATTTTTGAAAAGTGCTAGATTATTTTTATGTTTTATTACATGGACAGTTGAATAAAGAAAGTGTTACACACTAAAAAAAGAATTTGTGCAAATATTTATATAACTCAAGCTAGGGTTGATCCATGTCCAATCCTGATAGAGTGATGATTTAGTACTAATGTTAGAGATTTGATTAGAGTATAGAGAGCCAACTGAAATTTGTGCTCTTATAGCTCTTATTTGAGAACTTTGTCTTTGATAATATAAATTAGATTGAAGTTCAAAAAGATATCACGCCATCATGTTTCTTTAAACACATTCGTCTTGGTTCTGTTTTATTTCTGATCTTCTTACGGCTACAAATAGTTTCGTCATAATTCTGGTAGACGTAGACAATTCCTACATGTTTTATTCGAGTTAGCCGCTGGTTTTTTTTCCTACGTCATCTACTCGTTGACTCATTTTCCTCTAAGATACAAGAAATTACTGCCTTAACAAGTGAAGTTCCTACGTTTTGTCAGCGCACATCGAAAACAACAGGCTACTGGTCGGTAGTCTATTATTCGTCACGCGCTCTTGTGACAAACAAGAGAGATATGGGTGGCGGAATAGAAAAAAAAAGACGGTTGGTTACCTAATCAGCGAATATACCTATTACAGTACTATACTTACGGCTAGACACAATATCTAGAGAGCTGTTTGGCTCTTATTATGGGAAGGATGTAATTTGTTAGTTGTCCTTAATTTTTTCTCGGCGCAAACCATTAAGTTATCTGAAAAGAGGTTGAATTTCGCAATGACAATAGCTTCAAGGATTTTAACAAATGAATTACGCGAACAATACGCCTATTCAGTGATACCACGGATGGTGACGACGATGATCATAAAATTATATTGGTGTGCAATTACTTGTAAGCAAGCTGTAGGTTATAGACAACAATAAAGATGTCTTCGTATACTTTGAAGGGAAACGTTAAAAAAGAAATAACTGAAAATGCCTCTCAAGGGACCTCGGTTAATATTACTACATGTCTTCAGGTAGAGTTATACTTTTGCAATATTTTGAGAAGCTGTTAACGCCTTAGAAAGAACAACTTACCTAAAAAAATGAACCCTTTCGAGTCTATCGCGACATATGTACATTTCGCTAGTCTACTGGGATCAGTACGTCCCGTTTTTACATTGTAAATGTACCCTTTAGTCATACAGTAGCTTGCCAGCTAAATCCTGTTCACACTTACTCGTATAACCTCACAATTTGAGTGCAAATCCGAGCTAACGTGTGTGCGCCGTATGTCGTTTTTATGTTATTTTATGCGTTTTTTATTATTTTGTGAATAGAGTTATAAAAATAAACAGCTTTTGTATTGATCTAATGTGCCTGTCTGTGAGGAATACATAGCAATGGTGGTTGAGAGCAAAGTTCACTCTCTCACAATAACTCGTTTAATAAAATATGAGCTTTTGTATTGTTTTGTGAATGAAAATGAAAAATATATTCATATATCCCACTTAAATGTCTAATGGGATGCATATGTCCCATTCTTTAGGGCATAAATGACATGTCCTACCATCATTTATTACATACTTCTTGATAATAGAAACATTCAAGTTAAAAATAACTTTTCAAACGTTTTAAAATAAACTTTAAAAAAGTCCGACTCGAAAGGGTTAAGCATCTTTTTTTCCGAATAATTGTTTTTTGAGAGCTCCTGGTATAACAATGTATGGCATTTCAATGTACCCAAATACATTTAATACACGTCCTCCACCATTTTGTACGCGTACCGGATGATATCGTCGGCCATTTTAGGTTTTAGCCTCAATCCGGGATCACGAGCGTAACGTGAAATTATCCATAGTTGGCCCGTGAAACACGCGGGCCGATAATAACACTGGTACCACGCATGAAACAGCTGGCCGATTGCATTGCATCCTTTACAGCTCGCGTTGACGTGAATTATGGGTGAAAAATGTAGGTGGTCTGATGTTTCGAGTATGGTTATCCTTTCTGTTATTGGAGTTCTACGGTCTTTTTCTTTTTTCTTTGTTCTTTTTCATGCCGTTGGTGTATACGTGGTAATTATTCAAGTGTGAACTACATCGTCGACAAGAACTATAAAACCTAGTTGGCTCTAAAGAGAGATAGATAAGTAAAAATTGTATTATTTATGGAATGTTCTGTTCTCTGAAATGTGGTCTAGTTGCTAAATTACTTGAAATTTAGCATTTTTCTTAACAGATCCATAAAACTATCACTATACGAGGGTAGTCTGAAAAATTTCCAGCCTAATACAGAAGCAAGTTCTTTTTGTCTCCTGTCTCCATGTTAGTCTATAAACTTTTCCCAGCGATGCTCTCCTTAATCCGTCCAAATAGTAGTTGGACTCGTTCTGCAAAATTCCTCATTCGATGAAAATCTTTCTCCTCCTTTTTTTCATGTAGTAATGTCTTATCAAAGTAATGGCATGTGTCAAAAATAACCATTAAATTTGTTGTCCATCGAAAGCTATTACGTTAAATAAGTACAAAATTCCTCCAACTTCATCTCAAAACCTAATAGAAAGATTTACGAGCAAATATGCAAAGCTTTTGTTTTCCGCTGGACCATAATAGACCTCTCGACGCCTATCGGAGCCGTTCTCGATGCGAATTTCGGTGGTGTGGGTGCGTTTTGTCGGCCGATATTGCGGTGTCGGAACATAGACCACCTGGCGTTCACAAACGAACCGCCGTCGGTAAAAATAAAAGCAACAAATCAGTTCTGCCACCCTTCGGACCTCAAACACGAGAGCGTTAGAAATAGTATCGATGGCATGGTGTGGTGTTAGATTACCAAAAAGAGACGATCGCCGTCCTATTTACAACGCAATCTAATGCATATTTCCACAGTTCATTTCTGTGTTTCTTTGTTGTTTTTTTTTTGTGAGGGTATAGTTTAGTGGAAAATATTTTACTTTATGAATTATATCCAATTGCACGAAATACTAAAATAGAATTCTTAAAATTTTGTTGTTTTTTATGTAGGGTATGTTAGTGAAAACTATTACTTTATGAATTACTATGGAGAATAAATTCCATTTTTACAGTTTCAATTATGCTTATTTAAAATTTCTGTTTCTTACTATTATATAGGGAGAAATATTCAGTTCGCCGAATCACTCGGTATACATAGGTATTGAATTGCTTTAGAAACAAAAGCAAATGTAATTCCTACAGCAAGGTACTAACTAACAATAAGTAATAAAAGTGTATAGTTTATAATATTGAGCAGAAAATAGTTACAAACTAAAGCAATACAGAGAGAACTAATTGTAATTGTAATTGCTTCGAATTGTTTCTGCTACGAGATGACATGCGTGTATGAGGCATATTATGTGAAGAAGAGTCGGAAAGCATACTTTTTACATCTTACCAGCTTTCAGCATTGTTGCGGCTCCCTCAGAAACTAACATGGTGATTTGGGCTCCTACGACACAAAATTCTCTTAACATATGCTTTATTATGTTTACAACAGTTTCGGCATCAGTTCTTTCAATCCTTTTACTGGCTAACAACAAGGAAGCTGCTGGACCATTAGGTTTTAAAGGACGCGCCACAATATGAATCACGCTGTGTTTCTGAGCATCAGTAGTTTCGCCCACAGTGAGCCAGATTTTTTGATTTCTCAACTCGTCTTTTATACAGTCTGTTACTGTACTTTGCACATGTTGTAAATTGTACCGCAATTGTCTTTTTGTTGATAGCTTACCAATTTCATGGAAAATTACTTATATTTACACCAAAAGTTTCTACCTTTTCCGTAATATGAGGACTTAAATTTACTCCCATTTCTTACAATGTATACTTAATACAACTTGCTATGAATGCTTCGCTTTATTGATTGCAAAATAATTAGCCGTCAGTGGCGTATCCTTAGAATTCCGTTGCATATACGTCTGCACAATACGCGAATTAGCATATTATTCTCTTACAATGGTGGCCAGTCCTTGATGTCTGTTTGTCGACGTTTTCAATTTCTAAAGATACATTTTCTTAGCGATATACAATAAATTCAGTCCGAATTGTCCGCAGCTTTTGTTCTCCGCGATAGCTTTGAGGTTGCGAACGGATTTTTCTTTCAACAACAAACTCTTTATTATGCAATCGAATAAATTATTTATAAATTAGCTGAAATCGAAAATATATGTATTCAGTACTCGTCAATATCTAGAATAAATCCAGAATGTACACACGTTGTGTGCATACCTCTATTTGATATACTCGGACCGAGAGTGGTCGATCAATTCATCGAATGGTGTCTTATATCGCAGAAGAATGGGGCAGATCCATTAATGAGGTAATAATCATCTACCTAGAAAATACAGTGTGATTTTTTGGAAACGATTTACTTGGAATATTTTAGGAACTAAACAAAAACACATCTGTTTTTATTGTAAGGAGATGTTTTAATCTGTGAATTACACTTATGACTTGGAGTCAGATTGTTATTCAAACTAAAAAGTTAATATAGCTATGTCCTGAGATTTCTTGCCAACCGATTGAAGAATGGCAATTAGAATTTCATGGCAAATTGAATCAAATGCTGTAGTATAATCTTATAATAATATAAAAGCAGTTATTTTTCCCTCATCTTTGGCTTTGAGTATATCATCAACAATGAGAGTTACTGCCGTGGTGCAGCTATAGTTTTATCTAAAGCCCGATTGATATATTGGAAGTATGTTATAGGTATCAATTATCAATGCTGCGACGTAGCTGTGCCTCAATCAATTGCTCAAAGATTTTTCCAAGTACAGGCAACAAGCTGATAGGACGACAATCGCTCGAAGTTTTTAGGGATGTATTTTTAGGAATTGGCACGACAATAGCGTGTTTCCACAAATCCGGATAAGTAGACGTCTCGATACATGCCTTGAAAATGTGTCTGATCTGATATGTTTCAACAGCATAGGCAAGCAGGTTAATATTTGTATCGTCAATGTTTAAAAAAATCACGATCTGGTGGGGGGTTGTTTTTGACCAGAACTAAACAGAAAAGGTCCCACCTATCAAAGAAAAAAATTCTCTACCATCATGACGACGTTCCGACCCACTCATCGGCAACTGCGACAGCAAAACTAGTCCAGTTACGATATGAATTGGTGCCCCATCCACCATATTCGCTAGATTTGGCTCCCTGCGACTTCTTTCTTTTTCCAAACTTGAAAAAATAGCTTCGTGGAAAGTGACTCATGTCAAATGAAGAGGCCATTGCCGAAACAGTGGCTTGTTTTACGGAGTTCGACAAGTCCTATTATTTGGATGGCTTAAAAAGATTGTAACACTACTAGACTAAGTGTCTGGAGCTGCAAGGAGATTATGTCGAGAAATAAATTTACTAAATGCAAAACAATTGCGTTGTCTTCCTTAACGCATGTGTTTATCATACCATCCTCGTATATGTATCTATTATACTTTATAGAATTTATCTTTTCCTTTTTAGAAACTCTGATGGTGTGGTTTTATTCTTTGGTGCAACATAGATTCAATTGCCAATAATATTTCTTCGAAATCGTTACGAAAAAACCAAACCATACACAGTTTACAAATAGACAAACGATAACGGCTTTTTTCTCTCCGGATTTTGAAATGTAACACTTTTTTCAAGCTGGCTGCTTTAGTAACCCAATTCGATTTCAAAATTTATCACGACTGCTGCTGGTTCTTTTTTACAACTATGACCTTCAATGTCAACACGGACACAACAAATGTTGCTTGCCGAAAATAAAAATTATTATTGAGAAACAAACACGTTTCACTCTTGACATTTATTACTTTACTATTTAATGTATTTCGTGTTTTTCTTTCGCGAAAAATCGCATCGCCTAATTCGGCCGTTATCGGAAGACGTTTCGTAACAACGTCCTAACGGGAAAAACAAACCAACGACGACGTTTTAGTCAGATCTAAAAGTCGATCTTGTCGCAATTCCAAAGCGGGCAAAAAACGGAAATATTAGAATTGGGTCACTTGACCTTAATCACTATCGTAGTTGAGTAGCTCTCCGTAGAAAACAATCGACTTCTACGAATTGAACGTTCGAAAAAGATGCGCTTTTTTTGGTCGATCGGATCGTAGAAAATCTATGGTCCGTTTAATGTAAGACAGTTGTCATTATCGGGGATTGCTACATTCGTGGCAATAAATACGATGAAAATATTGAGATTTATTACAGAAAATTTATCGTTAAATGTTTCTAGATAAATTACCTCGTGTCAACGTCGGTAATTGTCTATTTTTTGTTTCTCTTATACGTAGAGTAGTTTGTTTCCTTGTTGTTTTATTTTCTAGTTTTTTGTTTTTGCCGAAGGTAATGCAATGTACTACTCAGGAGGATAGTATAGCGAGAAATGTGTCGTTTTCTTAGAGCCTGAAACCTTTTATTTGTCCAATATAGCATTTATCACAGTTTCGTTGATGATATTTATGTAGTACTAAATTCAAAAGACGCGCTAGCTTCTGAACATTTCTGAACTTTCAATCAATAGTTTTCAATTACGCCTTCAAATTTACCTCCCATGTAATTTTTCATCTAAAATTATACTTATTTTCAATATAACATACGAGTATATACTGTTGTCAGTCCGGTACATGTAGTGTATTCGATATGGCCAATCATTCCATATGAAATTCCCTGTGGCGGCTATTGGTTCTGTTCCACAGCCACAATTTCATTCCAGGGCGACTGGCCTTGGAGTGGGGATACTACAAATTTATTTTAAGACCAAGTAACAACAAACGTGGAGGGACGGCGAAGTTATTCCTCTTTAGTTCATCTTCCTATTTTCGTAACTCTTCAAAATTAATGTAAAATTCTCCTAAAACAAACAACAGGGGAAATTCAGAGGTATTTCTAGCAAGGTTTCATAAATTAAATATCTATCAGAAAACTAATAAGTAGGATATTAGTAAATTTTGTTATTGTTTGGTTGTCGATGCTATTTTGTATCACAGAATAGCATAATTTCGGTCGTCTAGTAGAGTCGACCCATTCATTCTTTCATGCTACTTCTAAAAATAACTTTATTCATCGAAATTCATCGCAAAATTATATTTGGATAGAAATCATCAAAATTTGCTGTGGATAAAAACAATCGTGATTAAAAGTTTACATTTTGTTTTTTCGAGAATTTTTCAATTTTCGATACCTTCTATCGACTTCTCTATATTAGCCTTGTAATCTTTCAAAATACACCAGCAACGCCCTTAGCAACTTTCCTCGTCGATATTAATCGCTTTCGTAACATTTTTCGATCCTAGTAGGGCTACTAGCGCGTAACAGCTCGTTCGCGAGTCTAATTTATTAAGTTTTGATATTGATATCGACTTTTTCGGACGCCGTGAGGCGTAACTGGGGTAGATTTCCGAAATTGGAACGGTCCATATGCGTCCACAGCCGACTCGACTACCTACATATCCTTATTTCGTCTACATACGAGCAGCGGACCAATCGAGGATATTATTGAGAAAGCGGGCTGAAAGTACACTTTTTTAATCGGGAACACAACAGATGTTGCGATGTTCGATGACGTTTCGTTTTCCTTCTTCTTTTTTTGTTTTTTTTTTAATTCCTCGTTGTGTATAGGTTTTATTTGTAAGGTATTGGTTAAATGGAAGGTGGTTCCGATGTGATAAGTACAAGGGAAAGTGTAATTTATGTGTAGGTTGCTTCGCAAGAATGGAATATCGATTTAGAAAGAATTTGTTTGTTCATTGTGAAATATGAAAGAAAAAGTTTTTATCAACCATATTTCTTCAACATTTGACAAGCAGGTGTTGATCTTATTTGGAAACAAAGGTTGCATACACATACAAGCTATTGCTGCTGAATAATGCCACAGGTACATATATACAATCTAAATTACATCTGTGTTTGATTTATACATTTTATGTCATTTGTTTAACCTGTCAGATATATACATATATACCATTATAATAATATAATGATGGTTTCGACCAGTACGAAACCTTATTGCCCGCAGAAAATAGGGTAGGTGTTTTGTCTATTTTGAAAATAATATGCCGTAACAACCGATCATTGATAAAATTTAGATGTTCTTTCGTTTTTTTTTGTGTTTTAGAAGAGCCAACGGGGGAAGAAAATGAATCAGGTAAATATTTTCTTGATACAAGTGGTTACATATCCAAATAATACATAGATACCCAGAGAAACGTTTCCTTGTATCAAGACTGTCCGCCTCAATTCCAGACAATTACAATTTCAATCATCCACAATACAGAACTGTTTTAAATCAAAAATAACTATTCTTAGTGTTTTTTTCTCCACTTAAGAAAAGTATATAGTTGTAATGAAATAATTGTATCGATTCTGGTAGGATACACTACAATTGTGGTACACATCTCTCTCGGTGTAGCATTTCAATAAGATAGACTCATTTTTTTTTTTTATTGAAATACAAAATTTTTCAAATAGTGCTACATGGTATGTTAAATTTATCACTTTAGACTAGAACTACAATAAAAAATTATTTGAATATTAGTTAATTGCTGGGAAGATTGTAAGTTTACAGTACGAAATTTGTTGCACAACTATCCTTGTATAACAAATTTGGGTACATACATATATACAAACTTCCATTTATTCGGTAAAGATCAAGAACTATCGTGTTACGCACGGGTCTTCAAAAGCGGCGATGTTAATAGAGAAAGAGAGCTAATAGCAGGTCCTCCCGGTACGATGGTGTGATGAAATACGAGATTGCTTTTTCGCTTTTTGGCCTGACGATTGAAGTCGCCTGACTCACTGCCCTCGAAGTATATTATCCATTTACCAGTGGGCCGGCACTTTCTTCTAAATTAAGCTTCGTGATTCTCACTTTTCGGACGAAAAAAGAAAACAAAACGAAAAGTAAGATGACGATGATGGAAAAAGGAAAAAACATCGCCATCAGCAGCAACTAAATAAGAAAATGTTACTACTATTACGTATATAAGCTTTCTCACATATAAAGTGCAACATATCCTATATTATCCTTCATTCAAATGTTAATAATTCGTTTTCATATCGCAAAAAATGTTCTCAGAAACTAATTGATAATCAATCCTTTGCCTTTCCTGCTAACTTTCTAGAAAAAAAGTAAAACGTATGTGGTATCGGTGGATTTTTCATGATCTTTTCTAAAACGCAGAAATATACAAGATGTTCCATTTAGGATGACAAAGTTGGCATCTCTTCCGGTGATACCGGAAATGCAATCGACGTTTTTTTTTTCTAAAAACTTCCTGTCCTTCAAAATTTAGTGGAAGGAAAGGATACTATAGAACTGCTATTGTGTATCTTTTTAGGTTTCAAGACTCTAAATTAAATCGGTGGGTCCACGTCTACTGTGACACCTTTTTCAGGAGGTAGAAAGAACTAATTATTTTGAAAAGTAACAACAATGCGACATTGCTGTACACGGACAAATTGTTTGTTGTGTTTCTAGGAGTTGTTTTACCGCAAAATATTACGAATAATATTATTGGAAACTCGCTTTTTTTCACAGACTTGGATCCTTTTTCCACTTGTTTGATTTTTCATCTGTTTTATAGTTATTTATTTATTTATTAATATTTATTTAGATTTTAGGAATAATACATCTTTTTATGAAATTATAGGAATAATACATCTTTTTATGAAATTACATACCGTAGATTTTATTCAAAACATTTTCTTCATATATTGCAATATTTTCTTCAGATCCTCGATTTTCCTTTCATTAATGGGTACAGACTCTGACTGCGCGGCAAAATTATGAAATAAATTCATTAAATTTAAAGCAATTTGTTTTCCAAAGAAATTCTCAGTCAGGTCAAATTAATTTTTTCAATATAAACATTTTTACATAAATTTTAAGTTTCCCCCGCTTCTGGTTTTCAAGTAATGATGTCATCGACTATTTTTTTTAATTATAACTCCCGGCTTTATTATTTTGATAGATCATTGAATTGTCTAAATGGTGGCCATCAAAATTTTAATTCCTCGCATAACAAAATTTTGAAATGTCATTTAAAAAGTGGAAAGCATGAATTTTATTAATAACAAAAAGCAAAGATAAATGCTATTATTCAAGAAATGAAACGATTTCCTTTAAATCAAATGTTCGAAATGCTATGCACCTGTTCATAAGTTTTTCTGCTAACAAGACGCCTAGCAAAATGTAAAGACAAGTTTTTACAGATCAAGTAGGTATCTATCAAAAATATAGAATAATCAGTTTTATACACTTATGCACATATGCCAAAACCAGAAAAGCACCGTCCTTACAAAATACAACTACTGCAAGAACTCAATGAAGATGACCCTGATCGTCGAATGCAGTTTTGTGATATTTTGCAAGATTTATGCAACCGTAATCCACTCTTCATTCTCTTTTCGGATGAAGTCTCAATTTGCCTAAATAGGACAAAATTACAAGTATTGGATTACTGAAACACACTCAACACCGTCGTAAAGTTAATGCGCGGACAGGTTTAGTTGACAGTAGAATCGTTAGTCCTTTCTTCTTTCACGGAACTCTCACGGGGCAGCGATATCTGGATTTTTTGAGGGATACCTGCTCTTGTAGAAATGTTTCCAAATCGCGATATTTAGATTTAGCGAGATGGGTGCACCTCCGCACTTTGCACGCTCTGTCCGCGAGTTTTCAAACAACTGCTTTCCTGTGATTGATCGGTAGGCGAGGACCAATAGAGTTCTCGAACTTTGCATTTTTATAAAAAGTCAACAAACATCAGCGATTTCTAGGACTACGCCATAACACTGACAAGGAGTGAAAGAATGTTGATAATATGGACTGCTTTTTCACTTATTGTTTGTGTATATGGCGGCACACCGTACGAAGCCGTGCATATCAACTTTTGAACCTTTCTTCTTCTTGCTCAGGCAATGCAACAAATATATATTTTTAACAAAATTACTCTCTCACTTTAAAATCTCAAAAAACTAGAATTGGACCCTTCTTCCACTCATCAACTCAATTCTACTTGTACTTGGTTGGGAAACGAAAACTTCCCGTCGAAAAAACGAAGGAAGATGATACGCTGTAGCGAAAGCTTAAATTATCCAATCGCCAATGGCCATCCTGCGTCTGCGACGCTAATTGAATGGTAATTTATGCTAATCGAATGATTCGTTTAATATGCGGATCCGTTGGCGTTATTTACATGCGTTAATTAGTACATCTACACGCACACACGCAGACAAATACCAGCTTCTATCTTCTACCGTACGGCAAGCGCAGCGCTTATATAATCGGGCTACAATTAGTTGCGCTTTGTTCGTTCTTAATTGGTGAAGATCGGATCCTATTTCGCCGAATTTTAACGGTTCATTATCGGAAGATATGCGCATACGATTTCTACATTATGTAAAAATGTTATTACATGCAGGCAAATTGTTTTAATTGTCTTGATTGCGTCGTCTTCTACATTTCTTGTACAATCTTTCTTTCCGTATCTTGTAAAACCTTTTGGAAAACTTACAGCCTATTGAAATTGTAAATAAAAATTGGAAACACTTTTTTTTTCGAAATTGCTGCAGATGAAGAAAAAATTGTTCAGATAAAGTATAGTACTTCTAATAAGCTATCTATCTATCTGTACAAATCTGGTAAAGAAAGAATTCCAATTCCAAAAAAGAGATAACATTTACTTATTTTCCTTTTGCAAACAATCCGAGAGTTTTAATTTCTTATTGTAGAGAAGGCATCGGACAACGAAGGCGGTTCCGATTGTGATAGCGAGCCCGGGATACCCTTAAAACGTAAACAACGGCGATCCAGAACTACTTTCACCGCTCATCAGCTGGACGAGTTGGAGAAAGCGTTCGAAAGGACGCAATATCCCGATATCTATACGAGAGAAGAATTAGCGCAGAGAACTAAGTTAACAGAAGCCAGAATACAGGTAGGAAATTGGTCCTAATTGTCACTTTTTCACGAATTAACACACTCTTTCACTTATAAACAACCATTTATAAAGGCGACAATCAATAATGCAAAAGCTGTAAAATGTAAAGCATTCAAAAGGATTTAAACGAGAAAAAAGTAAATAAAGTGATGAAAACGCAATACAGCACACGATACTCGACACCATGTTGAACTGTGTTAGTTAAAAAATTTACAGTTACTTGCTTTTGATTTCATTTGGAGGTATGGTTCAGCAATCGAAGGGCAAGATTACGTAAACAATTATCATCTTCATCAACAAGCTACGCTCCATTAGGTGTCGTAAGCAATCCGTACACTACACCTTCAACTCCGTACGGTCCACTAGACGGCAATTTTACGACAGCAACACCAACCGGCAATCCGCAAAGTACGTAGATAACGTTGCGCTTCTGTTAAAACATGTCTGCACATTTTCGACTTTTCAGTGACCGAATTATATCCAGCTCATAACCACGGTGGTCATCCGACATCGCCAAACCTATCTATAGCCGGTCACAACGTCTCGCACAACCATTACCCCAGCCATCCTATCTATCCAACGTCCAATATGTCCACCTTAATGCCTATTTCGCAAAGTGTGACGTCGACGACGATGATTAGTAACGTGCAAGCGACTCCTTCGCCGATTACTAGCCTATCCGTGTCTGGAAGCATTCAGAACTTAAGTCAAAATACCTCAACCTACAAGGATAACAACGATAATGTTACGGCTACTTCCGGTAGCAGTCCGGGATTGCATAATACTACCAATATGTATAATCAAAATCTACCACCGACGCCAAATAGTATGGTTACCATTCTAGGACCAAATAGCGGTAAGTCTAACATTAACGGTTCAAATCGGATCATTTTCTTAAGTATTGAGGGTTACTCAAATAAGTCAGAGTCAAATAATTCTCCCTCGATTACTTTTGCAGCGAATAGCAACAGCAACGATGGTGCTCCGTGTTTGTCAGAAGCGAGCAACGTGCAGCAACAACATCCTTCCACGCAATGGGGCATTTCTCCGACGCATCTGAGCCGAAATCCCAGCCCCAGCGATGTGCAAACCTTGCCAAGTGCGCTTGGCCAACTCACCCAACCGTTAGGGTTGCATTCTCAGGGTATTCCATCGTTCAGCCAAAACGGTTTGCATAATCCAGGTATCCATGGCTACGGCAGCCCTCCGAAAACTTACGGGCATCAACCATTCTATGGATGGTATTGAATTTAGTGTGAATATACATCATTTTTTTGTTTTTATTTATTAGGCTATCCTTTCATCCATCAAACCACTTTCTAAATAAGTTTAGGGTTTTTTAAGTCAAAAATTGTTATTTTATCCTAATTAGCCGCATTCTGTCTTCAAGATATTTTTTCCTCGAAATCAAAAATTGCAAATTTTCGTCGAAATTTCACTTCGGATTTCAACTTTTCTTATACAAGCTCAAATTATGTGCTTCTAGAGAAAATCGGACCCGAAGAATTGATTGCCGACGATTTCCATTTTGATTTTTGTTTCACCTTTCGAAATGCATTTGCAACTGTTTCAAGTTTCAAATAGCATGGAATTTGAGATTGAAGCTTTCTTGAGAGGGTATAAGGAAATTTAAAAACAGGAGAAATAACAAAAAATTAAGTACAATGTAAATAGATCACCCTAGAATGCACCATTTCCCATTTTCCCATATAAAAAAATTATACCATCGACATCTTTCATTAAACAAATAATCCAAACAACCAGTAATTAATTTAGTATGTGTACAGTAGTTAATTTTAAATATTTTAAGCAGCGCACCTTTAGACAAAAGGAAGCACGTAGAAATTTTTATCATATCACACCATTAAATGTGCCAGTCATGGTCGTGTTTCCCTTGGACAATCGGACCTTGTGTAGAATAGTAACTAAGTTCACAAATTTTGTTTTTCTCACGATGTATAAAACAATTAATTATGTACTTTTTCGTAAATATAGTTTGATTTTAATACAATGTATTATATGATGTATTTGCAGAAATAAATATGAATAAATCTGCTTTTTACTTTGATTTTTTATTACCTCTACCGCCGTATACTCTACTTTAGCATAATTATTATCTAGTCATTAAAAAGCAGTTTGATTTTATCTCAGCAAATTGATATTTACCTTACAAGGTATGCAAACGATGTTATAAAAATAGAAAATTACCAATAATTTAATTATAGTTAGCTGTAATACCAACAATAAAGTCAGCTGTAATACCAACAATAAAGTCGATAACCATACAATTACAAGAAATTATAATGCATTCCATGTATTCACATTAAAGAAATCTGTATTACCGACTCTACTAACATTACAGAAAATTATAACTAATTTGAATTTTAAACGTAAACCTCTCTGTTTGCGCCATAACCACAAATAATTTTACCGCCAATTTTAATAGCAGTGTCCATTTAATTTTGGACTTCCAATTAGTCTAAAAGGCATAGCTTTATAACATAACGGAACGACTATAAAACGAAATCTAAAAGAACGGCGAGTAATGCATTATACAATTTTTTACGATTATCAAACGCTATAGGAGTTATTTTTGTAGGAAGATGGTCAACATTGATATTGAAACGGATTTAGAAGAAAATGTAAAAAAGAAGCTATGTTCTGACGACGCTATAGTTCCTGTAAAGCAGGAAATAATAACCAAACAAGAAGAACCTAAACAAGAGCGTTGTAAAATCTGTCGGCAATACATTAATGAACTGTTAATCTACAACGGTCATCCCAACAATGCAGTGGATGAGTTTATTGCACTTACGGATGAGAAGTTAATGTTATTCAATGGAGACGAGGAAGTTGATAAATTTGACGAACGGCCAACAAACCGAGTAAGTGTGAAATACCTATTTTAAGGTTGGATTAATCATAATATCATTCCAGATCACGTATTTTAGTATTTATGACATGAACGGACATTTATGTCCGTTTGATATTGGCTTGATCGAGCAGAATGCCCTCTTATACTTTTCGGGTTATGTTAAACCAGTTTACGATGATAATTCATTGCCAGAAAACGGAATACCTACCAAAGATATGGGTCCTATTAACGAATGGTATGTCTCTGGATTTGATGGTGGTGAAAAAGCAATTGTTGGCTTTTCAACGGCATATGGGGAGTACTACTTGATGGAGCCATCGCCAGATTATCATCCGCTTATGAAAGTTGTCAGTCAAAAAATTGCGCTTTCAAAGTTGATTATTGAATTTTTATTGGACGAAGCTTGGCAGAGTCCAACATACGAGGATCTTTTACAGAAATTAGCTACAACAGAAGATCTAACTGAAGAAATTCTACTTAGGCATGCACAGTTTATTTGTGATCAGGTATTTTAACCTGTATTTTGGTTGCAATTCATCTTACATAAATTATATTTGTAGGTAGTTAGTTTTGATGCTGCAGCTGCTGATGAGACTGAACAACCCTTAATAGCAAGTCCGTGTATGCGCGCGTTAGTAAAGATTGCTGGTGTAAACTTTCAAAAAAAACATAAGTTGACGCGAATTGATCGGCGGGTAAGAACGACGCAATTATTATATATACCTTATATATAATTGTGAACTAATTAATAGGCTATCAAGACAAAGAAATCTACGCATTTTAGTAAAGCGACCACTACGAATCTAGTGCGCGAAGTATTTGAAACATTTTTCCCAGATCAAATTGCGAAAACTGACGATAAAGGACCTCGAAGGAGACGATGTGGTGTTTGCGAAGCTTGTCAGAACCCTGATTGTGGAGCATGCTCTCATTGTAAGGATATGTTGAAGTTCGGAGGTACTGGTCGTAGTAAACAGGCTTGTAAGATGCGGAGGTAGATACGATCTAATCGAAAATTATTTTCAATCGAACCAATATTTTTTTACTTAGGTGCCCATATATGGCAATCGAAGATGCCGAAAATGATGAAGAAAACGATCACCAAGATATCATTGTAGAAATAGATCCCGATAAAGACGAAGCACCTATGCCTTGTTCTAAACGAATTTTGCACAAAGTAGAATGGATTAACGATCCGATATTTGAATACAATGGTCGTACGTATTATTCAAGTGCTAAAGTAGGTACGTTCTGATTACACAATGAGATTTTTCCTTTGTACTAACTTTCTGTTGCATGTACAGGTGATATTATTGTCCAAGTTGAGGATTACGTCATGTTGAATGCTGAAAATCCAAATCAACCGTTACATGTTGCAAGAATAGGTTACATGTGGGACCAGCAACCAAACGGACCAACGTTTCATGCTCAGATCTTTTGTCGAGGCACGAACACGGTGTTGGGAGAGACTGCCGATCCGAGAGAACTCTTCGAAGCTGATTTTTGTGAAAATTGCCCATTAGGAAGTATTGTCCGTAGAGCAAAGGTGAGTTTCAATTTTCATTTGATTTTTATTCACAAAAAAAACAATAGGATTGTCCTATGTATATAGGTTGAAAGACGTAGTATTCCAAATGACTGGTTTGAAAGAGGCGGTTTAGAGAATCTGCCACCACCAATGGAAGATGATGGAGAATCTTTCTTCTATTCGAAACGTTACATAGGGGACTTAGGTAGATTCGAGGATATAGTTGAAGAAGAAATTGATGAATCTTTACCATTTACACCTTGTACTAATTGCATGTAAGTCTAACGTTTTAAATTAATTAAAACAACCTGTATATTAATTTCCATATTGAAATTAGTCGAATAACAAAGAAGAAACGCGAAAAGAAACCAACCCTCATCGAAGACACAATCCATTGGCAGAAGGAAAAATATAGGATCGGAACTGCTGTTTATCTAGCACCTGAAAGTTTTAATTTTAAAACGGAATCATTCTGCGAACACATAAAGGTATCTTTCATTCAATAATACCAAATTATAGTAATAAATTTATATCTATTTACTAGAGCGAAGATGTAGATTATGATGTGTATCCCGAATACTATCGAAAAACTTCAGATATGGTCAAGGGATCTAATTCCGACACACCGGAACCGTTCTGTATAGGTCTCATCGAAGAAGTCACGCAGACTTCCTCGAAGGAGATCAAAATTAAAGTGAGGAAATTCTACAGACCAGAAAATACGCATAAGGGCGTATTTTTGGCGCATCAGCAAGATTTAAATATGCTGTATTGGAGCGACGAAGGTAAAATGGTCTTCTGAAAAATAGTTTCCGATCTTCGTAAATAGGTTTGTTTTAATTTCGTTTGCAGAAAAGGTGCTGCCATTCTCTTCGGTCTTTGGAAAGTGTTACATTGCTTATGGTGATAGCTTGCATATACCACCACAAGAATGGACCTCCCTGGGACCGAATCGTTTTTATTTTAATCAAGGGTACGATGCTGTAGCACATTGTTACACTGATGTGCCCTCGCATGCTGCCAAAATTGGAATTCCCAAAAAGGGAAAAGGTACGCAAATACAAGATGCTTACCGAACGACTGAGTTTGCCATAAGTAAATCAGAGATTAAATTTAGAGGAAAAAAGTACCATTATTTCGGATTTCAAGGGAATCTGTTAATAGTAAAAATTTGCTATAACCTGAATACTAAATTTTATCAAGTCAACTTATTGAAAATTCGAAATTAAGTCCACATTGTGTTGATAATATTTGTCGAAAAGAATTACATACTACGAAATTTCTAAACGGAATTCTAACAAAATATTTCGTATAAAGAATAAATAAGTAAATTTAAACATTCGAATGTTCCGTAAAATTGGCATTTCCGTTTTGTTTTGGATTATAGATATATAGGCTGTCCCAGTGTCAACTGGCCAAACTCACTGTAAGGACAGCTGACATAATTCTGAACACACATTTGTGATAACTTTTCTTATAACTGCTACCAACCTATCTACGGTACTTTTCGGGAAAATAAGAATTTGTATAAAGTTAACACAAAATATCTTATATTTTGTTCAATATTATGTCAGGTACTTCAACAGCAAATCCGGCTAATTGATACTGGAACAGCCTGTATAAGCATTTTCTCTAAAATGAAATATATTGGTAGTTCTCTTCGGATGCGTTTTTTCTTTAATTATTAACATTTTCTACGTCTAATCTTTGAAAAATTTTGTGGAGAACTCATTTATTTAACAAGCAAAACTTGTTATAAAGAATGCAGAAGAACAACTATTATGTTTCTTTGCTTAACTGAGCAAAGAACAGCAACTGTAATACTTTAACATAACATACTTGCAAGAGAAAATTCCAAAATGTCAATTACCAATTTATATATACGCCATTAATCATTTTTACGAAACCCTACGATTAAGGTGTAAAGTTTATCGTTAAAGTTACGACGATTTGTAGATTTCCCCAATTTATTTTATGTTTATTCTATTTTTTGACCGAATTCCGTTGCTGTTTAGACCACTACGTAAATTACAAAAATTTAAAGTTCCTCGAAATTTCGCCCCTTAAGCCTAGAGTTCCGCAGAAGTGAAAAGCGACGATTTACAATACCCTCCAAAGTTTCATTCAAATCGGTAATTGACACCTATTATTATACGGTAATTTCCTTTCAACGTTTCATCATTTATTTCATCGTGCAAAGGCAAAGGTAAAGGAAAATCAAAGAGCGAAACCCAGCACCACGAATTAGCTCCCAATTGGCGCAGCGTCGACCATCCCCTCAACTGCATGGACGTCTTCGCCGGCTGCGGCGGCCTTTCCGAAGGCTTGCACCAAGCAGGAATCGTCGTAACGAGATGGGCGATCGAAAAAGAACCGGCCGCCGCTAACGCATTCAAGTTGAACAACCCGAACTCGCTCGTTTACACCGACGATTGCAACGAACTGCTGAAGTTGGCGATGGGTGCCGAAGAGGAAGGCGGAGCGAACACGAGAAACCTGCCTAAGAAGGGCGAAGTAGAGATGCTGGTAGGGGGGCCGCCGTGTCAAGGATTTTCCGGAATGAATCGCTTTAACGCGGGACAATATTCCCTTTTCAAGAATTCGCTAATCGTGTCGTACTTGAGCTATTGCGAGTATTATCGGTAAGTTAGTTTTCTTTATGCGTGCTATATTTTAATGGTGTTTGGCGCCATCTGTTGGGAAGGTTCGTGCTTATTTTAGCAAAAGCATATTATAAACAGTGACCGCCAAGTCGGCATTAAATGGAAAAAATACTAACTTAATTACTTTAAAAAAATGTCACATGACTTCCGCTACCCATAAAACTTAACATTTTTTGAAAATAATTGCAAAAACTGTATTTACTATCTAAAATAAAGAAAAAATTACTAAGAAAACTTGTTTAGAATATGATTTATTATCGTAAATTAGAAAAAAAACTAGTAATTTGTTGTTATTATTATAGTTAGAGTAGGCATTTTTTAAATTTCGCGGGTGATTTAAGTTGGTAGTTTTGGCAATAAAGGACATATTCCCCAATTAAAATAATTGCCAAACAAATGAATAAAACACATCACCGCAAATAGATTCTTATTTAACTCCCATATCTAAATATCATGACATTAATCGTATATTTTTTTGCTTATTTTACTTCTATAGGCCGAAATATTTCATAATGGAGAACGTTCGCAACTTCGTATCCTTCAAACGGAGCATGGTCTTGAAATTGACGCTAAGATGCCTGCTCGCGATGGGTTACCAGGCGACGTTCGGAGTCCTACAGGCCGGACACTACGGCGTTCCACAAACTCGGCGGCGATTAATCATCTTAGCGGCTGCCCCAGGATACGTTCTGCCCAATTATCCAGAACCGATACACGTCTTCAGCAAACGAGGTTGCCAGTTGACGGTGCAAGTTGCCGAACACCGGTTTCACAATGGTATGATATTGGCAGTTCATAGTCTATATCGTAAATGGCACAACAAGAATATCATGTTGGTGTTTCGTAGCGCACATCATAGGTGGCACCACACCTAGGTATTATTAAATCACGTACTTGAACACTGTGGGATTGAAACACTTCACTTAAATTTTTACCGCAATACTTCAGTAACACTGGAAACATGTCTGAATAGCCACGCCATCATCTTCAGCAGTAAAACTTAACTGAATTATATATATTAGATTAGTGTTTGTTAAAACGCACTATAGACGGCGCTACATCAACGCTAGTACTCCGTAGCGTCCATCGCAAATGGCGCCTCAACTATGATATACTGTTAGTTTTTAGCGTCAATCATAGATGACGCGTCAACTATATTAATATTTCTTAACATATACCATAGATGGCACTATCGCACGAATCTCATTATTTCTTTAATGAACAGGTTGTCATTGGACGATGTCCGCACCGTACAGGACGATAACAGTAAGAGACGCGATGTCCGACCTTCCCGACATCAAGAACGGTTGCAATCGCAAAGAAATGCCGTACGATTCGGATCCCATGTCCCATTTCCAGCGGCAGATGAGAGGCGGCGCTTTCACATCGAATGTAGTTAAAGATCATATCTGCAAAGAGATGGCGCCGCTAGTTGAAGCGAGAATGTCGCATATACCGCTAGCACCCGGTTCGGATTGGCGGGATTTGCCGAATATAGTTGTCAGGTTGAGCGATGGGACGTATACGAATAAATTAAAATATCCCTCTAGGTATTTACGTTTAAATTTAAGTATTACTTCATTTTTCTTGTTTTTTTATCTGCTGCATCATTAATTATTGGCTGGCAGAATATGTTAATAAGGGGAATAATTGATAATTCAATTGTTCATAGGTTCGCCTATTTTTTTTAGAACAAATTACGCGTAAATATTGTACAAAAATGAGTATTTTGCATCATTAATAATAATTGTTTCAGTAAATTTATTTTATATAAACTTTTTCAGAAAGAAAACGGCAACGAAAGTTTATGAATTCCATTCACAAATGGCGTTATTTCAATTGCTATTTACTTTGACATTTGATTCGCACGCAGCGTGTTCAAATTGCATGGAATAATGCTTCTACAACCACTATAATGCTCTGCATAAAAAATATTTTATACAAAAATTGTAAAAAAAAAATATTAAATGAGATATTGTGAAAAGGTCATATTTTCAAATGCACAATATTTCATTTAGTATTTTAAATTAAACAAACTTTTTTTAACTTAGATCAAAGAAACAAACGAAAGCAGAACCTAACAGAGGCGTATGTCAATGCGCAACTGGGAAAGGAGGTTGTGACCCCTCAGATAGACAGTTCAACACGTTAATACCATGGTGCTTACCTCACACAGCGGATAGACACAATCATTGGTCGGGACTGTACGGAAGATTAGAATGGGACGGCTTTTTCAGCACGACAGTAACGAATCCCGAACCAATGGGTAAACAAGGAAGAGGTATTATTACTTTTTTTTAATATCTATATTCAACCTAAGTAATTTTTCATTTTCTTCTTTTCGCAGTACTGCATCCAGACCAACATCGCGTGGTTAGCGTTAGAGAATGCGCGAGAAGTCAAGGCTTTCCCGATCGTTACCAGTTCAGCGGCAGCGTTCTAGATAAGCATAGGCAAGTCGGTAATGCGGTACCGCCACCGCTAGGCACCGCTTTAGGTAGAGAGATCAGGAAGGCCCTAGCCGCTTCACTCGTTAAAAAATAATCAATTATGTTCATTTAGTTAATAAATCTTCAATGTAAATATCTACTTAACTGTAATCCCTAAAATATTGTTTTAGTTTGATTTGTGTTTTATTACCAAAACAATAAGAACGAGAAAGAGAAATCAAAGTACCTCTCTTTTTAAGAAATTAGAAAGTAACAAATTTAGATGTAAGTCCCGATTATTTTTGTTATATTTTCATTAATTCCAACAATAAATAGCATTGTTTTACAAAATATATATCTCAGATTGCTAATTTGTAACTATAAACACTATTATCCATGTAATTAGGAAAAATAAAAAATGTAGATAGTTATTTGACGTTTAAATTTTAATCTGTTACCAACTTCAGCGCTTTAAATTACATAAAGGCAAATAAATATTAATACCTGGATACGTCAACGATAAATACCAATGACGCAAGTCAATGAAAAAGTTGTTAGTTGACATGGAAGTTCGCCCAAGTAATTTGATTATTAGTCTAAGACCTTTCCTACAATCGGCGGTCTTTTTTGGCAATATTACGATATTTTTTATTAAAAATACACAGAACCGGTAGTTTTTTTATAACTTAATTTTACTATAACATCTCGCCAGTAAATTTTAACGTTGTTTTAAATTAATTGTAAAATGTATCAGATTCTAGAATGATGTATATATTGAACTGAGTAAACCTAACCTACTTTATCTGTGGTAATGTGTGATAAACACGAACCATAGATCACGAACACAACAAGTAAATTTTGAATTTCTTTGCTGAGTTTCTCGAATTGTACCGAGAATACACGATTCGAATTTGCTCAGCGCCATCGCAGCAGTGAAACAATGACTCAATATTGATGCGGTTCTTGTAAAGAGGGTTAGATGGCAGCACTAGTTCAATTTGTGGCGGTACTTTTATTCGTGCGACTAATACGTTAAGAAGTACTGGTCACTTTTTTGAAGATAAATGCGAAAATCGAATCAGAACAATTTTCGTTTATACCCCTGTATCTGAAACTCTTCGTACTTCAGTCATAAAATCAAAAAAATGAGGGGAATAATTAAGAAAATTGGTTTGCTGGAGGTTTCTTAGAGGGTAGTTTACTAGTGGTAGTTTCAAAGAGTACATCTTTTAGGATTTTGCATACCATTTTCGACGACACCTTGCTCGATCTTCGATCTCTACAAATAAGGAAGATATCGCTTATAACATTGAATCTGGGACACCGAGTATATCTGGGAGTGAAGATATGTGAAAACGTCCATAAAGAACAGGAAATAAAAGCAAAACAAAAGGGAACCGGAAGTATGGGATGCTGAGACCGCGAATTAAATTGCGATTTGTGTCAAGGAGAACAAAGGAAATAATATATAGAACGGTAATAAGAACCACAACTATCTATGCACGTCAAGGCGGTTGGAGAAGACGATCAAATAACGAAATAACAACAGTGGCAAAAACCTAACGAATTAGATGGGTAGAGCAGGTTCAAAGGATCCAGAATCATACAATAACTAAAATGATGCTGTATAGGAAAACAATCGGAAAAAGAAAAAAGGGAGTTCAAGGAAGAGAGTGAAATTGGTAAGAATTGGTCGGACAAAGCAATGGACAGAATAAGCTGGAGAAGAACAGTAAAAGAAGTCTTAGAAAAATTGTAAACAAACTTCTTAGCAGGAAATTGAGACCATGAATTGTAATATAGACATGGAAAGACGAATGTAAATAGTTTAAGTAATGAAATGATTTGTATCTATGTAAGATAAGTCAATGTAAAAACTGTGCCTAAGGCGCACAAGGCCTGTAGAGCTATTTGGTAAATTCCAGACATGTATCTTAATATTAAAAAAATGCTCCCTTTGACGCATACTTTTTGCCACACACGGTACATACATAAATGCATACACATACAGATTAAAGGTATACCAATACATAGACGTGTAAGTATCTGTACCTATACAAAAGACACGGCGGTACAGAAACCAGAAAAGTGACCCACATTTACACAGAAACGCTCGGCGGTATATCGGAGGTACGGAATCGCTTTACCACGGCAGACCGCGTTACTCAATTGTTTGCGCGGAACGAAAACAGTCGCGAATCGCGCGATCCGAAACAAAACGCGATCGAGCGCTCGTAGCACGTTCAAACCGATTGTTTAACGATATTTGCTCTTCTTTTGTTTTCTATTGGAAAATATACGCGTTTCCGATGTTTTTCGCAGTGGAATTGTGAAATAGGTTTCTTATTTTTGAGTTGGTGTGCCTCTTAGAACAGAAAATAGTGCGCGTTTCGTTGGAAGAAGATGTAACAATAAATTGAACAATAAAAGAAAAAAAAAATGGTCTATCTCTTATTTGTCAATGGAAGAGGATTTTGTATACGTCAAAAGGGTTTCTTTTCGCCTTTAAAAATTGAAGGGACAATACAAAATGAGCGCGTTTAAATGTTAGCTGTTAAAGGTGAGTTTTAATCGTTCGCTTCTATTGTAAGAGTTTTATAATTGAACGTTTAAATGTCACGATTTAGAAAAAGGAGGAAGTACAACTTTTTTTTTACTTGTCTTATGCTGCATAATGTAGCAGCTATAAACTGTAAGTGGTATAGATAGATACTTTCACAAAATTATTGGGGTCTATACACCATTAATCCAGCAATAACGTTTAGTTTATCTGCAATAGCAGGTAGGTATACGTGAGGTAATGCGATTGTTTGTACAGTTCCTTTTCTTTTTTTTTTGATGATTAGCCAATTCTTACACTTTCGACTGCACTGACTGACTTTTGTAAAACTACTCATACGAAAAAGATAAATATTACTTCTATAGGTTTAATATACATCGTGTCCCAAAACTAACGCATAAAATTCATATTTTTGTTTACGTCACAACATTTCGCAATTTATAAAATACAATGAGTTAGAGAACAAATAAAATGTTATTTTTCAACGCAAGAACCATTAACACTAACGCACTTATTCCAACGTTTTTCTACCTTTGAAAAAGATAATCCTGCAAAATACAACTCCACAGCGTTTTCCAATTCATCATTCGATAAAAGTGTCTTCTGAGTTTTGGAGAAATATAATAGTCACAGGGGGCGGAGTCGGGATTGTAAGATAGATGCTGTAATTCCTCAAAGCCACATTCATTGACTACTGCTTGGACAATTCGTGCTTTATGCACCTTACAGTTGTCGTGCAGAAGCAGAGCTTTCTGAGCATAATTTTTGGAGTATTTTTTTGCGTATAACCGCTTTCAAGTTCCTAATTATGCCTTCAAAAACAAGGAAAAAACAAGAAAACTAATACGTTATTGCTGTAACAAACATTATAAATATTACTATGAAATTCAGTACTTTTAAGTAACTGATTATGAGGACTAAAAGGAAGTATCGCATTTTAATCTGATTACCGATTTAACCGGAACACACCTTCAATTTTGAAATTATAAATTAAACAGTCTGTATATTTTATATATATATATATATAATAGATTCTCAAAATTCTCCGATCAAATTATATACCCATGCTGTTGTATTGTCTCGCCCTAGATAGTAAGACATTTCGAGTTCGTACCGTGCCAAACACGTAATGTTTTTCAACAAACAAGCGCCAAGAAATTGCCGCGGCATCATCGAACACCGTTAATCGAGAACTTGGGCGTCTTTAACGCTCAATAGTAGTCCATTTTTTGGAATTCGCTTAGAGCTCGAAGTTTTAGGTGTTATGGAATATACAGGGTGAGTCATCTCCGCGGACTTGGAAAATTGTGCTTTTGTGAATGGAGATTTTTTGAAACGTCTTTTCTCTCATCATAACTTAACACATACAGGGGTATTTCGTAACTACCCAAACTTGTATGTTTTTAAATGGAACATGCTTTATATTATTGCAATTTTGGAATCCTTTTTAAATTACGAGCCAAAATGTACTAAGGTACTAAAAATGAAAGTTTCGTAGTTATTAGGATTTCCCTTTTGAAAAAGTCGACATTTACAGAAACCGTTATTTCTCCGGAAGAGCACCGTATTTTTTAACGTCAAATCGGTGACAAATGTTTCGTTTAGTAGTTTTTTTATTCTCTTTTACTATTTTTTTTTCCATTTTTTATGCGAGAAATACACCTGCTAGCACATAAATATACGCACTATAAACATAACCTGAACTGTCATTAGATGCTGTTTCACAAAAATCAAACCATTTGTCAAATGTAGTAACTCAGATAATTGAATTCTAACTATACCAAAATATCAAATAGGGACAAATGAGAAATCCAATAATCTAAATCTACCATTAGATGATTGAGATATATGTATTAAGATGCTTTAAAACAATTAAATGTATTAAATTGGGTGACAATCTGGGCATTGGCTAAGAATCAGTGTAGTTGGGTTTTCTCATTTTTTTCCTGTTGAAACACGTTCATTGCGATGAATATGACCCAAACCAAGAAAAACTTCTTCCCGGAAACGCTTATTAGCAATAATTGTTCCGTTTATTATTTTTAGTGTTTCACTTACAAAGATATTTTTTTCCTTAAATTACCTACAGTTATTCGTGTATGTGTAGTGTATGTATGATTTTGTTCCTCTTCTGAATCCTGATCTGCTCCTTTCAAATAATAACTTGATATCCTTCTATAACTTATTCGGTTAGATTTTGCGTTGATTTACTTCTTCGAACTGTTGTCGTTTAGTTTTAGCACTTTTTACTTTATATTTAAGCTTATGTTAGACTTTTAAATTCAAATTTCTAAATGAATCTTCCAAAATCTATTTACTGTCAGATTTTCCGTTTCTATCCTGCCAATCTAACGACTTGATATTTTTAATTTTGATGTTCGTTTTCGGTACTGTAGATGACGTAAAGGATTTTGTTGCTTGGATTCCAAATAGTGTGTTTCGTATGTGTGTTTGTGTCATTTTTACAAATTATATTTCCTAAATGTAAATTACTCAAAATAATTCGGAACTTTGATTATCCACTTTTTTTTAAATAAAAGATTAATAGTATACATCATCAAAATGCCAAAATTCGAATAATAACCCAAAATAATCCGAATTGCACAAATGCTACGTTAAAAATTCTAATACTTTACGAATATTGATATGAAATTGATTGCAATTAATGCATTGAAGTGTCAACGGACGTACTTCAGATGGAATGTCCCACTACAGTATACGAGGTGTGGCAATTAAATAACCGGACTGGTGCTACTATCAGCAAACAGCGAGCACGCCACGGTAGGCTTAAACATGTCTGTGCTTGTAGATGCTTCCCCCATCCTGAGCTCGATGGGCACGGTTGTACGTCGATGTAGCAATCGTCCGTTCAAATCCTTACGCTAGCGTCGCGTCGGAACAGTCCAGTGTTCAGATCGAGCAACGAGTTAACCTCAAGTTTCTTGTGAAACACAAGGTTCTAACTACCCTTCGTGCACGAGTGAGAAAGCGAAGACCCGATTTGTGGAAGAGCAAATCCTGGATGCTCCACCAAGACAATGCGCCAGTCCATTCCGCCTTGTCTGCGAAGGCGTTCTTTGCGAAATTCGGCATCACCGTGTTGGACCACCCACCGTACTCGTCCGACCTGGCCCCTGTGACTTTTTTTATTTCCTAAGGTAAAATCGAAGCGTAAGGGGACAAGATTTGACAGTGTGGAAGCAATGAAAGCGAAAGCGACGGAACACTGCTTTCGACAGTGGAAAATTCGTATGGAGCGTTGTAGGGATCGGCAAGGAGAGTACATCGAAGGGGATAAACTTTGTAATGTAATTGGTGAACAATAAAATGTTTTGTAGCACCGGTCCGGTTATTTAATTGCCACACCTCGTATACTTTGCAAGCTTTTCGATTCGTAAATCTCCAACTAATGTACCGTTAATTCATCATCGTTGAAACGCCTACGTAATCAACGCTAGAAAGTCGAGAAAGATGAATTTTAATTGAGTATTACCTGTTAACAAATAGTTCCAAATTCCAATAAAGAATACCTACGTATAGATGTTATCCATAAGAAGTGTACACTTTTAACAATTTCGCAAAGACAACAAGAAATCATCATTTGTTTCTTCCGCATTTACTTACTTACATATATGTATAGTACATACAAGCGTATGGGAATGTTTGGCATGCACTTCTTTTCTATATCGCGAACAGTAGTCGGAGATGCGTACTGTACACAATT
Source organism: Dynastes maya (assembly GCA_029619315.2). Classification (NCBI taxonomy): domain Eukaryota; kingdom Metazoa; phylum Arthropoda; class Insecta; order Coleoptera; family Scarabaeidae; genus Dynastes; species Dynastes maya. The sequence goes on from JAROYE020000014.1 coordinate 14,157,185, forward strand.
AGAGAAACTGGAACTCCACGTACATGGCGTATTTTTCAACCTACATAGCGAATTCTATTAAACTTAGCGTTAAAATACACTTTATACGCATACAAAATTGTGTCTCGCAGATTAGAAAGCAACTTTATGAACTATCAGCTCGGCAGTTACACGTACCAAATTGTCAAAATTGTGGCGGACTTTATGAAAATATATGTTTATAAGATTGTTCACAACCTAATTTTTAACATAATCTCAAATTAGTTATTTCGTGCCACTTACAAGGCTGTAAGGTGTGTAGGTATAGAATTACTAATTGATCGTTGGTAATAAATGTATTTGAAATTAGGGGAGATTATATTGAAAAATAAAAATTGTTACATTATACCAAGTTTATTTTTTATATGAAGCCGATAATTTATGGCGCCTATCTCGTATAGGCGTTTCTTGAGGGACCTTTCAATTTCTTCATGGGAAAGAGATACAACGGCCGAACTTGCACCATTCTACGACGTTCGGATTATACGACATATGTATAAGATACCATATTGGGGCCGTTGACGTTCGCCAGCGACAAAAAGAAAGATTTCGATACGCGATCGTGATGCGAACTGTAAATCAATCGGACCGGCCTCGTGCAGGGGAGTTTTCGCAAGGACTACGCAAACGGTATTGGAAGTTTTTTGGAGTAAAATGGGCAATGTGTCCCTGATTTAAAATCAATATTTCAATGGAACATGTAATAAAGATAAAATTCCACAAATTTCTCAGTGCTCTATAGTTAGATGTGATACAAAAATTCAGTGCGAATTTAAAATGGAGCAAATTTTAGAAAATTATTTAACTGTAATTGTCTATCTTGTAAAGTTATAAGTAGAGGTAATTTACTCGTTTGATTCTGTTTCGGGCAATGGAATTAGATTTCGTAATATAATAGACTGTTACAAAAAACCAAATACCGGGTGTTCCAGATTCAATGTTATATGATTCAACCCCAGTCAATGGATTCCCCATCGCCGTACCTTCTAGTTGTTCATAATACTTGCCATCTGTTTGAAATTGATTTTGATTAGTACAAAGTGAAGTTAATCTTTTGCATTCCGCAATTTTAACAATATCAATGTGAAAATCAACATCCGTATAGAACTGTCTCGGTAATCGAACGGCTAGGTCGATCCGAACGGCGCGAGTTCATATCCCGGCCGAGACGGTTGGTTTTTAATTACGAATAAAAATCGGAATATACCTTCTTCTCGGATAGGGAAGTAAAACCGTAGGCTCCGTGTCAATACGATGTTCGGCACGTTAAAAATCCCTACCAAAGTTTGGAACGTCTTTAGACTCGGCTAAATACTAGTGGAGACGACTAATGAAAATAGTAATCGAGGCCCAGAAGTGCGTATGGCATGAACTTGTGAAAAAGAACGTAATTTTTGATCAATCCGGATCTGTATATTTCTAGTATAACGTACCTAATTCCATACTAACATTGCACCATTTCTCCTAGTATGTATAACGATATTCCTTTCGATCATTAGATCGCTTCCCATCTGCTGTATCGTGCAATAACAATAATAATAGTAAGCGCACTTTTTCTTACGAGACCGTAAAAGTCATCAGCTTGCAAGCATCGCTGCTGAATCAAATCTTTCGTATTTGTTGCGCGTTGGAATCGAAGACGTTGTTACCGCTACCGACATATAGTTCACGGGGTCATGAGCGTTAAGAGTTTCACCGCGAGCGCGGATATTTTCACTTTTCAAAGAAAATCAGACGTCCGCCGTACAGAGAGGTACGCCTAGGAGGCTCGCTTGTTCACCGATACGTGTAATGAAGCGTATTTATCGCATTTACGGCGTATACGATGCGGCGAAATATGGAGAAAACACGCTTAAACGAGATCAGACGATTTGCTACCGGTTCATATTTTACGTTGTCGCTGCTGCAGGAAAAAGCGCTGTTTTTGCGGAGAAAACGTTCAAGTGTTTTCCATTAGCCATTAGAATACATATAGTGCCTTGATAAAAATGTATAACAAACAAAAAAGTGCGCATATAAAACATGGTCATCATACGTTTATTCAAAGAATTCAACAAAAATCAGATGCGAAGCTCGTGTAACAGTAACCGTTTATTTTATCGTAGATTTTTTATATATGTAATTATAAAGAAAAGCTTTGAAACAAATGTGAAAAGAGTTCATAGAAGATATCTGACGTCACCATCGTGTGATTCGATAAATTTTTCTACGCTGAAAAATCGATATGTTTGTTGTTATTAATTATTACTCGGCTTGTAATAATATTTCTATATTACGTTCGTTCATATAGGTAAGGTTCGACAAACGAGTACAACGTCAGAGGCATATCGCGCAAAAGTAGGTACGTGAGATACAGTATTATTAAAAAATAATCATATTCTTACCTTTTATTGACGTCCTGATGTCCACTGCGACAAAATACTACTGCCCCGGTAAGCCCGGTTGTCGCAATGGACATCAGGACGTCAATAAAAGGTAAGAATATATTATTTTTTAATAATACTGTCTATTTTTGCGCGAGACGCCTTTGACGTTGCACTCGTTTGTCGAACCTTACATATAAGTGCACACGTAATAGACGGGCGTCATTAATAAAAAATCTCGATGTTATATCGACCAAGGGAGAAAGTTTGTTTAAGCCGGGTAAACATGGCAACGGACGTTATACCTATACATACAGGCTGTCCCAACTTTATGAAATTGTAAAATTTCTTCTAATGTCTTATTTTTTCGGATAACATAATAGACGATATAGAGTATCTTTCGGAAATATTTCCGTCTACACAAGGTGATCGACAAATAGCGAATTGGGCGCCTAATTCATTATTTTAAATAGAACGCCCTGCGTATTATTACGTTTTTAGTTTCTCCATCTACAAATAAACCGGTATAATATACATTTCATATGTTCACTTCTAAGAGATTTCGAGATATTTGTAATTTTGCCCTCAATCACCTAAATTTAGATGCATCTATTTCCTTCAAAATATCAAAATAATTTTAGCGTAAAATTCTACAAGATTAAATTACATACTTAGCATTATCTAAACATGGTATTAAACCGCTTTCGAAACATACAGAGTGTTCGGTATTGAACATCAAATTTTGCCTAATTCAAACACCAGAAACGTCATTTTTTAAATAGTGTTATATATTTTTTTCTGTATCTACCGCATATGCCAAATATTTTTGTATAATGATGCTTTTGTCTAATATTAACAGTAAATGAGATACTTACAGTTAAACGCGAGTCCTAATTTTGAATATTCCATCCAAGTGCTTTCTGGTGTTAGTATTGTTTGGTTGCCATCATAGCAGTAAAAAAAGAACTAGAATTTTAAATCAACACTTAAGAACAGTTATATCAGAATGTTTTACTTACTGCTGGCATGGTAGCCAGCCAATACTAACATCAGAATCCGCAGCAGCTACGTTTAACTGTAAATGTCTCGTTTATTTTCAATATCAGACATGCATCGTTACACAAAAATCTTAAAGATACAAATTTCCTATACGGCGTGGACAGAAGAAATATATGATTCCATTAAAAAGAAAAATGACGTTTCTGGTGGTTGAATTTGACAAAGTTTAGTGTTAAATACTGAACATCTTGTATATTTAGAGAGCGTTTTGATAACAAGTTTAGATAGACCCAAGTGTGTAATTTAATCTCGTAAAACCTTACGCTAAAATGTACTTGGATTCCGGATTTTTGAAGGAAACAGATACATATATCTACATTTAGGTGATTGAAAGTAAAATTATAAATATTTAGAACCCTGAAGATCTCTCTAGAAATAGATAGATGAAACCGACACTGCCTTAGTTTGTTTCTAAACGAACACTCTAAACATGTAATAAAACACAGGATGTTCCGTTTAAAATAACAAAGTAGATCCTTGGTTTGCTACTTATCGATCACCTTGTATATTCAGAAATGTTTATGGAAGATGATTTACGCGATCCGAAAATTTTAACTGTCTACTGGTTACACAGTAGGCACAATTTTACAATTCCAGAAGATCAGAACACCTTGTATTTACATGCGTATGTAACATTGAGTGTAAATAATATTCGAGGTTCTTAATACCTGATATAAGTATACCTTTTCTAGGCTCCACACAAAAAAGAATCAAACTTTTTTCTTTTTACTGGAGTATAATAACAGCTTTTCCAATTGCAGGTGGATTATAATTTCAGAAATAAGGAAAAAGCGTGGCCTAAAATTCTCGTATTTTCGAGAATTTATGAATTATTTAATAATCTTGCAATACATAACCACGCATAACATTCACGAATCTACATTAAATACCAACTTGATAATTAGTACCTATATGAGGAATTGTATAAGTTGGTTGTTGTTTACCGTATACACTGACGTACAAAAGTAATATTTTGAAATGAACTTTATTTGAAGTAGTTTACAATGTTGGCGTCACATGCATTGTATAAATTATTGCATTCAATTTGCTGGACGTTCAATATTTTCTGCTATAGGCACTATCTCTGTTAATTGGTGAAGTCATCGAAAAGGAATTGATAGACATGGTTTTTGCGTGGAGGAAATGTAATAAGAATTGTCCAATTTTTCAATTGAATTTATCATCTTGAAGTCAGCGCACATCACACTATGCCTGTAAAAATAGTTTTTCTAAGATGGTACCCAAAAGTTCCCATAATTTATAGAAATTAAAACATTATCATTGGCATACGATATTTGATCTCAATGTGAATGGGTTAGTATTGGTACGTATGGGTATATACCAATTTCTTCACCAGCATACGACAGTGTATAGTGGAGTAATTAAAATCGTTTTTTTCCTCATTTCAATTTGCACATGCTCATTTGTCGCATGAACGTTGATATTTATCTGCATGCGTGTTATTTACGGTAAATATGTCACATATGTATGTATAGCATACAGTGAAAGTACTCGGCGTCAAAAGGTTTCTTGCAGATTGACATTTACCTACTCATTAACACCACTAATTTCCGTTAATAATATGTATGTGTAAGGCACTGATCGAAAAGCCTGTGGCATGTATTTATAGGCGTTATAAATACCTATACAATTATAGAATTACTGTTGTAAATACTTTCGATTTAATTTAAATTACATTCTGTATAAGCTATGGAGAATAAATGTGATAATTGATAATATTACAATCTACTGTAAGATTAACAAGCAATATCAAAGAGATTGTTGCAAACTATACTCTTCAGCCCAACATTGCTATAAAACATTTGTAATTTACTTCAGATTGTAAATAAATATGGAATTAAAAAAATATTTTTGTAAATTTAATCCCTTGTTATATTGTACTGCTGCAATTTTAATAAATAATAAACGATAAAATGATCCTTTTATTTATTTCGCATAATAATCTTTTTTCATACTACATACTTTAGGCATTGTTTCAAAATATCGAATTGAAATCAAATTAGTAAATTGGTGCCGTAGAATTTTAATGTTGGTAAGCATCGAAACTCGGCAATTTGCATTTTGGAAATCACACTGGTTTAATATTCATTCAGCGTTGCGTTTACGTTGATATTCTTTAAACGTTAAAAGTCAACAGCATGCTGCGTTGTTCCATTTAAGAGGTAAAGGAGAAAAACAACGTTTGACGTTGGTAATAATTTTTTCCGTGAATAAAATGTTTGGCTATCGAAAAAAATGCATATCCTCAGATCTGAGATAACAGTTTTCATATTGCAGTATTCAAACTTTCAAATAAAATTCAATCGCAACAGCAGGTAATCGCTCTATACTCAATGCAATATTCTCAATATTGTCTCTCGTGCTGGTAATGGGAAAGTTCTCGTTACAAAAGTAGGTACACTTACATACGTTACGTACTGAATAATGACTAAAATGATGCGGTATATCGTTATTATATTATTGCAAAGTCGATGTGCTTTTCGAAAGTTTGCTCCATGTAAAATGTTTCCCGATTTCAAAGAAGAAGTAGATCAGGAGAAATAACACGCAAAAATGTCAAGATACAATACAGGTGATAAATTTCCTGGACCATTTAAATTGGTAATATACTAACCTGTTTTTTGGCAAAAATTCAAAACTAAAATAGTATACAGAGGTTTCATTAAAGATACAAATATCCTATATTAGTATACAGAGGTTTCATTTCAAGAATGAATACCAACTTACGGTAGTATTATGCGCATCTCTTTAGTAATTCAGAGCCACATATCTTTTTATCCTTAATCCAGGTACCAAAAAACACATGTATCTAAATCAAATCCAAATCAAGCTATTTTATGAAAAAGAAACTGCGATAATATAAGGATATCTTAAGTTTAAAGGATTATCTAACCTTAAAACCGCAATAAAACTTTGTGTATCACAAACTATAGAGATTTCTCTCAACAACTTACTAGATTACCATGTATTTGTATTCGTTACGGATGAAGTACCCATAACACCGGTTAACAAAATTTAAACTTTTTCTTGTCCCGCAAATTAGTATATGTGAACCTTGCAGCATTTTTTATGCTGAATTCAAATCTTTTTTCAGAAATATTCTATCAGGCAGGGTTTCTAACTCACAACGCAATAAATAGTGGAACAACGTGTATAACGTGTTTATTTATAAAACAACTGAAAATGTACAAATATATGATCTTCTGCTATATTTAGCGTCAGGAACGTCTCTCATCCGTGTCCAGCAATAGTCTGCCAGCATAGAGGGGCTCCACTTGCCTTGGTAGCGCTTTTCGACGTCCAAAATATCTTGGTGAAATCTTTCCCTATGTTCATCACTGACGGCTTCAAGATTGTCCGGAAAAAAACTAAATGTGAGTCTAAAAAATGAATTTTTAGACCCATATTGCACCCCAATGTTTCATACGAAGTCAAAAAGTCTTTTACAATGTTCTTGTAGTCTTCGGATTTGTGATTACCTAAAAAGTTCCTACAAATATTCTTAAATGACAGCCAGGCGGATTTTTCATTTTTGTTCAGCTCTATATCGAACTTTTCATCTCGAAACAAGTCCCTGATCTGGGGTCCTACAAATATACCTTCCTTTACTTTAGCATCGCCGATTCTGGGGAACTTATTCCTCAAATACGCGAATCCGCGACCGTTTTTGTCCATTGCTTTGACGAAATTTTTCATAAGTCCTAGTTTTATATGTAAAGGGGGCAGATACATTTTCTGAGGATCGACAAGAGGGGGATTAACTCCTGGAATCAATGATGTTCGTGTCGGCCACACTTTCTTTACATAATAGTTTTTCTTGTCTCGACTGTCCCACTCACACAGGAAACAACAGTACTTCGTGCAGCCGAGTTCCAATCCGAGTAATAGCGCCACAACCTTTAGATCGCCGCAGATATTCCACTTAAATTCATCGTATTTGATTTTTTTTTTAAGAATCTTCATGTTGTCATATGTTTTCTTCGTGTTGCCTGAGTGGGTCAGAGGAATTGATGGCAATATATTTCCATTGTGAAGTAAAACGGCTTTTAAGCTAGCTTTGGATGAATCAATGAACAAACGCCATTCATCAGTGTGATATTCATGGCCAAGTGCACTCATAACCGAAACAATATCATCGCAGAACACCAGGGGGAGAAATAATCATTGAATTTGGTATGACGACTACGATAAAACAAAATTTTTGTGTCACTCTGAAGTAGATTCCAGCCCTTCAATCTGGATCCCAAAAGTTTGGCTTGCTTTTTAGATAGGTTTAAATCGCGAACGAGGTCACTAAGGTCTCCTTGAGTCAGCAAACGTGGTTCATTTGAAGAACATCCTGATTCAAATGTGGGATCCAAATTCAAATTTTCTTCTGCTACTTGATGTGCTTTCTCATCACTAGACTCGCGGTTAACGAGAAGTCGCGTATATACTTTTACTTGCTAGTAAAGTACATACACATTTTGATATGTAATTCTAAGTCGTTAGGTTATAATTAATAATTATTGCTTTTTAAGATTAGTACTTATACCACTCGTTTATGGATTACTTTCCTCGTCCTTGTTGCGGAACTGTTAATGTACTCTAGTTATTACCAATAATAATCGTTGGAAACTGTATGTGGTTACCAACAGAGTAAATTACCTTATTATTACTTCGCGTTAGTCTTTAAATTAAGATACGCCGCAATTAGTGATTTGACATTTACGTATATCGCGAAATATACTGAACATCCTTCGTTTTCGTAAGGTTTCCTAATGTTTTTCTTTTTTAGTTTAAAACCGAGTCTTTATAGACATTAGAGAGGAACGGTTCGAGTCATTGTAGACGTAGAGACTGCTTCGTAGATATGTGCATTGTGCGAAGAAGGAAGTAACTAATTAAGAGAGATATAATTTTCTACTCGCCGGGAAAACATTTACTTAAATTATAGCGGACGCGGTTTTGGCATAATAGTTGCTGCTACATTACTAATTAGACCTTTTTTTTCCATCGAAGTAAATATAGTATACGATGTCATAATTTCTAATATACGAGGTGTTAAGGAGGACAACGCATCTAGTAAATTTATTTCTCGACATAACCTCCTTGTAATTCAATACACTTAGTCCGGCAATGTTCCAACTTTTTTAAACCATCATTGGTACTGGGCCTTGAAAACGATATCGGTGAGATCTGTGGCACCTATTTTATTATTATTTTTTAACAGAAATTTTAACGTTAGTTATCCAATAGTAAAAATATATAAATCCATAATCCTCCTTACCTATTATTTTCTACATTTATATCTCACCGCTTACGGCCCACCATCTCACACGACCTAAACTAAGACTACGATTGCGATTGCCCTACGTTCACGCAACGGAAATTGCCGACGACGCGCGAAGGGCACGATTCTAACATATGTTTGTTTAACTCAACAAAACTATGTCCAAATAGAAACGCTTATACATTCAAACAAATTCAACTTGTTGTTCTTAAAAAATATGCTTTCGCTCTAATAAACCTTTGTTGGTTTAAATAGATAATTTCAAAGATTTGTTTGATTCAAGAACTTTTTTTTCTCTGTGTATATCATAAAATTCCAATACCCCAATGACAGCAATAAAGTAGTGAAAAAAATATTGTTAATAAAAAGTATTATAAACTTAACAAAAGCTAAAAATATCCATTTCGAAATTGCCAACTTAATCGGTCGTTTTTTATAACATTGTATATATACCTCACGCCATCTATGTATATAAATTTGGTTCTATTTTTTTTTAAAGTTCGTCCTTTTCGAGTCGGATATAAAAGAGGATAATTTATCTTCCAAACGACCTAGATGCCTTTGTCGGTTACAAATACCTTTCCTCATTCGCACGCTCGGATAAAGACGATTGATCAAACGTCGTAATCGCAAATGTTACACAGCATCCATACCTACGCATGTATTCTACGTTAGACGGATGCCTACTAATAATAGCTAATTATACCATTGGAAGTCGAAGGTCGTTTCACGAATTGAGGTTTTTGGAGGTCAAAGACCATGCGAAACGGTCGAACGTTGGAATGAAAACAACGGGCGTGTTTTCACGCCAAATTACACACGAAATATAAATTATATCTATATATATAATCGTTGAGAAAGATTCATATTAGGCATAGTTTAACAATCGCTTTCAATGTCCGGGTAGAACATAGTTGTTCCTGAATGTTTAGCTGCTTAACACCCTGCCATTTTTTCTAAAAACCTATCAAAATCGTCTACAATGTTTACTGTAACATTATTTACGATAAAATATATATTTTTTATAAGAATTACATTTTCAATGATCAAAACAAAAACAAAATTAAACATGTTATTAAACTATTTAAAATCTCCATATAACTTACATATATCTGGTGGTTGAATGAAATCCGCTGTGACTTTAGCCGAAACGTTGATCCGCAAGGTCTAGTAAGACAATGTAAGATATTCAAAATTAATGTGTGTACAACAGATACATCATTTTTCGATATGGTCTCCACCTTTAGCAATGCACTTGGCCCAGCGTGTTAAGTTTTATTTTAATATGTTTGTATTTGTGCTCTAAAGACAGTATATTTGATATTTTTGAAATGTTTTAATACTTTAATGTAGAATTAGTAGAATCAGATTTTGTCACAGGACTTTCTCCTATAAATCAGTACAACCTTTTATACAGTAAAGTCCTGCTGTATGTCCAACAAAAATTATTTGCGTTTTTAGAATTGAGGTTTGATATAATTCTCAATTGTAGTGTTTACATTACTTAGCACCGAACTGAGACAATCGGCACGCTTTCCTACCCAACTTTGCATAAAACGAGATCAGATTACCAAAACCGTTGGTTGCCGCACGTCGTAATTATCGTTGAATTCGTCTTTCCATGACCGCACTGTATTTTGCAGTAAAAAACACATTTAACGATTGCCTCTGTAATAATTTTTCCTCTTTTCCAGGTCCAAAAGAAACATCAGGAGATGTTACAGTACTCCCGGCTGCAATTGGCCACCATAATCGCAGTACCGATAGTCACTATCATACTATTATGGACCGTCGCAATCTTCTACAAGAACAAACGTTATTGGAAATGCTTCGATACGGCTATCGCGGCCATCCTCATCCAAAGCGTCCTCCGAAACCTGGCCATCATCGCCTATACGGTCCTCCAAATGATGAACCAATCTTCGATACATTTCGAGTATTGTACGGTCTTCGTTTGGATCTTCAATTCCATCCATACGTTTCAAGCTAGTACCCTATCGACGTTGGCCGTGATAGCGTTGTTTTCGATCAAGTTGTACCGGAAACGCGAAACTTTAAAGAATTATTTGACCGTTGCCCATATCGTTTATCATTTATTCTGCTTAACGACGTTATGCGCTTGTGTAGGGGTCGCCGCCATCTTGGCGAAGCAAAAAGGCAAAGAGTACGTCGTCATGTTCGATTTTTTCCCTTTAAACTTGTGCAAATTCATGCCGTACGAGATGGATGTTAAGTACAACGTCTTCATTGTCACCTTACATTCTTTCTTAGCGATTATCTCGTTATCGGCCTTCATCTTGACCTGTTACAATTTCTACGCGTGTAAAAAAGACGGTTTCGAATACGTTAAGAAATCCAATAGTGATCTGAGTGAACTGAGCATCGGTTCAACTAACCTCAATTACCAAAGGCCCTATTACGAGGGTTACAACGGCAACGGGAAGTTAGAAAATGGACAAGTTCAAGCCATGATGATCCATCATCACCATCACCATCAAGCGCACTGGACCAGCGACACCTCGAATCTTTCCACAACGGTCAGTTCGACGAATAGCAGGCGGCCGTGTTTGGGGAAACAAGCGAGCGAAGAAGAAGCCGAAAGCGTCGGATTGGAGACTATTCTTCCGATCCTGACCGTTTGCTACCTGTTCAACCATGTGCCCATAATAGTATGTATATCGATTTCTCAATAATTGTCAAAATTTACTAGTCACATATGAATAACAATAAGTTCTACAAAACCGAAGTCGATTTTATAACTTCTCACGGTGTTGAATACGAACATCTAGTTATCTAGATGTTTTTCTACTCTTGCTGTGACGCGAGCATATTGCCCGGCACCGCAAAATGGAGATAATTCCCACCCTGTCAGCAATAGTGCATATCATTTTAACCTAAAACAGTGCAAGTGAAGTTGGGGGAACGGAGAAAAACTATCGACAATTTTGATGAAATTTTTTTCGTGCGTGAATGTTGACAAATGTACTGTTCGTATCATGATGTAGATCTGACTTGGCCATTTTTAAGATGCTAAATAAAAACTAATAAGCAAGTGATATGCCAACATAATCGCAAGATGCTTTCATTTAAGGTACCACACGATAGGTCGTTCTATTTAAAATCGTTGAATTCGTGATATTCGTAGAGGGCGCAGGTATAAACGCCATAAGCGCGATTCATAGGTTAAAGCGCGTCCCCCTACCATAAAACTAGACGTCCTCTTAGAAATCGTTATTTTAAGTGGATCCTTTATCAAAAATTCACACCGTATAGAAGAAGGCTTAGTGTTCCTAGATGACACGCTGCCACGCACCGCCAGTCTATTGTTTGAAATAACCCTTGTATTAAAAACCCCGCAACGTCTATAGTACTACGTCCATAAGGCCTGAAAAATCTTCAGTTTGTAAATGACACATAGATTATAATACGATATATTTCGAGTTTGTTTTCTGCATTCCGTCCGACATCTCTCCCTCTCTCTCCGGTTACGGGCTGGCACGCAAAAAACAAACAATTTACTTATTGTTAACCGACTTGACGACTCACTACGCGACTCATAAACCGTGTCTACCTCCTCTCCGCGTTTGCTATGTTAATTGCGATTTTAACGGTTGAAGGTCATTCGAATTAGTTTACTTAATGATGTTGACGATGATGGGAAAAACGCGGTCTGTTACGTAGTCCTGTAGAGATATAGGTGGATGGATTGGATATTCGAATTGTATGTATGTACATATAATAAATGGATGTGAGAAATGCAACGACGTGCTATAAAAATAACGATGTATTTTATCGGATCAGGTATTTTTTTTTAATTTATGTCAGATAAACGTAAGAGTTTCTCCGCCAAAATGTACCCCAAACTGTTCGCAAATGTCTAAACGAAACATTCTAGTTTATGTTTATCCAAATAAACAAGGCAGGCGTCTCTGCGGGTGCAACCGTTTGTCACGCTTTACTTATAATTATAGTAGTATGTTACTTCACGAAAAATACAATTTTTATATCCTCGTAATACAGAGAAATGCGTGACAAACATTTACTTTTCCATTATCAAAACACTACAATAAACTTCTAATCAATCCATTTCCTGCATGACGAGAAAGGCAGCTGTAAAAATATTTAGATTCCTTGTCAATGTATCTGTCCCTATATATTTAAGTACATTGATAAGAGAATAAAATGTCAATAACCATTCTCTACGTACGTGGAAAAAAGTTCAAAACGCACAAAAAAGATATATGTACTCAAATATCTTTCTCAGGGTTTTTACTCTAAATTTTGTTAAATTTTCAAATTTAACTCTATTAAACGATTTTCGTAGGTTCGGGGGTATCCCGAGATACCCTTGTGGCAATTTTGAATGAATTTGTAACTTAGTGAAATCAAATTAACGAATTTTTAAGATTTTAAAATTAACTAACCTTTAAACTTTCGAACGACGCCAATGTAAATAAACACCCTGTTTAAATACACACCACAGGAACTGCCTGTTCTGGATATTTAACCCTATTTGCTTTTCTAATAATGACTTTGAATACACCGCGAACACTTATCTTTGGATTGGATTCACGACAAACTTTGATTCAACCAAGGCCGAATAAAGATTGATGAAAATTGAGGGCGTCGTTTTTCATTTATTTTAAATCGCGAAAGACCGGCGATTGTTTTCTTTCACAGCCAATTTTGATAATTTGCCTAAATAGAAACTAACTTTTCGATGACTTTCAATCAAAATGATATTAGTACACGAGAACGAATGCAGTGACTTAACCAGGAGCTTGTTTGTTGATGATTCTGTGATACGAATTGTCACCAACAAGCTTTAAAAGAGAAAATCCACTACTAATATATGGAAACCGTTCAGATAAGGATTTAATTGACGAAATATTATCTGTTGTGCTTTGAAATTTACGTTGTTGCTTATTCCAGACGATTTTTACATTAATTTGGAAGAAACAATTGAATAGGAAGATTAATAAACGAGTAGAATTGTCCATGATACCCCACACTCATCGTTATCTGGACTTATAATTAAATTCTACCTTCCTCGCCCCAAGGACGGTTGGCTGACCGCAAAAATTACCAATTATCCCCGCAAGAGGGGTATTTGGTTGCCAACGAGTGGCCAGCCTGACATTTACTTCAGTACCGAAATGACAACCGAGAGAAATTGTTGTCGTCGTAAACACGACGTTGAACATAACATAACAGTATATACCACGAAACTGGTCAATTATACATTTCGTTATGGTCCGATGAAATCTCGACTGAAAGTGAAACTTGCGGCGATTGCGGAGATATTTTTCATAAAATTTACGAATCCACAGAGCAGAATGCGGTGTATGCATTTTCACTTCCTAATAGGATCTCAACCGCCTAATTTCTAATCTTCCATCATCTCTATAAGATGATTATTATGCGCGTATCTTAGCCATTTTGAAAAGGAAGCGGACGAAGAGCTGTTGGATTATTAAATACATAGATTGAAAAAAGCGCGTCGTTAACAATAGAATAAACATTTTCAAGCGAAAGTGAATCTATGCTTACGTATGTTGCATTAATCCATGCAATGCGCGAAGCCAATTCGAATTTGTTAACGGGAACTCAACTGATAGCGCAATTTTTGAGGTTCTGGATTGGGTGTATCGCCTTTCGGACGAGGGAAAACCAGTTGGCAGTTTGCACTTTGATTTGTCTAGGGCGTTTGATAACTTAAATCATGTAATGCTAATATGCAAGATTTCTCGATACGGAATAAAGGGTTCTGCTCGTTGGATTGGTTGTCCTCGTATTTGATTGACCGTTCGCAATACGCTTTTAATTAAAGTAAACAAATTTCTCATATTTGTAACTAAAACGTGACAAACGGTTGCACCCGCAGGGACATCTGTGCGGGGGGGGGGGGGGGAGTATGTACGTATGTGGATGCAGAGTTCAGTGATGCGGTAGACATTGAGGAATTTGGAGATTCGGTTATTTATTGTTGTATGTAGAATAAATATATATACACGTCATCGTCGTATATGCACAATATCGAAAAAAAATCTAATTGTAATTAACGGTACATATCTACCTATGTACGGAGAATGTTGAAACCATTCACATTTACATACATAATCCTGCTATTATTATTTATATCTGTCGACAAGCTCCATATTTCGCATTCGCCACCTAACAGTAAAGTTAAAATTCCCGGTCAGTCGGATACATTTTAAAAAGCAAACGGTGAAAATATTAGAAATTAATAAATAAGAGAAAAGATCCGCACATAGTATGTAACGTGTGCATGTGTATTTTGACGTAATTTAATTGCAATAATTCTTGGAGCGTTGAGAATCATATAAGTGAAGAAACCGTTGCAACATTTACTATTACAAATGTAATTGTTGAATCTATTATTTGTACCATTAAAAGAGCGTCTTTCATGCGTATTAAGAAGTTTTAAAGTAAAAAAAAAATGTTTAGATTTAAAACAAAATTAATTTAAGACGTACGAAATATTGAATGTATTTATTATACGAATAAAAGGGAAAGTTAACGCAATTATCTGAATTAAATCAAATATGTACACAGATGATAGCTTTTGCAATGGATTAGTAGCTTAGTATTCCATTATATAGCGTGTTCAAATTGTATGGAATAATGGTTCTACAGCCGCTATACTACGTTGTATGAAAAAAAAATTATATAAAATTTGGCGTTGTTTGTCAGTTTTGACGTGCGACGTCAACACTTCATTTTTTTAAATAGAATTGCATAGTGTTTTTGTAGCTATTTGATAAAGCCATTTTCCTCAATTTGAATACGCTGTATGTAAACAAAGTAAACACCCGATATGGTATTTTTCAAAATAAAACAATCCGATTTATTTTATTGCTTAACTGCGGTGCATAGATTAGGTGAATATGTATAACATTGAATTCGATCCTGGAAGATAAATCACCACTAAACATTTGTTAAGAGGATTATAGGGGTTCTGTTTACCGCATTTTATGTAAATCACGCAATTATTGTAATTCTATATCAGCGACAGATATTAGAAACAGTACGTTGTATTTAAGTAGCGTTGCTACTTTTGGAATCCTTCCAACGCTAACTGTGTTACTGTCCTAACTCGGCCGTCCATTTCACAACACATAGCAGTAAATACAACATACCAAGCTTCGCTGCCTTCGAATTCTGAGTACGTATCGATCAAGCGACAATGTCGTTCTCGCGGGCCGAGGTTCCGGTGTCCGGAACCATATGGACGTATTTCCGGCGGTGATTGTTATTTTCGGATATTATTTTTGGCGCCCTTACGTTTAGAGCGTGACAAACGCCCATTCTTTAGTCACATTACAATAGCTGTTCCAGGCTCTATGAGGACCGAGATTTCTCTTTATAGAATTATTATTTGGTGTTGATAGTGTAAAGACGAAGCGTCACTAATTGCCGATTTAGATTTTTAGACTCTTAAATAACTCAAATAACACAAACATATGGTTTTCATGCGCTATGTTTTTTTTTTTACTACAGACTGCAGCTTATAACTTAAGTAGTTTTCTGTATTATCGACAGTTTCGGTAACAACTGTCAAAATATGTACACTCGCAGCTCGTAAATCAATCCGAATCAATCATTACAGGATGAGTCGGAGGGAACGGACCAAACTCCAGGAGTGTACTGTACGCGTAAAAAACTCATATGTTCTTGAAGGGTAAATGAATATAGATTCAGTTCAATACCAAATGGATTTTCTGTTTTACTTTTAGCGATCGATTTCGACAAATGTCATCATCAAGCTATTTAGTCTTTGACGTCGTTGAGAAAAATATATATATCACATTATCGTCAGAATATATATACTGAAATTTGGAATTTAGAGTTTAAGGATATTTGTTAAAATTTAAAGTTTGGATGGCAAGTATTTGGAAATTGAAATTTGAGAATGTTTGTTATTAGGAGAAGAAAAAGGAAGAGGAAAATTGGATGGGAAACGGCAATCGATATAATTATGCGGAGGACGTTTGCTAATCGTGTCACTAGACCAGCAAACGTCCGCATAATTATATCGGTTGCCTATATTCATTTACCCTTCATACTATGAATACTAACCTGTGTAATTTCATCAATTTTATCAAATGTTCTTATCTGATTTCATTTAATACTCTTGCAATGTTAGACTCTATATTTATCGACCAAAGCGATATTATTATTAAGCGTATATTAAAGTGGTAAAACCTTACACGGTGTTCTTTTCAATCCCAAACACGCCCAGTTTATTACAAAACAAGCGCATATCCGTTATCTCTCGTTCAAGAGATTAAAAGCCGTTGTTTTGTTGTACGTTCTATCACTAAACGGTCCGCTAAAGGAATAAAGAAAAGCTTGCAGCGCATAGATTTACGCATACTTCTAAGGGACCCAAGGAAATTATAATTTATTCCATTCGTGAGATTTCCTTGGACCCAAATTAAGCTGAAAACGTCCGCACGACTATAGATTACGAAATTTGTTACATCTAGCTGCGTATATGTACATAAAAGACATGCTAAGTATAATTATTACTGTTATATTACTCCGTTTTCGTAATTTATAACATGATCGAGTCAAGGTAAATGACGTTCCGCGTTTCACTTGGTTTTTGTTCTCCTTTTTGTGTCGCGTATAGCCTTAGTAGTAAAGTAGGAATAATGCTACAAAACATAAGTATACAGCGTGTTCAAATTGTACGAAACAATGCTAGATAACGATGGATTAATTTATGAACTGGTACCGTTATTTTATTTTATTTTTTGTGGGAAATTTTAACATTTAATATAATGACGGGTTGTATAAAGCCAATCATACGCTTCAACATTTTACGTACTTATTTATAATTAGGCGTACGGTTAGAGTCGACCCACGCCTAATAAGTACCTACGGTCGCAGCAGACCTAGACCTTGCTCTCTCGCGATAGTTTGACCCACTATCGTTGATATTTACGCGAAGAAGCCTAATCATCTGGTGAGTTTCCAATTCACTAGAAACAACTGTAAACGTTATGTAGGTAACTACGCAGGTTGTTCGACGTACATACGTAACTTTTAGGAGGAATTTTAATATCCATAAAACGTTCAAGTGGATGACTAATTGTGTACTCTGCATGTGGAAAGAAACAGGAAATAAAAAATTTAGTATATAAGTATGTATGTATGTACATATGTAATCTACTCTACGAAATGGTATTCACGTAAATATTTATACAATTTATGAAAATGCTGGTTCTCAACAGGCTGTAAATTAAGTATGTAGATGAGTTTGTAATGTGAATATTGAAAAATGCTCTACTCTGAATTTTGCGTTTAGGTAACTTCTCCGGTTTTCCGATGTAATGTCCTGGTGGAAATTTGGTAAATTTGGCAAATCAAAGAGCAGCGTTTACACCGTTTGTGCTAAAATGCGCCTGGTTGATATCAGTGATGTTTTCAGACGTATATTGCATTGACACGAGTAAGTTGAGTAATCTCTATTAAAGCCCTCGGTAGAAGAAGGTGTTAACTCAAAATTTGTGGGTTCGAGAAAAACTGGCTTAAAGTTTTATGGCCAGAATTTTTTTGTTAAACATGTTTCATTATTTCCAGTGGATGATAGTATGTTGAAATATCTTCAAAGTTAATATAGTTAGCAAATTTTGTTGAAATATAGCCCTAGTTTCAGACAAAATAAACGGAAAATTTCGGGTCTTTTTGCAAAATCACTATGATAACTTACAACCAATCCAAAAAAAAAAAAATGAAAAAAGTGTTATTGCAAAAAAACTTTATTAGATTCGAAAATGTGTACAAAAATGGCAAAAATCTTTCTTCAATTTTAAGGAATTATATACGCCTCTTTCCAAGTTATGATAAACTCCCCGCAAGTTTTCGGGAATGTAGGGGAGCTGTTTTTGAATATTTCAGCTGAAATCGGTCGATAATTATCGATTGTCGTTAAAATCACATTATCGGTTTTATTTTGTGTCCTGATCATTTGTCTATTTTTTCGCATATCAACAACAGTCCATTCTTCTGTTTTCTAAACTCGACTATTTGCATCCATTTTACTTCTCTAAGCGGAAATTTGTTGTTGTTTTCACATTTCTTTCTGTCACTGAGTCCTAGCTTTCTGCGTAGTTCTTTGATATCAACAAATGATTGTCATGTGCTGACCGTGTAAATGCTTTGTCGTTTTCTTATGGATTTTTCCACGATTGCGAAATCTTTATCTGCGTCCATAAAAGGATGGCCTGCTTCAGGAAATTTATAATCAATTTTCTCAAACTTACCCGTCTTAATAAAAAAATATTGCTATTAGTACGTAGTAATTTTTGTTTCATGCAATAAGATTATCACATATTCTAGCATAGTCTGCTATCTTTTCTAGAAACACCAATATCGAGCTACTAACTTCTTCAGGGCCCCGAGATAACACAACAAAAGACAGTATGAATAACAACAATGCACTGAACAGTCACTCAGATAGAAAAGAAAACCGTAACGTATACAAGAAGGTGTTATCTCCGGAGATAAGCCGTTGTTACGTACTCATCACCTCATCAGTCATCAGTATGATTGTTTGATGTGTTAAATAAAACATTTAAATAGTTCTCGGCCGTATATTCTTAATAAAGAACGCAATTAAAACATGTTCTTTTAAATACACATTCACTTTTCTTCATCTAATTTTATCTTCTCTATAAACAAAAATATTAGCACTAAATACAATTTAAATGCAGACGGTTATATAGACGTTTTATTATATTTTATAGGTATCTAATCTTTTTAAAAAGTATTAATTATCCTTGCGTTTGTTACTCTCACCGACCTGAAAGAATAAATAATATTATGCAAAATGATATTACATAATGTTGTATTTATCCTTAATCTTACATGAAAATAAAGTAGCAAGTAAACCCCGTTACTAACCGTAACCGTTTAATATTAATGAGAATGAGAAAATCGAAATTGTGAAGCGGTTTCTTGTTGCTATAAAGGAAACTTAATGTTGATGCAAATTTCTTTCCATATAAAGACGTATTGACTAAAATTTTGACATTCTATATCTTATTGTTTCTTTTGTTCTTTTGTACCATTTTTAATAAACATTATTTTAAGTTTTAATAAAAAAATAGCGTTCTCAAACAGCAAAAAAAAAACTATACCATTCTATTAAAATTAAGTTATAACGTCATACATCAAAACTTACAAATACATTTTTTTTTTGCATTAACCAAAAAAATTCTTGCCAAACAACTTTTTTATAAAACATTTTTCCTATAACACACAACAGGGACTTCGAAGCGTCATTCCATACAATTTGAACACGCTGTATAATCCAAAAGATAATAAACGTAATGTATAAATTGAAATGTTAAGAAAAGTAACCGAGTTCAATGCAAACGCTGTAGAATTTATTTAAAAGAAAAAAAAACGGTTTGTAAAACGGGAAAAAGTATTAAATGTCTAGCACGTCGGGTTGGCCAGGTATACAGAGAGCATTCACTTGATATTTCACGATTATAACAGCGCCACAATACGAGTTCATACTGTCGAATTATTATGTATTTAATCAAGTCTATTACCTAGCCATTTTGATATTTTCACGATACGTTACACTGATGCCAATTTGTAATCCTCGTAATTTACACCAATAATTCTTAAATGAAAACTTCACGGAGCTAATTTTACGTATGACAATACTATATCGTCAAAATGATGTCCTATTTCTTACGTAATTCCGAACCATTATTCAACTAATTAAGAAACAATGGATCTTCCTGCGAATGTTTCTGTGTGTGATATATATGTAGCTAAGTCCCTTCCTTTGCTTTTAGAACCGGTAATTTCTATGCCTCGACCAGCAAAAGCACTTTAAGTTGATTTGCGTTCAAGGTGAGACGTAGATACCGCGATTATTATACAAACGACTATTAACTATTACACAATATATGACTCTTAGCATAAGGAACCCTTCGCATATCTCTATCACGGATATGATATGGAAATAAGAACTTATACTTACTTTGGTTGATTATTTTCGGTATGACACGAATCAAGAACATCTAAGTCAAATTAAACCCTGTATTCTGGGTGTTTCTAGCTGCTCATTACACACAATATAATTGAGAAAACTTTAATCGGAGAACAGGTCAGATTACCTTAATTAAAATTGCACCTCTACCACACTACCGTAGCACACTTAACGTTTGACAGCCCCGATTTAAATAAAACATAAATTTAACGGCAGCAAACGACAACAAATTTAGAACGTAACATTACTAAAAAAAAAGAAAGCCAAATTTGCTTTCTTGTATATCTTCTCGTAGCGGATTTTTAAAAAACATCATCATACGTTAGTATAACACACTAATGCAGCACCACATCAGCACAAACAGATTAAAAGACTTCAGACGCCATTTATAATTTTGTTAAGGCAACTACGTGTTGCGATTCTTAGTATAAATTGTTCTTATGTTAAAAATAAAATGATTGCTGTCCCAAAATGTTTCTCTGTGTAAGAGAGAAGGATTAATAACAAACTGAAAACGATTGTATTTTAATCTTATTCCTTGTAATTCCAGATTCTCTGCGTCTTTCCATGGTTCATAGCGCCGTGGAGCGTCGCGACTGCCGCCTTATGCCTCGGTTTACTTCAGGACGTCCTCGTGCCTCTGAGTTTAGGCTTGGTAGACACCAGATTTTGTCAGTGGATCTCCAATCTCTACCGATGTACCGATAGGGATAAGCTGAACGATAAACTACCTCAAGGTAACCAAGAAAAAAAAACTTTTCTCAGTGTACCAATATCTTTGTCTCGTTTTAACAATACTGTAGTCGGCTTGGACGGTAAATTCAGACCATTCGGCACCCATACAACCGAAATGGAAATACCCCAAACGACGACGCCAACGGACAGACAGAAGAGCTTTCAAACCGTCGGGAACGAACCCAAATTCCCTATCACTAACGGCTCCTTATACACCAGCATCGATGGAAGGGTGCCGATAATTCACAATTATCGCAGACATAAAGATCGTAGTAAGTACTTATGATATCTAATCTTCACTTGTTCGTCCTTTATTCGCTGCGTTGCAGACGTCAGACCGGTCGAGAATAATCTGATCAACCTAGGCGTCCACGCCACCTATCTAAAACAACATCAGGATCTGTTGCAATCATCGCAGGGGGCCATGGTAGAAAAACAGCAGGAGCATACTTGTTCAACGGCGTGTAGTAATAACGATCAAATGGAGAAAAAAAAGAAGATCGTATACATCCCGAGGAAGCGCGTCAGTTTGAGTCAGAATGGTATCAATCGCGTCGGCCATGACACCGAGATCGCGTTCCACAAACGTCAAGCGAATCCGTTACGTCTATCGAAAAGCGAGGACAGCCTGTGCGACATCGAAAAATACGCCAATTTGCTTCGATGCGAAAAGAACCAAGTCTCCGATTCTGAAGACGATTACTTCAGCGATGTCAACGTAGATGTCGCGAGGGTGTCCGATGACGAAAGCAGCAAAAGTTCGTATTCGATCACGACCGAAGCCAATTGCGATTTCGATTTTTATCAAGCGAAAACGGATACTAGTTACGAGACCTTTCAATATTTACAATTGAACGTGAGTCGCCTTGAACAACCTAAACAAGAACCCCCTCCGATACTTCAAACATTCAAACCGCCCCAATTATTACCGAGAATAGCGTCGAATAAGAACGAAAATATCGCCGATAGCTTCGATAAGCAACCGAAGATCGTCAAGGTGGACGTGAATCGAAATTTTCGGATTACGCGGTCGAACTCGAAACGCTCGTTGGAGAATTTCAAAGCGTACATCGATGATGGCCGCCATTTTGTTAATCCCAATCATAAGTCGCAAAGATCCTATTCGTACATCGACCTGGACGAAACGATCCGACGTAATAATAATAATAATCGTAATGTAGACGAAGATAAGTTCGAGTTGGCCTGGACCGGCTTGGATCTGTCGTTTACGAAAGAGACTTTGGGGGGGAAGAAACAGACGAATCCCAGTGGCAGCGTACCTGATCTAAAGAAGATTTTCATATCCGATTATTTGTAATTTATATTTATCTTTTCAATAATTTTTAAATGTAAGGAAAAGAACATGAAATAAAAACAAATACAGTGTGAATCGCTTAATTTGAGAAAATAAACTAGATTAACTATAAAACGAAACAAAAAATTTTCGTTCGAAACTTTTATCTAAACCTACCTCAAGCTAAACGGTTCACCATTTGTAAATATACAAAATTAATCCGAATTGAAGAGGTACTGACGAATGAAACATTATAAATAGTTTAACCAGAGATCGTTATATGTGTAAACTAATTTTTGTACATATCGCGTAAATAGATACAATAAACTAGAGTAATTGATGAGTAAAACATGATAAATTGAATATTGTGTACATATTATACAAATATTAATTATTGTTTATTATAAAAAATAAAATCAATTTTTACATGTATTCATTTGAGTTTTTCTTCCTGCAATAGATTTTACGTTTTACATGAAAAATTAATTTAAATTGGTTCGCTTTTTGTTTCTAGTATAATTTCTCAAAGCGAAAACCAGTTTTGAGATATCTTCGCATTATTAGAGTCTTTTAATTTGATTTATACGCGATGATTTAATTTATTTTATCAGTTTAGAACACTGGAGTTTTCGAAGCATTCGCCCAGTACTTTTTAACGTCAATATTGTTTACTTGTTACTTTGAGGTTACGTCAGTTACGTTTACGATAAATTGTCAAATCTCACGGTTTCAAAATACAAATCAATTAATTAACTTCTTTCAAATTTATCGTGGAAAATGAAGCCCTTAAAAATTAAGGTGGGCGAATTAAGAAGCGGTCCAAAAAGGTTGAGAAACATCGATGTAAACCGATCTTTATTTGTGTGTTAAAATTTAGCCGGTATTTATCTGTTCTCGCTATGTACCCCGATTTTAGGACAAGGCATTTAAAGCTAAGAGAACGTAATTATACTATTTTACAATGCAGAAAGTTTATTTGCTCATTTTATACATTAGAATCATACACATTGCACTCGAATGAATTTAATTTATTTGTACATAATCGCCTTAATCGGATACTGGAGCACTTAGGGACGTCTTTATCGTTCGGGTTTACACTTAGAAATGGTGCCTTTTAGCGTGTTGGGATCCATGGCGTGCCTTAGCTCCGTGACCGTGACGTTCTGTTCATAAGAAAATATATATTAATGCCTTCAATTTTATAAACCTCTAATATGACAATGTTATACGTAACTGCTTGCACCAGTTGTTGGTGGTGGTACAGTTGTACCGGCTGAAGAGGAACTATCGGCAGGAAGAATGGTTGTATACGTCACGGGCGCACCTGATGACGTAGGTTCCGGTACTGGACTACTCTCGCCGCCTTCTTGATCCGGATAATTTTCGGAAACCACGGTCTCTTCATTTAGTCCGCAACAATGAGGTGGACATTCATAGACAATATTAATGTCACGGTCTTCTAATTTAAAGAAGCGAACAGAGAAATTTGTACAGGGTGATCGATTTAACATGGGAACTGCACTTATCTCGTAAAAAGCCGAAGAAAATTAAATTCTGCTGAAGGTATTATATTTGTCTTGATTAGCACTGAAAATGAAGATGGAAATACGAAAAAAACCTGCACGACGCCGGGCGTAGCGACACCGCGAAAATATTTTTTTCGGCAACATACCGTTTCTGTTACGCCGTTGAAAAGATCTTTTAATTTGAAGATTGTTTTCTAAATTCAATCATTTATCGTAAAAAAATTAGTTGAAAGGTATAATAGGATTCAGTTATTCCTATTATACCTTTTAACTATTTTTTAAAAAATATTTTCGCGACCCCCAGCGTCAGGCAGATTTTTTTCGTACCTCCTCACTCATTTTGAGTGCTAATCAAGACAAATACAATGCCTTTAACACAATTTAATTCCCTTCAGCATTTTACGAGATAAACACAATTCCCTTGATAAATCGATCATAGAAAAAGGATAATTGGCAATAAAGAATTAAGAAAAAGTGATTGCGTGGATAGATTCGAAATTCTTCTTACCATGGGGATGACCTCTGGCCGCAGCGTGTCCGTGACCGTGCCTCGCTGCATGGTGCCGGCTGGAATGTCCTCTGGCAGCGTGATGGTGTCTAGCTTCGTGAGGATGACCGTGTCTTTTTTCGGAAAAATCTAGAAAACCATCTAAACAGCCATAAAAATAAATATTAGATTGTTTTTGCAATAACGTATGATGATTGCAATTCAGCAAGTGCTGAATTAAAAAAAATACTGTCTAAATATGTGTTCGATACGATGTGGCGAGAATATTAAGGGTAATGGTTGTCAAATCCGACGAAAAGCTGCAAAATGAGCGGAATCTTCCACTATTTAGGATGTAAGATGCCAAGGCTTCAGGAAACAGAGGTCTGCGAAGGGTGAATCGGCTCCGAAAAAGGCGAAAACTGTTCCATCGGCAGGAATAGTCATGGAGTTGAATTATGTTATTGTTGAATTATAAAAAAATACGCAAAATATTGAAAAATATATGAATGAGACTGGAAATGGGGTTAGAAACAATTTAAATTACTAAAAAAAAATTACATTATCTTTAGGGTAGAAAAATTTAGCACTAAATAATTATGGAAAAATGACCGACTTAAAACAATAAGTGATTTAATTTGGGCAATTGTTTGGATAGAAATTTGCGCTGAACATATATTTAAAATTTCCCTTCAAATAAAAATATATGAATTAAAAGTTGACATTTTGTATTTTATTGTTTCTTTTGTTTTCTATAACATTACAATGCGCATTATTTTAACAATTATAATTAGAGTTGACATTTTTTAAATTTCGCGGATGATTTAAGTCGGTAGTTCCGGCACTAAAGGGCATATTCGTCTGTATTACGTTAATAAATTGGCGAATATGTCCTTTATTGCCGGAACTATCAACTTAAATCATCGGCGAAATTCAAAAAAATGCCAACTCTACTTATAATTAGAAAAAATAACTTTATCAAACAGCTAAAAATAAAACTATACGATTCAATTTGAAAAGATGAAGTCATGATGTCATACGTCAAAACCGACAAACAATCTTTTTTCTTGCATAACACAAAAGAATTCTAAGATCTCCCTCTTTATATACCCTTCCGCTTTGGGTTCGGCTTTCGCAATCGATTCAGCGTATAATTTTCTATCGGAAAACGTCAAATTGGTCGACCAGAATTGCGTACCTACTGATAAAATAGACGAAGACAAGAGCGATGTCGATTTCGGGCCTCGTTCTGACACCGTTTTTGGTGGATTACAGCAATCAAAGCAAGTAATTTTCTTGCTTTGATCTACGTCGAAAGCCGCGTCTTTTGGTATATGACTCGACACGATTCGGAGCAATTTTTTATTTTGCAGTTTTCATTTACCAAATAATTTTTATATAAAACATTTTTTCGTGTTACGTACGACAGCGATTCTATAGAGTTTCAATACGCTGTAGAAATTGAGTAGTTGCTTCTTAAGAATTATTAAATTATTGTGATTCTTAAAAAATGAAAATTTATTTCCATGCTTTATTAGCGTTGTTTATGCGGTGTTTTCCAAATATAATTTGAGATTTATGCTTTTAGAAATTACGAATATGTGAATAAGGGACAATTTTAGTATATCCAACGTTGAGATCGGTGATCCTGTAAAGAATTTTAATAAACACACAATAGAACAATTCTTCCAGTGAATCAGTAATCATCAAAAATATCGCAAATCGCAATGTTACACACCATAAAGTGTTCATTAAAATCCATTAGAAGATCTATATTATAGTAAATTTCTTACCATCATCAGCACCAGCGAAAGTCGCCAGCACACTAACTAGCGCTAAAACTACAATCACCAATCCTTTCATTTCGACTTCGTTCTAAAAATATAGCAAAACTACTCTCTGCAACACCAATTTTCCCAAACGAGCAGAACTGACTTCGACTTACCTTTCTGTGCCGTTTTATACCTACCTTTTACATTCGAAATATCCTCAGTATTCCGATAATTTTTAATGGTAAAACGTGTAAATGTTTAATGGAACATCGCAAAGTATTCGTTCTGTCGCCATTGTTATTTCGAAGTTCTGCGATTTTCCAAACGTAAATAGTGCCAATTCCTAACGCGTAGACACATTTTTCGCGTTTCAACGAAGGAATTCTACATCATTCATCTTCTAATGTTGAAAATAATTCCGAACGTTCTACATAACTATAGCTAAATTGCAAATAAAATGGCGCCAGTAAATATGTATCGGATGCATATTTAATTAATTTTGTATAATCTGTGGAAATTTCAATATTTGGCTGAAAAAACTCCCAAACTGTTTTCTGACTGATTTTACGGTATATGATTGGCTCTGACAAGTTTATGATTTTTGTGTTGGAACAAAGCTAAAACTAAAGCAAGAACAACACAACGGTTGCTATGGTTACCGATCTGCATACATATTCCTCTAATTGTTAATAGTAATTCTATTTATAGAGTTCTTTATAAAAAACGCGTTCACGTAATAAATTAAAAATGACAAAGAAAAAAATTAGAGCAATAGAAAAGGACACCAAATACACATTACTGATTGTAAAAGAACGCCAATAAAATAAATACCATTAACCAGGAATGCTTACATCATATATTACTACTGAGTAATGCAAAACAATTTTCCTTCAGCACACTTAAATAAATACATATTTTGAATGCATACGTCCTTATGTAACGACATTACCAATAAGTCAATTTTAAAATTTCGATATTTTTTCCAACGAAACGCGAAAATAACATGTTATCTGTGCATCGTATTTATTTTAAATCGAAAAATAAAAAACTGAATATATATAAAAACAAATAAATGATAATACATTGCGATTTTGAATATTTTTTTGTTTAAAAACAGTGATTTGGTTATTGAATAATTTCATATTTAAACAAGCCAGCGACATCTCTCAGTTCTTTCCTGAATTATTCAATAAACTTGGTTGATAAATTAGATATGATATATGCATAATGCAATCCGTTTGAAATCAGGTTTCAAATAAACACAAAAATGAACTGTAAATTGTAAAAAAGTCCTTAATTTTTCGTTATGAAATAAACTGCGAAAAGTGTTCATTATAAATAAAAGAAATCTCAATTATTTTATCTACTAAATAATAAAGTAAATATAATAAAAAATAATTAGAACTTTCTAAATTTGAACGATGGCTCGATGTTAAGTACATAATTGGGTCAAATACTCGTATTTTATTGCCTTAAGATTAAGACTAATTCTAAAAAATAGCTTGATGTTTACAGGTATGTACTACTATTTTTTTTCCTTTTTGCATTTGCTTTAGTATTGTAATTTAAAAGTAGGTTACTCACTAAAAATTTTCATTGTAGATCCAATATGATTTCATCCGTTTTCAATACATCATTTCTAACCAACTTAATCTTATCAATACTAACATTCATCCTCTATTACAAATGGTGCTTTTTGTATTGGCAAAGGAAGAATGTTCCAACTCCAAAACCACGATTCTTCTTTGGACATTCCCAAAATCCACTTGCTCGCACATCAACAAGTTTCGAGCATATCAAAACAATTTATGATCGAATGAGAGCTGACAAACATGATTACTGTGGTATTTATGTTTTTACACGACCATTCTTCATGCCTCTGAGCCCCGACCATATCAAAGACATTATGTTGAAGGATTTCGCTCATTTCGTTGATCGTGGTATGTACTTCAATGAACGAGATGATCCATTGAGCGTGCATTTGTTAAGCTTAGAAGGACAAAAGTGGAGGAGTCTGAGGGCAAAATTAACACCAACATTTTCATCGAGTAAGATGAAAATGATGTTTAGTACATTGCTCAATTGCGGAAATCAAATGCTGGGATCCATGGGGAGACTAAGCGAAAACCCGTTACAAATCAAAGAAATATGCGCTTGTTACGCCACAGATATTATAGGATCGTGTGCTTTTGGTGTAGATTGTAACAGCTTTGCTGAAACGGAATCCGAGTTTAGGAAATATGGGAGGAAAGCATTGGACCTATCGGTAGCCACCCTATTACGTGTCTCATTCACTATGATCATGGGTAATACAGCAAAGAAACTACGTATCAAATTAACTGATCCGCAAGTATCCAAGTTTTTCATGAACGTCATAAAAACTACATTAAAGCATCGCAAAGAGAATCAAATTGAGCGTAATGATTTTCTGCAATTGCTCATCGATCTTAAAGAAAAAGACCTGTTAAATACCAGAGAGGTAGCGGCACAGGCATACTTATTCTTTTTGGCAGGTTTTGAGACATCCAGTACAACTATGGCATTCTGCATGCTCGAATTAGCAAAGAATGAAGGCATACAAGATAAAGTCAGAGAAGAGATTTTCCAGGTGTTTGATAAATACGATGGAAAATTAACATACGACTCTTTAACGGAGATGAAATATATAGGGCAAGTTATAGACGGTAAGGCGCAAGCTAAATATAATTTACTTGACGATAAATATGACCATCCTAGAAACATTACGATTATATCCATCCGCACCGTTCATATCAAGGATTTGCACGAAAGACTACAAAATCCACAACAGCAACGTTGTAATTGAAAAGGGCACAAGGGTATTTTTACCAATCTATGCCTTGCATAAAGACCCTGAATATTACCCGAATCCTGATAGGTTCAATCCGGATAGATTTAATAAGAAAAACAAGTCAGAAAGGCATCCTTTCGTGTACTTACCATTCGGCGAAGGTCCTAGAGTTTGTATTGGTATGTTATTCAACTAAAATCCTTATTTTTAATTCATTAAAGTTTGGCACCTTCTTTTAGGGCAAAGGTTCGGGTTAATGCAAGTCAAAATCGGCCTGGCCATTCTACTTAAGAATTATAAATTTATGGTTAATCCCAGGACGAAGTTGCCTGTTGAATTTGAACGTTATAGCTTTTTATTGAAGGTAAAAGGCGACATATGGTTGGATGCTATTAAATTATAATTAAAACTCAGTTATATAATTGTATCTTTCATTGTTTTTCTATTGATTGCAAAAAAAAGTTAAATAAATACCTTTTGTATATATGTTGTTGAAATTGTTTTAATTCGGATTCAGAAACATACGGCGTCATCTTGCGGAAATTACGAAAATTTATAATGATATACTTAATGTGATTTGAGAGCCTGCCGTCAGATGGCAGGAGTA
Organism: Dynastes maya; assembly: GCA_029619315.2. Lineage (NCBI taxonomy): Eukaryota > Metazoa > Arthropoda > Insecta > Coleoptera > Scarabaeidae > Dynastes > Dynastes maya. The sequence goes on from JAROYE020000014.1 coordinate 14,187,185, forward strand.
TACTATGCTTTAATTTCTTTTTATAATATGAAATTAAATTTTGAGAAAAATTGACATAATAATATTAGGTAGAAATAACGAGCGTGCAAATAAATTTCACCTCAAAGTATACTATGGATATATGGAAGTGTGTCTGTTACCTTTTCTTAATAGACTTGGTTATGTTTTAAATGATGTATTGCCGTTGAAGTACTTTTTACTTTATCCATCGCGTACTTCGACGGGAAATTTATTTATTTATAGGCAGATTCATTATAAAGAAAAAAATCATAAATAATAAGATAGCAAATTTAGTGTGAAGACAATGTCAGCAATATTGCGTAAAGGCTGTTTTACACAATTCCTTCGCGCCGCATTTTTTACATATTTACATGTTGCAATAAATTACGAAAACTGTGCTTCTATAAAAAGTTAAGGGCATGAAATGTATACAACTAAAATTTAGTAAACCTACTAAAAAGTCCACTAACTACTAAATTAAAAGTTTATTACAAAATAAAATGTTATTCTACTAAGTTGGTGATACTGCACATACAGATTCATTACTGGATTATAAAAACAACACTCCATAAATTTAGTTAATGATATTCTCAATACAATTTCAAAATGAATTCGAACCTATTGAAAATAATAAAATCCTTTAAATTAACTCCAGCAATCTAGCTGAACATAAAATAGCGTATTGTAGGCTTGAAAAGACAATAGCCTATTACGCCTTAATTGATATGAAATTAATAGGATGCACAAATTATAATTACCAAGAAATCGCCTCAATGGAAACGTCTGAATTTTAGCCTTAAATTAACAATTCACCGTTCGTAATATAATCTCGACATTTTTCTTGCCCTAATCATACTCAATTATGTTGTAATCAATATTCTTTGGAATGGAAGGTATGTATACAATGGCTCAATTATTTCTTCTATTTTTTAATTTAATTCTAGTTAAATGGACTAAATGGTTATTATACATCATTCTCTTAAAATTGTCCGTCATTTTTACTAGCAAAATTCTGCGCAGCAACGACAAACTTGCCAATAGATTATACAGCGTACTCGATACGAAAGAAAAGAATATAATTTTCTCGTCGATAAACTTGCACGCTACCTTATCAATAGCGTGTGAAGGCTCGGCCGGTAATACGACAACCGTCTTAGAAAGTGTTCTCGAATTACCCGCCAAGAAATACGTATCAACTCAGTATAAAGACGCTTTGAACGTTCTTCTTAAAGAAGACAATGCAAAAAATGTAACGTTACGAATCGCTAACAAAATTTATATTGCAAAAGTGTTTCAACTAAGTGATGGGTTTAAAAGTGTGGTAAAAAAAGTGTTAAATATTGTTACACTTTTAAGAAAACACTCTTATTCTTTTTATATTTACTGTATATTCTTTTACCAATACATCATTTTATTACATTTGTCTTACAGCTATTATATTCTACTTATACCTTTTTTTTACACCTATATTTTTTTTCCGCGCTGCTAGCGCCATCTAACTTACAAAGAGAATGTCGCTCACCTAACACTCTTCCTCGACAGTCTCCTTGTGATAAATACCCAACTCGGCTACAGCTAATTTAAAAGATCTTTTGGGTAATGGTTTTGTTAACATATCTGCTTGTTGCTTTTGAGTAGAAATATATTCTATTTGAATGATACCCTCTGCTGCCTTTTGTTTTACAAAGTTAAACTTTACATCCATGTGCTTTAATCGTTTTTGATCAGAGTTTTTAATTGATTTAATTACACTTTGATTGTCTTCATACATTGTTATTACTCCAACATTGACATTTAGGTCTAGCATTACCTTTTTGATCCAACATGCCTCAGCAGTAGCTTCACATAATGAGACAAGTTCCGCTTCTGTTGTGCTTAATGCAACAGTTGCCTGTTTCTTGGATTTCCATATAACTGTATTACTAAATACTTTAAATAAATAGCCTGTAGTTGATTTTCGGTCGCTACTTCTCGCCCAATCGGCATCTGCATATCCTATTAGAGGTTCGCTTAAACAATCTTTCTTATATAGTAACTGAAAATCAACTGTGGCTTTAACATATCGTAAAACTCTTTTGAGTGCTATCCACAATTGAGCACTTGGTTTTGATTGAAACCTACTAAGATAATATACTGAATTAGCTAAATCTGGTCTTGACCCTACCGTTGCATACATCAGTGAACCTATCAAAGATCTACATTGTTTTTCATATGCTATATCAACAGTACAATTTTCATCAATTGTGAAGTTTGCATCCATAGGTGACTCTACACATTTACAATCTTTCATACCAAAACATTTTAGAACATTTCGCAGATATTTTGACTGATTAATGAGAATACTATTTTGTTGTTTAGTGATTGCTATGCCAAGATAAGTTAGATTGTCATTTCCCATATCTTTCATCCTAAATTTTGTAGATAAAATTCTTTTTACTTCCTCTACCTTTTGTAAATCAGCTCCTAATATTAATAAATCATCGACATATAACAACAAATATAAATCCTTTTTGTAATATAAGCAAAAATCATTTTCTGATCTTTGAAATCCATACTTTGTGATAGTACCTGTAAAACATTCATACCAGTATCTTGGTGACTTTCTCAAACCATAAAGTGACTTTGTTAGTTTCAAAACATGGCCATTTGATACTGTTACCCTGGTGGTGGTGTTAAGAATACTTCTTCATTTATTTTTCCATATAAAAATGCCCCTTTGACATCCATTTGATGGATATGATAATTTCGCTGAACAGCTACTGACAACATAATTCTTAGAGTTTGTAGTCTTAATACTGGTGAATACACATCGTCAAAAATTTCTTGCTGCTGAAATCCTCGAACTACTAGCCTTGCTTTTAGTATTGTTTTATCATCATAGCCTTTTCTTGTAAAAACCCATTTTGTATCTATCAATTTTACATCCTTTGGTTTTGGTACGCTTATCCATGTTTCACTTTCTCGAAGTACCTCGATTTCTTCTTGTACTGCTTTCATCCATTCCCTCTTATCTTCTCTTGACTCAATTTCCTCATAATTCCTCGGTATATCATCTGTTTGTCCTGCGTATAAAGCAAACATTGCATCATTTTCTTCGTCCTCCAAATCCAGAATATAATCTTTCTGCCACTTTGGCTTATTTATCTTTCTTCTGCTTGCATCTTCGCCTTCTCCTTTTTGTTTTACTTGTTCATCATTGATTTCTTCAATATTTCTCAATTCTTTATTTTCTTGTTTTCTAGCTACTACTTTTCTCATATTACCATTTTCATTTTCCTTAATGTGAAACTCCTCCCCTAACCTTCCATTTTGAGTTTTCTTCTTCTTGCTCATCATTTTCTCCAATAAGTCTGAATGTTTCTTCCTTTTCTGTTTTTTCGAACTCACTCTCTTCCTCTTCCTTTCTTTTCTCATTGAATATGACATTTCTTGCAATAATAACTTCTTGTTTCTGTTCATCCCATAGTTTATATCCTCCTGTACAGTATCCTAACATTATCATCTTCTTTCCTTTAGCATCAAATTTCTTTCTTAGTTCCTTTGGTACATGATTATAGGCAATACTACCAAATACTCTCATGTGTCTTACATTTGGTTTTCTTCCTTCCCATTCTTCGCTAGGCGTCTTTTCCTTCCCTGCTGTTGGGCTTCTATTGGTTACATACGCAGAGTAGTTATACAGCTTCTCCCCAGAATTGTTTTGACATTTTCGATTCTATCAAAATTGTGCGTGCCTTATCTACCAGTGTCCTATTCATCCTTTCTGCTACTCCATTCATTTCAGGATTGTAAGCAACTGTGTATTGTAACTGAATTCCTTTTTCATCACAACACCTTTGAAATTCTTTCGAAACATATTCTCTACCATTATCTGATCTAAGCTTTAATAAATTTGTATTAAAATGAGTAGTTGCATAGTTATAGTACTTTTTAAATTTCTCAAAGACTTCAGATTTTTCTTTTATTAAATAAGTTACAACAAAATGTGTATAGTCATCTATAAATGTTACAAAATAATTACAATTATCCCATGTTGGTGGGTTTATTGGTCCACAAACATCTGTATGTACTAATTCCAATGGTTTACTTGCTCTGTGGCCTTTGTTATTAAATGGTTGTCTTGTTATTTTCCCTAATATACAATTTTCACACAATATTTGTTCGTTCTTACATTTGTGAATATCGGATAAAACCCTCCACTAAATTCTTTTGTGTCAACACTTTAAGACTATTATAATTTAGGTGTCCAAACCGCCTATGCCACAACTGTAATGTTTCTCTATTATTTTCTGATACTAATTACTTTCAAAATCTCTTATCAATGAATTTACTGAGTATAACGATCCATCTCTATAACCTAATATAACTAATTCACCAAATTTATCATAAACATTTACATTGTTTTCCTTAAATACTACTTTATATCCCTTACTACTTATTTTTGATACTGACATTAAATTTTTCCTTAAATCCGGAACATAATAAACATCGGTTATTGTTACAAAACTAGGCTTATTGTAAACAAAAAATTTTACCTTGAGATTTCCAACACCTACGGCTTCTAAATTTATTCCATTTTTTGCCACATTGATCCTTCTTGGGGTTTTTAGTTCTACATATTCATTAAAAAAGTCCTTCGTATTAATCAGGTGGTCTGATGAACCCGAATCCAGAAACCACACCAAATTGCTATCCTCTATATTATTCTTACCTGTCTCACCACATAGAAATGCTTGATCTTCTAGTTCATTACTCTCTGCTAACATGGACCTGTCTTCTTGTTGGTGAAACTTAGGCTTTTGATTTCCTCGAGTGTTGATTGTGCCTCGACTGGAACTTCTGCCACGATTGAAACCTCTGCCTCGCCTGAAATCTCTTCCTTGATTGTACCCTCTTCCTCGAGTGAAACCCTGTCCAGGTTCTCGACCATGTCCTTGCCTATATCCTGAGGTGCTTTGTGTTGTGCATTGATACTGCTTATGTCCTTTCTTTCCACATGTGTACAAAAAAAAGGAACTTTCTACCTTTTCTGTATTTTGGTTATGCAATTTCTTTCTTTTCTCTTCTTCACCTAGTAATCTATTCTTCACAAACTCCAGTTTTATGTCTTCTATGGTTTCCAGCACAGTGATAATATTTTCATAACTCCTGGGCATTGATAATAAAATATAATTCACTTTTTCTTCGTTACTTAATTCATTTCCTGCATCCTTTAATTGAGAAAACATTTCTTCCATCGTGACAAAATGTTCTATTAGTGGTTTGCTCTCCAAATATTTTTCTTCCGATAGCTTTCTCCTTAAGTATATACGACTTCTTACGCCTTTTGCCTTGAAATTTGCTTCTAAATTTTTAAACATATCATACGCCGTTTCTTTTTTTAAATATTCTAAATGAGTATCTGCCACACCGCTAATAATGATTGCCTGAGCTTTTGCTTCTAGCAATTCTTTACCATCCTCTTCTGAAAACTGTTGCTCCTCTATGGCCTTGAGTACTCCTGCTTCCCTCAGTATCGCTTTTATCCGGAACGACCATGTATCGAAATTTTCTCCCGCAAACGGTACAATGGCAAATTTTTCCTTTGAGATCATATTTTTAATGTTTACCAGCACTTTTTAACCGTTTTTCGTTGGCGTCGTTTTTTTTCCTCTCGAAGGAAAACCAAAAAATGGACGATGTACTTAACCTGTTTTTTTTTTTTTACAATTTTTTTTATTTTTCTTTATTTATTTAACCAATCTTGTATATTTTGGCGGCCTGGGCCCATAACCCTGTTGAATATTGTTACACTTTTAAGAAAACACTCTTATTCTTTTTATATTTACTGTATATTCTTTTACCAATACATCATTTTATTACATTTGTCTTACAGCTATTATATTCTACTTATACCTTTTTTTTACACCTATATTTTTTTCCGCGCTGCTAGCGCCATCTAACTTACAAAGAGAATGTCGCTCACCTAACAAAAAGATTATCTGGCCGAAATTTCTAACCTAGATCTGTCAAACTCGATAAAAACCGCCGTTGAAATTGATAAGTGGTTACAGAACCGTACTGGGAATAAAATCAAACGATTAAACGATCCATTTCTTTTAAAAAATGAAAAGAAAGCTTCGCTTTTAATGGCCGTAAACGCTGTCTATTTCAAAGGTAATTGGGTACCTGAAAACGCGTTTATCCCAACCAAAACCAAGCGAATGCCGTTTTATCAAAATTCTTCGCGCACCGTTCGCTGTTGGATGATGTCAAGGAAGGGAAAATTTCTATACTGGGCCAGCGAAAGCTTAGACGCTGCCTTCTTGAAGTTGGATTACGATGACGATCGTTTCTCGATGGTAATAGCCGTACCCCAACGTAAAGGTGGTATCGACGAATTAGAAACGAAACTGGCCGACAGGGACCTATCAATTCTAATCAATCGATTTTTTCCGACTGTTATGAACGTTCATATTCCGAAGTTTAAACTCGAGACGACGCTCAACATGAAATCGCCCTTACAACAGGTATAATTCGTATACAATCCAATGATTTTGTATGTTTAGTACATAGATGTACAAATTTGCAACTGCGAAAACGTTTGCAACGCATTGTATTTAGCAAAAGTAAGCGTACCTACAGTAATGGAAATGAGCGCGAACGAGAAAGAACTCGACACCAAAAAGTAACACAGGGTAAAAATAAAGTACAAATGGCGGCCGACACTAACAGCTGATCGATTAACAATATTAGTACATTTGCACCGTATATATAAATTATATAGAATAATGCTTCTACAGTCGCTACAGTACGATATATGAAAAAATATTTTATATAAAAGTTTTATATACAGACCCTAGAATGTTGCCAATACGTATTATTAGGCGTTCTACTGAATAGGTATTGAATTTCGTTCATGCAACGCGTAGCCTTCGCCCACGATCATCAAACTTGAACGTATTTTGGTACAATCGGCGCTCTTTAGTCTGAAATTCGTTTTTATTACAACGTTTTTCGTTTTTCACAGATCGGATTATCAAATATATTCGCCGACGATGCAAATTTTTCCGAAATGATCAAAGACCAAAGGGCAAAACTAAAGATTACCGAAATCAAACAAAAGGTCGTCTACGAAGTGGACGAAGGCTACAGCGATACTAATAATTCAATCAGTAAGTGGCTAACTGTCGTAATCCGTTCTTTTTTGTTTTTTTTTTAATTTGCAGACTCGGATTTTAAATCTTACGTACCGCCACGGTCGTTTATTGCGAATCATCCTTTCATAGTTTTCTTAACGGCTAAACTGGATATCCAAGAAGACTGTCGTCATTGGGATACCGTCTTGCTGATGGGTAAAGTTTCTTCGCCGAAGGAAGCGTAAGAAATGAGAAGAAAACAAATTTGTACATAGTCATCAAACTGTAGGGTTTGAATATTCATACAAATAAAGAATTAATCACTTGTGGCGTCGTCCATCTTTAACCTAGCCATCAAAATTATTGGAGTTTAATTTGAGCATTAATCAACCAGTTTTATAGTTACGAGTACTCCGTTACTCCCTCCTAATAGCTAAATTTAATTTAAATTGAATTATAATGATGAAGAACAATGTAAAAACCTTCTCGTATCGAAAGTTGTCCGGTATCTCTCTAGCAATGTGCGGCGAAGCGTTATCTTGCATAAAAGTGAAATTGTATCGATGCGATCTATGTACTATATATATACACCTAAAAAGGACAGAAAAACTAGAACAGCATGTAATAAGTGCAAGCAATGTATGTATGAAGAACATTCTGTAATTTTATGTAATATTTGTAATGACTAATGAAAAGTATTAGTTATCGAAACGTAAAAGCCATCACCTATCCACCATACATGGACTCAGGTTTCGATGTTTACATCTCGAAAGCAACATTTGTGAACTAACTTTTGCCGTTATCGGCGTTTCAATTGTATTAACGGTTTCAGCGGAAGTGAAGCCAACTTTCTTATTTCAAATAGTACACCTGTATACCTTAACGTTTTTAGAAAGGTTATCGAAAAGCAAATCTAACGATACCACATACATTATATACCTTAACTTAAGAAGTATGACGATATGCAGCAATAAAGGTTTTGGTAATCTTTTCTTGTTGTTACGCAAAGCTGGCTAGGAAAGAACGCCAAAGTATTTCTTGTGACGCCAGACTGAGCTAAAGAGTTCGTAGCTAAGCAAAGTAATCATTACAATTGCCAAACTGTCAAATCTCAATTCCAAAACCTATAGTATATTGTTACTATATCTCGCATTTTTCATACGTTCCTTCTTTCTTTGTTTCTCTTTTATTATTTTCTCTCATTTCAACTTGTTTTGTTAATTGTCGTTTCTCCATTACTTTATCGAACTTTATTGCAATTAATTAATTATGGTAACTTTGCAGTCATGGATTGGGCTTCTTCACAGGCGGCAGATTTCTTTGACGGCGGAATTAAAAAACTTGTGCGGTATGACGAATGTTTGAACAAAAATGGAAATTATGTAGAGAAGTAGATAAAAGTATGTAGAATATGGAAAAAAATATATTTTAATGATATTTACAGTATTTTTCTTCTTATTAAAAAACGGACCTTATTTAAAAAATACCCCTGCAATTAGAAATAGATACATGATATTTAATTGTAGGTTTACGTACAATGAGGGAACGATGATATAAATCTTAAAAAAGTTTATCAAGTCAAAATACATGTATTTAACAAAGTATGTTTCTCAAGAAATCCTTTCTATCTAATGTGCACAATTAGTAAGTAAAACATTGTTTAATTGAAACTGATAACGTTTCTGCTACAATTTTTCTCTTACCAACTTAAATCGCGTTAAATTACGTACGCTTTTGTGCTTGAGTGTATGTCTTTTCTCAAAACTCAATATGCGTTTGAAACTGTCCAACAGGAAAAACACGTTATTTCTCGACTTTAAATGAAACGACGTCACCTATGTAATATTTGTGCGTAAATGCCTATGCCTGCTCTAATTACTCGTTAATCTTATCAATCGTATAAAGAATAAGGTGTACATAGGTTAGTTTACGTTACTTATGTTAGTCGCTAAATATCAGCTTGGAAAAGAAGTAGGTACAACCTACCTAAAAAGTAACCAGCGGCCTTCTCGAATGTTTTACTTATTTATTTCATCTCTCTTGCATTGTGCGAATCGAAAATGATAACAAGCGGTAAGTATCTTCATCACTCACATATTAAATCTTACTTACTTCTTGATTAAAGTACCTTTCTGTTAATTTTACGAAAAAAAATTGGAATAATATCGCATTCGTGTCAAAACATTGTACACTCTGTTTCAAAGTAAGCCAGCACTATTGTCGTCTTCCTTGTTTTCAGAGCTATAAAGTTGGTTAAATTACTGAAGTTTGATTGTAAAGATTAAGACAGAAAACACAATTGAATATCGAATTTTAATGATATTAGTTAAAAATTATTTTTTCGTAATAGAACATCCTCTATATTATCAACTCAAATGAAAAAGTATCCAATTCAATTTAAAAAATGTTACGTACACCCTACCGTTAACCATCAATACTAGAAGGACTGACAGCTCTTCGATGACGTCGCGCTATTTAGATGATGTATGGCCATGCGCGATATCAGCCTAAGCAGGAAAGGAATCATTTTTTTGCATTCCTTTTTTAAATTTTGAAGGGCTTTCGGCTTAAAGAGGATGCCAGTCGTCAACTGAGCCCTTCTTCGTATCCCATTCGATTTTATTTTGGAAAAATGAACTTTCAAAGCAAAAACCAAACGCGTAACCGAGCACCGTTTTCGTGAAAGATGTATTTGTGGTTGGTATTTAATCGATTAATTATTATTATTTGTAATTGTACATGTATTTGGACGAAATCAAGGTTGAAACGATACAGTAATTGCAATTTTTTTCGAAATTTTGTTCAATTTCACCAGAAAATTTACGACATGCTATTTAACCAGGGTCTTTAATTTCCTCTTATGTGGTGTTTTACCTAATCTATCTTTCCTATTATGGGGTGTTTTATCTAATCTATCATTACATTACCCACAATAATTTTTAAGTAGGATATTTGTAGAACAAGTTGTTATAATTGTTGCATTACTTCCAAAATGGCTACGTTCGATGATATAATTTAAAATATATTGCATTAAAACAGAATGTTTAATACACACACATTTAAAAATATCTCTTCGTGTTCAAAAATAATTTTGTTAAATATAACGTAAGAATATAAAACTATTTGAACAATAACACCTTCACGTTTTCTGTCAAATACAACGGACAGTTAGGGAATTGAGTTGGAATAGCATCTTTTTTAAGCCTAGGATATTTTAAACTTACAGTTATAGTTTCAACGGTCCTTGAATCTGTAGCTGTTGAAAAATAAATAATATCTTCTTTTACAAAATGTAACTCACAAACAAAACATACAAAACAGCCGACGCCAAAAGGTTTTATCGCTTATACAACAGTAGAAAAACATTACAGGTATCACCAACAAAGTACGGAAATATCACTACACAGTATTTTTTTTTAATGAAACCAATATAATTTGGATAAACTAATTCAAAACGTAAGAAATGATTTGGTCGTGCGAATGTCCGATGGCTGATTGACGACCTACTGCAAATTACGTCACAGCCTGCTGACGTCAAAAGTTATGTATATCGGAGGTAACGTCTTAACTTACCCTGTAGACTTCTCGCAGTAGCAGGACAAGATGGATTTTAAAGAGAAGATTGTGAATAATTGAGATTGATTTCATAATAAATTTAAATTATTGGCTTTTAAGTGCTATTTTCTTTTTATTTCAATATTTACTAAATATACCCAACCACTGCGATACTTACGATTTTTCTCTGAGAGAACAATATATTCATGATTCATCTATTACAATACGTTTATTTGCTGCGTGAGTAATAAAAATTCTTTGTTTTCAGTCAAAATATGGACTTATTGCCTATTATTTTTCGCTGCTTACGGATCAGAAATTGGAAACGGCATAAACAGCTTCGGAAACAAGTTGTACCACGTCACGTCGTCCGATTACGACAATTTCGCTTTCTCACCGTTCTCAATACATTCCGTTTTATCTCTAGTCCATCAAGGAGCCGCCGATAAGACCGCTCTCAGCTTCAGAAGAATCTTAAACTTACCGGAAGGACAAAACAATACAGCTAAAATGTATAAAATTTTAATAGATTACGTCTTACGTTCGCCTTTTGTCGATATCTTAATCGCGAATAAGATCTACTTAAAGGACGGTTATCGAATGAAGAGCGATTTTAGATACACTGCTGAGAACTTCTTCGGAACAGAAGTCGAGAATGTCGATTTCAGGCGAAATGATTTCGCCGTTGCGCTTATCAACAGTTGGGTCGGTCGGAAAACGCGAAATCGAATCACCCAGTTAATCAAACCTAACGATTTAGATCCCTGGGCTACGCGGGCTGTACTACTCAACGCCGTCTATTTCAAAGGTAATTGGTCGTTGCCTTTCAATGATTATTTTACGCGAGAGCAGATATTCCACGTGTCAGACACGGAAAGTGTAAAATGCCAGATGATGTACAACGAAGACGATTTCGAGTACGGCGAAATTCGAAGGTTACGATCGAAAGTGCTCAAATTGAGGTACAAAGACGATAGATTCAGCATGGTTATCGTCTTACCCGAGCCCGAAATCGATCTGAACGCGCTCGAACAACGATTGTTTCATATTGACGTGTCGACTATGGATACGCAACCGAGGAAGGTCGCCGTCTTTCTGCCGAAATTTAAAATCGAAACCGTCTTGCATCTAGAAGAGCCGTTAAAGCAGGTAATTGCGTTTTGTTTTATCCTCTAATACCTTGCTATGACGAATGAGACAGGATTTTAAACAAAATTTACCAATCAATCGCCGTCAATAGGGGGACAGGAGCCTCTTTTACAAATTACCTAGTAGCATAAAAGATTCTTTAGTGCAGTGAATAAACAGTAAATCGATCACTGTTGTCACTCAATGTATGTACATACGTACAAACGAGGATAATCCGAAAAGCTTAGTCGATGGAACAGTCTTCGCCCTTTTCGGATCCGAATCACCTTCCGCAGTCCACTGTTTCGATTGTACCTTGGCATCAGGAGTGTACTGGCGTATCTAAGTTTTATCTACAGTTATTAATCGCAACTTATTTCGCTTAAACTGTTTTAACGGGGCTTTCTTTGGAAAGGTTCATTCGAATACGTTTTTTGTCTTGAATGAGCAAACGCCGCGTTAGAATTTCTTGTGAACCCGCTAAATTGGCAACCCTGTCTGAAATTAGTGTCTAAATAATTTCATAGTCAACTTAGAAGTGGTTGTGAAATTTATAATTGTTTTAGTCCTGGATCTTAATATAAAACTGAAAGTGCCATAGTCCGATCGTTAAAAGAGTTTTGTTCTGTGTTATAGATTGGCCTTGCGAATATATTCTCCAGTAACGCGAATTTTTCAAACATGATCGCGTCTGATGAAAACTTCCCAATCAGAAAGGTGATCCAAAAGGTTTTCATTGAGGTGAGCGAGGAAGGTACAGAAGCAGCCGCAGCTACAGGTAAAAGATACGTTTTTATGTTGGAAACCTACCGCATACTATATTCTTCGTATTCGTAGCGCTTGAAGTTGTGCAACTATCTCTAGGACCGCCCGTACCGCTATTTAAGGCAAATCGTCCGTTCATGTTCTACATAATCGTTGATGAATCAAATGGAAAATGCGTCAGCTGCAGTACTGTATTATTTATGGGAAAAGTTGTTCGTCCAAAGTTCTCTTAAAAGATAGCCATAAAATTGATTTTTGTTTAACTTATCTGTTGTACGTCATCATTTCTATCCATACGAATCAAATGTCAAAATAAATATTTAATGAGACAACGCCCAAGATCGAAAATATAGAAGTATTATAATATATTTTCTGCGAATATTATATATGATTGCGGGTTTTCGTTAATATTACAACCTGATTAATTAATTTTTTTTTAAATTCCTGTGTCTAAAGTGGATTGCTACTTAGAATATCCTGAGTGGAAATTGAAAAGCGTATTAGAATTTAATAATGTTTCACTATATACCCCTGCTTTTCGTGGACGACGATTGATTAAAATCATTCGTTAAAAGTACTATGGGTAGTAGAAAGTAATTGATCCATGGCCAACTTGAAAATATTTTCAAGACGGTTACTTTACTGGTTATATCGGACGTTAGCACCAACTTCCTTAATTTAAATCAATTAGCTTAAGTCTAAGAGGCTTAATTAGAGGAAAATTTGAAAAATGCAATGGTTTTAATACACCAACGAAATTATCAATTGAAATTATTTACTTTGTCAAGTTATTAGTAGAGGAAACTTATTCGTTTTATCGTTTCGAACAAGAAGAAGCAATAATTTCTGCAGCCGATTTGCGATAGTTTGATCAGAGGTTAATTTAACTGCACGAACGCTTCTTTTACAATTATCAGGCGATATATGTATAAGTTACAAGCGTATTTAATAGACTTAAGAGAGAAAATATACTCAAATATGAAGATGAAAACAATAGATATATATCTTACATTCAAATATTACAAAAAGAGGTAAGCGAAAACAGAAATAAACGCGAAACGTTTAGACAGAATTACAAATTTATCACAATCTTAAAGGAACTGTTAATTCCCAACAAAACCACTGACACGAATAAAACACGCGTGTAGTGTGAACATATACAAAAAAAAACCTATAATACAACTTTTCACTTCACAGTACAACAATGCACATGCGCCTGATGGATCACTGGACGATAATCTTCAAACTGGAGCAACTATCAGCAAACGGTTAGAAATTAATTTGAAAATCTGCACGAACGTCAAATTACGTCAAGCTAGTAGTCGACGAGTTTGGCGTTTTAACTGCACGAACACTATTTTTGTAATGCGCATGCTCTAATGATTTCAAACGATTTTAAATCGCTGCAGAAACAAATCTAATACGAGCAATTGCTTTAAGAAATATTTTAGTTTATTTTCCAACTTACAATTAGTTAAGTTATTTGTTTTCATGTTTTTTATTTAATTTATGTATTTATTATAATATCTTCAAAACTATGAATGAGAAACTTGCATATTATGGAGAGTTTACTGAAAAGCTTATTTACTTTTGTATCTAAACCCGTAAAAATGCATATACGATGTTCTATTCAAAATAATAGCCTTGTTGCAATTTCCAATCAAACCGGATACCGCGTTATATTCAAAAAATGCTAAACCAAAATTATAAGTTGACGTGTCAGAGTATTTTTACTCCTTAAAATTCGCTATGATGTTGTTGAATTTATGCTTTTCATAGTTAGTTACGAGTTACTTACTATGGGTATATTCATAAGGTATTTTTACTTCAAAGAAACATTCTAATTTATTACTGGTAATTTACAGATCTGTAAATTCAAATGACGTACGTATGAATGAAAGTGTATCGTATTTATATTCCCCGGAATATACAGCCATTCCCTAACAATAAACAATTACTCTGTATACGACATATGATACATCTCAGAAAATACATTCGTATAATTATTACACAGCGATAACTTCTGCGATATTGTTTGATATGTGTATATAAACATAACGCAAAATACCAACAGCAAGTATTATTTGGTCAAGTGTTTCCTCCGTTGGTTGTGTTGCTTTCTGCTCTTTACTGATTAACTTATAGTCAATCACATCTCTACGGACACTATGGGTAAGTTTCTTTTTAACTATATTCCATTTTTTGCTACTTTCGACAATACTTATTATTATGTATATAATTAAATTCTAAAATGTCATATGGTAATTCTTAATTTGTAAATAGTAAAAGATATATGTATGTATAACGTTAGTCCGGCCAGCCGAAATTTAAATCGGTCATTTTTGATATTACATAACAATAAATGATATCTAGGGCAATTAGGTCATACTTATAAATCAACCGGAATGTTTTTAACTTTAATAAGCACATTACCATCTATCACAGTATAGCTACACCATCATTGTACAGCAGCTGCTGATTTTTGGACAAACGAGAGTGAATTTTGCAAAATTCAACGGGAAAAGTCAAATTGACACTTACGACAACGTTAATAACGTAAACTCTGCCATCTATATATCACGTTCTTAGGGCGATACGAATTTATATATTATTAAATATCGTTCGATATTAACCTTCAATACTTGTGGTTAACAATGAGTATCTTTTCCACGGTTTTTCCTAGCCAAAGCAATAGGGCAAAGTGATATCTACCACTTAGCGTATTATCGCTTGTTTTTCTGAGTATTACTTGAAATCCCACAAAGTTAATTGTTTACTATTATTAAGAATATCCGTAAACAAACTCTGTAACATTCAGTTCCCGTCGATATTTTAGAAAAATAACCAAGTTTAGATCATGAAATTCCAGGTAATTATTACGCACCACTCCGAGACTAAGAAATTATATCCTAAACGTCGTCGGAAGTATACAGAATTTTGCTTTTTAAACGGAACATATTGCAGATTATTGCGTTTTTGGATTGCAATCTGCAATTCATTTCAACTCCCTTCATTTCCCGTAGTTTATTTCTTAAGATAATTTGAGATTTTTGCGAAATGCGGTTGTTTCTTAAGAATAGTAAACGTTACAAGGATTGCCGAATGCGGCTGATTTGCTTCCTCGAAGTCAACTTGCTCGTTCCATTACTTTTTGTTTCCATTCATCATGAATGTCAAAATGCATCTTTTTCAGAACTTTCGCAATTAAATTGAAAAACACATGGGCAATAATAAAGCAAAAAACAAACTAGTCCTGTATATGGTGGTATACCAAAAGCACTATTTTAAGATAGTACTCTGAGCGGCAAAATTATGGAATAAATTCATTAAATTTGAAGCAATTTGTTATTGGAAGAAATCCTCCGAAAGGTCGATTTTATTTTTTTTAAGCAAACATTTTTGGATCGTTGTTAAGTTTCTCCCACTGTTGGTTTTCAAATAATGACGTCGACGACAGTTTTTTTAAATGACAACTCACGATTTCTTTTTTATTTTGTTAAATCATTTCATTGTCTAAATGCTAGGCATCGAAAATTTTCGAATAAAAGTTATTTAAAGAATGGAAAACATAAATTTTATTATTAACAAAAGGCAAAGCAAAAAGTAAAGATAAGCTTTAGCAGATCAACTAGGTATTAATCAAAAATACAGAACAATCACTTTTATCATATACTGCCATATACCAAATACCCGCTATCCTTAAAAAAAATTAAATTAACTAACTATGGATCACTTATTAATTCTTGTTGGATGCGATGATAAAACTAGAGCTCAGCAAGATGTGCGCAAATCGTTTAATGCGAAACATACAGATAGAAATATCAGCCAATCTACAAATGCAGGGCATTCTAAGAAAGTGAATAAAGATGTAAAACATGAAATTTTGTTAAGTGTGGGTGACTATCTTCATGGCGTATCTCGATCAGTTGCAGCAGTCAATGAAGTTTCTCAACGATCAATATTACGTGTATTAAAAACAGAAAAATACCATCCTTACAAAATACAATTACTACAAGACCTCAATGAAAATGACTTCGATCGCCGAATGCAATTTTATGAGGTCATGCAAGATTTATGCAGCCGTAACGTAGAGAGCATCCTTATTGGATTACTGAAGCACAAACCCAACACCCTCGCAGAGCTATGTGTGGGCAGGGATAATTGACAATAGAATTATTGGGCCTTTCTTCTTTGACGAAGCTCTCACGGGGCAGCGATATCTGGAGAATCATTTGATTCCTTGATTACCAGCATTTATCTTTGCTTTTTGTTATTAATACAATTTATGTTTTCCATTCTTCCAAATGACTTTTATCCGAAAATTTTGTTAAATGAGGTATTAAAATTTTGATGGTGTTGTTTAGACAATTAAATGATTTAAAATAAAAAGAAATCGGGAGTTGTCATTAAAAAAAATTGTCGATTATGTCATTACTTGAAAACTAGAAGTGGAGGAAACTTTATATAACAATTTCTTCAAAAAACAAATTGTTTCAAATTTAATGAATTTGTTCCCTGCAGATGCACCTTAAACATGAAACTGATTTTTTCACTGAACTATTGTATGTATATCGAATAAACGGATAAATAACAATAAAGAAATAAAGAAGCAATATAGAATATTCTGTATATTTTTCTAGAATCTGCTAGAGAAGCTCATCTAATTTGTTTCGTATTTAACATGCAGATAATCTTTTTAATTACTAAAATACATTAAACGGATACTCTAAAACTGTGGCACTGGAACACCGAAACAGTTCACTAAAACCCTTACCACAACACTTAATTCGTACTGGACGCACGTTTCGATAGCCAAGCTATTATCATCAGCAGCAAGACCGAACTATTGTATGTATAGAGTTCAGTCTTGCTGCTGATGATGATAGCTTGGCTATCGAAACGTGCGTCCAGTACGAATTAAGTGTTGTGGTAAGGGTTTTAGTGAACTGTTTCGGACTAAAATACATACTGGGTTACGACAAAATACTGTAAACTTTTGTGGAATTGCACAACAGATTTCTACAGTTTCTTCTCTTACAGTTGATAGCTCGCTTCCGATTCGCATCTTATTGGCGATCTTCGTCGTTTCCTTAACCGGCGCTACAGACGTTTCGACCGGAATCAACAGCTTTGCCCATAAACTATACGATGCTGTCTCGAAAAAAGGTGGCAACCTGATCTTTTCGCCGATGAGCGTCCACACCGCCCTGGCCTTTACGTATCAGGGCGCTGCGCAAGACACTGCGCGCAGCTTCCAACGCAGCCTCGGCGTTCCGGATGCGTCCGAAACAGCGATCGGCTACAAGAGCATCGTAGCGGCCTTGAACAACGCCGAAAACGTAAAGATCAGCATGGCGAATAAGATCTACGTGAAGAGCGGATACAAGCTGAAGGAGAATTTCCGTTCGGTAGCCGACGACTACTTCTCGGCGGACATAGAAGCCATTGACTTTGGGCAAAAACAGAGGACGGCCGCGAATATCAACGATTGGGTGAAAAATAAGACCAATAATAGGATACAGGATCTAGTAAAGCCTGACGACTTCGACGATCTAACTGCTGCTGTGCTACTGAACGCAATCTATTTCAAGGTAAAGATGTAAATTTGGTTACGACGGTCGGTGACTTTTTGACGGGGAGGGGCCCTCAAAAGTGCTCATAAATTCTGCCATCAAGAATATATCTACAATATAATAATTACCATCTGATACCAATTTGTTACATCTGCAGTTTCATTACACAATAAATCGGAATTTCTCGTTCGACTTGAAATCTCTATTCAGCAAACAGCAAGCATAGAATCTAAAATTTTATTTTGGATTGTATTTCAAGTTCCTTTGAAAACAGGCATTATTTAAGTGTTCTGAAAAGGGTCAGATCCAAAAATGAGGTAGCAAAAACCGATTTTATTGAATCAACTCCCTTCTTTTAAAAAAATTACTTAATTTACGTTTCTACTTCAAGGGCACCTGGTTGAAGAAATTTAACGCGAAGCACACGCGCGAGGATAAGTTTTACACGTCGGAAGCGGATACGGTCGATTGCAAGATGATGAGACAGATGGGACAGTTCCAATACGGTGAATTGAGCGATCTCGATTCGAAGATTTTACGTTTAAAGTACACGGACGATCGGTTCGCCATGACCATCATCCTGCCAAATTCGAAAACCGGTATCGATGATCTGGAAACGAAATTATCGGGAAAGGATATCAACAGCTTTACCACCGCTAATCGACCCGTTTCCGTTACGCTGCCGAGATTCAAGTTGGAAAGCAATTTAAATCTGAAAGAGCCATTGAAACAGGTAATGTACTAAAATAAGAATAAAGCGGGAACTGGACGGGCGATCGATTTATTAGAGGTATTGCATAAACTACGTGAAATTTTGAAAACATTTCAAAGGATGTATGTAGACTTTTGTGATTTACTGTATCTGTCATAAATAAATAATGTCACTACTAAAAGCCCAAACCCTTCCAGACGATTGTTAAATCTTCTTTTGTCTAAATATCTACCAATATGTGCTACAGATCGGTCTTGGTGCGATATTCTCGGATGGAGCCGACTTTTCCAACATGCTCGACAGTCGAGAGCCTCTCAAAGTTGATAAAGTCATACAAAAAGCGTTCGTCGAAGTCAACGAAGAAGGTTCCGAAGCTGCCGCAGCTACTGGTAAGTACTTCTTTGCCCTTCATCATTTGTAAAAGGTAAAAACGCTTTCGTTTTTTTATGCAGGCGTATTCATGATGTTTCGCACTGCTATTCATCCGGTGAACCCCCCGGCGTCGTTCAGAGCTGACCATCCTTTCATCTTCTACATAACTGCCAAATTAGGTGAAGCCGGAAGTGAAACCGATAAGATTTTGTTCATGGGTAAAATGGTCTCGCCGAAATAATGAACGCTATCGAGAAGAACGATATTTTATGCGATTAGTACTGTTATATTATAATTTCATTTTTGTATACTCACTTTTCTTGTTTAAATAAATTGTTATAAATATTTCCCAAGACAAGCTTATTTCGTCAAATCCTTTTTTTTCTCTTTTTAAATAAAATGAATATCTAGGTAATATTTACGCGGCATTTCGCAATTTCTTTAAAAAATATAAATGGTTATGCTCTGTTTTGATTGTTTCGTCGCTAAAAAAAGCGACGATATACCTTTTTAGTTAATATTTGTGTATTTAACAAGGATTTAATTATAGATGGAACACGGAAAACCTGTGCTTTTCAGAAAATGCCGTTTGATATATTAAAAATGCCAGGTTATAGGCACTTCTAAATGTGTACCATGCATATATGAGAAGCTTTGATTCAAAACGCAGTTTTTGATCCGACTTCGGTCTTGCTAATAAAGATGACGTTAGGTGCTTTTCCTAACAAGGAATTCAGACAACGGAACGCTGTGGAACAAAACGCATATTCTCCCATATAAAAGAACCACTGAAGTTCATGTTTTGTTTCAAAATGCTGTTTCTTGCAGCAACGTTATGAAACAAAACGATCTTTTTGATTCGTTGGTTTCAAAGCGCAGTTTTTAACAGAAACATAACCTCTATTAGTCTGATGCTTGTCGCACGTACTTTGTGAAAGGTTTTGTTTATAATAATAGAAAACAATATGGATGGACAAGCAATGGTGTCCCAGCGTAACTTAGGAAGCAGAAAACGTGCTCGGAATGAGACACAAAGGGAAAAGCGGAAAAAGATCAGGTTTGTACCAAGTACTATTATCAAATCCTGTTTCTATTAGATACGCCAACCATTTTCCAAACCTAGAGGACTTCAATCGACCATGCAAACAACGTAGGCATTTATCGCTGTTTGCATATGTCGATCGAGGATATTAGAAACGCACGCTTCAAACTATACGGTAAAGAATGTAAAAAGTTCCAAGACATTCATTTGTCACATCTAATGCAAATAACTTCACCAAAACATAAAAAGAACATAAAAAATGTGCAAAATGTTCGTGCGAATTACGTTTTTTGGAAGAAAACTGGACAACAATATAAAGGGTGCCAAAAATTCTTTGCTGCGGCTTTACGTGTTTGACAAATGAGGTTGTTAACTATTGCAAAAAAAATGAAACGCGGTCGAGGTCTGGATGAAACTTGTGGAGGTGACCATCGTTCTCAACATTATTTTCCAAAGAGAAACGCTATCATAACATTTATTGGAAACTTACAAAGCAAGGAAAGCCATTATTCAAGGAATAAATCCAAACGTATATATCTGCCTTTGGAGCTAAATGTTTCAAAATTACATAAAATGTACAACAACGAACTAAAAGTAAAGTATTTGTTTTTTTACGAGATTTTTAGAAGAAAATTCAATCTAGGGTTTGGGTCCCCTGCAACAGATGTGTGTAGCTACTGTTTTAAATTTAAACATAACATTAAAGTTACAAAAGATCCACAAACTAAAACTACTTTGATGACACAACTTAGAATTCACAAGCTATCTACCAAACAATTTCATGTTTTATGGAAAGAAGAACCTCCACAAAGTATCTCCTTCTGCTTTGATCTTTAATAAGTTCAAGTATTGCCTAAGGTTCCAATTCAGGACGCGTTTTATGCAACACAACTGTTACTCTATAACTTCTGTGCAACCTCTCCAAGGGCTTCTGAGTCAGTATTTTATACATGGACAAAACTGCAAGCTAATCGTGGAGCGAATGAAATCGCATCGGTACTTTATAATCATTTGTCAAACTGCCACATCCCCAATGGCACTATGCAGCTGAGATTGTTCTGCGACGGCTGCCCTGGCCAAACCAAAAATTCTGTAATTGTACACATGCTATTATTTTGGCTGTACAAGAAGGTTCCAGCTTATTTGAGACAAATCTTAATCGTGTTTCCAGTTTGAGGGCACTGTTTTCTACCGGCAGATAGAGTTTTCGGACAGATAGAGAAGAGAATAAAGAAAAAAGAAACCATAGTAAATAAAGAGAATTATTGGGAGATTTTTGAAGAATTTTGGTGACGTAAAAGTATTGGGAAGCGAATGGAAGTTGTACGATTTTAAATCCTTGTCTACTTCTTTGAAAAAAGTTGACGCCATCACTCAGGCAAAACGGATTTTTATTGAAAAAAGTACGGAAAACCAAAATGTTATAAAAATTAAATCTGAAGCATTTTATCCTTATCGTATGGCTAACAGTGAGTCACTTTTAAAAAAGGGAAATCTTTACAAAGATTTATCTTGTCTGAGTTGCAGCTGGGAACGACTATGTTATATTGTTATTGTTAATGGCAACACGACATACTGGAGAGATTTGAAAGAGCTAAATTTTTACAAAGAATTGATAGATGGATCAGCACAAGACGGAAATGAAAAAGACAATGCTGATGAAAATGTATATAGCATGTGTATATTTTTTTTGTTTTTGACTTACCCAATCTATATTGTACATGTAGCTAATGGGTTAATAAAATTTTGTAATTTAAGGTTATAATAAATTTGTAATTCTGTCTAAACATTTATTTCTGTTTTCGCTTACCTCTTGTAGTATTTGAATCTAAGATAAATCTGTTGTTTTCGTCGGTCCTCAGCAGTTTGTTTGTGTATCCAGGTAGTTATTACCGCAGGTGGTGCAATAACAGCATTTAAGCCGTTCAAAGTTATATAATTTGAAATAAACTATACTTTTTTAGTGCTGCAGTGCCAAAGTACTACTTTTAAAAGTGAGTCCTTTTTTCATTCGATCATTCAACTAAGACTTTCAGATGCAAAAGAAGTTGTACACCTGCTATGTTTCTTTTTTGTACTCATAAATTTTCTTATTAACATTTTTCGTAGTCACTTTATGCATTTATGTACTGAAAAAAATATCGTTTTGAACCGAAAATAAAGAAAAAGTGTCGGAAAAAGATATGGATTAAACGTATTATTAATTTGGCCTAATAAAATCCTAAAAATAGGCGGTTAATTGATTATTTGAAAAGGTCAAATGATGTTTGGTAAATATAGGATATAAATGAAATGTCAAAGCAGCAAGTGAAATTAGTACGATTTAGTGATTTTCAGTACTTTCTTTTGTTTTGCCAAAGTACTTTTATGTTGGTGCCTCCGGCAACGCTGCCTATCACAAATCGGCTGCTCAAACGATCGTATGAATTTAACCTAACTCCAACAAGTTAGGTTAGTTATATTCAATATTTGTCGTTTTTTAAATATTAAATCTAGAAAATATTGTTTCGAATGTAGATGGTTTTAACTCCGAAGATAAAAACAGAATCGTCTGAACCTTTAAGATGTCGTAAATGAAAATTCTTTAGCGAATTTTATAGAAATAAAATTGTTGTAAAGTACATTAAATGAATACTATTTAATTTCTATTAATATAAAACAATGAACAGTGTCGTATGTAGAACGTGTATGGAAAAATCAAGCAAAGATTTCGTTAATTTATTTGATCATCAACAAAATAATACGGTTTTATCTGAAATGTTGAACAAGTGTGCAACTCTAGAGGTAAGTACCATGATCATATTGTATTTATTAATCTTTGAATCGTAATGTATTCTAGACGCATAGAAATGATGGATTACCTATACTCATTTGTAATGACTGCGTGAAACTCTTAACTTCTGCTTGGAAATTTCGTTTAATGGCTATTCATTCGGATTCTAAGTTACGTTGCTCTTCTGTAAATTTGGTTAATAATAATACAGTAACTGCAAAAGTGCAAGTTAGAAATGAAGCAAGAGAAATAGCCAAAATAGAAGAAATTGATAGATTAGTTCAAGAAAGTAATGTAGCAGATAGCTTGGCTAAAAATGACAACGTTGATCATTGTGGAAGCAATATAACAGAGGACGACGAATCGTCACATGCGGATCTAAATAATGATGATTTTGATTTATCTTATGGAAAAGATAGTGCTTTGGAAAGTAATTGTAATTCAAATGAGAGCACTAGAGATTACTCTGATGTAACCAAAACAAATAACAAGAATCATAGAACCCTCGAAAATGTATTACTCGAATACAAAGACGGAAGAAAATTGACAAGAAAAGAAAAAGCGAAATTGTCCATATTTTGCAAGGAATGCAATCGCTCTTTCGGTTATAAATACTACGTCGAAGAACATTTACGAAGGCATAACGGTGACGAACCATTCAAGTGCAAGGACTGTGGTAAATGCTTCGTTAGACGTTTTCAGTTAAATCTCCATTCACGAGTACATACTGGAGAGCGACCTTATTCTTGCGAGATTTGTGGCAAGGCCTTTAAATTTGTCAGTGCCATAAAAGCGCATAAATTTGTTCATTCAGAAGAGCGTCCCCACAAATGTCCACATTGCGAAAAACTTTTCAAGCATGAGTTTGCTCTCAGCGCTCATATACGAACTCATTCGAAGGAGAAAGTTTGCACCTGCGAAATTTGTGGTAAATCCTTTACCGATCCTTCAATCTTATATAGTCATAAAGATACTCATGCAACTGAAGCTGAAAAAATACATTCCTGTTCGGAATGCGGTAAATCTTTTGCGAGCAATTCTCGGTTAAAGGAACACATGAAGAGGCACAGTAGCGTTAAGCCACATCAATGCACGCACTGCGATAAATCCTTTAAAGATAAAACAGTGTTAAAGATGCACATGCTAAGGCATACGGGTGAGAAACCGCACAGCTGCACTATATGCAAAAAAGACTTTCGACACCCGTCAACTTTATATTTACATATGCGCACCCATACTGGAGAGACTCCATATTCCTGTGAGGTATGTCACTCGAAATTTAAGTATTCACACCATCTTAAAAACCATATGAAAGTGCATGCATGAAAATGTCCACATCGAGTCAACAAATGTGATTGTAGGGGTGCAAAGTAAAATATTTAGTACGTGCTCTGGTTTCATTTCCATTTGTATGTGATTATTAAATGATAAGCGTATGAAAAGATTTCCATGTCGTTATTTTGAAAAAAAATTATTTAAAGAATCGTGGATCGGTATTTTCAAGATGACTGCCTCGATCCCTTAGTATAATTGCTAGCTTACCGACCGCCGACAATATTGAGTTGGCAAGACTGTGTAAGTTCAGTGAAGTACACTTTTAAAAACGTGATTATTAGACGAGTGAATTTCGTAACGGATTACGTAATGTAATGGTGGGTTTATGCACCCATTTCAAATAAAATTAGTTTTAATATTCTAGTATATAGAAATTCGAATTTAAATCTCGCGCAGGAGAAGGAGAGGGAAGGTGTGCTGTATGTTATGTAATGTGATATATTATAAAATTAAGTGAGTAGTAACAGTTTTATTTAGCGTTTTATTTAAATCAACTAAAGGCCATACTACAATATTACCCATTAAAAACGAATATTAGCATAAGTGCGTTCATGCAATAAATTAAATTAGCACTCAATTTACGAATTTTGGAAAAATTCAACTTGAACCTTAATTTCAGTGTGTATGGGGCTAACATCAAACGATAAAATAGTGGGAAAAGAAAACAAAAGAAATATCGAATAAAGCGTTTTTATTTGCGCAACAACAACAAATACAGTATCACAGCCGTCTATTACATCAACTCAAGTGTAATTTTAAATCAACAACTATTAGGTTTGTTTCTGCAGCGGTTTAAAATCGTCGTTAAAGCATGCGCATTACAAAAATAGCGTTCGTGCAGTTAAAACGCTAAACTCTGACTACTAGTTTGACGTAATTTGGCGTTCGTGCAGATCTCCAAATTAATTTCTGACCGTTTGCTGATAGTTGCTCCAGTTTGAAGATTATCGTCCAGTGATCGATCCATCATACGCATGCGCATTGTTATATTGTGAAGTGAAAAGTAGTATTTTACAGATTTTCCTGTACAATATGTTCACACTTCACGCGTGTTATATTCTTGCCTGTGGTTTTGTTACGAATTAACAGTTCCTTTAAGGTTGTGATAAATTTGTAATTCTGTTTAAACATTTAATATTTAAATGTAAGATAACTCTGTTGTTTTCATCTGCATCTTTCAGTATATTTTCTCTCTTAAATCTATTAAATACGCTTGCAACTTATATTTTGCTTGATAAATGTAAAGAAAGCCTTCGTGCAATTAAATTGTTAAATCAGTTTTAGTTCACGCAGGCGTAGATTAATCCAAATTAACCTCTGATCAAACTATCACGAATCGGCTGCAGAAACAAATCTATTACAATGACGAAAGGTTTTCGAAACGGTTCAAATTTTATCTTTGTGCGATTTCTAATAAATTCTTGTCAAAAAAAACAACAACGGTGTGTAGAGGATACTCGAAAGGGCAACTCCAACGAAAGTGATAGTCAGCATAGTATGAGGAATCAAATTATATAACGTTACGGGCGCTATAATATCAACGATGGCATAAAAAATGTACGATATGGCGAAGGTGCTTCCATAAATAGAAGTATGCCTCGAATCCGCTAGTCTAGCCAACGTAGGCAACGTCACTATACGAACAAGAGCTACGCTGAATGTAATTCCACACGTGGGAATCAATAAGAAAACGTACGAACTTACAAACGGTAAAATAAGCCCGCAAAAACCTTGCAGCACCAATCCACATGCGACAATCAACCAACGACGATGCGGACCTCTTTTGATTAGGAAAAGGGCGACGAGTATGCCAGAAACGTGCGAAAACAAGGCAAGGAAGCACGTCATTCGCACGCTGCTGACCAGGGCGACATATCCTCCCAACCAGAAGGGTAAGACGTATTGTAGAAATGATAAGACGATTTGAGACATTGCCAGGGACCCAGCACTGATCAGCACGTAAGGATCCAGTAATATCCTCCACATCGGAACTAGATCTTCATGTTTACGACGCCTGACGTTCGAATCTTGCCGATAATTGTACGCTTTAATCGAGAAAAAAATGATCAATCCGAGCACCAAGTAAACGATGTCGAATCCAAGGAAATAAATACGATTTTCTAACAAATCCCTGGTTACTGTGGTAACGAATGGTGAGACGAGCAAGAATCCAAGTGCGCTGCATCCTAGTAACGCCCCAAAGGCGTTTGTTCTAGCCGTATCATCCGGGAATAAACTCGCTACTAAAACCATGATGGAGGTGTCTGTGAACGCCGAATTTAACCCTTGAAGTGTTCGATTCGTGAAGAACAGCCAGTAGCTCTCTCCGAACGCGAAGATAATCGTCGAAATTGTGATGAAACCGATTCCGCCGATCAGAGGATCTTCGTAACCAACTCGATCGATTAAGCCACCCACTATGGGACTCATAATCAACAATGCCACGTCTTTCGAAGCGTACAGACCACCATAATAGTACAGGAAATCGTTATTAGAGACGACTGCGTATTGTTCGATTACCAGCGGAATGAACAGGATGTAGAGGGCGTTGTTTAACATCAAAAGAATAGCTGCATAGACCAGGATCGTCATTCGTAGTCGTAGGAATCCAGTTTTAGGTGTTGGGAATTTACCCCTGTTAGTTAATTCTGTAGCGGTTTCTTCGTAGTCTCTTGAAAGTATTGCGGCAGAAGTAGCCGCCGACGTTTGATCCATGACGGGAGGTCTTGAAAATGATATACGCCTACGAAATTATCGCTTGTCGATCCTCCCTAAAAAAAAAAGAATGGCAGTCTATACGATACGATAGTCCATTTCATCCAGATATCGAAATATTGCTCTTATCAAAGTGCAGACAACACTCATAAAAACTGTTAAAGTTCGCTAGAGAAAAGCATTAAATGTCTGCTATGACTACAGCTTCACCCAAAAAGCTCGTTGTTAGGCAACGTAATAACAACAATCATCAATTAGTTAAATCTCAATTTTAAAAACTCAAATTATTCATGTTATTTATAGTATAACTTCATTAAAAGACCTAATATTTCAATCTCTGCTGGGCGATATAATTCATATGTGACCATCAATCAAATACACTTCAATATATCCCTCAAAATAAAAGATTGCAAATTTTAACGCGCCAAATTTAAAAACTTTCCGTGTACACAAACGTCGGATAGGTCGCATATCATGCATAGCGTACCGATTTAAAAATAGATACAATGGACATTTCTATCCTAAATTAAATTTTAGTAAAGTATGAAATATATATCCGTATTCCTCAAAACAATTCAGTAGAATGTATGTACCTAGAATATACCTGTCAGATATACGAAAAAAAAGTGGGAAAAAAATTAAAATATCAACTAAAAACGTGGATGAGGTAAGTACGTTGTTAGTTTCAATTTATCAAACAAAAAAAAGTAAATACGGTTTGAAGTGTTACTTATGTTAGCACAAAATAAAGAAAATCGGTATGTTAGACAAGTATTTCTGAAGCTAAGGAAGAAAGTCTGCATCAGGTAAAACCCATATCATGCTTACATTTGTCTAAACATCAAAATTTGTATGGCGAATATGAACGTCAAGGCCGCTACGATTATTTATATTTGGCAATGGCCCAATTGTTACGTTGAAAAGTCACCTAACCGAAAACGATCATAAGCGGTTGTACAGATTCCTACCTTTACCGACAACGCTCATACGAATTATGAATAAATAAACCAAAAGGTGAAGAAAATATTTTATTTCGTATTATCTATTCAACATTTTTTTCAACAATGAACATGCAAATATAAAAAAAACTATATAATTACTACGTGGGTATCTTATTATTGATTTAACATGACCTATTAGGCGACGAAAATGTCATCTCCAACTCGTATTTGCCCCTCGCGCCACAATTCCAAATGGATTCCCATTACGCCTTTCTCGCCTTCGCATTTAACGTGTGCTGGATCTTTTAGGCCGTTCGTGCTAGAATATAAATAAAAATAAAATCGAGAGGAATCAGAAATACAATAGAATAGTAATATCAAAATTTTAAATGTTCATAGGTTAAATTGGATAAATATTTATTGATTTAAACTTAAGTAACCTAAAACGTCAAATTCCTAAGATTTTTGTTTTCAGCAGCGTCATCTAGGGATAATTCTTTGGGAAAGATTGGTCGATGAATAGATTCCGTTCTTTTCTTAATTTGAACTTGATATCGTTTGCTGTTATTATTGAACCAATGTTGCAGTTAGACAAATGTTTTAGGTTTTTATGTGATTTTGTCACAGTCCATAAACTTACATTGATGCTCTTTGGCATCAAATCTTACTAACATCTTCCAATTATAAATATTTATACGAGTTAAATAGAATAAACTTTATACTCTATCTTATTATCAATGTGTGCAATACCGGATTAGCGATTTTAACGGTTCACGTTCCTTCGACATGACGGCACTTTCCGGGTTGATGGTGGTGAACACGCATCTGGTGCACGGTTTTACGTTTCTGAAGACGGCGTCTCCGATTTTAATCCAATCCCAATCCTCTTCGTCGTACGCCTTCAGATTCTTGCCCTCGACTAGGATGTTCGGTCGGAAATTATTGGCGGTGACTACTTCCGTTAGATTAGAGTTCAACGTTTCGACGGACGACTGATTGACTAAATGATAACTGGTGAGATCCGAATAGATACCCTTGTTAAGAAAACAAAGAAAGAAATCAGGAATTAAATCAAAAAACGAGGGTACAGTCTTTCTTACAGCAGAATCGACCCGTAGCTTATCGTAACCGTTGAAAAGGTCGGGAAATTGTCGTTTTATGTCTCTGGTGAAGTTCGGCTTGTGATATCCTACACGTACACCGGACGGTTTGCCCAAGAGATAGCGAGATAACCAAGCGGCGATGTCATCTCCGCAATCCAAAGCTTTGACCGGTGCCTTGTTGTGTACCCTATACGGAAATATTGTTTTCTTTATCGATAAGTTAGTCGCATTTGGAAATACAATAATAATTACGTTACAACTGTCGGTGTTTCTTGGGATTTCGGTATTTTGACGGTTACAGGATCTTGGCCTGGAGCAGTAAATACAATATCCCCACTTTCGTTAATAGACGTCTTTACAAGAACCAATTTCGGATAGACTCTTGCCGTTTTGAATTCATTATTGGCAGCGCCGTAGACAATGAAAGACCTAATAAAGTAAGCAGAAAAATGGATGTTAGTGTCGAAATAAATTAAAAATAAAGAAAATTATCTACAAGCTATCAGAAGAATTCCGAGATTTATTTCTGATTTCAAATTCGTAGATAGGTACTGCTACAACATAAAGTTCATGGACAAGAAAGATAGTACATAATGTGAATACGTATCTTGGGCGTGCAATGATATCTACTAAATTTATTCCTTTCGTCCTGAACGCATTGTGCATTGAAATAAAAATGCTGTCGGATATACTTGACCAGTGACAATCTAGTATAAAAAATTGAATGAAAAAATAAGTTCTAACTTTTATACTAAATTCCATTTTAGTCACCTGAATAATATTTTCTAAATAAAAAAAAGGTTGATTCATGAGATAGTATACTTTACTAATCTATAGAACTTTAATTTTTTTTTTAAGAGCTTCGATATAGCACGTGTTCACCTGCTCGAACAGCATTATCAAACGTTTGGAATGTATGTAATTACTACACGACTGATTGTTCTATAATTACAAATTTAAAACAGATTATGCAATCAAGTGTACTATACTAGGATATATCGAGGCGATCATTTTTTCGATTGTAATTGTTAAATTCCTAAAAATAAAGGTATATAATACATTTTCCGCGCCAACTACAGTAAGCAGAACAGGAGCGTATCGCAAATTATAAATAAAAAGCAACAGCTATAGAAACTAAAAATTTATTAATGAATTCTACACACAATGGTCTAATACGCTGTTAATTAGTAAAGCGTCCAATCGCCATTATTGTTCAATATGGCTTGACATCTGCGCAGCATGCTTTCGACCAGTTTTTTGACGTATTCAATTGGTAGTGAGCGTCATATTTCCTTAATTCTTCGACATAGGGATTTCAAATTTAATACACGTTTACCTCTAAGTATACCCTTCATTAACGACCACACATTTTCTATAGGGTTAACATCGGGAGATTGCGAAGGCCAATTCAATACTTGGACGTCATTTTCTTCCTTCCAGGACACACAACGCCTACTCCGATGTTTAGGATCATTGTCCTCTTAAAATCCATAACGATTTATCATCACCAGACGATCGTGTAGCAGAAGACAAAAGAAACATTTCGTAAATTTAAGCCATCTCTTGTGCGTTTAGATTGGCTGTAAACATGCGCAGACGTCCAAATCCGTGTGAACTGAAGCAACTCCAGACGTGCACTTTTA
The DNA here is from genome assembly GCA_029619315.2 of Dynastes maya. Classification (NCBI taxonomy): domain Eukaryota; kingdom Metazoa; phylum Arthropoda; class Insecta; order Coleoptera; family Scarabaeidae; genus Dynastes; species Dynastes maya. Next base: position 14,217,960 of record JAROYE020000014.1, read on the forward strand.
CTGGCTGTTTTATGGTTCTCTGTATCATCTGTTAATCGCGAACTGTCCATGCTTTCTTCCGTGGAACGAATGCCCAGAACGATGATTCGTCAGTGAAAATTATATTGTCCCAGTTTCGGTCCAAATTCTCATGTGCCCAGCGTCGACGCGTTTCGATATGACGCTCTGATAGGACAGGTTTCAATTTAACACTCCACCACAGAATATTACTTTCGCGCAATCCACTACGTATAGTCGTCATACTGTCATTAATGTTGCGATTAGCTAGTCGTCGTTGCCCTTCCTTTAATGTTAAACTACTATTTCTTCTAAACAAGTTCACAATCACTTTATCTTCATTGCTGAGCGTTGCGCGCTTCATACCACGATTCGGTTGATCATCCACATTGCCTTGGGTTCTATATCTTGCAACCCTTTTCTTAACAAACGCCTCCGACTTATGCAAATACTTTACCGCTGCCTTATGAGACATTTGGGGACCTTACATGTGCGTGCACAGAATCACCGATTCTAAACGCTTGATATAGGGAGCACTCATTTCTTAGCGCTTCTACTTATTCCGACAACACAACTCATACTGATTTCAAAATTGCAACGCGTACTACAGCAATGTTAGTAGATTAGGGAATATACCTGCTTTTCCTAGAAAAAGTAGGTAAACCGACTTCATGAGGGTTACGCTCTTGTTGTACTCACTGTGTGTTACGCAAAATTCAAATAGTCAATAAAAAGCGGGCTTTTCTACTAGGCAACGCGTTAGATGCGCAATAGTACTATTATAAAAATGTACTGATTGATATACGTATCGTCTTTTTTCTACATTTTTATGTCTTCAACATGCAAATTACTAATTTTTTTTGCAATTCTTTTCTATGACGCAAATTACACATACCTATCTCTAAGCTCAACATTGTTTTCCGTCAAGCTGGCACCATGTTCCGTACATCGAGCCGTTTCCAACTCTCTCCTTCGGCCGCTCTTCAAAGGATAAATGAATAACTTCTTCACTTTAGCCACTGGTGTCCAATTCGTTGGAATGGTCGTTCTTCTCTTGCGGTAATAAACGTAAGCACCGATTAGGGCTACGACTGTAGCGATGGTAGCCACGGAAGCCACATGGCTGCATTGACCGGGATTCTGTCCGCACAGCTGCATCTTAAGAGTGTAACGTCTCGTTCGTACTTTAAACGTGCTTCGGTTCTCTATCACTGAAACGGTTCACAAGGTCAGCGTTGGACGTTTTTTTTTAGACATAAGTGTGTCCATGTACAAAAAACACCCAATTATAAAAAGATAAGTTATTTTTAGCACATGAACGAGATCGTCATGATAATTTCGGCGGTTTGAATCAGCCGCTCGATAACAATTTTGTAATAGTTACAAACGTAAGGTGATTTTCTTGCTATTACTTTTCTGCTAATTGAATATTTAATTCTAAATGATAAGGTAATAGAAATATGGCGCCATCTAGTTACAACTGGTAACATTTATAATATTTAATATTAAAAGGACACGAATTTAGCTATTAGATTGTAGATAGCGCAGTACATTGGACTTTGAATAACTTTTATTATCGTGTATAATTGTTATCAAAATTTGTTATTAAAATCCTATATAGATATAATGACAATCTTTATCTGTTCGATCCGAAATATTTATTTTAGTAAAATGCAAATTACAATTATACTAGCAAAATTTATGTCGAAATCTGGCACTCTTCCCAGACTTTGACTTTTGCCTATTCTACTAAAGATGGCGAAGTATGCTGTAAATCTTCTCTTTCTGGCAGTTCTAAAACTATAGGGCTATATTTCATTAAAATTTGTTAACTATAACAATTTTGAATATATTTTAATATATCATTAATTATTACACACTAGAAATAGTGAAACAAACAAAAGAATTCTGGCCATAAAACTTTAAACCAGTTCTAAGTTTCGGTTTTTAACAATAGGTTTCGCTAAAGTCACTATTAGCCGACAAGAAACATTTATTAATCCATTACAGCATTGTGGTGGAAAAATCAAAATTTCCCGAGATATTGGCTATTTATTTATTAAAAAGCACAAAAATGGGTCAATTATAGTTAAATCAAGACATGCTAAATAGTTATTCTTGACAAAGAACTGTTAGGTTAGATTCTTAATGAACCCTGAAGATGACAGTTGCTTAATCGCTTAATATTCCCTAAAAATGCCTACGAAACGGAATTTAATGTGCAGAACCTGTTTAGAAATGGATAAGACGTATTTTTGTATATTCGAGCATTGCGAACGCGGCAAACTTTTATCAGAAATGTTGCCTGAATGTACGACGGTAAAGGTAAGAGGGAAACCAGAGGATCACAAATACATAATTTGTGTTTATTCAAATGCTTGCTTGATTGTAGATCGAAAGATTTGATGGGTTGCCAATGTACATGTGTAATATTTGTATTGAAAAACTCTGTTCAGCGTGGGATTTTAAATCAATGACCGTGGCTTCCGATCGAAAACTACGTACAGGGAAGGGCGACAGGCCATCGTTGATGGATAAAGGGGAATTAGAAAGTACAGCATGTATTGAATCAATCAATATTAAGGAAGAGATTTCGGTCAAATTCGAAGAGACCGAGACATCGGGTAGCGATAAGACAGAAGTGCGAGAAATAAATGTTGAATCAAATCAAAATGCAAAATGCAATAATGGTAATTCGGAAGAACCTAAGGACATGGTTACAAAGGAAGATTCAACTGAACATGGTGCTGGAGATATAGATGATTCAACGGAACATAATGTAAAAGATGCAGAAGATTCGACAGAATGTAATATAGAAGATACGATGCCTGATTCAGATGATGATTTATATGATGATGATGATATGGATGATAAGAAAGCCATAGCGGCCCTTATAGGTAATAAGTGGGATAGTACTACAAACAAGAAAGATAATTTATTAAAAGATGAATGTGTTCATGGTGAGAATAGCTTGCTGATCTCTAAAGATAAATGTGTTTATGACGAGAACAGTTTACCAATCACGAAAGATGAATGTGTCTATGATGAGAATGGTTTACCGATCTCGAAAGGTGGACGTAAACTAACGAGAAAAGAAAAGGAAAAGATGTCGGTGTTTTGTAAACATTGTAACCGTTCCTTTGGTTGGAAATACTATAAATCCGTGCATCTAAGACATCATACTGGTGACAAACCTCATAAGTGTGATGTATGTGACAAAGCCTTTGTATTACCGTTTCAGCTGAAGATTCATCAACGATTGCATGCAGATGAAGCAGGGTTTTCCTGCGATGTTTGCGGAAAACGTTTTAAACAACCTAGTGCAGTGTATTCCCATAAACTAGTGCATACGGAGGAGCGTCCGCACAAGTGTGATTTCTGCGGGAAGGGATTCAAGAATTCACATTCGCTTAACACCCACATACGGACGCATACCAACGAGAGACTATTCGTATGTGAAGTGTGCGGAAAAGGTTTTAGAGACCATAGTTCATTTTCAACGCATAAAGTTAGGCATGCTAATACTGAGAAAAGTTTTCCCTGTTCAATTTGTGGTAAGAAGTTCGCAAGCACTGCACGAATGAGGGACCACGAAAAAAAGAGACATACAGATAAAAAGCCGCACGTTTGTAGCTATTGTGGCAAAGCTTTTAAAGAAAGCCAAACGTTGAAGGTACACACGTTGGTCCATACCGGTGAAAAGCCTCACAGTTGCAATATTTGCGGGAAACAGTTTCGACAGCTTGCATGTATCCCCCGGCATATGCGTATTCATACAGGAGAGACGCCTTATCCATGCGAGCTCTGTCCGGCTAGGTTTAAGTACTCGCATCATCTGAAAAATCACAAGAAAGTGCATAATAGTTAGAGCATCTTTAGATTTTAGCAATGTGTTAACATGTAAATAATTGAAATGCCAATTGAATTTTTATCAAGTATGCGTTGACAGATATTTATTCTCTTTCAGTCTGCTTTTGACAAGAATTTTGCAGTTTTAATTTCGATAATATTAACATATAAACCAGTTTTAATTTCCTGTTGATATGTAATTTTATTTTAAAGTGTTTATAATTTATAATGTAAAAGAAATAGAATTTGGTCTTTCAGCGTCATCTATACAAAAGCAACCTAAATGGTAATAATAAATCTCAATTTAATGTTGTTTACCTGAAAACTTTATTATCCACATCCCGATGTGGATACATCGGTATAGTAAGAAAATAACGACAAATAGCACTCTACTTTATCGATTCAGTAATTACTCCATGAAGTTTATAAATAAAGGACTGACCACATTTTTAGCCGGGTTCACATTGACGTTACGAAGCTGCGCGTACCTTATTGGTGCATTGTGCATTCCAAAATAACATTGAAGACGCACATGTTTATAGGACAGCACAAAACGCTTATCGCCCAGAAAGCTAAATCAACTTTAACTTGGTGGCTTCACAGCGCATTTGTTCTCTTTTATCAGTTATAGTCATACTGCGGATCGGCGACCGCCTCTATCATCGACGCTTAATACAGAGTGGGGCACGATACATTTGTTTAACCGCGGCATGTATATGCGTTAAGGGAAAGCGGTACACAGTCGGACGATACTACTTGTGTGTTAGACTACAGCCGCTCAATCCAAATGTAAAATATCAGTGGCGTTCTTGCATAGAACGGAAAGCATTGGCGGGGAGCGCGGTGAGGGGAGTGGCTTGACTAACGGATATAATCGGCACGACTGTGTACGAGTGACAAAGCAAAGTGATAGAGGCGGTCGCTGATCCGCAGTGTGCTGATAAGATACATGCCATAATTCATTTGTTCCCCAGTAGAAACGTTTAAATTTCGCAGATAATTTATGTTGGTAGTTCCGGTAATAATGGACATAATCGATAATTTCTCGGCGTATTACATGTCGGAATTGCCAACTCGAATTGACCGCAAATTTTGAAATTTTCTGCAAAATAATATCATCTGTCACTCGGAATTTTTTTGTTAAACTTTCCTTTCATTCATATTTGGCAAATCCAAACACAATAGTTTCTTTTTAACATTGGGTGTTGGCCGACTATGTAATGATCTAATGTTATCGATGTCCAAACGGCTAAAAAAAATAATTTCCAGTGGAAGGTTTTATTAGTTACTATATAATTTATAAATCGTTTTTATTTTTTGTCAACTGTGGGTTTTAATTTCCGAATTAGAACGTTTTTTTTTTTCATAGATTTTATTTATATGTAATTACAGAAAATTATCTCTTTTTTCTTCTATTTGAACTATTTCAACCACCACCTTTAAAAATATTGGCGAATTTTGAAATTATAGAATTGGTAGGCCTGACAGCTAGTCAGCTGTCAAATAGATGGACAAATAAAGAAAAGACCAAACTAAACACGCTGTAAACATGTATGAAATGTAATTTGTGACGTTTAATAAGTGAATTCTAAAAAATACATGTTCGATCGGGGTCATTTCGTTTTTATAAGTCCCAAGAACATGCAAACTTGCTAAAAATAAGCAAATAATCATTCTAAATAAATGGATAGCAAACGTAAAAACGATCCCTTTAGCACAAGCGATTCTAAGAAATTGAAAAAGGAGGCATGTCCGCACACAGAAAAATGTTACCGACGAAATCCGCACCATTTTAAAGAATATGATCATCCACACTTAACCGATTTCATGAAAGAAGGATCCGATTTTAAATTACCAGATGGGTATCCACAAGAGCGCAACATTATCCTAGAACAGATAAATATACTGAAAAGCCTAGTAAGACCTGCAGAAAGGATAGAAACTTGTAGTAATAAGGAACCCCTTATTAAAACAACTATGAACAGTGGTTCAAGTACAAGTAATTCTAAATCTTCCAATAAGCAAAAACAACATAAATCTACATCTTTCAAACCTGGAAATAGTGTTAAGCTGTGTAATCCTGGTTCGATGGCTTCTAAATTAGAAAAAAATGCACCATACAATGTGTTTTTTACTCAAGTGCCAAAAGCCGCTGAAACAGTGCACCTAGATAATACGATTACGTTTACAGATTTACTATGTCCAAGTTTGGGAGAATTAAGGGCTTCCTTACAGTTTAATTTCATGATCGATGTGATGTGGTTAATGGAGCAATATCAAGCTCGGGGACTTGGAAAAATTCCGTTGACCATCTTGTATGGCTACGAGTTTCCTGATATGGAAAAGTATATGAAAAGATTTTTACCAAATGTAACCTACCATCAAGTGAAAATGAAAGATCCATTCGGTACGCACCATTCGAAAGTTGGATTATATGCTTATGCGGATGGTTCTCTTAGAATCGTAGTTTCAACTGCAAATTTATATTACGAAGATTGGAATCATTATAATCAAGGATTATGGGTTAGTCCAGCATGTACCCAATTACCTGATGGTTCTAAAGAAAGTGACGGTGAAAGTTCTACTAAGTTTAAAACTACTCTAATCAAATATTTACAATCGTACAATGTTGTGTGCCTGAGGGACTGGATCGAACGTGTAAAAATAGCAGATTTTAGTTCTATTAAAGTGTTTCTAGTAACATCGACGCCCGGGAAGCATTATCCACAAAGCGACGGATCGCATATTCATAGAGTTACCGACATCTTAACAAACCATTGCCTCCTTCCAAGCAAAACAACCCCGGAAAGCGAAGGTCCATTAGCATGGGGTATCAACGCTCAAGCGTCAACCATCGGATCGCTAGGTAAATCACCTGGTGAATGGCTCCGAAGTGTAATGTTGAGAACATTAGCGACTCATAAACAAGGTCAACCTTCGGGGAACTCTCAAGCGACGCTTAACGTTGTGTACCCAACCGTTGATAACGTAATGACGAGTTTATTTGGTGCGGAAGGTGGGGGTTGCTTACCATACGCTAAAAACATTCACGAAAAACAGAAATGGTTAAAGGATTACCTCCATCAATGGAAAGCTGACGTGACGCATAGAACCAGAGTTATGCCGCACATTAAGACCTACTGCAGGATCTCTCCGTGCTTAACGAAGCTGGCCTGGTTTCTCCTGACCAGCGCAAATATTTCCAAAGCTGCGTGGGGTGGAAATATTCAAAGGGATGGTTCTGTTTATGTAAGATCATACGAAGTTGGTGTCATGTTTATGCCAAGCTTGTTCGATGAGGATTATTTCGTTATTGATGAAGGTAGTGTTGGTGAGGGAAAGAAGTGTTTCCCGTTTATATATGATTTGCCTCTAACACCATATAAGCAAGCAGATTATCCGTGGTGTAATTAATAACTTATTTTCCAAAGTCTTTAATATATCCCTTATTGTATAATTAATGAAAATATATGTTTTGAATTTTTTCAATTTATTTTATTTTTAAAAGGAAAAAGAGCAACATTGGACCAATGCTTAAAAGTATGGCCTAAAGGTCACATGGAGGATGCAGCGCGTAATAGATTTTCAACATTTATTGTCAAACGATTCTATTAAAACCAACTAACAAGATCCCCCCGCGATCAATCCACACATGCTCCTTACGTTGTCGTCGCTATCACTTTATTTGTATCATCTGCGTACAGCGTAATTTTTCCCAAATAGTTGTAAAATATATTTTTTATATATTTGTGTTGGCGCTGCATTGGTCGCTTTATCACAGGATCACACACGTTATATATCATTCCAGTTCGTTGCCGTCGTATAATAAACCAGTTAAATAATAGTGTACGTGTCACGTAATAATTTTAATTTGAATTGTCAAAAATTTGTATTATCATTTGCGAGATTGTGAATCAAGATTATTTCTACAATAAATTCATACTTATCCAAATTAGCTAACGTCAGTTTTATTCCTTCCTGCTATTTACTGTACGTTTCAAAGGCTGGGCATGGCGGGGAAATAACCGGCCTTATAAGGTTAATAAAATCAGTGCCGTCTATAGTTAATTAACTGAAGTATGCCAAGCAGCTGCCATCTATTGCCCAAATTTTATATTAATTAATTTCCATTTTATTACCTATTAAAAATAGTGAGATCTTTATCAAAAAAAAGTGACCATAAAACATTAAACCAGTTTTTCTCGGAACCATAACTTTCGAGTTAACATCTTGCATCAAGGGCTTCAATTTATATACACATGGCAACGTTACGTTGATTGATTGCAATCTTACTTATATTTATAAATATATAAAGCCCATCGCATTGCATTTTCAAAAAAATATATATACTTATTATTATTATTAACATGATATTCTGGTTAAACATAATCACTACATAAGATATATTTGTAGAAAACTTAATTTGCTTCTTCTGTTTAAATTACTTATGCAGTTCGTCAACACAAGCACCGACAATATATCAATTGGAACCACTGGAGTGCGTATGAGCTACACCGGAGCTGCATTCAACACATTTCTTCTTGCTCTCTTGATCTTGCTTGTTTTTCTTTCGTTTCGTGTTGGAAACTTTGGTACTCGTCGTCAGGTCTATATTTTCTTCTGAAGTTTTTTCGGACAAGGTTTGGGACTGCCAAGCTCTAAAATAAATTTTGTTGAAAATGTGGTTTCGATTTCGACGATTAACTAAACACCTCTCATGTTTGTCTTCGCAGTAATCACGATGATATTCTATATATTCCTCTTTATTCAAATACATTCTACAATGCTTACAGTGTATTATATCTGAAAATTTAAAACTAAATATCCTAAAGCTCTTTAAACGCCTATTGTGAAGTCACGACTCACCGAAAAACAAAGGGTCCACACCTTTTCCAATAGGGCATATTCCTTTGTGTTTCTTCAAATCGTCCTTTATTATTAAGCCTATGCAGCAATAAGTACACGCATAAACTTTACGCATCTCCTTCTGCACCTTCGGGCTGAAATACGTTTCGACTGCTTTGTTTTTACTTCGCGCATGTTCCTCGCCAAAATACACCAACAACTCATCTCCTCTCTCGATTTGACGATTGGTCTTATAATAAACACTACCTTTAAATTGAAAAACGATAAGATTCTGATCATCGACTGTTTTGGCACGCCGAATGAATTGCATCCAATTTAAACGTTTTGCATTCTGAGCATTCACTACAAACCGGCCACCTTTCAGTTTCCACGTAGATCGTATTGTTCCCGCTTCTAATCCTTCCAACGGCCCAAAGGTTACGTCTTTTAGAATGGTGCACAAAGTGAATATGCCTAACGAAGTTTTTGGTGGATTTCCTAATTTTAAAATTTTCCTTGGCATGGTTCTAGGAGCTCTGTTTTCTATGTCATAAGAAGCTTTATTGTCTAGGATACGATACAGTGTGGGACATTTGCTGCAGAATATTTCGTATTCTTCGTTGCAAGTGTTGCATGCTGTTAATAAACAGGAAAAATAAGCAAGTAGGGCTCGTTCCCAAGTTTTTGATGATTACAAACAGCATTCACCTACCCTGGTTTGAGAAAATAATGTGTAAAACTGAACTTACATAATTTCTCTGGAGTTTCACCGGTATCGCAAATAGTAACGTCGGGACTATTTGAAATATCAGAATCTCTTTGAAGATTTTCAGTTTCGTCGGTAGTTTCTGCAGAATCTATGCTTGAAACATCTAGATTTATTGTATCACCGTTTTTTTTCTTGTTTGTGCCTAATTTTCCATTATTTTTTGTTGAATTCTCATGTTTATTTTCTTCTTCATTTACACTTACATCTACATTCTCCATGATACTTCTGTACTTTACTTCCAAGCTTATTTACATTTCATTTGCGGCAATTGCTAAAATTCCATATTATTCTGTATCAACTATTAATTACAATAGAATCTTAAAAGGACCCTGGTTTCTTTGTGTCTATTTAGTTTAGTTTTATTGATTATATTACGGGGGAGGTTATGTTTTTTTTAGATAGATAAAACTAAGGTGTTTATCGAAATGACGACTTACCGAACAATTACTTGGCGAATTTATTGGAAACGAAATTAAAATTTTCTAAACGAATTGAATATTTTGAAGTATTAGCATAACGTTATAAACAAACAAGCGCTGCCATCTGCAATATTATAGATGATATCAAGTAAAATATGTCGATATTGCAGTTATTAATGTCTAAGACAATACAGGTATCTAAACAGTGCTCTATCTGCAATTTTATAAGAAACATAACAAATATTATAGTTCTCTATAATATCAGTCACGAGTTGACTGTAGAGGGGAAATTCAAATTTCAGTGAATTAGATTTTGATCATTTAACATAACCTGTCAAACAATTTATACGTTATTGGTCTGTGTAAGAATTATTCGCTCAAAATATTATCGTAAGTTTTACTAGATTATAGGTTGAAAACGTAAGGTGAATGTGAAAGAGTTCCTATTCCACAGCAGTCTGTTCTTTTGTGTAAAAGGTATCTAACATGGTTGATTGTGAGGAGCTTTTGCGAGATAAAAATCTAATTGATATGTTGGAGTACGAAACACAAGTTTTCTTAGATATCCTACACAAGGATGGTCTAATTATTGTAGCCAAGTAAGTAATCTCATAGCATATGTTATTGAGAAGCCGTATCTACTAAACAATGTTATTTACAGAGGTTTAAGTATGGATGTAGTATTGATGAATATCGTAAAGGTCTACTCCGATCCCGGTAATCTTGTAATAATATTAAATAGTACAGAATTTGAAGAAAAGTACATAACAGAAAAATTAAATGATGATAATATCCATAGCACCACATACAATACAAATATAACCGAAAGGTATTTATTATGTTGTTAATTTACATAAATACATGACTTTGAATGTGTAGGGAGGATGTATACTTATCAGGTGGTATCCATTTTGTCACAACAAGGATATTAGTTATTGATATGTTAAAAGACCGTATACCCATAGAAAAAATCACGGGTATCATTGTGTTACGTGCACATAACATATTAGAAAGTTGCCAAGAGGCTTTTGTTCTCAGATTGTATCGTCACAAAAATAAGGTACAAGTGTGCTACACTAAATGTTCGTAAAGCGTAATTCTTTTGTGGTTCCTAGACTGGCTTTATAAAAGCGTTCTCAAATTCGCCTCAAAGTTTTACGATTGGTTTCAATCACGTCGAACGTATTATGCGGACACTATTTGTTAAAGAATTGTACATTTGGCCTAGATTTCATTCTACTGTGATACAGTCTCTTAAGAAGTATGAAGTGAGTTTTGATTTTCGACTTTTTTCGCAGTGCAAAACTTTGGTTTGCTTCTTGTTTAGCCTACTATTATTGAATTACATGTACCGACCTCATCGATAATGCTGAAATTACAAACGTGTATTCTCGATTTGATGAATTTAACTGTTAAAGAGTTGAAACGTATAAATAAAACTTTGGAAATGCAGGTGAGTGGAATAAAAAACTTGGTTTGATCTTTACCAATCCATCATTAATTTTTGGCCCAATTCGAGTTCCAATGGTGATTAATCATTTCGCTTCTGTTTACTGAAACAGATTTGTCACACTGAATATTAGTTGAAATAAAACTTCGTAGTTGCATTTGTTTGCAACTCAAAGCTAAATATTTTTGACACTTTACAATATAATTGTCTTTATGATCAGTTGCAACAACACAAAATGAAATTTAATCTAGAATTAAGTCAAAGTGGCAGGTGGAATGTGGCAATTGTAGTCAATTAAGACTGTCACATTCTTCTTGACGTTTTCACTTAATCCCAGATTAAATTTTAACATGTCGGTGCAACTGACCATTATCTGTCAAATAAACTTAACCTCTGTCTTTCAATAGCGAAACTTATAGAGCAATGGTAACTGCGAATGAAAACAGTCAAAAAACGTGACGTCAACTGCGTTCCATTACCTTACATTCCCATTCATTATAAATGTTAAAATGAACTTTTTTAGAATTAACACACTCTTTCACTGGTCACTTATAAACTACTATTTATGCATGCAATAAGGAATAATGTAAAAGCTAAACTGAAAGTAATGGAAAGGAAAAAGGGAAATAAAGCGATCGAAACACAACATTGCAAGCGACACTCGACGCCATGCGGAACGCAGTTGACGTCAGGCGATCACATGACTGATTACATTGCGAGATAGGTATTGAGCAATCTTTGTAACGTTTACTATTATTAAAAAATATAATTTTATTGTGAATGTTATGGCTGATGAACGCTGTGAAAAAAAAGAAGTGTTTATTATTCCAGGTGATATTCGATGACAGAAACGTGTTTCAGCAAAAAACAACAAATGAAGAAATCGATGGTCATTGAAACTTGATTAATACGATATCTAAAGTTTACAAATCTATGCGTCATCGGTAAAGATTGAACAAGGCATAATTCTATTTCTATCGTTTGTTACCATTGAATACGAGTCGAATTAATTCTTTTAACGGCAGGAAATCACCGTAGAGAATTGCATATCGAAGAATTTTCACAAGATCTTGCAGTGTCAATTGGAAGGCGTCTGGCATCAATTGAGTTCGAAAAGTAAACAGTTAATAGCGGATCTGAAGACACTGCAACATCTAATAACGTATATTTTCATTTGTTTTATTTACCTTTTTTTTTTTTAACGACTTGATTCAGTCCTCGATTTTAGTACGATGCTCTATTCCGATCCGGTGACGTTCTATTCGATGTTAGCGGAATGTCGCACGATGGAATACGCTCAGACTTCCACGTGGGTACTGTTGCAACCCGCCGATTTGCTATTCGAGCACGCAAAAGAGCTGATATTTAACAAAAACAAAGGTATACGCTTTCTAATGTTAATACGAGGTTTAATACGGATTAATCGGTTTAAGAATTGAGTCCGGAATTTTGCCCGAAATGGTCGGTACTCTTGGAGATCTTGAAGGTTGAGATACCGGCCGATATTAAAGAGACGGGGAGTGGTGCCGATAATAAAGTATTGATACTGTGCCAAGATAAGAAGTCGTGTTACCAAATAAAACAGGTAGATACGAGGCATTTTATTTCTTCAGGGAGAAAAAAAGCAACTGCGCTTAATTTCGGAAGTATTGCAAGTAATAAATAACGGGAATGTTTTTTTTTTTTTGCATTAAGGGATCAAAGGCCGTCAGCCACACTACGATCACAAAATATCAAAATTGCAAAAAACTTCTACACATCAAATTGTAATCCAACAGTTAACGAGAAACTGTAAATTTCAATGTTGTTATAATGGAACAGGTTTTTTTTTTAAGTAGAAAATAAAACAGTTTGATTGGTTCTAAACTTTTAGAACCGTAAAGTTCTAGAATGTCGTTGATATGAAACACAAAAGGGGGAAACTAACGAATGCTTCCTTTTTGTTCAATCAAACACTTACGAATTTTGTTTTTTCCTATGCCAAATACTTTCGTAATGGTACGTAGGATAGTTAACGTTAGTCAATCGTTTCCAGTTTCTCACTCGCGGCCCGCATTACTGCCTATTCTTAACGGCCCTGAAGAACGGCGTCAAATTCACCACGATCGATAAAAAGTTTGAACAATGCGAACAACTAAAAACCAAATTTTCGCAAAAAGAGCAGGCGGCGGGCAACAGGAGCTTCGCGAGACGTAAGAGGAAAGCAAACGAGAACAAAAAGCGAGAAGACGAAGTTAAGGAAATTGGAAACGAGAAAGCCACGGAAGAAAATGAGGAAGTCGACGATCTAAAAGAGCAATACGTACTAGGGCAATCGAAAAGAGAGCAAAGCGGCACTGGTGAAGATCTCCAATTCGAACCGTTCGAAGAGGTTTGTTTTAACGTCTAAGCCGTACCGTAACCCGAATTTTTTTTTTTATGTGACATACAATCAGCTGGAAAGCATGGATCTTACGCAGCTAACTGAGCCGGCCGACTTAACGGTTCTTATACAAACTTTCAAATCGGATAATTACTTAGTGCTGCAGAGGAGCTTGGAGGATGTGCAGCCCGATTACATCGTGCTGTACCACAGCAACATAACGGTCATTAGGCAAATCGAGCTGTTCGAAGCTAGACGACAGAAAATCGGACCGCTTAAGATATACTACCTGGTGCATGCCGGCACCGTTGAAGAACAGAACTATTTAACCTCTTTGCGAAGGGAGAAGGAGGCTTTCGAGTTCCTAATCGAAACCAGATCGGTAAGAAGAGTTTGCCAATTTACTTTCCTTTCGATTAAGATCGTTGCTGCGATGAATGCTTGTGTGTGAATGAATGCTACGTTCCGTAATTACACCAAATTATGCTTTATATTAATTATGCACGTACGCCTAATGCTTTAATGTCTACTAACACACTGCAATGATTATGGGTCGCTTCTCTACTGCTTTCGTGTCTATTTCCTCTGCTCATGCGCACTGTGTCAGACGTATACGTTCTAAATGATTAATTTATGCGTGCGTGAATGGTTGCTGCCTAGACGGCGTACATTTTACCTATACAGTCGTTGATGATCCTTAGACGATGGTGATTCCAGAAGATCAGGACGGTAAGCAGGACGATTGTCCGAACTTGCAACAGGAAATTGCAGCCGAATTGATTAGCACCAGACAGGGAGGCAGATCGACCTCGGAAAATGTCCAGAAACAGTCGATCATTGTGGATATGAGAGAGTTCAGAAGCGAATTGCCGGCGCTTCTGCATAAACGAGGTATCGACATTGAACCCGTAACGATTACGGTAAGTAAAAAGTTTTTCCTACTACTGGCAGCGTAAGTCGATCATTACTGCCCCGATTGGAGGTACGTACATAAGATACGATTTACGGATTATTTACCTTGGTTGCCCTTAACAGCGAGACGTAATGGAATTTTACATCCGTAGGGACGCAAAGTAATAATACATTGATATAGCAATAGGTGTCACTGCGTAACAGAAATTGATAATTTTGCCAGTCATAGCATTTCGTAAAACGCGGATTTTTTCGAATATTTGGACCGAGAGTAGCGGATGTAGTACAGACCTCGACTTCACCTGGGTCTGCAAACAACATCCTCGACCGCAAAACTGCACTTATGTCCCCTGTGACATAAGTACATTATTTATGTCACTGCAATACATAAATATTCCGATTTGTGGTTGATTGAAAGAATGAATTCTTCTTCTAAACACACAAATAAAAAAGAATCCTCTTCCCAACTCTGGACAAATGGTATATAAAAAGTTACCATAATGTGCAATTCGAATTCTTCCAACGTTTGAAAGGTAGCTAGCTACAATCGTAATTATGAAAATTACCTTTTTCCAATATAACTTAGTAGGCTTTGAAAATAATCGAAATCTTTTGTTGGAATTGCAGCTTCGGTAAATTTAAACTTATACCTT
Organism: Dynastes maya; assembly: GCA_029619315.2. Classification (NCBI taxonomy): domain Eukaryota; kingdom Metazoa; phylum Arthropoda; class Insecta; order Coleoptera; family Scarabaeidae; genus Dynastes; species Dynastes maya. Next base: position 14,233,216 of record JAROYE020000014.1, read on the forward strand.
ACCCTTATAATGCGTGGTCCGCGATTCTTCGCAATTTAGTTCTTAAACCGTTCATAATTTGGAAATATTCGTTTTTAGAGCCTTAGCCGACCCTATTAACCGTCAACTCACTCCGCCCGTTATACCGCGTTCTGCTAATGATAATCATTTATTTCATCTAAAGGTCGGAGACTACATTCTCACACCGGAAATATGCGTAGAAAGGAAAAGCGTATCGGATCTAGTGGGCTCCCTGAATTCCGGCCGCCTATACCAGCAGTGCACGCAGATGAGCCGTTACTACGCGAAGCCGATGCTCCTAATCGAGTTCGATCAGAATAAGCAGTTTTCCTGGCAGGTAAATCGCGCCAATGCGCATTAAACCGATTACGCTCCCAACGAAAGCTAATTTTAGGGTAATTACATACTATCCAGCGATGGGAACAGTTTCGATATACAACAGAAATTGCTACTTCTCACTCTACACTTTCCCAAACTGAAGATCATTTGGAGCATGAGTCCCTACGCGTCGGTGCAATTGTTCGAGGAATTGAAGGTAGATCCCAAAAAAGAAAATGGACTAATTTTTAAAATCACTAAAATGCGATTATAGCTTGGTAAAGATCAACCAAATTTAGAATACGCCTCCGCAATCGGTAGCGAAGACGATATGGACCTACTTCAGAGGAAATATAATTCAAACGTTTACGATTTCGTACAAAAATTGCCCGGTATCACCTCGAAAAATATAGATGCATTTTTGAGAAACGTAGGAAACATGGACAATGCAATAAATAAATCAAACGTACGTTCATTTCCGTAATCCAACCACGAAACGTATTAAAAGCAATATCTTTTAGGAGGAGTTGAAAGAAGTGCTAGGAAACGCAGTCGACACCAATCTTTTCCATTCGATACTTCATGAAGAACATATGCCCAAGGAGAATGTGGTAGAGGCGAACGGAAAGAGAAAGTTTTCGAAATTCAACTCAAAATAATCCTGATTTGGTGTAAATCTATTTTTTTTTTTTTTTACAATCTGCGTTTTGTATTTGTACATAGCCTTTGCAATAAACTATTAATCTTTATGTATTCATTTTCCATAGTTTTTTTATATAAATTTTTATTTGTCGTAGATAGTCATGTCAACCCGAAGTAAAATTTTATCTTCTACATGGTAAATAGTTTATTTTATATGGACATTTGGTACCTTTTATACAGATATCTGCAATATCAACAAGGTTACTTAAATTATAGATGGAGCCTAATATAGAAACCTGTATTATCACACGCACAGCGAGTTTTAGATAGTTCTATATCTGGTTGCAAATAATAATAATAGCCTTTATTGCCTTACAGTTACAAACAAAAAAAAAAAAACAGTTAACAGGCAAACAACTAAGAGAAAAAAAATCCATGTCTATACAATCTATAGAACCCATAGATCGGCAGATATACATACACAAGTATGTACTAGCTACATATTACATATAATATAGAACTGAGATATTCTGCCTTATCCGGGATGCGAATCGAGACGTTGCGCAAGGGAACAATTAAAAATATCGCGCTTACGGCAAATGCTATTGTACGTAGAGCACATAAAATAAACAGGTGAGCGAAATAGCAAATTAGACTCGGCCGAATCCAAATAAAAAGTAGTAAATGAGCGAGAAGAAGAAATTAAGTTTTGCAATTAGATCACCGGCGTTTGTTTGATTATTTAATAATTTAAAAAGAAACGTTAGGCCGATTCTTTCTCGACGTACTTCAAGTGTTGTCACAGAAAACTCGGCAAGCAGGGTCTCATAAGGGAATCCTCTACATGGATAAGTGTTGTATTTTTTGTACCAAAGTTATTTTAAAAATCGTCTTTGAACTTTTTCAATCATATTTTTATATGTCACGTAGTACGGATTCCAAACAAGGGATGCATACTCGAGTTTTGAGCGCACTAAAGCAAAAAAATGATTTTATTGGTGATATATCATGAAATGATCGAGTGTTACGTAGTACAAATCCTAACATTCTCTTAGCAGATGATATAATATACACCTAGGTCACGCATACCATCACTTCGAGTAATTGTATCCGAATCCAAAGCATAATTGAAAATTATTGGCCGTTTTTTCCTTGTAAACGACACAACTCTTCACTTAGATATATTTAAATTCAATCTATTTGGTGAGGACCGATTAGAAATAGATGTCAAATTCGCCTGTGGTTTCACGCAGTCCTGCAGAGAAACCACAGACCGATTCAATTTAACATCGTCAACACTGCAACAAACACGCGCCCCTGATACTTCCACTATAAACAGCATCCTCACCAATTTTTAAGTTTCATCCCGCCCTAGTCGACCTGATTTAAAACTACTATATTGAACCGAATCTTGAATGCATGATTCTACAGGTTTATCACTGCAATGTTGCAGATAGCAGTTCTTGTTTGTTTCTAACATAGTCCTAACATAAACTTTACATTTTCAAATATTGAAATCTTTTAGCAAACTTTACTTTTGTTCTCGACGTAATCATTAAATATACGATGAACACGTTCATTTTGGTCCACCTGGACAAAACTTTCATCTTGGCATTAATCAAAATGATCAATAAAACTCAAGAGACGTTCGAACATGATAAAAATGCCTGTATTTCTTTAAGTAAGTTTAAGTCTTTTAATAGTTGTATAAATATCATTTAACCGATATATAAAAATTTACAATACATATTATACGATTATAAATTAGATTATGTACATATGCATGTTCATACGGGGCATGTGGGCCGTTCAGTTGTCAAATCTTTCGTCACGAAGCCGTTCCTATCAACGCAGAAATAATGCGTACCGGAGAATTGTAGCGGATCGTAAGTGCCGTTTCCTAGACACGATAATAGGAAATTCAAACCCGCCAATGCGAAGATACGTTCGTCGAGAGCGCAATCTGCAAAGAAAAAAGAAAAGAATTTCCGATATGTCGCCGGTATTTTAAAATGGCGGCTTTCTCTCTTACTGCAATTCATTGTAGGTAGCGAACTGTCAAGCGGTTGGTAGAAACTCAAATGCGAACCGTCCCTCCACGTGCAGAAGACCCTGAAACAATATATATATATATAGGATCATTAACGACGATGGCCTATTGAAAGTATCTCTGGAAGTAATCGAAGTATCATTTTGAAACTTTGGTAGGCGATATTATGGAAAGTGACGTATTCTTTCAAAATATTTTCAACTTTATGGCACCCTTGATTAAATCGGAAACGAATACCGACTTTCTTATTTCAAATGGTATACCAGGGAGCATGTGCAAGTAACGATAATTTAAGATTCAAATGATAAAGAACGTAGACGAAACTTACAATCTTCTTTCTATCCTCAATGGACCGAAACTACCGTCGTACTGGCAAAAACGAAGCGGGAAATTGACCGTAGTCGTACCGTGTGCGCGAAATTCGTCGCCGATCCTCTTCTGGGCGTACAATTCGCTCTCGCAAATCCTCAGGTATTGAGATCCGACGGCATCTCGATCGTCTGCAAAGTTGCAATCTTGCAAAATACGAATTTTATTTCCGTCTTTCGCTACTTACAGCACGGCAACATGGTCATCAAGCCCATCGGAACGACGCGAGACGTTAATTCGCCGGTTCGAGACTCGGCGCACCAGCACTGCTGCGAATCGACGTCGCATTGTAACGGTTCGTAGTTGCCTTTCGAGTCGCAGTGTAGGCTAACGAAGACGTTACTTCCTGCTCTTTCCATGTCCGATCTTCGTCTGCTGCACGCTGCAGAAAGAATGTAACAACAGAGATGAGAACACTTCATGATACGGTAGGCGGTACCGCCTAACGTCGGTCCCGCTGTAATATTTCCTTCTCTGTTAGATGCGTGCCTATTAAATCGGTTTTATTTGGCAACCGATATAACATCTAGTAGGTATCAACTACCAACCTGTTATTTGGACATTTGAACGCGATATCTAAAAGTGAAAATCCGTGATTTCTAGGCACCAGAAAGTGTCCGTTCATGGCATAGATCCCCATGTGGTATAGTGGTTAGCGCACCAGTCCGGAAAACGGTAGATGCCAGGTTCGATTCCTTACCGGGACAAGATTTTTGTCAAATATTTAATTACGTTGGAAATACCATCGAAATCGCGCATTTTCACAATTCACCGACGGAAGCCAAAATATATTAACATCCAATATTGTCTCCATGAGTAAAATAAGTGATTAAATTAGGCACCTACCGCAAGTCATATCTTCTGCATCTAGAGAGAACGCCTGTCCGAAGATTCTATTCCCTTCGGCGTCGAAACAGAAACACCTTTAAGAATTAACGTTGGTATTCGGTACAGTTTACGCACGCCGTCTTATGTTATACCTGCCGTTAGCGGCCTCTCCTTGGCATTGTTTAGGCGCCCAGGTTTCATCCGGTAAGCATTCCGGTTTCCACGGAGCGGCGAAATTTGTCCCGCTTCCCGGTATCTGATATCTGAAACAGGAATCTACACGCGACGGTAATGATTAAAAATTAAATTGACCTGTCTGAGTATTTCTTCGAAAAACAAATCGCATCAAAGTCAATTAATTTATTCCATAATTTTGCCGCGCACAGCATGTGTCAAATTTTGATTTTATCTTCAGTTACAGAACGAATGGCAAACGGTTGATTCAGAGGATGTACAGGGTGAACTATAATAGGCGTAAAACACTTTGATAACTTGTTCAGCAAGTCATTTAAACAACAAAAACAATGTTATATAAACATACATAGGTACTATTTTTTCTATTTACGGAGCTACAACAGATTTAAATTTTATCGATTTAGAAGTGATTAATATTACTATTACATGCGTATAGATTCGGTAATCTGGTAGCCTACGTGTAAAAGCTGAATAAAATAATATGAAAAAACGAAATGCCATGCAAAAAACATGATTTGTGAAAAACTAATTTGACGGTTTTCAAAACGAACGAGTTTAGTGCCGTTGAATATGTAGGTATTGTTTATGCGTATGGGTACTGTGACGGTAACGGTTTTCAGGCATCGAGAGAGTATCGCCCAAGATTTCCCGATAGACGTCAACCTTCTCGCAGCGTTTTCCGCTGTACTTTTCAACGACTCATAGAAACTGGTTCGCTTGTCGTTCCACGTAATAATCGAGGCGATCGCGCTTGAGAAAATAATTTAAACGTCGAAGAAAATGCAGTCGATGCAGTGTTGGACAGCCCCACCTTGAGCACTAGACGCACTGCGGCGCAGTTTCGTCTTTCTCAAAACTTTGTCTGGCGAACACTAAATCGCCCATACAATTTACGCCCTTATCACATTCAACGCGTCCAAGCATTACAACTGGAAGATTATGGTCAGCGCGCAGAGTTCTGTACTCGGTTGCTACAAAAACCGATATTTTTAACTAGAATATTATGGATAGATGAGGCCCAATTTACCAGAGATGGTATTGAGAGCGCTCACAATCACCGAATAATCGAACTTTCAAAATCCACACGCTGTTAGACAATCGCGATTGCAACACCGTTTCAGTGTGAATACTTGGGCTGGCATATTTAATGGAGAACTGCTTCAATTAGTTTTACCACACAGGCCAAATATAGAATATCATCTAACTTCTCTAGATGAAACGCTTTTTGAGAAGATCGAACGTACTCCCTTTCTTGATCGTCAACAAATACGGTTTCGACACGATGGCGCTCCAGCTCATTACGGTAGATAATGGTTGGTTTTGTTGCATGACCATAAACCTCTTAGATTCTTTTCTTTGGGGTAATTTCAAGCAGCCGGTTTACAATGTCGAAATAAACACTCGCGAACAACTGCTTGATCAAATAACAATTAGATTTAATGAAACTCGTCAAGATGGCGCAACAAAAGCGCATGTTTACGACTCAATGGTTCGTAGGCGTTATGCTTGTATTCGAACTCAAGGAGGGTACCTTGAACAATCATTATATGGGGACAATATTGACTTACGTAGCCATTTGTTTCTTTTTTTTTAGTTATATATTGTTCCATTTATTAATTTTTAATGTTGTATTTTAATAATCATCTGTGTTTCGTTAAAATTGAAATCTGCTTTAGTTCTATAAATAAAATGGAATAGAACCTATGTTCATTTGAAATTTTTTGTTTAAAATGACTTCTCGGACAAGACGTCAAAGATTCTTACACCGATTATAAATCACACTGTGTATTTAGAAAGACAAAAAGGAATATTTTCGACAAAAACAATACGACTATAAAAAGTAATCATCGAACTAGAAGAGATAGGTTTCTTGAAAATCGACAAACCCCAATGAAAACACTTCGTTTACCTGGATTTAAAGCGCACGTTTTCTCATCGGTGCAAAAATAACCTGGCGGACAGAGAGCGGTTGCATCATTACACTCCAGGTTTTCTAGAAAACGACAGCGTCATCGAAAGACACGAACGCTCTGTTATAATTACCGTTCCTGTATACGCAGGCCGGGAAGCAACCATAAATCGCATTCTCCGTATAGAAAAATCCTTTGGTGTTATCGCAGTCCGTCGGAGTTAGATCCGTCACTAAAGGAAATCTGCGGCTGTCGCACTGGAAATGGTCAATCTCACCGCCACGGACGAAGGGTAGTAGAAGTAGAATGAGCGCGAGAAACGCCATGTCGATTGATCGAAAATGCACTGAAGCATTTTCGTAAATTCATATGCCATTGCGCACAGTAAGTATCTTATCGCCGACACCAGCGGATCAGCAGGATTAGCGAGGAATAAAGGTTTCATTCGGAATTTTGTGGATTACTAATAATTGTAAAATTTTCTCCTACACATATTTCTGTTTGCTTTTGAATAATACATGTTTTACGACTTTTTAATCATATCCGATAGAGTTATGATGCCCCCATAAATATTTTGCATTTGAAACGAGCTGACAGAATTCCTAAAAAAATTTGTAAGAGGTTCAAACAGTTTCACCTGTTAAATTACCATTCAAAAAATGGGGTCCTATTTCTGTCGACTGCAGCCGAAACATCTAATATTTGGAGATGTTGAGTGTGGGCTTCCTGTACCCAATGTGGGTTATATTGCGACCAATAATAATAGTAGATTACGAAAATTTAATAAAAAGTAGGATATTCCATTTACGAAAAATTAGGTTAGGTAGCGCCACCTAGCGGTGACGCATCTAATTTAAAAAAAAATTATCATGAAATACATATGTATCCCTAAGGGACATTTATAACAAAGCTTCGGTCGTTGTTTCCATTGTTGTTTTGGCCCGTGTTGTTTTGTGTCCCGCATAATTCGAACCAGTCCCAAGCCTGGATAAAGTGCGAAAGGAGGTCCGGAGAACAACAATAAAAAGTCAACGAGGACGTTAAAAAAACACGTAAACAAGTATAAAAGAGGCTAAGCTAAATGTGAAAAAACTTTAACAAAATGTTTCAATTTTACGTAGCATGCTTGACCATGTAAGAATTAACGTGTTATTAATTATTCTTTTGGCGATAATTCAAACATTAATAGATATATCAAAGTGCTTCTTTAAAATTTCTTCTTGGAAATTTAACCTACTTTCCATATATAATATAATAATTAGGTCGTTCCATTTAAAATTTCTGAGAAAAATGATAAAAACTGATTTTTCCAAATGACGCCCTCTAACGATGGCTTTGAGAATCAATTGGTCATGGTTACTTTTTTAATTTAATCAGTAAAGCTTCCTCTTTCAAATGAGATCTCGTCTATCAAATTCGGTTAATTCAAAACCGAAATTGCAGACAATTTAATCATAAAACGTTACCCCTTGCTCGAGCTTTTATTTTTTGTTCTATAGAAAAAAAAAAAAACCTCAATAAAAAGGATTCCAAATTCTATTAGCTCTACGACGATAAAACTTATTTAACAACTTATATGGGTATATTTTCTAGAATAATCCTTTTTTTATGTCTAGCGGTGGAAATAGGAACTTCAAAATAATTTCCAGCATTTTTTCTTGGCCACTTTTCTTGTGAGGATTTTTTCCCCACAGCTATACGACCCTTAGTTCCTCATATATGGTACCTCGCCACCCATCTTGGATCACCCGGTATAGAGTGGCGTTTCAAGTTTCAAAGCTGAAGGTGACTTCCGGTTAAATCGGAAGTCAGGTTAAAATGGCGGGGATATTCAGGTGTTTCCACACTTTTGCCCATCACTGTATAATAATTAAAGCGTGACAAACGGTTGCACCCGCTGTACATACAAGGAATCGAGTGGACGTTCGGTTATTATCGGTTGATCGGTGTGCTTGTACTATTACTAATCGATAGTACACGAACGTCCACTCGATTCCTTGTATGTACAGCGGGTGCAACCGTTCGTCACGCGTTAATAATAATGCGAGATAAGAAGTGTAAATTAACATGGACATACCGCGTTAGTCAATATGCTTGATGATGATTGAAGAGTTCCTATATAAAATCAACGTAAAATAAATATATATTTATAGTAATTACACAATTTATAAAACAGTATGGGGAAATCTAATCGTACGCGGGTAAATTTAATAAGTAGTAATAACACCGTTGCCTACATATAACCCGAACAGAGAGGTTGACTGTTGAAGTTTGCGCTCTTCGGGAAGCCGTCGTCGTCCACGCAATAGTACTGGGTGCCGTCCATCTGGATCGATGCGTAATTGCCGTTCGACGCACACGACAAGGGGAATTTCAATCCAGCTTCCGCGTACACTTTCGTATCGCGCGCGCAATCTGCAAAATACGGAACGTAGAATACCCCGACTAGGAACATGACACGAAGATTAAGACAAAAACAAAAAACACACACACAAGCGGCAAATACAAAGAATAGTTTGGTAAAGTCAACTCCAAAGGATGATTTATTCTTTACGTAGACTTGGTACATCTTCGATAACAGAAACAAGTTTTAACTGAAGTAAATAAAAGCGCTTCAAGGAAGCAGACTATACCCAGATATCATACGTCTAATGTCAGTTCCGAAAAGAGAACAACGAAAATGTCTAAACTGCTGTTTGCCAAAACTTTTACCACGGATATGTCGGAAACATCCGGGCACGCAGAAAAAGAAAAAAACATCCTTATTAAACTCGTCATGATCATTTTGGTAATTGCATAGAGGGACACTTACTACAATTTACGGCGTCAATATTGTTATCCACGCCTACTTGATACGCTCCTATGTTGGTACCATCTCTCCAAACGCAGTAAAGTCTAAAACATGAAAGCTACTTTTATTATTAGCGCTATAAAGTTAATTAAATTAGTACAGTAGTATTTATCGTATCTTAACTACCAATTCGGCATTGACCTTGAAGAATTAGTAATAACAAAGACGGTTGCTGCGTTGACGACCTGTTTCAATGTTTACAGTGTTTCACTGCAGCGCCCTACGCAAAAATTATTGAAATAACATTAAAAGCAACAATTTCGATGGCCATTTTGTACAATCTAGTTAATGTAAGAAGCTGTGCTTCAATGTACTGTTGAAAACGCCGGAAAATGCTCAATCAGATAAAACGCTCAGGACGTTGTACATTACTCTCAAAGTATCTCAATTATCCTTAGAATTAAGTTAGAAAGCGCAGTAATAAACAAGGCGCTCCATTCAAAAAACCAAACCGATATCATGCGTGGTTAAAGCTGAAAATCCTGAATAGGTGGAACACAACTTTGCATTGTACAAGACTTGTCTCTGAATGCCTTTTATTCGAAAAGTTCTCCTCTAAATTGCTTGGCAAACTAATACGTAAGCCGTTTAAGTAAATATAGGTAGGTTGTCATACTTACATTCCCTGTTGTATCTTGTAAGGACCGTAACTACCATCGTATTGACAAAGGACTGTGTCAAAATTCACCCTTTTCGTTCCGTGAGCATTGAATTCATCTGTAATCATCTTCTGAGCATACAATTCACTCTCACACTGCCTCAAGTACTGATTACCAGTTGTTGTTTCATTATCTAAACACCAAATGCGTTTACTTTGCTATCGAATTAAATACTAGGATAGTATTTAGGACTTACAGCATGGCAATCGTGTCATTAAATTCATGGGAAGAACCAATGAAGTAATACTACCAGTCTTCGGTTCGACGCACCAACACTGTTCCGAGATCATGTCGCATTGCAAAGGATCATAATTTCCCATGCTATCGCAATGCAAACTAATGAAGAGGCTGTCCATCATACTTTCCAGTTCCGCTCTGCGTCTGCTACAAGCTGAACAACACAATATTCATCGTTAGATACGATTATTCGGTTATTGCAGAAAAGAGTATAATAACATACCGCAGGTCATGTCTTCTGCATCTAGCGAGAACGCATCTCCAAATATTCGATTTCCTATTGCATCGAAACAGAAACATCTGAAGAAAAACATAAATTTTCATTAACACCATGTTAATTTCGATAATTCAAGAACGTATTATCAGTTGTTCTGTGTGTATTATTCAAAATGGATTTTTTTAAAAAGTTAGCGATTTACAACGCAAAATTTTACAAAACCTATGGTAAAGTAAGCGCCGAGAAAAGGAATGGAAGCAATTTCATTGGACGTTTCAAACTTTATTCGTGTTAAGAACTTACCAATAGGATTGCAATATTGAAAACGTCAAGATTACAAATGCATCTATCAGATGACGCTCTGGTACTAAGCAACGTAAGTTGTAAATTTAATAGATGGCGCTGTCATCCATTAAATTTATTTCGCTTTTAAGAATCCTTTGTGGATATTAAAAATGATTGAACGAACACGATGTTTACTTACCTTCCATTGGCAGCTTCTCCTTTACATTGTTTAGGGGCCCAGCTTTCGTCAGGTAAACACGTGGGCTTCCACATGGCTTGCGTGTACGGCACATTTTGATTGCTAACATAGTATCGATAACAAGATGCTGAAAATTTTGCGATAAAAATGTAAACGTCAGCAAAATTGATTATAATTTCGCACCGCGCAAAGTCCTTATCATTGGGGATTTTTTCTATTAATCAATATGGGTACATTTCAACTTCGTAAATTATCGTCTTTTAAAATATCTGCCTCAGTTCGAAGGGCATACCACCTTCCCCCACTATCTTCCGGAGGGTACGCTCCAAATAAATATATCAAATTCCAAAAATATAGTAACATTACACAACGTAGCGATTAAAAAAAATCCCATATGATCGAGACCTTATGTAATACGATTATAGATATTTTTGATCGCAAAATATACTTACAAGTATTCAAATAGCATATTGTACCATCACAATAGTATGCGGGCGGGCATGGCAAATCACCGCAGCTTGTTAGTGAAGCTAAAAGTCAACAATTTCTTATTTTAGCTGCTCTCGACAAGTGACAATCGACAAGTGCTGTCCAGTATTTAATTATTGAAGTATGATAATAACGCCCCATTAATGTAATATGGTTTTCAATAAGAATGTTTATCTTAAAATACTCTTTGATATATACAGCCCGTCATAAATAAACGAGCATCCAGTATATTTTGACAAATTTTGATGAAATTTTCAGAAAAGTCGTATTTATATCCATATTAAGAAACGATGAAAATTTCGACATCATACAACTACAACAATTTGTATCAACACTAATAATCAAGTTGACAATCGACAACTACTAAACATTGTTATTTATGATATTGCGTCCTTAACTGACAGTATAAAGCATAGTTGTTATTTTAGTTAGTCTTAATACATTGTAGAATAATGCCTCCTGTTCGACGACGTGCAAATTTTCAACAATTAACAGACTTTAAACGCGGCAGAATAATCGGCCTACGAGAAGCCGGATTATTCATTCGTGATGTTGCCGAAAACAATGAAGAACGACGACGTCCGCGGCCTGGGCGTCCGAGGTGTACCGCTGATCGTGAAGGCCGTGCTCTTCGGCTTACGGCTCTTCGGGACCGTTTTTCGTCGTCCAGAGAAATTTGTGATAGATGGAGAGGTTTAATTAACCAACAAGTCTCTATACGATCTACATATCGAAGAATTCGATCGTTTGGACTTAAGTCGTATAGACCATTGCTTTGTTTATCTCTAACTCCTATCCGTAGAGGTTCGCGATTAGAGCGGTATAACGAAAAGTTACATTGGAAGAACGAATGGAATCGCATCGTGTTTTCTGGTGAATCTCGATTTTGTTTACGGGTTCATGACGGTCGCAGAAAGGTCAGAAGACTTCGTGGAGAAGGACGACATCTACAGTTTTCTATACAACGGCATACGGCTCTTACTCAAGGTGTGACGGTGTAGGGTGCTATCTGCCATGGAAGTAAAAGTCCTCTAGTAGTTATTCGGGAAACATCAAATGCAATTCGTTACATCAACGTGTTAGAACTAGTGTTAATGCCATTTCTTCAAGAACTGCAAGATCCCAGTTTTCAGCACGATAATGCGCGCCCACATATTGCTAGGGTTACCGTGGAGTTTTTGGATAATGCTAATGTTGATACGCTTCCATGGCCTTCTCGTTCGCCGGATCTATCATCAATTGAACACGTATGGGACATGATAGGACGGAGGTTAGGTACTTTACAACCACCTGCAAACAGTGTCGATCTTCTCCAATGGCAGATTTTAAAATCTTGTTAGAGTATACTGCAGGCTAGTATCGATTCGCTTATTTTCAGGTATGCCCAATCGAGTAGCTGAATATGCAAGAAACAGAGGAGGATCTACGCATTATTCGTGTTAATACAAATTGTTGTAATTGTATGATGTTGAAATTTTCATCGTCATTTGGTACTAAATAAACGCAACTTTTCTGAAAGTTTCATCAAAATTTATCAAAGTATACTGGGCGTTCATTTATTTATGGAGGCCGGTATATTTTTTTACCGAAAGCAAACAGTTTTCAAAATAAACAAATATAACGTATAACCTTTACGTTAAATAGTAAATATTGTAATTTTTAAAGCGATCGTCACAACGCTTAAAAAACGTCAAAATGAGCTCATGAGAGCTGTCCCAGATTTTTACGAAAGCGATGGTACATTTTTGGAGACGAAAACGCTTTAGTTTAGGGAGAAAGCACTGGTGCGAGGGGCGGTAGCGTTTTATTTATAGATTTCTGCATTATCATTTGTGAGCTAAACAGAGTAAAATCAAACTCTTATAAAAGTTAAGTTAATGATGCGTAGAATCCGCTTAAATCCACTTTTAAAACCGGAGCACGTAGACTACAATGCCGATGACGTAGGCGCCCCCTATACATGTGAAATCAGCTATTACGGAAAATGAAACAAAACAAAAATTGCCCCGCTTTTAACCATTAAATAAGTTATTAAAATATGCGCCCAATGGCGCCATATACATTGGCTGTTTGTGAGTCTGCAAGTTCTTTTATCTGTGTCCTAGCCTAACACTGACGCGTAGGCGGACTGCTTGAATGTTATCGATATTCACGATTGCCCATGATACTATGTAACACGGACGTCGCAATTGCTTTCATAAAAATCTGGGACATGCGATACTATTATGACATTATCCATTTTAAACATGTCTTGTCTTTGATATATTTTTTCGCTAGTACAACAAATTGTGATTATATTCAATTAAAGGTCACCGTTTTAAAACGCTAATTACAATTTAACTGTCAAAAAAAGAACCACCTTTCAATCAGTAGGATGTATGTATTTTACAATAATGATTACTTACGCGCCGTTCGCACACATCCAGGAAAACAATCGTTCACGGCGTTCTCGCTGTAATAGTACCTGTTGCCGTTATCGCAATCCTCCGGTGCTAAATCGGTAACCAGCGGAAACCTATCGCCGTCGCAGTAATATTCAGCACCTGATATAAGAGCGGGCAATAAACAAAACAGGAAAGTCGCCAAAATATTCATTATAATTCGTATTGAATGTATCACTTATATTTCGACCAGGTTCAACGACTGCATTGCCATTGTGCCGTAAATTTGATAACGGCGATTTATCTATAAGTGGATCGTCGTCACTATCGCACTCCGGAATCGATTCGTTCCTCTGAAACTATTCACCAAACACTCCAAAAATCTATGATTTTTCCCATGTTCTCCTCCTTGACGGGTGCTTATTCCGTCAAATGGCAATTTTATGAGGAAAGAATTAGTAAACTTGCGCACGCAATATGTTTACCTATAGAAATTTAAATTTCTAGTCACTACCATATCGGCTATCGCAAATGATAAGATAAAGATATACTTCAACAGATAAGAAAAAGATACTGTGAAGTGAATTCTAAACTATCAATTAATTGTTGCAACTAAATGCGCTATACAGGTAGATTCATCTTCGACCCTTACAATGGGGATCTCGCCGATGATTGGAGATCGAAGGTAGGTTTAAATTTGGTGAAGTTGCTAAATTTTGCGTTTGCTATGAACTCTAAAACTAAATGGATCGGTGATAAATGACATTCCGAGATAAAACAAAAACAAAAAAAGCTAATTTTATCTTTACACCTTTATTTGGCATTCTACGGAAAAACTAAAAACACATTATCAGGGCCACTCAACTGTCATATTTCTAATGGGCGCCATATTGGATTTTAACACCGCGAGAGAGTTTCTTCTCCGATTTCTACCATGTTGATGAAAGTTTTCGATATTATGCCTTAATCGATGAAGCAGACATGTTAAGATTAAATAAGGTTGTCATGAAATTTCAAACTGTCAAACATTTCAATTGTCGTTCATTAGTTATAGAAAAATGTCGTACACCGACGAAGAGAAACGAGATGTGCTAAGTATTTTTTATTCATCGAACCGAAATACAACAATAGCGAGTACAAGATATTTACAATTTGTATCCAGAACGACAACAGGCACATCGTATCTAGATCTTGATAGAAATTTGGTCGAAGATGGATCGTTTACCGAGGCACGCAATGTTTATGCGTAACAGGAACATGAATGAAAATTAACGACATATTTTATTAAAGGTGAATTATTAGTGTGTTTTTGCAAAGCTTATGTAAATCTTGTATTTTCTAGATAATAATCCGTCAACATCTACACGCGAAATGGCGTCGGAGTTCAATTTGCCCCAGGCTCGGGTACGGAGAACTTTACAACGAAATAAGTTTAAACCATACAAGATTTAAGATAGCCACAGTTTATTACCTAGTGATAGTTTAAGCTGACTGGATTACGACAATTGTTGGTTAGTGGGAAGGTCAGAAAAGAACGATTTTTTATAGAAAATCATCTGGTTGGAAGTCACAACATCGTTTTGGACATTTCTCAAATTTCCATTGTCAACTAATAGTCAGCATCATTCAAGTCAACATTGTTATATTATCCATGTTTAAATAGCGCGCACGACGACAGTATATAGCAATAAAAAGATTATTACCTACCGCTATGCTGTTCCTTAAGATTTGCATAAGACTTGCATAGAGAAACAAACTATTAAAGAGCCTTTGGTTATTTACTGTAACGTCATAATTACAGAGAAATTTGTTTTCTAAATAAATTAATTTCTACGGTTGTATGGTTCGGGAGTGTCTCTTTGACACTATTTCGGCAGTTTATAATAAAATAAACGGCAAATAATAATGTTCTATTTACGAAAATCGGACCGACAGAGGAAATATTAACCTCAAACTTTGACGTTACACGAACTGTCTATGGTAACGCGTCACGTACTGAAATACCGCGCATTTTCGTTTCAACATCGTAAATTTACCGTCCGGTACTTGCCCAATATGCTAACGGCAGCTCTTTTTTTTGTATTGCGCATGTGCCGGACGGTAAATTTGCGGTTTTCTGAGTGCCGGAACAGGCCGTATAGTATATAGTAAATTATAGAAAAGTACGATTGTAGCGTCATCCTCATAATCCGACGAAATACCCACGTAACTATAAAGCGACAGTGAAGTTTCTGGTTTGCTTGTTACCGAGGCGCATATTGTACAGTGCCACGATTGTATAAGTAAAACTTCTTTTCTCATTGTAATATGCGTTGATTTAATAGGAGGTAACAGTAAACGCAACATCTAGCAATGATAATACTACGTGGTTATGAACCTTGCTTCCGCTTGCATTTTCCCATGTACATGAAGGTAAGAACTTGGGTGCACTTCATGTACTTGAGGACGCACGGACTGGAGTACGTCAGTAAGTTGCCGTAGGCGTCGCGGGCGCAGACCCTACTCACATAGTAACCAGGGCATTTCGGTCTCTGGCAGAACTTGCTACCTAGAAAAGACGTCGCAATACAAGCACTAGCGCCAACAGCGTCTAGCCTCTGGCCCCTAACATTCGAATTTAGGATAAGCTTTCTTTAAACACTATACCATGTTGGAGAGTCGACAGGAATATATATGCTCATAACAAGCGACAAAATATTTTAGGACCTCACTGTACAGTACCAAGTAATAACCTTAGGTACGTGTCAGTAAAATAAGTTTGCACATTGTAGATAATTGCGAAAAAGCATATGTTTAGTAAGGTAGGCGCAACTTAAAGGTATAACATTTTTATAACACATTAATATTCCATATATTCATGCGTTTTTCTTTTAACCTCCACTTATAATGCAATCTATACGATTCATACTGATTAGCTCTGAAAGCAGAATATTTCACACATTGAATATTACATGCTGTACTGTAAATGTTAGCTTTTACTCTTGTGAATCAGCAGAAAATCTTGCAAAACACGTTTATACGAATGAAATTTCTTGCGTTCCTCTAAATTTGTCTATGAGTGTATTTCTGTATCCGTTGACATTAAAATATATAGCTCTTGCATTGCGAACGTTATTTTTAATACGCACAATCATCTTTAAGTTTATTGAACACGTAACCCCTAAAGTTATGGGGTCAGAGGCTACTCGACGCTGCCGGTCTACGCTACGAGTTCAATCGCGACAAGATAAAAAACAACGAAAATAAGACGAGAGAAGCGATTTGCAGATGCGATGATTGCGACAAGAATATAGAGAAATTAAAATCTGATCGACAGGGGTAGCTCACCTGCGACGATTGCGTACGTCATCATTAATAAGATTGCCGTCGTGTATACGTGCATAGATGGACTTTTTCAAAATCGTGCCGGTTCTGCCTCCTTCTCATTCAGAATTGCGGCAATTCCAAATTCAGAGTCGCGATATCGTTGTACAATGGTAATTGGTTTTCTGTTCCCTTCATGCTTCGCGCAAAACTACAATGCCTATTGTTGTGCGAATAAAAATTATCGTTCATATTTCGTAAAAAATTGCAAAACAAAGAGTATATCGCGCGGCGCGGACGAAGTTGGAGAAGAACTTTTCTTGCACAATATAAAATTATATTCCAGTATACAGAAGAATCTCGCCCGTCTACTCTTACGTAAAAGTTACGGAAATGATCATAGCAATGACTGCGGGGTATTATAGAAAACGCTAACGTATCGGTACACTGCGCACCCGTCGGGAGTACGATAGATGCTTTAGCGTTAGAAGTTATGTATTGCTCTTCCGAATGTACTTTGGTCGCAATCCTCTAAATTTGATTTGACCTTGCTTCTTTTACTATTCAGCGTTTTGAGACCATTTTTCCGATCAATTTTCATTTGTTCTGCTTCGCGTATGACATTTCCAGGTGACCGACGACTAATATCGTCTTTGAGGGATCTACAACTTTCTTGTTTATCGATATAAATTTGCGACATTTGGTGCGTACGTCAAAGGAGGTTTGCTGCGTAACATTTTGGAAAATATAATTCACGTCCATATCTATTAGCCAACAGATGTAAACAAAAATTGAAGGTAATTCTTTTGTACATGCTTTCAAATGAATGTTGAAGTAGATTGACTTATTGGAACTTTGTAATTTAAGGAATCTTGTAAAGACAGACATTGAATCCTTTCGTACCGCATTTACTACTGTTGTTGTTGCTAAATGTTTCCTTTAAGACGGCGTTAACATAAAACATGCACGAAGAAAGCAGGAAATTTGCAAGCCGAGCGCAAAGTCAGATCAATAATGATAGCAAGGACTGTGGGGCAGTATATGGCAAACAACAATATTCTCGGCACACTTCGCATCACACAAATGAGATGCTCTTCTAGACATCTCTTTATTAAACGTTTCCCGAGATTTAAAACGCATTTCGCAAATTGAAAATTTCGATTCACCAACACAAAATCATTTTAAATACACAATCAACGCTGGTCAAGCATGGGTGTGGTGTAGTATAAGGAACAAAATCAAAACATTGGAAGGAATACAACTAGATCATCTTTAATTTTCTAATTACGACATAATTCTCATTCGGAGTGTCAAACTTGCGACGTTTTTATAAGCGTTTGTGAAAACTGTAGTAAGTAGAAAAAAAAAAAAATCACGACATCTTTGTCAGATTTTTGATATGTACGAAAACGCATACACCGCCTATAAGAACGGCGAAAATC
Source organism: Dynastes maya (assembly GCA_029619315.2). NCBI lineage: Eukaryota > Metazoa > Arthropoda > Insecta > Coleoptera > Scarabaeidae > Dynastes > Dynastes maya. The sequence continues at coordinate 14,251,591 of JAROYE020000014.1, forward strand.
CAACGGCCGTACATTAAAAAGAAAGTAAAAGTAACATCGCATCTAATCGAAACGTTAGTATTTCCTCAAAGATATCAGAACACTTACGAAACCATCATCATACATATGTACACGAGACAAACATAAAAATGACATTCCGCGTTTCGTACGTCGGTCGTACGTTCGTCCGATGTTCGCTTTATCGTTTCCGGACCGCCATCTTCACGGCTGACCCGATCTCGCGGCGTGTCCGTACATATGTCTCGTCAGGACGTACTTGTAGTTCGTCTTGAACGGGCACTTGGCGCACTCGTGTCGCTTCGTATCGCTGTGAACGATCGTCAGATGTTTGTACAGGCTGCTGCGATGGCGGCTCTCGAAATCGCAGCGTTCGCAGCGGAACGGTTTCGCGAGGGCGGAGTCGGCGGGCGGATGGAGCGCCTGTTGGTGGCGCTTCAACGACACTTTCTCCGTGAACGAGCGCCGACAGGTGTCGCACTGGAACGGGCGCATCTGCCGGTGGGTGGCGAGATGGCGTTTCAGGTTGCCCTTCAGCTTCGTCCGGTAGCCGCACTCGGCGCATTCGTGCGGCTTGACGTGATCGTGGACGACGGAATGCTTCTTCAGATCGCCCCTGCGCGACGTTCGGTACTCGCACTTCCTGCATCTGGACGACGAAAATCAGTACGTCACCCTCCTATATCGGGACACCCCGCTCAAAATGATTAGAGGAACGCTCGTCTTCGTCTCAATCGACTTTTTTAGTTTAGTAATAAAATAAAGCGTACCTTAGAAAATTACATCTTGTTCGAATAGGTTTGAGAAAACAAAATATATTTTTTCCTATCATTCTCGACATAACGATACCAATTCCAAGAAACTACAAGAAATAAGCTAAATAACAAGTATCCTGCTCGTAAAGAATTGCGGGTCACTAAGAACACGCGCATACTCGCCTACCGCCTTCCATCAGATATACATACGTCGACGAATCAAACACCTTGAACATTTAAAAAGAACGATAACAAGTCAAACATGCAATATCAACGTGTTCATGCATGTAGGAACTTACGTGTCACAATTATCAGGTAATAAGTCCGGTTAGTGCAAGTCGTTTCGAGTCCTATTTGAAGGTCCGTCCCGTATTCGACCTGTTTTCCTCTTAGAACCTTGTCCAGTCGGGTCTCTTATAGCCTCCGGCTTTACACTTTACGATAAACCGACAACGTTTACTACTATTCCACGGCAAACTACATTCCTAAATTACATGTTGATTGTTTGATTCGCGCTATTTCCTGTAGTTCCTTCGGGTTGGTATATGAAAAGTATGTTTTGCTTTTTACAAATTTATTCGAACAAAATGCGAGTTTTTAAGGCAAGTTTCATAAGATATCTATACTACTACAACTTAAAAAAATATCGAGATGTAAACGAGCGTTTCTCTAATTATTTAGAGCAGCGTATCGAGAGTTATCGGAGTTTAAACCAACTATTTATAAAAAAAATAACGTCTTTTTTATTGCGCTCTTTTTGGACCGACCAACCTACATTAATAAAACAAAAGATGCACGTGGAAGTACATTTCCTACCCTAGAATTTCATCCCGAAAAATACTCTTCTATCTATTTATATAACCATCACGTTCGCTGCGCAACAAAATCCGGGACACTCGGTATACTTTTTTTGTATATAGATATTCCTGAGGTTCTCGTATATTTACGCAAAACGCCGGATTCCATTTATAAGAATTAAATTTACGGCGGGCAAAGTATAAAAGGCCGCTCTTTTACTAGCTCTAGATATCGATAGAGCGAGTTACCATGCTGTACTGTGACTATTACGATCTACGATAATGGTAATACGAAAGTGATTTCCGTTTCGCTCACCTGTAGATATTATCCGGCGGCTTGTGCTGTTGTCGCACGTGCGCCGAGAGTTCCGTCCTGGAAACGAACTTCTCGCCGCAATCGGCGCACTCGCACTCTACCGCGATGCCGTTCCGATGCAGGCAGAGATGGCGCTCGAGGCTAAGCTTGTACGTGGTGGCGTACGAGCATTCGCCGCAACGGAACCGCTTCACGCCGCTGTGCACGTTCAGCAGATGCTTGCGTAGACTCGCCTCGTACTTCGTCTCGAAGCGGTCGCACCTTGGGCACTTGAAGCGCTTCGTACGGTTCGCGGCCACGTGCAGATTGGCGACGTGCGATCTCAACGACTTCTCGCACGCGAACCGCTTCGGACACGAGCGACAGCGGTACGGTCTGGCGCCGGCGTGCGCGCTACGATGATGGCGGAAGAAGAGCTTCTTGTTGGAAGTTCGAAATTGGCAATTCGGGCATTTGTACGAGCGGCTATCGTCGTGCGATATCCTGACGTGGATCTGCAGCAGAGAGACGGCTTTGAATCGTTCGTCGCATAGGGGACACGCGTAGCCGGACGCCGAAGACGACGACGTCCGATCGGCGTGCTTCCGGCGTAGGTGGTCGCCGATGTAGTACTTGGTTTTCGATCTGTACGGGCATTTCGGGCATTGGTAGCGTTTCGTCTCGCTATGAGTGTACAGATGGCGCGTGAAGTGATGCTTGTTGGTCGTTTCGTACGCGCACAGCGAGCAGCCGTACTTTTTCGCGCCGTCGCTAAGGTCGGCGTCGTCGGGGACGTTTCGTTTTTTCCTCCGCGCGTCGCTCTCGATTATTCCGGAACGTACCGTGAGAAGTCTGAAATTGGGAAAAGGGAATCGGATTAAGTCTAATTTGCGAATAACAAACACAAAACTAACACGTAAGATGAATGCGTAGATCAGAGAGGCGGCCCCACACATTATTAACAATTATTATAAAATTTTGTTTAACTAATAAAGATTCTCCTCCCAAATTTCGATCATTTATTACTTTTAGATAGGCGAATATTCCTATCAAATTTCATCCGGAAATTCCAACCCCTTCTAGCTGTTGCAATTTCTATGTCACCGAGTATGCGAGTATGCGCGTCAGTAATATGTACTTCAAATACGTTGAAGGCCGTAGACGCAAATGGAAAAGCGACGTTTTTTAATATAGTAGAACCGAATGTTACTAAATCTTTTCAATTTCAATCGTTAACTGAATTATATTTTAGATCGTTCTCCTCCATTACCGAAACATATTTCTAGCCTACAAGATGACGGCGAGTGGCGGCAGCATGCCGTTATTGGCATGAAAAATTGTTTAGATGTTGATATACAAAACGTTGATATTGAACAACATTTAAAACATCGGACATTTTTCAATTTAAAAATTCCGTAAACATTCACTTATTTCCAAATGAAAAAAAAATCCGCTGGTCATAAAGCTAATATACGGGCGTCAAATATCGCTTAAAGGAGAATGCGGTGATGCAGTCGCATTTACACCGTTTAGATAAAAAGAAGTTGGTACAGATTATATTTACGTAGCTTACTACCCATTTCTTGTTAGGATTAGTCTTTTATTTGATCTTTATCGTTAAAACAGTATTATAATTTTTGTTGCTCAACGCGGGTAGTTTCTTAAATTTTTATTTTATATTTTTAAATCTCGTATTGTAATTCAATTGCATTTCCTTTCTGTAATACGAAGTCTTATATTTTATACTAAGTAAACGCACATCTTATTTCTTAAAAAGTTAGTTTCTTTCAGACAATAACGTACAATTTTGACGGTTTTGCGGACATTTGTCAAGTTTTACATAGAGATAAAGTAACTTGACACAATTCCCAATAACGGAACCTCACCTACATTTCAATTTGTCGCATCTCGTTAACCTATCGCGTCCGCACGTAGGTTTATTCGGACTTTGCTTTATTTTGTATAGAAAAATCTACTGTTAGCTTTTATCAAAACATTTTCGAATCACCCTGTATACAACACGTTCTTCTCTTAATGACTTACATTTCAACCGCCAATTTGAAATTTGTCAAGCCGCCAAAGTAAGATAATTAAATGTATAAATCTAATATCTCGTTAGTAAACGAACCCATGCAATACACCATATAACCAATGTCTTCGATAGCTATTGAGATTATGTTTCCGAACGTGTAATACTGTCCCAATAAGATGTCGGTATGAATTCGAAAATCGTGTTTTTTATAATGTTCCGAATATCCTATTCAAACAGAAACAGAAAAAAAAACCTTGCATTGGTCAAGGCAACTTATGCAGAAATTTCAATCTCATTTTAGCAACGAATTCGGGAGGTCGGGCACACGAACGTAATACTGTCATCATTTAGATCCTACACATGTATAGGAAAATTCTATGAAAAGACAACGGCTATTAATCATACATCTTACTTTGTTTTCCTTGTGCAGCAACGGCCCAAATGGAGCTCAGAATACTCCTTTTCCAGTAGATGGATTTTGCAAAATGTGCATTGGACAATCGGCGACTCTGCGAGTTTTAAATAATCAAGAAGAAATATATGTTCGTAGGTAATTTTATGGAAAAACTAACCTCTAAACGACGCGTTTTCGTCCATTTTCCCTTGACACACAGTATTGTGTTTTGACAGAAGCATAGCCGAGTTAAATCCCAAACAGCAATAAGTACAAGCATAAACATCCTGCAGCTTTTCTTTAATGGCCGTTAGCTGGATGTAATTGTCATCGTTTACATTGCTATTATCAAAGCACACTAACAATTCTTCCCCTTCTTCGATTAGTCGCGTACTCTCGTAAAATAATTGGTTCTCGTATTGGAATGGCTTTAAATTTCGAAGAAGCAACTTATCAGAATACCTAATGTATTGCATCCAGTTCAAGCATTTTGGATTCTTCAAATAATTCAACTTTCCCTCGCTTATTTTCCATTTCGATGCATTTTTTACGAAGATGGGAACTAATCCTTCGAACGGACCAAAGGTAACTCCTCGCGGTACCGTCCTCAACGCAATAACACCTATGGCACCTGGGGATATCTCTCGGATATCAAAAAAATCTTTTGGCAACGTCTGCTTTATTCTGTTCTCAATTTTGTTCGGTATATTAGTATCGAAGATTCGGACCAACATGGGGCATTTCGAACAATACAGGTCGTAATCATCTCCACACACCTCGCAACCTTCATCGATCATAAAAGGAGGGATGTTATAAATGCATAATGAGGAAATACAGTTTAATTACTTACGCAGAGTATTTAATTCCTCCTTCCATCCGGTATCCGGTTTAACAATCATAAAATTACCGAGTTTTACATCGTTGCTAACCTTGACGCAATCGCCGTTTTCGCAAGGTTCCTGTTTAATATTAACGCCAAGCTCTTCCGAATCTTCCGCGAAGCGGGCGACAAACCCGGGCCCCGCGTTCGATCTTTCTAAATCGCATCGATTAGTTCGATTTTCAAGATTTGCCATCTCTTTAATTATAGAACGATGCCGACGATCGGTTACCTATATACGAATAAGAAAGTCGAACTTTGATGAAAAGATCAATAAACCAAATATGGTCCGCTATGGTAATCTTAAAGTAAACACTAAACACGCCCCTGCCTCTTATGTTTTTAATACATTTAAAATTTTACCATCAACATTAATAAAGAAGTGCAACATCAGGTAGAAATCTTTCTATGCCAGTCCGCTTTCGTTTTCTTTGAAATTTACCAACTAAAATCTCTGTGACTATAAGTTTGTTCGTTTGTCTTGCTCGCGTTGGTTCTAGAGTGGGATAGGATTATGATCACGAGATCGTTTTGATTGCTCAGAACTATTCTCAATGGGTACAAACGAACAGTACAAATTGGTATTCATATAGTATACATAACCTAAAAGTTTGAGAATGGTGGCAATTGAAATTCACCATAGCGTTAAAAAACCGGAAGTCATTTTGTATGAATATGAAGTAAAGTTAGGTTAGGCAAATAACGGAATGACAGCTGCACTGAACTGCAGAAACCTACTCCATCTCCTGAGGAGGTGTAAGTTTGTGCAGTTCAAAACTGTCGGAAGCTGCCCAACATATACAAACGAACGTCGGATTACCAGTTTTTTTTACAAACAAACGCCCAATTTTAGAAATTTGAGCTACTCAGTATTGCACTAATATCGTCACTATCGGTATCTAATAAGGTTTAGAAATTTTACGTCTAATATTATTATTTTATATATGTAATTTGTACATTTCGACATTTGAATATATAAGTATAATTTCTAGATTATTTAAGTTTTATTTCTTCTAATAATTCTGAGCTCGTTCTAGTTATTTTTTATCCTAGGTGTCTATTGATTTTCTTATATGTACATTATATATACAAAGTTTCAGCATTGTATTGTTGAAAATTTGTATGTTTCAGTTACATGTTAGAAAATCAATAGATACAATAAATTATAAAGCAATATTAGAACATGAAAGCAGTTCAAAATGTCCGCTATTGCCCCGCTTTGCACTTATAATACAGAGTGCGCTTCGACGTACATAACATTGAAGTATCCGAGCTTCTAATAAGAACGTATTTGTGCGCAGCGCCATCTCTGGCATGTCCGTTCCCTAATATTGTTTCTCCCCTGTCCCCGTAGATTCCGGGCCAAGATCGCCATTACCTGGTCATGGCGCCTATATTACGCCATTCGCTGCTCTTTTTGTCCAATACTATCTTGTCAATTTGGTAAGTAAAGTTTTTCAATATTTATTAAATCCGTTGTATGATTCCTCTTAAGAAACCTATTCGGTGTGTTTAGCCTCGGTAAAAGCTATTCCGGTCCAATTATTTCAACATTCCTGTCCCAATCGCCGCTTCCCTTCATTTTCAGCAAAAGTATAGAATTACTCGAAAATTCGAGTAAATTAAATAATTCAGCAATAACTGTGAATCAAACGGTTGTAGTTCAATAAAGTACGAGGTAGAGTATCAAATTAATAAATCAGAAATTGGATGATTTTTTGCTTGAACATGGAACAATTGTTACCGTTGCTCTTTTTTTAAAAGGCTGTAGGTACCTTCACACCCAAAACATGAGAGTAATTAATAAATTATTGTACAGCATATTTATTATACTGTTACTATGAAGTTGTAACACGTACGCATATACATTTGAAATGGTATAATAAGTGCAATTTTAAAAACATGTCAATAGTTTATAAATTTTATATTTGTTCATAGTTCGCTATTTATATGTGATGTGTGAACATGTTTTTATCATGTTAGACAATTTCCCGAATCACTTGTATTTTCGTAGGGAATTACTATCACACAAACAAATAGCTCGAACTAAAACCTTGTTTTAAAATATTGCATAGGGATTTGAAGTATCCCCTTGGAGCTGTTAGACTCATAACCTAATGTGATTTTTTCCATTTTTAGTTTGGCAATCAGAATCTCCTGGATTAATTCCGCAAAGCACACAGCGCTTGGCAGCAGTTAAAACTAAAGGATACAATCTCAATAACGGATCTCCTAGAATTGTACGAACTTATGGCTACAGGAAATCAAAGCAAAGTTAAGTTTGGAGTCGATTTCAGATTTCTGGCGGATGAAGGGTACATGACCTATCCGGAAAGAGTTGGAGGCGGTGAAGTATTCAAATTTCCTAATGCAGAAGTTGGAGTGGCATTATGTACTATGCTAGGATCCGAACGACGAGAAAGCGTTACAGAAGATGATGTTAGAAATCTACAAAATGATGTCCTTAAATGTCAAAGAACCTGAACCAACGAATTCCGTATATCCTAACGAGCAGAAAATGACATGCACCCTATACAAAATCCGGAGCGAAGTAGAATCGTAGGAGATCAGTCTTGAGTTACAATTAAAAGATGATGACGGCGACTCCGTAATACGAGATAGACTAGACTGTTTAATGCGGAGTAAACATGGTACACGTAGTATTCTGCGGGAATTGAAATACAACAGGGATCGTAAAGATGAACGTAAGACATCCCTTTATGCATCGCAGGAAGCAAGGGGCTTAGTAAACCCCGCCGTATCGAAAAGGACCAAAACGTATACGGACCCATCGGCGGAGCTCGGACAACAAGTGCTAGTCATAGGTACTAATTAATAGGTTACAAAGTAAGACACAACATGTTAACATTGTACATTTTCTAGGTTTGTTCCTGAATAGAGAGATGAAGTTGTCCCTTTCTTACGTATTCGGCGAGAAGAGGAAGATTTTTTCTATTCCAGAGTGGGAACGTAAGTCCTTTCCCGCTTTGTATCAACGTCACAGTGCCGAACCCGTTGCCGAGGAAGAAAATGATAATCGAAAGACCGACATTGTCGGTTTCATGCTGGGACATATGTAAAATTTAAGAGGCCTGAAATTTTTAACACCGGTGCTCTCTTCTACATGACGCGAATGCTAGTACAATAAATAAATTTTGTTTGAAGAAAAAATAGCATTTGATACAGTAGTAAGCCGACTTCTGTCTTATTAAAGGACGCATACCATTTTGCAAGGATTATTGTCCTTTTTGAAGCCGACATGCTCTAGTATACGTAGGGAAATGCGACACATTTCCGGCCACTAGATGCGTAGAGAAATGTCCGATAGACTATCGCCAGAGGCTAAATTAAAAAACATCACAGGGTTCCTCCGTATACTTCTAATAATAGTATTGTTCCGAGAACGGTATCGCAATAATTAGTATGAAATAGATAGCAAAGAAGTTACCAATCAGAAATAAAAAACAAGAATGTAGATTTGTCGTTGTGCAGGTTGTATATATTTGTATTAACCGCATGTCACGGGTTTTTTTCGTATATATTGTAAAATTAATGTTTTTACGTTCATTGTAGTTCTAAGAAAGTTTTACTTGGAAATCAAACCGTTAAAGATACGTCTTAGCTTCGGCATAACCGTTTAAAGAATGATTATGTACAAATATTGACGGCGTCGCGCAAACGGCGAAAATTGAAAAATTAAACGACAAAGTCAAACCGATTGCAGATATCGTATCTTTCACGTAACGTATCTGAATAAAAGAAAATCGTATTAAATCTTGTAA